>OX155684.1:11003512-12363593 GCA_944547425.1 Eupithecia centaureata | reverse complement strand
ATCATCTCTCTATCAGGAGTCCACTCGTCCAGGATCGTGGTGGGTGCGGGCTGCATTAGGTTTTCTTCTCTCTCGGAAAACAAATATTTTCTGATGGTCCCGCGACTTTCAGAGGACGGAGACGGACGAAAATTAATGTTATCTGTATATCGACTTCCAGCAAGAATCAGGAGAACACTGAGACCGAATGCGAAACATATTGAATAGAAATTAGCTCGCCGCAGCATAACGGCCATCAGACAAGACAATTAACGATAAAATAAAATAAGAAAGAAATAGAAGACTTGAGATCATTCACACAACACAACACTAAAAACAAACACAAAAACCTAACATTTTCAGTTTACGTATATATCAGTCATGATAAAAGAATACTTCCTTGATTTGCGTTTCCGCGGAAACACCGCATTGCACCTTCAACCATTTTCTTCTGTTGTTCTTGTTGTGATTGATAGATAATGTTGCCATTTGTCATTGTCATGAAATGACATTTATTGGCACTGACATACCATTTGACTTACCAGTAAAACGCACCCAACCCTTTGTTTCAAACCAGACACAAGTTGCCATCAACGAAGAAGTCGAGTCAACCCCCTGTGGTTGTTAAACCAGCATAACTAGAACTTGGCTCATGATTTGTTGAACAAAGTTGATGAATTTTTCTAGAATGTGATTTTTTTTTTAAATATTTTGATACTTTAAGTCAAAGTTTTCGTTTGTACCCGTTTGTACCGCTCTAATTAAGCCAGATTCATGTTTAATCATTCAAGATCTATCTTAAGCCATTCATATATAGAACCAGACACCTCCTGGATGCTCTCCATCATCCTGGACACCTCTTGGACACCTCCTGGACACCTCTTGGACACCTCCAGGACACCTCCTGGAAACCTCCTGGATGCTCTCCATCATCCTCTGGACACCTCCTGGATGCTCTCCATCATCCTCTGAACACCTCCTGGATGATCTCCATCATCCCCTGGATGCTCTCCATCATCCCCTGGATGCTCGCCATCATCCTCTGGATGCTCTCCATCATCCCCTGGATGCTCTCCATCATCCCCTGGATGCTCTCCATCATCCTCTGGACACCTCCTGGATGCTCTCCATCATCCTCTGAACACCTCCTGGATGATCACCATCATCCTCTGGATGCTCTCCATCATCCCCTGGATGCTCTCCATCATCCCCTGGATGCTCTCCATCATCCCCTGGATGCTCTCCATCATCCCCTGGATGCTCTCCATCATCCCCTGGATGCTCTCCATCATCCCCTGGATGCTCTCCATCATCCCCTGGATGCTCTCCATCATCCCCTGGATGCTCTCCATCATCCTCTGGATGCTCTCCTGGATCCTCTCCATCATCCTCTGGACACCTCCTGGATGCTCTCCATCATCCTCTGAACACCTCCTGGATGATCACCATCATCCCCTGGATGCTCTCCATCATCCCCTGGATGCTCTCCATCATCCCCTGGATGCTCTCCATCATCCCCTGGATGCTCTCCATCATCCCCTGGACACCTCCTGGATGCTCTCCATCATCCCCTGGATGCTCTCCATCATCCCCTGGATGCTCTCCATCATCCCCTGGATGCTCTCCTGGATCCTCTCCATCATCCCCTGGATGCTCTCCTGGATCCTCTCCATCATCCCCTGGATGCTCTCCTGGATCCTCTCCATCATCCTCTGGACACCTCCTGGATGCTCTCCATCATCCTCTGAACACCTCCTGGATGATCACCATCATCCCCTGGATGCTCTCCATCATCCCCTGGATGCTCTCCATCATCCCCTGGATGCTCTCCATCATCCCCTGGATGCTCTCCATCATCCCCTGGACACCTCCTGGATGCTCTCCATCATCCCCTGGATGCTCTCCATCATCCCCTGGATGCTCTCCATCATCCCCTGGATGCTCTCCATCATCCCCTGGATGCTCTCCATCATCCCCTGGATGCTCTCCTGGATCCTCTCCATCATCCCCTGGATGCTCTCCTGGATCCTCTCCATCATCCCCTGGATGCTCTCCTGGATCCTCTCCATCATCCCCTGGATGCTCTCCTGGATCCTCTCCATCATCCTCTGGACACCTCCTGGATGCTCTCCATCATCCTCTGAACACCTCCTGGATGATCACCATCATCCCCTGGATGCTCTCCATCATCCCCTGGATGCTCTCCATCATCCCCTGGATGCTCTCCATCATCCCCTGGATGCTCTCCATCATCCCCTGGATGCTCTCCATCATCCCCTGGATGCTCTCCATCATCCCCTGGATGCTCTCCATCATCCCCTGGATGCTCTCCATCATTCCCTGGATGCTCTCCATCATCCCCTGGATGCTCTCCATCATCCCCTGGATGCTCTCCATCATCCCCTGGATGCTCTCCATCATCCCCTGGATGCTCTCCATCATCCCCTGGATGCTCTCCATCATCCTCTGGATGCTCTCCATCATCCCCTGGATGCTCTCCATCATCCCCTGGATGCTCTCCATCATCCCCTGGATGCTCTCCATCATCCCCTGGATGCTCTCCATCATCCTCTGGATGCTCTCCATCATCCCCTGGATGCTCTCCATCATCCCCTGGACACCTCCTGGATGCTCTCCATCATCCTCTGGACACCTCCTGGATGCTCTCCATCATCCTCTGAACACCTCCTGGATGATCACCATCATCCCCTGGATGCTCTCCATCATCCCCTGGATGCTCTCCATCATCCCCTGGATGCTCTCCATCATCCCCTGGATGCTCTCCATCATCCCCTGGATGCTCTCCATCATCCCCTGGATGCTCTCCATCATCCCCTGGATGCTCTCCATCATCCCCTGGATGCTCTCCATCATCCTCTGGATGCTCTCCATCATCCCCTGGATGCTCTCCATCATCCCCTGGACACCTCCTGGATGCTCTCCATCATCCTCTGGACACCTCCTGGATGCTCTCCATCATCCTCTGAACACCTCCTGGATGATCACCATCATCCCCTGGATGCTCTCCATCATCCCCTGGATGCTCTCCATCATCCCCTGGATGCTCTCCATCATCCCCTGGATGCTCTCCATCATCCCCTGGATGCTCTCCATCATCCCCTGGATGCTCTCCATCATCCCCTGGATGCTCTCCATCATCCCCTGGATGCTCTCCATCATCCCCTGGATGCTCTCCATCATCCCCTGGATGCTCTCCATCATCCCCTGGACACCTCCTGGATGCTCTCCATCATCCTCTGGACACCTCCTGGATGCTCTCCATCATCCTCTGAACACCTCCTGGATGATCACCATCATCCTCTGGATGCTCTCCATCATCCCCTGGATGCTCTCCATCATCCTCTGAACACCTCCTGGATGATCACCATCATCCCCTGGATGCTCTCCATCATCCCCTGGATGCTCTCCATCATCCCCTGGATGCTCTCCATCATCCCCTGGATGCTCTCCATCATCCCCTGGATGCTCTCCATCATCCCCTGGATGCTCTCCATCATCCCCTGGATGCTCTCCATCATCCCCTGGATGCTCTCCATCATCCCCTGGATGCTCTCCATCATCCCCTGGATGCTCTCCATCATCCCCTGGATGCTCTCCATCATCCTCTGAACACCTCCTGGATGATCACCATCATCCCCTGGATGCTCTCCATCATCCCCTGGATGCTCTCCATCATCCCCTGGATGCTCTCCATCATCCCCTGGATGCTCTCCATCATCCCCTGGATGCTCTCCATCATCCCCTGGATGCTCTCCATCATCCCCTGGATGCTCTCCATCATCCCCTGGATGCTCTCCATCATCCCCTGGATGCTCTCCATCATCCCCTGGATGCTCTCCATCATCCCCTGGACACCTCCTGGATGCTCTCCATCATCCTCTGGACACCTCCTGGATGCTCTCCATCATCCTCTGAACACCTCCTGGATGATCACCATCATCCTCTGGATGCTCTCCATCATCCCCTGGATGCTCTCCATCATCCCCTGGATGCTCTCCATCATCCCCTGGATGCTCTCCATCATCCCCTGGATGCTCTCCATCATCCCCTGGATGCTCTCCATCATCCCCTGGATGCTCTCCATCATCCTCTGGATGCTCTCCTGGATCAATAATCAATAATCAATAATCAAAATCTTTATTTCTTTAGGCTTACAAAATAAGCACTTAGACAAGTCAAATTTAATTTAATTCGCCTCAATTTTTTGTCCACTAGTGGAAGAGGCGAAATAGAAACCACTAGCATGTGTATAACTTATGTGTCTAATACATGTTTGCCTTATAAATAATTACATACTATTGTCGATGTGGAACTGAGCGACATCTGGCCAAGCACTAACGTCATTGATGTAATCATTTATGGAGTAATATGCCTTCTTGATAAGATTTAGTTTTATGTACTGTTTAAATCTACGAATAGAAAGTTCAGTTGCTTCAGATGGAAGCTTATTATAGAAGCGCACACAATTACCCATAAATGATTTCCCCAGTTTCCGTAATCTAAATGAAGGAATGTGTAATTTGTTCTTGTTTCGTGTATTTCTATTGTGAACATCACAATTTTTCAAAAAGTTACTTTTGTTTTTGTGTGTATACATTAAATTTTCATAAATATATTGCGAAATTACAGTTAAAATATTTATTTCTTTAAATAATTCCCTCAAGGAGTCACGTGGCTTTAATTTATAAATTGCACGCACCGCCCTTTTTTGAAGAACAAAGATAGTCTGAATATCAGCTGCCTGTCCCCAAAGCAAAATACCATAAGACATAATACTATGGAAGTAACTATAATAAACTAACCTAGCTGTGTCCTGATCAGTGAGATATCTAATTGTTCTCACTGCATAGGCTGCTGAACTAAGCCTACCCGCGAGAGCATCAATTTGCGGTTGCCATTGAAGAGTTGAATCAATATACAACCCCAAGAATACAGTAGAGTCAACGAAGTGAATAATCTCATTATTTAACTTGATTTGAGTTGGGAGTTCTCTAACATTTGGTAACATGAATTTTATACATTTTGTTTTTTTAGCATTAAGTAAGAGGTTATTGGCGGTAAACCAATTTAGTATCTTTGACAGCGAATTATTTACATCGTCAAAATTATGTTTATTTCTGTCAACTTTAAAAATTAGTGAAGTATCATCAGCAAATAAAACAATATCACAAAGATCTTTTGCTAAAAAGGGAAGATCATTTACATATACTAAAAATAAAAAGGGACCTAATATAGATCCTTGGGGGACGCCTAATTCAATTTTTGAGCCCGTAGATCTTTCTTTGCCAACGTCTACTTTTTGAACTCTATCAGATAAATATGATTGCATAAGATCCAGTGCCTTGTTGTTTATTCCATAGTGTTTCAGTTTCTCAATTAATGTACTATGATCCACACAGTCAAAAGCCTTAGAAAGGTCACAGAATACACCAATAGCGTTTTTGGCTTTATCCCAGGCCTCCAATATATTCCTTAATAGAACTGTACCAGCATCCGTTGTCGATCTACCCTTGGAGAAGCCAAATTGGTTTTCATGAAATAACCTATTAAGGTTGAAGTGAGAAGTTAACTGGGTAAGAATAATTTTTTCAAAAACTTTACTCATGGCAGGAAGTATTGAAATCGGTCTGTAATTAGCCGGATCAGTGTGGCTACCAGATTTATAGAGAGGAACTAACTTACTATATTTCATGAGATCAGGAAAAACTCCTGCTTCGATACAACTATTGAAAATATAGGCCAAACAAGGAGCCATTTCCTTAACAATTGAACTTAATACTTTTGTTGATATACCCCAGAGATCCTCAGTGTTTTTAATGTTAATGGACTTAAAGATTTTCACTACATAATCAGCATTTACATAACTAAAGATAAAACTATCATTACATCTAGCAACTGAAGATTCTAAAAATTTAACAGCCATTGATGCTGAGGAGTTTAGAGACTGGGTAACAATTTTAGGAATAGCAGAAAAGAATGCATCAAAAGCATCGGCAACATCTTTTTCATGTATAAGAATTGAATTATTAATTTTTAACCTTATTTCCTTATAACGTGGCTTTGATTTACCTGTTTCGTTATTTATTAGCCTCCATGTTGCTTTTATTTTATTAGATGATTTTATTATTACATTCTTTAAAAATAGACATTTTGCTGTGTTGCAGACTTTCTTAAATGTTTTAGAATAGTTGGTTACATACAATAGAAACGCAGGATCGTGTAACATAGTTTCTCGAGAAGCATAAAGGTCATATAGTTTATTCCTACTTCTATAAATACCCGGAGTGGCCCAATCAATAAACCCGACCCTGTCCCTCACTGTGCAAGTTTTAAGTTTGAATACTTCACTGTGTTCCCTGTGTATGACATTCAAAAGTTTGGAAAATAATTCATTGGGGTCATCAGAACAAGGTATACTTGATACTGTTAGTTCAACTCTACTTTGAAAATTCTTAATACGGTTCTCTGTTATTGGCCTGTAGGTATATTTTTCTACATTATTTTTATCATTACAGCTAAAATTAACACTTTGACCATAATGGTCTGATTGGAAATGCCTAACTACTGCTTTGCTGGTTGGAGTTTGACTGCAGTAAATATTATCTAAGCAGGTGGCAGATGTTTGGGTTACCCTAGTGGGATCGTTAAAAAGATGTTGTAAACTAAAGCACTTGAATAAATTAAGCAATCTGTCGGCGAGGGGATTTGCTAAAATATCTATATTAAAGTCGCCGCAAACAATGATATCCTTCCTACATGTAAATATCTTCAGTAAAACTTCTTCCATAGTACATTCAAAAGCAACCTGATCTGCGTTAGGAGGGCGGTATACACACACTATGATATGTCGCTCCAGTTCCACACAAGAAAGTTCAATAGTCTTCTCAATAGTGAGTTTTACAATATCTTTTCTTTCTTTACATTTAAGACTATTTTTTACTAAAATCAGAGAGCCACCACGTATTGCAGCTTTTCTTTTATATGAACTTACAAAACAATAGTTATTATAAAAGGGAAGTAACTGATTCTTTACAATCCAGTGTTCTGTTATACACATAACATCTACATTTAAATGATTCATAAATAATTCTAATTCTAGGATTTTGCTGGGTAAGCCTTGTATATTCTGATGGACTATGTGAAATATGGCTTTTTGCTTTCCCATTGTCGTCGCGGTCAGTTTAAATTTGAGTTTACTGACACTGTAGCTTTAATGCCCTCATTAGTAATATTACTAACTACATGTACAGGCTCGTCAGGTAACTGCGTTATACTACTTATAACGGGATCAAAAATATTGTATGCTAATAATTTAGCAATTATCTTTTTACATTGGTGGGTTAGGTCCACTGTGTCCCTTGTCAAAATAGTTTTACTAATAAAATTATTAGTATCAAAAAATAATACATCATTATGACGACATGTCATGTTGTAAATCAGCATGTTATTTTTAAATAAATTATCATTTTGTTTAAGTGTCAGTGACTTTGAGTAGGGGAACGAGCAAATAATCAGTTTCCCCAGTCCATTCTCTAACTTTCCTAAAAGAACTTCAACAAGCCTAAGCAATTGTGACCGTTTTACACAAGTTTCACCTAGCTGAACTATTAAAGTGGTGCTTTGGTTTAGGGAGTTATCTTTCTGTATATAATCGGTAATTCTATTTATATTGGAATGTGGATAACAATTATTTACAACATTTTGTACAAGTAGGTCCCGCAGTTTTAGACCCATCCCTGCACCCAACTTATCTGAATATATAACAGTCCTCCTAGTATTTTGATTGTTTAAAACTAAATCTAAATCCTTAACTGAAGATGGTGCAGCTTGAACCTGGCCCTCATTGAGTAGAATCGGTGCTTTATAGCTACCACAGTGGGCCCCGTGCGAAGGCAATGGCGGCGCCGCCAGGAACGCGGATGGAGACTTCAGCGGTGATGGGGGCACAAACTTCACAGCATCTTCAGTTAAACTGTTGCAGCATATGGTGGCCATCTTGAGATCAGTTTGTGTGCAATTATGCCGTACTTCAACACATGTACTCTCAGTATTTACAGCACAGTCTTTCATTTGATTGATACAGTGTATTGGAGCCATCTCCGGATCTGTTTGAGTGCTGTAATGCCGCGCTTCAACATATGTACTTTCATTATTTAAAATGTCCTGCATTTTGAGATAGCGGTCATCTGTATGTGTGTGTATGCAACCGTCTACAGTTAGCTCAATGGTTTCAATTGTATATTATATTACTTTTATTGTTTTCTATTCTTTGATTGTAATTTTCGTTGTTAATAAAGGTGATTTATTTTACAGATGTAACCATTAATGACGCGGCTACTGAAGTAATATCTCCCGCGGCCAACGACCACGGCGGAAGAAGGAAAAAGCGAAGGGTGTCGTGATTTAAATAACTTTGCAATAGCAGTGCGATAGGGGACATACATGAAAACAGTGAGGCTTGTAGGGGGGAGGGGGCAAGCCGTATCCTTACTAATTTGTTTATAACAGTGCGATGGGGGGCATACATGAAAACAGCGAGGCTTGTAGGGGGGAGGGGGCAAGCGTTATCCTTACTAATTTGTTTGTAACAGTGCGATAGGGGGCATACATGAAAACAGCGAGGCTTGTAGGTGGGAGGGGGCAAGCCTTTTTCTTACTAATTTGTTTATAACAGTGCGATAGGGGGCATACACGAAAACAGCGAGGCTTGTAGGTGGGAGGGGGCAAGCCTTTTTCTTACTAATTTGTTTATAACAGTACGATGTTTGTTCCTCTTTCACGCAAAAACTACTGAACGGATCAGTTTGAAATTTTGAATAGTTGTAGTTATAGGCCTGGAAAAACACATAAGCTACTTGTTATCACATATATCAGTTGTCATAGGATAGTATTAGCCTTGAGACGTTTACATAAAAACAAAACGTGCGAAGCCGCGGGCAGATACATTATAACTACCACTGGAGAGTGTTCCAACTCCATTCTAACAAATTATTTTTTGTAATAAACGTTTTGTATTTTTTCATATCTCTCTCACCCAATCTAAGGTTCCCTTCCCACGTGAGATTGGGTGCCATGCCTTACCCAATCTCATGTGGGACAGTGGGAGATAAAGGGGGGTCGAGCAATACTTTACTCAATCTCACTTGGGAGTAATGTCAAATATAATGTTTTTTTGGTCGGGGTTCGAAAAAACTCCAAATATGCCTCACGTAATAAATGGATGCCCCCATAGGATGCCCCCATAATCAAATGTTATTATATGTGTTCCAAAACACACAGCATTGTTGGAAGAATGGTTTGTACTATTTGCCTTTAGATAGTAGGTTTTAGGTATACTTTACCGACCTCCAGTCTGTTTCGAGCCCATACTCTTTGCAGGAAGTAGCCGATCCAGAATGTCATCTTGAGCGGCTGTCAATATCTTTTCATAGCGTTTGTGTAATTTGCCGATAAAACAACAAAAAAATTTCGTATGACGATTTTTTAGTAAAAAACACTGTTATAAAAGTGAAATATAAGCTTTTTAAGTGCATTATTTTTGATCAAGCCGCTGCTTCGGAAGAAGAGCGATCTGATTATGAAAAAATAAAATAAAAAGCGACGCTTTCTCATCCTCGGAGGATGAGGATGGCCTAGCCTTTCAACTACCTAATAAAAGGCACCGAGTTGTTGGTAAGTCTTATAAAGGTAAAGAGCACGATCAGAAAATAAACTCTGTTGATTACCGAAGTGGGGTAGGTACATCACAGGTTATCTGTTGCAATATAATATTCCATTGGCCGCTTCTAGTACTCATCTTTTTCCAATCCCCGCGCCAAGTTCACCTAATAAATCCATGTTCCGTTTCTAATAAGTTGCAGCTAGGTGAATTGTCGACGAACTTTGATGAAAGAAAGATCACTCCATCATCTGATTTAAAATGACTAAAACAATTAAACTATCTTCAACATGTTGAGTGAGACACAAACTTGGAAAGGCATGAGATAAAAGGCCACACTGCAGGGATTTTAAGCAACCCCTGGGTTTGTCGCACTCAAAGTTAATGATGAATTGTGTCACTTTAACAAGAGTAAAGATTAATTAGCTGCTGCTGATAACAATGGGCGGGACAGTGCAGAGCTAGAACGACAAAATTTATTGTAAATAGAGTACAGAATCTTTTTAAGTGGGCAGCTAGGAATCTTGGTGAATTGAACTCAATGTCCTTGTTTGAAAAGGTATCTTCCTTATTGACTGCCGCGCTACATGCATTGAAATAAGAAGAGGTAGAATTTTGAAAGAGATAAATAATCCAAGTGCAGAGTACTTGTTTTGTTGCTTTGCAGCCAGTCATTCAATCACTGGGTGGCACACAAGTTAGGCTTAATAAGCCAGAGTATATTAAGGAAAAGAAGCAGAGTCATTCTAGGCCTTCTTCAAACTTCAGACAAGACAAGCAGGACTTGAGACCTTACACTCGCGTGAATACCAGAGTTGATTTTCTTGTCTGACACAACTTGACACAAGAGACAAACAGAAAGGTGATCAAGGTCAGCAAAAACAAAACTTTCAAGATAACTGACCATTAATAACCAACTAAAAATAATAACCAAGAAAGTAAACAAAATTTACTATATGACTAACAAAGCCTTTCAAAGGAGGGGATGCTTAAACTAAAGCATCACATACAAGCATGGGCAGAATTTGGTGCCATCAAATACATTTTAGTAATCCAATCCATACCCAGAGCCCACATACCCTTCATAAACCGACATCCACTGATACATTGTTCATCATTTGACACAGTTGAGAAAGTTCAACACCCTAGTTTCACCAGAGATAACCATAATTATTCAGGAGTTAATAGCAAATGGAGTTTAGGAGAAACCATAGATTTTGAACTCCGGATTCCTGTCAAAAATGTTTTTAGGTTATGAAATCAAATGGGGGGGAAATGTAATGGTACTCATATTTGAGAGAGGACTAAACAGACAAATACAAAACAAACACTTCAACTGGTGTCAAAAGCCGATGTTGTAACATTTTTACAAAGGTCCAGTCGCATGGTAAAAATAGACCTGACAAGCCTACTTTCACGTACCTATTGCAGAGTGATATCGGTGCTTTCTAAGAGCTTATTACAACCTTCAACTGTCGGATCTACCCTTAGAGCTTTCTACAGCTCCTCGAATGTTTGCTTCTTTGCTACCCTTAGGGCTTTCAACAGCTCCTCGAATGTTTGCTTGTTTGCTACACTAACAAACTGGATCGCGGAGATCTTACGAGGCAAGGGTATGCGACTTTGGTCTTTTAAGACGACTTCCTTCTGGTAAGTCAGGACAAAGTCCAATTTCTGGATCAGGTCTCGGAGACCTTGAGTATCCTAAAAAGCTGTGCTTGGCATGTCACTTCCTAAAGTCAGTACTGGAACTGTCTGAGATACTTTAGTACTCACTTTTTAAAAAGAATAAAAAGTAGAATAGCAAAGTTCTAGAAAGAGGTTGCTGCAACTTACAACAGATTCAAATCTTATTTGGGGTACTAAATTTGGCAAACCTGACCACTTGAAGAGGGCGCTTACGCTGTCGCCTAACTCAAAGGTTCACAAGAGCTTTTTATCAAGGCAGAAATAGCTGAGAAGAGTACACCTCCGCAGTTTATAAGGGAACTGGTTTAGTGGCAAAGTGCCATAAATCACAGCATAATTCCTCTACAGAACAAGGAAGTAACTCACTTCCTGACCACAGACGCATCGGATGCGGGCTGGGATGCTCACCTCAACAAGAGGCGCCTGTCGGGCAGGTGGAGAGCAGAAATCCCAGCGTTCAAACATAAAAGAACTGTTTGCAGTATACAGTGCAATAATCTAAATGAGATGTCTACACAATGCTCATGTCCTCATATAGACGGACTACAGGACACTAGTAACGTGCATAAGAAACGAAGGGGAATCACGACCCCTTGTACTACTCAAGCTGACAATGAGGCTCCTAAGCGTGTCGGATCGGAACGCTTGAGCTGGCACTCTCGGCGGCGTATCTCTCGGGGAGATACAACGGCATAGCCGACCGCCTATCAAGAAATCGCTCTGTGCCGGAATGGCACTCACTGCCCCCGGCCTCGGAGGCCGTATTCGGAACTTGGGGCATACCAGACATCGATCTGTTTGCATCAAAAGAATCTGCCGTAGTAGACCACTACCTTACTTGGGACTCCAGAGACGGATATGCCGACTTTTGCGATGCTTTCAGTCGCCCCTGGAATTTCAGTTTAGCTTGGGTGTTTTTTCATCACCTAATCTCATTCCACGCGTGCTAATACTGCGACAGGCATTTACATAATAATAGCACATTGCTCTTATAATTTTTTCTATATCACACATTGCTTTTGGCTAACATATCCAAAAGGCACGAGCTCTGACCAAACGTCTCCCAATATAAAACCTGCACAAGAATCTGATAGATCTCACAACTGGCAGGAGACCTCCAATGCTCGAGAAGCTGAATCTCCTAGCTTGGAGGCTTGGGAGTGGGACAGTAAAGTAGGTCTGAAAAAGTAAGTTTGTGACTCTACACAGCACAAAACAAGGCTGGCGAAAATCGACATTAACTAAATATATTGTAATATAATGTATTGTATTAAGTATATCAGTCATCTAGTACCCATAACATAAGCTCTGCTTAGCTTGCGGCTTGATGATGCTGTGTGGACCGTCCGGAAATATTTATTTATTTTATTCCCCGATCAAACGATGGATTGCATGCATGGTGTTAAGTTTTATTAAGTTTCATTGACTCTATTCCACAGAGAAATCATGTAGCCAGATGTACAGCTAAATTATTTCTTGAAGATCACCTAGCTTACCTAACCATACTTTTATACAAATTTGATGGCTCCATCTACTCAGCAACTAGTTCCGATGAGATTACAGCGAACTTCTTAGGGCGTCAAATATTAAGAGATCGAACCCGAAAAGAAAACAGTCATTTGGGATACAGGTATTAAACTGGCTGAAGAACAATCCATCTACAGAATCACTGTTTGATACAGCATAAAGAACAGCTATTGTTCTACTATTAGCATCTGGACGTCGAATACATGACCTTTCTCTTTTCGATTACTGAATTCGAATCCAATTACTTACTGATGATGAAAAACACGAAGTACTGTTTTGGCCAAGATATGGCGTTAAGACAAATAGTGTGGATAATAGACGGTCTGGTTGGCTATTAAAATCTCATCCAGAAGAACACTTATGTCCTGTAAAGCATACATATATAAAGCCACTGAAAACAGACTAAAAAACAGACTGAAAACTAAAGAACCTGGATGAACACATTTGTTTATTTCAATAACAGGAGTAATGAACCCAGCTCAGACTAAAATAGCTGGTTGGATAAAATCAATATTAAAAGATTCTGGAATAAATTCATCTCCTGGTAGTGTAAGATCTGCAGTAGCTTCTTGAAGTATTTTTTTTTTGAGGAGATTCTACGCAGAGGCAATTGGTAAGCTCTCAAACCTTTACAAATTCTACTGCCGTGCTATTATCAGGAGCACTACTGAGATACAAAATAATAATATTGGCCTTAACCAGTTGTTAAATAATTTCTTAACACATTAAATGTTTGAAGTAAAAAAAAAATAAAAAAAAAAAGTAACCTTTAAGTCATGTTTTGAATGAGAGAGATCTCATGATTTATATTCAAATTTATTTAGAAACAAAGTTTACGTTGCTTTAATTATTACGTAATAAGTGTTGGTTTACGTTTTTTGATAGTAAATAGAGCTTTCAGCTTCAGCAACGTAAAGCTTGAATTCAGAGAATTTAATAATTTAGAAACTAGTTAATAAATCCACGACTGAACATTTGCCTAGTTTTCTATAAGGGTCGTGTACTTAGGTTTATAATTTAATGCTTACTTTTGCAATACATTTTAATTTGGAGATCACATAGCGTTTGTGCCTACTCTTTCCCCAGCAGATAACAAACAGGTCTTCCAACAATGCTGTGTGTTTTGGAACACATATAATATTACCGTTTTGCATACAAACAAAACGGATATTATGTGTGTGGAGAAACACACAGCATGAACAAGGTGCTTGCTGGTGTTGGGAGACACTATGAAAAGATATTGACAGCCGCTCAAGATGACATTCTGGATCGGCTACTTCCTGCAAAGAGTATGGGCTCGAAACAGACTGGAGGTCGGTAAAGTATACCTAAAACCTACTATCTAAAGGCAAATAGTACAAACCATTCTTCCAACAATGCTGTGTGTTTCTCCACACACATAATATCCGTTTTGTTTGTATGCAAAACGGTAATATTATTATTACATTACCACAGATACCTTCATACTTAGCCTTCATAGAGTAATAAATATTTTAATTTTTTTTTCCTATTTCTCAAAACCGTTACATAATAACAAAGTAACAAGAATCCAATAAAGAATTATTATTTTATAAACGTGTCTTTCATCTTTAATTAGCCTTTCGTCAGGTTTCCACGATTTAGAGTAATTTTAATAAAATATTCCTTTTCTGACCAACAATATTCTGAGACTAGCAGTGCCCCGCGACTTCGTCCGCGTAGGTCTAGATGTTTTACGTTAAGTTTTTGCATAATTTCAAGAATTACATACTTATAGTAGGGCCCTCCAAATCTTGAATGCAGTACCTATACTATTATTATAAAGGCCCATTTACATGATACCATTTTCTTGTACATACAAGAGCAATAATTGAATGCAATAAATTAGGTGCAATAATTGACCTTCAAGAATTGGAAGCAACTGTTTACACGCGGGTACTGGTAAAAAAATTTAAAACAATTATTGAATGCAAATCTTGACAAGAAATAATTGCAAGTGTCATTTGTTTACACCAATACGATTATGTTTATGAGATTATTGCTTTCAAGTCTTGACTTGTCTAAACACAGACTTCTAGGTGCGTGTACCATTTCCTGGTGCGTTGCTTCAAGTATTGCACGTATTTGCATTGGCGAATTTTTATTCAAGTGTTGAACGTTTTAGAAAGAGTTGTTTATTAAAAAAAGATGAGTCAAAAAGTGTTAAAATTAGTTTGTAAAGGCCCATTTACATGATACCATTTTCTTGTACATACAAGAGCAATAATTGGATGCAATAAATTAGGTGCAATAATTGACCTTCAAGAATTGGAAGCAACTGTTTACACGCGGGTACTGGTAAAAAAATTTAAAACAATTATTGAATGCAAATCTTGACAAGAAATAATTGCAAGTGTCATATGTTTACACCAATACGATTATGTTTAGGAGATTATTGCTTTCAAGTCTTGACTTGTCTAAACACAGACTTGTAGGTGCGTGTACCATTTCCTGGTGCGTTGCTTCAAGTATTGCACGTATTTGCATTGGCGAATTTTTATTCAAGTGTTGAACGTTTTAGAAAGAGTTGTTTATTAAAAAAAGATGAGTCAAAAAGTGTTAAAATTGGTTTGTAACCCATACAAAGGTTGTTAGATGCTCCGAGAATCTCTTTTCTTGCTATCCATTTTTTGATCCAACACCTTTTTTTACGATGTTTTCTCTAAATTTCTTATCTTAGAAGAGCAGCAACGATCAATACACCCTCACTCACTGCACTTATACAGGATGTTAGTGTGAACACCGTTGTCCTTGAAACCAGAGGTTCAGCATCATGAGTAGAATCCAAAACGGATGAAAAAAAAAGATTCTCTTTTTTACTCATTTTTTTAAGAAAATTTTTATAAACACTAAACGTTTGCTCACAAACACGTGACACAAGTACTTCGACCAGGCGACACGTGGCATGTGCACCTCAGTGTCGGATCACCTTCTGTGCGAATATCCCGTCTTTTGAAGGGCACAAGTAATGAAGTTACGATCCAAGTAAGGCGCGGGTATAAGTACTTACGTAGGTAGGTACTTAAAGTATGTAGAGTGACTATGGCATCGTGTACGATAGCGAAGACATGAAATATCAAAATCTTGCAAAACTAAAATAGGTGTTAAGCTTTTCTCATCGATTTTGGATTCTACTCATGATGCTGAACCTCTGGTTTCAAGGACAACGGTGTTCACACTAACACCCTGTATTTGCAAATGTAGAATTCAATTGAATACAAAAATTGCATACGAAATTTTTGTATGTACTGTTTATACCAAGAACAGATTTGAATGGAATAATTGCCTAGTAGAGCAAGAATGTGACATGTTGTTCAGACGATGCCAGTCATTTATTGCTTCAATATTATTGTATGCAACAGGCAAGAAACTTGCATCATGTAAATGGGCCTTAACCCATACAAAGGTTGTTAGATGCTCCGAGAATCTCTTTTCTTGCTATCCATTTTTTGATCCAACACCTTTTTTTACGATGTTTTCTCTAAATTTCTTATCTTGGAAGAGCAGCAACGATCAATACACCCTCACTCACTGCACTTATATTTGCAAACTAGCTGGTGCCCGCGACTTCGTCTGCGCATGATTAGTATTTCAAGTACTCGCGATTTTACTTGCGTAATTCCCTTTCCCGTAGGATTTTCAGGATAAAAAAAGTCTTTGTGTTATTCCAGCTTATAATCTATCTCTGTGCCAAATTTCATCCAGATCCGTTCAGCAGTTTTTGCGTGAAAGAGTAACAAACATCCATCCATCTATCAATCTATCCATCCATCTATCCATTCATACTTACAAACTTTCGCGTTTATCAGTTCAATTCAGTTTGGTTCCCCTGGGCTAAACGGGTTTTCAAAAATTTCTCACAGCATCTGAACGACGCGTACACACGCGTCGTTCAGTGAAGCTGTGAGAAATTTTTGAAAACCCGTATACCCCAGGGGAACCTAACTGAATTCCGGGATAAAATGTATCCCATGTCCAATCGTCCCGAGTTCCATTCGAATTCATTCAATTCCGTCGTGATGCGTGGTTAAAGAATTTTTCTTTCACCCTCTCTCCCAGGGGAACCTTACCGAATTCCGGGATAAAAAGTATCCCATGTTCTTCCTTGTACTATGAACTCAAATCGTCCCGAGTTTCATTCCAACTCATTATGCAGTTTCGGCGTGATGCGCGGTAAAGGAATTTTACTTTCAGACCCTCTCCCATGAGAACCTTACTGAATTCCGGGATAAAAAGTATCCTATGTCCTTCCTCGTAGTATGACCTATAATCATGCCGAGTTTCATTTCAATCCATCAAGTAGTTTCGGCGTGATGCGCGTTTACGATACAGTCAGACAGACAGACAGACAGACATGAATGAAAAAAAATTACAGTTTTGGTTTGAGTATCGATAATATGGAGTGCACTTCCAAAAAAAATTTTCAAAATATCTTCAATGTACAGAATTGGACCTGTTACAGTTTTATTGTAAGTATAGATGAAGAATTCAATTGAATACAAAAATTGCATACGAAATTTTTGTATGTACTGTTTAAACCAAGAACAGTTTTGAATGGAATAATTGCCTAGTAGAGCAAGAATGTGACATGTTGTTCAGACGATGCCAGTCATTTATTGCTTCAATATTATTGTATGCAACAGGCAAGAAACTTGCATCATGTAAATGGGCCTTAAGTCTGGGCCTGAATGAGATTAAAATATATAAAACAACCTCTGTGAAATGTTTCAAAACTATTCGAAAATTAAAATCGAGTTTGATAAAACTTGGACGAATGAAATCTACTAACAACCAAAGACTACTTTAAAAAATGTCTGGCGTTTTATTTCTTTTTACAAACATTTTCGTAGGCCGTTTGGCAAAAAGGTTTCGTTTTAGCAATGTCATAGACTTAGGATGTACCTACATACATGTCGCATTTACATTCAGCCCTAGTGAGCAGGGAAGTGCGCAGCACGAGTGTGTAAACGCGATACTTCTCATACCACTGCCATTGCCACTCGCGCTGCCCGGTGCTCCCCAAAATGGCGGTTTTTTGTGCGGAAGTCAAAGGACCGGCAGTGCGAGCGGCAGTGCGTGTGTTTACATTCTGCTCCGACGCTCAGTACTCGCCGAGCATTCATTACGTCCCTGAAAATTGTTTCACAGACAGGCATGATAAATAACTCATACTTACTTACTAGTAGAATTAGTATATGCATTAAAAAATTAGTAAAGTAGGTAGGTTGATAATAAGGTACTTAGAAAGTTCTATTTCGATGGATAGATATCATCCACCATCGTCTACGACGAACATTCTTTTTTTGTATTCGATATCTTTTTAAATATCGAACATAATTAATTATGTATCGCAAAAAGAGACAGCGCGACCGCTGTAATTATTTCGACGCTATTTATTATTCTATTGCCGAATCTTGAAAGCGAAGTGAGTGGTAGGGCAGTATGTAAACACACTTTTATTTAATTAGTTTTTAGGAGCTATAAGTCTTCAAATGTATGAAAAGAGATGAAAACATTTTCATACATTTATTATTATATATTAACTTTAAACGTATATACAACAGGTCTATGGACTAAAAGCGGTATTACACTACACGATATTCAAGGCCCGGTAGTTAGGGCGATTAGGGAGCAAGGCTTGCCGGGTCCGTCCCTTAGGGACCCTAAATCTTATTACACCACTCTTAGTTAGGGTTAGGGTCCCTGAATATCGTGTAGTGAAATAGGCCTTTAAGGACTAAATTAAGCTTATGGTACCGGACTGTCACAAACCCATTCACGCATATAAAGTTGCACAGTTAATCTCTCCGGTATACCGTAGCGTGTATGGCCGCCTTTAGATTCAACAACTTTTCAACATTATTCACCACCTATTTCTTGAAACCGAATAAAAACTATTTGGTTCATATTTCTGTTTTAATAAAAAGCTTCTCATATTCCTCTACGACCTCTTTAAACACAAAAAAATAAAAACACCATTCAAATGTTCAAACTTGATATCGAACAATCTTATTTGAAAAAAGAATTTTCTTTATCGGTGTATCCAATGACTATGGCATTAAACAATCAAACTTCAAACCTTCAACTACATAAAAAAAATAAACAAACCTAAGTGCCAAATTCTCAAAGCTCGCATCCTTCTGTTTCAATCGTAACTCGCTGGAAGTAATCCCCTCGTTGTCAAGATGCCTTGCTACCCGTGTTGCAGTCCCTGTTGCAGCCCTTGCTGCGGCCCGTGTTGCGGCCCTTGCTGTAGCCCGTGTTGCGGCCCTTGCTGCGGACCGTAAGTACCATTGCCGTCCACTAGGTGTCATTTGCCGTCCACCACAGATGTTGGGAGCAGATCTAGCTTCGATGCTGTATAGATTCCCTACAGTGTGATGTTGTTTTCAGATGCGGGTCATGCTGTGGTCCTTGCTAATGCCTTTGCATAACGCGGGATAGTCCACGCTGAGGGGTGACGCGGTGCCACCTGCCCTGCAGTGTTGCTAGCGCCTGGTTCCGCCGGCCACCAACCGGCGTGGAACCCGACGAGCGCCCGATGAGAGCAGGCCTCCATCAGGCGCCGGGCATCTCTGCCCTCCAGAGCTCGGAGGGCCGTCTGCTGTAGGGGGGCGGGTCCGCTGGCTGGATGGAAATCGTTAATTATAGCAGTCATCCTTGCTGGCTCAACGCGTCTTGCTACTTTCAGTGACGTCATGGTTTCCGTATCGTTCCGTGTTCATTTTTATGTACCTATGGATTTAAATAAAAAATACGTTCAGATCCCTATTTTTGCTTTTTATTTCAAAACTAGATGGTGCCCGCAACTTCGTCTACGCATGATTAGTATTTGGAGTACTCGCGATTTTACTTGCCTTTCCCGTGGGATTTTCGGGATAAAATAAGCATCTCTGTGGCAAATTTCATTCAGATCCGTTCAGCAACATCCATCCATCTATCCATTCATACTTACAAACTTTCACGTTTATCAGTTCAATTTAGTTTGGTTCCCCTGGGCTATACGGGTTTTTAAAAATTTCTCACAGCAGGCTGTTTGGATCGGAACGACGCGTACACACGCGTCGTTTAGATGCTGTGAGAAATTTTTGAAAACCCGTATAGCCCAGGGGAACCAAACTGAATTCCGGGATAAAATGAATCCCATGTCCAATCGTCCCGAGTTCCATTCGAATTCATTCACTTTCGTGAATGAATTTCGTGATGCGTGGTTAAAGAATTCTTCTTTCACCCTCTCTCCCAGGGGAACCTCACTGAATTCCGGGATAAAATGAATCCCATGTCCAATCGTCCCGAGTTCCATTCGAATTAATTCACTTTCGTGAATGAATTTCGTGATGCGTGGTTAAAGAATTCTTCTTTGAATGGTGCTCAGAACCTCGCGCTTCAAAACGTCGAGTCTGAGAACACCGCGCTAGTTTAAGCCGCGCGAGAGTAAGGTGAAGGTGAGGATGCTGTGAAAACTGACGAGATAAATATACTGATCACATAACCCAAGTGACGAATTCAGAATACTGACGAATCAGTGATTTTCAGGAAATTGACGAATTGCAAAAGAGACCAGTTGACGACAGAGACCAATTTTAGAGGGTGGTGTCGTTTTGGTGGTGTCGAGTGGAAGGAAGGACTCATTCAGCAGTTTCGGCGTGACGCGCGGTAAAGGATTTTTACTTTCGTACCCTCTCCCATGAGAAGCTTACTGAAATCCGGTTAGCGTCAGGACCCCTGGACCAAGTGCGATATTTTATATTTGGAAACTATCAAATTCCAATACCTTTTCAATACTATTTGATACCTCAGTTAAATTATTTAGTACCTCGATGAGCTGTGAAATAATTTGAAAAGAAAGTGGTCAGACATTCTGACGTCAGGTTGTCTGGACCACATCTTTTTCACATAGTTAGAGGCAGTAAAACTTGAAAAATCCTTTGTAAATATTTAATACCTTTTTAATACCTTCCAATACCTCTTTCTTTCAAACATTTAAGCGTCGCAGAAAAAAGTTACGGATGAATATTAAATTTTGCAGGAAGGTTGTTCGATACATATCTAATTTACCGCAGACATAACACTAATCTTGTGAATGCGTAAGTTTGAATGTCGAGATGTAAATGGGCATTTTCGTAAAAATTTGTCCCGGTTACAAAATGGAGTGAAAAAAATAAAGATCATTTTAGGAATATCTAACTTATTTTAAAATGATTCGCCTTTCCTTAGAGATTTATGTGATAGCAGCAAAATAACAAACAAATACCATTTTCAAAGGATATTTAACTTTTAAGAGATCAGGAGGTACACCAGGTTTCCATTTGGTTACTTTTTTTAAAATCAAATAAAATAATACCACAATAGTCCTTAATGAATTTAATATGTTTAAATGCTTTAAAAATATGATATTGAATAGAAAATAAAACCTAACGATGAAGAAAAGCATTAGTTATTTTTATTTAAGCCAGAACATATCCACTTTGTTACTTTTGGGAAACTTTGCAATGAAAACATTGTGTTTTAAGCATGGTAAAGCAGTCTCAGGGAGCGCATTTTTTTTCATCGAATAGCTCTTGTAATACTACAACAAAAATAAAAAAAATATCAGCGAGTGCCCTTTAAAAAAATCGAGAAAAAAATTATTTTCCCAATTAAAAATATGAGACAGTTACAAAATTTAAAGGAGCAGTTACGTAATGGAAAACGTAAAGCTGGCTTTACAATGTTCGAAATTTTTCTCCTGAAAATCTATTATTCTTGTAGTTTTACTTTTTTCGGTATTTATTATTCCTAACACATTAATCAGAGAAATGTTGTGTCGTGGTTTATTTGTCGTGGGTTCTTCATCTTTATCAAGTGCTTCATCACCACGAAATCGTAATTTAAACATCAATAAAACTTTTAGATTTAAATTTAATTTTTTTTTTCTTTTTTTTTAGCATATATGTAAACTATTTCATTTTTGAAACCAAGATTTAATCAAAAATTTTATAAATAATATCTTTGGATTTAATACGCTAGAACTCTTTGATGCTTTGTCAACAATTACTGGGTGAACTTGCCTTTATATTTCCATTTCGTAACTTTATCATTCCACATATACGTAACCAATCAAAATGGAAGTAACGTTCCCACGTCACCCGATCTAAACTTGCGTCTATTTTTATTTTCAAACAGTTGAGACCTTTGGAGACTCAATAATTCATTTAATACATTATACAGTAATCATTTCGTTACTTTTATTTTACAAAAACTCAAGCCTTATCAGTCTAAATCGCAGTTACAAACTGGAAGAAAAAAACGCCACGGTAACGCTCTGCAAGTTCAGACACGAATAATGACAGAACGCTCTTTGACAACCAATTTTAAACTGGTGGTATCGATGAGTCATGTTACCAGGAATAATAAATTCTGTGATTACAGTAGTTTTTTCAAAATAATACGGAGATATTGCAGTTACAAAATGGAATTCCACTTATGTCCAAAATCATGGGACACAATTTAATTGATAAAAAGTTATTATTTTTGTATGGAAAGTCCTGCATTTTACGTTTAAATATGATGGCCTTCATATATTTAAACATAAATAATCCAGTTTTAGCCTTCATCCAAACCGAGTTTAAAATTAATCTAGAGTCAAAAGTCGGTCCACCGCTGTAGGACAACCATTTTTAAGGGGTCTCGGAAGCTATTTTACTCTTATTTTACAATTTTTTGTATTAAAAAAGCTCTAATAATATGTTTTTTTATCGCAAATAAAACTATAAAACATAAAATAAGTATTTTGATATCTAGCAATGGACTAGTTTTTATGAAAAGTATTAATGAACTTGTAGGACACCTAAAAAAACGCATGGACGTTTTTAAAAAAAAAATGCCCAAATATGTGTGGATGGATGGATGGATGTTTGTTAACTCTTCATGACTATGGATAGGACTGGATGAAGTAAAAGTAACTTTTTATGAAATTCTGATGAATGAAATTTCATTGTATCTTAAGAATAAGGTTACAGTTGCAAAACAACAACTTTCAAGGAGACGGTTTTTTTCTTATTATTTGGATTATTTGCGGCCAAATTCTGATAGGCAACCTGGTAGATACATATTATCTTTCTTACAAATGAACATAAAAATTTGGTTTTAAGCACAAAACTATGCGGCTGTCCCAACGTAGTTTGTGTTATTGTTTGTTAACTCTTCACGACAATGGATAGGACTGGATGAAGGTAAAAGTTACTGATGACTGAAATTTTGTTGTATCCTACGAATAAGGTTACAGTTGCAAAACAACAACTTTCAAGTTTATAGCGGCTCTTCGTTACTATTGGTCTAAGATTAGCCCGCTCATACGGCTCTACCAAACCAAAGCCTAGTAAGAGCCATTTTTTTTGTTAACGCTTTTATCGTCATCCGTTTCTTGAATTTTGAGCCACGTGTTATGAAAAAACACCCGTATTTCATCTTATTTAAAATCAAAGTGACGTGACCCACTAATCCTAGTAACTCCACTTGCTACATTGCGAAACAAAATCAAAATCCTAGCATGCAACATTTCCATTAACATTTCATTCATAGTGTTTGAGTTTGAAATTACTACTTACTAGGTTTTTCAATTTGGGATTGGCTATTACTAAGTTTTTAATAAATGTCTTTTTTGATATTTTTTTGTACCATTTACTTATTATTTTATGTCAAATCAAGCTAAGTCAGGTCAGCCAAATTTGAGTAAAACTTTTAAAAACTTGGTTTTTAGTGACGAACACTATAAACTATTCCAATCTTCCAACTTTAAAGCCTATTAAGAGACTATACTAGGTTTTTGATTTTGTTTCTTGATTAATCGTCTGAAAATATTTATGTCAAATATTTATGTGTATATAAGTCTCATAAAACGTGTATGTGCTACAGTTTTTCGATTTTAATACTCTCTATTTGAAAAAAAACATTACCAAATAATCACGAACAAATAGTTCATCAAATTTCTTACTATTGAAGAGGCAGGTAAAAAATTTTGATTCGCTTCTCCTGTAATTTTTTCACTATGGCTCTTACTGGCTTTGGTTTGGGACAGCCGCATAGTTTTGTGCTTAAAACCAAATTTTTATGTTTATTTGTAAGAAGGATAATTTGTATCTACCAGGTTGTCTATCAGAATTTGGCCGCAAATAATCCAAATAATAAGAAAAAAACCGTCTCCTTGAAAGTTGTTGTTTTGCAACTGTAACCTTATTCGTAAGATACAATGAAATTTCATTCATCAGAATTTCATAAAAAGTTACTTTTACTTCATCCAGTCCTATCCATAGTCATGAAGAGTTAACAAACATCCATCCATCCATCCACACATATTTACATCTCGACATTCAAACTTACGCATTCACAAGATTAGTGTTATGTCTGCGGTAAATTAGATATGTATCGAACAACCTTCCTGCAAAATTTAATATTCATCCGTAACTTTTTTCTGCGACGCTTAAATGTTTGAAAGAAAGAGGTATTGGAAGGTATTAAAAAGGTATTAAATATTTACAAAGGATTTTTCAAGTTTTACTGCCTCTAACTATGTGAAAAAGATGTGGTCCAGACAACCTGACGTCAGAATGTCTGACCACTTTCTTTTCAAATTATTTCACAGCTCATCGAGGTACTAAATAATTTAACTGAGGTATCAAATAGTATTGAAAAGGTATTGGAATTTGATAGTTTCCAAATATAAAATATCGCACTTGGTCCAGGGGTCCTGACGCTAACGAAATCCGGGATGAAAAGTATCCTATGTCCTTCCTCGTAGTATGTATGACCTATAATCATGCCGAGTTTCATTTCAATCCATTAAACCTTACGCACTAGCGGTTGGCCGCTAGGCGGTTAGACTCGAGCGGTCCAACCACTTAACGCGGTTTCTTCGCGGTTAGCCGCCAGGTGATTTCGCGTCCAGGACTAAGCATAGCTCCGCTACTAGATGGCGATGGTTTTCAATTTTGATGTTTTTCACTATTTTCTAATTAAATTGTTCATAATTGTTTAATGGTAATGCATTTGCCGCAAATGGTATGTTGTTTTTTATGTACCAAGCAATTTTTCAAGTGTTGAAAGCATTTAGGGAGCTTGTATTTGGGAAGAGCAAAAAAGATCTTGCCTGTGTGAGTGATCGGCCGCTACGAGTCACTCACACAAAAAAAGATCTTGCCTGTGTGAGTGATCGGCCGCTACGAGTCACTCACACAGGCAAACCCTATAAATTCAGTGGAACTAAAATAACTACTGTTCGAAAAATAACAGAGATAATTGGAGACGCCTTAGGACTAAATATTTTTCGGACCAATATTTCCGTTTACATCTAAAATTAATTCAATAAAACTACTAGTTATCGAACTCATTTTCGACTCTAAACCAGGCTCTTTTTACATTAAAAAAAATTGGAGGTAGTTAATTTTCTTTTATTATTTTGAACAATTTTAGTAAAAAGGCGCAGAGGGTAATGTTATTTACAAACTAGCTTATTAGCTAAAGAATATCTTACAAATCATAGGTAAAAAAAAATACTTTTCATGCTATTTATTAATTTCATTAAATCATTGGAATTGACAAATAAATTGAATATTATATATTATATATTTTAGCTCCGATTTTACGACCACTTATAAAAGATTAAAAGTAATACAATATTTCACAGTATTTCAATAACTCACTTTGGACTAGCGGTTTGAACAGTCGGGTGGGTGCGACGATGTATAGTCGTGCCTGGGTTCGAAACCACCGAAAATTTAATTTACTTTTTGCTTTTTGAAAATGAAATATCCACAAAATTTTGATACATCCCGTTAGTACGGGCTCGAATCTCTTCAACACTACCAAAATTTTTGATTTTTATTCTTTATATTTTGAACAATGTCATAGACCTAGTTCAAACAAATTCATATTTGTCATAAATTACTTATTGTAAGCCTTCCTAAGTCTATTTGATTGTTATATAAAACTTTGGTAGACTGTTCTGCGTAGGTACATCCCACAAAGGGTCCTGACCTCGTTTCTAACGGTATGACAAAAATAAAAAGAAACAATTATTTACTATCAACACCAACTGATTTTTATTTTATTTTAGCTCTTACGCCAGCTAAGTTCAGGCATTTTTACAAATCGCTCATTGAATGCAAAACGGCCGCATTTCAAAAATTTAGAAAATGGTTTTATTTCTGATAAAGTATATTTTCTTTTGAGAACATTTCATAAAGCTAGTTTAATTTAAATATTTATTTCTTTTTATTGGGATAATTATCTTAACTTTGCTTCAAAACTTTAATGCAAAATGGGCTTTTGTAGTTTTTATCAAGTTGGGTGATAGCTATAACAGCGACCATTATTTTAAAAAATAGAGCAAAAAATTACGAAAACAATGATGTTTTAATATTAAAAAAGAAAAACTTTAACTTTTCAAAAAAATCATGTTCAAAATTTTGTTTTGGCTCTCTGTAAAAAGTTACGATTAGTCCAATAAAAAAAATATATATATAATTCCGGACAGTCCACACAGCATCATCTAGCCCCAAGGTGAGCAAAGCTCGTATTATGGGTACTAGTTGACTGATAAACTTAATACAATACATTACATAGATAGATATTTTTTTTATAAATACATAGAAAACACCCAGACCAACGGAACAATAAAGACGTCCAAGTTGCAGCACGTGATGGGGACGGCTGTTTATAACCGACTCCCAACTGCTATCACCAGCGCACAATCCTCACAGTCTTTCAAAGATAAATTAAAATAGTGGTTAATAACTCTTTCAATTTATAATTTTAATGAATTTATGATTTTAAAATGTACCTAACTAAATTATTATTTATTTATTTTAATTTAATTTTAGCGTATTATAATTTAATTTTAATATATATAATTTAATTTTAATTTTAATTTAGCACCTACTTAACTCTACTTAGTAGTAATGTTCTTTTTTTTGTAATACAGAATTGTATTCTAGAATATGTGACCTGTAACACAATTTGTTATTAATAAATGAACTATGAACTATGAACAATTTCATGTTCAATTTCTGTAGATCGTACACAATTTTTTCCGACACGGGAATCGAACCCACAACCGGTCGCAGGCGGACCTTCGCCCACTGCGCCACATCGGTTGTCGCTGATGAATGATCGAAATGCTTTGCATACAATCTGACACGTCTGATGCTGGGGCCACACTACCGTGATATGCCGATAATTATTTTAATTATAACTTATACAACACCTAGGTGTAACCACGATTTATGGCCATAATTTTACAATGCCAATCAATATGGCAAATGGCGGTAGACAATAGCTCCGGCGGCGGTCTTTTTTCGCACATCAAAGAAGATTACCGCAGTAATTAATGCGTTTGTGGCCACTACCGTTTGTCCAGTGTGCAATATGAGCTCACCGGCGACGCACGTGATATTTTTACCGCCTTATTTATTGACATATCTAGGTAAACTCTAGTGTAACCACACCAGGTCATGCAGTAATTTAAACGGTAATTTAATGTCATAATTATTGCGGTAACAGCCCGGTAGACGGTAAGGTAGTGTGGCCCCAGCGTAAAACTCTCTAAACTGGTATCTTTAAGCAAACATTTTATCTGTTTACATAGTGTCATTTATTGTTGTCATGGAAACGGAACGTAGGCTTCCTAGATCTTATTTGACATGCAGCAAAAATAGATAGGAATAAATACTTGGACGATGGAAAAACCCTTTGAGAACGGTAGACTATGGTATTATTAGATGATTCTTTAGATAGCACACAGATGGCGATTCCGTCACCGCCATCACACTCACATGTTCAAGTAAGCGGGCGTACGACACTATCCGTGTTCACTCACGCATTGATAGAAATGGCCTAAAATTTTCACGTTATTTCTAATTATACCGAGTGTTTTCATGAATCAAACACAATTTGCCGCAAATAATGACGAATAACAAAGCCAAAAACAGTTATTTATTTGTTAAATTATGTCCACATCGCTCATATTTGGGAAAATACAAACGTATGGAAATCGGATCACCTTAAGCAGTTGGACTGCTCGAAGGCGCGTGGCTCATAAACAAAATGGACGCCGTCGAGATAGCTTGTGTTATTTATTTTTACTCCCGAAAACAACGAAAGAAAAATAAAAAAAGATACTGGATTCATCCTTTACTAGAAACACGCAAAGAATTTGGCCAGTTCCGTTCGTTCCGCCAGTTTCCGTTTTAAATCTCTATTCTTATAAACTGCTCCTTCACAATTCCAAATAGCTTCTCGTTGTTGAATTTCAACAATGAATTTCTCTGTGTCGAAGTTCATGGCTGCGCAACTGAAAACACGTACATACTTCACCGGCGGCTTGCCGCAAACTAACCGCCAGTGCGTATACACAAGATGGCGGCTAGCCGCGAAGCGGGCCGCGTCACTCCATTCAACCGCCGCGGTTGAAATTTTGTGGCGGTTTAGTGCGTACAATCATAAGCGGTTGCATATTAAACTGGAAAAGCGGCTAGCCGCGCGGTTAGCCGCCCCCGCGGTTAGCCGCTAGTGCGTAAGAGCGCTAAGTAGTTTCGGCGTGATGCGCGTTTACGATACAGACAGACAGACAGACAGACATGAATGATAAAAATTACAGGTATCGTAAATAGAGTGTCCTCCAAAAAAAATTTCAAAATATCTTCAATGTACAGAATTGGACCTGTTACAGTTTTATTATAAGTATAGATAATGTCACGCTGCAGGCGTCCGTCTGCGCACATGCTGCAGCCGTCCATCTGCGGACATGCTGCAGGCGTCCGTCTGCGGACATGCTGCAGGCGTCCGTCTGCGGACATGCTGCAGGCGTCCGTCTGCGGACATGCTGCAGCCGTCCATCTGCGGACATGCTGCAGGCGTCCGTCTGCGGACATGCTGCAGCCGTCCATCTGCGCACATGCTGCAGCCGTCCATCTGCGGACATGCTGCAGGCGTCCGTCTGCGGACATGCTGCAGCCGTCCATCTGCGCACATGCTGCAGCCGTCCATCTGCGGACATGCTGCAGGCGTCCGTCTGCGGACATGCTGCAGCCGTCCATCTGCGGACATGCTGCAGCCGTCCATCTGCGGACATGCTGCAGGCGTCCATCTGCGGACATGCTGCAGCCGTCCATCTGCGGACATGCTGCAGCCGTCCGTCTGCGGACATGCTGCAGCCGTCCATCTGCGGACATGCTGCAGGCGTCCGTCTGCGCACATGCTGCAGCCGTCCATCTGCGGACATGCTGCAGGCGTCCGTCTGCGGACATGCTGCAGCCGTCCATCTGCGGACATGCTGCAGCCGTCCATCTGCGGACATGCCTGTCCGTCCGCCCATGCTGTGCTGCGCTGTGTGAAACTACGCTCTGTTAAGGGCTCCCCCACACAAAACTGCGAGCTCGCATCGCATCGCAAATATCTGCGAGCTCGCACGATAACGTCCGATCTCATTTGCATCGCGCATTCCTGTCATATTACGTCATACTTGGTGACCCCCCTTTTAGTCCGCTCTGAGACAACTTTAGCGAAAGATGCGCGGCGCCTGAGCCGCCTTCTTTGTGTTGTAAAAAAAAAACTGCTTCAGTTCTCAACTCATAGTAAGTTCGAGTAAAATAGTTCCCTTCAGAGTTCATAATCGTATTAAATGGATGAATCCAGAATCTTCTTTTTCTTTTATATCTATTTAACAATAACAGCAGTGCAATTGGACCGATTTATGCAAAAATGATCCAACCCACAACCCAGTCAATTTCGAGTTTTTTTTAACCTATATAATCAGTATAAGGTATATTTTAACATATCAAAGACTCGCACCTCTATGTTCCATAATGTGGAAAATCCATATGATCCAACCCACAACTGTCATGTCGAAGACCATTTTTTAAAATGTATAAGTGTTTCATGCCACTTGAATCATTTTTGTGTTGCTTTGGTTACCCTAACATATAACCGTTCTATTTTGCTACAATGATTTAAACTATAATATTAAGCTGGTCCATTATTCAAAGAGCTCAGAAAGCTATAGAAAGAGCTATGCTTGGAGTTTCTCTGAAGGATAGGATTCGTAAAGAATACATCCGAAAGAGAACCAAAATTATCGACATAACTCAAATAGTTAGCAAGCTGAAGTGGTGGCAGTGGGCCGGCTATATCTCGCGAAGAACCGACAACCGTTGGGGTAAACGTGTTCTTGAGTGGAGACCGAGACTTGGCAAACGTAGTATAGGACGCCCTCCGGCCAGGTGGGATGACGATCTGCGAAAGACTGCTGGCAGATGCTGGATGCTTCAAGCTGAAGACAGGGAGCTATGGCGCTCATTAAGGGAGGCCTATGTCCAGCAGTGGACTAATCTAGGTTGATTATGATGATGATGATATAAAACAAGTTAAGCTTTGACAAGTTAATATTTGAAATTGCTATTCCATCTAAGTACGTAAACGAAATAAACCATAAAGTTCAAAACACACAGAAGCCGGAGGCGTGACGGAGGCGAAGGCGTGCCGGTTTTTCCTAAGGCACCGCGTTCGCCACGGCCTGCGGTGTGTGTGTAGGCTTTCATAGGATTCCATAGAATACAACTCGCACGCCTTCGCCTCCGCCACGCCTCCGGCTTCTGTGTGTTTCGTACTTTAACGAAAAATAAATAAATAAAATAAAAAAAACACAGGGCCAGCAGATCTAATATTAGATACCAGATGATTGCATTGATTAATTTAAGAAACCGAAGGGAAGCTGCAATAATAGACGATGTAGATGGTTTATGTGATGAACCTTATTCTGATTTGGACGAGGAGTAGGGCCAATTTTCTTTGTTTTGTCTTTTAAAACACAAAAATGATTACTAATTTTTATCACACTAATCATTTTTGCATTTTAATTTTTGCACCCTACATAGCTCTTTCCATACAAAATTAATTTTGTAATAATGATCCAGGCGCAAGTTTTCCCAATTATCTACTTAACTATTACAATTTATTCTTTATATTATTTATAGCAAAAAAGTTGAGTTTACATAGCATGAAATTAAATTAAAATAACAACATTTTGTATTACAAAGCTAGAGAAATACCGCCACAAACTTAAATATCGATTATCTCGAAATGAAGTTTGTGTGGGTTGGATCATTTTTGCTTATATCGGTTCAATTATCTTTTTGGGATCCATTTTACGCTTCCTAAAAACACGTCCAATACGGCTGATTAAACTTGAAGGTATGGTTACCCTACAAAACGGTTCGCCGCACAAATTCGCATCGCAGAAATTCGCAAATCAAGTTCGTGTGACATCGCATCACTTCGCATCGCATCGCATCGCATCGCACCAAATCGCAGTTTTGTGTGGGAGCCCTTAGTCCGCTCTGAGACAACTTTAGAGAAAGACGCGCGGCGCTTGAGCCTCCTTCTTTGTGTTGTAAAAAAAATATCTGCTCCAGTTCTCAACCCAGTACTTTCGAGTAAAATAGTTTCCTAATTTCCTAACGGCAAATTTTCTTAGCGTGTACAAGCGCCTAAGGGCGCTTGTACACGCTAAGAAAATTTGCCGTTCCTGCGGCAGAAAAGACAAATTCTTCGTGTAAACGACAAGATTTTTTTCTGTTCCACACACGTAAACTTTTCGTGTCTTCCTCAGACAAGACCAATTGAAACGTGTACACGACACGAATTTTTTCGTGCAGTCGTCAGTCGGGCGTAGGGCGCTCAAGTAATAACAAGTGTGATAATCAGTGTGAGTTTCCTTTATTTATATAAATGTTAACTACAAAGCAAAAAAGAATGATAATGAATGAAGCAAGAATGAATTAATGAAATGAACTTTGTTTTTTTTTTCTAATGCACACTAGCGACGTCCACAAAATACGACGAAATACGACGAACTGAAACTAGCATTCGTGGCTGTCTATGGTCCGATTCCTATCTGTACTAGTACTATATTATTAATCTGGGACTACCTGGCTGCGCTGGGCTGGCTCAACCCTACTATACCGCCCCCCGCCGCTCCGCAACAACGTTCGCCGCGTCGTGTCTAGCGCAGATAAGATTTTTTTCGTGCACCGCTGAGAGCAGTGTACACAGTTATTTTCTTGTTACGACACGAATTCTTGGGTAGGCCCGGCTTTTTTTCTTAGCGTGTACAAGCGCCCTCAGAGTTCGTAATCGTAATAAATGGATGAACCCAGAATCTTCTTTTTCTTTTATATAATATTTAACAAAACCAGCAGTGCAATTATCTTTTTGCGATCCCTCTAACGCCTTCCGGGCTGTTTGGAACTAATCTCAAAATACCCATTACTTCATACGACCTAAGATCTAAAAGATCTTTTCTCATAAGGGATGAAACCCGAATGGACTTACTACCAAAAAGAGCGGTTCTCAATATATAGCTTCCTAAAAACATGTCCAATACGGCTGACTAAACTTGAAGATGACTTATGAAGGATATGGACAAACAAGTATTTGACGACTGTCTGCGTAATCGTATGGTTACCCTACCAAACGGTTCGCCGCACAAAATCGCATCGCAGAAATTCGCATTTCAAGTTCGTGTGACATCGCAGCACATCGCATCGCATCGCATCGCATCGCATCAAATCGTAGTTTTGTGTGGGCTCCCTTAAAAAAAGCGATCTCGAGCGAGGCGCGCTACCCGCCGTACTGAGCCGCGGCTGTGCCGAACTGTGCTTACTAAAATGAGCTACATAAAATATCCATATCCACTTCTTCTTTACTTTCATCTTCATCGGCTTAGTTCATCGGATTCAACTATGTTCGTAATGTTTAGGTACGTTTTTTTGAAAATAAAGTCATTTTTGACGAGATAACAATAATATAGAATGGAAGAAAACACAGCTACAGCAGAGCCGTTTACGTTACGTTTTTTTTCACATGATTGATGATAATCATAATATTGAAGCATCGACAATCATCGTAGCGAGTAATAATTGTATAATAAATTCTCTCCGCGTGTTCTCGGCAGACTGAGCTATGTTCGCTGCGCGCATGCCGGAAAAGATGCGAACACGTACCTGCTCAGTTCGTGCGCGCGCTGCGTCCACACTTATGAAATGCTCCTTTCATGTTACATTGCATGTTACGTTACAGCAGTCTGTACGCGGCATTAGAAGTAAAAAGCAATATGTTCTTTTCATAATATTTTATTGTGATTATCCAGATACAATTGCATTTCCAAAAAGAATCCCTGTACACCGATTATAAACAGAATAACAAAGACGGCCAGTGAAGTCATAAAGTAGACATTTTCTTGTAGCAAACGCACTTCAGAATTTTCTTCAGGTATCTGTGGACAGAAATAAGGGTTTTATTTAATTTTAAGTCACTACATACGTTTAGGCTGGCATAGCGCGTTCTTGTGTTACGCGTAGTTGGGAAACACTGTCCACGCGTACATTGGATACGCGTACAGCTCCTGTACGGACCGCCGCGAACCTGTACGTTGCTTGCTGTCCATATAATATAGCGTACCCGCGTACCCGGTCATGTGCGTCCACTTTAACGAGCGGCCAAAAACCGACAGCAAGGCGGCTTGCGCTGCGAGTCAGCTCGCGCGTAACGCATTCCCCAAGAGTGTACGCGTAGCTGCAATGTGGCGTAGCTGTATGTACATGACGTTCCGGACACTTGTAAACTGACTACGCGCACCAGTGTACGCGCTATCCGTACGCACCTTCACGTTTACCTCGATTCGACCCGTGCGGGGGTAGGTACACCCTGCAGCTGTACCTAAAGCTAGCCTTAGTGACTAGTTCATCAGAGTTCCATCTATATTCACTACATTTGGGTGCTTTAGCGTTTTTTTGTATTTGAATCTAACTGACAATCGATTTCAAGTTAGACATTATGGCAGCAAGTTAAATAATAAAGCAGCAAGTTAGATAGATAATAAGGAAGCAGGTTAGGCAGAGGGTATTGCACAATACACTCATGCAACAGGTCAGTGCAGATCACGGATCCCTATAGAATAGCCTCAGAGCTCGCTGGCATAGGAGCCGTATAGGAGCTATGTAAATCCTGCTATCATCACATCACGAAAATTGGTTTCTAGCGTAGTTTGTGTAGTGGTCCACCACATAATTCTTACCAGATCAGCAAGACAATGAGCAGCAGGGTTCCTGAGCGCAAGGGTTCGGGCAGCCCCCGGTGCACGGGCTACATCCTCTGCACGAGAACATGCAGTAGCCGCCTCCATGGTGGCTGCCAACGTACCCCCCATAGTAAACAGGCATTCTGTAAGGTTAGTAAAGAAATATAGAGAAATGTAAGTTAACGAGAATTTCGTACGATTTGGATGAGGTTTCGGTTATGAATGATTTTAATGAATTTGAAAATGGAAGTGACAGGTATTTTTATCCAATGGCGCGGAGCTACCAGTATTATTTTGAATGAAACCTCGAACTGATTTTCTTATCCGACCTGTGGAAGACCACTCTCATTGATAACGGATTGACAAAGAAGATCAATCACTGTTTCAACACAGGTTTTAATCTCACTTCGGGCAACAAAATAATATAAAGGGCTTCACACACAGCAGCTATCATGTAAAGATGTACATTATAGCACGATACACATCTCATTACATCTTTCCATAGAAATCGTCAGGAGACCACACACGACAGCTATAATGTTTATTTTTACATCTTCGAATCTTAAAATACAGAGCGATACTAAAATATACATTATATTTAGATACATCCTAATACATCTCAATACATTTCCGTATATCTCTCTTCGAAAAGGATGTTCAAAAAGTTTCTGTGAAATGAAGGGAAAGATACATTACATTACCTGTTGTGTGTGTGATAGATACATTAATATAATTTAAAGCTATATGTACATCCCGGGATGTAATGTACCTATATACATTATAGCTGCTGTGTGTGAAGCGCTTATTTCAAATACTGTTTTTTCGCTATGGCTTAGCCTATGGTTTATTTTCAAAGACTTCTATAGAGGTCTTTCGCGAACAAAGAGGTTTCAAGAACTTCATTTCTATTGAGATCACTGACCTCTATCCACTGACCTCTATGCAATGTGATTTTTCGAACCTTGATCAAAAGAAATGTGCGGATACACGACACATATTTATAGGTAAAAATCGGGATAAAAAAAATTATATGTTATTTATCTCAAAAACAAAGCAGTTTTAATATTTTTTAAAATGAAGACTACTTCATCTGGTTTTTTCTTCGTTTCTTTTTGAGTAAATGGTGTATTTTATTCGAAGTAGTCTCATTTGAAAGCTAGATAGTTTACCTAGCTAATAAAATAAATAAAAAATACAAATACGATACATAAGCGTAGTAAAAACAGTATTTTTTTAGAAATAAGACAAAAAAAAACGATTTTTATTTTATTTTTTCTCTGTAACTTTAAAACTGGGTAATTAAGGTGTACTTTTTTGCATGTTGTATTAAACTTCATAATTTATTCTACAAATCCTTCAAAAACTGGGGGTCTATCTCTTTCCGTTGTCATGTTATTCACCATTTAAATTAGGTACTTTCTGCCATCAGTTGAGATTCCTGTTGATATCTGTACTTGACTTGTGTTTAAAAAAAATAACATTAAATTTTTTTTATCTCGGTTTTTATCGATAAATATGTGTCGTGTATCCGCACATTTCGTTTGATCAAGGTTCGAAAAATCACATTGTATATACAAGTACGCTGGACCTCTGATACCCTTTGAAATGACAGCTCTTGAATGTGCCAATTTGAAGCGCCCCAATGCGTGGGGAAGAACTAAATCTGACGTAACTGACAAATGGCCGTTGTCACGTTTGTATTATCTCCCGTGTTTAGTGTTTTTGGTGGTTTAACGCGATTTAGCTTGTTTGTTGTGTCTTATTTATTTAGTTCATACATAAATAAGTGGTGGGCATTCATAGGTAAACTATGAAAGAGTGTGAGTTATGCAAAACTCGTTACCAGAAGGGAAGTGGAGTTCCATTCCACAAGTAAGTGAATTTACGGCTTATCTTCGGCTAATATTCAACAAATTAAACTTATCTTCATTATTATAGGTACGTAATAGGGGGTCCAATTTCGATATTTTTCAATTTCGAAACTGGCTTTCGAAATTCGGAAGCTCAATTTCGAAATTTCGAAATTCGGACAGAAAATATAACTTTTATTCTCTGATGATGATGAGATCTGTGACTCCCTTTCTTTACAGATAGAGTTTGAGCCGGAAAAGTGATTTTCTTTATCTAAATATAAAAATTATTAAAATACTTCAATTTTACTACATCAAGTGTCACCGAGGCGCTTGCACTGCACGTATAGCAGTGACGAAGCAACCTCCCAGTCGTATCGCTGAATGAGACCCAGACCGGTATTATTGGATAAGTAGACGACAACACCGTGATACACAGCCAACAGCCAATTTGACCCTGAAGGTAGTCTCAGATTGGGGCGAGGCCAATCGGGTTGATTTCAATGCCACCAAAACACAAGCATATCTTTTCTCTGCTAAACAGAGTCCGTTAGTCCAGGCTCCTTTTTTCCGAGATGTACCGGTGTACCTATAATGGATCAACTGGAGCTTCTCGGTGTCACGCTCACACCAACTCTTAACTTTGGTGTCTTTATTGAGTCGAAGGCTAAAATAGCAGCAATGAAGCTAGGAATCCTAAACAAGGTTCAGCGATACTTTACATAGGGACAGCTTGTATCGTTATACCAAGCACGGGTTCGATCTGGTATTTCTGAGTAGTTCTGCCACGTTTGGGATGGTTCGGCTAAGTATCAGCTAGCGGCTCTAGCTAGACTCGATAGAATTCAGACCTAATGGCGAGCAGTACCTTGATGAAACTAAGGTCCAAAGTCTTGAACACCGTCGCAATGTCGCTTGCCTATCGATCTTTCATAGGTTACATTTTGGAGACGCTCACAGGAACTTCACTACTTGATTCCACCATCTTCCTTCCACCCCAGGACGAGTAGGCGTACGGAGCCTTACCTTGTGGATTTTCCATCCACTCGAACTAAGCGGTTCCGTGTTCGGACTCAGTTTGATCCAGTACGCGTTCTTCATTTTGCTAGCATGGCCAGCCTTACTCCATCCCGAACCGCAGAATCTTCCTGAGATCTTCATTATTCACAGGTTTCGCGGAATGACCTCGGCAAGTTGTGGATTTATGTTCATTGTGTTGTTATTCGCTTGCATTCAAGGATTACCTGGGCAGCTGTTTCATCATCGCTGAGACATCCTCTGCAAAGAGGATTGTCTGATGTCCAATTTTGAATAACTATTTATTTAGTGAGCAGTGTCCTTTCCTTTTAATGTTCCCACCAGGATATGCATGTCCAATCTATTTAGGTAAAGGAAGCGATTTGTTAGCGAGCGTCGGTGATGTCTATATAAATGGAAGCGCCGCTCTAGCTTGTCTGCACTCAAACAGGTGTGTCGTCACTCTTTATGCATATCTATTGTTCTGAGCCTAGTCCATATCTGGAGCAAAGAGAATGGCAGAGGTAGAAAGGGCAATGATCCTTCTGTAATCGTTTCCGATCCCCTGCGTGTCAATTCATGAGCGGCGTCATCATTCCTAGTAATCCGCTATATCCCTTGATCCACTGAATGATGCTCCTGTTCTTGGTCTTTCTTATCTTTTCTAATGCTAAGTGACATTCGTACACAAGAATGGACTTGCAGCTGTTACCTTCCAGGGATCTGAGTTTGGCAGCGCTGTCAAAGAGAATACGTAAGCCTTCGTCGCTGATTCCTCTGTTGTGTACAGCTCTCTGGGCTATTGCTACACATTCACATTAGAATATGGAGCTGTGTTCTCCTAGCGTTATTAATATGCATAAGAGGTCCATTGAGTGAGCGCCGGCTCCCTTCCCTGTTACGGTTTTGAAGCCAGCTGTGTAGATTCTGACTTCACGAGATCCTGATTCATCTTTTTGATCCTCATATAGCTGTATCTGTAGTGTTTATTTAGTATCCGGTTAACTTTTTTCTGTAATTTTACGTTGATGTATATGGACGATATAAAAAAAAACCTATATGCGTATATATAGGAACTTTGGGTCTGTGGCACGCTGTAATATATTTTACTGTGGTTGGTAATAAGCTCTTAATACAGTTAGGGCATCCAGCATTTTGGAGCTGAGAAACCACCTCAGGCGGTTACTTGTTGCAGCTAGAGAGCTTCAGCACTGGTCGGGGGTTATTATAATGAGGTATTGGTATACAAGGTACCCATATTATTATTTCTTCCGTGGTTAAATCATGGAAACCAAAAATTTCGAAATTGAGGCCTCCAATTTCGAAATTGAAAAATAGCAAAAAAATCCTACGAATTTCGAATTTACGAAATTTCGAAATTTCGAAATGCACCCCCTAGTACGTAATAATAACATATTTATCTTCATATTACCGGTTTTTTATCAACAATAAAGTTTAATAGTGCTGTCAAAGTTACCTGTCGATAAAACTTATCGATATTTTTGCTATAGATATCTATTTACTTTCAAGAACGTAATTCGCCGATGACCGATTTTTATTATCAAATACATATAATTTTTTAATAGTTCACAGGTTTTCGACGGACATAAGACCCTGTACCTAACCGACAATACCTGTTGATGTAAAAAGAACATTAATTATGGATCAGAATAATACCAACTTGAGTGGTAAGTACTTAATCAATAAAATTAGGACCACGTCATGTTCCTTGTATGTAAATTATTTCAAGAATGCGCTATAAAACAGTATACTGATATATTTTTACTTTTCATTTGTGGTTTAGTTGTTGATAAACAAAAATTTTGTTTCTAGGTCGAAAGCGTCGAAGCACAAGTTCCAACCCGCAACAGAGTATTGCTTCAAAGAAGGCAAGGTCTAAGCTACAATCTAGTTGTCCTCTAACATATGAAAAGGTGGTTGCAAAAGGTCATCCAAAAAAGCATTGCAGAGTTAAAAATTCTTTGATAAAATCAAGACTACGGCGGAGTAATTAGCTTTCTACGTTTGTATGGAGGAAAAATTAATTGTATTACCTTAAGTAATAAAGTCTATTCGGAGATTATGTTATTTAGTCACACTGTCTGACAAAAATTATTCTTCTATTCAATGATATGTTTAGTGTAATTTTGTAGTGATGTCTAACATTTACGAAAATAATTCAAATTTCCCTGTTAAACGCAAAGTACGATAATTTTATTATGAAAATGATGACGGAAACTAATAAAAAATATTAAAGGATTGTACATATATTTTTATTTTCTATAAATACCTTACCTATTCCACTCCATCCTGAAAAAAATACATTTCTATTTAAAAAACGTTCCTTGTTAATTTTTGGATCTAGCTATCCACATAAAAAAATGTATAAATGTATAAAATTCATGTTACCAAATGTTAGAGAACTCCCAACTCAACTCATGTTAAATAATGAGACTGTTCACTTCGTAGACTCTACTGTGTTCTTGGGGTTGCATATTGATTCATCTCTTCAATGGCAACCGCAAATTGATGCTCTCGCGGGTAGGCTTAGTTCAGCAGCTTATGCAGTGAGAACAATTAGACATCTCACTGATCAGGACACAGCTAGGTTAGTTTATTATAGTTACTTCCATAGTATTATGTCTTATGGTATTTTGCTATGGGGACAGGCAGCTGATATTCAGACTATCTTTGTTCTTCAAAAAAGGGCGGTGCGTGCAATTTATAAATTAAAGCCACGTGACTCCTTGAGGGAATTATTTAAAGAAATAAATATTCTAACTGTAATTTCGCAATATATTTATGAAAATTTAATGTATACACACAAAAACAAGAGTAACTTTTTGAAAAATTGTGATGTTCACAATAGAAATACAAGAAACAAGGACAAACTACACATCCCTTCATTTAGATTACGAAAACTGGGGAAATCATTTATGGGTAATTGTGTGCGCTTCTATAATAAGCTTCCATCTGAAGCAACTGAACTTTCTATTCGTAGATTTAAACAGTACATAAAACTAAATCTTATCAAGAAGGCATATTACTCCATAAATGATTACATCAATGACGTTAGTGCTTGGCCAGATGTCGCTCAGTTCCACATCGACAATAGTATGTAATTATTTATAAGGCAAACATGTATTAGACACATACATAAGTTTTACACATGCTAGTGGTTTCTATTTAGCCTCTTCCACTAGTGGACAAAAAATTGAGGCGAATTAAATTTGACTTGTCTAAGTGCTTATTTTGTAAGCCTAAAGAAATAAAGATATTGATTATTGATTATTGACATAGGTACTAAATACCCGTTAGTCCGGCTTCGGCTTATCCTAAGACTAGCAGTTTCTGAGATTTGAGCGTTCAACCTAACAATCAAACTAGTCAGCTTTATAATATTACCTAGTACAATTAATTATACAACTCGTCGGAAATGTCTTATCGACGTATTTTATCTCATTGTCCCATCTCTATTATTAGTTCCTTTCCCACCCACTTCTACGATCAGCGCCAAAATGGCGAAAATCAAATCGCCTCAATAAAGCGCGGCTTATCATAAGGTCCAGCGTACTTGTATAGATACAGGTCAGTGCCTCTATCTCTTGTATAGATAGAGGTCAGTGATTGAGATGAAATTATGAAGTAAGAAGTCTAAGATCTAGCTAGCATTACTACGTTCCGTACGAACATCTTTGTAATAAGTATAGATACTACGTACCTACTAGTACGTGAAGTTGGCAAAAGTTTCCTCAAAACCCAAAAGAGGAACAAAATTGCCATAATTGGTACTAGTACAACAGGAATGAGTTGTTGTCTCAAAATAGAAGCTGAGCTCTCTCGCTCAGCTTCTTGAGGGATAAGTCCCTCTCTGACGATGGTGACCATATTTAAATATGATAAGGGACAATAATTATAAAAATGATTTGTTATCTGACGTCATCAGATCATTTTCAGGTACCTAGCTTTTTATCGAAGATGCTAACGATAAACTAGCCCTTTGCGGCACTATACATTTCCTGTTTTTGCTTGCTTTTCACACTCGCATCATACAGGTACCTACTTACCTACCGGTCCTTGTGGGATACGACATGCAGCTGGACTAAGATAAAATTATGATAAGCTACCAATTGTGGTATATTTAATTAATAAGGTAAGAAAAAACATTTAAGTTTAATTCTAAAGCAGACATGACTAAATAAAACAGTTTTGTGTGCACCTTTTTACCTACAATCAGATATAAAATCCTACAAAATTACTTACAAGCAAAAAAACGGCGGGCACTGCAACACATACTGGCCGTGATAAATAAGCAACAAAATCTTGAGCTTAAAATGTTTGCTACATACAATGTATAGGTCAGTTTTCGGGTAGAGCTCAGGGTATAGGTAATATTTATCCATATTTCTCTAACGTTAAGATGTTTAGGAAATCTGAAATTGAAATATAGTTATTTTATTATAGATAGGAATAAAAAATCAAACGTATTTAAGTTAAGTAAGTAGGTACATATGTTCTTGATCTAGGATTATATGGTCATGCATGGTCACCTTAATTCTTCGTCAACAAATTTATGTTTAAAACTATTATGACTGTTATTATTATATTTATATGCATTTTAGAAGTAAACGTTTTTACTGCATTACATTACATCAATCCTATATTGTTATACAAACAACTAAAGGATTGAAATCAACTTAACTCTGGCAACATTCAGGGACCCTAACCCTAACTAAGAGTGGTGTAATAAGATTTAGGGTCCCCAAGGGACGTACCCCGACCCGGACGATATTCAGTGCCCGGTAGTTAGGGCCCTGAATAACGTGTAGTGTAATACCGCTTTCAGAACGGGACACAGGGTTCAGTTAGTGGTTGCCCTCCCTCTCACTCGGCTTCATTTTTATTTTTCGACTCTTACGACCTTGGCCTGAGGTTTTATTATATTTCTTTATTTTAGCTGCAAGATGCACATATAGAGCGCTTTCCTGTTGGACGTAGTAGGTACCTACTACTATAATTTCGATGGATGAAATATCATAGACCTAGAATTTTACACTACGTTCAATTAAAAAACGTACAAAATTGTGCGATAAATTTTTATGGAGCATTCGGTCGATCGATCGGTTTGGGCTGGAGTTCAACAAAAGTTAATCGGACAATTAGGCAGTTTCTTTGTTATCCTTTAATGTTTTATAAGTTGTGTCAAAAACGTCCGACAGTTGTTTGAGCATCGAACATCGATGGCATATCCGCCATTTTGAAAAAAAACGTGATTCCGTGGCCTGTGTTGGACCCCATGTGAATGGACAGAGTAAACGATTAAAACGAACGTTACGTATTAACGACGACAAAAAAAAGTAACTACTTATTCTATAATCAAATCTTCTCAGTGATACGGTTTTTGAGGTATTTGGTCTAAAAATTGTAAAAAAACCTATTCCTGTGCTAGTTTCTACCTTACTCGATGTTTATTAAATAGGTAGGCAGGGTATGGGAAATAAAAACCAACCAGTTCTTTTTATTGAACACATTTTATTACCTATAGCAGAAGATAGGTAACTTATGTTAATAATTGCTTAATGTTAATAATTGCATCAGATTTATCGGCCCCATTATGGACCAAATGCATCGACATCTGGTGCCACAATCAAAAACATCTTCAACAAATTCCGATATTTATCAAAGCTGTACATACACTACATTTTTAAAACATACTAATAGGTAGAACTTTTTTGAACGTATTTATAAGTTCCGTCGCAAACAGAAATGACGCGGTTTGGTTGTTCAGGACTTCCATCTAAAAAACTCTGTACTTATACCTAGTCAAAATTCTTTGACGTAATTCTTCACGATATTCTTCAGTTTCTCTATCACGCGAAAGACCCAAATGTAATCTAACAAATTCATTCCATAGATGAGTCCGCACTCATTCATTACACGACCAAAGTGTACGGGGCTTATCCGAAATAAAGAGGACAACCTGTCGTTAGAGTCGCCTGTGTGCAGTTTGCTTATCAAGCTTTAGCTATGCTCAGTTTGCATAGCTAAAGCCCGTTTGGGTTGTTTAAGTTGTTGCAATGTTGTTGAATGGAGTATTTTCTACTATAGGTACTCAAAAAAGCAGTTTTACTGAACCCTATATAATATTGAAATGTTGCCTCGTCTAATAGTCTCGACTATAAAATCTAAATATTAAATAGGCCTTTGTAAGAGTTTTAACATATCGGCTACTTGCACAGAGTTAAAAGTCTCGTGTCTAGAACGGGTATAATCTGCAAAATCCCGCCAGATAACATTTGAATGTAAGTGCACATTGCACACTCGTACTGCAGCAGGAATATAAATATTCTGTTTACGCAAAACATCTGATCTAATTGCTATGTTTATTCTATGTAAACCATCACGGACATTACACTGTGCTACAACGCAATATGACGAAGTATACGAAGTTCTTGAAAAGCCAGGGACTGAAATTCTCACACAATGAAGGTTTGCGGCATCTTGAAGTTCGCGTTGCGGAACGTTTTCTTCCAGGTCTTCGTCGGAAACTTGCATTACAAATTCATCGGGAGCTCTTAATGGAACTTCATCAGGTATCTCTTGCTGAATGGGCGGAGATACGTCTCTTAGTGGATCGCTCATTGGCCCTTCAGCCGATTCACCTGAAGACGATTCGTGCACGGAGCTTACAGCATCTGCTACACGAGCTAAGTTCTGTTGTTCTCTTGTATAATAGCGGTTAGCACGCTGAACACATGGACGACAAATCCGGTCAGATGATGTTATCTGGAAATATACTTAAATAAAATCTAGACATGTAAAATTCAAATTTAACGCTGGTAAAACCGCGGGGAAATGTAAGTCGTAGTAAATAAGTAGGTATTACTTATTAGTCTTAGCACAGTTGTTGGATATGATAGATACCTACATAGGACATGAATCGTTACAGATCATCATCATAATCTCTTCATTACGATACCTAACGTATAAGATAATTGAAAACAGTAAAAAATAATTTGTACTAACCTCCCTTGCGCCGAGTTGATGTTGGGAATAAGCTTGCACATGTGGATTATCAGTCAGATATTCTTCGGTTAGCTCATAGCTCCGTAGCTGCGGCCTAGGACGGCGTCCTCCCATACGGGGGGCTGTACTGCGTTCACAAAACAAACACAGTGATCCTGGTGGACCGGTGGTATTACTTGACATGGTCACACAAATAACAACAACAATAACAGTAAGGTAACAAAAACTTAACAAGAAACAAAATGTAACAAAATAATCGCTCGTGAGGAAAATAATTATTCGTGCACTCAAACCAAAGATCAGAAGCCGAATGAATGAATGATGAACGTCAAATAAAATGGCGGCTGGCGGGGTGCGGTATGGGGGCGGGGAGTTTTACGGTGCAGCGGATCGCTATAGGAGTCGGTTTCTTGTAGCACGGACGAATTTTATGATTCCTCATCATATGCCTACTTTATACGGGGGTGGTTAGGTAAACGATAATAAACGTATCGCATTACTTTATTTTTCTTTTTTCGAACCCAATTATCTCAATAACCGTATCGCTTATGAGATTTGATCATAGAATACTTCTTGTTTGTAATCATTTACTCAGTCGATTGACATGGGTTTCATCACTGGCCGCCAAATCACGATTTTATCAAAATGGCGGACTAGTAGGTAGGTAGGTATTCTCCATAGGTACAAAAATTTTCGAACCTCGAACATTGGTTGTTGGTGAACTCGTGTCTGTGATTTACCATCACATACCTACTATAGGTATAAATGTAAAAATAATGGAATTCATGTTTGTTGTTATGGCTGTATTAAATAAGTCGCCCTTGTTTATTTTCTGCTGTGACGTGACAAAGCGCGCCAAATTTAAGTTGTATCTAACGGCGCGCGCGCAGAGCTCCGACCATCCTTCCGACCGAGCCGGACGTGATGTCCGACCGCTACTCGAACCTGCGAGCGACTGAGCTATAGCATGGCTGGCAATCCAAACCGAGCCATAGTGTCGACGAAGGCACAAGACGATATCACTTTGCTCCTGACCGCCGAACAGTCAACTACAAAACTTATACCGAGTATCGCTTTGGTCCAAAACTACTGTAGGTAGGTATTGTAAAGTATTACAAGATACCTACCCTTATTAAATAAATGTGTTACTTACCTAAGGTTTCCAAAGATTATAAGATTCATTGTCTGATCCCTTGTTTCTTTTACTAGTTATAAAATCGAGGATATCTAATTATACTGCAAAATTTAAATTGTGCCGAAATAATGATCATTCTTAGTGTTTTCTTTTAAAGTAGGTAGATACCAAAACTTTAACATAAGTGCCTACCTACTATGTAAAAATACCTACACATTATAAACAAACTAGTACTTATTCTTATTACCTATACCTACCTACATTGTAGGTAAGTACTTATAGTAATCATCATCATCATCATCAGCCCATATTAGTCCACTGCTGGACATAGGCCCCCCCTAATGAGCGCCATAGCGCCCTGTCCTATAGTAATATTAATAGAAAATTATTTATTGTGTGCGACTGTACCACAGCCTGTTCCTATAACTTCACCATAGAGACTACCTTCGCATCTGTGATCTGAAGTTATTTGCTTCACGACGACCTCAGTGGCGCAGCGGGCAAGAGTCCGGCCTGCGACGCAAGAGGTTGCGGGTTCGATTCCCGCATTTGGTATGTGTGTCTGATGTACAATAAAAAAATCTATCTAAGTATAGAATGTATTCAATATATCAGTTATCTAGTACCCATCATAACACAAGCTTTGAGTAGCTTACTTTGGGGCTAGATGGTGATGTGTGGATTGTCCACTATATTATTTCATTTCTAGCAGCATCCCGCAGCTTCACCGGCGTCAAAATTAATGAAAAGTAGCCTATGTTTTATTCCAGGCCTAATCATCTTAATTTCAGCCCGATTCAAGAGTTGTTCTGGACAAACACTGATGCATCTACCCACCGCTGGTGATTATAAACACAAAATAAAAAACCTTCATACATCCACCAGACATCGTTTTTATTTCATAAACAAAGTGATTAAACACACAACAAAAACGAGGTTAAGGACAACATCCAGGTCTGAATCGCCAGCTGTAGGTGCCGAAAGGTTTCCCGCAGGGCGAGTAGCAGATCCCCCCGCGGCCGCCGCGCGGCCCGCTGAAGGGCGCAGGGTAGTGGGCTCCGGCGCACTGGCCACATCCGGGCATTCCGCACGTTGGGAAACACATATTTTTAGGACTTTTATAGCTTTTTGTACAAAAAAATAAAACTATTGAGGGTCTTTGAAGGAATGTACAAATGGAGTGGTTTTTCTCATTGGTTTATTCTTGATGTCTTCTTACTTTAATTTTTTAGCAAAGAGGTTGTCTGCTTCGAAGTCCACCCAGATACTTCATAGACACGTTTTTTAAGGATATATCTTCATTCTACATTTTTTCTTCGTTTGCGGGTAAAAGCGGTAGTTACTTATTACACTACACGTTATTCAGGGCCCGGCAGTTAGGGCGATTAGGGAGCAAGGCTCGCCAGGTCCGTCCCTTACGCCCTTAGCACACCGACGCATTCGTATGCGAAACTTCTGCGTAATTTGGCAGTTCCTTGTGTAAAACAATACCCACAAGGACGCAACTATTTCATGAAGCCATGTGCCAGAGTGAGACAGCGTTTCAGTTTTTTTGTTTCGTTCACTGCCCCATACGAATGCGTCGGTCTGCTAAGGGCGTTAGGGATCCTAAATCTTATTACACCACTCTTAGTTAGGGTAAGGTTAGTCCCTGAATAATGTGTAGTGTAATAAATACAAGGGGTATTTATTACACTACACATTATTAAGAAAAGTATCGAGCTTTTTAGCTCTTCTACACTACACGCTTCGTCTTGCCTACGCAGTTTAATTTGTGCACTCAGGACATGACACGTGTCACGCCGATAAGGTGCTAAGCTAATCTCGCGCTGACTGGACCGTGGCAATCTATGGGCTAGCACATGGGCCATACCAAACTTGTTTGGCTATATAGCCTAATTTCCGGGACATTACTTTTTTAAATTATAATATACTAGCGTTCCGCCCCGGCTTCGCACGGTTTTATTATAAGTATAAACCTTCCTCTTGAATCACTCTATCTATTAAAAAAAACCGCATCAAAATCCGTTGCGTAGTTTTAAAGATTTAAGCAGTCAAAGGGAAATAGGGATATAGGGACAGAAAAAGCGACTTTGTTTTATACTATGTACAAAGTACAAAGGGACTTCCCTCAGCGACCACATTGCCCTGGGACATTAATGCATTGTGTGTGTGTGTTGCAGCCACATTTAACTGAAGAATGATGCGAACGAGAGCGAGTGAAGAATCCCACTCGTTCGCGTGGTCTGGACCTACCTAACACCTGCACGCCGCCGGATTCGTGAAGTCCAATGTTGCACAGCGGAAGCCACGCTTCTTTTGTCCAAACGCTCCTGTGCAAACTGGTTTGTATAGCACAAGGCACAGGCAATCATGATCACAGGTTGGTCATGCATGTGTAGCCGGGCCTTAAGAGTGAAAATACTCTTTCAGGTTCTCTTGAAAAGAATGTTTTTTAAATTGGCACAGAAGAAGATGCACACTCTGGGCGTAGTGTCATTGTTATGTCACTGCTTTTTTGAGTTTTGTCTTCATATCTTTTTATACAAAAAATATAAATCCCCAAAAACATAATTTTTTTAATAGAATTCTCTACCAAAATCCCAAAATTTTGACCATTTCTTTCAGTGCTTCATTGTTCGTAAGTTTTTCCTTGTAAACCTAAAAACTATTCCACAATAAGTTAGGGCTAAATTGAAACTGATGGTAGGTGTAAAATGCCCGTCGGAAATATCTGTGCAATTATGTGTGCACCCATGTGCACCTGTCAAAATATTACACCAAAGCCAAAGTTGATAAAGTCATCAAAAAAACAGAGATTGTATGAGAAAGGCTTTACCGCCTTAATTTATTTCGAAAATTTAACATAAAATCTACACATAAGGGTCATCGTTTCGGGTAGGTCCCATTTGTTCTATGGAACATGACGTCATAGTACAAAATTACACATTTTCGTCCCTATTTTTTCCATGGAACTACATACTATCTTTTCACCCGAGTTTCATGTCATAGAACAAAATGAGAATCAGTTTTTCCCAAAACCTTCCATGATGAGATATATGTATAAGGCGTGAATGATATTAATCACTGACGTTTATATCAGGTACAGTTCACTATCAAAAAAATTAAACTACTCGCTGCATAATATTTTTATTTTGCAATATAAAAAAGAACTTCAAGAAATTTATATAATGTAAGTACTTAGTTTGTTCTATGGAACAATTTGAGACAAAAATTACAAACTGTTCTATAGTACAAATAGGGACAATATTTTCTCAAATTGTTCTATTACGTCATGTTCCATAGAACAAATGGGACCTACCCATCGTTTCTCCTGAGCGTCAAAGAAGCTATATGTGACACTTTGCGCCAGCCTTTTAACTTATTTATTTATTAACTTAGTAGGTCTTTGTGATTTACCGGAATTAGAGGACTTATCTTAGTTTTTTGCCCTAAACACAAGTTTTACTTTGAGCGAAGAGTCGATGCATTTGCACCAATAAAGTTTAAGGTAGAGTTCTCATTCATAAAGGAAAATTTATTGTATACGAGATAGTAGGTAAACCTAAATAGTTTTAAGAAAATGTAAAAAATAGTGTAAGTAAAATTAATTCTTGATATAATCGAAGGCGATTAAAAAACAAAACTAATAAAAATCAGTCGGGTGGAAGATACTGCATGTATAGGTACTCTGTTAACCTGTAAAAACCCTATTTTGAAATTAAAACTTTTATAATTATTTCAGTTTCAGAATGCCAGTCCGTAACTGCTGCACCGGGTGCCAAGGCCCGATGGCGGGTCCATGCGGGCCCTGCGGCCCCATGTCTCGCCGCACGGAGTGCTGCGGCAACGCCGTGGGGCCTTGCTGCGTGAGCGCCGCCTACGGGTTCTGTAACGCGCCTTGTGACGTCAGGCCTGGGGTTCTGCACGGGTAAAAAACGGACCTTATCTTAAGAGCAGTATCTGCCGCCACCATACCCCTGCGTTTTGAAGCGCGTCTTGTGATGCGCATGATGCGATGTGATGTTTTATGGCCTCTCTAGACTTGCCTCAGATCTGCGTTTCTCACAGGCCTGCCTCTGACAGACCTGCCTATCTGACAGACCTGCCTCTGACAGACCTGCCTCTGTGATAGATCAACCCTTAGGATCAACCCATATACCACAGACCTGCCTGGTAGTGCTACAAAGCTACTCTACGTCACATACAATTATCTATATCTCAAAATCTTTTGATTACAGGGCCCGGGGTGGAATAGCTGCGTCATACTTTTCTTGCGGCGGAGAGGGCTGTATCGGCGGCTGCAGGAGCGGACTGTGCGCGTCGTGCTGCGGGCCCGCGTGCGGCTAGCTGTCTCTCATTTATTGTATTTATTGTTCGTTCCGAAATAAATTCTAATCCTGTGTTATTCTATCTATCTACTGGGACCCAACTGGCCCAAATACCCGGGGTCTTTCGACCGATATTTAATAGTAGAAGTAGTATATAGGTATGAAATTGTGGAGACCAGCGTTTGGACGGTCTAGAAATAAGGTTCACGTGATCATCTTTTTGCACTGATGCTCCATCTGGCTGAGGATTTCTGAGGCACTTGAGTAGGGAAGCTAGCTTTAGCTTCCGAGGTAAGAGGCTCAAACACAAAACTGCGAGCTCGCATCGCATCGTAAATATCTGCGAGCTCGCACGATAACGTCAGATCTCATTTGCATCGCGTATTCCTGTCATATTACGTCATACTTGGTGACCCCCCTTTTAGTCCGCTCTGAGACAACTTTAGCGAAAGAGCGCGGCGCCTGAGCCGCCTTCTTTGTGTTGTAAAAAAAAACTGCTTCAGTTCTCAACTCATAGTAATTTCGAGTAAAATAGTTCCCTTCAGAGTTCATAATCGTATTAAATGGATGAATCCAGAATCTTCTTTTTCTTTTATATCTATTTAACAATAACAGCAGTGCAATTGGACCGATTTATGCAAAAATGATCCAACCCACAACCTAGTCAATTTCGAGTTTTTTTAACCAATGTAATCAGAATAAGGTATATTTTAACATATCAAAGACTCACACCTCTATGTTCACAAATGTGGAAAATCCATATGATCCAACCCACAACTGTCATGTCGAAGACCATTTTTTAAAATGTATAAGTGTTTCATGCCACTTGAATCATTTTTGTGTTGCTTTTGTTACCCTAGCATATAACCGTTCTAATTTGCTACAATGATTCAAACTATAATATTAAGCAGGTCCATCAGTTCAAAGAGCTCAGAAAGCTATAGAAAGAGCTATGCTCGGAGTTTCTCTGAAGGATAGGATTCGTAAAGAATACATCCGAAAGAGAACCAAAGTTATCGACATAGCTCAAATAATTAGCAAGCTGAAGTGGTGGCAATGGGCCGGCTATATCTCGCGAAGAACCGACAACCGTTGGGGTAAACGTGTTCTTGAGTGGAGACCGAGACTTGGCAAACGTAGTATAGGACGCCCTCCGGCCAGGTGGGATGACGATCTGCGAAAGACTGCTGGCAGATGCTGGATGCCAAGCTGAAGACAGGGAGCTATGGCACTCATTAAGGGAGGCCTATGTCCAGCAGTGGACTAATATAGGTTGATTATGATGATGATGATATAAAACAAGTTAAGATTTGACAAGTTAATATTTAAAATTGCTATTTCATCTAAGTACGTAAACGAAATAAAGTATATAAAGTTCAAAACACACAGAAGCCGGAGGAGTGGCGAAGGCGAAGGCGTGCCGGTTTTTCCTATGGCACCGCGTTCGCCACGGCCTGCGGTGTGTGTGTAGGCTTTCATAGGATTCCATAGAATACAACTCGCACGCCTTTGCCTCCGCCACGCCTCCGGCTTCTGTGTGTTTCGTACTTTAACGAAAAATAAATAAATAAAATAAAATAAGTACAGGGCCAGCAGATCTAATATTAGATACCAGATGATTGCATTGATTAATTTAAGAAACCGAAGGGAAGCTGCAATAATAGACGATGTAGATGGTTTATGTGATGAACCTTATTCTGATTTGGACGAGGAGTAGGGCCAATTTTGTTTGTTTTGTCTTTTAAAACACAAAAATGATTACTAATTTTTAACACACTTTAAATCATTTTTGCATTTTAATTTTTGCACCCTACATAGCTCTTTCCATACAAAATTAATTTTGTAATAATGATCCAGGCGCAAGTTTTCCCAATTATCTACTAAACTATTACAATTTATTCTTTATATTATTTATAGCAAAAAAGTTGAGTTTACATAGCATTAAATTAAATTAAAATAACAACATTTTGTATTACAAAGCTAGAGAAATACCGCCACAAACTTAAATATCGATTATCTCGAAATGAGGTTTGTGTGGGTTGGATCATTTTTGCTTAAATCGGTTCAATTATCTTTTTGGGATCCATCTTACGCTTCCTAAAAACACGTCCAATACGGCGCGGCGCGGCGGACTAAACTTGAAGATATGGTTACCCTACAAAACGGTTCGCCGCAGAAATTCGCATCGCAGAAATTCGCAAATCAAGTTCGTGTGACATCGCATCAAATCGCATCGCATCGCACCAAATCGCAGTTTTGTGTGGGAGCCCTAACTTAGGGCTCAAACACAAAACTGCGAGCTCGCATCGCATCGCAAATATCTCCGAGCTCGCACGATAACGTCAGATCTCATTTGCATCGCGCATTCCTGTCATATTACGTCATACTTGGTGACCCCCATTTTAGTCCGCTCTGAGACAACTTTAGCGAAAGATGCGCGGCGCCTGAGCCGCCTTCTTTGTGTTGTAAAAAAAAAACTGCTTCAGTTCTCAACTCATAGTAATTTCGAGTAAAATAGTTCCCTTCAGTGTTCATAATCGTATTAAATGGATGAATCCAGAATCTTCTTTTTCTTTTATATCTATTTAACAATAACAGCAGTGCAATTGGACCGATTTATGCAAAAATGATCCAACCCACAACCTAGTCAATTTCGAGTTTTTTTAACCTATGTAATCAGTATAAGGTATATTTTAACATATCAAAGACTCACACCTCTATGTTCACAATTGTTATTTATTTATTTATTTATTCATGCCACTTGAATCATTTTTGTGTTGCTTTGGTTACCCTAACATATAACCGTTCTATTTTGCTACAATGATTCAAACTATAATATTAAGCTGGTCCATCAGTTCAAAGAGCTCAGAAAGCTATAGAAAGAGCTATGCTCGGATTTTCTCTGAAGGATAGAATTCGTAAAGAATACATCCGAAAGAGAACCAAAGTTATCGACATAGCTCAAATAATTAGCAAGCTGAAGTGGTGGCAGTGGGCCAGCTATATCTCGCGAAGAACCGACAACCGTTGGGGTAAACGTGTTCTTGAGTGGAGACCGAGACTTGGCAAACGTAGTATAGGACGCCCTCCGGCCAGGTGGGATGACGATCTGTGAAAGACTGCTGGCAGATGCTGGATGCGTCAAGCTGAAGACAGGGAGCTATGGCGCTCATTAAGGGAGGCCTATGTCCAGCAGTGGACTAATATAGGTTGATTATGATGATGATGATATAAAAGAAGTTAAGCTTTGACAAGTTAATATTTGAAATTGCTATTCCATCTAAGTACGTAAACGAAATAAACCATAAAGTTCAAAACACACAGAAGCCGGAGGCGTGGCGGAGGCGAATGAGTGCCGGTTTTTCCTATGGCACCGTGTTCGCCACGGCCTGCGGTGTGTGTGTAGGCTTTCATAGGATTCCATAGAATACAACTCGCACGCCTTCGCCTCCGCCACGCCTCCGGCTTCTGTGTGTTTCGTACTTTAACGAAAAATAAATAAATAAAATAAAATAAGTAGGGGAGAAGGAGGCACATTAGGACACTTTTTAAAGAATAGATCATAGATTTTTTTCTTTTTAAAATTTTTGTATGTTTTATTCGGTAAAACCTATATTCGTATTTTACCTTTACAAATCAATAATAAAATAAACATGTTTATTGAGTAGATTATGCAAAATTTTCATTTTAGTAAGACACTGACAATGTCCAAAACTGCCCCCCTTGGGGGGTAGTTTAGGACGCTACTGGGTATGATAATATGATAGTAATAAAATCTTTAAAATTAAATATTTGAGTAATTATTTCATTATTATGAAATGTTTTAGTTAAAAACTATAAATTCTTCAATTATCACAATTAAATTCGTACATGACATCAACCAAACTTAGAAACTATGAAAATGCAGTTACTCAAACATGAAATCTTTAAATATGTAGATTATTATGCGTCATTTATTATTAGGATAAATAACACACACAGTTTAAATCTTGAAAAATCTAATCTAAAAGTATCGCAGCAGTTCTGGAAGGGCTTTCATTCATTGGGTGATGGGAGCTTTGTCAGGATGATCCAATATTAATATCAACCACTCATCTTCTTTTCTTTTCTACCATTCAATACCAGCAATTTTATTCATTTCCCAAGCCTCTGTGTATTTTTTAAATCTTTAGTACATTGGTACGCCAACAAACTGGTTTAATTGATATTAAACCATAATTTATCTTTGATGATTTTAAAATACTTATATTTTTCCATCATAACTTCTTCTTTTGTAAATAACTGATTGATGCTATATTTTTCTTATATTTGCTTCGGCGATAGACAACTTAAAACAAATGAAAACTTTTTATATTACCAATCACACACATTATGACATGTCCTAAAGTGCCCCTAATATCTAGTCCTAACCTACCCCAAGGGGTCATTTAAAAAACTTTGTGTCACAAATTTTTTTTATTACTTTAGAAACGAATACGGTAGGCTCTATCCATGCATGGATACCCAAACTTAATAGAAACTATAAAAAAACATATAATTTATTCTCAAAGTCACCAAATAAACCCTTACGGAGTTCAGATGAATAATTTACTCCAGCCAACGGAAAACACGACCTGCTAATAAAATCAGTTTTACAGCTGACAGCGTGGTGAATGATATGTCATGGTTTGTAGTAGTAGTGTTGAATACTAAAATGCATTTTCTTCCAAAAATATGTCGATGGTTTTGGAGTAATCTCCAATGTCTAAAGGTGCCCCTGTCCTAAGCTGCCTCCTTCTCCCCTACAGGGCCAGCAGATTTAATATTAGATACCAGATGATTGCATTGATTAATTTAAGAAACCGAAGGGAAGCTGCAATAATAGACGATGTAGATGGTTTATGTTATGAACCTTATTCTGATTTGGACGAGGAGTAGAGTAGGGCCAATTTTGTTTGTTTTGTCTTTTAAAACACAAAAATGATTACTAATTTTTATCACACTTTGAATCATTTTTGCATTCTAATTTTTGCACCCTACATAGCTCTTTCCATACAAAATTAAATTTGTAATAATGATCCAGGCGCAAGTTTTCCCAATTATCTACTAAGCTATTACAATTTATTCTTTATATTATTTATAGCAAAAAAGTTGAGTATACATAGCATTAAATTAAATTAAAATAACAACATTTTGTATTACAAAGCTAGAGAAATACCGCCACAAACTTAAATATCGATTATCTCGAAATGAGGTTTGTGTGGGTTGGATCATTTTTGCTTAAATCGGTTCAATTATGTTTTTGGGATCCATCTTACGCTTCCTAAAAACACGTCCAATACGGCTGACTAAACTTGAAGGTATGGTTACCCTACAAAACGGTTCGCCGCACAAATTCGCATCGCAGAAATTCGCAAATCAAGTTCGTGTGACATCGCATCACATCGCATCGCATCGCACCAAATCGCACCAAATCGCAGTTTTGTGTGGGAGCCCTTAGGGCTCCCACACAAAACTGCGAACTCGCATCGCATCGCAAATATATGCGAACTCGCACGATGCACCGCAAGGACGTCTGATCTCATTCGCATCGCGCATTCCTGTGATATGGTATGGTTGTCGTACGATATGGTTTGCCGCACAAAATCGTATCGTAGAAATTAAAAAAAAAACTGCGATGCGATGCCGCATCGCATCGCATCGCAGTTTTGTGTGGGAGACCTATGGTGGTACCTATATGGTGTACCTATACTATACTACTAACTATGCTAGACACGCCATCGTCCATCGGCCCCCTACCTCTACGCCAGCTCTACGCCATAAATTTTTCTCTGCCTACGCCACGCAGCCTCTACGCCCAAACTAGGTACATCATGAACTATGTCACAAACGAGCATTCCCTTCGTCCAAGTTCGTAACTAAAATTCATTATTAGACCGGTTATGGTCTACGCCACGCCCTATGGGGTATGATTTCAGCACGGGTTTCAGTATTCTCTGAGGAGTCTACTCTCCACTACGCCATAAAAATAAATCGCTGTCTCACTATGAGAGCGGGCCTCTGAGGAGTGGGCTCTACGCCATTCTTCGTCACGACATTACGCCATAGACTGATCTCTGAAGGTGTATCACAGCGCGTTGCTCGCGTTTTACGCGCGAGTAAGGAATCGCACGGCAGCATCTGGACGGAATGTATAGCGCTTTAGGTATCTGGAGAACGCGAGAATGTTTACACGCGAGGGCACTCGCGCGTAAAGTGCCTCATCTGGACAGGCTGTTAGGTACTCTCGGTACATTTTTCAGTGCAAGCTAGTATTATAAAATCTGTGGTTCAAGGCTCAAATGAAAGGCAGGTTTAACAAAACGCTGTGAAAATGCAGTATAACTGCATTTTCACAGCGTTTTGTTGAAACAAACCAAAAAAGCGACAAACCTACGTACCTACTCTGAGCCTACCTATGATTTCGTCACCCACTGCCGACCGAGGCGCTTTTGATTTGTACAGTTGACGATGCTCTCTGAACAGAAGTGGAGTGCAGTCCTAAGTACCTCGGGCTGCGGACTCCAGAGGCGCACGACCGTCTCGATCCCACTGGTGGCCATGAGGAACAGCGAAAATCCAAAAATGCTCAGCTTGGGTCGCGGCGCGCTTGGGCGAGGCAGCGCGTGCGTTTGCCTCGGGCGTCCTCAGCCCGTCCTGACCATACCGACCTGACCGACCGAAAATTAGGCCCGCTACTGCCTTGCTATGCTAGGCACGTCAGAATGCCGTTGACGTAGTGGATGACCACTGGTAGGCGAGCCTTGAGCTCGTCCCGCTTCTTGTCGAGCTCCGTGTAATTCTCTCGGTTCACTGTCAGTAGGTACACGGGTATGTATAAACTAGCAAGCTTTCAATAAAACCAGGTTTTTTGGACAACATTTATTTCTTAAATAACAAAACATACATCCACGTAACGTGCGACCGTGCCATGTGTGTGTGAAAAGGCCGCCACACACAGGGAACATCCAGTGCTTATATCATTAGCACATCCGTGGCGAGCAGTTATAGTTTCGGCAGGGGATAATGTCAGGGCACCTCGGCGGGGGGCAGCAGGCGGGGATGCACGGCCCGCATGTGGGGTCGTAGCACGAGCCGCACGACGCCGGGGGCAGCGGGTCCGGACACACTCCGAACGAAGGCGGCACGGAACAGCAGTTACGGCTACAAGGCCCGCAGCCGCACGGGCAGCAAGGTGGCAAGGGGCTGTAATATGGCCCATTGTTAGGGTAACGGGGTCCACAGCAAGACATTTTCAAATCTTGGAGACTTTGTAGATAAATTTATTTAGATTTATGGGTTTTCCAATTTATTTTTGTTATTTTTCAGTTATTTTATATAAATTTTGTCTTATGTAAAAAATATGAGAAATGTTTTGATTTTCACATTTTTCAAGACAATAATTTGACTTTTGAAAATCGAAGGATCTTCGATTTCGATATTCTTCGCAAATTCAAAATTCTTTATATAAGGTATCTAAAGAATATTCAAAATAATTTTAGGTACTTTGTGACCGAGATTTTCGTTCGTCCATGGCACATGTTAGGGTCTTCGCACATTATAACAACTCCACGCCAACGCGGCAGCAACTCTACTCACACTCTCGATGAGTAGTCAACTAGTTGATCCACCCCATGGTCACTAGCGGGCAATGCGTTGTCAACGAGTGGGTAATGCGCATTCAACAGACAACTCGTCTAACCTCAGTTTTCGGTTGAATTTTGTCCGTCACGCGTCAGTCGCAAACGCATAGTCGTTGCGTGGACAACGTGTGGTCGTTGCGTGGACAACGTGTGGTCATTGCGTGACAAACATGTCGGGGTTGACGATGCGTAGGCCACTCGTCGTACACTGCTTTAATATAATTTTTTGAAATTGAACCTTGAACATATGACACAGGGCTTAAATGTCAACATTTGGCATAGAGTCGAGTCGCCGTTGAGTTGTTTTAATGTGCGCGAACCTTTTACTCGTCTGGTCCATACTCTAGCAGACCTATCAGCAAAGTACAGCTTGGCAAAAAAGTCTTGAAACGGAACTAATTTTTTTGTTTAATGGCAACATTCTTAAAGCAATGACGTTTGATGTAAAATTGTAAACAAAGATTACGAATTCTCGGATTTTTAACTTGGATCGGTCAAGCGGTGGTGATAAAGTGACGAAAAGTGAAAAATAATGAATAAAACAGTTAGAAGTGCTGCCAGGGAGGTTATTTATAAGGCATACAGGCGATGTCTGGCAGAATATGAGGCCAGAACTATTCTTTCAGATCTCAACAATGTTTTTCAAAGAACCGCTGATATGACAGGTTTGTGAGAGTTTGTTTTGTAATTTTAAGTTGAATCAAAGGTAACTTGATGGTCCTAAAGCAGGATTAAATTAAAGTTCCACGGAAAAAGTGAAATATTCAACAATAAACATCGGGCAGTTAGGTTATGTTTACGTTTGTTTTGCGTACTCTGCTATAGCGCGGGCATAGAATTTGATACTTGAGCTAGACTAGCTAATATGTAAATCTATTTCTACATAATTTAAATGTTGTGTTATTTCTTTGTAATAAAGTTACTATAGCGTTTGTATTTTAAATGGTCTAGAAATTAGGTGCCTAAATAATAAACTGAAAAAGGTAAGATAAAGGTATCATAAAAAGTTTCTTCTTTATAGGAAGCAGCTGAGCGTGCTAAAACGGAACGGTTCCAAGCTATTACGGAGGAGGATTGGAAGAATTCGTGCCAGCACGTAATAAAAATAGAAAAGAAATACTGTGAGAGAGAACTTACAATGTATTAATAACAATGTATTAAATTTTAATTTACTTTATATTTTTTTCTTTATATAGTTACATAACGAGAACCTTGCTCAATTAAACAATATTTACTGATACTAGTATACTATGTGTGGATATAAATGTACGTATAACAGAAATATACACCTAAGTATCAAGACTAGCTTGGTGCGCTATAGGTGTTGCCATAAGGACCTACAGTGGCGCCCCCATTATTTTCTACTCTTTTTTGCCAAGCTATATCAGCATATTATCAGGCACCGCAGGTATGCTATGCATACTCTAGGCACCTACAACACGGAGCTAATATATAATAAATAACAAGCATCTGCCCGCGGCTTCGCACGCGAACTTTCTATGGAAACGTCTGAAAGCTATTTCTATCCAATCAATATATTGAAGCTAAGCAGAGCTTGTACCTAATATGGGTACTACCTTGGTACTACTAGATGACTGAAATCCTTACTAAGGCACTCCGCACATGGAGCTACTTACGCAAAAATGACGGAACGAATCTGTGAGCTAGTATTATAAATGCGAAAGTAACTCGGCTCTCTGTCTGTCCTTCTGTTACCTTTTACGCTTAAACTACAGAACCGATTTAAATTAAATTTGGTACAGATGTAGTCTAGAGCCTGAGAAAGGACATAATTAAGCTACTTTTTAATGCGAAAAAAAAGATTGAAATAGGGGATGAAAGTTTGTATCGAAGTTTCGTCGTAGGTAAGCGTTTCGGCCACTGAATTATGTACTGTTTCGGCACTTAATTACGAGTAGCGTAGGAGCGGTAACCATAGTCGGTTACCGCTCCATCCAACACTTTCGACCAATTTAAAACAAATATGGAATAGAATTCGGACAACATTTATTAGATAACGTTCACAGAGACAAACACGTGGTTTTGCAAAGGTCTGATCACATCTCGCGGCACGGTCCGCACTGAGGGCAGGCAGGGATGCACGGCACGCACGGAGCGTTGTAGCACGCCCCACCGTACACACGGGGGCACGGAGGGTCGCAGCACAGCGGGCACGGGAGCCGCGGCCCGCAGGTTGGTCCGCACGGTCCGCAGCAACAGCCGCACGGTCCACAAGAAAAGCACGATCCACTATAGCAAGCCATTTGTAAGACGAAGTCTTTAGTTATTGTTTGGATTACTAGAAAATTTTGATTTTTAGTTTTCTTAAATAATTTTTGTGTAGTTTATATTATAAAATGAATTTGACCACAGACAAACTACTTATGCCGGCATTACACACTCGTCGAGACATCTCGTGTCGAGTCGGGCACTCGTTCGCTCAACGAGAGGTACCATATGACCATGAAACTACCTACCTACACACTCATCATCATTTAAAAGCGGTATTACACTACACGATATTCAGGGCCCGGTAGTTAGGGCGATTAGGGAAGGCAAGGCTTGCCGGGTCCGTCCGGTCGCCGCTCTAAATCTTATTACACCACTCTTAGTTAGGGGGGTTCCTGGTCCAAATTCAACTTCTTGATTATGGCTCTGCGTCTGGTTTGGCGCAAAGAGGACGCTGGTCCAAATTGTGGATGTCGACGGCGACGGCACGATCACAGAGTAGTTATAACATAGTAGTATCTGCCCGCGGCTTGACACGCGTTGTTTCTATGGAAACGTTTCAAGGCTTTTTATATTTAATAGAACAGATTTATGAAACGTAGCCCTAAGTATGTGTAATTTTATTCTAGGGCTAGAACTACATCTAGGTATTCCACGTCAATTCAAAATTTTAGCACAATACTTTCAGTAGTTTGTTTCCGAGAAAGTGGATCAAATACTCATGCATTTAAACATCCACAAACTTAGGCATTCATAGTAGTAAAAAAAATAGTAAGGATTTTACCTAGGGGCACCATTACTTTTTCATTCTTTCATAGAGCTTTTTGTTACAAATCTAAACGGACGTGTGTGTGTGCTTATTCGTGTGTGTGAATATATGCCGTGGTTTGGGAAAACCACAATTTACTTTTTTATATTAAACAATAATAATTCAGTGTTTTAAACACGTTAATTTGGAATTCGTCCTTCTGAATAAATTTAAAACTGTCTAGGAAATTTAAAATTGATTGATCTAATATTATATCCTACGGGGCGACGACACATGCATCGCACTAGGCACACACGCTTGTGTGCCTAGCCGACTCGACTTCCTAATTACATATAAGTACTTAGAGTACTTAGTACTCGCATTACATCCTTTGGAACTGAAATAGGTAAAGCCGGTTTACATTATTCCAGTCCAGCGATCCAGTCCAGTGCTGGATTCGTGGTCTACTTTTGAATCCAGTGCAACCGGAATAATGTAGACAGCCAATCCAGCACGTTTGAAACAGTTTCGAAACTGATCTCTTTTTGAAATCATTGTCACTGTAGTGTTCATGTTTCAACGGCTTCTAATTACTGGAATAATGTAGACGATAACGAATCCAGTTCAGCACTGGACTAGATCACTGGACGGGAATAATGTAAACCGGCTTTTATTCTGTAGGTATAGTTTCAGTATATCGCACACAAACTTACTACTAACTACTAACCCAAAGAGAATGTACTAACCTACCGATACCAAATCCTGCAATAACACAAACTCTGCTTACTTTGGGGCTAGATGGTGCTGTGTACAGCGTTCAAAATATTTATTTAGTAGTAGTATAATAAAAATCGATTAGTGATTAATTTTATTTACTTTACAAAAGACAATTTCTTAAATTAGAACGTTCACAAAAACAACCACATCGCACGCTGATCTTATTAATCATACCCCGGCCAGGGCTCGCGGCGCGGCCCGAAGCGCTTGCATCCTTTGCGGCAGCAGCAAGGTATGCAGGGCCCGCACGTGGGGTCGTAGCAAGAACCGCAGCCCCCCGGCGGGATAGGGTCGGGGCAGAATCCGCTGCGGGTGGGAGGAGGGTGGGGTCCTCCGCACGAAGGCGGGGACCGACACGGCGGCCACGGCTGCGGGCCCGCCGGGCACGTACCGCAGCACGGGCACGGGTTGCAGCACAGACCCCCGCGCGGGCAGCACGGGCAGTTGGGGCAGAGCGGGCCGCGCGGACACGCCGGGCAGCACGGCTGCGGCCCGAGGAACGGCCCGCGCGGACAGCACGGGTAGCACGGTCCACTCGGACAAGCCATTTTACTAGTTTTTTTATTTTATTGTTGATCGTAAGATATCAAGGCACTTCAAAATTTAGTTTTATTTTCTATATTTTTTTCATTTTTATAAATTTACTAAAGTTGATAAGTACCTAATGTCAAGTGACTTTTTGCTTTTGACGTTTTTGATTAGAGCGTTTTCACATTATCCGATCCGATATCGGTGTCGGACGACGATAGCCGACATCCGATAGCCGACACCATGTGCTATTTTCACATATTTCCGACAAAATCGTTCCGATACGGCCATTTGCTCCATAGCTTAGTGCAGGCAGGTCATCATGGCAGACTATAATAGAAAACTTTATTTGCTGTATCTATTATATTGATGACAACCAAACTAGTAAAGAAACTCAAAATGGCCGGCGCGCATCAGGCTCTACGCACACAGAGACAATTTAGATACACGTACAGCACACATACAAACATTATCGTCCGACGGCTCACGGGCGTCCGATGGTGCCGCCAGCGTATCGGTGTCGGCTCCGATATCCGATATCGGGCCGGACAATATGAAAGACAGGTACATATTTCATACATTTTGCTTGCCCCGATATCGTGTCGGCGTCCGACACCGATATCGGATCGGATAGTGTGAAAACGCTCTTAAAGTGGAAAGAATAATTTCACACTATCCGATCCGATATCGGTGTCGGATGCCGACACGATATCGGGGCAAGCAAAATGTATGAAATATGTACCTGTCTTTCATATTGTCCGGCCCGATATCGGATATCGGAGCCGACACCGATACCCTGGCGGCACCATCGGACGCCCGTGAGCCGTCGGACGATAATGTTTGTATGTGTGCTGTACGTGTATCTAAATTGTCTCTGTGTGCGTAGAGCCTGATGCGCCAGCCAGCATTTCTTTAGGCCCCACAGCCATTCGAAAATGTGTGTCTTGTTTCTTGATACTGTTTGTGAGATGAATTAACAAATAATTGAATGTGGATTCACTCATACGAAAGTAGTTAAAAAACTTACTAGGTGCGTTTTGTAGCTTGCTAAAAAGAGTATACAATGCTCCCTCTGAATATCTAGTTTCCACAATGGGATGTATCCAATACTGTCTGTGGACAGATCTTTTTTTGCGTCTCAAATATAATAGATACAGCAAATAAAGTTTTCTATTATAGTCTGCCATGATGACCTGCCCGCACTAAGCTATGGAGCAAATGGCCGTATCGGAACGATTTTGTCGGAAATATGTGAAAATAGCACATGGCTATCGGATGTCAGCTATCGTCGTCCGACACCGATATCGGATCGAATAATGTGAAAACGCTCTAATTGTCGTTTTTTCTGCAACAATGGTCGTAGGAGAAGTACATACTCTACTCTAGAGCAACTAGAGAGGTAGCATCATAGATAAAATATAAGAAAGAAGCGCAAATGGTAGCATTATTAAAAATAAGTAATGCAGCCAGTGTCTTGGGGACGCTTCCGACTGGTATTGACATGGATCAATTGAGCTACCTTTAGACTGTTTGCAACCGTCTGCAGTTAGCTCAATGGTGTCAATTGTAAATACTAGTTGTAATTTTTCTATTCCTTCCTTGTAATTTTCGTTGTTAATAAAGATTCTATATTAACAGTAAAGTAATAATGCCTCTATGTCAAAAGCCAACCTCTACGTCACAAGCCTGCCTCTACGTCATAAGCCTGCCTCTACGTCACAAGCCTGTCTCTACGTCACAAGTCTATATCTACGCCACAAGTCTGCCTCTACGTCACAAGTCTGCCTCTACGTCACAAGCCCGCCTCTACGTCACAAGCCCGCCTCTACGTCACAAGCCCGCCTCTACGTCACAAGCCTGTCTCTACGTCACAAGCCCACCTCTACGTCACAGGCCTGTCTCTACGCCACAAGCCTGTCTCTACGTCACAAGCCAGTCTCTACTTCACATGCCTGTCTCTACGTCACAAGCCTGTCTCTACGTCACAAGCCTGTCTCTACGTCACAAGCCAGTCTCTACGTCACAAGCCTGCCTCTACGTCACAAGCCTGTCTCTACGTCACAAGCCTGTCTCTACGTCACAAGCCTGTCTCTACGTCACAAGCCAGTCTCTACGTCATAAGCCTGTCTCTACGTCACAAGCCCACCTCTACAACACAAGCCTGTCTCTACGTCACAAGCCTGCCTCTACGTCACAAGCCTGTCTCTACGTCACAAGCCTGTCTCTACGTCATAAGCCTGTCTCTACGTCACAAGCCCACCTCTACGTCACAAGCCTGTCTCTACGTCACAAGCCCACCTCTACAACACAAACCTGTCTCTACGTCACAAGCCCACCTCTACAACACAAACCTGTCTCTACGTCACAAACCCACCTCTACGTCACAAGCCTGTCTCTACGTCACAAGCATGTCTCTACGTCACAAGCATGTCTCTACGTCACAAGCCCACCTCCAATTCATAGTCTGCCTCTACGTCACAAGCCCGCCTCTATGTCACAAGCCTGCATTACATACTAACTTTATAAATCAAAAACAAAATATATTTAGGACCACATTTATTTCTTAATTTACGTTTACGGAGACAACCACTCATAGAAAACAAGCTCGAGGAGAGCACCAGCCCCTCCCTCGCAGGTACAGACGACCACCACAACCCTCCTGGGCCAGGACACTTCAGCTCAGCAGCACTGCCCATATGGTGGTGGCACTGGGCATGGCCCAGAACGAGGTGGAGGGCACTGTCCACAGCGTGGCTGAGGGCATTGTCCGTAGCAAGGTGTCGGCGGAGGCCCACCGCACGCCGACGGTGGTGGGCACTGCCCACAGCAAGGTGTTGGCGTCTGCCCACAGCAAAGCGGCGGCGGCTGCCCGCAGCAAGGCGACGGCGGCTGCCCGCAGCAAGGCGGTGGCGTCTGCCCACAGGAAGGCGACGGCGGCGGCGGACATGAACCGTAACAAGGAGACTGCGGAGGGCATTGACCACAGCAAGAAGGCTTCGGGCACGATTGAGGCGGGCAGGAACCTCCACAGCAGTAAGGCTGACACGGGCTAGGGCCGCTGCCGCAGAAGGGGCTCCGGCAGCCCCCCGGCGGGCAGCACGGCCCACACGGCATGCACGGCCTGCAAGCCCCGCAGCACGGAAAGCACGGCCCGCAAGACCCACAGCACGGGAAGCACGGTCCACCACAGCACGCCATTTTCTACGTGGAGTCTTTAGTTATTCGATGAGATTACTTGAAAATTTTAGTTTTTTATTTTCGAAAATAATTTTTGTTTTTTTATTTTATGTGTCCTTGGTAAAAAAATCTAGTGAGCTTTGACGTTTACGACGTATAAGGTAAACTTTTGTTTAAAATTTTCTGCTTATTTTGAAAGCTTCTCTAGATAAAGGAGTTTGACAACGTAGAGTTTAGACTACTTAGGCCGTCTTCACACAGCCGGAATGTCTCTCTTAATTCAGAAACGGAAATTATAATCTTAATCCAGAATGCATGAAATTACATATAAGTAATGTAGTCATGCTCCACCCGAACACATTCTAATTTTTTCAGATTACGATTTAATTTTTTCCTCAGATTATGATTTCAATTTTTTCAGATTATGATTTCAATTAGAATGTTTGTGGAGCATGATTACATTATTGTACTTCCATGCTTTCTGAATTAATTTTAAGCGACATTCTTACTGTGTGAGGCCGGCCTTACACAGTAGTTATTTTCTATCCAGAACCCTGAGCCAGAACCATATCGAAAACCGAGTGGCAATCCTTTTGTTCACTAACGAGATATTGCATGAAACCGAACGCTATTATCCGCAACAATAGGTATACCAGCTAGCAGAAGCGACTAGATAGGTAGATTTATAATAAGGTCACACACAGACATCACAGCAATAGTAATACAAAGCCATCAACTTCAACCCTTAGAGGAATTCTAAGCTTCAACCTATATCAGTCCACATAGGCTTCCCATAAGAGCGCCATAGCGCCCAGTCTTCAACTTGACGCATCCCGCTTGACGCGCCTGCAGTCTTTCGCAAATCATCATCCCACCTTGCGGGAGGGCGTCCTACACTACGTTTAACAATATTTAAGGTACACATTTGAGACTTATTTTATGCTGCTACAAAATTGTTCAAAATTTTATTTCTATTTAGTGACATAATCTCGTTCGCATAGAAAAATTAGTCGCTGCTAGCACGTATGCAACTACAGTGTCACAGTACAGCAGTAAGCAGTCTGCTGCTAGCGTTGTGTACCTATAAATAATTCCGGGAAATCGCGACATTTCGGCGCCAAGGATTAGAGATGGAAATAAACCAGAAATGAATTTCTGGGAAGCTGCAGGTACTTAAATCTGTTTACAGCGCGTTTTATTTTCGTTTCAGGCGCCCTTGAAATACCTGAAGCGCGTCTGGACTTATCTATCTTGATTTATTTATTACGTTTGCGTTTGATAAGCAGATTGGTTCTAGTATAGTCAACTACTATGAGCATTTTGATCTCAGCGTCTTTAACTACACTGGAGAGCAAAATTATAAATTATAAGTAATTATAAGTCACACTTTTAAAATGTAATTTTATTACTCTGTGACTTCTATAGAGAAGTAAGTAAAATACTTAATTTAAAAAATTATTATACATTTAAATTTTAACAGCTTTCTTTGAAACTATAGTAGGTAAATCACACATAAAAAGTTTTCACTTTAAAAATTTAAAACAATTAAATAGCCATTCTTAGATAACCAAAAACACGAGGTTAATAATGCACATACCTATCTACCAAGGCAAATTCAAAAAGGGGAACACTGTATGCCTAGATTGCCTAGTCTAATGCAGGTCAATGAGTGGTAGATCCCATGACTACTAGGACCACTGGGACAAATCTTGATGATTTATAATATTAGTGGGATAACCTTACCTACTCATGGTCCATGATTAAGTACCTCATACCATGACTGAGTGGGATGAGTTTAGAGCGGGATCAGTTTACTAAAGAGCCCTGAGATTTAAGTCTAGTTTAAGATGTCTCTTGTTCACCTCAAAATATCTAAGTAGGTTGTGTCTTATCGGTGTCTAGTTTATCTTGTATTTCCCAATGATGAGATTATTTATATATTTGTATATGGAAAAAGAGAAAAAAGTAAAAGCCCAGTGAAATCACACTGAATGTACAGCATTTGGTGTATCCATCGGTCTTTTGAAAAAAAAAAATCCACGCTGGGATTCGAAATCACGACAAAGAACTAGTTGGTACCAGGAAAATATTAACATCATGGTAGTCCATACACAGTAGCTTAAGAAACTGGGTTCATGAGTTCTCAATAATATAAAATATCTGCCCATTAGTCTTTTATTGTAATCAAATGAGAGTTCCAAAGTAAAGTGCGTTAAAAAGCGGCTCGCCGGTACCAGGAAAACACGGCTGCAGCGGTATTGTGCCGGCGTTCTGCGAACACTCCCGCGCAGCTTTCTATAGCGGTAACAACGCTTTGCGATTTCACAGGACTTTTTATCGATGACATGTTTTTTTCAACCTTAGATTGTCTTACTTTAGAGATAAGGCCTCCTTTACTTTCTTCCAGCTTTAACTGTCTACCTTGGGCCTGTCTAGACTAGAAGGTGTTTAATGAGCTAAAATTAAATTAACTGTAGAATGAGTTTGCTACGACCGTAGTAGGTAAAGCTACGGCGTAGAAAATGTATTTTTGGTGGGCATGTAAAAACGAAATCAAAGCTGATAAGTTTTTGAGCAAACGCAATAAGACAAATGCCAAAAAAATTAATTGGTTATTGCACGTTAGGTAACTAATCAAAAATCTCGGTTTTCATTTTCTTAATATGCCTCTGAGGTCCTCCTTCCCTGATTTACATAAACTTGAATTTTAATTAAAAAAAAATCTAAAATAAAATTGGAAAATTAGGACAGGGATAGACCACATAACTAACATAACGGAATTTTTGTGGTTTTCCTGTCCTAATTTTGTATCTACTGCTACTGAATAGATTAAGACCTTACAGATACCACCTATGAAGATTTACAATAAATATTCAATTGAATTTAAAATAGTTAAGCCCATATAAACTAAACTATTTGTAGTTTGTACTTTTGACTATTTTTACTCAGTTATGTGAATCATTCAATCACTTTATTATTTATATTTTATCATGCAGGTATTCATTATTTTATTGTTCACTGTAATTTAATTGCTCCTAATAATTTTGTTCATGGTAAGGAGGTACTTATAAGTTTAACCAAATGTATAGTAATTTGATATACCAATGTTATTTAAAAACCCAATGTCCAATAAACGCAAATTTACTGAATTTTATTTATTCGGGTAAAATTTATAGACAATTTTTTTTCGTAGTGAAACTTATGGTCACCCTTCATATAGCAGCAGTATCGTGAAATGGCGCACTCGGGCATATTTGTATGGTTTTCCATTCGCTTCTCGGTAAATGAGAGTTCAGTTTGAAGTTTTAGGAAATGACTGTCCATGTGTGCCAATCGGACTATAAATAGGTGGGCCGTTTGGCCGTAGTAACTAAGTACCTACCTAGTAGTTTCATACCTTAAGATTTAACTTCTATCTTGTATTGAACACAGACTTTATATAAAATTCAATGTGCTTTATTTCCCTCATATCTTTCAGGACTCTTGGACATGACAATTTAAATTACATAAGGAAAACTATGGAATACCTAAGTTTTTTTTTCAATTTGTTCACTTTACTTGTTTTAAGGAAAAGTACCTAAATAAGTGAACAATAAACCTTTACCTTGTTAGGTTGTTAGTTTGAGTTGGAGCAAAACTCGGGCCAAGATTTTTTTAGACAAATGATATTTACAAACTTCGTTTTGATGTTTTTCTAATGAAACTAGATAAAACTTGGAAATAGTATGTTCTACGAATTAAAGCTATTATAAATGTCGTCGATTGTGTTGCCATTTACTTAAACTGATGAAGTTTCCTGGTGTAGTTACTCAATTATTTCTAGTATTGCCTAGGTCATGCATGTTATCTCGGTATAAAACGCCTATAATAATAAGGAAATTACCATAATTATAAGAGACTGCAAAGGTATTTTTACATTTATACTCAAGCTATTCTCTAAAAATTGTATTTGCAAACAAATCAGAATAAAACATTCTTGTTTTGTCGTAGAGTTTGAATTATAATTATCAGAACTATTATCCCTTTTACACTGCGTTTGGGCGGATGCGGCAAGCTGAAGCCAGCTAGGCGCTATGGCGCTCATTAGAGGAGACCTATGTTCAGCAGTGGAATGTTTTCATCATATACATAATATTATAAGTATATGAAGATGACATAAAACGACCTTTAAAAGCAGTCTTATACTTTTATTTTCATCAAATAAAATCTGTTTTTTAACTTGATTACGACCTATTTTTGTGTGCACATTATGTTCTTGAAAATAAATAGTATTTAATTTAATATGAATAAGAATACTAAAATACCTAAGCGCATAAAAGATTTCGCCACCCATTTTCCTTAAATCGTTTATCAGCTCCCAGAATCGAACCCACATTGCAATTTGCAAAAACGTAAAACTGATTTATTTGCGATTCCGTATCGGAGGGGACACTTTCTTGGTATTATGACTCTGGATTAACGGACTTTCCAATGTAGTAACAGTCACTGGGTTTTTTAACGTTACTTTGGAAACTCCGTGATAATCAATCTTCTCAAACCCGTTCCGTTTATAAAAACTAGCGAGAAAAAGTTTGAGGAAGTAGTGAACTAAAATTCGTTACAATTACGTTATTCTTTTTCCCACATTCCTAGTTATTGCCAAGATCATTGTTTTCCTTATTGGTTTCCATTTAACATTTGTCTTGGAGGATAAAAGGTGGTCGTCATGGAGATGTAATTAGGAGGAAACGGAAATCCAATCAGTGTGTATCAAATTATATTCGTGATTCTGCTGATATTTATTGTTCTTGATATTTTCTACGTATAATAAAAAATATCTTTATCTTAAAATATGTATAATCTAGCTTGGGCTAGATGATGCTGTGTGGATTGTCCGTGGGATTGTCCATTGACTTTATCTTCTATACATATAAATAATTCTAGACAATCCACACAGCATCATCTAGCCTTAAGCCAAGCAATGACGATATTAATGATAGGGTGGACTCACTCTGGGCACAGAAGAATGAATAATATGCGTAAGCAGTAAAATGTTGTTTCCTGAAATATAATTATAAAACAAAGCAACTAAAACGGTTTCCCACGTCAATTACGCTTCAAATAAACCCGTCTGCGCCTACGCAGCAGGAAACTTCTCAATGAAATCCCATCACGTGGTAATCCCATTCAAGAAGCGAATGATACAATCTTTATGGGGCTTGTTTTATTGAGCCAGTTTTATGCTTTCTACAAATCTGTTACCTCGATTCTGAACCTTAATTGTCTATTGAGAAATTATGCTAACTCTTCTATACACAACAACCGTTAAAAGATTTCGCGGAATCTAAAACCCTAATGAAACAAAACAAACAAAAACATAATTTCGTTTTATATTATGCATACTAGGTAGTACGTTGATAAGCATGTCTTATCGTGGGTTAATTAATTAAATAGACGAACGCGTGTTTTGACGAAAACACGAAATTGTGCGAAGAAAATAATCCGAGTCGAAAAGACTTTAATTCCTAAAACACTAGCGTGGGAGTTGTGAAGTCTTCTGTTTTTATTATATTTCTTTCTTTTATCTAGAATCTAGATTCTAGACTATCTAGATTCTAGAGAGTGCTGTGGAGTACCTAGTATATTACGGTCATTTACGGTACCTACTTAGTAAAAGAGATATTCGTAATTGTGATAACAGTATAATAAATATTAAAGCAGATATGTTTATTTATACACAAAGGATTTCAACGAATTAAACTCAAAGTTAAAGTGCTTCATTTCAGAAGCCTCATGCTATGGTAATAAATGTTCATTTATTAAGAACCTAGATTGTGCGGACGTTATTTCTTAGAACTAACTCCTTCCAAAGCGTGACTCTTTTGTCGCAAGCACTAATCAAACCTGTGCCGCAAATCGGTAAAAACACGCTGGCAGAGCTCTGGCGAAATTTTTTGGACTTCTTGTCGTATATTTTTTTTTAAAGAGCCCCTATAGAGTAAGGGGAGTTATTCTTAACTCTAGCCTTAAGAAATCCCCACAATAAGAAGTCACACGGAGTTAGATCAGGTGATCTGGGAGGGCAGGGTATGTCCCCAAACCTACCGGTCACTTTTCCTGGGAAAATGCTCCTCTCTTTGCTCATAGACGCTGCTCTAGCCGTATGCACAGTGGCACCATCTTGTTGATAATGGGTTTTACTATTGTTCCCATCAAAATGTTGCAGGGCCGGTACAAAAAAATAGTTTATCATTTCACAATACCTCTCAGATGACACAGTTTGGTCAGCGTCAAAGAAAAAGGCACAATTCTTCTCGAACGGTGTTGACGTTTTCAGGTGTCTCAACAGAAGTTGATGGACCGGTGCATGAATGTGCTTGTGCTTGAACGTGCTCGTTTGCCTGAACTTCTGTACCCATGATGAAATTAGTTGGGTGGACGGCCCGTCACTTACATGACGAACTTTGAAGTGTGAACCAAACTGCTGCCTTGCAATAAGTAGGGAATCACCACCCTTAAAGTATGCTACCACAGCGAAGGCGCGATGTGGTCCCTACTACTGACTCATCGTTACTGACACGTCCGCAATGCTCACGCACCGATCGGTAACCCCCGCACCTCCCTCATGCGTTTCGTTCATGCATATTTATCTGATAGAGTTCAAAAAGTAGACGTTGGTAAAGAAAGATCTACGGGCTCAAAAATTGAATTAGGCGTCCCCCAAGGATCTATATTAGGTCCCTTTTTATTTTTAGTATATGTAAATGATCTTCCCTTTTTAGCAAAAGATCTTTGTGATATAGTTTTATTTGCTGATGATACTTCACTAATTTTTAAAGTTGACTGAAATAAACATAATTTTGACGATTTAAATAATTCGCTGTCAAAGATACTAAATTGGTTTACCGCCAATAACCTCTTACTTAATGCTAAAAAAACAAAATGTATAAAATTCATGTTACCAAATGTTAGAGAACTCCCAACTCAAATCAAGTTAAATAATGAGATTATTCACTTCGTTGACTCTACTGTATTCTTGGGGTTGTATATTGATTCAACTCTTCAATGGCAACCGCAAATTGATGCTCTCGCGGGTAGGCTTAGTTCAGCAGCCTATGCAGTGAGAACAATTAGATATCTCACTGATCAGGACACAGCTAGGTTAGTTTATTATAGTTACTTCCATAGTATTATGTCTTATGGTATTTTGCTTTGGGGACAGGCAGCTGATATTCAGACTATCTTTGTTCTTCAAAAAAGGGCGGTGCGTGCAATTTATAAATTAAAGCCACGTGACTCCTTGAGGGAATTATTTAAAGAAATAAATATTTTAACTGTAATTTCGCAATATATTTATGAAAATGTAATGTATACACACAAAAACAAAAGTAACTTTTTGAAAAATTGTGATGTTCACAATAGAAATACACGAAACAAGAACAAATTACACATTCCTTCATTTAGATTACGGAAACTGGGGAAATCATTTATGGGTAATTGTGTGCGCTTCTATAATAAGCTTCCATCTGAAGCAACTGAACTTTCTATTCGTAGATTTAAACAGTACATAAAACTAAATCTTATCAAGAAGGCATATTACTCCATAAATGATTACATCAATGACGTTAGTGCTTGGCCAGATGTCGCTCAGTTCCACATCGACAATAGTATGTAATTATTTATAAGGCAAACATGTATTAGACACATAAGTTATACACATGCTAGTGGTTTCTATTTCGCCTCTTCCACTAGTGGACAAAAAATTGAGGCGAATTAAATTAAATTTGACTTGTCTAAGTGCTTATTTTGTAAGCCTAAAGAAATAAAGATTTTGATTATTGATTATTGATTATACGGTGAGTTTAAACCAGAAAATTTCACGGCGGACACAATGTATCATCACTACATATTATAAAACAAAGTCGCTTTCTGTGTCCCTATGTCCCTATTTCCCAATGTCCAGTTGAATGCTTAAATCTTTAAAACTACTCAACGGATTTTGATTCGGTTTTTTTAATAGATAGAGTGATTCAAGAGGAAGGTTTATACTGTTTATAATCGGTATTTAGAACAGTGAACCTCTTTTCATTTGAGCGCCTTAGCGCGCCGTCCACCAAACCTTATAATACGTATAATAAAACCGTGCGAAGCCGGGGCGGGTCTTTAGTTTATTATAAAAACGAAAGTTTTATTGTATGTGAGGATGTTTAGTAGGTAGGTACTCATACACGCTCTAGCTCTGGATTAAACGTAGGCTACTTTTCGTCCCATTAATCATTTCCCATGGGACATAAATAGCCTTGAAACGTTTCCATATAAAAAACACGTGCGAAACCGCAGGCAGATACTAGTAAAAATATTATTCGGAAAAAATCAACATCGACGACGGGTCACAGTCAAAGTTATTTTTTGGGATATAATTTAAGTACTTTTAAAATAAATAATCTGAATGTAAGTACGCACTTTAATTTAAATATTTATTCAGCTAAGGCCATAGCACCAACACTTGGTAAATAATTTAACTCGAAATTAATTAGGTCAGGTTTAAATTCTTAAATTTTAGAAATAGAAAATAACCCAGAGTCAAATAACCCGAGGTCTGTTTCATTTATTATTTTACATCAGGCCAAATATACCTACAGTCTAGCCTACAGTTATTTTTATGATTCTTTTTTATTTGAAAGCTGGTGCTTGTCTAGTCGTCGTCGTGTCGTCCTTATTTAATTTGATCTAGAATTGACCAGTAGTTTTTGTTGCATCTTTATGTTTAAATGTCACTACATAGTATAAAACAAAGTCGCTTTTTCTGTCCCTTTTTCCCATAGAAGTAGGAATAATATGGTACCTATTTCCCTATGTCCCTTTGACTGCTTAAATCTTTAATACTACGCAACGGATTTTGAGGCGGTTAGTGATTCAAGAGGAAGGTTTATACGTAGGTATAATAAAACCGTGCGAAGCCGGGGCGGGTCGCTAGTTAATAATAAGAATGAATGTGAATTAGTGTCCCGAGACAGTCTAGGTGACCAGTAGTTTTAGAGCGTGAAATTTTCAATTGGTTTTTGTAAAAAAACACCAGAGTAGTTTATACACTGCTTTATAGAATTTAAATTTCATGTATGTATTTAGAAACACACCAAGTATTGTGTAGAGAATCCGTTTCATTTTGGCATGTTGTTATCGCTTTAATGATGTAGGTAAATACTAGTAGGTATCGTTTATCGCTATGGTAAGTAGATACCTTGATAAGGCTCTGGGAAATGTTCACTCTTGTTAATCTGTGGGGGAGTCAAGGCTGCCCCGTTTGACATTGTCGGTGTATTGACCGCGGCAATGTATCGTATATTTAGTAGGACAAAAAAGAACAGAAGTGTTAGCAATATCTAGCCCTTTTAGGTTTCTGTTCTGTGGAAGAGCTTGCGTTATGGGCACTAGATGACTGATATACCAATACCGGAAAGAATATTTGCAGATCCTTTAAACATTTGTCATTCGCTGAGCAAAAAATGTCCCTTTTTCATGTTGTAAGCTAAAGTAATAAATATGTTTTGTTTTTTTTCCTTGAAAACTTAGATGTACCTAACTATGGCACTTATAGTCAGATGGTTCACAAGCCTTTTCATTTCTGACGCTAGACTCTAGGCCCCCCGAAGGCCCAAGAAAATGTTCCCTTTAAAAATATTGTTAGACTCAATAATTTGCGCTGCTTTATATCTGTCCTACACTGTCGCGGCTTCCACAGAAATGTTCACGATAATGGTAGGCACATTACAGCAATCATTCTATTCCTAGAAGTAACATTACAAGTGCAGAATGTTGACGGTTCCATTGAAAAGGGGAGGAAATACAATTAGTTGCTCTACTGAATTTATTTAATGTGTCCTCTGTCGCGTGACATTACATGGCCTTCTATGTATTTAAAATTATATTTTGAGGGGACATCGAAATGACAGACTGCGACGGGAAGTAAACGTTTTATGTATAAGGGATCAATCATCAAATCAAACTATAGGTACCTACCTAATCTAAAATTCTTCTTTAACATTAATCATTTCTTATAACTAGCCCCGTTATCCGCAAGTTATAAATACAATACATTACACATATGAATAAAAGAAAAACTAGCATAACGCTTTTACAATTTATGCCAAATTTAGTTGTTAAGTTTTCGATATTTTCGAGTTGCTCGATAGTTAGACAGCTTTTAAAATGACATACTTACACAGATTAAGCCTATGGCGCATCATGTTTTTTTTCACGATATAAATAATCGGCTTCTTACCTTATCATGACATAAGTAATTATGCCTTATTATTACCGTCTTTTGAACGCGCATCTTTATCTTCTTATCTACTCTCTACCTACACAACCTAATCTATTCTAGTTATAATTTAGGTATTGATATATTCGTGGAAGAGTGGATTAATATAGCTGATTGATTGATTACTGCCCCGGGCTTATCAATTACGTACTTTGATCGCTTGTTTGCTACCAGTCAGTAAATTATTTTGATCGTAACGGAGGCACATAAATATTTGTGTATAAAATAGAGTGTGTATATTACTAAAATTTGACACAAAATCTATCTTCATGTTGACAGAGTCCTTGCAAATGGAATTGGGTTTGTTTAACTTTTGGTGTCTAGCTTATAAGTGAGTGTAGGTTAGTCATTTTCTATTAGGTACCTATAGCGTTCACTGCCCATCTTAGCGATGCTACCCGAAAGAGAGGTGCGTATCGTTTTTACGCGTCTCGATGATGGCTCTCAATTTATAGGTAACTATTTAAAAATTAACCATCTAGTAAAATATACTTAAATAGTGTGTTATAACAAATAAACTGTGGCTTGGCTTTGACTTAACTTAATACCTTCGACTTTTCGAATTTTAATTGTGTATTTCATCGGTTTTCGGTTAAGTATATGTTTAATTAAATTATCTAGTAGATACCCATTATACAAGCTCTGCTACTTAGGGGCTAGATGATGTTGTGTGAATTGTCCAGCGTTTTTTATTTATTTATTAAACTTGCGCTTAGCTTACACATATACCGTAGAGTAATACAAAATAGGTAGATGTTGTCATATTTTCCGAGAACTATCATGTCGGTTACGCTACAAAACTCAGTTAATGATTCCACTAACTTTGTAAAAGGCATGCGGCCTATTTGTCTGCTGAATTATAGATCATTATTAGATTACGGGGTTTGCTATGTGAAACGATTGCTATATCGTATCGTATCGTCAGATTTAGACAAAATTTGCATGTCAAAGATTTCCAAAAATTGTGACGTTAGGTTTATAAAACTAAGATTATATTCACAGTTAGAAATAACATATTATCAAAATAAGGGGCAATGAAATAAGAACAAAAGTTTAAAAAAAATTAGAAATACATGAGTAGGTACCTACCGAGCGAGTGTCTTATTCCACTCTACAAAGTCGAAAGTTTGCTCGACAAGCCAGGTTTTGAGCCTTGACTTGTAAACATACGTAAACACATGTAAACATATGTATTAACAACGAAAATTACAATCAAGGAATAGAAAAAATTACAACTGGTATATACAATTGAAACCATTGAGCTAACTGCAGACGGTTGCAAACAGTCTAAAGGTAGCTCAATTGATCCATGTCAACTTGAATATGTTTAAGTTGGGATGGAATTAGGCATGATGTTTGTCTTAACCATGGGTGGAAGCCAGCATTGACAATTTGACATACAGGGCCGGTAATGCAGCCTGTCTCTTGTGCGTACTGCTGTACGTACCTACTGGTATTGCTAGAGATCAGTTAAGCGACTTCTAGATTTTTTTTTTTTTTTTTTTTCGTATAATCTTTATTAACAACGAAAATTACAAGCTAATGAATAGAAAAATTACAACTAGTATTTACAATTGAAACCATTGAGCTAACCGCAGACGGTTGCAAACAGTCTAAAGGTAGCTCAATTGATCCATGTCAATACCAGTCGGAAGCGTCCCCAAGACACTGGCTGCATTACCACGCTGTATGGCAATGCTGATGCGCTGAGCCAGATATTCACCAGCTCTCGGGTCACTTCTAGATTGTTTCGGAACAGTCTGCAGTTCTTATTTGCTCAATTAAATCAAGTATAGGGTATGGATTACTTAAGCGACTTCTAGATTCAAATAGATTGTTTCGCAACAGACAGTCTGCAGTTCTAATTTGCTCAATTAAATCAAGTGGAAATGTTTTAGAAACATCAAACTATTTTCTGTTCACTTTAGATGTATGAGATAGATTTAATGGTACCGCACATTAATTATATATTTTTTTTCATATTCTGATCAATATTTTTTTTAAGGACAACATAAAGTACTTAATACACATTGAATAAAGACTTATTGAAGTAAAACACAGAAAACATAACAAAAGAATACATGATAAAGTTAGGTACATACTGTAGGTAAAACCATTCCCAGCAAGCAACCCACACCAGGGAAAAACCTGTTCAGATAGAAACCTAGTACAAATCTCAGTAGAACAATAAATAAGCAAAGGCTCCGATTCCAGGAGATGAAACGCAATATAACAATGCGGAGGAAATTCCCGGAAAGGCCTTGACTATAGGAAACCTAGCTGTTGGTGAAACTTTTTAATTAAACGGAACACAAGCTTTCGCAACGGCTCCGAGCCTGGAAAGTTTTATTTTTAAATCTGGGTGAATAGAGACACCAGGGAGAATAGGTTCGAGGGTAAATAGTAACTTAAGGGTAAAGACATAGCATAAAACAAAGTCGCTTTCTCTGTCCCTATGTCCTTATGTATGCTTAAATCTGTAAAACTTCGCAACGGATTTTAAAGCGGTTTTTTTTAATAGATGTGATTCAAGAGGAAGGTTTATACGCATTAATAAAACCGTGCAAAGCCGGGGCGGGTCGCTAGTAAAAATATGATCGAAATACTGTAGCAAGACATTACCAGGCTGGTAGCAGTTGAAGTATTCAGTCAGTGACTGTTCATTTCCTGTATCAATGAATCTGACCTCTACAATATTTTTTATTCACCCTTAAGTCTCTATTTACCTCGTTTTACTATACGTAGCAAAGTTGTAGCAAAAATTTTAATAAACTAGGTAGATAAGATTTTCAGATTAAATATTTCTTTTTAAAGATTCCTCAGATTTAATACTAGAAATAATGTTAAATTCACTTTGCATATAACTATGTAGAGTAGGTAGAGCAAACATTCAAAAAAATTGAAAAAAATGATTGTTAAAAAGGATTGTTACAAATATTATATCATATTTTAATAGATAATGGGGACGAGTTTTGATGCAACTATCGAAAACTAACAACCTAACCAGGTAAAGGTTTCTTGTTCGCTTCTTTACTTTACCTAAAACAGATTGAAGTGAACAAAAATCATAGCGAATCACTTCATTTCCTGATTATGTATAATAAAAAATATCTATCTAAGTAGTATATTGTATTAAGTATATCAGTCATCTAGTACCCATAACACAAGCTCTGCTTAGCTTGGGGCTAGATGATGCTGTGTGGACTGTCCAGAATTATTTATTTATTTTCATATGCACTTTCATGTTCATTTTACAGTATTTGTTGTAGGAATCAAAGAGTTTTTAGTCTCCGTAGAGTTGAGACTTTCTGAAACTCAGTAAGGAGTACATCATCATCACAATCTCATAAAAGAACCTCCTCAATAGTAGGAACGTAGGTAGGTTGTCGGTTTTGATAATCAAACCGCTACGCAAAGTATATGCGCCATTAGGAATGCTAGCAAGAAATGTGAAAATAATATTTACATTTTATAAATAGTTATTCCCTGATTTACAATCCACTTCGGCTTAATCCTTAACCACACATCCTATCAATTCATTTCAATAAGTATTTAAACGCCGTGTATAATTTCCACTTTAAATGTCCGTAATATCCTCGTTAATTCGTTCCGAGGCACAATTTGTACAGTTCACGGTACGATTTCTCCAAGAGTAACAACTTAAAGTAGGTATGAATATAGTTGCACTGAAGTATGAACTGTAAGCAAAGTGTGTTTGAACAAGTTCTGATCACATGAAAATGTGCATACAAACAAACTAGATTTTCGTTCTTCTTTGTAATGTAATCGTTTCATAAATCTAGCTCTAATCTATTTTAGTATCTTGCATTATAATTTCTATTTATTAATCAAATTACAATTAAAGATTAGAAACAAATTAGTACCTACAAGTACATTTACAGTACATTTAAAATTCAAACAGAACTTTTAAATTTTCGCTATTTGTTAACATAATACATTCAGTTGCCCTATGACAACGATCGCTGTAACGCGATGGAAACGTAGGGGAAATATAAACACAAGGTACGCGATAAATAATAATAGTTATTAAGTTGAGCTAACTGCAGACAATGTATAGGTAGCTCAACGGATCCATATCAATACCAGTCAGAACTCGGAAGCGTCGCTACGACGCTGGCTACGTTTCCCCGCTGTGTGGCAAAGCATAGCGCATAATGGACCAAGAGAACGAAAGCGAGCGACAGCGAATGAGTTGGATTCGATGACTCGCTTTCGCTTTTGTGTCCACACCTAATGAACGCATGTGAACGTGAACCCCAGCGAAAGCCGGCGACGGAGCATGGTCGAAGGCGAACGACGCTTTTCGATTGCTTTTGCTTGCTTTCGCCATGACGTCCTCTCCACACCGGGTTATTCGTGTTCGTTTGTTACCCTTCGCTCGCTCTCATACGCATCGTCTGATGAACCCACCAGAAGATACCAATTTGTAATATCTACGAATACAGTGTCAGTTTCACAATTTTGAGCCGCGCACGTCGTTTCGCCGAACACTCGCACCGACATAATTACAGCAAAGAGAGGCCGACTCTACCACGAACTGAGCAATTAGCCCTTCATTACTCTGATACTCGGAACCTTGCTAAGTACCAAAGAGATGTAAAAACGAAATCGCTCGGGCAAATAACGAGTTTTGAAATGATAGATATCGCCTTCGGTAAATTAGACCTACTTTTAATTAATGGAATGGTATCGCTTTTCTTTCCGCTCTGGCGCTAACATTGCTAAAGGGTTATCGTACAACCTAATTAGCAGTTTATTGCGAAAGTATTTAAGAAAACTTTTTTACTTGACTAATACGTCTTAGATTATTGAAATAAAAAGGGTTACTAATGTCTTAATTAAGGTGGGGAATATACCCTCAGAAAACGTTATAGGTATGGGATAGGAAGCTAGCTTCTGACAACTGCAACCGTTAATTTTGGCTTTAGATAGGGTCTAGCAAAAGTGCGCGCTAAGTAATTTAAAGGGTGGAGGATATGTAAAGGTGATATGCACATTGCACATGGGTTTGGGACATATTTAAAGGTTCCGTACAAGAATATATTTTGTTATTTATATAGTATATTTTGTTATTTGCCTATAATCTTGATATACCTAGTGCACGCTGAGACGTCCTATATTATAGACACATAGATTTAAGAACCATATAATATACTTAACTTGATTTTTACCACGCCTTGTGATCTCGTGTTGGATGTCCTATTAAATAAAAAAATAAAAAAAATGAATAGAGTAAATGGAACTTTACATTAGAAGTCATCATCATCAACAACAATTAATCCACTGCTGGGCATACATCCCCTCGTCTCTCCTATTGAACGCCATAGCGCCCTGTCTTCAGCTTGCTGCATCTACATGTAGTCTTTCGCAGATCGTCATCCCGCGTGGACGTAGGGCGTCCTTCACTACGTTTGCTGAATCGCGGTCTCCACTCAATTTTAGAAGTAGTAAAAGGGTAAGCCTCCGTTGTCTTTCAGAGGGCCGTATCTCCGTTTTACGTTGTACAATAGATAATTTTTATACAAATATAATTGTTTTTATAATTATTTTTAAAGTGTGTATTTCTTGTTATGCACAATCTTTATTAACAACGAAAATTGCAAGCAAGGAATAGAAAAATTACAATTAGTATTTACAATTGAAACCATTGAGCTAACTGCAGACGGTATGTATGTATCTATGTATTTTTTTGCAACTAGTTACAACAACAATTAATAAAAGTCATACAAAAATCAATGGCAGAATTCAATAGAAATATCAATACAATCTTAAAAATCTTATTTTTTCTCTAGAAAAAAATAATATTCTACAACTTTATTAATAACGAATGGTTTCAATTGTAAATACTAGTTGTAATTTTTCTATTTCTTTGCTTGTAATTTTCTAGAAAAATAAAATTACGTGCAAAAATACATTACATAAGACAAGAACAATGGGCAGCCTGATCTCAGAACTCTTCCAGGCAACGTTTGGATGTAAAATACCTGAGTATCTAACTAATCTTAGTTCAACTTAGTAGTTACTCGTGTAACTATGATGAAACTCAGTTACTTATTAAGAACATTATCACTAAAGTAGTATAAAACAAAGTCGCATTCTCTGTTCCTATGTCCCTATGTATACTTAAATCTTTAAATCTACGCAACGGATTTTATGCGGTTTTTTTAATAGATAGAGTGATTCAAGAGGAAGTTTTATACGTATAATAAAACCGTGCGAAGCCGGGGCGGGTCGCTAGTTATTTATAAGCGTAAAGCAAACAAGCTAAGCTGTTCATAAAGGACGTTCGTTCTGTCTAATTCTAGTTAACTTAGTCCTACCTAGAATTATATTAGACTATAATTCTAGTTACTAACTCGTTTTGGGACCGCCGCCGCGCCGTTTCATTTCGTGGAAATGAATATCGGTAATATAAAAGAAAAACAATACTATAAAAAGTATTTTTCGTCCAAATTAATATTTTCCTAAGGCATTTATTTCAGTAGGTAAATGTCTGAATCGCTTTCAGTAGTTAGGTATAGTATAGCTACTTTGTTATAAGTTAAGAAAATGAAGTACCTATAAGCTAGTAGGTAGGTAGGTAGGTATAATAATAATAAATAATTCCGGACAGTCCACACAGCATCATCTAGCCCCAAGCCAAGGTATAAGTATTGTAATATTATTATGTTGAATTATATTTTATATCACGTTGTTTCCTTGATTGCCATTTCATAATGTAACAAACATTATGTAATTACCCTAAAGTAAGCTACTCAAAGCTTGTGTTATGGCACAGTTATGGTTACTACATAACTGATATGATTAATACATTAAATACATAGATAGATATTTTTTATTAAGTATACATAGAAAACACCCAGACCAACGGAACAAATTTCTGCAGATCACAAATTTGTTCCACGGCGGGAATCGAACCCGCAACCTCCTGCGTCGCAGGCGGACATTCGCCCACCGCGCCACATCGGTCGTCGTGTTGTATATTTTTTTTCTACACTCATGACAAGTCTTAATAAGTTCCACTAAAGCTCTCCCATTTCTGAATACAAAATGAACGTTATAATTCAGAAAATTTTAAGCATCAGGAAATGCCTTACAGTTGAGTTGGTTTTAGTTACCTACCGAAGTTCGAAGAATTCAAATGAGGGGTCGAATTTCGTAGTAATAGTATAATTGACTAACGAATGTAATATGTAGGTACATAGTTAAGTGTGAGTTGGGAGGGGTCCATACTACATTGACTACTATGTAATGTTCGAGTAGATCGTTATGTTCCCATGTCATTTTCAGAAATTGATGAAAACGTTTATCTTTTATTCCAGGCCTGTAACAGAATGAAAATTTATTAGGATTTATTGTTTTAGTTTTATTATTTGTTTTTTTCTATAATTTTGTTAATTATTAGCTTAACTGTTTAAATATTTCTTAAATGGAATAAATAGTTACTTATTCAATTTTATCATTTACAGTGACATACCTGTTTTTTGTTTCAATTAATTTAATAAATAAGGAGCATTTAATTTTACTCTATAACCATTCAAAATAATTTCAGCCCAATCTGTGGGTGTAGGTAGTTATTTTTTAAGGTTTTATCAATTCACTTACACATTGCATCGACCATAACATACTATTCCTGAAGACGGCGACGCATTTTTAAATGGCGCTCAATGTTTTATTTATATACGCTTATTTTTGATCGTTGAAAGGCTGAAAATGAATTTTAAGTTTCAAAGGTGCTAATCGGTAACCTAGTCTTGTCTTTCTACGGTGGTATGGTAAAGATGCAATGCGTTTTTACTATTTCCCGTTTTGGATGAAGAAGCCTATACCCTCTATACCATGTCTATACCATGTCCAGACATATTGTGTGCAATATACCAGCTTTTGTTTAGTTTTTGTTGTCCTAGCCAAAAATCTTTACCACGACATAAAAAGCACGGTTGTTAGATATTAGCACGATATAATTGAATACATATTAAGTATGACAATTTAACGATTTACAGTACTATATAATTAGGTAACTATACAAATTAATATCAATTCATTAAATGACATGTTTTGTCAGTGTAAATGTGATTGTAATTTATACAATATTTTGATGTTAAAGATTCAGTGAAACATACATATTAAACTAATTATCTGTATATAAAATAAAACAGCTACCTATCTTCTAAATACCCAGCAGAATCCAATTAACAAAATAATAAAGCGAACCATTCTCAAAAGCTTCAATAACGTTATAATTATAACGTTCCATTTCAGACTAAGTACCTACTTACATTCACGGATTCCAAAAATCGGAGCGGATGGGCCCTCTTGGAAACCGTACCCGCGCGCGATTCGCCGTACTCCTGCAAAAAGTATGTACTGGGGCTTCGGCGTACTAAATACGCCGTCTTCTGTGGTAGACAAGCACGAGCGAGTACAGAAGCGACACTCAGAAGGTTTTTGTTGTAGGTAGTAGTACTGAAAGCAAATAGCCGGCTATAGATGAGAAGCTCAAAAAAGATAGCGTGATAAAACGCATTGCATTTTAGATCTTTTAGCAAATTCTATACTTTATCTGCAGATAAATAAATAAACCATAATTCACACAACATCAGCCAGAAGCATAAGAATAAGTAAAAACTATGCCCGAAATAAGAAGAGCTGAGTACTTAGAGGGTACTAAATCACTACATAATATAAAACAAAGTCGTTTTCTCTGTCCTTATGTCCCTATTTCCCTATTTCCCTTTGAACGCTTAAATCTTTAAAACTACGCAACGGATTTTGTTGCGGTTTTTTTAATGGATAGTTCAAGAGTAAGGTTTACCTATACGTATAATAAAACCGTGCGAAGCCGGGGCGGGTCGCTAGTAACTGATATCACCACTTTTACACTACATAGATAGGTACATATTTGGAAAACCCCTAGAACACTCGGAACGAATCTGAAGTACATCGTACAAACATAAGTCCCTAGATTGGGATCGAACCCGCAACCTCGCTCTGCCTTGGGCATTCGTCCCCTTGCGCCATGCCACTTTTTGCACATTGACAAATTTTGGCCAAACAGGTTTTGGTACACATAAATTACTTTATTTTCTGATCATTATTTTTTAAAGAAGGCTTAAAGTCTGGAGAGTTTTATCCTTACGCTTTCAGTAGTAGGCAGGTAAAATAAGTATTTCTTTGAAGTGTCCGGGGTAAAATTGACATTCCTGCCGTTGTTTCCGGCAAGAAGTGATTCCCTGAACCGCTGCTTCCTGGATGACTGTTCCGCTGGCTGCGCAATTCTACACTCTATCCCGGGAACTGTTCTTTGTCCTTTCTTTGACAGTACTCTTCGAACTACAGCTATGACGATCTGCGATAGACTGCAGGCAGATTCTGGATCATAATCATGTTTTCATAATCATTTATTTCTGGATATACTTACAAAAAACACAAAAAAAAATTCTAGTACCATCTAGTACTAAGTACTCCTGTGGTACTAAGAACCGGGTGTAAACAAAGGACTGCCGAAAAATAAGGTGGCAGAGGACCCCGAAACTTCAACAAAAAAAAAAATACGCGCCCCTAAAAATTTTTTTTGCCAAAGATAAAAATGTTTACAGATTTTGATAATATATAAAGATTTTGTATGTAGTGACAGCAATTCACATGGAATCAGCCTGCTCTGCTAGTGCTTTAGTTATTTTCATTTATCCTTTGAATGCCTTTTAGCATTCCACCCTAATGAAAAGGCCAATCAGGCAGTGTAGCGAGCGAGGCTACCAACAAACGAATTCAAAAAGGCTTTTTGTATCAAAGCTTCGCTGGAGCAGGAAATCAATTCAATTTCAATTTGCTGGTTCCAGGCACTCAGTCGTTCGGGGCGGAAGGACGCTCTACATATTTTAAATATTGTACAATTTGACATCGGAAAATCATTTATGAGCAATTGCGCGCTTTTCTATAATAAGCTTCCATATGAAGGGATTGAGCTGCTTATTTTTATATTAAAACAGTACCTAAGCGATGAAACTAACATACAATGATGATAAAAACGTAGGTAGGTGGGTATTGATTTTATAATAGTTTGAACCTATCTTTCCTTAAAATTATAAAAAAATCGCCCAAGTCCGAGACGCATTCGCGCACGAAGGGTTTCGTCCGTACCATTAACATAAAAGGCAAAAAAAATTCTTTTGTATGGGAGTCCAATGAAACATTAATTTTATCCTGTTTATTAGTATTTGTTGTAATAGCGGCAACACAAATACATAATCTGTGAAAATTTTAAGTAACTACCACGATTCATGACTGGTGATAGACGGACAATGTACAGCGGAGTCTAAGTAATAGGGTAAAACGGAACCCCAAAACAGACAAATTGATACCTTTATGTTGCAATTGTATTGTACACGCACGACACAGTGACACATAAAAACTAAATTCTGAGAAGTTTAATAGGTGTAGTGTATCTACGAAAGTACTCGGAATAGTTGTGCAATCTTTCTAGTGAAGCTATTTCGTTAATGTGGCTTTAATTGTAAGATAATTACCAGTCATTGGGGCCGTAAAAAACAAATTACACTAGTACAAATGACTTCTAGGAAATTTGGTAATAAATTTAGATTGGCTGTTTTATTAACTGTAATGCAATATCTTGTGAACTCATCGAGAGTGTGTCTACAAAAGTGTACTCGGACTAGTTGCGCAATCTTTCTATTGAAGCTATTTCGTTGATGAATGTACCTAGCTTTAACTAAAAAATAATAAATAGTCGCTGAGGTTAGCGATGCGATGCGATGATTAAAAATGCGGGAAAGCGGCAATACGATCTTCATTTGTTTTCTCGTGTGGTTGAGTTAAAAAAGTACATAAGAAAAGTAAAATTCACTTACTTTTCTTTAGCTAACTTGCTTTTTTATTTATATTCCCTTGTATTCCTAATGAAAAGCACAGTGTTTACCTAGGGTGAAAGTAACTTATTTAGTCCCTCGAACTATTGGCGCCCTCGTTACACTCGGCCGTCTCGGTACTGATTAAGTTACTTTAAAAGCTTGGGTAACAAAATGTACTCACTTAAAATTTAGAAGTTTATACACTCTATGTTGAATGAACTTAATGCGGTTAGCCACCATGTTAGTATATAAAAAAAAACTTTACAATTCAAACTAATGCTATTATTCCAATCATCTACGACGCGTCGTCGTAGAGGGGAACGCGTTGATGTCTTTTATATAGCGTAGCAATTTCGTAGCATTTTTTATCTTTGTGAGCACTGACTTATTATATGCTAGTTGTGCTCCGCGGCTTCGCCTGCATGGAAATTTATTGGTCGAATCCTCCTTTAGTTCCTTAAATATAAAAATTCGTGTCTATTTACTTTGCATTTTATTTATACCGAGTTTTCAGTAAATTGAACCAAGAAAAAAACATTTTTACCACCCTATTTAACCCCTTCAGAGGTTAAACTTTCCAAATTTTAATAGCCTATGTCCTATTCTAGGTTCTAAGCTATCTACATACCAAATTGCATCTAAATAACTTAAGTAGTTACGGAGATTAAGATTTACAAACATTCACACAGACTTTCCCATTAATTATAGGTATTAATTGTAAGATGTAAGAAGTAAGATATTAAGATAGTAAGATATTAGGTCCTTACATATGAAATTGGCGTTTTGTATGGGAGGAACAAAAAGTCGAATATTTTTTAATATAATATATTTAATTAATCAAAGTATGAACCATTATTTTCTATGCACTTTTGCCATCTTATAGGTAGTTCATTGATCCCTTTACTAAAAAAAACCAGTCGGACGGGAATCAATAAAATCTTTGAAGGCGATTTGGACTGCCCCATCGGAGTTGAATTTTTTCCCTTGCAAGAAGTTATCCAAATTTCGAAAAAAATGGTAATCTGTTGGAGCAAGGTCCGGGGAGTACGGAGGATGTCTTAGACTTTCCAATTGAAGCTCTTCTAAATTAGTAGTCGACGCGCGTTTGCCGGTTTGCTTCAGTCAATTCGTGAGGTACCCACCTTTCAAGCTTTTTAATCTTCCCAATTTGCTTCAAGTGAATTAAAACAGTTTTATCACTAACACCGCAGCCTGCAGCTAACTCGGACGTGGTTTGCGATGGATCCGCTTCCACAATAGCCTTCAACTCTTCATTATCAACTTGAGCCTCAGGCCGTCCACGGGGCTTGTTCTGCAAGTCGAAATTTCCAGAACGAAAACGTTGGAACCAAAAACGAACTGTGTTTTCTTTTGCAACACGACCGCCATACACATCATTCACCCTTCGAGTTGTTTCCGCAGCACTAGTGCCACGGCGGAACTCGTACTCGTAAATAATGCGATATTTTAAGTTTTCCATTTTGTAAAATGAGTGACGCAAACAGAAAAAAACAGAAGAAAAAAAACAAATGAATGACGATCATCGAAGCACAAATACATGAGTCTATAGCTGTACAAATTTGAATTTGGAATTCCTTACCAAAGAGGAGAAATTTGTGATTAAAGTGGCCAGTACGAAAAACGCCAATTTCATATGTAAGGACCTAATATTTTTAAAGATCTTACGAAACTTCTCATGGAGTCCACAAGAGATCAGAATGCTGGCATCTATTTCGGTCAACGAATTAGCATTGCCATTCAACGTGGCAATGCTGCCAGCACTGGGTACTCTGCTTTCTGGTGACGGCTTAGATTTTTAAGAGTTTGTTATAATTGTATACACCTACGAGTGAGTTATGTGATCTAATTATATTAATTACAACTTATCATTCCTTGTAAGATAGTAAGATTACTATAAGTACCACGATTTCAAAACGTAGATATTTTTTGTCAACAAAATTTTGTTGGTGTTTTAAATGTAATAATTAGAGAAAGGCGGCAAGGTGAACAAGTTACAAACAGAAGGTTATATTCATATATTTCATTCCATTGGTCTTAAATTCGTTTTCGAACTCGAATTTAATTTTTTTTCGTAGAAAATGCTTCTAAATGATTAACAAATTCGACCTGCGATGTTCTTAGAACAATGCGTTCGTAAAAATATTGACCTGGTTTAAAGTTCCAGTTAAAGACTAAGTACAGTCACCTGTAAGATTAAATTTAGCAGTTGAGAATGGAACTTTTTTATGTCACGTTTGTGCGGGTTTTTTTTTCTTGGTTTTTGTACGTGATCATCTTTTTACACTTAAGAGTTTTTAGTTATACACCCGAACAACCAAAAAAGTATACACTGTAAAAAAGTTAACACTCAGAACATACAAAAAAAGTCTCGAGACGTGAATCTAACCCGTAACCCCTTGTTTCGCAGGCGGACCTTCACCCTTTGCGCCAAAGGTTGTCAAGACTGGCTTATGGTTATATTATACTAGCAGCGCCTCGCGGTTTCACCCGCGTAATTCCCGTTCCCGTGGGAATTCCGGGATAAAATATTCCACATAAAATATTCCAATATTCCAGACTATAATCTATCTCTGTGCCAAATTTAATCCATATTCGTTCAGTAGTTTTTGCGTGAAAGAGTAACAAACATCCATCCATACTTACAAACTTTCGCGTATATAAAATTAGTAGGATTATAAGCAGGTGTAACTATCTTCTGCTTTTTCTCTCTTGTCTTAAATCGAGCTATAATGTAATAATCCTTCAATAGAAGGATTTGCTAAACATTTTTGTGGTTGACTGTATGCGTATCATCTGTAAAATTCTTCTGAGAATGGATCGTGTGTTAAATACTAAATTAAAGCGAAATGCGTCCGCAAATAGTAGCAGACTACTTGGTAACATACAGGTTAACTACTGATACCCTCTGCCTTAGAGGAATAAGGCCCCTCTGCCCGTGGCTTTGCTCGCCGGTAACTCGCGAAAACATGATATTATAACTTAGATCAGGAGAGAAAGTAATCTGGTAAAGAACGATCCACCCTTTGATACCTTAACGTCCATGGAGTGATATCACAAATTTAAGAAATATATTTCACACCCCCGGGGTAGCTTAGTAAAAATATAAAAAAACGTGTTTAACAATTTACCTTGTACCTACTTTATTTACACTGAGTTTTAAGTGAATCGTACCAATAAATACTAATTTTCCATAGAAACTTAACCACGCTTTCAAACCCCCTCAGAGGTTAAATATTTTTCAAAATGAGAGCCTATGTGTTATTCTAGAACCTAAACTGTCTACTTCCAGAATTTCATATAAATAAGTTAAGTAGTTACGGAGATACAGATTTCCACTTTTATTATAGGACTAGCTGGTGCCCGCGACTTCGTCTGCGCATGACTAGTATTTCGAGTACTCGCGAATTTACTTGCGTAATTCCCTTTCCCGTGGGATTTTTGGGATAAAATAAAGCTTATGTGTTATTCCAGCTTATAATCTATCTCTGTGCCAAATTTCATCCTGATCCGTTCAGCAGTTTTTGCGTGAAAGAGTAACAAACATCCATCCATCTATCAATCTATCCATTCATACTTACAAACTTTCGCGTTTATCAGTTCAATTCAGTTTGGTTCCCCTGGACTATACGGGTTTTCAAAAATTTCTCACAGCATTTGAACGACGCGCGCGCGTCGTTCACACTTAACACACGATCCATTCTCAGAAGAATTTTACAGATGATACGCATACAGTCAACCACAAAAATGTTTAGCAAATCCTTCTATTGAAGGATTATTACATTATAGCTCGATTTAAGACAAGAGAGAAAAAGCAGAAGATAGTTACACCTGCTTATAATCCTACTAATTTTATATACGCGAAAGTTTGTAAGTATGGATGGATGTTTGTTACTCTTTCACGCAAAAACTACTGAACGAATATGGATTAAATTTGGCACAGAGATAGATTATAGTCTGGAATATTGGAATATTTTATGTGGAATATTTTATCCCGGAATTCCCACGGGAACGGGAATTACGCGGGTGAAACCGCGAGGCGCTGCTAGTATAATATAACCATAAGCCAGTCTTGACAACCTTTGGCGCAAAGGGTGAAGGTCCGCCTGCGAAACAAGGGGTTACGGGTTAGATTCACGTCTCGAGACTTTTTTTGTATGTTCTGAGTGTTAACTTTTTTACAGTGTATACTTTTTTGGTTGTTCGGGTGTATAACTAAAAACTCTTAAGTGTAAAAAGATGATCACGTACAAAAACCAAGAAAAAAAAACCCGCACAAACGTGACATAAAAAAGTTCCATTCTCAACTGCTAAATTTAATCTTACAGGTGACTGTACTTAGTCTTTAACTGGAACTTTAAACCAGGTCAATATTTTTACGAACGCATTGTTCTAAGAACATCGCAGGTCGAATTTGTTAATCATTTAGAAGCATTTTCTACGAAAAAAAATTAAATTCGAGTTCGAAAACGAATTTAAGACCAATGGAATGAAATATATGAATATAACCTTCTGTTTGTAACTTGTTCACCTTGCCGCCTTTCTCTAATTATTACATTTAAAACACCAACAAAATTTTGTTGACAAAAAATATCTACGTTTTGAAATCGTGGTACTTATAGTAATCTTACTATCTTACAAGGAATGATAAGTTGTAATTAATATAATTAGATCACATAACTCACTCGTAGGTGTATACAATTATAACAAACTCTTAAAAATCTAAGCCGTCACCAGAAAGCAGAGTACCCAGTGCTGGCAGCATTGCCACGTTGAATGGCAATGCTAATTCGTTGACCGAAATAGATGCCAGCATTCTGATCTCTTGTGGACTCCATGAGAAGTTTCGTAAGATCTTTAAAAATATTAGGTCCTTACATATGAAATTGGCGTTTTTCGTACTGGCCACTTTAATCACAAATTTCTCCTCTTTGGTAAGGAATTCCAAATTCAAATTTGTACAGCTATAGACTCATGTATTTGTGCTTCGATGATCGTCATTCATTTGTTTTTTTTCTTCTGTTTTTTTCTGTTTGCGTCACTCATTTTACAAAATGGAAAACTTAAAATATCGCATTATTTACGAGTACGAGTTCCGCCGTGGCACTAGTGCTGCGGAAACAACTCGAAGGGTGAATGATGTGTATGGCGGTCGTGTTGCAAAAGAAAACACAGTTCGTTTTTGGTTCCAACGTTTTCGTTCTGGAAATTTCGACTTGCAGAACAAGCCCCGTGGACGGCCTGAGGCTCAAGTTGATAATGAAGAGTTGAAGGCTATTGTGGAAGCGGATCCATCGCAAACCACGTCCGAGTTAGCTGCAGGCTGCGGTGTTAGTGATAAAACTGTTTTAATTCACTTGAAGCAAATTGGGAAGATTAAAAAGCTTGAAAGGTGGGTACCTCACGAATTGACTGAAGCAAACCGGCAAACGCGCGTCGACTACTAATTTAGAAGAGCTTCAATTGGAAAGTCTAAGACATCCTCCGTACTCCCCGGACCTTGCTCCAACAGATTACCATTTTTTTCGAAATTTGGATAACTTCTTGCAAGGGAAAAAATTCAACTCCGATGGGGCAGTCCAAATCGCCTTCAAAGATTTTATTGATTCCCGTCCGACTGGTTTTTTTTAGTAAAGGGATCAATGAACTACCTATAAGATGGCAAAAGTGCGTAGAAAATAATGGTTCATACTTTGATTAATTAAATATATTATATTAAAAAATATTCGACTTTTTGTTCCTCCCATACAAAACGCCAATTTCATATGTAAGGACCTAATATCTTACTATCTTAATATCTTACTTCTTACATCTTACAATTAATACCTATAATTAATGGGAAAGTCTGTGTGAATGTTTGTAAATCTTAATCTCCGTAACTACTTAAGTTATTTAGATGCAATTTGGTATGTAGATAGCTTAGAACCTAGAATAGGACATAGGCTATTAAAATTTGGAAAGTTTAACCTCTGAAGGGGTTAAATAGGGTGGTAAAAATGTTTTTTTCTTGGTTCAATTTACTGAAAACTCGGTATAAATAAAATGCAAAGTAAATAGACACGAATTTTTATATTTAAGGAACTAAAGGAGGATTCGACCAATAAATTTCCATGCAGGCGAAGCCGCGGAGCACAACTAGCATATAATAAGTCAGTGCTCACAAAGATAAAAAATGCTACGAAATTGCTACGCTATATAAAAGACATCAACGCGTTCCCCTCTACGACGACGCGTCGTAGATGATTGGAATAATAGCATTAGTTTGAATTGTAAAGTTTTTTTTTATATACTAACATGGTGGCTAACCGCATTAAGTTCATTCAACATAGAGTGTATAAACTTCTAAATTTTAAGTGAGTACATTTTGTTACCCAAGCTTTTAAAGTAACTTAATCAGTACCGAGACGGCCGAGTGTAACGAGGGCGCCAATAGTTCGAGGGACTAAATAAGTTACTTTCACCCTAGGTAAACACTGTGCTTTTCATTAGGAATACAAGGGAATATAAATAAAAAAGCAAGTTAGCTAAAGAAAAGTAAGTGAATTTTACTTTTCTTATGTACTTTTTTAACTCAACCACACGAGAAAACAAATGAAGATCGTATTGCATCTATCAATCTATCCATTCATACTTACAAACTTTCGCGTTTATCAGTTCAATTCAGTTTGGTTCCCCTGGACTATACGGGTTTTCAAAAATTTCTCACAGCATTTGAACGACGCGCGCGCGTCGTTCAGATGCTGTGAGAAATTTTTGAAAACCCGTATAACCCAGGGGAACCAAACTGAATTCCGGGATAAAATGTATCCCATGTCCAATCGTCCCGAGTTCAATTCGAATTCATTCACTTCCGTCGTGATGCGTGGTTAAAGAATTTTTCTTTCACCCTCTCTCCCAGGGGAACCTTACCGAATTCCGGGATAAAAAGTATCCCATATCCTTCCTTGTAGTATGAACTCAAATCGTCCCGAGTTTCATTCCAACTCATTTAGCAGTTTCGGCGTGATACGCGGTAAAGGAATTTTACTTTCATACCCTCTCCCATGAGAACCTTACTGAATTCCGGGATAAAAAGTATCTTATGTCCTTCCTCGTAGTATGACCTATAATCATGCCGAGTTTCATTTCAATCCATCAAGTAGTTTCGGCGTGATGCGCGTTTACGATACAGACAGACAGACAGACAGACAGACAGACACGAATGAAAAAAATTACAGTTTTGGCTTGAGTATCGATAATAGAGTGCCCTCCAAAAAAAATTTTCTAAATATCTTCCATGTACAGAATTGGACCTGTTACAGTTTTATTATAAGTACTAGCTGGTGCCCGCGACTTCGTCTGCGCATGATTAGTATTTCGTGTACTCGCTATTTTACTTGTGTAATTCCCTTTCTCGTGGGATTTTCGTGATAAAATATGTGTGATTACAGCTTATAATCTATCTCTGTGCCAAATTTCATCCAGATCCGTTCAGCAGTTTTTGTGTGAAAGAGTAACAAACATCCGTCCATCTATCAATCTATCCATCCATCTATCCATTCATACTTACAAACTTACGCGTTTATCAGTTCAATTCAGTTTGGTTCCCCTGGGCTATACGGGTTTTCAAAAATTTCTCACAGCATCTAAACGACGCGTACACACGCGTCGTTCAGTGATGCTGTGAGAAATTTTTGAAAACCCGTATAGCCCAGGGGAACCAAACTGAATTCCGGGGTAAAATGTATCCCATGTCCAATCGTCTCGAGTTCCATTCGAATTCATTCATTTCCGTCGTGATGCGTGGTTAAAGAATTTTTCTTTCACCCTCTCTCCCAGGGGAACCTTACCGAATTCCGGGATAAAAAGTATCCCATGTCCTTCCTTGTACTATGAACTCAAATCGTCCCGAGTTTCATTCCAACTCATTCAGCAGTTTCGGCGTAATGCGCGGTAAAGGAATTTTACTTTCATACCCTCTCCCATGAGAACCTTACTGAATTCCGGGATAAAAAGTATCCTATGTCCTTCCTCGTAGTATGACCTATAATCATGCCGAGTTTCATTTAAATCCATCAAGTAGTTTCGGCGTGATGCGCGTTTACGATACAGACAGACAGACAGACAGACAGACAGACAGACAGACATGAATGAAAAAAAATACCGTTTTGGCTTGAGTATCGATAATAGAGTGCCCTACAAAAAAAATTTTCAAAATATCTTCAATGTACAGAATTGGACCTGTTACAGTTTTATTATAAGTATAGATAGATGACATACATCAAACGAAAATCACAGTTAGTTGGTAGATGAGTTGGTAGACTACCTATTTCAATAGAGTAGGTGCCCATTATTTTTTTTAATTAAAAGTAAGTACCTACCGTACGTAAGCCACTAATTTATGACAAGCTTATCAATAGAATCAATAAGTCCCCATTGAAAAGGAATAAATAATAATAGAATCGTCATTATTCCTATAGAATAAAATGACAGATGCAATAACGGTTGATACACAGAAGGCTCTAAATCATTATAGGTTCGCTTCTCACAAACGAAACGATCATGATAGATGATCATAAAAAAACAACCGGCCAAGTGTGAGTCGGACTCGCTATGTGCGAGATGACGCGGATGTTTTTTGTATGGGAGACCCCCTTAAATATTTATTTTATTTTGTTTATAGTTTTTTCTGTTATAGCGGCAACAGAAAAACATAATTTGTGAAAATTTTAACTGTCTAGCTATCGCGGTTCTTGAGATACAGCCTGATGACAGACAGACGGACAGATAGCGAAGTCTTAGTAACAGGGTCCCGTTTTACCCTTTGAGTACGGAACCCTAAAAATGGCCGGAATAAATGAATTCGAATAGGGGAAGAATCTACGCTCGGGTTACAACAGCTGAAGCATTCAAAATGTTGACATCCCCAACTTTTTCGTGACATTATAAATGATAATGGCGCCCAAAACATGTAAGTTCACATTCGTTAGCCAATGGACCAGATCCACTCAACCCATAGGGTGCCAAAGTTGTACAAAGCAACAATATCACATGGGCACCATCTGTTGGAGTACAGTCAACGACAAAAGTTAATTGGAGGATATAGGTCAGTCACGCAAGCCTAAGCCGTAATATGACGGCACACGTTACGTAACTTCAATTAATTATTGTGGAAGACAATGCCGAGCGGAAGCGAATTAACTTGTTTCTGCTCGCAGCTTCGTGTGCATTGTTTGTTTATTTTTTATACCAATGTGGTATGCGGCCAGCCTGAAGGAAAGCGGTTGTCTTAAAAGACTCTTTTTAAAGAACCCCATGGTAAGTTTTAATACAGGAGTAAACTCCTAAGTTTTAATACAGGGAAAATCTCGGTAGGGAGCCCATTCCACAACATGAGTGTTCGCAAAAGGAAATTCCTCCTTACAGTCTGCGAATTACCTTATAGGTTCTATCTAAGGTATAGGGATGATATCTTAGCCGATGCAATGGGCTTTGCGATAGTAGAAGGGAGCCGCAGGCACTATGTCGAACATTTCATCAGAACACAGCCCGTTGTACAAGCGGTAGAAAGAAAGAGGAGAAGTCTCTCTTAAGACATATTGGTCCAATACCGTCTATGAGCAAGGCATCGTCCACAATTCTCACAGCACGTCTTTGAATCGAGTCAAGGGGTCCAAGCTAGAAACGTTTAAGTGTTATACCTATCTATACAGTGGCGACGTTTATTCCAGGCAGGTCTACTACATCTATGCAAAATGACAGACCGTTTCATTCATTAGTATCAGTTTTTGCGTGACGACGTCACAAAGATATAAATGCCAAAGTTTGGACACTTTAGCATATTATTATAATAGTGTGACTATTCACAGATAAATTTGTAAAGAACAGTTCCTATAATTGAGTAGTCGATATTTATTTTATATTTATTAAATATATATAGATATTTATTTAAGTATAAAACAAAGTCGCTTTTTCTGTCCCTATGTCTTTATGTCCCTTTGAATGCTTAAATCTTTAAAACTACGCAACGGATTTTGATGCGGTTTTTTAATAGATAAAAGAAAGATAGAAGTGATTCAAGAGGAAGGTTTATATACTTATAATGAAACCGTGCGAAGCCGGGGCGGGTCGCTAGTAATATTATAAAACGATTATTATTTTTAGGGAAGGAAATACCAAGTTCAAGTCAATTTAATTTAATCAAACAGTCTTTTTCATTAATTTGAATCCAATTAAAAATCAATTATTCTATAAAAGTTTTGGGTTTTCCATCACCACCGCCGAACATCCAACAAACAAATTGCAAATAATTTACGTAAGACATATGCTTTTTTGTGATTAGACTGCTTTTCAAAACACATTCTTGGAACCTCAATGGCATGTTTCTATGGCCAATGGCATGTGATTTAAGGTGGTGGATGTTTTCGTCTGTCTTCGGGATTTCCTTTGAATATCTTTTCATTTGATACTTTATTCATTTATAATTGAATCTGCTGTTGCTGGCTGTGTAGGTGTATCTTCTACGGTTGTTCGGCCTCAAAGATATTTTAATAAAATATATGTAGATAAAATTATTATTTAATATTGATAAAAGTCCAGGTTGTTTCTTGTAAGTAAGAAGGTATTCATAATTGATGAAGAACATTACAGTCATATTCAGACGAGTGCTCCAACTTTTGAGAATGATTTTCTACAAAAACTTAATTTGAATTTTATGAAACCCGCACAAGATCTTGGTTTCGTGAGATGTGTTGTATGGCAAAAAAAGATGGAAGCCGTATGAAATAAAATAAAGTAACTGAACTTTGGTCTTACAGATATCATTACAAAGCCTCGTTTTCATTGTAGCCAACAAACACAGATAAATTTTCAAATAAAAAAAATATTATATTTTTCTTACGATATTCACGAAAAGAACAAAAAAAGATTATGTAGTTTGTTTAACTTTTCAGATAGAGAGTTGAGTTGGTTGAGTGAAGCAGCATAAATGAGGACAAAGCGCTTGTGTGCGCGCGTGTACGGCGCGTTCGCAGAAGTGTGGCGCATGTCATGTCACCCGCGTTTTTCGAGGAAAAGTGATTATCTCGTATATTGATTATTGTACTTATACTCTAGAGAAATATACTATTGTTAGTGGCTTTGTTAGTAGTTTTTAAGTAAGAATGTATAGAATAAAATACCCCGTGTTGATGTGGAAATATTTGTAAAATACCTAGGTACCTACTATACGGTACTTACCTAAGTACTTAGGTACCTACCTAATTGTTCAATCATCTAGTCCATAACACAAGCTCTGATTAGCTTGGAGCTAGATAATGTTGTGTGGATTGTCTAGCATTTTTATTATTATATTATCAACTAGCGACGCGCCCCGGCTTCGCACGGATTTATAATACGTAAGTATAAAAACCTTCCTCTACTTTATCTATTAAAAAACCGCATCAAAATCCGTTGCGTAGTTTTAAAGATTTAAGCATTCAAAGGGACATAGGGACACAAGGACATAGGAACAGAGAAAGCGACTTTATTTTATACTATGTAGTGAGTGATTGTGTTGCTACGTGGTAATTAATGGAAGGCGCAAGGAAGCGTGTAATTAACTTCAAAGAGGAGTTAGTTTTACCATGGGAAACATTATTTCCAGTGGTAAAACCACTTCCTTTTTTCTCATCAGCCCGCAAATATACGAATAACTTAACATCTCTCCCTGAAACAGGAGTTTTGCCATCAAATGAGTTTAATACCTAAACATAGTTACTTCTGCACCTGACATCGCTTCCTATTTTGGTTTTTGTCATGCTTACTTTTTAGTTTTTGCTTTAAGTTTATTTTATGTAATTAATAGGTATTGATATGGATCAGTTGAGCTACCTCTAGCTAGACTGTATGTAAATGTCTGCAGTTAGCTCAATTGTAGGTATGTACTAGTTTTAATTGGTTTCATTTCCTTGATTGTAATTTTCGTTGTATAAATAAATACTTTGTGTGTAGTAAGTACGTACTTATAATTTTTGATTTTAGCTGGCTGCCTTTAGTACTTACCTACTTGCATGCTGGAAGTCCTATATGTAAATAAACACAGATTTCATTAAGTAACTTGTTATTGTTATTTGTATATTTTTTTTATTCTTTTGTTTGATTTTCTGTTATACATAAATACCTACTTTGATTCACCGCATTTAGCGGGCGGATTGACAAACGCAGTGGAGGAAAATAAAACAAATACGGAGGCACTGTTATATAATTTTAAACCGCTTTATTCAAGTTTCATAACAATGACTATGGTCGAAACGTTACCGCACGTTTTCATGCTACCAATTAAACAGGTTGCTTTCACATTAATAACCAGCCTTAACCATTTTACAAAGCCTGAACCAATATTCTGGCTTCTCGAACAAAATAGATTTTGTTCTTCGAGCCGGGATCTTCGATATTAATAAGTGAAGCCGAATGAGATTCTTTAGTTTGTTGCTGAACTTTATTCCCCATAGTCGAGTTAGTAGGTATAACATTGTTTGTTCTGTTGACCAATAGTATGTTATAAAAAATAGAAAAAATCTTTTAATTCGGCCATCGATGCTTAGTTTGGTGCTTGGCAAAAAAAATGAATATGTGATAATAGTGTGACAATCAACGTCTTCAAATTTTACTATATCATTTCTAAGCCAGGTTTAGCCACCCTAACTAAATGAAAGTTTATAGGTATATCCTTCTCCACACTACGCGGCGAATTGACTTTTGGCATATCTATAGAAAGTTGAAAGGATGGAAAGTAACAGGCTTCTTTTTGTCCTGGTAAATCATCTAATTCCCATGGGAGATCAAATTATGAAATTCGAATTTAACGCGGGTGAAACCGCATGGAACTACTAGCTATATACGTGTTGTATGTGTTCGAGAAAACGGCATTAATATAGCACAAGGTGGGTAAGTGAACTGTACAAAGAAATCTGAGATAACATAATAATATGATATGGCGATCCAAGGACATTCATTCATCAATATTGAGATAAAGTGACTACCTATTAGAATTTTAGAGTTCCTACTGATAGTCAATGTTTGGAAAATTCATTGCCCAGCTACCTTCTACATCTCTGAAATGTTCGTTGAGGGCACTTGAAGTTTTAATCTTATTACTATGGGCCACTCTCAACGCAGAGCATATTTCGCTCGCTCACCAAAAAATAGAACACGAAGCGAATGAACTTTCCAACGTTAACCAAAGACGGGGCCGGCCTCTAATATGATTGATAGATACTCGTATATCTACCTATTACAAACGTTCTTCGGTCACGGAAGGTCGGCTTGCGTACAGAACATAAGTTTTATAAATGAGTGACAATGGCTTGAGTTAGGTGTTTCGTGGAAGCAGCAAGGCTGGCTGTTCTGGGAAGGCAAGTCAGGCGAGCGAGCGAGGCGCGCCCCCGCCACTGGTGCGTGTTTACCTCGCATCGCACGCCGCCGCCAGTCTAACTTTGACCACGCGCGAGGACTGACGCATTTTCGTGGCGAGAGCCGAACTTTCACCTACGATATCGTTATCTGTGATAAATACAAGTGAAATTGTATGTGCGCGTTTAGAAAGCGTCTCCTCGACGCTGCAGACGGCAATTTCTGCAAATTAATTTCTCCAGTGCGTTCTGCTTCTGAGAAACTGCTTATAAAGAGTTTTACCGAGAAACGAAACGGCCGTAAAGTGGTTTTGAGGAAATATACCGAAGCAATTACAAGTGAACGTTGTGTTTCCGTGTTCTGTTGAATTTAAGGCGTTTACATTGGATCCCAATAAACCCATCGCACCTTCAATGGTGGTTAAACTGCCAGGTGAGAACTTTATTTATCATATTTTACTTGTTTGTACTTAATTTTTGTTAACTGTTCTGTATCTACCAGACACTGTTAAGGCGTTACAAATATATTGTTTACGGCTACATACAACACACGTGCAAGTCATTGTAGCTAAAATAACAACTAGTGGCGCCAGCTGATATCATTATCATTCCACAGCGCGGGTCGTTGCGTTGCGAATGATAAGCTGTAATTGCTCGATGGCGTCACAACTAGACGTTCAGTAGATATCTAACACACAGCTATAAGCAGACCGGCATAGGCACCCTCTATACATTATTGTGTCATGCATGTCACACACATGCGTAACAGCAATTACCTAGCTAGTAGCAAGAACAACGATCCAGGTCCAAATAATGGGAATTTGATTTTCAAATTGTACCTATACTGAGTTTGATTGATCGAAGGATGCAAATCAAATACCTAGAACTCTTTTTGGAAGTAGATACCTACGCCTACATTGCGAATTTCCGAGTGTTTCCTGTCTTCAAAATTAATCTTAAGTAGTCGGTAGGTGCATTTCTCGACCCAAATGGCATTCTCTAAATTTAGACATACACATCCAATTCCAGTCTCCCAATAGAACCTATTTACCTACAGGTACTTTGCATTTTCTTTATAAATTATATCACCGTTGGTAATTCAGAAGATTTCGTAATACTAAAGTCTTATTTATAGTCGATTGTGATGGAGTAGGAAGTAATAAATGCAAAAAAATATGCAAATAAGGTAATTGTAAGTGTTTATGCAAAGTCGTGTGGCGTTGTGTTAATGACTCTTGGAGTGTCTATGTGTCACTGTAGTTATCAGTTCAGTAGAAAGAATTATCGCGATACCTACTTACTATCACGCTACTGGTTTTCTAAGAACTGTTTTGAAAACAATGAATTAGAAACATAAACAACCTCGCTTGTTATTCTCTACGCTATTTACGCATACACTTCTCAATCATCTAATCTAATGTCCGTTGAACCGAAATAAACTAAAGAACAAAACAAGAAATTAGCAATACCAAGAACACATGTAATCATAATCTGAATCAAAACATCTACAACGGAAACAACATGAGCAATAAATTAATAGGTAGCAATGGAAATCAATAAAAAAGGACGAGTAAGAACAACAAATTAATTGATACCACAGTGGGGAGTCTCCCTTCGAATCATGATCCCGTAAATATTGATATCATACGAAGAATCAATTAAAGATAAAAAAAGATGTTTTAAACAGGTGATCAATAGTATTTGAATTACATTATCGATACTAGGTACTACTTAGAAGACGATATCTGAAAAAGGATAAGATAACTGAGCCTTAGCAGAAATTCTGACGTCTTAAAGGAATATCGGGCAACTGATAAATAATAATCATTTGGAAATGGGTTTTGAGAATTTGAATATTAACTGTTAAACAATAGAATGCCTGGAAGTTATTAGATTTTCAAAGAAATAACATATTTCTTGACGTTTGATTGTAAACTACAAGAACACCACGCGATTTCAGACAATAGCAAGCGCACGATGATTCTTAGGAGTGGGTGAGGAAACGATTCAGCTGAAGAGATTGTGTTTGTCGATGCTATTGTTCGCCGGTTACCATTATGGATACAATCATATTTTTTCATACTTTTAAGGCTAGAAATCCTATTGTTATTTGACGTTGGTAAGTTTCGTAGAAGCACTTCTTTATGAAGGTCGTGAGGGGCATCTCAATTCATTTTAACTCTATACGTATCAAATATGTGTAGATAGGGGTCATATCTAAGATTTTTTTATATATATTGTACGTGTATCAATAATCTTTTAAAAACTTTTTTCGTATAATTCATCTGATCTATCAAATTACTGTTTGTCTAGATCTATCAGTTCCGGATTTTTCAAACAGCCAGTTTATTCAAGGTGAAAAGTAACGTAAGCACTTGTTATTTTTCTGCTATTATTATAGCTTTGAATTACAATAACATACCTATGTTATTTATTTATTAGTAAAGTACAGGGATGATTATTAATGATCAAGCCATGTTTATGTTTACGTACCTCTATTTCAGTATCCATAATTTAATTGTACGTACAAAAGGGAATGTATCAGTATGCCTCGTACTGTATAATTTCAACTGAAGTGTATATACGGATTACGTTAGGTACCTATCTAATATATGGCGAGCTTCCTAGAATTTCCTTTTATGAACCAAACACAATACTTAAGTACCTATTATTTTACTGAAATGAAATGTAACAAATAGATAATAGGTATACCACCACGAACTCGATTTTCTAGCTGTTTATTATTTTCAGTTTCGATGCATACAGTTCACGTGTTAGAGGAAACAGTTCACAGCTTCGATTTCCAACCTACGTTTTATATGAAAGAGAAAATGTTGTTGAGAATAGTACTAGGAAAATGTGTAGTTTGTCGAATGGTCCCCGGCGGAACAAGGTGGGATGCAGCGCGGTCGCAGGTATGCGTCTTCTCAGAACGCGCCGCGTCCGTTTTTGCTCGTTTTTCGATTGGAGTTTACCGAGAATCGAATGGCCCGGTGGCGGCCCTACTCGGAACTCGTAATTAATCCTTGGAAGCCTCCGACACAGGGTTGTTATGTATGAGAAATCGCCAGCATTATGACTACAATTTTTATTCGTTTTTTGCATTGTCTCATTTTGAAAATTCGTATGCAGGTTATTGTTCGAAGAAGGACCAGTAATGATGCTCTATAATGCTTTTCAAAATTGCCCTGACCCCGGGCTAAAGAATGTTGTTGACTCATTCACCGTCCGGTGCATCGGAGAAACTGTTGTCGGACGCAATTTCATTGTTCAGCTGAACGTTGTTTCTGTTCCCTGCTAGTCGGTGGAGTTGCCAACCAGGTTTCATGGAATTAATAAAGCAAGCTTCATGTACCTCGCTGTATGCAGGTCACGCTATAGGAATGTTACTATTGGCAAATACAGCTAACTCTGTTTGGATGCCAATTCGGAAAATAATCTATACCCATTTACAGCTCTTGGAATATGTTTAATGCATTGTAAGAATAGGTAAAGTATTTAATGTCTGTTAAGTACCTGTTAATGATAATTTTTTCAACAAGACAAATTATCAAAGATAGGAAATATTTGAAGGGAAGTTTCTTCGAAGGGAAATGCTTTTATGATGCAGGGACCTCGTAAGCACAGAAAGATCTGACGATGTGAATAGTATATCGATTCGCTTTCCCTGTGGGAGTCTGTTCAGTAGAAATGAAGAAACAGCCGAGTCTCCTTTTCCGAGAATGTGTTTGAATTTCAATGGCAAATACTGTGAGCTGCGAGCGAACGACATAATTAAAAGCTACTGGATTTCCACCCCTATACTCGAGTGTCCCAAAGCTCTATCGGCAGATTTGCTGCGTCCCTATCAATTCTAACGGACTCTCTGTTTTTTTCGACTAAATTTGTATTATTTTGTTTTGAATGAATGCGTGCAGTGATTTTTTTTCTTATATAAAAAGATTAAGTATATTATTATAAAAAAAGATTAAAGTACCTAACCTACAGAATATAAATTTACTCGTGAACCCCACCTACTGCTTCTGAGAAATCAAAAGTCGTTAAACCTACCTACCAAACCAACCAGATAGAATTCATTAATAACTAAATAAGGTGAAGGCAGACTATTGGGTCAACTCTGAGTTTACGTAGTATCAACGTACGCTGACCGATGTGTTTACCTACGTCACAAATCACAATGCCTATACTGCTATAAAAGGATGACGTGGAAACATTACCTACTATTTGATCGTCGAGGCTTCACGAGGATATTGAGTATTACCTAACACTTTTTCGTATGATAGTAGGTACCTATCTAAGAAGATGAAACAAACCAACATTTTAATACCAATCATCATAACAGGAAACAAAAATAGCAAAATCAAAGCTCTCGGCTATGATAATACCGTTATTTATACATCACAGACTATTTTAAAATGCAGAGCTTAGGAACTAGTCGTACTCCGTCTGAGCATCAAAGAGAAAAGTTTGTAAGTCAATAACCCGTTTCACATATTAAGGAAACCCCTTTCACTTGGAAACGAGTTGGCCGTGGATAAAAATAGTGACTCTAGATTACACATTATACAAGCGTTCCATAAATCTGGGCCCATAGCCTGTGGAGCTCACGTATAACGGAACGTGTCTATTTTAAAAATCGAAACTGCGGGTCGACGTTCCATTCCGGGAACGCGCACGAAGCGGCCGGTCTGGTCGGCGAGTTCTCGGAATACGTGAAGGTTGCCGCTAAACTCTTTGAAACGGAACGGTTATTGCCAAAGTCTTGTCGGAATTCATTGGCCATTAGCGCTTTATTGGGGTCAATAACTATTATTCTGGCAGTTGTGAGCTCGCGAAATCATATCTTCAATTATTTCAAACACGATACCGCTTCCGATGAAACCTGGAGTGAAATACTTACGTTTTGCAAGAAATGTTTCAATTTTAGCTACAGGATCAATGAAAATGTACTTAAACTGGTTCCAGTAGAAATGCCAGTGATAGTAATCAGATGGCGGCGCCTCGCCTGTGCTCTCAGTTGAGCATGCGCAAGTTCCACGAACTCGAGACTTCTCAAATAGTACCTCATCTCTACGAATTTAGTCTATCGTGAAATACTTCCACTTAAAATAACTCTTTATTGTACACTAGCGACCCGCCCCGGCTTTACACGGTTTTATTATACGTATAAACCTTCCTCTTGAATCACTCTATCTATTAAAAAAACCGCATCAAAATCCGTTGCATAGTTTTAAAGATTTAAGCATTCAAAGGGACATAGGGACAGAAAAAGCGACTTTGTTTTATACTATGTAGTGATGTATACCTAACTATAGGTACCTACCTACGATAGAATGCTTTTCCATCCGACACCTATAGGTACTTATTAAATATACCTACCTACGTAGGTTGCAAAAATTACCAAGTTCGTACAATCAAAACTTTCCTTTTCGACTGTAGATACATTATAATATAGCCAAGCTTAGGATATTCCTAGAATAATATCCAGGCTCGCTGATGCTCCTTTTATTAATTTTCCAGACTCTTTTCGTAGGAAAATTTATAGGCCATTGAAATAAGAAAATCGAATTTGTTTATGTGCTACTTTACTAAATGGGATCTTCGTGGTAAAACTTACAATACCTAACTACTAAGTAGGGAGGATTTTTTGACTCGGGTGACAACGATTCCCTTCCCACACTAGTCTAGGCCTGTATCGTGGGAACTAGGGAATAGCGATATTGGACGTTTTGAAATACCGGTAATTTTTCGGTATTAATATTTTTAAAACCGGGATCCCGGTATTTCGGTAATTTTTCGGTATTTTACTATAAATATTAAAATAGTTGAAAAAATATTTTCTTGTGTTTGTTTTATGGTTTTATACTGAATAAGTATATCTAAATTGTAATAAAAAGGGGTCCTTAAAAAAAGCAATACTTTTTAAATCAACTTGAACTTTAATTGGAAATTTTTGGTTCTTAGGTACTACTATACAGTCTTTCTTTAACTTAAACACACATAACAATCAAATATTTATCACAATAAAAAACAACTACAAACTTAATTAAACATTTATAACTCGAAGGTTTTCACACACCATTGAAACCAAATAATCACGATGAAATCAAACATATAAAAAAAAGTTTAGTACTCTAAACATTCCGAATAACACATTAATAAAGATTCGAAAAGTTAATCAACATTTAGAACTTCAAAGATCTTTTCTGACATAATTACCTATTTAAATTAACCACTATACCGACGAACTGCCAGACATCAGTCAAGACGAAATCGTGTTAGCTTTGAGGCAGCTTAAAAATGGAAAAGCCCCCGGTGAGGACGGTATTACTTCAGAGCTTCTGAAGGCAGGAGGAGCCTCCGTTATACAGGAGCTACAACACCTCTTCAATGCCGTCCTCCACAGTGGGAGAAGTCCTAAGGCGTGGAGCGAGAGATTGGTGGTGCTTTTTTTTTATCAACTGTAGACCTTCGTTTGACCACAATCTCACCTGATGGTAAGTGACGACGTGGCCGAAGATGTATCACGAAAGTCTAGAAGACACCTATTCACTCTCGTCTTGAAGAGACTCGGGTTGTAGTTGTCCGGGAAAACTGAAGCAGGCAGCGCATTCCATTCCTTAGCGGTACGAATGATAAAGGTGGAGGAGAACCGCTTAGTTCGGGTGGATGGGATATCCACAAGGAAAGGGTGGTAATGCGCCGTACGCCTACTCGTCCTGGAGTGGAAGGGAGATGGTGGAAACAGGTCGTTAAGTTCCTGTGAGCATTCTCCGAAATGTATCCTATAAAAGATCGAGAGGCAAGCGACCTTGCGGCGGTGTTCAAGACTTTGGATCTTAGCTTCCTCAAGGTACTGCTCGCCAATAAGTTTGAAAGCTCTACGTTCTATCGAGTCTAGGGCCGCTAGCTGATATTTAGCCGAGCCATCCCAAACGTGGCAGCAATACTCCATACCAGATCGGACCTGTGCTTGATATAATGATACAAGCTGTCCCGGTGTAAAGTATCGCTGCACCTTGTTTAGGATTCCTAGCTTCGTGACTGCTATTTTAGCCTTCGACTCGATAAAGACACTAAAGTTCAGAGTTAGTGTGAGCGTGACACCGAGAAGCTCCAGATGATCCTTTTAGGTACCGGTACATCACGGAAAATAGGAGCCTGGACTAACGGACTCTTTTTAGCTGAGAAAAGACATGCTTGTGTTTTTTATTGTGGTGGCATTGAAATTGACCCGATTGGCCTCGCCCCAATTTGAGACTACCTTCAGGGTCGAATTCGAGCGCTGCAGCATATATTGTCTGTGCGCCCGTATCTCATTCTGGCTGGCTCTGGCGTTAGACAGGTACCTGTCTACCACGGTGCTGTCGTCTGCGTACCCAATAATACCGGGTACCAGCAGATCGTTTATGTGTAGCAGGAACAACGAGGCAGATAGGACTGACCCCTGAGGTACCCCAGCGTTGATCGCCAATAGATCAGACGAACAGCCATCAATGACTACTCGAATGGATCTTTCCCTCTCTGCTCTTTTTATATTTCTCTTACATCATCATGGTTGGATGGAACTGAAAATAGGAAAGGTATTTTAGAAAGTCTATCTCTAATAAACTCTATTCTATTTTATATTTACTTTTTAAAATAGGAAAGTAATCCAAAAGACCACAAGATAAGCAATAAATTTTAAATAAAGAAAGAATCATCAAAGGCGTTTCACCTAGAGAAAAATTCGGAGGTAACATACAAAAAAACTAAAATAAATACAGTAGAATTGAGATCCACCTACATTTCGGTCGGTCATCGGTTGAAAAACCTTTCTGTTTTGAATTCACTCATATTATGTTTATTGACATTCATCAGTAATTTAGTATAATAGTTATTTATTTGCTCTAGACAATAAGACGTGCAATATGAAACTTCCGATACGGTAAATTGTTTGAGAAATTAAGAAATGAAATGATATGAAATATTACTTACCGTTTATCCTTTCGGTGATTGTTTTTCGTCTCCAAAACCAAACCAACAACACAAACTGTTTTTGATCTTCTTGTCACGACAAAATGCTACGATACACTGATTACCGTTTGAACCTTGTGCTCGTGCGTAGTAACAATAACAATTGATAGATAACGCCTACCGAGCAAGAGTGCACTATGCAATTTGTAATTGAAAATGTGCCTGACAAAGAAAGACGCACGGGTCTGACGGTTTTTTTCCAAGAAATTACAGGTAGGTGCAATACTTTTTTTGCACTTGCATGTGCATGCGTCTTTAATTTCGCCAGTCAGTTTTGAGCTTTCTGCGTGCAGAAATAATGTCCCTGACGCTATGCTCGCTATTAGCTAGGTGTCCGTCTAATCGTCCGTATATCTGCTTACTCGTACACATTGACTAATTAACAGTTTAAAAAAAATCTATTAATACATACTATGTATTTGAAAACTTATGTGAAATTAAAGATTTAAATCAAAAAACAGTCTAACACTATCCAGGTGAAGAGAAAACGTACTCTGTCCATCTATTTTACAATCATTATAAATTTAAAATAAGTTGTTTGTGTAATCCAGAGCCGCCTTATAAGATTTTTCATTTATTTTTACGTTAAATTCAAAATACCGAATTACCGGTATTAGCAATTTCAATACCGGTATTCTGAAGTGCCTTAAATAACTCGGTATTACCGGTTTTTCGGTAATACCGAATACCGGTGTCCATTCCCTAGTGGGAACCAACATGATTACCGAGCTAGGATTTAAATGCCTCGGTTGACTGACAACACGGTTCTAAAATTAAACATTAATTTAAAATAAGAAAAATTTCAATTCTCGAAAGCGCTCATAACTGGAAAAGTCGACCTCCTTAGTCAAAAAGCGCCAGCATTTTCCATTATTGTCGAGTTTTATTGGAGCAAATTCATGCTAAAGTTTTTGAACTAAGCTGGTATTGTTTATTTTATGTGTGGATTGTTAAGCATTATTTATTATTATACTACCTACCAAGCCTTCTAATCTAGTACCTACCTATGTAGAGTGAAGGGAAAGTGAGTTGCCTTTGTTACAAAGTTCCCTGAAAATAGGTTTACATCAAAGAGCTTCCTATAAAGCCGATACTTAGAGCCGATTTGATCCTTTCGAATCCCCAAATCCCCATCTACCTATTTCGAGGAAGTTTTGGTCGATATTTACTTATGAAGTGTCTTCTCGTCAAGTAGATAAGTATTCCGTTCACATGTTACTTATCATGTTGAAATTCGCGAAAAACTAAGAAAAAACGCACACCATGTCAAGTTTAGAACGTAGGCTGACGGCAAAGACTTATTATAAGTATCGACTTAGCTCTATTTATTATTATTTTCTAGTATCTGCATGGGAAAGATTTACCTAGGTAAGGGATGAAAATTAGCCTAGTATTCACGGCTAAAACTTTCCTCTAAGGCTAAAACTAGGTATTATTCAATATTCCTCACCAATAGGTAAGTTCAGTAGTTTTTTCATGAAAGAGTAGGTATCAAACATACTTGTAGAAACTTTCGCGTTTAAAGGTAACTAGCATCCCGCCCCGGCTTCGCGCGGTTTTAATATGCGTATAAACCTTCCTCTTAAGTCACTCTATCTATTAAAGAAACCGCATCAAAATCCGTTGCGTAGTTTTAAAGATTTAAGCATACATAGCATCTGTCCCTATCGAGTATGGATAGAGAAAGCGACTTTGTTTTACTATGTAGTGATAGTGATATTAATATAGTGCTAAGGATTAAAGGCAATTTAACTTCCTACCTGTTGTTCGCACGCTGGTCATAATATCTTTTACTATTGGTAGGTATTCAATTAATCAAAACAATGATCAAATCTCATGTCATAAGAAACGCATTGATTCTAGGGGCTTCTTTTCTCGTTGAGTGAAAACTATTTGACAAATTGATCAACGATCACTATACAATCTGATCATTGATTAGTTAATCAGCGCGTACAAACTACCGGATATTAGATAAGTACCTACCTATAATATCCCTGCCCCATTTGTTTGGCTAAATGTCCACGTGTCCAACGAAAGGGGGAAATTGCGAATGCACCATTGGGATTGCATTACAGTCAACATAAGAGAATGCAATGGGCACTGTGCACCATCTAACTACGTCCTACTAATATTATAAACGCGAAAGTTTGTAAGTATGGATGGATGTTTGTAATTCTTTCACGAAAAAACTACTGAACGGATACGGATGAAATTTGACACAGAGATTGATAATAGTCTGGACTAACACATAGGCTATGTTTTATCCCGGAATCCCCACGGGAACGGGAACTACCGCGGGTGAAACCGCGAGGCGCTGTTAGTTATCTATAACATTGTACTACCTTGCCACTACCAGTTTTATTTTGTTAAGCCTAACAAGGTTGAATCGAGCTAGCATTCGTCAGGTGTTATGCTAGGTCTATTTCTAGAATAGATGGGGTAATTATAGACGAATACACCTGTCATAGGTAGACAGGACACCATGTTCGACTTCTATAGAAGACAATGGATTTTTAAAAGGTTGTTGCCCTGAAGGTTAAATAAACCTTAGTATTTAACCTTCAGGCGAAGGGCTTAAGGTCTTTCAGGCCTAAATGCGAATGTTTGGATGGAATTACGACGATGACCGATGTGGCGCGGTGGGCGAAGGTCCGCCTGCGACGCAGGAGGTTGTGGTAGTTGTGTATAGTGTGTGGTTCGATTCCCGCCTCGGAACAAATTTGTGTACGATCTGCAGAAATTTGTTCCGTTGGTCTGGGTGTTTTCTATGTATAATAAAAAAAATATCTATCTATGTAATGTATTATATTAAGTATATCAGTCATCTAGTATCCATAACCTTAGCTTGGGGCTAGATGATGCTGTGTGGTGGACTGTCCGGAAATATTATATTACTAGCTGACCCCGCAGACTTCGTACTGCCTCATATGGGGTTTTCCCGGCAATTCGATTTTTTTCACCTTTTAAACCTTCCCAAGACCTCCACGAACATTTCAAGACCAAGATAAGATAAATCCGTTCAGCCGTTCTCGAGTTTTAGCGAGACTAACGAACAGCAATTGATTTTTATATATATAGATTATAATTATGGATGTTTGTTACTCTTTCACTCAAAAACTACTAATAGATTGACGTGAAGTTTTAAATATACAGGTTGTCTAGGCCTGGAATAAAATATACGCTTAAATATACTTTTCATCCCATAAATCAGTTCCCATGGCATAGAAATAGCATTGAAACGTTTCCATAGAAACAATGCGAGCGAAACCGCTGGCAGATACTATTATTATAACCTATCTGATTATAACAGGATTTTCTGTAAGTTGAAAACTTCAGGTCAGATAAATGCGTTCATCATTACAGGTCCGAATTATGAAAGCTGCTCAGTCATAGAATTGAGTGACTTTAATGATGATTCCACACAGCATCATCTAGCCCCAAGCTAAATTAAGTTTGTGTTATCTACATAGAAAACACCCCGAACATATTTGTGACTCGGACGAGTTGTATTGTACCCTAATCTAAAAATGAAGAGGACGACACGCTAATCTAAAAGTAAAGAGGATAAGTCGCGAAAGAGTTTTCATTTGAACGAGATGTTCCGATAACCCTACATAGTAATGTGTATCTATAACTACAGATCGTAACATTAGTCCCGAGGCTGGTATCCAATTAATAAATAGCTTGGTTTGTATAATAACGGCTGGAAAATGGATTTGAACGGTCCAACGGGAATGATCCGTTATGCGATTTACATCGGTTTCCTTGCATATGCGCAAAACCGCTATCAATAGGCAAGTAGGTACTGCCTGATTGCTTTTCCGATGGACGTGATAGGTACCTACCTACCTGGTTATTTTATGAAATGTATGATATTGCGTGGATGGTGTAGGTTTGAACGCGTAATTTTAAACTTGTCTTTACCTTTAGTAACTACTTTATCTTTATCGCATTGGCGAGTTGCCTATCCAGAAATACTATAAAATAAGTCTACCTACCTACCACTACCACAGCTACAACACGAATTTTTTTCTTTACCTAGGGATCTCTAGCAAATGGATGACTCTACGTCATGTAGAGCGGGAGACGATTGTTACCCACCTTACCTTATCTAGTACCGGTTTGAGTGACAGTGAAAATGTGATAGCCCACTAAGAATTTATCGAAATTAACTCAGCCTTTAATAACAAAAAATCGTTACAGACTTTTGACTTTAACAATAATTATTCCACCATGACCTGACAAGCCCCTTTTGCAGGTCAAATTTGAAATACCATCTGACGGAGTAGGTACCCACCTACTACATAGCTAGTGGGATGACGAAATCGGAATTTCGTGACTGTATAGGCCAGCGATGTGGGTGTATTCATTGCGTGATGCCTCCATCTTCTTAGTCTTCTTACTCAATCTGTGGCTCGTGATCTACGTAATCTGTCGTCGACCGGACCTCACTGATTCTTGGAACACGTTATAAAATACTTTGGTGTTTTTATTCGAAGAAATCTGTCATTAAGATATCGTAATGTGACCTTTTGTGTTAATTTGATATTTGCATCTCAATAACATAATATTTTATTGAATGAAGCAATCTTTAAAAATAAAATTGTTTTTATGCAGTGGTTTCAGTTACTTTACTTTTAGGTCGTTGGGTAGATCAGTCTTGCTAATAGGTATTGCGTTGAGGTGTCACAAGTCTTAAGAATCCGATAGAAAACACCGGCTTCGCAATGAGTCAAGCGCAGATAAAGTGATAAGAAATTACGAGAATGTATATCGTAACAACTAAACAGAAATTACTCATTTCACACGTGTTGGACTTCTTAATAGGATGCGAATATTATTTTATTGACTATTAGTAGGTTTGTATTTACTTACTAGTGATATGTACCTTCTTAGGTGTACTACATATAGGTACTATTATAGAAGTTGGTGATAATTTTACGGTAGTAAATCTACTTTTTTTACAAACATACTTAGTTTAGATCCGCCAGCATCCTGGGGACGCTACCGACTGGCATTCCTAAGGATTAGTTGAGATACCACTAGACTGTTTCAATCGTCTGCAGTTAGCTCAATCGTTTCAATCGCTTATACATTATAGTTTTAATTTTGTTCTATTCCTGGTTAAAATTAAGTATCTATTTCTTAATATTAGGTACGAGAAACCTCTTATAACAGGCGAGTAGGTATTTCGCGAGCAATAGTCTGGTCATATTCAGTATTCCTTAGACTTCGACGCCTCAGAAGTCAAGTCTAGTCTCAAGTCTGCAGACTCTGCAAAGACGAGCAAAATGGGGTTTCCCTGGTCCTTACAAAACAGTTACAGTCTTACAGACGACGAGACGTCTTGTTGAGCTGATTTAGCCGCAAGTCCAGCAGGACCGTTGTTTTTCTCCACTGCTTTATCACGTGTTAAATGTGCAAATTTAGACGAAGTTACCAATAATTATGTTGGTCACGCTCTCTTCATAAATGGAACAAGCAACTAGTAGAGCGGTTTTTCAAATGTATCTACCTTCCACTCTATAACAGTATCGATCAACATATAAAAACCGTTTACACCTGGCCAACACTTTACTTAATCAATAATTTATAATAGCATCCAAGAAAATTCATCGTTTTTCCCTGAAGTTCCATTCTGTGGGCAATCCTGTTTTTTTAGATAGTTACGGATCAGCTGTGCTTCTTTCCTGCTTGTTAGGGTATTTTTTGTGTGTGACTGCAAAAAACAGAGGGGAAAATATAGTCACTGTTTTATTCTTATCCTTGATTCGATTTATATAAGATATGAACATATTGATCAACGGATCCTCGTAAACCTAAATTGCATCTAGATACCTAATGACTGGTAGTTAATTTTTAAGATTTTGCCAATTCGATTATTAAAATTTTTGTTTACCTATTTACCTAGTAAGTAGCATAAGAACATGAAATAATAATATCAAACTAAACCAAAGCTGATGGAAAAATTGTCTCTGTTTTATTTTTATCTTTGATTCCATTTATATAAGACATGAACGTGTCACGACGGTAGGCCACCGCAGCAAAGACAGAAAGTTATTCCTGGAAAGACGTCGTCATTCAACAGTTTCGAGAAACCTCGCAGTGACAAGACAAAAACAGTAGGTTAGGTTATGTTCGGCTGTATCTGAATAATCTTTTTTTATGTACGTACGCTGTTTTCTCCGTCAATTTTGGATTGAGTTTATAATGCTAAACATGCACACGTTGTTTTTATGGAAACGTGTCATACTCATTGTATCCCAAGTGAACTGATTTATGAGATAAAAAGTAGAAAAATTAACTGAGCGTCTGGTCGATGCGACTCGACGTACCTATTACCCGAGAGCTAGTAAGGTATCTGCATAAGAATAAATAGTAACTGTATCTGGCGCAGCGAATCAGCATAGCGTGGCAATGCAGCCTGCCCAGCGACTCTTTAGTGTCTTTTAGGTACTTACACACATTATTTATATAAATAAAATTAAACATGTTTAATTATAATATGCAAGGCAAATGTTTGTTTTGATAAGTACCTAGTAGATTTTATACTAAGCTGAGCTAAGGAACTAAGTTACCTAGCTCCTTAGTTTTCACTACCTTCTTAATTCCTCACAGTCATGTGTCACGGCAAAAAGCTTATGTTTTTTGCGGATCATATGAATTTCCAGAAATGAAATGTACTTACCTACGTATGTCGTGCGTGTCATTTCTACTTTTTTTTAATAATTCTGGACAGCCCACACAGGATCATCTAGTCCCAAGCTAAGCAGAGCTTGTGTTATGGGTAATAGATGACTGATATACTTAATATAATACATCACATAGATAGATATTTTTTATTATACACACTTGCCTAGACCATTATAATTATTAGAACAAATTTAACGACGCATTTTCACAAAACCTTGATTATCAAGACAAACAAAGTTCCACTTATTCCGCTAACAATACATTTGTTCCAAGAAGAATTATAATTACATAGCCAAACAACCATAAAATTAAGCTTGAATATACCGCTTGGCACTCGTCCGGCATTTTATAAATTAGAAGGCACCTGATTTCGCTCTTTTAAATTCTTTGTTATAACATGTATAAGATTAAACATTTTAGATATTTTAATGATTTATGCAAGTATTTGATAACATTATATTGTAGCAAGGTTGTTGCGAATATCAGCATCAGCATCCGCATTGATCGATGCTGATTTTCAATCCGAGTCGCGAACTGATATGGATAATAATATGATGATAGACAAGCTATGACACAGCGTTGAGCGTGGATGGTGAAGATACTTTCACATTCTTACTTCCTCACTAATATTTTTAGTGCAAAAGTTTGTATGGATGGATGTTTGTTCCTCTTTCTTTCACTACTGAACCGATTTGGCTGTAATTTGAATATACGTAGTTCTAGCACTGGAATAACACATGGGTTACTTTTCATCCCATTCATCTGTTCCCATCAGATAGTCTTGAAACGTTTCCATAGAAATAACGCGTGCAAAGTCGCGGGCATACACTAGTTTTCATATAATTAATAATTGAAATGTTAGGTAAAAAGGTGTTAAATATCTATCCACTTAACATACCTCCCAACATACTAGAATGGCCGGTATTCAATGAGGTATGCATATCTGCAGTTTCTCTTGGACTAAAAAGGTTGTCATTTCGCTCGTTACTCCCTTTTATAAATTTTGAATGAGCGGCAGCTGCGGGAATAGTATTTTTATTACAGCAATGGCAGGAGGCGTTCGGCAGATGGCAGCGAAAGCTGCGCGGCCAGGTACGCAGTTCCACGAACTCGAAACGAATTTAATCGCATTTGGTACTAGGTAGGTAGGTACTTGGCATTGTATCTCGCTCTCGTGGCATGGCTACCTATCTATTCTGTGGCATGGCAGGGGGATCCACATGGCTAAACAAATGCGAAACGAACACCTGCCTGATGTTGAGTGAATTCAACAGATAATACCTATGTCGGTGTGTGTAAACTGAGTGGTGTCGTGGTTACTAAGTATGATTGACCTAGTTTAGTCTAAACTAGATTTTTAAATTATACCTAGGTACCTATAGAAAAAGGATATAACAATCTTTCGATTAGGTAGGTACGAGTAATTGACCTAATAGAATTTTGTTGTTGATTTAACAGAATAAAGATTACCTTGGTACCTAGGAGATACTTGTTGATTTCAATTCCTTTTGATGAGGATCTGATGTTGGATGACCTATAAAAAAATGGCACTTTATAATACCTAGTAAGTACCTACCTACAGTAGGTAGACACTAACCTACTTACTGCTAGGAGCTAGGGCTATTCCAATATGTAATTTTGTTTTCGATAGTTTCCAGATAGATAAAGCTTCGCTACTTAAAATATTATCAGGTTTCAATGCTTCGAAATTCAAGGAAATATTATTGTATTTAGATGGCTAGTTAGTAGTTTATAGGATGCCACGCCACGTAACATGTGTACCTACGTGTACGCACTAAGTCGAAAGGGGGTTATTCTGGAGATTAGTGAAATAAAATATTAATTTTATTATTAATTATAATAATAAAAAAATGTGCCTTACCTTTTAGCTTAGTATTCGTGTTCTTTAACACGTAGGTATTCTTTCTTACATTATTAAAAGTGGTTTATAAATTCAAAGAATGTGCCTCCATAATTTTAAGCCAGAACTCTGGAAATATAATAGGTAGGTAAGTAAGTATGTATATTTTTAAAATTTTAGGCAAAAAAATAAAAAAATATTTTAATACATAGGGATTATATTTTCATAATTCCTATCAGATTTTGATGTCCTCGGGGTCTAAAATCATACCCTTTCTTTAGGTTTAGTTAGTACCTACATATGTTTCTTGGCACCCTATACATATTGTATATTAAAAAAACCGTTTAAAACGGGTAAAATAATGATCAAAATTATTTAAAATTGCAGTACAATTAAGTACCTACAATAAATTTATATCATTTTTCATCCTAAAGTTGTTCAAAACACAAAATCTATTTGTGGTCGTGCCAGAAAGGCCTAAATGTTATAATAACAGCAAAGATTATGGATGAGAGTTCAGTTTTTACACTCTATAGTACAAAATAAGTACACTTTTTTCATGAATCTGTACCACATTGAAATTAAGGTAATCAGTCGTGGTATTATAATATCTCAAAGATTCTAGCATTACTATTGTAGGTACGTTCCGTAATATCTCCAATCCATGATCCAAACACTTCTTGTCTCCTTTATAAAGTCAATGTCAACTGTCACTGTCAGTCAGTGATGTCACAGTCCAGTCCCAACATTTGTTTTGTTTGGTGTTGTTTTCTGCGTTCCTACAATCTATCTACAAACTTGCGAGCCTAATTCTTAGTTCGCTCACTTCACATTTTATCTGTTTTAATCAAAAACTTCCATAAACATTCGCGTATAAATACTGCATGTTCATTGTTGTTTCATAGTCATAGAAGTGCCTTAGATTGCGTAAAAGAGGGCCGTTCCAATTCTATTCAAACAACTCCACCTCGGTCGGTATTCGATGGCTTCTTGAATGGAAAATCTTTACAAAAGACCATGGTTTTGTAAAATTAAAGTGTGTAAAATGATTCTAGTATCGCGAATACCGACTCAAAGTAAGTTTACAAGATAGTTTTCGAGTTATTTTGATTTGAGGTTAGTTCCAGATTAAAATTCTTAGAAAAAATGATGATCTCATGTTTGACTCCTTTCACAAATTAGAAGTTTTAAAATCTAACTTTCTTACAACTCTATTATCAAACTCTGTGAATAGTGTTCGAAACAATAAAAAAAGCCGCCATAAACTTCATTTGCTTATTGAAACAAAATGAAGGTTTTGAGGAACAGTTTTGATAACTAGATATAAATCTACGAGCAGGGAGATACAAGGTACACTACTAAGGTATACTAAAGTTAAATTACATGGGATATTTACCATGATTTAAAAGTTATAAGGTTATATATATTGTAGCAATATCTGCTTAGATAAAACAAATCACAACACTGATAACAACAAAACATAACTTTATTGTGTAATGGTGTCATTAGATAACAAAATTTATTACCTACCTACTCATGTAGAAGCTAAATTAAGTACAATAAAGTTCTTGGAATTTGCATATCCTCACATTATTCAGTTTAAATGTATTTATATACCTATAGTATATGTTCATAACTGTTCAACTCTCATAAAATATATGGTGAACTGTTATAACCGTATGTAATATAACAGTAGATGTATGTTGCACTGGCGAGGCTAGGCAATGATTTTAACAACAAGGTGTCACTGTAATTCACACTAATAATATAAATTAATGTGATAGCTTGGATTGATGTATGATATATATACTGAACAAATTGGCTGGATTGACATATTTCAGGCATAATACACAGGCTTCTTTTCATCCTGAAATAGCCTTGAAATGATTCCATTGATACAATGTGTGCGAAGCCACGGGCAGATACTAGTTAACTATAATTATAATGGGGACAATAATATAAAAAATATTTAAATATAAATAGTCCAATGTAATGAATCAGTTGTGAGCTTTATCAGCTGTACATTTTCTCGTAATACTATCAAAGTACTGATATGGCTCAATTACATTGAATTCAGATATTGTGACTGGAACTGGCTATTCTTAAAATATATGGAACATATAGTATATGGAGCATGTTTTTCTTTCCAACATTACTTGCTCCCTCATTTTGTAATTACTTGTTTAAGTGTTTATTTTGTAAGCCTGAAGAAATAAAGTTTTTGATTTCTATTCCTAATAAAGACCTTTATTGACAACGAAAATTACAATCAAGGAAAAGAAAAAGTTAAATAAATACAATTGAAACAATTGAGCTAACTGCAGATGCTTGCAAACAGTCTAAAGTTAGATCAATTGATTCATGTCAATACCAATTGTCGCATCCCCAAGACACTGGCTGCATTACCATGCTGTATGGCAATGCTGATGCGCTGCGATACTGACCAGCTCTCGGGTCTAATAACAAAACAAGCAACAAACAAAAATATTTATTACAGTTAACTTAAATTAATTAACATAGCTTGGGTTTGGAACCCTCTTTTAAGTAAAGAAATACCTGTGTTAGAGGGTTCCGCTCTTCCGTAATATACAGTTACAATAATATTAGAAGGTGCGTATTTGGTAGATTAATAAAAAAATGCCACTAATAAAGTGCATTCTTTTCAGATGCCTGCATGGAAGTGGGCATTCCCCTGGGCAGCTGGTCCTCGTGCTGCCCCAACTGCCGGCACGAGCTCCGAGTCTCACTCACCGCGGGCAAGTGTCACAGTAATGGCACTGGCAAGTGCCACAGTCCAGGCACTCCGCCCCCCTTCACGATACAGCCCTACCTGCCAACCTACTCCGTCCCAGTGCCAGTGTCTGCCACCTCACCGTACAACGATGAGTTGCAGAGGCTGTCGGAGACTCTACGAGCTTTGAGACTGTCTGGATGGTATTACGGAAATATGGATTGGCAGGTCAGTGTATGTATTTATTTTAAGTAATTTCTAACAAATTGACTAACTAGCTTTGGCGTGGGGCTTCGCTAGTTGGATAAAAATACTACTAATTCAATGGCACAGTAGGGAAGTCTGCGCGATGTAGTTTACGGATTCGAGGTTCGAATCACCCCCTTTCAGCTTAGTAGGTAGGTACACATATTATGTGACTATATGTGACTTGTATTATATTATGTACTAATCAAACAGTTGAGTTCAGCCTTATACAAGGTTATATAAAAGGAATCCTTACTTTCTAACTTATTAATATTATAAACGCGGAAGTTTGTATGGATGTATACATACGGATGTTTGTTCCTCTTTCACGCAAAAACTACTAAACGGATCGGGCTGAAATTTTGAATAGAAGTAGTTCTAACCCTGGAATAACACATATTGAGCGTCTTTTCATCTCATGAATCAGTTCACATGGGATAGAAATAGCATTGAAACGTTACCATAGAAACAACGCGTGCGAAGCCGTGGGCTGAAGCTAGAAGTTTTATAAATTGGCGATATATTATTCAAAGCGCTTTTAAGTTTTTCCTTCCCCTATGATCTATTTCCACAAATTCCTAGAACGACACTCAACAATGAATAGACATCGCAACAAAAACCGCATAATTCGAAGCAACAATCACGTAGGTAGGTATTAGAGTTTCCCATAGAAGAATTTATTTAATAACCAAAGAATGTTGCTTCCTTGTTGTATGACAACACCAATAATATGCGTTTGGAATTTCCATTGACGAAATATTAAGGTTGATATTATTTGCGAATATTTAAAAGAAAAGTATATTTAATAATAATGAATAGAAAAAATTACAACTAGTATACAATTGAAAGCATTGAGCTAACTGCAGACGGTTGCAAACAGTCTAAAGGTAGCTCAATTGATCCATGTCAATACCAGTCGGAAGCGTCCCGAAGACACTGGCTTTTAGTTATAGAGACACTGATTTGAGTTATAGGTGATGTTTGATATCATTATACCTCCGTTTCTAAAGATCTAAAACAGGGGTCGGCAAGTAGGTACTTTTAAAGAGGGGTAGATTTTTTTATCGAGGTCCAGAAAAAGAAGGATTAAGTATGATTAAAAATTAGTTTTTCTTTTTATTTTGTTTATCCAACGTTAATTTCCACTTAATCTATGATAGATTCTATTCTTCGTGTTTTTCAAACGTAGAAATATACCTAGAGCTCTATTTATATAAATATCATTTAAATTATGTCGGTAGTATATTATAATGAAAATTCGCGGTCCGATTGCTGACGGCTGATCTTACATAAAATCTTACTAGCTACTGATTCAATAAATATATCGATAGGATCTACAGTTAAGTGTAGCCGTATTTAGAACTTTATTCTTGTGTGACAGAGACCCAAAATGCCGTACCGTGCACGTCACGGACTTTATTACCGCAGGTGGTAAATCAAAAGCGTCATTCATTTTGCTTTTCTGTTTTACCGAGACCACAGCTGAGACGGTAAACACGTGCCGTCTCGTTGAAACATCGGTAAAACAACTAGTAGGTATTCCACTTTTAAGATAGGTATCAAGGAAAATAGTGAGGAAATCCGTGTCTTAATCATCTGGCGTTGGAAGTTTAGGTATGTAGATAGGAGGAGGATAGGCCTTACCTTTACGTGCACAGGGTTTAAATTAAAAGCCTTTGGCCGACTTTTAATTACACGGAACATTCAGCATTCATGAGGCCCCCTGGGTAAAAAATTGATTTACATCAAATTTAACAGTATTTTTTAGTTCCTCTAGCTTGACTACACGATTGAACCGGCTAAGTGCGAGTCGGACTCGTGCATCGATTCCGTACCAATCTATAAAATCGGCAAAAACATTAGGTCTTTTGTTTGGGCGCCCTATTAAATATTTAATATTTGTTGCTAATAGCGGTAACAGATATACATTATTTTTGAAAATTTCAGCTGTCTAACTATCACAGTTCATGAGGTGTAAACCGGGTGACAGACGGACGGAGAGCGGAGTCTTACACCTATATCTTTAGACAATTCCTGAATTATTCCTTTACTCAAACGCGCCTGAAAAAGTATCGAGCATTCCGTCAAAACATACTCGAGTCCGGTATGCTTAGTCGCTAATTTTGTTCTTTATCCACTGAACTAAGGTTGAATCGGTTGAATTAAGTAATTGTAGGCTTCGTCATCGTAAATGTAATCAAGATATTCTTCAAAATCCATTAAATTATTCACAACCAACTCTTCGAGGAGCGTTCAAGTTAGGTCGTGACCTCGAGATGACAGATCATCTCACCACTCGTACAAGGAATTTTTTAAGGTAAATTCGAGAGGAGGCCTTTTTACAGCTAAGCATACCAAAACCCACTTGGAGCTTGATTCCAGAAATCGATTAAATCGAGGTTGAGGAAACGATTAAAGATATGGGTTAGTTATAGGGACACGTTTTAGTCTTTGTGTACGGAACCCTAAATACGAGAAAATAGTAATAATGAAATTGAATGCTTCGCACATAATTTAGTCGAGATCACAGAGACCCTATGCGGTCTATTAAAATTACTTGTTTTGATTAGTTCTTACTTTTACTTGGTTTCTCTAAGTCATTTTCTTAATTAATTGTGAAGTTTTCTTATAATAAAAAGTAATTTCTATTTTTGCGCTTACGCTTCTTCAAATAAACAGTATGCTCTTTTCGTAGTCGTAGGAGCGAAAAGACGAAATATTACACAATTACCGACCCGGCCCGGCTTCACACGGTTTTATTATACGTATAAAACTTCCTCCTGAATCACTCTATCTATTAAAAAAAAACCGCTTCATAATCCGTTGCGTAGTTTTAAAGATTTAAGCATACATAGGGACAGAGAAAGCGACTTTGTTTTATACTATACTAGCGACCCGCCCCGGCTTCGCACGGTTTTATTATGCGTATAAACCTTCCTCTTGAATCACTCTATCTATAAAAAAACGTAGCAAAATCCGTTGCGTAGTTTAAAAAACATTTAATCATACAAAGGGACATAGGGATATAAGGACATAGGGACAGAGAAAGCGACTTTGTTTTATACTATGTAGTGATTTTATACATAGCTATTTAGTGATGACTTATTCGGTTAACGTATATTGAAGAAAGAAAAAATAGCGTTTCTGACTTGAACTTCCACACTCGTAGTTAAGTCTACTTCGCAAATCTCTGGAGAGTTACTAGTGCTATTTAAAAGTGACCTTGACTTAAAATAAAAAAGCATTATGTATTTATGTTTGCAGCCATTGTGTCTGGCTGTCAATGAAATGACTGTACGAAATAAAACCAATACTTAATTATAATTGCTGTGATTTATTGTTGTGAACACACATATCAATGCCTCCATACTTTCATAGTTTAGATGCAATTCATCGACTAAGGATTATACAGTAAATAAGGAGTCATAAAGAGGCGATCACCTGTGGAATCCACTGGTGATCGCCACTTTCTGCGTTCGCCCTTGAAGCTGTGGCATTCATAATTCACTTACCCTGCTGCTATCAACTGTAGGATTTTCTTTGGGGTGATGTCTCTTAGCTCTTCTAGGCTTAGTAGGTACTTGCCTAGATGAATAATTCATGTTATTGACATCATCCGCAGGCCGACTTTACCCACTGCTGGGCTTCGCTTGGCTTCAAACTTATGTGCCGTGAAACGTTTTAAAATAGTAAACACTAGATATTACTATAACTATCGATGACAGATGTAGCCAGGTGGGGAAGGTCTGCCTGCGACGATTGACGATTGATTGATTGCGGTTTCGATTCCCGCCTTGGGACAAATGTTTGTACCTTTTATACGAGTATATTTTTAAAATACATAAAATACATTCGGCCATATCGCGCATAGAACCGACAACCGTTGGGGTAAACGTGTTCTTGAGTGGAGACCGCGACTTGGCAAACGTAGTGTAGGACGCCCTCCGGCCAGGTGGGATAACGATCTGCGAAGGACTGCTGGCAGATGCTGGATGTGGCAAGCTGAAGACAGGGCGCTATGGGGCTCATTAGGGGAGGCCTATGTCCAGCAGTGGACTAATATAGGCTGATGATGATGATGATATTTTTAAATGTTTGTAATACTATTTCTTACCGTAGATTTATCCTTCCAGACCGGCCGCAAGCTTCTCAAGGAGGCTGGGGTGGGAGCATTCATCATCCGTGACAGTGGAGACCGAAACTTTATCTTCGCTCTCACGGTGCAGACTGAGAAGGGACCTACCTCCGTCCGCCTACATTTTGAACAGGGATTCTTTAGGTAAGCATCTTTCACACACAAATATAGATAGAGAGGATAGAGTCTAGCCGAATTTTCAGAAACGTGTCGCCCTGTCTTATACTGCACAAGTGTGTATGTCATGTTATTTTTTTAACAAAAATTATAATTTGATAAATGAAACATTTTATTCATTTATTCTTGTTTTATATACAACTAATATCAGCCCGCGGCTTCGCACGCGTTGTTTCTATGGAAACGTTTCAAGGCTATTTCTATCCTATGGGAACTGATTTATGGGATGAAAAAGTAGCTTATGTTTTATTCCAGGATTAGAACTACGTCCATTCAATTCATATTTCAGTCCGATTCGTTCAGTAGTTTCGGCGTAAATAGATAACATCCATCTATACTTTCGCATTTACAATATCAGTGTGATAGATAAAATAAAGTCGGTGTTACGCTTAGAATTTAACTAAAGAACGGTGGAACCACATAGGAAAAACGAAGGGTGGAATCAATTTTTATGATTCGTCATTTGTCTACGTCCAGAACACCAAAATAATCAAACAGGTTCACGCAAAAAAAATCTACACGAACGAAGCCGTGGGTTATTTTAGGGCCATTATTTATATGTGTACCTATAAGACTATCGATTCTGCCAAATGGATACAAAGTCTTGTATTTAGAAACATTATTGTGAGATCTCCCACGCGTTGAAGTGAAATGGTATTGCGTCAACGCGTTGCGCGTCATTTTACACGAATCTTGAGGTGTGATTCATATGAACACTTCGAGCGCTCTATTCGTGGACTTAATGGTACTTCTCAGTTTAACTTTTCTTTGAATTCATCACACAAAAACAATTTAACGACTGTGTCAAATAACGTTAGTTTATCACAATAGCTGGCGAATGGCGTTAAATCTTTGTAGGTACGATTTTTGGAGGTTTAAGAATAATTAATAAAAAAAAAAAAAAAAAAAAAAAAGCCTTTATTGTTGTGTTTTACATTTTTTTACTTAAAATTAATTATGGTATGCCTGAAACTTATTTTACTTAATTACCTAACTAATATTAAATTTGTAACCATTACCGGCAAACGGTATTTATTTTACACAACTTGTCCTCCGACAAAGGCCTCCTCTAAAGATTGCCACTCCATTCTATTCCTGGAATAGAACGGAGTGGCAATCTTTAAGAATAATTATCCATCTGCAAATCTGACTGACGTAAATTTTCGTCTATAAATCTAGGTCATAAGTAAAGGTCAAGTCTAAATTGGTCTCTATTGTACAACTAACCTTATCAATTTTATGATGTGAAACCAACCAACGTCTTATACAAAATGAAATTGGTTCTCTCTGAATCACATTGAAGAAATTCTAATTACCGACTGTTAATTCGACTCTTGTTTACAGAGAAATCTATCAATTTTATATACATGCCTTCAGTTTATCAATTACAGTTTCTATGGAAAACTGACTTACCAACAATAGCTAGGTATAGATAACTTCTACGAATATTAGAATTGTTATATTTGTGGAAATGCCATTAAGGGCTCCCACACAAAACTGCGATTTGGTGCGATGCGATGCGATTTCATGCGATTTCATGCGATGTCACACGAACTTGATTTGCGAATTTCTGCGATGCGAATTTCTGCGGCGAACCGTTTTGTAGGGTAACCATACCTTCAAGTTTAGTCAGCCGTATTGGACGTGTTTTTAGGAAGCGTAAGATGGATCCCAAAAAGATAATTGAACCGATTTAAGCAAAAATGATCCAACCCACACAAACCTCATTTCGAGATAATCGATATTTAAGTTTGTGGCGGTATTTCTCTAGCTTTGTAATACAAAATGTTGTTATTTTAATTTAATTTAATGCTATGTAAACTCAACTTTTTTGCTATAAATAATATAAAGAATAAATTGTAATAGTTTAGTAGATAATTGGGAAAACTTGCGCCTGGATCATTATTACAAAATTAATTTTGTATGGAAAGAGCTATGTAGGGTGCAAAAATTAAAATGCAAAAATGATTCAAAGTGTGATAAAAATAAAATAAATAAAATAATAAAGTGCAGGCCGTGGCGAACGCGGTGCCATAGGAAAAACCGGCACGCCTTCGCCTCCGCCACGCCTCCGGCTTCTGTGTGTTTTGAACTTTATGGTTTATTTCGTTTACGTACTTAGATGGAATAGCAATTTCAAATATTAACTTGTCAAAGCTTAACTTGTTTTATATCATCATCATCATAATCAACCTATATTAGTCCACTGCTGGACATAGGCCTCCCTTAATGAGCGCCATAGCTCCCTGTCTACAGCTTGACGCATCCAGCATCTGCCAGCAGTCTTTCGCAGATCGTCATCCCACCTGGCCGGAGGGCGTCCTATACTACGTTTGCCAAGTCTCGGTCTCCACTCAAGAACACGTTTACCCCAACGGTTGTCGGTTCTTCGCGAGTTATAGCTGGCCCACTGCCACCACTTCAGCTTGCTAATTATTTGAGCTATGTCGATAACTTTGGTTCTCTTTCGGATGTATTCTTTACGAATTCTATCCTTCAGAGAAACTCCGAGCATAGCTCTTTCTATAGCTTTCTGAGCTCTTTGAACTGATGGACCAGCTTAATATTATAGTTTGAATCATTGTAGCAAAATAGAACGGTTATATGTTAGGGTAACCAAAGCAACACAAAAATGATTCAAGTGGCATGAATAAATAAATAAATAAATAACAATTGTGAACATAGAGGTGTGAGTCTTCGATATGTTAAAATATACCTTATACTGATTACATAGGTTAAAAAAACTCGAAATTGACTAGGTTGTGGGTTGGATCATTTTTGCATAAATCGGTCCAATTGCACTGCTGTTATTGTTAAATAGATATAAAAGAAAAAGAAGATTCTGGATTCATCCATTTAATACGATTATGAACACTGAAGGGAACTATTTTACTCGAAATTACTATAAGTTGAGAACTGAAGCAGTTTTTTTTTTACAACACAAAGAAGGCGGCTCAGGCGCCGCGCATCTTTCGCTAAAGTTGTCTCAGAGCGGACTAAAATGGGGGTCACCAAGTATGACGTAATATGACAGGAATGCGCGATGCAAATGAGATCTGACGTTATCGTGCGAGCTCGGAGATATTTGCGATGCGATGCGAGCTCGCAGTTTTGTGTTTGAGCCCTAAATCAGCGCGCGGTAATGCTAGTTCGTTGTATTTTTACACGGCTGTTTGTGGAATGAATCATTACAGCCAATTGCTGTTTCGTATTAAATTTCTTAGTAATAGTGGGTTGATGAACAATTTGCTTTGCGAAAGGGTACAGTTATGTGGCTTTCAACAGAATCAAATTAAAAAACCCCTTTTACAGTTGACGTCAAAAAAGGAAGAAGTTCTTAAGGCCCTGTCTGTCGACAATCGGTCATTTTTAAGTAGAAATAGGTAATGTTTCTGAGCAAGCTACATTTCAAATTTATAAATATATATTACTTCACGTTCGTACATAGATTAACAGCTAAGCTGAAAACATAACAGCAGAAACTTTTCTCAATTAATATATGTTTTCAAAATGGCACGTTTCAGAATTTATTATAAAAATATATTGATAGCTACGATAAACATCAACTAGGGAGTTATTCTTAAAGTTAGGTAACATTTTTATCTAGAATCCGGTTAGCTTAGTCTTTTGATGAAGATTCTCAATAAATTTAAATATTAATTTATTCGATTAACAGCAGGCGCTGAGCCCGCCGCCCATGCATCAGTACCGCCGTGACCTCTGTCAAGGCCGGACGTGTGCTTGATGTCGTCTCAGGTATCAATGACAAACCATACGTAATATTTATCGTGAATATTCGGTTAGAGCCTGTCCAGACGGGGCGTTTTACGTGCGCTCCTATGCGCGGTGCGTTAGGGAGGGACTCGGAGACAGTTATAAACATGGAACCAAATAAAATAGTTCTGGAAAAGTCGGAAGCAAAAAGCACTACAAAGATTTAACATACATCCAATTCTACTAATTCTTCCGTTATTAGTTAATTGTAACGTTTCATGGTTCTTTTGAATTATCTCTGATTGATTCAATTTTCCCATACTGCTACTTTTTTTTCAATTTCGTCTATGAAAAGTACGGTAATTTGTTTTTTTTTTTGACTGGACGAGGAATCGCGCACCAGCATCTGGACGGGATGTAGGTATAGTGCTCTAGTATCTGGAGAAAGCGCGAATGTTTAAACGCGAGAGCACTCGCGAGTAAAACGCTCCATCTGGACAGGCTCTTAGCTAGCGTTCCCTGACAGATTGAATATGTTTCATTTCGATTGACAACTAGGATTTAGGCAAATCGAATTTTTGAATATCGATACCTTAATTTGCAAAACGAATAACTCCACTTTTCTTCGAATACTACTTTTTGGTACCTGAAAAAACTAGATTTTTTTCTCTACTGTTTGCAATTCTAATATCTCCACGATTCCAAGCAGTTTTGCTTCAAACCGCTATTAGAAAATCAAATAACTCCACTTTTGAAACGAAACTTCTCAATTTTAACAAACAACTCCCACGGATTCGCCATTTTGTATGGCGTTACAGCACCAGTGCATGCTTCCGAGTGCTATAATTTGAAAACAGAGAAAATATTGTGTTTAGAGAATGTATAAAGATTGAAGATTGATGATAATTAACGTGTTAAGTGTTTTGGCAATTTATCTTAGCAACTAACTTTATTTTGGCACGAATAAGACAAAATGACACTGGGCGAAGGAGTTGATAGTTTTGTCTTTTGTTTGTATTGGGTATTTGCTTGGAGTTGTTTGAGATGCTGTAACTTATTTTTATACTTTTGTAGGAACATAGGTGCATGTAATTATTTAATACTGCGTTTTCATCTCGCATTCATGTTTATCTTATTAATACCTACTTACCCACATTCTTACTCAAACTTACCTACCTACCTACTACCTTCATGCCATGTTACTCTTACCTACCGACCTAATTTAATTTCTACCTTAGCTACCAACCTACCTACATCCTTACCTACCTACCTGCCTACCGATCTATCTACTTACCGACCTATAACTACCTATTCCTTTTTTGACATAAGTGGTTAAGTTTGAAATCGCGAAACCACTCCTAAAAAAGTGATTTTGCAATGTTTGAGTCGAATGCACATAAAGGGTTCCGTACTTTTTATTGTAATATAATCAAGACATGAACATATTAGATAATTAAGATCCTACCTAAGTACATCATTGAAAATAAATTTAATGCAAGTTTTTTTAATTAACAGCCAATAAGCGATGCAATATCACAAAAAAAGTACTTACTCTGATTTGCAACACTTAAAATCATCAATGCCACTTGATTATCAGGGTTACTATGATGCCCTAACTCATAATTAATAAATTATCATTAAAAAATATCTAGATAAGCCTAATTTTGATGCTACTTAAATATATTTAAGTTAATATACTTAAATATATTTTAAATAAAAACTAACAACTCCATTTTTTGTCTAATTTTTTGGCAAAATATAATAATATCAACTCCAAAAATCCGCATTAAATCTATACGCTTAGCAAAAATGTAATTTTTGATGGCTATTTAAGTAAAGATAATCCACAATTTCCAACGGGATTTTTGTTTATTCTCTTGATCTGTCAGAATATTTTTAATAAAGTTTTTAGTCTCCCCTGTAAAGTTTTCTGCAAAGGAGTTATTCGTTTTGCAAATTAAGGTATCGATATAGAATATCACTACGCTACACAAATTATCAAAACTAAATTTCATTTAGCATCCAGAGATATGATATCGTTTTGCATAGAGTGGAACTGGAACGTAATAGAGATGGCACAAAAATTATTATGATGGTAAATTATAAATAAGGATTTGCGCCCGGGCATTCCAGGTTCTAAATTTCCCGGGATTTCCCGAAATTTCTGGATGATTTCAAAACCTGGCTATTGTACATTATTTCTCGGGAAATTTCGGGTCTTTTATAACAAAACTTTATCTATTCCATCATCTTGTAGCGTTTCGGATAAATTCATACCTTAGCGGTATAAGGTATGCTAGTTAGCATTTTTATTTTGCAGCAGACAGTTAGCTTTGATCGAATTTGAAAATAAGGAATAAAAGAATTTGAATTTTGATTATTTTTTACTCATTATTAAAAATACAGAATTATAAATTATACCTCATATTCGTTATATTTCGCAATATGTTTTATTTTACCTGAATTTACCTAAAAAGCAAATGAGATTTTCTTTAGACTGTTTGCAATCGTCTGCAGTTAGCTCAATGGTTTCAATTGTATACATGTACTAGTTGTATTTTTTTCTATTCCTTGATTGTAATTTTCGTTGTTAATAAAGTTGTTTATTTCCTTATTTTAGATCTTTATCTACCTCTATATCTGCAGGCAGACTCATTCTGTAAAATCTCGAATTTGAACTCGAATCCACTCTAGTGACCGAGCTACGTCATTCTTTAGCATAGGCTCTATGCTAAAGAATGACGGGCATAGGGGAACGTAGGCTAATGAAAGCTGTCGGGCAATGAGTGATAAGGTAAAATTGAATTGATGGTAGCCTAGCTAATATTTTGAAAAAGATAAATTATGTGCAATTTTTTTATATACTGAAACATGTAGAGATGTGGTACCGATGATGAAAAAGTGTACTGGCAGTGATAGTCCAGATTCGAGAGATATTTTGTACATTTTGTTTGGATCCATAAAGTCTAGATCCATAAAATCTTTTGTTTTCCATCAATATTTTTATATTTATTTTCTCCATTTTGTTTGCCAAATTAATTGATAAATTTTGATTGTAAAAATGTTATGATTTGAAAAACTCTAACAGTAACACAAATGTTACTGATAGAGTTTTGCAATTTTTTGATCTAAAATTAATTATATTTGCTCTAGCATTAAATGGGCACTCATTCATTGCAATTGACAGGCAAAAGGAGCGACTGACTGGTTAAACTGTAAATTGTACCTTAATACATATCTATAGTTAAGTACCATTTAATAAAAAAGAAAAGGTTTTTTTTATTCTTCATATTTCGAGACTTTTGTATGCCAGTCCCGTATTTTAACTATAGGTATACTATACAAATATATGAAATTGAAAATAATAATAGGAAGAATTTTGACAAGTTTGTCAAATTTTTATTAAAACATTCCTGGAGTAGGCTCCTGTTGCCCTGTTCTCCCCTAATTGTCAAAATCTCAGCATTTTAAACTGACAGCGGATTTCTAAGGGTCATACCACACGGGAAGTTCTCCCGCTACGGGAATACGCTTCTGGACCGCACTAATCACATTTTAATATGAAATATGAAAGATATCATTTTCCTTCGCGGTTCACAGCTAGGCGGGAGCAATACGACCGCCACATGTAGCTTCAAACCACCGCTGATAACCGGTTCTTACTACATGGACACTTTTGCGCTATACGTCATTCTGCGCGGGTTTATCATCCCCGCGTATCCCTTGTAGTTTGATGGTCTACGGCAGCTTTGCCGAGCGGATACCCGCGACGGGAGAACCGCCCGTGTAGTGTGACCCTAAGTGATATTCGAAATGAATTTATAAAATGCATAGGCTGATATAATAATATGAAACACTGCTAATAGATGCTGAATGCTAGGCTAGCTGAAGACAGGGCGCTATGGCGCTCATTAGGAAGCCTATGTCCAGCTGTGGACTAATACATCATCATCAGCCTATATTAGTCCACTGCTGGACATAGGCCTCCCCTAATGAGCGCCATAGCGCCCTGTCTTCAGCTGGACGCATCCAGCATCTGCCAGCAGTCTTTCGCAGATCGTCATCCCATTTTGCCGGAGGGCGTACTACACTACGTTTGCTACGTCGCGGTCTCCACTCAAGAACACGTTTACCCCAACGGTTGTCGTTTCTTCGCGATTATATTATATTTTATAATGATAATGATGGGTACCTAGGCATAAACATACATATTATTGGGGAGGTCGTTACATCAGGTACAAAACAGGGTAAAGTTACCCATAGTAAAGCATTATTACCTACCTACGCAGGTACCAGCAACACGATCTTATAAAAACTAATATACTAATTAACGGTAGGCATGCGCCATCTATGAGGTAGCCCTTGTCAACTCTCCTGGTTTTTCTGCCGCATTTTTAGCTACATAGCGCGCCTTAATTAGACTGCATTTTTTTAAATAATCTTATTTACTTTAACATTTTATTTAAATCATCCTTTTTTTATCAAGAGATCAGGCTGAAAATTTAAATAATAATAATAAATATGTAACAGTAGGTTATATTATATTATAGTAGGTATTTAACTATTGTACAGTCAAAATATTTTAAAATTAAAGAATCGACGTAGTTCTACAACTTGAATAAAACTGGCTACTTTTCATCTATTTCACGCTTTTGAAACCGCGGGGCGTAGCTAGTGTTGATAACCCCTATACTCTTCTAACCAAACCTTCATCTCTTCCAGGTTAGACTGCGCATTACACCTCGCAAAATACATGCCCCGGTTTCGCTGCGTTCTTGAACTGGTCCAGCACTACACTCGGATAGGGGTCCAGAACTCAGCGGGCACGGTATGGGTCGACCGCGAGGGTTGCCCCCACTCGCCGGTCCTTCTCAAGAACCCCATGCGGAAGAATCCCCCAAGCCTGATGCACGCGGCGCGGCTCGCGATACACAAAGCCTTGGATTCGAACCCCCACACGCCTAAGCTGTACCTCGCGCCTCGCCATAGACTGTTGCCGCTCCCTTCCGCTCTTATAGACTATCTTGGTGAATATCCGTACTCGATTTAGATAAGTTTAGTGATGGGAATGTTGCTTTTGGTTTCTGAACGATTGATCTGAAGGGGCGTTTTCGGTGAGAGGATTTTTGACAGGCTTCAGTAGTCAAAGAGGTTGTTTCAATTCCCAACACAAAAATTAGCAATAAACTGCTCATTCTTAGTGGTCTTCTAAAACTGTGGCTTAGCATCCAACTTTTGTCAATAGAAGAAGACCGTGTTTGAAATAACATTTTTTTTACTTGGCTTGCTATTATGTACCTATAAACAGATTAAACTCAATATTTGTATAAATTTTGCAGTGACCGCAAGCTCGAGTGGCTTATGCCTGGTGGTTGATGCAGTAACTGTAAAATATATCTTAATTTTATCAAATTTAACTCCATATTTGAATGCTCCGTTTTGTTATTAGACCTCTATTAGCTAAAGCGAATATTCCTTGGAAATCTGTCAAAAATCCGCCAACGCTGTAAACTGATAACACTCCCTAAAACTACCTTCATTCTTGTATTTTAATTTATTTCTAAAACTTCTCAAAAGTTTCACATGTTTACGTGTGAAATTACCTGATTGCTATATTCACCATTATGATATTGGGGTATAGAGTTCAGAAATGAATGGCAATGGTTCACAGTAGAGCGTCGCCATAGAATCTGCCTTAAAACAAAGCCGTAGGACATAGGAAAGTACCCATACTAAGTGACTCATATCTTAAATTGTTAAACCCATTTCCCACCATAGTATATGCCAATAATCAATCTCAAGTTTACATTATAATATGGTAATTCATAGAATGGTTTTTAAAATTAACAGTAAAATATGGCTCTTTTTTCTTTATTACATGCTTGCATACCTATAATTACAAGAAAAAAATATCAATATGAAAGTAATCATAAAAAAAGACAAGAAGTCAGTGTTGCCACCTGTGGTTTAAAAACGCTAAAAGCTGCGCGCTATATTTGACTAAAACGCGAAAAAGCGTGATATTTTTCTACAATATTTTGACTTAGTGAAGAAAACTTGGTGTAGGGGTTCTGTTCCTGAACAAGTCACGTAATATGGGTAAGTCCCTTAAAAGTTCCTAGAGCTGTAGCCAACCTGTTACCTTTAACACCGAATCTTAAAGGTAATTCTCGTTATATTTATTCCAAAAGGTCAATCCATGGCGCGCTATACTTAGTTAGTTTCTTGCATTATTAATTTTGTACAAAATATAACTAGATAATCTAGTAAAGAGGGCCGGTTCCTTATGATTCTTATTTATGAATAGTTTAATAATCTGTATTATTTATAAGTATTTGAATATGGTGGACTCAATTATGGTATTTAGTGAATTTTTAAACAGATTTGTTTGTATAGTAGATGTTTTGAACGCAAGACTGATTCCTTGAATGTTTATATTTACTCTGTTTGTTGCTTGCGTTGCCGTTATTCTGTCTAATGTTTTATCTACCCTGTTTTAGGAAAAATGGCATTAGTCGCCTTAGAATTGTGGTGATAACCTACTACAAAAAAACATATCCGAAAATCGCAAGAAAAAAACCTAAATAAAACCAAATAACCTAATAGCATGTTAATTACCTAATAGCATATTAAGTTTTCCAAAATTCCAAGCTATATTTTAGTTTTTTTTTTTTTATAAATATAGAAGACAAAGACAATTCGCTCAATCCACCAGACCCAAAATAACAGTTTAAGATTATAAAACTTGATTGCGATTTTCAGGAGTATTTTTTTTTTGTGAGAGGTGTCCCTTAGGATGTCAATCCGGATTTTTACTCTCTCCTATACATAAATGCGACTGGACTTAGATTCCATAACAACAAATTCATAGGATTGTCATAAGAAATGCCACTAGTGTTCTGTAAATCTCCAAGAGCTGTTCCGATAAAGCGCTTCCAAAAACCCTCAAACATACCTTTTCATAGTTTTTTCTTATAATGTCATAATGTCAATCATCGGCAACAACGGTGTAACTAAATAAATAAGATTTTAGTTAGTTTCTCGTTCACCTAGGAGAATGAGTATACGACGCGATTTGTCGCGCGACAATCCAATAAGCTTTGTATTATGTCGAGATGACACATTTTCTAGCCGTTATTGGTCAATTCAGATGACGTCAAAACTAATTTTAATACAGGTAAAATATGCCATAATTTTTATTATTACGAAAGATACTGTAACTGTAATAATTTAATGCAGTTTTAATTTAGTTAAATAGCTAAATTCTCATTATATTCACTTAAAAATTGCCTAGAAGAAATTTAATCATAGTGATCAGACCTTCCATTGTGCTTTTGTGTTTTAAATGAATGTGTACACTCTATTTAATTTGTAGTGTACTAAAGTGTACAATAAAGAGTTGTGTATTGTATTAGTTTTGGCATCATCTGAGTTGGCAACATTGATCATACTTACATACCTAATATAAGGCCATTGAAGCATTTCTGTATCTCTCCGACAGATGTAACCGCTCCTAATGATAAGAAAACTGTTCACTTATGCCTAATCTTGTCCAATGACTTAAGATATCATCACATTAGATATTAGAACTATTTAATTTATTCTCGGCTAAGTTAGTTTTAATTAGATTTTCCTTTGTTCCTATTTGTTTTGTTAAAATTTAAATCTTCTGCTGAATTGGCACCTCGTTTCCGGAATCTTAAGTTAAGTGCCATTGAAACTTGAATATAATTCAAAAGGTGGATTGTTTGAGGCTGTATTTGTAAATAATTATTTATTTAGTAAATTGGTCATGCTATTATAATTTATCAATAAACATTGGCACAGAGTTTTACGCAATCGCTGCTAATGCTAATCTTGCGCATTTCCAAGCAGTGAATGTGTTAAACAGCCAAGTAAAAACATGTTTTTCATAATGTGTTTTTAGATTATTTGTAGAATTAGACAAGTTCTGGGAAATCAAGTTGATTTGTCAAAACTTATCTAATTGTGTAGCTACAGTCGCCTGTAAATTTATAGGTAGGTGAATAATCTCAAATAGAATAATATGTTAGCTTGACAACTGTTATTGTAGGTGTTTATAACATTTAAAAAAATATTCTTTCAGCCTCAAATATAATTACATTATTTTTATGTATATCTATGTAGTTATTTATAACGTTTATTTGATGAAAAATAAGCCATTAATGTAAGTAAAACACCAATTATAAGTTTGACATAATATATTGTGTAAAGTTTGTAGAATAATGAACAGAACTGCAATTAATTTATCAGAAAAAATATACATTCTCCATAATATTTTTTTTTTTATTTTTACTATTTCCTGATACCATATATAAGAAACAGAAATTTTATTAACAACGAAAATTACAAGCAAGGAATAGAAAAATTACAACTAGTATTTACAATTGAAACCATTGAGCTAACTGCAGACGGTTGGAAACAGTCTAAAGGTAGCTCAATTGATCCATGTCAATATCAGTCGGAAGCGTCCCCAAGACACTGGCTGCATTACCACGCTGTATGGCAATGCTGATGCGCTGAGCCAGATATTCACCAGCTCTCGGGTCACGCGTCGCATCGACCAGACGCTCAGATAATTTTTTAAAAACCCGGAGAGCAAATATGCAGGTCTCGACAGAACCTACGCATTTGCTCCCCTATAAGAAATAATAGAGGACTTATCTTAGCTTTCGATCTACAAACTGGGGCCCAATCCTGCTGTGGTACAATCAGAGTAAATAGTTCCAATATTGAGGCAGGTAATTTTCTATGCTATATTAAACTGTAAGCTAAAATGTTAACATATTAAGTTCAACTAAAGATCTATATAGGTAAGTAGTTAGATTGGATAGAAGTTTTACTTACATTAGAAATCTTTCCGGTTAATATTAGTATACGTAAGTACGTAGGTAGGTATCTACTGGATATACCTCAAAAATCGTTAGGACCTTACCTACTCCCATCAGCAGTGCAGCATTGCTAAACGTACAATACACCTATCTCTTTAACTCTTAGCTAGGCTATGTGGGATAGACGAACATTAATGACTTCTATGGTGTTTTTTAAACAGAGTTGTATTCTGTTGAATCATAAAATATGAAAGCCTACATAGTATGTAGGCATACTCATACACACCGCAGGCGGTGACGGCGCGGTGCCATAGGAAAAACCGGCACGCCTCGCCTCCACCCCGCCTCCGGCTTCTGTGTGTTTCGAACCAAGTGTGTGTAAGTAAAAGTAACCCCACCACTGTCCGCCGCGCCAAGAGAATATAATAAGTAGTACATTGTTAACCAAGGGTTGAAAGTAACTTATTTACCTAGTAGCGAGGGCGCCAATAGTTACAGGGACCAAATAAGTTACTTTCACCCGAGGTAAGCACTATAAGCTTTTCATTACGAATACAAGGATAGAAAATATAAATAAAAACATGAGAAAACAGATGAATCGAATAGCCGCTATTTTTTTATATATGAATAATCTATCTAGGACAGGCGTCCACTGATTTATTTATATTGATTTACTTATGAAATGCTCCTTTCATATTTTATTGCATGTTACGTTACAGCAGTCTGTACGCGGCTTTAAGCAGCTATTCATGGTCCAATCTGAGGAAAGTCGATAAGGGCGGGCGGTAGTCGATACCGAGGGAAGTTGAAACGCAATGAATGGAAACCAGGGTAAAAATCAATCAAGAAGAATTTCCAGACGGTACGCGCCGACTCCAACCTACCACTTTTTGTCCAACTTCCTAGAGGCGAAGGCGTGCGAGTTGTATTCTATTGAATATTGAATATAAGAAAGCCTACACACACACCGCAGGCGGTGGCGGCGGCGGCGGCGCGGTGCCTTAAAGCAGGGGTTCCCAATTTTATTTGGCTATGGAACCCTAATTGATCGTAATTTTTTTGGCGGAACCCTAGCTGGTTGTTTTGATAACTCAAGTGTTTACGTATTTTAAAAACAATACAATACAAAATACTTTATTATAGGTACACTAGATACAGAACATTATGAAAGACATTACATGTGACAAGTACCGGCGGCCTTATCGCTTAGAAGCGATCTCTTCCAGGCAACCTTTGGATGGAAAGAATTATGTGAATTAAAGAAAGGCAGGGTTTGTACCAAGGATAGAGCTACAATAATTATGAACATAAAACGAATATTTAAAGATAAATAAATGTTAAATATAATATATATTACGTATGGCTTGGATTGAGAAGGATTTGTCGTAGAAACTGGTTTCGTGAAGTGGCATAGGTACTCAAAGCCAGATTTTCTAACGACCGCAGGACACGGGGAGGATGAGAACTGTGGAGGAATTCAAAACGCTCCTTTAAATAGAAGGGAGTGACAGGGTTAAAGATAATGTTATGAAGAAGAGAAAGGAATATGGGAATTTCGACGAAAACGGACAGGAAGCCATTTTAGTTTTGTGCGGAACTCCGAAATATGATATACTAGTGAGTGATACTAGTCGCACGGTTTTATTTTAAGTATTTAAACCTTTCTCTTGAATCATTCTATCTATTAAAAAAACCGCATCAAAATCCGTTGCGTAGTTTTAAAGATCTAAGCATTCAAAGGGACATAAGGACATAGGGACAGAAAAAGCGACTTTGTTTTATACTATGTAGTGATTTGCGGAGACCAAACACAAAACGAATACACACGTTTTGGAGCCGTACAACCTTATTAAGTTGCTCATCAGTTAGGTCGAGGTAGCAAACGTCGGCATAGTAAAGAATGGGAAGAATGAGAGATTGAGCGAGCACAATTTTAGTGGCAGTAGGCAGGAAGTTACGAAGCCTTCTCAATGAAGCAGCGCAGGCGAATACATTGCGACTCACTGCTTCCATTTGACCCAAGGGGGGACCCAAGACATGGCACAATCCATAAAAATTCCAAGATTTTTTACACTTCTGCTAAACGGAACTATAAGCTATTGAATTCTAATTGAGGGAGAGTGGACCAGTCGATTTTAGCAGAAGAGCTTGTGCTACCAATAATTATGGCCTGTGTTTTGCTAGGGTTTACCTGAAGACCAAAATATACCTCTATATTCATATATTCACTTTAGATTCAGAAGGAAGAACAAATTTTAAATGAAAAATATTAAAATTATTATAAGAATTGCAAAACATTTATTGTTAGGTACAGAGAAATACAATGTAGGAAGGTTATTATGAGTCTTTTCCACGAACGTTTTATTTAAGTCTCGGTCAGACCGCGGAACCCCTGTGACTCTTCCACGGAACCCCAGGGTTCCGCGGACCACCTTTCCGGAATCGCTGCCTTAAAGAAAAACCGGCTCGCCTTCGCCTCCGCTCCGCGTCCGGCTTCAGTGTGTGGAGACTTGTCCCGGATTTCAAAATCCCAATAAAAATATAGATTTTTAGGACTGGTGGTGGCGGACCACTTAGCCCACTCGCATTTTGGCTGGTGTGATGACCTTTTTTTTGCCAAAACTTGCGACTCCAGCAACAATAAAAAAAAAATTGGACGTACGAAAACCATATTCTCTCTCTTTCTGAACAATCACATTCACATTTATTATGCCAGAAACATACTTGCGTGTCGCAGTGTGTCGGGGCGCGCCAGAAGCATATCGGTTTCATACATTTAGTATGGTTAGGGACATACTTGTATGGCGTGTCGTGTCGCGCCACGGCCTATCGTGTCGCAGACTGCTAGCCACCGATTGCGCCAGAGCGGTGGTGGGGGCTATGTCGCGACAGGCAAATGTGTTTCTATACTGGCGCGTGGCTCGTGGCGCGAAAACTTTTTAATTTAGTAATACCTGTTTATTTGCAGCAAAATGGACGATCTTATAGAACTTGTTCGTCAACGAAAATTTATATATGATTCAACGTGTAAAGAGTACAAGGATCATTTGATCAAAAATGCTGCTTGGGAAGAAATTGCTGCAATTTTGAAAGAACCAGGTAAGTAAGTTAATAAAACAGTATTTTAAGTACTTAACTATTTAATTATTTATTGCGCCCCGGCTTCGCACGGGTGTATACTTAAAAGCCTTCCTCTTGAATCACTATCGATAAAAAAACGGCTTCAAAATCCGTTGCATAGTTATAAAGATAGGTTTATCATATATAGAGACAGACAAAGAGACAGCGGGAAGCTATTTTGTTTTAAACTAGTAGGAAGTAGTAGGGGTAGTGAAAATAAAGTTTGTTTATTATATCAATGTATTTGAAAAGGGATAAATGAATAATTATGTATACAAAATTAACAATTTTATTAATAAGTTCAGTTGGGGCAAGATGCTAAAATTCAAGATGCTAGTCTAGTTAAGGTCAGTTGGGGGAAGTGCGGCGTATTTTATTTTAAGTTCACTTTGCACTCGAATTGTGTCTAAACTGTGAACATTTTGAAATAGGTAATTAATTTCAGTACCACATTCCCTAATGAATTATCTACGTATAGAACCTGCAATTTAAAGTTCTGATGTAGTTTTCTATGTATTTGATTGGGTTTTTAACAGCTTGTTCTTCTTCTGCTTCCCAACGAAATGTAAAGTAACTAACGCAAGTGCGGCAGTGGTCTAAAAATACCAGTAAAACTCTTATCTGTAATTTCAACGTGAATATCAGAAAGAGGAATGTTCAAATAGAAGATATATATATATATATATATGAGACTCTTGCATCCTAGAAATAAGATTCACCTAAAAAAATTGAAAATTGTGAAATGGGGAAAGTGTGGCATAATTCTTAAGGAACAAGCTTTCCAGTGGTACTCAACATTTATACCTGACTGGACAAGAAGGAAGGTAAAGGTAATGGGATGTATTTATGTACCTACTATGTCCTTTTGACAACAATGCTCGCTCATATTGATGATGATTTAATGATGATGTACTTTACCATTTTACTATTTTGTACCATTTTGTTAATTTGCTTTTTAAATGAAGAATAGAGTTTAACTTATTATTTTTTACTAATTTAACTTATTAAGATTACGATATTCAAACAATTCAAAAAAATTAAGAAGAAAATTAGGAAAGGCTGTATCAAAATTATGGAGCACTTAATAATTAGTTTCATATTTTTTTATATTGATAAGAAAATAATGAATAATTTTAGTATTAGTTATTTTCTTAGCATAATAAGCTAATGACATTCAGTCTCTCATAAGTTCCTAAACTAATTTAGTGACTCTATTAATTTTCACCATGAATATATTGCTATGAATCATATGAACTGGTGTTGCAGCAGAACAAAGACCTACAGCAAGAGCTTACAGAGAGTAGAATAAGACTTGAAAACTTAGAGTACAAGTCCTTGCCTTCCGCAACATGTTTCTATAGTACAGATCTGCAAACAGAGCTTAGTAAAATTGATCCAAACATGTCGAATGTGGATATTACTACACCATGTAGCCATGGTCACAGTCAAATGCCTCTCATAAAAGGGAGAAGTAAAATTAAAAAGTATGTCAAATTAAACCACTTCATAAGGAAGTCAGAAAAAAAAATCAAGAAACAAAAACAGCTTCTTAATAATGCTTAACTGAGCAAGGAAAAGTGCAAATGTAACTTGCAAATAGAGTTAGACTCCTGCTATAATTTAATAGGACGGAACTCAATAGATCTAGACGATCTAATTTTTCGATCTAATTTTTAGTCACAGTGTCGGGGCTTTGCCACGTCCACTTCCTTTGAGGCTGTTTCTTAAAGAAGGAGTTCATTAATAACAGTCCCTCTTTCTCAAGGAAGTTGACAAGCATTTGCCCCCAATGGAATCAGGAATCACATTCCTGATTCCATAACCATGCGGGCCTATTACGGGCGTTAGATGTTGACATAGTCAAGTTTGCTATTTCATAATATTAATTATGTGTTCACATTTTGATAATAATTAGGTTCATCATCATCATCATCATCAACCTATATTAATCCACTGCTGGACATAGGCCTCCCCCAATGAACGCCATAGCGCCCTGTCTTCAGCTTCAGCAGTCTTCAGTCTTTCGCAATTCGTCATCCCACCTGGCCGGAGGGCGTCCTACGCTACGTTTACCGAGTCGCGGTCTCCACTCAAGAACACGTTTACCCCAACGGTTGTCGGCAATAATTAGTTTGAAGTACTATAATAATTAGGTGAGCACCTACTTCCCTAATAAATGGTATTTTGAGCTTTTTTTTTTATTGTTTTATTTAAGATAATAATATAAGGACGATCAATATTAGCGAAAAAAAATAAGAAGATAAGTGGGAAAAACCCAATTCACGAATACAGTTTTACATTTTAGGTACTACTAAAATTACCTACCTACCTTAAATAGTTTCAAGCATGTGAATATTCGGCAATTAGAGCCTGGCGACATTTATTAGGTACTGGTCACCAGGCCTAATTTGTCGAAACAAAATATGTAGATGCATATTAATAAATTATACATTTTCCAACGTTTAAACATGTAAGCACCAGCAGTTAAACAGAATTATTCAAATAGATCTACTAAGTATAACCGTGTAAAAGGCAGTTACGAAATTGTCATTCTCCTAAGCTTCCACGAAAAAATTTATGAGGTTATAAGCACCACGTAAAAATATGTAAGTGTAATAAAATCTAAACCAGTATAGATTCAAATAAAAAAAAGTATCCATCATAAACTAGATCTACAGTAAGAGCATCTCACCAATTTTCACAGAAATATCTCAAAAAGGGCTCCAGATATACCTAAGCATTTGAACATTTTCAAATCTTTAAAACGCTCTCCTGTAAAATTTGTGTTTTGCAGATACACAACTATACGTAGGGAGTGTCGATATATACATAATTGTTCGCAAACTTCATGGATATATCTAACTGCCTGTCTATAAAGTTAGAAGTTAACCGGGAGTGCGGGGAGGTGTAAACCCCGCGCGGTGATCGCTCGTCAAATAGCCGCGCAAACACCATTGTATTTCACCTTAATATTAGTAGGTTGGCAAGAAATCTTAGCGCAAAAACAAAAATAAACTAAAGTACCGTAAAGTCCCCTTACTTCGCCTAGTTTTTGACAAAATTTGCGTTCTTGTGCTTTATTTAAACATCTATTTATGGATTAAAAAAAGAAAATGGCACATTTAATTGTTGCCGTTCGATTAAGACCATAAACATATAGATTAGGAAGCATTTAAACTACATAAAATAATCCCAAAGCTAGTAGGCGAAGTTCTGGTGTTGTTCCGTAACTTCGCCTACCAGCACAAAGTACGTATACAAGATAGGTAGGTATACACTTTGTTCGGCAAAATTAATGTCGAACTCCTTTGGAAAAAAATGCTATAATCTTATAAGACATAAGGTCCATTTTTGTGTTAATATCTATAGTAGGCGAAGTTAGGCACCGATATCCACCTGTTTCCATACATTGCTTACGGAACAGCTAGGGTTGTCAAAAATGCAACGAATGGGTGTGTTGAATTTTATGATTAGAAAGATAAGTGTGTACCTATGTAGTAGCAAATAAAATTTTATTAAAGGAATTAACAAATGTTAAACATACTTACTAAAAACACCAAAATCAACAATAATGATTAAAAATAGGCAAATCAGTATAGGGACCTATTTTCCATGGTACCTATAGGAAAGTTAATTCTAATATAATTAAAGAATATTTGATAAGACCAAACATATCGATAAATATAAAAAAAATATGCTTAAATATCTGACCTTACTTATTACAAAACGAGAAAAACATTAAACTCCTTTTTGTAAGTCGGGCAAAATTATTTAGTGGCAGCCCTATAGGCAGGCGAAGTTTGGCCACAGCCTGACCAGCATTGACCATTCATCGATACAAATTGAATTTTCTCTTTAAGTAAGTTGTTAATTTACAAGACAATTCGTTTTGATTAAAGAATAATAGTATGTGATTTTATTTTACGAACTCATTTTGACGTACCTGCGGTGGTTTCTCGTAGGGAACCAAAGTTATTCGGATCAAAAAAAATTTGGCCCTAGTTTGTGCGGGAAAATTGATAATCCCTCGTCAATGACGTGAACTTGGCTACAAATGGTGTGCAAATTGTTACCATGTTGAAAAATGCTTCGTATTTGGTACTTTCTTATAGGGGTTTCTAATGAAATTCTTAGTTTATGGGAAAAAAATTAAATTAGGCGAAGATAGGTTTCTTAGGCGAAGTTTAGGGACTTTACGGTATTCAATTATTTCATCATAGACTATGTGATCTGTACTAATCTGAATATAAGTTTTACAGATTTGGCTACATTTGTGGTCAAAATTCTCTACAGATACAGATAAATCTGTATATATGGCAACACTGGGCCATGATACCTCGTGTCGCGACACGATAGTGTGCACACTCACCGCCGCGACAGTAAGCATTGCGACACGCTGGGACACGTAAATATGTTTCCGGCCTTATCTTTGGATGAACTTTGTGTTTATTGATTTTTGTGTTGATAGAAAAACAGAAGAAAATTCTCATTTTCTCGATTTCGATACCTAGCATCTCTTTACTTTTAAAAGTCATACATAAATACTGTCCATATTGTTTTACAATGTAAATAGGAACTGAAAATCATGTCAAACAACGGAGCTGGAGGAATTTATGCACCCCTGAAACAGATACTCTCCGACTCGGAGTCCGAGGATGACCACAAGCTCGAAAATGCAACAATCAAAACTGCCGACAGCTGCAACAACCTGGAATACAACAGCGGATTGCATTCATCCAAAAACTACAGTATTAGCGACATGGACGAATTCAATACAAATATGAACACAGTCGAAAGCACGATGGATAACGTGAGCTTTTTGCAGTCGGATATGTCAAATAAAATGTCTTTTTCTCGCCGCTGCGCCTTCTTTGCTTCGATCCTCACTTGTGTCTTTACAGTGGTGATATTTCTGTGGGGCATACCTTGCTCGGAGGTTGGCAGCTGCGCTATCGCAGAGTGGCACGATAAGACAACCAGCTGGGAACTGCCGTACGATGAAATCGAACTTTCTGGAGCCGTCCAAGTCGTGGAGGGAGCTATACCAAAAACCAAGAATCTCATATTCATTTACCGCGGCAATCACATGAAGCAGGAAAAAGATATTAAAGTAAACATAAATGGAGTGCTTCTCATAGTCGGCAACTCCGGTAAAGTAGGCTGGTATACCCGGGAGAATAGAATTCCTACAGAAATCAACTGCCATCTCATAGATGTGAACAGGGACAAGCTCAAAGATTGTATTGTGTCTGGCTCAGAGGGTCTTCTCGCTGCTTTAAACCCTTTGTCAGGGACTTATTACTGGTACATTCACAAAGAAGGAAAGATCTTCGGCAACATTGCAGCTATAGATTTTCCCATTATCATGAAAGATATGGACAAGGATATGGTCAATGATCTCCTTTCTGTAGCGACCGTCCTCCCAAGTACGAACCATAATTCATTAATCATTATTTCTGGATCAACTGGGAGCATCATTGGTGAACCGATGGCTGTAGATGACTGCTTATCAGTGAAACTCCTAACAGAATCAGAAATGATAACATACATTTGCAAGAATGGTACTTCTGAAGCTGTGAGGCAAATAACATATCCTATGTTGTATAGAAAGCTACTGAAACTGGATCAAACTGTTAATCATACTTCATCATCAATACCAGTATCTAAAAGAATCAACCAGAGCCTCAAAAAGAACATAGGTAATACAAGAGAGCTATTCACCAATGGACCTGGAAAGCTTATTGTTGAAAATTCTGGAGAATGTCCCAATTCTTGCAGAGTTAACTTGAAGCTAATACTGGAAAGGAATGGCACAACAAATGTGAGTTGGGAGTATGCAGCTAACCATGTCTACGCCATGAGACCTAGCTCCTTCTCTTTCGCGAACTCTATAAGAGGGTTTGTGCTAAAATTATGACAGTGGAACAGTGCACACCTGGCAAAGGGTGCACTAAAAGTCGATGAAGTCAGATACAACAGCATACAGAACCAGAGCCCAAAAAACAACTACGACTTATTCAACTACCGACCTTCAATCAATGTTGCATCAATTTCATCTTTTATCAAGTATCCGGAGTTCACAGCACATGACATATCAGAGAGGATAGTGCTAGTATCTTTCGATAGATTCCAAACGCACAATGTCAATGTGAGCCAGACAGATATAGTACAGATCTGCGCTAGAGGTCCTGTGGATACTCACGCGCCGCTGCCTCTTTGCCAGCCTGACCTCGAGTACCAGGAAAAGTCACTCATGATTGCAGACTTAGATGGTGATCAGTCACACGAGTTGATTTCCTATCATAGCACTTTTGTACCGCCTGAATCATACACACCAAAGAAATCGAATCCTTATGATAACTGGCGATTAACATCAATAGTACGAGTAATTCGTTTAGAAACCGAATTGCCGAAACTGTTTGTTTCTGATAGTTAAGATAAGCTTTCTCTATTTCCTGTTAGCTCGTTTTGAATAGGAAAATCTAGTCATTAACTTATTTATAGCATAGTATGTGGCATCAATGCATATGCAAGCATAGTGTATCAAACCCTTTTCCTCGCCTGGAGTGTTCAATTTGTAATCATAATCATAATTTAGATTTACTATGTATTTTTAATTATTACTTACACAATCATGATGTGTATGATATATTAGATCTGAACTTAATATTACCCCTCAAATTAATGATGAAAAATTCATCTGTTTGTAAAAAAAGAAACAGGCACAAAAACGCAGGATAAAAACCATTTTTTTTTGTATTTTATATGCATAAAAAGTCTTCATGTTCACCTATTCCTAAGTTGAATAGATGCTCATGTTAATTAATTATTATATCTTCATGGTGAGAGGAAGTGCCTTAATGAGGGGTAAGCTTAATTAAATTGAATTTTATTGTTTATTATTTGTACCTGTGTAATTTAGCTAGAATTATTAGTGCTTGAAATTAAAATACCAACTTTAAATGTGTTTTTTATTGATGTCCTTTTGCCCAAACCTAAATAACTGTTTTAATAGGATTTGACTAGTAGACAATATTAGCAAGATAGTTTCATTACTAACAGTAGGTATTATAAAACTATTTTTTTAATACTTTGTTTATTACTCCTCATACTTACATACAACAAATCTTACATAATTATTTACCTACATACAAATCCACAAGTATATAAAAATAGAGTTTTAAGATATACTAAAATTCTTATATTTAAAGCCTATAGGTATGCATACAGCAATGTTCACAACAAAATCAACTTTCAATAGTTAACATGGGATAGCTAGGTAACCTAGCAGGTTTACTAGGAAAAGGCACCTTTGTTACAGTAGAACGCCGATTAACCGAATCGCCAATTATCCCAATCGATCTCTTTCTCTAGTGCACTACTTACATAATGTAAAACTGTGTTTGTTAAACTTAATAAAGTTTGTTCTGTGTGACAGTTCGTTTTTCTTTATTACCAGTCTATGGCCGATTATCCGAATTGACCCCGGTCCCAATTAATTCGGATAATCGGCGTTCTACTATACTATATTTATTAGAAAACCCTGTATATCTGAAAGTAATTTCAATTCTTAGAGATTAAAATTAATTTGCAATTTAATCTGATTTACTTAGGTACCTACTACAATTTCTTTATTTTATTAAAACTCAATTTGCGAAGAAACTGGTCAGGTGATTTCTGAGGCTGAAATCACAAATATCACTCCCCAGTGAAGCTAGCTGGAAAGTTTCAGGTTGCGACGAAGATAATTTGCAAGAAAAATTAGGAAACAACCATTTTTGAAATACTTTTATTTTAGTGATGTGCTTATGAGCATTAGGAAACTAAACAGACCGAACCGAGCTAGTATCTCTGTTAAGATATTATTTTGTGTGATGGTTCAGTTGGCAAAAATGCCAAGGAAGATAAAATCAACGGAGAGCGGAACGAGCCGCGATAATTTTGAAAAGCAAAAGTTAAATTAATTCAGGTTTTGCTCCTACGACAAATAAGAAAAATAATTATTCTCTTTTGTAACTATATTGATATCTTTAACAAAATTAATCTAATTTATTTTACTATATCTCTCTTATACTATTTATAATCTAGATAGCTCTAGAAGTCGTAGAGGAACAATCAACACAGGGTTGTGTTAAAAAGCGACATGCTTCTTAATTCTTAAATAATATCGCGTCTTACGCAGTGGCTTCGTAAGCTATTTTATTTATTTTCATGTTTCAACAAAATCCACAGCCTCTTAAGTTGGACAGATCAAAGCTTAATAATCACAAGCTATATAACTTTAAGAGATTTGATCATGATTAGTTAATTAAATCATACAATGAACCAGCTTACAAGGGATCAAATTAAATTGCGCGGAAGATATAAGAATTAAAATTAGTTGCCACTTATCATAAACCGTGATAAAACTAACTTCTATTCAATGGTAATTTTGAAGTATTAATGGAATGTAAGAGATTATTGACAAGAAACTAACATTAGTCAATTTATCACAAATGCTCCAAAAGTACCACAGAATCAAAGTTTTAACAAAATGCTTTCATAGAAAATAGTTAACGATTTGCGGCATGCAGAACGCGTAAAAATAATATCCTTGCAAAGATATATCATCATCAGCCTATATTAGTCCACTGCTGGACGTAGGCCTCCCCTAATGAGCGCCATAGCGCCCTGTCTTCAGCTTGCCGCATTCAGTATCTACCAGCAGTCAAAATATAAGTTAGTTCTTATATTTAAATGAAATAAATGAAAATATAAGTTAGTTCTTATATGACTTTTTATAAGTACCCGTAACATTTACTAAATGTATTTCTGTTACAGTTAGTTGATGTCAATGTTAGTAACTAACATTATGGTCAATAAAAATAAATTAAACTAAAAAAAACTCCCGCGCAGTGTAAATCGATCCACCACTCTATAGAATCATTAATATTTCGATCGTTCTAGAAAATCTAGCAGCATCAATGTCTCTCGATTGTTCTAGAAACTATAGCAGCATCAATGTCTCTCGATTGTTCTAGAAACTATAGCAGCATCAATGTCTCTCGATTGTTCTAGAAACTATGGCAGCATCAATGTCTCTCGATTGTTCTAGAAACTATGGCAGCATCAATGTCTCTCGATCGTTCTAGAAACTATGGCAGCATCAATGTCTCTCGATTGTTCTAGAAACTATGGCAGCATCAATGTCTCTCGATTGTTCTAGAAACTATGGCAGCATCAATGTCTCTCGATTGTTCTAGAAACTATAGCAGCATCAATGTCTCTCGATTGTTCTAGAAACTATGGCAGCATCAATGTCTCTCGATTGTTCTAGAAACTATGGCAGCATCAATGTCTCTCGATCGTTCTAGAAACTATGGCAGCATCAATGTCTCTCGATTGTTCTAGAAACTATGGCAGCATCAATGTCTCTCGATTGTTCTAGAAACTATGGCAGCATCAATGTCTCTCGATTGTTCTAGAAACTATGGCAGCATCAATGTCTCTCGATTGTTCTAGAAACTATGGCAGCATCAATGTCTCTCGATTGTTCTAGAAACTATAGAAGCATCAATGTCTCTCGATTGTTCTAGAAACTCTATCGAAGCATTAATCTCCCGATTGTTCTATAAACTCTATAAAAGCATTAACGTCTCTCGATTGTTCTAGAAACTCTATAGAAGCATTCATGTCTGTCGATTGTTCTAGAAACTCTATAGAATTGAGCGTGAGAATGAGAGACATTAATGAATGTCTCTCGATTGTTCTATAAACTCTATCAAAGCATTAACGTCTCTCGATTGTTCTAGAAACTCTATAGAAGCATTAATGTCTCGATTGTTCTAGAAACGCTCAGTTCTGTGTTATGTTAAGGCACAATCTGTTTCTGAGTGACACCATTGTCGTACGCCACGGAGTATTCGCCTAGAGCGACCAACCCTTGGTCTGCAAGGCGTTCCGCCACGCTAGCGCCACGCATTGCTTCTTCCCCTTCCTCGTATGTTATGAACTCCACGATTATCTCGTCGAATTCACGAGCTCTGAAACAAATTGATTAATATAATAAATAAATAATTTCAATTGCTGCTGATCAATGGTAGTGGACTATCAAACACAGTATCAGCCCCAAGCTATGCAGTTATGGGTACTAGATGACTGATATACTTCATACAACTCAAATATATTTTTTATTATGGATAGTAAAGCACCCGTAATAATTATTGTATGGTCGTACAAAAAATTATTCCACTTATTTATATTAAACATTATGCGAGAATCTAACCCGCAACCTAACCTAATCTAACCTGCGTCGCAGGCGGACCTGCACCCATTACGCCACTTCATCTTAGCTCGCAGTTTTTAGGTAACTTGAAGTCTGTGCTCTGTAGCCCGCCCGCTATTGGCCGCTATCACGCATTGGATGGCTTGTATGGGCAAAGAAAGCAAGCTCTTACGTCCACATATAACATACTCACATAACATGGGCCAGTATCTCTTTGTCCAACACCATGTCGGCCAGGGCTCGCTTGGCGCGCGCCCACAGCTTGGAGTCTGTGCTCTGTAGCACGCCCGCTATCACGCACTGGATGGCTTGTATCGGCAGAGAGAGGAAGCGCGGTTCTAAAGCGCGGATTTGGTCTTCCTTCACCCAGAGTACGGTACCGTAGTCTATGAATAGGACCTGGGAATACATTTCGATTTATTTTAGAAATCCAGACTTTATTTTTATAAGTTATCTAAGACCAAAATAATTGTTAAGACAAATCTAACAAGCACAAAATCGATAAGTATGTTGTAATAATGGAACAGAGTTCCCATCGCCACTTTTTGGCTCCATCATGGGATCAGCTCTATGTTATCATGATATTGCATGGTCATCAGATTCACATTTAGTTGGTTAGTAGTAGTTCTAGCGCAGGAATAACTTGGCTACTTTTCAATAGAAACAACGTATGCCAAGCCGCGGGTATTTACTAGTAAAATAAATTTTCCGAAGATTAAGATTCTGGGAAAATCCTTTCTTAGTTTCATAAATAGTGCTTCGACTTCTTCATAATTCATAAGGCCAGCTTTGGCTGGCGTCACAAGGTTTTTAGAAATTTAGACACGTCTTTTGTAAATACTACAAAAGACGTTCATTTTACCTTTCTGGTTACATTTTTAACAATTTATTTAGAAAGAAACACCATCAGCACCTTATCATTCTTAAGAACTTATTTAAATGCAGGTAATCTAATATACACTCATCATAACAGACAGACAGTATTGTTCAAAATAATATCGATAAAAGTAATAAGCATAATAACATAATGTATCATTATCTTAGAGCATTTAGAACGGGAGTAGCCAAGCACTACTTTCAGTACTAAACATTTTTTGCCGGTTTTTGCGGGAGGCGGGGTAATACGTTACAGTACACATTTACATAATTACGCACACTAATGCAGAAAAATGAAGCGTACCTATAAACGCACACGCAAGTAAAAGCTGTACACAATCACAAAACAAGCACACAATTAAAAAATGACTGTTGTTACGCCATTGTTTAGTTACACACTAACACAAAAAAGTAGTGATGGGATGTAAAGACCGATAAAATGAATCATTCATTTTATCGGTCTTTTTATGCCTGTATTTATATATATATAAGCCGATTCAATAAAGAAACGAATCTTAAATGGCGGCACTTATCATGGCCTCTCGCTTGCACACTAGTGCCGTCTATACTCACTCACGCGCGTACAGTATGCAGAAAAAAAACAGTCTTGATTTCCTTTCACTCTGTCTTGACGCGCCTGGTGATCTGAACTGTTACGAATTCGTTGTTATAATTTTCTGTTATCTTTCCGTTGTTACTTGTTTGTTATTGTTATTCTGTTGAGTTTTCGAATGTTCTCTTCAAAGAAGCATTGTAAGGTATTTCGATCTACAAATTATTAAAATTCAAGGAATAAAAAAACCACGCGGACGAAGTCGCGGGCATCAGCTAGTTTGAAATAAATACGACCCGGTCTTGTTTTTATTACTTATAACTTGAAAAATTCTTTGATCTGAAATTTTGGATGCTATCTGTACTATCTGTCAACGCAAGTACAAGTCGCCATTTTAGATTCGTTTCTCTAATGAACCGGCTTATATATATATTTGTTTTTATGCCTGTGTATATATGGGATGTAAAAACCCATCTACATCTAATGCATGAAATCAGGGTTCTTCAAAATCGTAATCTCTGAAACTTACCGATTTAAATAAAAAAAAACGACTGATATAAAAATGATTTTACAAATAGAAAGCTAAATTGTTGTTGAGTAACTAGCTATATTCTATCTAAGCAAGTAAAACCACGAGGCGCTAATAGTTATTGTATCTACTTCAACAATCACAACATATTTAATGTAGTCATGTTCCAATCTTATAGTTGTAAGCATTTTTGAATGCATATTTTCGTAATTGGTTTTGGTGAGTTGAGAACAATTAAGAATAGCGGCTGTTAGTAAATGTACTGCCCCACTCGGATCTGTTAGGCTAGGAATTAAAAAAAAATATATGTTATTGTGATGTTTAATATAGACGAATATAACATAGTTTTTTACACTATTGGTTTTTAAAATGTACTAATTTATTGTAAATATGTCGAACACATTTCTGTGGATCTGTTTTTTTCATAAGAAATGAGATTCTAGTATCTGTATATTTTTGCATAACCAATCTTCCTAATTCCATATTGTGATTGACGAAATCATTATCATAGACATGTAGATCAATATTTCGAAATAAGTCCTTTCCTTGAAAATAGTTCAATGATTTTGAAACGATATACGTTGTAGTAATTTTAGGCTTTACTCTATTATTTTCGTCCAGATGTCTTCTTATCAAGGTTTCGCACCTTCTACACAAATCTATAACATCATTCGATGCATAAATAAGTAGTCCTCTGCTTTTCTGATTTGTGAGACTTTGTAGGTTTTGAGGTCCTAGTAATCCTTTGATGCACGTCTTGCATTTTACCTTCTTACATAATGAAAAAACGACAAATCCAGCTATGTACTCTAAAACCTTTTCTCCAAATGGTGAAAGATACATCTGACTTTCTATGTCATTCTCTATGTCATCTGTGGTTATCTCTGGAGAACTAACTGGATTTGCTATCTCATCTTCTGCATCATGTCTTGAAGTGTGATTTATTTTATCTAATGCTGATGAACAATTTAAAATCACAATTTTTTCTAATGGCATGCAATTGGTCCCCTTTGAAAAAGCTTGCAATTCTCCGTGTATTAATAACTTTTTGTAGATAGCTTCAAAATTTCGTGCTGTTGGATTGTCAGAATACCCCCCATGGCTGCGTATAACAGAGAAAAATATCTCAATGTGATCTTGACTGATTTTGTGCATTGGTAGATAAGAGAGATTTCCATGAACAACAAGACTTTCGAACATGGACTTGGTACTAGCAATACAAACCAAAATACCAAGAAACCCTGTGTATCGTGGACATTTGAGGACATTAACCCGAGTTGTTCCACCACGTTTTGATATATCTGTATATAAATCCAGAATGAATGCACTAGCTTGATCTAATCTATCAAATGCGTTTACATAGTTCTCCAAGCTCAGAGCCCTTTTAAATCGCAGCTGCCTTGTTCGAGAATCCAATATATCAAATACATCATTCACGAGTCTTAAAAATTCAGCTGTTGCAGTTACTTCTTGGAAATCTGGCAACTTCAAAGTATTTTGGCAAAAAAGTAGTGCATCTGCAACGCTTGAACTGAATAATTGAGCTGCTAATTTTACGCTCATAATTTTCATTTTAAAATGAATATGGCTTGCTCTGAGTTTGTTAGCCATATAAAATAATTCTTTTTCTTGTGTGTTATGTAAATTTTCTATATGGTTCCATTTAATCTTTTCTCCTGATGCAGTTATAAGACAGCCATAGCTTTCCAAACTATTTCGAATCAACTTCAACATATGACAAGGATCAAGGAAAAAATTAACATTGAGACCTGATGTAGGATCCAAAAATGATGTCTGTAATTTGTTTGGATCCAAGCAACAGCCCAATTCTTCAGCCATAGCTAAATTTGACTTGGTGCCATCACATGTCAAGGCCTTTACTTCTACTCCAGCTTCATTCGCCAGTGCCAATGCATCCGTAACTAACTGTGCTTTTTGTACGCCAGTTGTGCCTTTCACCAGAAAATACCCAATTGGTATTTTAAATATTTTGTTGATGCCAACCAGCAAGAAAACAAGTGCGTCCGTCGCTATATCACTATTGTCAGTCTCAAAGTCAAAGCCTTTATTGACAAAACCAAAGTATCTCTGACTTTTTGGATCCCATTCCGTGTGCTGTTTAATTTTTATCTCATCTATTATGAGAGCACAATAAATTTTATCAGAATCTTCTTCGGCCTGTGTTTTTAAAGCATTTAAAGCTTCTTTCGTGAATCCAGGCTTACCATCAATGTGGCTGTACCATTTTGACAGCGTTCTGGGATGAGGTAAGCATGTTCCGAATGTTTTACGTACATACTTATAAGCTTTTGGAGAATAATAGTTCAATGTAAGAGCGAAACATCTTAATTCTGGCGAATATTTCGTTCTACTAAGTTTATCAGTATCAGCCTTTTTCAACTGTCTGAGTAGTAATTCATTTTGTTCCACTCCAATTTTTTCCAGTATACTTCTCTCTTCATTATCTATTAAAGACTTTTCACTTAAGTTATTTAAAAGTTCTTGTAAATCATTTACTTTCTTCTTTAAATACCTTGTTTTAGATTGCAATTGCTTAATCCTTTTAGTTTTGAATTCTAGTTGTTTTTTAAGTTTTCTCTTGCGAGGTGTATCAACCTGTGAAAAAAAAAACGTCATTAAACATAACATTTATTATTATTTTACTCCGTAAATTAATTAAGGCTAGTATTTACAATTGAAACTTTTGAGCTAACTGAAGACTGTTGTAAACAATCTACACGTACAATACAAGTCTAAATTAATTTATTGTTTTTTTTTTACTACGTCATTGAGAATAGGTACCTATACCTGCATCGCTGTCTACCCACAAGAAATGATAAGGAAATAACACATCATGATAATTTATTAAATTTAGTGTCTAGCCTAGTGTTTCTTTTATGCAATAAAGTGACGAAACAAGTCGTTGGAGTTTTGTATCATTTGTAAATATGGCAAAAGAATATTAAAAAAGAACTAACAATTTGGCACTGCGATGCTGACGATGACGACGGCACTGGTGGTGAAAAGGGCATCAGTTGTTGTTGACTATCTGGTGGATTTAGTTCAGCATTCTGAAAAAAGAAAATTAATTTTTTTTAATTATTTGCTTGTAAGCCTAAATAAATATATTTAGGTACATCGTCCATATGTCAGAAATGCAGTACAATACGTAGCACATAATGCTCACCTTAATTAATATAGCTGGCTGGGCACTTTCGTTCAATAATCTTCTATTGTTTTTGGGTGATGATTGGAAACTTGAAGGGTCAAAATGATCTGAACAAATAGCACTTGTCCTTGTAGGAACCCAATCATCGCCTCTCTGGCAAAAAGTAACCCATTGTTTTCGCAAAAGAGGGTCCCTCGGGAATCTATAAAACAAATAATTTATTTTAATATTAATATGAAGTAATAAATGATCAATGTGTCATTATAAGCATTAGGAACATCTTTGTACTATAACTTGAATCGATTATTCAATCTTAATCAATTTAAAAAAATTTGGGAGTTTTTCGTTAAATCGAGTGACGTTACATGGAGTTTACACTTCATTTCTATCCATAGGCTATTTATATTGCTAGTTCTTTAACTAGCTATGCACCGCAGTTTCATTCAAGTGGTAATGAAAAATAGCGATACATAATAGATTCAGGCGTTACTTTGCGGAAATCCATTGCAAAATGTAAGGATGAAAATGTTTAGTGACAATTCCGCGAATTTGAAATAACGTTGCATACGTACATACATTTCGAGTCCAATACCGAACCTCTTTTTTTATAAATCGGTCAAAGGTACAAAAAACGTATTATTTTAAACTAATTTTACCTTCACTCCATCATCATTCAATTCATTCATTCAATCAATTTCACTCAACTAGTCCCCACACTACGCCTTCTACCAAGGTATACAAACTCACCTACACGTGCCTACACCTCCTACCAAGACGTTGGCGTCGTTAAAACTGTCGCAACTGGTATTCCATTTAAATCTAAATTAGACAATATTACAAAAACAATTGCCAAAAGTGCCACTTACTTGTGATAGGAAATACCGTGTTCCCTTAAGTTTGACGTCTCTGATCGCCTTTTACAGCGAAATACCGCACAATTCACCATTTTCACTGAGCACTATTTCGCGACACGAAACGACAGCAACTGGCCACGCGGACGACTTTTCTTCATCTCACCCCTTGTGGGGGGTGGGGATAGGGTATCGGGGCTGAGCCCCCTGGCCCTGGCGTGTCTCCGCCCATGACGATGGGCGGGTCTATTTGGCCTAAGTTCTCACGATCAGTCCACGCTGCCGGTGCCGCCTGTAGCCGCGGTGCGATCTGGCCCTGCCGGGTGAGATCCCTGGTTACCCAGGGAAGGCCCAGCGAGCCGATCAGCGACCGCGGCAGCGGCCACCGGTGGTGGAACTGATACTGTGGTGTCGGCGGTTTCTTTGATGTTGCGGAATTCACGTGTGTAGGGCTTCGTCTTACGTTTGCCTGGTATATCCGGTGGTCTGGCGTGCTGTGGTGCTATCTCTCTAACATGCTGATGATCGGAGCGGTCTGCTTTATCAAACATGTTAGAGAGAAGCCTGCGGTTGAAATCTTCCAATCCCTCGATATTCAGGTCTCGTTGGATGGTGGCGTTTCTGACATATCTCGGAGCTCCTACGATCCTCCGAAGTGTGATGTTCTCTTGGGCCTGCAGTTTCCTCTTGTTGGTTACGCTCAGGTACGGGTACCACGCCGCTGCTGCGTAGGTGAGCCGTGACCTGAGGTAAGTCTTGTAGATCATCACCTTGGCTTTCAGTGGTAGCTTCGATTGGAGGATCGGTAGGAGCTTGCTCCTTGCTCCTCTGGCCTGTCCAATCAGTTGGAGGGTGTGCTTCTTGAAGCTGAGGCGTCGGTCGATGGTGACTCCCAGGTATTTCACATCTGCTTGCCACGGGATCTCCTTGTCCATCAGCTTCAAGGGGGTAGGCAGTTGTGTGTTGCCAGTTATCATGGCCTGGGTCTTCGCCACGTTAACTGATAGCCTCCATTTCTGTAGCCATTCTGGGAGGGCGTTGAGCGTCGGTTGCAGTCGTTTCACGGCGTATTCGGGACGGTACGAGGAAGCATAGTAGGCTGCGTCGTCAGCGTACAGTGCGAGCTTTGCCTGCCCAACAACAGGGATGTCGTCGGTGTACCAGGCGTAGCACACTGGTGAGAGGCAGCTTCCTTGCGGGACTCCGGCTTTGATAGGCTTCTCCGTCGACAGCACGTTCTCGACTGCAACCATGAAGCTACGTTTTCTGAGAAAGCTTTCGACGATCAAGATGAGTCTCTTTGGGGCGCTGGACTTCGAGAGTTTATAGAGCAGGCCCTCGTGCCATACTCTGTCAAAAGCTTTCTCCATGTCCAGCATGACGGCAACGACATACTCTTTCTTGTTGTGGCTGGTGGCCATTTCGTTCACTATTCTGGTGATCTGTAAGGTGGTGGAATGCTCGGCTCGAAACCCGAATTGTTCCTCCCTCGGCTTTATGTGCGGTGTCAGATGCTGGAGCGCGATCTTCTCGAAGAGCTTCGACATCGTGCTCAACAGCGTGATCGGACGATAGCTCTCGGGTTTCCTGGCATCTTTTCCGGGTTTCGGTATCATCACCACCTTTCCGACTTTCCATTTCGTCGGGAAATGGCCACTTCTGAGTATGCCGTTGTACAGCCTCGTGAGCGTCACAACGAGTTTCGGCGGCAGGTTTTTCAGCGTCTCGTTGGTAATGTTATCCAGTCCAGGGGCTTTCTTTCTTGGCAGACTCTGTATCATCCTCTTCACCTTCCCGGGTTCTATGAAGATGGTCTCTTCCTCGGGCGGGATGGCTGAGGTCAGGTAGTCCTGTATGCAGTTCTCAACGTGCTCTGTGTGGTCTGCGTCAGCGGCTGGGTTTGGTGAGAACTGCTTTTCTAGGCTTTCTGCCAGGATCTCGGCTCTATCGGCGGCTACGAATTTGAGGAGTCCATCTGTTCCTACTAACGGCTGGACTGGTTTTTGTTCGCTCGCGAGCTGTCTACACAGGCGGTGTACCGATGGGACGTTGTCAGTTATGGACTCTATGTGCCTGTCCCATCCTTCGGCTGCGTGGTCATCGAGAGCGGTTCTCACGCGCTCTATCAGGGCGTTCAGCTCCCTCTTGACCCTTGGGCATCTGGTCTCCTGCCAAAGCTTCCTCTTGTCCCTTTTGTCGCGGATGAGGTCCCGTATCCACGCCGGGAGGGGGTCTATCCGCCTCGTCGTCGTGGAGGTGTGCGATGCTGCAGTAAGGGATTCCTGGATAGCCTTGGTCAGTTCCTCCGTGGCCCATTCCACGTCTTCGGCGGTTTCTATGGATCTGCTGAGGGTCTTCCCTTGTGCCTCTCGTTGGAAGGTTTCCCAGCAGATTTTCCGTCTCGGAGGTAGCGGGCAGATTCGGCTCGGTAGCTCGTTGAGCGTCAGTAGCACTGGCCTGTGATCTGAGGTCAGATCTGTCAGCACGCTGAGCTCAGGCATCACCGTCAGGCCCTTGTAGAGCACGATGTCGAGAACATCCCCATTGCCGTCGCCTGTGTAGTGAGTCCAGGTGTCAGGTCCTATGATTTCGTAGTGATGGTCCATCGAGTCTTGGTATAGTATCCGTCCGTTCTTGCATACCCTGCTGGAGTTCCACAGGGTATGCTTGGAGTTCAGGTCGCCGGCTACGATTGTTGGAGTATCTGGCTCTAACAACGCTCTCAGGTCTGTTGTTTTGAGCGTTTCGTTAGGCGGCTTGTAGATAGAGAATATCCTCACGTTTTCTCCGGCGACATTCACAAGCACACCCATGGCCTGGAATGAGCTGTACTCTGAGATGGGAATGGGCTGGTGGATGACCTTTCGATGGACCATCACTGCTAACCCCCTGTAGGCTGTACCGGTGGAGGTGGTTTCGTCTTTTCGGTACACGTGATAGTTAGGTACCTTGAAGTTCGTCCCGGTCTTTAGTCTCGTCTCGCTGACCAACATGATATCAATCTTCTGCTCACGGAGGAAGAGGGCCAGCTGTCTTCCCTTCCCCGTGAGCGTTTCGGCATTCCAATATACGACCCTAAGATTGACCCCCATTTTGGTTCAGGATCCTCATGAGGCCCATTAGGGTCGCAGTCTCGGCGTCGGTGCCAGATTGTACCGCTTCTAGGATCTCCTTGAGGACACCGATGGTCTGCCCTAAGGAGTTCCTTCTCTCGGCTGCGGCTGTGGTCGTTGTCGTGGTCTCTTTGGTTACCTTGGACTTCCTCTTCTTTTTCTTTGCCGCTTGGCCAGGTAGGTTGGCTGGGGCCATCAGGGAGGATGCCGCCGTCTCCTCGATGGTGGCGGGTGCTGCCAGCTGCCAGTACTGTGCCCTTTCTACCTCTGGCTGGTGCGCTTTGGGTTTCTGCGAGGGTGCCCCCTCGCTTGTTGCGGATTTCTCGTTTAAAAACCGGGCACGACTGGAAGTTGGCCGGGTGCGACCCTCCGCAGTTTGCACAGGTGGCCGGTTCTTCGCGTGGGCGCGGGCACTCGTTCGCGCGGTGTGGCTCTCCGCAGCGCACGCACGCCTGCTCCCTGTGGCAGTTGTGGGAGCTGTGCCGGAACTTCTGGCATCTGTGGCACTGCGACGGACCCTTTTTCCCCCGCCATGCCTCTACTACTATACCTGGCATCAGTAGTAACTCACTTACTTCATAAATAGCCGGTGTCAGGCCAGGTGTCTTTTTAAGGGACGCGTAGAATATGCTCCCTGGGCGTCCCTGTCGTCCCCGTATATTTTTAATATATTCCGGGGAGAAGCCTTTCTCTTCTAGAGCCTCACTAATCTCGTCTATGTTGGTCTCGGAAGGCAGCCCCCGTATTGCTACCTTCAGGCTTCTTTCCGCCGGGAGTGAGTACGAGAACCAGCTGATTGGCGTCTCTTTTTCTAAGTCGGTGAGGTACGACTGTATCAGCCGGTACTCCTTCTCGTCCTCGGGATTGAAACGTATTCCCTGGCCATATGGGCGTCCGTTCGGCGGTCTCCCAAGTCTCTCCGCTAGCTTGCGGAAATGGACCGACCAGTTGTCCAATTTCTCCACAACTAGCGGGGGGTATTTGGGACCGGTTCGTTCTTGGGCGGCGGTAGCCGTCTCTGTACTAGGGGCATTTGGGGCTCTTTGTGATTGAGTGGTACTCACTTTTGATCCTGCCTTCGACGGGCCGGGCCGAGCGGGGGTCGGTCCGTGGGGCGGGGGTGGGGGGGGTCTGCTGGCCAAGGGCGGGCGGTCGTATGGTTGCGGCGCCGGCGCTGAGCTCTTCGGCGGCTGCTGTGCCTTCGCGGCTTGGGCGAAGCTGGGCTTGTTGGCGGGTTTCCGTTGCGGCAATGGCGCTTGGACTTGCCTGCTGGCGGTGACGGCGGTCTTGGGCTCGTCGTGCACTTGAGGGCTGGTCATCCTCACTTGCTTCTCTTTTTGTTGCTTCGGGCTCTCGGAGAGCGAGCGCGAGCGAAGCCGTTTTTTCGCTTCTGAGTTCTCGATGGTTGCTATCGGCCGGCGGCGTCCAGCCGTGGGCATCGGTTGCGAGGGCGGCAGGGTGATGATCGCCCTCTGGGCGAACTCAAGAGCCGTCTGGTCTTCCAGCGACAGCTCTGTGCCTTCGAACTCGGCCTCTTGGAGCCGGAGATACATCGACATCCATCGCAACATTCCCTCCGACAGGGCCCCGACTTCCATAAGCCGGGCGAGTGTGAGTAAATCACGCTCGTATAGCCCTTTCGGAGACAATGCCGCGAAGGTGCCCATGGGCGGCATCTCGCTCCTCCGTGGTGAGGGGGTGGTCTTCTTGATTTTCACTTTCTCCGCCCTGTCTTCTTCGTCATCATCCGACGATGATGATGATGATGACGATCGCGGAGGTGGCACTTTGGAGGGTCCCGCGGGGGGCCCCTCCCTGGGGTTCATCGCGACGCGTGACCTTCAGGGAATCGGCACTCGCATGCCGATCCGCCGGTATCCCGAGCGCGAGCGTTCCCCTCCGTAGCGCGGAGCTACGGGCGCAATCTACACGAATTTACGTATTAAATTGTGCAGATTTACAATGAGCGACTGAGTGGAGTGATCCGTACGCGCGCGAGTATGGCACTCCCCGCGAGTATGGCACTCCCCGCGAGTATGGCACTCCCACGCCACGCGGTACGAGTGAAGTAGTTTTATATAACGTGCATGGCCAAGTAGCGCCTTATGGCCGGCAGAGGGGTACGCCTTGCTATAACATCTCCCGTTCTGAATGCTCTAAGATCATTATAGACATAACATAATTTATCATTATATACATAACAATGTATCATTACAGACATAACAGAATGTATCATTGTATGTAGAATACAAAAGTTAGTTCAACATACCTCAACGCACTGATCAGCGCGCGTTACAGTCCGAACTCTGGCGCGGTACCACCATTTGTCAGTGTACATGGCCGCCACTAATTCTCCCGGAGCTGGGGATATCTACAGTATATACAAAAACATAAATAATTGTTATAATGTAGATTAAGACACTGACATTTCTTTTTAATTCAACATTATCATTTAATCAAATAAGGACATTCAAAAGCGCACAAGGGATTCTGAAACTAATTAATCAAGATCCGTCAAGTACGAGTGCGACACGAGGGTCGAGGGGTATATTTTATAATTATGATTGTTATAAATATATTCGTATAATTAAACAAATTCTAAAACAGTTAGATAATTCGTTATCAGACAAATATATAAAACCAGTTGGTAGATACATTTCAGAGCGCACACTGTGCTAAATTTGGACATTAGGAGGTAATGGCCAATTTTTATTTCAAAATGTATAAGATCTTGAAAATTAAAAAAAAAAATTGAAGTGTACAAACATATACCTTTCATTTGAGTCTCACATGATATAGTAATCCCTTTTGAAAACAGGGCTTTTTAAAAAAATATTGTTTTCCTCATTTCGTGCCACTCTCACGTCACGTATCACCATATTCACCATACAAACTATACAAATAATGCTGGAAAATCCACACAAATGCGATCTTCAAGTGCTGTTCGCCATTTTGTCACAGTGTCTTCATCATCATCATGATGAAGACACTGTGACGTGATATCGAATAACATTTTTAGTTAATTTGACCAGTGAAATGTTGTATGCCCTTACCGTCAGTCGTTTGTAGCTCTGTATGGCGGCAGGACAGTTCATGTCCCTTCGCAGAGATTCTAGAGTTTTCGGCGGGAGGACGTAGCCGAAGTCGGGGATTTCCTCTACAAAGATTTTTAGATTATATTTACTTAAATATATCCTTACTGATATGACAAACGTGAAAGTTTTATGGTAGTATAGATAGATGTATGGATGTTTGTTGCCCTTTCACGCAAAAACTACTAAACGGATCGGGTTAAAACTTTGAATAGACGTAGTTCTAGCCCTGAAATAAGACAGGCTAGGAAGACATACTTTTAATCCCATAAATCAGTTCCCTTGGGATAGTAAATATAATTAAAGCCTTGAAAAGTTTCCGTAGAAACGAGTGCGAAGTCTCGGGTAGATACTATTATCATCATCATCAGCCTATATTAGTCCACTGCTGGACATAGGCCTCCCCTAATGAGCGCCATAGCGCACTGTTGTCGGGTAGATACTAGCAAGTGATAAATTAGATTATAAGTTTTATACATTCAGAGTAAATCTTTACCTTCTTCTTTCTCGTTGACAAGTTGTACGTAGACTCTGTCGAAGTGACAGACGGCGGTCACGAGCACTTTCAGGCAAGTGCCTGGCGCAGGCAGCGGGATCGACTCGCACTTCGCCAATATCGGCACCTGGTCCAAGGTCCAGCCATCTGCAAATACAGACTATTAGAAGGGGATTTTTATTAATTTTAAATAGTCCGAAGAGGGAAGAAGTAAATGGTAAGTTTAAAAAAAAGTGTATTTAAGTATGTGTAGGTTTTGCTTGATCAATCTTAAGTATAAGAAGGCAATAACCACTTAAGAGGTCGCATTGCAGTTATTTGTACGAATAAGAGAGTATTTCACATTTATAGCGGGACAGAGCAAACCTTGCAACGTGTGAGCACAACAAATTAAATTAATTAGTTTATTACACGAACACTATACAAGTAATTAAGAAACTGGCTTAGAGGAACATTTTTATAGTTATTTTATCTCTGTTTTCACAGTGGACGAAAGAAATGTTTAATTTTAGTTATCCGGGGGTCCCATTAGTTTAGGAATCTATGTTTTAAAATACAGTTACAAACGAAAATATGCTTTACCTGGATGGTGTAAGATATGCTTCTTTGTACACCGAGTTCCCTTGAAGCAAGTCTTTGCGGGCGGGCCTTTGTAATGCTGGCAGATGTCCGCCTCGTCACGATTGTGGTATCCCTGGAAAAGTTAACCAGATATCACTACATAGTATAAAACAAAGTCACTTCTTCTGTCCCTATTTCCCTATGTCCCTTTGACTGCTTAAATCTTTAAAACTACGCAACGGATTTTGATGCGGTTTTTTTAAATAGATAGAGTGATTCAAGAGGAAGGTTTATACGTATTATAAAACCGTGCGAAGCCGGGGCGGGTCGCTAGTATAGGTATATAGACAGATATAGCATATAAATAAATTAGCGCTAGATGGAATTATGAGAATCCATAATTACATAAATGGGATTCTCGTCAGAACACAAAAAAATGATTATGATACCAGGCTGTATCTCAAGAACCGCGATAGCTAGACAGATTTAATTTTCACAATTTATGTATTTCTATTGCCGCTATAACAACAAATACTAAAAATAAAATAAACAATTTTTAAGGGCTCTCATACAAAAACTGTTTTTGCCGTTTTTTAACGTCACTTTATGGTCCACCCTGTATATCCGAGGAAACATACCGTGACAGCTACAACTGGATCTTCATACTCCGGACACTGCATTATGTCATCGCTGTAACCCCACTCCTCTTCACTGGGCGGAGGGCCATGCTTCCCTGGGTTGACAGGCAGGGGATTGGCAGACTGGGGATTGGAAGGCAGGGGATGGGAGTGCAGGTCGCGACGCACGGGCGATGGGGTTTCCTCACACTTTAGGAATCGATTTTGTTTGTCTACTGTAAAAGGAAATCTATTATAAGAAAAAGAAAACAAAGTGCTCATTCACCTTTTTGTGTTCTTGGTACGATGGTGGATGGAAAGGTTTTTTTTACTGAATCAGTTAGATGGGTTCAAGTGGAAATGGAAAAGATAACATCAATGACGTCAATGGTTGTCACCCAGTTCCACATCGATAATTGTAATTATTTATAAAACATGTATAAGACACATAAGTAATTCAGGTGCTAGTGGTTTATTTTTCTCTTCTTCCACTAGTAGACAAAAAAAAAGACGAAGAAAAAATCAAATAACACCTTATTTCTTATATTTTTTTGATAATTATCATAAACATTACATTTTATTATTTTATATTATGAATTTTATATTAATTATTACTAGTCTGAAGTTCTTATTTTGTAAGCCTAAAGAAAAAAGTAAGCAAAATATTGATTTTCGAAAACAGGGGCTGTCCATAAACAACACGTGCAAAGCTGCGGGCAGAAAGTAACATTCACACAACACTTACAAGGCACAGCCAGTTTGTTTTTGACGAGTAGATCGTTCAGCGTTTCGCCTGAAGGCAGCACCACATACACGCCGAGAGTTTCTGACGAACTGAAAATAGAAGTTAAATTATTATTAGCCACCCGCCCCGGCTTCGCACGGTTTTTTTATACGTATAAATCTTCCTCTTGAATCACTCTATTAAAAAAAAACGCATCAAAATCCGTTGCGTAGTTTTAAAGATTTAAGCATTCAAAGGGACGTAGGCACAGAAAAAGCGACTTTGTTTTATACTAAGTAGTGATAAGTGAACTCTTATGAACCGTCCGAATGCTGAATTCCCCATAAAAACATTACCAAATCCTACTAATATTATAAACGCGAAAGCTTGTATGGATGGATGTTTGTTACTCTTTCACTCAAAAACTACTGAACGGATATGGATGAAATTTGGCACAGAGATAGATTACAGTCTGGAATAACACATAGGCTATATTTTATCTCGGAACTCCCACGGCAAAGGGAAAGACACGGGTGAAACCGCGAGGCGCTGCTAGTTATTTATAAATTGTTCGTATTTCCATCATATAATGCTAGAATTCATGCTGTGCCGACCCCACTTAGCGTGGGTTAAGGTACGGAAGACGAAGAAGAAGAAGAATGCTGTTTTTGAATCCAAATAGTATACATATACCTATTTTAGGAATTTATACTGACAAATCAAAAGTTTTTTACACGGGTAAAAATCCCATATAAACAAAATTTTAGTAGTAAAAATAAACGGGTAAAAATCCCATATAAACAAACTTTAGTAGTAAAATAACCATTATCTTTACTACTAAAGTTTGTTTATATGGGATTTTTACCCGTTTATTTTTACTACTAAAATTTTGTTTATATGGGATTTTTACCCATGTAAAAAACATGGTAATGATCCCACTTTACATCTAGTTATATTTTCACTTACTTATCATCTATCACAATGGTGCATTGCATGTTGCAGTAGTTCTTCAGAAATGCCTCTTGTTTTTTCATGAGGGATGGATTCTTTAATCCCTCTGATAGATCTATCTGGAATAATAATTTGTAAGGTTTAGGGTAGCGGTTCTATAATATATCTTTGTTTTTTTAAACTACAAAGTAGTGTAGATATCCTACAACCAAAACAGTACTGTCCTAGTACCAATTTCCAACACGACAAATTCGACAAATTGGACTTGTCGAAGTGATTATTTTCTAAGCCTAAAGAAAACAAGTTATTTTTTAATTAAATAAAAATAAATAATTATATAATTCTGGATAAATAAATAATTCTGGATAAACTACACATCATTATCTAGCTCCAAGCTTAGCAGAGCTTGTGTTATTGGTAGTAAATGACTGATATAATTGATATAATAACATATATAACATCTATCAGATCCCCGGAACAAAAATTTACAGATTATATAAACATTTTTCCAGTTTGATTTTTACCTATTGATTTTTGATTTCTTTGTTAGTAGGGTAGAATAAACGTGATGGAACTAGGTACAATCAATGAAAAATTAAAGAATATCTTAAGTAATACTGAGTTCCATATTATCTCAAATACATTACTGCTCTCCTGGTACTTTAGGAACCATTATATAAAAACACTAGCGACCCGCCCCGGCTTCGTACGGTTTTATTATACGTATAAACCATCTTCTTCAATCAATCTATCTATTAAAAAACCGCATCAAAATCCGTTGCGTAGTTTTAAAGATTTAAGCAGTCAAAGGGACAAAGGGACAGAAAAAGCGACTTTGTTTTATACTATGTAGTGATTCAAAGTTAAAACAAATAAGGTAGTATCAATGAGTTTCCACTAACCCCCGCTAGGTGGCAGTAACGCGCATACGGCGGTCGTGTGCAGAAATGCTTGTCTAGAGCCCTCAGGCTCTCCAGAGGGGCCAACCGAATCTCGCCCGTATCTACTATGTACACTCGCACTGTACGTAGTGGACACGGGACCTAGTACTTTAGGTACCAGTAAATAAAAACGTTCAAAGTTAAAACAAATGAGGTACTACTAGCAATGAGTTTCCACTAACCCCCGCTAGATGGCAGAACCGCGCGTACGGCGGTCGCGTGCAAAACTGCTTGTCTAGAGGCCTCAGGCTCTCCAGAGGAGCCAAGCGAATCTCGCCCGTATCTACTACGTACACTCGCACTGTCCTTTCTCCTTCCTGGGAAAAAATATTTTAATGTTCATTGAATATCAACCTTGTATTGAATATCAACCTTAAACGTAGTGTAGGACGCCCTCCGGCCAGGTGGGATGACGATCTGCGAAAGACTGCTGGCAGATGCTGGATGCGTCAAGCTGAAGACAGGGCGCTATGGTGCTCCTTAGGGGACTATGTCCAGCAGTGGACTAATATAGGCTGATGATGGTGATGATGAATATCAACCTTAATCCCTTTAGACAAAGCTGAATAGTATACTACTTTGAAATATTAAAATCTTATTCATAAGACAGAAAAAACAGACAAAAGTGTTACTAATTTACAAATGCACAGTACAATTTATGTTATGCCTTACCCAAATAACATACAAAAAAATGTCGAACTATGTTAACAGCATAATTATGTAAAATTTACGTAAAAAGTCCAAAATTTAACGGACTGACAAATCTGACAAATCAATATCATTAAACTGAAGGAATGAATGCTTGTTAGAACGAAACTAAGACCGTAAGCAAGCGACATGTACAAAACACTGCGCGGGGATTTCCCTTTTGCTGGACTTGGCTTCACTGTCAGACAAAGGGAAATCCCCGCGCTGTGTCCGCGCAATCCCTTGAGGGCGCCTTCCGTTTTGCAGAAATATAGTTAAATTAAATAATAAAATGAAAAAAATTCAAAAAATCGTGATTAATTAAGATTTTTTCAAAAAATCGTGCTTTATTCGATTTTTTTTTAAATCATGATTTTTTCCAACCCTGCCATGGCATAGAAATAGCCTTGAAACGTCCATAGAAACAACGCGTGCGAACCTGTGGTAGATATTAGTATACTATAAACAATTTGGGGAGGCTATTGTCCAACAGTGGACTCGTAAACGCTGTTGATGTGATGTGAAATACCTTCGGTTTATGGAGGAACATGGCTCTGTAGTAGAATCCATCATCGCTGTATGCACAGTAGGCCATTTCAGCTATCTCAGCTGGTGTCATGGTGGTCGGCCTATTCTCATAGTAGTTGGTCATATTTGACATGAAACTAAAGGAAACAATAAAGAAATAATTTGAGTTTTGAGACTGGTGGGATGTGAAATCACTACATAGCATAAAACAAAGTCGCTTTCTCTGTCCCTAGTCCCTACTATGTATGCTTAAGTCTTTAAAACTATGCAACGGATTTTGATGCGTTTTTTTAATAGATAGAGTGATTCAAGAGGAAGGTTTATACGTATAATAAAAACGTGCGAAGCCGGGGCGGGTCGCTAGTAAATTATATTAGAAATATTATTTTTTAGTATGCATCCTCAATCAGTCACGACTATTGGCGAATGTATTGCTGCTGCCATTTAGGATTAGTCCTCTATAGCTCTTCTTCCTTATTCAATAGTAAATCTATAACCGCTTCGCTTTGAGTTGGTTGTCTACAAGAACTCTTGCTAGTGGATTAGAGTGATGTTTCATAAATAATATGGCTTTTTTTTTATACGCCTAAAGTTGAAAACACACAGAAGCCGAAGGCGGAGCGGTGGCGAAGGTATGGCGGTGTTTTCTATGGCACCGCGCTGCCACCGCCTGCGGTGTGTGTGTAGGCTTTCATATGATTCAATAGAATACAACTCGCACGCCTTCGCCTCCGCTCCGCTAACGGCTTCAGTGTGTTTACACTTTTATGGACTAAATTAAGTCTAAATGCGGAAATTAGCTTACTTAAATGGCTTATTTTTTTACAAAAAGTAAGCTATTTGCAATGCTCTTGAGTGTTATAGGATGTTATGAACAGATTTACGCACCTGGTGACCTCAGTGAGGTCTTCAGTGATGACAGATAAGTTATCTCCCTCAACAGTCATTATGGTTGCCGGATACTCATGGTCTACCTGCAAAATAATATATTTTAAGTTCAGTTTGTTCATAGATAGAAAATCCTTTATTTGAAAGCTTTATTAATCATTTAGTCCTTAAGTAAACTTATCCTAAAGAGAGGCAATGGAATTGGCGGCCTTATCGCTAATTTTCATCCCATAAATCAGTTCACATGGGATAGAAATAGACAGAGACGTCAAATCGTGCGAAGCTGCGGGCATACACTAGTTTTTTAATATTGTGGTCAGCCTTTCTGATGTCAGTCAGGGTGTCATACTAATTAATATTCTGAGCATTATAAGCTTATGCTTTGTCGGGTTAGGGTTACATCTCGTCTGAATGAAACCAGGTCTGTGTTTTGTTCTCTTCATTTTTGGATAGAGTACTCGTCCAAATCTAAAACCAAAAGATTTGGGACTCGGACGAGTTGTACCCTAATCTAAAAGTGAAGAGGACAACTAGCGGGCATAATTTTGTTCATTTTCATTGATTTCATTTCAATCGTGAGAAGATCGTTGTTGCTCAACGTTCAACAATGATGATGAAACTATCCATCCAAGGTTGTCTGGTAGAGATCGCTCTTCAGCGATAAGACCGCCAATTGACACTTAGTTTAAGTACTTTTTTTTAATGAAAACGATTATCATTTACTCATAGAAAACATGTCAGAATACAATAGTGCTAACGTATCATTCTATCAATCGAATGATACCGGTAGCCTTATTTTTTTATATAGTTTATTTTTTTTATATAGTTTATTGCAAAAAGAATCATTACAAATATAATACATAACAATTTATCTGGCATTATGAAGAGCATTCAAAATAATTATGTGTTAGCCCCAGTTGCCTAAACTAGACTAAAAAAGTCTGTAATATAGGCAGCTGTGCTCCCCTACAATTGTACAAAATAATATTTGAAATTTAAAACATCTTAGAATAAAATTGTTATACAAATCTCATGACTCTATTTTTTTTTTTACATATTTTGATTGTGCAATAAAGAAATTATTTAGTTATTTATTTAATCTTAAAAATAAACAAAGATTAACAAATTTAATTGGAATAATTATCTTTATGTGTAGGTAGATAAACTCTGAAACATTTATAAATAAATAATGGTCTATAGAAATGAATTTATAAACTAAAATTGAATCAATGAATGGTTAATTAGAAATAACGAATTTAATTGAAAATAGTTCCATAATTTAGTAAAAATTAATATGAATATGAAGTTCATCTTATAATAACCTAACACAAGTCTAATAAATAGAAATAGATAATGCATATTACAATTTAATCTTCAGGTAAGGTAAGAATATTGATTATTTCATAACAATCAGCAAGTCCTCAGTACTGTCATACGTATGGTTTTTGAGAATTTTAGAGATTCTAGCCTTTAGTTGGAAGTAGCTAAGGTTACGTAAACATTCCTCCCTAGATAGCTTATTGTATAAATAACCGCCTAGGAAACATGGAAAACGATGAAGAAAAGTAGTATTCGATTGAAGGCCGTCAAAAACTTTGTAGGCACGTCGTCGTCCACCCCGCTCTGGTGGGCACAGTCTGTGCTGTCTTATTAGAATTCTTAACATAAATAATTGACGCACTGTTAGAACATTAGCCTCCTTGTATAGTGCAGCAGTAGGGAATGTATAGGGCAGGAAGTTACTAACTTTAAGCACCGCGCGCTGTGCCCTTTCCAGTGGGAGCAGTAGGGTTTTAGGGGCTCATATTGAGCATTTTATTGTATATTGTTATTTTTATTTAAATTGATGTTGTTGTTTGTGCAATAAAGTGTTTTTTATCTATCTAACAATCAACATGCTTATGGGAGGCTGCTTTCCAGCAGAGGACTTGTATCAGCTATAGAAGATGAAGTAAATACCTCTAACAGAGTTTGAGCCGCCGTGATGCAGCAGTCTTTGATATAATTATCAACCTCCGTCGATACTTGTGGACTCCTTGCTGCCGCTACCATAGGTTCTGAAATGCATATTTTAATCAAAACATGTGGTAAGTTAACATAACTTATCTTGTGCTGTATATACTCCTGTTGCGCTGCGAAGGTCCGCCTGCGACGCTTGAGTTACCTCAAGGTTTCGTAATCAGTCGACATATACACAATTTTTTTTTTGTAATTATTATCTTGAGTTTATTTTCAAATCTAGCACTTCGAATCAATGTCCGAGTCGATATTTAATAAAATACATTAACTCTAGACTTCTCACTCTCTCTGGTTCTGGTTTTTTTAACCGGGCTTTGTACAAAAGTTGATTATTCTCTGAAGAACTCTACTCTTTGAGAAATAATCACATACAAAGTGTTTTATTACCTTCAATAGCTAACCTAGCCACAGGCTCCACAATTTCGCACTGACCCTCCTTCTCAGAGTTGCACGGCACACTCTCAGCTGACGAAGAGCCAGAGAAGACAATCAGCTTCTGTTCTCCCTTCGCAGCCTTCGCAGGCACCCGCACTGCTTCAGGTTGTGGGCAGAAGTTGGGGCAGATATGAGAGGTGGTCGGCTGAGGCTCGGTCAGTGCATCCAAGAGGTTGAAAGGACTTAGTGAAGCCGGAAAGGTTTGTATGGTCAGATCTTGGACTGGACTGTCAACGTCGGTGGATTCAGCTGTGGGGTTGAAATGAAGTAGATAAATTATTATAATTAGACTATATAAGACTAATCTGTGTATATGCTTCGTGTACTTAGGTATAAAATTATTGCCATGTAAATTGACTTTACGAATAAATTGTATTTCTATTTCTGTATTTCTAATTCTAAGTGTGAACTGTGATCTACAATGACATCTCTCGAGTATTGTGAATTGTCCTATCAGGCACAAACTAAATCCTGGAAGGACTTTTGGCAATTGACAGCTTTTCAGTGGGTGTGGGTGGAAGGTCTGGCTTCCTCTAAGACCATGCAGTTACCACAACATATTTCAAAGTCTCTTTTTCTTGGAAAACGCCATTTATTATTTATTTATTTTACACAAGAACATGACACAGGCTCCTACCTACTAAACTAGGTTAATGTGTCTTGATCAAAAAAATATTATAGGTATTTCATAGCTGGGTTGGACTGAATGGTGTTTTAGAGAGTAGGAAATGCCAACAGTGGGTGTTTGTTTAACATTATGTAGATTTAACTATTAAGGATGTACCTACTGTTTTTTATTAAACGTTTTTAATGTCACTCCGGATATCAACTTGTCTCTTTGTATCTTCAGAGTTTCCTTATAGTTTTAAGTATTAATCTCATTTACCTGTTTGTGCTAAAGCCAGGTTAAATTCAGTGACCAGATACATGTATTCATCGAGCTTTTGCATCACTCTCAGGAAGCGTTCCTTCAGTTCCATTGGATCGCAGTTCAGATGATCTATAAAGCCATTTGCCTGTAATCAAAGATTCATATCAATAGACAAATGACAATATTAATGATACTTCACCACATGTAAAATGCAAGCAAGTGCAACTCGATGAGTTTGGGATCATATTACACTGTACATTTTTTTGATGCAAAATCACAATACATGTACAGCATGCAGTGTACAGCAAGCGGTGGTTCGCAGTTTGTCTTACTGCTACCTACCTACCGTGTTATATATTTAATTTTATTCAGACTACCTTCTGTTTCATGTTTTTGAGATCCTTGATCGCGCGATCACATTTTTCTTCCAAATCATGAATTCTGGTTTCAAGCTCATGCCGTCGGTGTGAGGTCAAGATGACGAGGTCTACGTAACTCCTGGAACCGATCAATTTTACCCATTTTATACAAAAACTAATATACTTACAGTAGGTACATGTAAAAAGATTTGAGGTAGCTGTTACTTACATTTTGATAATGTTTCTTCGTCTTTGAACTTGGATATCTATTTGTTTTTCATAAATCGGTGTCCATTATACCGAGTTGACTGAAATAAAGAAAAATACTACGTAAGAAAAGAAAGAAATACTTTGATGAGCCGGCAAGCAAAGCAACCCCAGATTAATAATAAAGTACTAGGTAAAGCAACCCACCTCACCACAAGAAAAAGAAAATATAAAGAAGAAAAGAGAAAGCGAAAAAGGGAAGTTTATGAATGAATGAGTGAGTGATAGAGAATCTCATTAGTGCTGCCACGCTTACTAAGCAAAATCCGCTAGGAATTTCATATTTTAATGGGTGTAATGTAATTTCAATCAAACATGCCCTAGATTCAGCGTAAGCACGTAAAAAGTAACCAAATAAACAGTGCTTGATTACATGTATTCAAAATGAGCACTTTTTTGATAGCAGCAATTTTGGTAAAATAAAGGTCTTGACCTGGCGCTGATCTTTCTGTACTGGCAATTACGTACGAGAGAGATAGCCAACCATAGACTAAAAAGTATAAATATTTAACTATTTAGAAGGAAAAAAAACAACACAACCTTCCAATCTACGCTTCCAATCAAAGAGCAAATAATGTTGCTCTTTGCTTCCAATAATTTACGTAAACCTCTTTCTTCTGCAGCGAAGATTGTCGGAACGTAGTAATGCTTGATCTTAGTTTCGGAGATTGCGCAAGTACCTACTAGTCAACGTTAGATGGCGTTAACAGGAAAAGCTTGATAAGTTGTTGAAAATAATTTCAGAATGGTTACTTTGCAGGTTACAGTAAGTTTACTACTGGACGTTAGATGGCGTTTGCAGTATAGCTAAAAAACGGAAACGAAATTTTGGATGTGCTTACCAGGCTTATTCTTAAAAGGCTACCAAAATTTTTCTATTCGCTCTCTGATAACATTTGTTCCTTCTTGCCATGGTCCATATTCCGACGACCGCTTTTGCTGCCAATTATTATTTAGCAGAAAAAAATAGCACTAAGATCTGCCAAAAACCACAAAATAACAGTGTGTGCGTGTGTTAGCTTTTGGCATAAAAAAATACTTTTCAAAAAAATCAAAAAAATATTTTTCTTCTCATTATTCATCTCGAATTCTCAAATAATAATTTTCAAATCGAGCTCCTTAAACATTGTTTAAAATCTTACAAAACCACAAAGCGCAACTCACTCCGCTCGTCGATAATATTTTTTATTTCCGCCTATGATCCAGCCAGTAGTCGGAATGCCTACATTGTCGACCACCGAAAAAAAATTACACATTTTTTGCGAATATCCCTAGCTTATCGCATGTGTATTACATTCCTTTCCTACGATCATTAATGAGTAACAGCAAAGCTACACTACACAGACATTAGTAGGTATTCTCGACTCGCTTCGCTCGCCAGTTAGCTTTTTAGGCAGGTTATTCAAACCCCTGTATTTAACTTTTGGCTGCGGTCCTGAGCAAAAGTGAAAACGTTCCCAAAGTAGTCATGTTCATTGGCCACCGCGGGCTACGCACTAAAGTACGTTTCAATTAAAAACACCAACAAACTAAACATGAGCTGCGTAATAAATTCACGTACCGCTCTCGCACTAATTGGATTCAGAGGCTCGAGCAACCAATTAGTGGGAGGGAGACAGATTCTGGTATGCTGCCAAATTATGAAGGGCATGAATGTTAGGCTTAGGCATAGGATGAGTTGGGGCGGTTGACCCCTTCTATAGATTTGAAAATAACATAGTGGAAGCCTTGCTAAATAGGTAGGTACCTAAGGTAGGTTCCATGTTGGCATGTTCAGCAGTGGATGGACCTATAATGTTCTGTGCTGCTGAGGGACAATGTCAACTTTAGGTACCTATAGTAGGTGTAGGTGGTTGTAATGTACAGTCAGTGACAAAATTCGTTATCTCGGGTCATCATAGCATGTGGCCTACCTACCTTTATTTAGGTATTAAATTACCTTATTCAGAATGTTTCGTCATTTATTGTGCCTAGCCCTTCGCAGGTAGGTAATAATAATGGCAATTGCCAAAAAAATAATTGTATTCACGATATTTGGATATTTGTAGAGGAATTTGGGCGCTTCAGCGGCTAGGCCTGCAACCAAATTATTATGATTTTTAAATCAACAAGATTTTCTCAATTCGACCGTATTTTTATGTGTAGGATTCGGATAATTGTTTTTTGTTTGTTGTCCTTTAGATAGGTACTTATCAGATCGTATAGTAATGTAGGTACCTACTTAAAGTCGCTATCTTAACGCGTTTAAGAACATCTTGATCGAAGTCCAAATCCTGCCTATTGCATAGCAATGGTGCCTGCATACCTAGGGGCTTGATAATAATGATAATCCTAAGTGCGTAAAATACATCGCACCCATGAATTATCAAATAACTCAACCCCGTAACAGCATGCAATCTCAGGGCTCACGATTTGAAACTCTAGCATTATCGCAATTTGCCGGCAACGCTTGCAACCTAATACCTAGCTATATCAATAAAAGCCATTAGCATCGATCAACGTAAAGTATTCGGGCGGGGTATTACCTCAAATTGAGTTAAATGCTCTCTGACAGAAATATCACAAGATACTTCACCCAGAAAAGTTGGTGAACGAATTGAGAGGCGAAATTATTCAATTCAATTCTTGGTGTAAGGCTTTGCGCCTGGTAGAAACAATTCTTCCAATGTCCGTAAGGCTCATTAGACTTTGGAAGTTAAAAAAAAACAAAACAAAAAGATACCAAAGTGATCTGAGAGCGTGAGTGGGAAACCAGCACCAGAACAGAAAAAAACACAAAAAAACAGAATTTTTAAGTTGAGTATGAACAGCTCAATTGAATCTAACTTACAACTTTAAATTTACATAATACCTACAGAGAATCATCATCATCATCATATTAGTCCACTGCTGAACGTCATCCATGGATGATCCGTGGATGACGATCTGCGAGAGATCTGGCAAGCATTATGGCTCTCATTAGGGGAGGCCTATGTCCCGCTGTGAACTAGTATAGGTTGATGATGATGATGAAGGCAACGGCATTGGCGTATCTATTTTTATTTTCCAGGGTAGGGTGGGGGTTAGGCCCTCCATAAAATATAAGGTCCGCCAAATGCGAGTGCTCTAAATCCAGGTTTCTGTTTTAGGGTTAACCTTCAGCTCCTAAACATCTACATTTATTCACCCTGGGATGGGCAGAAGACCATTTTACTAGACCATTCCAGAGTGCATGACAGACATCAAGGGTGGACTAGACCATCTATGGCATCTTTGGTTGTAGGGATGTCGTCGATGACTCATTCGGCCAATACTAAATCAGATTTGACTGCTCACTCTGTATTTCTAATCCTACTTTTTTGATCCTTTACCTATGGTTACTTACCTATCATTCGTATTTGTAACTCGCTGCGCTGTTTTATTGCTTCTGTTTTCTCAGCCAGCTTGGTCACCGAACGCGCTGCTGTGATCTTCCGCCGAATTCTCTGATTTACGTCTAAGCTTTGAATTAAACCTGTGTATCTATTATTATTTTCAAGCTTTCACATTAGTGTGGAAAATGGCGCCAGTGAAAAATACCCCTTAAGTGCCATTAGCGCAGCATATGTAACATTTCTATTAAATTCATCTCCGAGGCGTGAGTTTGATCCTAACTATGTTTTAATTGCTAAAGAGATTACTTCATGTTGATAATAAGCATTAATAACAGTGGAGAGTCGATTGAGACCCGTTGACACGAGTTAGTTACTGAACCGACTAGTTTGCTAGTCGTTTTAGTAAACTAAGAAATAAAACCCGTCTTTACACTGTTTAGTTGGGGACTGGTTTTGGTAGTAGAATGTGCTGGGTTAGTTGAATATAGGCGTGTTAATTTGATGTTAACATAACGTGTATGAAAACCACACTATGTAATATTATTTTGAAAGTTTAGAAGTATTTGTAGTAATATTGCGGTGTCCATCAACACTTAATTAAACTTATCCATATAGAGAGACTCAATTGTGTGCACTATATTTGAGATTAACATTGCTTATAACAGCTCTGTTAGTTAATGATCCACCACTATCTCAGAAGGACTAGCATATCGAGGCCGAAAGTTAGCTGCAGAGTCAAATAATAGCGCAAACAACTTTATAAAAAAGCAAAGTTATACATTATTATAGTTTAGACACCTACTGTATATTGTATGCTGATAGAAATAAGTATGAGTTGAAATAAAACCATTTTCTTTTTATAACATGCCAGTACACTAGCCAGTTCACTATACCGAGTCCACTGGCCGATGTAAACGAGCCTCGGGGCGTATTGACGCCTCCAATAGAGTTGTTATACTTAGTAATTAGAAACACGGAGTGCGGGAGACTCTAATGATTGGTTTAATTGAGGAAAATGTAACGCTCAAAGCTAATAATTAGTAATTTTATAGTTCTATCGGTAAGGAGTAGTTTTTTTCTAGAAGCTTTTACCAAACTGTATTAAAAGAAGAAGGTACTCAATGTGACTGTAGAGGGGTCATCAAAATTGATGAACTAGTAGGTGCCTACAAGGTTAAAAGTTGGTGAAATTTTTTGGAGATAACGCCCAAACCGTTGAAGCATTTTATTGCACAGACACCCGATAAGAAGAGATTTTTAGAAACTCTACACCTAAGAGGACTAAAATTACTGAACACGTGTTTCAGGATTTTTCTAAAAAGTTAAAATGGGGTAGATCGGGTTATAAAGTTTGAGATTCGTAGTTTTGCTCCATACTAAAATGTCTGTAACTGTTTTAAGTAGGATGTTTTTCAGTACCTATGTATCTAATGATATACCTAACTAAAATAAGTTATTTCAGGAAACTTAAAAACCCATTAGAGAGGGTAACACAGGGCGAGACGTCATTGCGGTATTTTTAGGAACCAGTGGCACAATTTGCTTGTAACTTACACAGTTGTTGTTCTATTAGATTGAAGAGCAGAGCAAGTCAATGCGATCGAATCCGCGAGCGGAAAGCTTGTTAACATAAAAAAGATATGATCAAAGAGTATTTGCGCTTACTAATTTCCAAAAAGGTTACCTACCTCTGTCCCGCTCCTATGAACGAAAATCGTATTATTATCCTATACCTACGCTCAAATGGTTGCAACGGCTTAGATATCACTTTAAGAAAAATATACTAAAATACTTCCACCAAGAAAACGACTCATTTTTGCGATATCACTAAATCGGTAATACCTGATTTACACTTTTTTAAGTACAAGTGCGTACACCTGCGTCTTGTAAGCGCGATTTTTAGACGCGGCGCTGAGCAGCGCGCCTTCAAATCGCAAAACTCAAGACACAATGTCTGAAAGATAAATACGTCTTAACGTATTTTAAGTAATTTAAAATAAGTAAGCGGTAAGTTAGTAGTTAGTTTAAAATATTCCGTGAAAAAATGTTGGAAATCATTAGGTATGTCACTTGAACTTGATACTTAAAAAAGTGTAAACCAGGCATAAGTAGCCATACATTTACCAGTAGCACAGACAATAAGCCGTAAACGATTTGAAACCGCATCAATATCTAGAGGGCGTTGCATAGAAAACAATAGGCATTGTGCTCTGCGCATAGGAGATATGTTGCTGTCTTTATGATGTGGCAACCAACCTTTTTTCAGGCACACCTCCTCGTTTAAGACCCTATTAGAAGTCTCTAAATAGCGATAACTCTAAACTACCTATCTCTAAAATAGTAAATACCTACTAGAAATAACCTTATTGTTCATGTTATAGATTTATTGAAAACGAAAAATACAATCAAGGAATAGAAAAAAATAAAAATACAATTGAAACAAATGACTGAAACTACAGACGGTTGCAAACAGTCTAAAGGTAGCTGATCATGTCATTCAGTATACTATATAAAACTGTTTTTTTTGCAAATATCGAATCATTGGCCTGACAAAATTACCTAATGTAATTACCTTCAAAACAACCGCATCGATATTGATAACCTCCTTTGAAGTCTGTTTGCGAAAGATTTTAGGAGTTTAATATCCTTCCCCTTGAGTAAGTACTAAAGTCCGAGTCTTTAGACTTAGGTATTACGACCTCTTCCTAGAAAGTCGCAAACAATTAATCTTACACAAGTTTCTATATCACCAACAGTTCAACAGTTTAACAATGCGTGACATTACACAAAGTACTGTCGGAGCGACAAATCGCAGGACATTACAGCCTGTCACAGAAACATCAAATTAATATGGGAACTCGATTGACGCTGAAGAGTGTAGGGTGACAACGGTTTAAGATTTTTTTGGGGATAGTTACCTAAGATTTTTTTTTGTAGACTATATCATTTCAACTTTCTAGAGTACGTAATAATGTAAACTTCAGGAGAAAATACAGAATACACACTAAGACAGATAACTGTCTTAGTATGTTTCTTTAATTTAATTTTAAAAAAGGTCTTGCAATAATAATATTGAAAGACCTTTTTTAAAATTAAACATGTAGGTATTTAATCATAATCAATTATCAGTAATCAATAGATAAACTTTATTCTACAGTTTGTGTAGGTACTCCATGATAGGTAAGTAAGTACTTATAATTTATTCTAATTCTCAATAATAATATTGAAAGACCTTTTTTAAAATTAAACATGTAGGTATTTAATCATAATCAATTATCAGTAATCAATAGATAAACTTTATTCTACAGTTTGTGTAGGTACTCCATGATAGGTATTCTAATTCCGGACACGGGAAAGTCTCAAAGGCGACAAGCCAAGTGCATAGGACGCACAAGTGCACTACTATAAGTAATATCTTCAGATAAACAAAACAATGCACACCCTACTCGTGAGATCGAGGTGTTCTCACGGACAGTTACACAAATAGCTTAATTCAACTTTAATGAGCCCATTGCGTGAAAAGAATTGATTTGACAGATTGACTTTTAGTCCTGACTGTACTTTTCCGAACTAGTTGGTACGGAAGTAGATTTAAGCAATTTTATTTGTGAGAGGAGTTTCTCTGAAGGATAGGATTCGTAATGTTTACATCCGACAGAGAACCAAAAGTTACCATAATGGCTTGCGTGCAAAGATGCCTTAAGGGCTTGCGTACATAGCTCAAAAAATTAGAAAGCTGAAGTGGCAGCGGGCCGGCCATATCTCGCGAAGAACCAGCACCCGTTGGGGTAGATGTGTTCTTGAGTGAAGACCGTGGCTCTGCAAACGTAGGACTCTCTCCGGCCAGGTAGGATGACGATCTGCGAAAGGCTGCTGGCAGATGCTGGATGCGGCAAGCTGAAGACAGGGTGCTATGGCGCTCATTAGGGGAGGCCTATGTCCAGCAGTGGACATAGGATGATGATGATAATAACGCGTTCCAATTACGTTTGCTCTTGATGATCAGAGGGCGAAGTCAGGTTGCTAATGATGATGATGGTACTAAGAGGTACTTAGCTATTCTAATTTGTTTATAATCACTTGACGCCACGCAAGCCATTATGGCACCTGACTGGACGAGATTGGGTCTTTCTTTACTATTTTTCTTCTTTTTATTATACATACGAGCATCTGCCCGTGGATTCGTAAGCGTTTTTTCTATTGAAACGTCTCAACCAAAGTGAGCGCAGTTTTATTGGAACTACTTACTTTAATTACCTTTTGTTTCACCTAAGCCAAACATTAGGTACTTTCTTAGAATTGGTAAGTAATGAGAAAGATTTTAGGCAAAACTCTTTAAAATACATAATCGATTATTAATTAGGTAGTTACCTAACTAAGAAAATTACAAAAAAAAATTAAATAAATAAAACTAGTACTTATTTACAATTGAAATAAATTGAGCTAGGTAACTGCAAACCATTTACTGCAAACAATCTAAAGCTCAACCTCATATAATATGTTTCGAATTATAATATTAAGCGGTTTCACGGCATTTTCACACGTAGATTTAAGTATATGCACTAGTAACTAAATTAAGGTAGAGCAGAGCTTAGAAATATACAGGATAGGTAGAGTTCCCCAAAACCAAAACAGTGAAAACTAACTGTGGAATTATCAACCTACTTCATCAAAATAAAATGGAATAAAAAGACTTTGTAGTGTTAGCAGGGTCGGCGTTAATAAAATTAAGTATGAAACTCATTGGTTGGAATGGGAGGTTCGAATTTTCAAATTTGGAACGGGCGGCCATCTTCCAAATTGCCGCCATAAAAGCGATAATTGTATCAGCTCATTGGCCGGTAGCTAACTGAAACCAACTGTTAAATGCTGAGTTTTTATTAGTATAATGTTGTTGTAAACGTTTTATTGTGTTCTGTGTTGTGTGAGTGAATACATAAAATTCAAGGGTTATAAAATTGTATTACCAAGGTACCAGTACCTCCCTTCATCAATACATAACGTAAGTTTAAATAAATAGAAATTGAGAGTAATCAAATGCTTTTCTATCCTATTATGATTACCTACTCAAAAACGTTTGTACCTACCGGGCGGTTGCTCAAAATAGTGTAATCCTAATATCATCATAATACAAAATCGTAGTAAGGTGCAAACAAAAACAAATAAAGAGTTCTCAGTTTAAAAATACAATAAATAACACTGGCCACGAGCTCATTTCGAACGTAAAAAGATTCTAAAAAATGAAGCGTTCGAAATTTAATTTATTCAAAATTGAAACGTCATGGGGCACAAAGGCGCGAGGCACAATGGCGGTGCCGCGCGGCGAGTGTTAACACGAAAATTAAATGCTGATATCACAATTAATCAAGGGTCCATATTAATAATTGGCTATTCACTCCGTGAGGTGTCAAATTATATATCTCAATTAACGCAGGATGGAATAAGGCGGTAGAAAGCACCTTGTTTTCTATTTTGGTAAGTATACTTACCTGTTTAGATAAAAACAAAAACACTTTTGGTACCTAGTACCTAGTAAAAAAAGGTGTTTTCGCAATAAAACTAAAACAAGATTTGTTTTTTCCTCCTAACAACCGCATGCTAATTTCCCGTTCTAATAAGCAAGTTTAATTTTACTACCAAACAATTTTTTCACATCAAATAATAAATTATAATGGATTAATTTTATGGTTAAGCCTAAAAGCTATAAAATGTCAATGGAGGCAATAAAATAGCCAGCATGCTTCGTAAATAAACATTGCGTATTTTTTACAAAGACGTAAATCCTAGAAAGTTGATACAGTTACAAGGATCCGAAAGCTGATTTCTCGATCAAAATCGGATTAATGTAACAGTTTGTTTTTTTTTTATAATTTTGTATGGATTTAGGGAAAAATGAACTCGTAAATAACACTTACACGGCAGCAAAGAGTCGTTATTTCGCGAATAAAAGATTAGGTTCACGAATTCGCTTGTCAGATTAATGTACGGAATAGACTTTCCAACTTTTTACTATTAAAATTATATCAACAACACACTCATAAATTACAGTTCTATTCAAATAAGACTGAGCTAGCGATTGCTTTATACACCGTTTACGCATTTCTTTTCATTACGAGGCAAAACTAAAACCTCAGCTTATCTTCACTTATTTCACTATTATGGGTAAATAAGTAACTTCATTTTGTGTGGCGGGGGATAGGAGCTAGCAGTGGACTAATATAGGCTGATGATAGAGAAGTATTAAGTATTTCAATCATCTGATATAACACGAGCTATGATAAAAGAGAATATAAATAGATGGCAATGGACAATCCACACAGCATCAGCTATCCCCAAGCTATAAGTATTAGTACGCATAAGCTCATAGAAAGAGCACACAGATGTCTGATATACTCAATACAATACATTACAAAGACAGATATTTTTTTATTATACATAGAAAACTCCCAGAAAACCTTAACACATATTTGCAGAACGTACAATTTTTTTTATCAAGATGGGAATAGAACCGCAACCTTCTGCGTCTCATGCAGACCTTCGCCCACCGTCCTACATCAGTCGTCTCTATATAGGTATATACTGGCTGGATAGATACCTAATGCATTTCCTTTGGCGGTCTCGGAGTTAGCATGAATCCTCCATTTTCCAGAATAGATCTGTATCTATTCTGTGATCCAGGGCTAAAATGGAGGATTCAAGACAATGGAGGATTTCAACTTCTGTACCTGTGTACAGAAGTTGCTCTTCGCGAAAACAATTGTTCAACAAGTTACTCCTGCAGCGACGTAAAAAAGTACGAACAGTTTAGTGTGCGGAAGAACTTGTATGTATGTAACTACCGCGATATTTACCTAAACATTGCCTGGATGTCGTAAGAGCCACGAAGGGACTTTTCATAGCAATATATTTATGAAAACTTATTGTAGAGTCATAGAAATATTAATCGATTCCATAAAACTAGCGATATACACATATAATGTAAATAATAGAAAATATAAGAATAAACTCGCTCTGTCCACAGCTAACTAAATAATATTAATGTATCTTGTATCTTGAGTAGCTTACTTTGGGGCTAGATGATGCTGTGTGGATTGTCCAGCATTATTTATTTATTTATTTATTATTATTTATCTTTCAAATAGCAAATACGCTTCTCCAACTAAACTCAAAGTGAGTTGCAGAAATTATCATGTTATCAGTAAATGAATTCAAAAAATTGTCATACTCTCGTTACACGTTTCTTTACATTTAAGTAATAAAAATTAAGTGAACAAAAATATGAATTTTCTAATGTGTCCAGGTGTCCTGTAAAGGTCTAAAGGAAATAAAGCACTTTGAGTTTGAGTTTCCAGAGAAAGGTCAACGGCTTCTTTTTGTGTAGGTATTTTAACACCACTGGAATCACTTATCTACCTGCCTTTAATCAAGCGTGGTAAGATAATGCACTAACAGTATTAAACCAAGTAAACCTGACCCCATAAAATAGTATTACAAGATCTAGAAAGTTCCAAAGACAATAAAACAAAAAAATAATATCCAGTCGATTTATACTATTGACATTTAAATCTACAAAAAGTGTCTTACTTATTCGATCGAAGGCAAGTATATTAGGGTTGTCTAGAAATGTTGTCCCAGAGAATAGTATTATATCGATGAAGAAAGACAATCTTATGTTTACACGAATGCGAGAACTCGTCGGTAGGCAAGGCCTCAATCAATATATGACATGAGAGAATCTCGATGACATGAGAGAAGCGCACTTGGATGAAATGCACAATGATTTGTTCCTAAAACGCGATCTACCAGGAGACCATTTGGAGACCAAGGCAGTGGTAGGTAGAATCATAATCAGCCTCCTCATCCCGACTTCAGCCACTGCTGGTTCTGGTCTCCAAACTGTTGTGACACTCCAAATCGTCCTGTGACAGCCTCATCCAGGTTCTCCCCACGATGTCCATAATATCTTCTGCCAATATCTCGCAGCTGGACGTCAAACTCCTCTTTACCCAGTTCTTGGACGCCATTCTCTTGGTGCCTTACTCCACCAGTCGTCTTGTCTCCTTGCCAGGTGTCCTGCCCAGCTTCATTTTAGTTCCGTGATTCGATTCCAAGCACCCTTCAATTTTAGAATCTGGTAGAGCAAACTCTGATTCCATTAATGAAGCTACCTTAACTTTTAACATCATAGTGGCGATCGCGGCGTTTTGGTAAGTTACATCATCATTAACCTATAGTAGTCCATTGCTGGACAAACTTCAATTTGGCTTGAAAAACTTCAATTATACAATATTTAAGTTAGTTTTCAGTATTTTGAAATTATAATTTCGGTGATGTAGAGCTCCTTTAGGTATAGTATTTTCTAACTTATCGATAATAACAAAAAATACAAAATATCGTTACATTTAGTCACGTCACTATAATAGGGCTTAGACAGACGATACCGCATATAATTTACGACCGATATGGATTCGGATTAGGAAGAAAATTATTTCATTTTAAGACCGCATAAAGTTGTCACGTTACTTATAAAAACTTCTTGTCGGTGATGTTAATTTGACTTACGTATCTATATACCTTTTTATTTGTGAAAAACCTAAGTAAAGGATATTTTCTTATGAAATGTATAATAGCTTGATAGGTAAGAAAGATGATTATAGAAAATCATTTTTATTGGAAGAACTTTTATAATTATAACATGGAGGTCTTATAGTTTGAACAAAAAAATAATAAACGTAGTAAGGATGATACTTTACTTTAGATTGATAGAAAATACTTTAATTGCACAATTAGATCCCATAGATAATATTCGATTTTTAAATAAAAAAAAACAACTTATTAAGAAAATATCACAACAAAGAATTATCAATCCGTTACTGATATAATGAAATAAAATTTCTTGATAAAGTACCTACCTATCCCAAAATTTAGTTTATAAAAACAACAACCGTTTAATTTTAACAATAAAATAACAGACTTTATCGTCATCGTGACTGTCAAAAGTAGTTTTGTTTTACATCGTGACAAGCAATTATAGGTGTTAACGAAATATTGTTTAAAAACAAAAACGGATCAGTTAATAGCTGAACATCTGTTGTGATTCAAGTTACACGGACGAATGCGTGCTACACATTCTACCTGACAAAACTTTTAGAAGAGCCTCCAAATGGACTTTGTTAGCGATACTTAGGTACCTAAATAGGTATATTGAATTAGGGTTCTGGGTGTTTTCTATGTATAGTAAAAATATTTATCCATGTAATGTATTGTATTAAGTAACTATAGGTGTTAGTCATCTAGTTTAGCTTAGGGCTAGTAAATCAGTAAATCAAATCATTATTTTATTTAAAATATTATCTTTCTTACACTTTACTTAAACTACTTATTAATTTGTTAAAATGCTAAAGCAAAAAACATTTTGTTAATTTGCTGATTTGCTTTACATTATCTATAAATGTTTCTTCTTAAGTATACATATACTATATTGTCGTATTAATAATTATGAAATAGAAGAGCTGTTTCTCCCAATACAGTAGATGTCTAATAGTAGGGGATAGGTGTACAAAATGATCCCTCGAGGTAAAATGATCCCCTATGGTTCCCAGCAAACTACTAATGCCATTTATCTGATTTAAAAGCAAACGTCTTTCCCGTTCCCCGCTCAGTGATCTCACAAGGTGTCATGGCGATGTGAGTGTTGTGCTTCGAAATATTTCGGAAAAAAGAAAATTGGAGTGTCTAATCTACGGTAAGCATAAAAATAATGTTTCATTGTTGAAATTTGGTTGCATTTTACCGAATGAATGTTTTTCTGGCTGTTCCTATCAATATTCAATTTACTTCTCAAGCATGCTACGATCTCAATAAGGCTGTTTCGAGGTTATTTTTAGACATGTTATGAAAAATGTGCTCTTGGGGTCAAACGATCCCTTTTTGCAGGTACAAAATGATCCCTGGAATCATAGAACTTAAATTAATGTTTTTAACTTTTTTTTATATACCTGTGTACGATTGCTTTTTACCTTTCCGTCCCAATGATTTAAATATATATCAATGATTTTTATACACATGATGCTTATATTTTTACAGATTATCATACGAGCAAATACGAAAGGAAAACTACACGTCAAAACTGGAGTGAAAATTCCATGAAAAAAGCTTTAGAAGCTGTGAAAAAAGGATAGTTGATGAGTTATTACTATGTGTTATTAAAAATTTCTGATCTCAAGAAAAAGAAAGATGTTTAATGATTGTTTAGGTTCTGTAATTTCTACCTTGGTATTTAGACACAGTGTTCATAAGGTACCTACTATAAGAATTTAAGTAAACTATTTTTGATTATTATTTGTGTTGAAAATAAACATAATCGTGATTATGTACTCTTATCTTTTATTCTAACTATAATAATAGGGGATCATTTTGACCCTACCCCAGGGATCATTTTATACACCTAGGTGTCCAAAATGATCCTTTAGTAATGTTTTTGAAAATCTGAAATAAATCTTGTAAAAGTTAAAGAACGCAAAATAAGGGTACGCTAAAACGTTAGCACTGAAATTATTCATCTTGATCTCCTTCAACATTTTCAATAACCTTCATACTTTGGACATAATCAAGCTTTTCCCTTAGGGGGATCATTTTGTACACCTATCCCCTATAAAGAAGGTTCTGAGTACCTACGGATAAAAACATATTGTAATGTGATTTTCTATAATATCATGTCTATCATCGACAATTTGAAGATGTATAAGAACCGTTCTATTTCTTAGATTATAAGAAATAACCTGTTTAAACAAATAAAGCTTCATCGCAGATTAAGTAAAATATATGTCCCGTTAAAATAACAAAAAGATCAGATTAAGATCGTGTCCACAGAAGCGAAGTTGTTTTATTTATTGTTTTTAAACTTAGAGATAACTTTAATGTGTGAGACTTGAGCTATGTTTATGGTTAGATCGCGTGTGTGGTGTCTACATGGTGCCGACTTATGGTCGCTACTGATGTTTTCTCAGATCCTTAAATTTATAAAGATTTGAGATATTGATACTACCATTTAGTGCGGTAGATTTGTAACCGTATACGTAACCAGATTTAGGAAGATGTTTTTAACATGAATAAGAGAATTGGAATTACCAACAACAGATTGTACAAGAACAAAATAGTAGAACAAATCTTAAAAACCTACAGAACCATTCTATGACAACAATAAAATATTTAATAATATTCCAGAGGACCGAAATACCTAGGTATCACTAATCTTTTTTGAAGTAAAAAAATTGCTTCGAATACATTTATTGAGCCTATAATAAAAAATAAATATGATTTAAAGCTATACCGATTATACCCAGATAGGTACACTAAAATATTTTGTCATTAGATTCTGATTGGGCGAGCGAGAGATAAAAAAACGTAGGGTTATCGGGAATCGATAAACGTTATTAATTAATTGAATATTCGATGGGCTCATTATGAATTTTAACGCGCCACGCTAATGAGTCGGCCACGTAGCGATTTGTCTTCGTTATTTGACAATACTGGTAAGCTGAGCTTTTGGAGGACGCGACTTTTATACGCGACTTTCTAAACTTTATCGTGAACTGTGGAAAGTTTTGGTCTCGGTGTACATAATTTACAAAAATACCTTAAAGCTTTAAGGTCCTCTTTTTTGACCTTTAAGGTCTTTTTGTAATTTTTGTAAACTTATTTTGCAAAAATATCGATGTGACAATTTGTCAAAACAGGATCATGTGCTGCAGCCCCTTGCACTCTGGGTGAGATAATACCTAAGAAATTCCAAAATAATTATACCTATTTTTCGGGATATTATAATAGCTCGATTATTATGAAACAACTCTAAAACCCCAGTGCCATAAATATGTGTGCTGACTTATAACATTCCAATATTTGCACTATCTTAATTCAAGTATCTATGTATAATAGTGTTCATTAATTCATTAATTCATCCATTTATACCGTACGTACAACGTAGATCTCTGTCATTAATTATTCGACTTGTTAAAAAAACTATAAACCTACCTAATATTTTTTAAGCAATACTTAATAGGAACAGCGTCAATGAAAATACCTATTATATTTCAGATTACTAAAAAACAAGAATCTTGATCATAACTATGGGACCATACGAGAAGCACCAGATTTAATAGTACATTGTTACCCAAGGGTTGAAAGTAACTTATTCAGTCCCGAGACAGGGCGCCAATAGTTCGAGGGACTACATAAGTTACTTTCACCCGAGGTAAACACTGTGCTTTTCATTACGAATACAAGGAAATATAAATAAAAAACATGAGAAAACAAATTAATCAAATTGCCGCTAAATTTTTTTTATATTTTCGTCCATCGAAAGCCATACTGCCTTGTCTTTCGTATTTTTTGAATTCAGTGAATAGTCGCTTAGGCGATTTTTTTTAGCTTCAGCATTTATTCTGCCACTATTATAGTTCAATAGTAACGTTATAGCTGTCAGTTGAAAACGATTCTTCATAAGGCGGAAAAGTATCACTTTCAACCCGCTCTTCAGGCATGTTCAGACCTACTTTCCAAGTATTAATAATAAAAAACGAATCTATAACAGTTCGCAACGAAAAAGTACTGTAAAAAATTACAGTCAAATCGCTCCTTTAAGTTAGTTTAGTTGCCTGAAAAAAAATTCGCCCGGCGGATCGGTGCGACTAAAAATCTCGTCACAAAGTATTTTGTTACCAAAAATGCGTAATTAAATTGAATAATATTATATGATTTACTGTAAATTAAACTGAGAGTCGCCTGATTAGGTCGGGAGATGACTCTATCATCTGAAACCTGCATTAATTTATTTTATCATCATCGTTTCGAATTAAGTTTTGTTGTAAAATTATTGATTGAAAAAACATAAAATTGGATTGTTCATTTAGGAATGTTTTCATCATGAGATTCCGATCAGAACACATAATTATAACTATTTAAGGGGTACGCGGTTATTTAACTATTTTTCCCGACGCTTCAACAGGTTTATACACACACAGGACTCGGGAGTCATTCTTTATTTTATTTAAAACGCAAGAAATATTCGTTAAATTATTGATTTATTTGTATATATAAAAAAAATGGAAACAAAACAAATTATGAATATTATTTACAATTGTATCAGTTCACCTATGCAGCAGATGCTCAGACATATTTTTAAAAACCCGGAGAGCCCACCGAGGCTCTTCGAACCTAGGGTTCTGGACTCCAAGGGAGTAAAGCGTAGACTCAGTCAAGACAAATATTTGCGCCTCTATTGAGATCTTATTTTTTTATTAGTCCCAGTAACATGTCTATGGAAAAATAATTAATTATAATTTGTATACTTTTTTTTGAGATATGTACGTACATACTCTATTAACAACAAAAATTACAATCTCTATCAGCAGCAAACATGGAATAGAAACAGAGGCAGCAAATCTCACTAATATTATGAATGCGAAAGTTTGAATAGATGTATGTATGTATGCATTTTTGTTATGTTTTGACGTCAAAACTATTGAATGGATCGGGCTGAAATTTTGAATAGAGGTAGTTCTAGGCCTGAAATAAAACAGATAGATAGATAGAAAATACTTTATTTCACACTTAAACCTAAGAAAGAATTTACATAATCAAGTTATAATTTGAGCTACAATTCGCTGTCTTATCGCTCAAAAGCGATCTCTGCCAGACAACCTGGTTAATAGTCTATTTTATTTTATAGGCATATAACATAACATAACATAGGCTATTCATATTTTTTTACGCGGTGAAGGGCGCAGGTTTTTGGACTCTAAGTAGGTATTAATTCTAAAGTAAGTATTAAAATATGTTTATCAACCTGTTTCAATACCTTCCCTACAGAATCGGATACAACTTTACAAGCTGTTACTTGAAAAAACATATTTGTTTTCTTTCCGTTATTTATAGCTTACACTTGAATTGAATAGATCAGTATTAATTCGAACACGATTATAACTTGTCCAAGTTTCGGTTGTGGGCTGTAAATCTTACTGTCCCTGATACACGGTTGGAAAATTTCAATTCGACCAAAGCTTGCTTATTGCTTTTTACTTATTAGCTTGTTTATTATATTCACATTACAACACAAGACTTGGGACCAACAAGTGGCCTCACAAACATCGCAACTTATCGGCAGTTCCGGGTATACCTACACATTTTGACAAACCTTTGAACACGCAGGGACAGAATACCAAATGGATTTTGGTTCTACTTTTGTTATCCATGTTGTTTTTAGTACATACCAATGTTTTTTTATTTTATTTAGGTTAATCTAATTTTTAAAAGATACTTTATAAACAAGACAATAAGTAAAATAAGTAAATATACCTAAGTACAACTTTTAGTTTCTCATATAAGTGAACTGTTTGTGTTCTTTGAGAATAAAGATTCCTTTTTAGTCAAAGAACTCAAGACCATAGAGCGCCAAGATTTATAAAACTTTTAATAAATATTACAGTTTAGTCAATTTGATGCGCAGTGTATGAAAATATATTATTTTCATCAAATGTTAAATGTCAATCAAATCAAACAAGAGCTACTAAACTCATGAAAAGAACAACGACTAAAATTATACCTACCACATATTAAGCGGATTGACTAAAAAACCGTGTAGGTATTGAAGTTAACTGTCGCGGCCCACGATAATTTAAAGCTTAGGTATGAATTAACATATTTAAATATTTTAACACTTTATTGATTGTCGTTTTTATTTATTTTTTGATTTATACGTAGTGTTGGTTTGTTGGTAGGTGCTAATAATTATCGAGGTGAAATATCTAGAGTTTCTTGGTAAGAAGAAAATTATCAACAGATTATTTTAGCTATTCTTTCTACTAATACTACTGTTATATTTTAGTTTTAATTTAAATGATGTAATTAATTAATACACTCAATTAGATTTTATCACACGTTTTATTTACTTTATTGAAACTCTTCGACCGACTGTCACAAAGCAGTGTTGCCCCCCGTTGGTCAACGTAAATGCTACACTCTTCCCCACTTTAATGGAAATGATTACTACACTAACTTATCTAGACTAACTAAATAGAAACATAATTACTGTGTAGGTACTAAACTAAATAACATATTATATTATATACATATTTTGTTCTTTTAAACTAAATAAACAGTTGATAATGAAGTTAGATATATAATACAATCTTACAATCTTATTTTAAATTTTGACTACATTCCAGAAGTTGATTGACATGTCGTTTCCAATGAAGACCATCCACTTCTACAGTGTATGTAACACCTGGTACTAGAATCTCATAAATTTTTCCTAATGACCATTTCTTTTTGGTTTTTCTATAGTCTTTTACCATCACCTTTTCTCCGACTGAAAATAATTTATTTACCTTTTTATCTTTACTATTTATTGTTAATTTTACTTGTTCAAAGTCTACTTTATCATTTACTGGGTTTGGTCTCAGCAATGAGAAACGGCACCTCAACTCTCTCCCTAGCATCAGTTTTGCTGGACTAATGCCCGTGGTTTTGTGTACAGTACATCTATAATCAAATAGAAACAAATTACAAGCATACTCCAATTTCTTTCCACTCTCTACAATTTTTATTACATGAGACTTAAATGATTCTACAAAACGTTCTGCTAGTCCATTTGTTGCTGGGTAGTATGGTGGACTGAATGTTTGTTTAATTCCCACTATTCTACAAAAACTTTTAAATTCCTCACTGGTCCATGTAGGTCCATTATCAGTCACCAAATGTAAAGGATACCCATAACGAACAAATAAACTTTTAAATACATCAATGGTTTTTTGTGCTGTTATATTACTCATAACAAATGCCTCTGGCCATTTTGAATAGGCGTCCACTATTACTAGAAACATTTTAGAATACAATGGCCCTAGGAAATCAGCGTGTAACCTATGCCAAACAGTGGGGGGTTGAGGCCACAGTGTTAATTTAGTTTTTTCTGGATTTTTATGATTTTGTAAACAATGAATGCAACTTTTTGTTATGTTCTCTAATTCAATATCCATATTAGGCCACCAAAAATATGACCTAGATATTTCTTTCATGCGTGTTACACCTAAATGGCTAGCATGAAGCTCACTCATTACATTTTCTTGGATATTTATTGGTATGATTACCCTGTGACCCCATAACAGACATTCTTTTTCTGTACTGATTTCATTTTTTCTTCTAAAATATGGTTCATAGTCCTCACCCAAATCGTTTTTAATTGGCCAACCATCTCTACAATAACGCATGATATTACATAATATTTTATCTTTTTTAGTTTCACTTTGAACCGTTTGCCAATTTAATGTTTTTAAATCTGACTTAACTATATAGTTAATAGTATTACATTCAAAACTTTTATCAATCATCCGAGTCATTTTTCCTGTATCATTATCCTCAATTGCTACTCGTGATAAATAATCCGCTGGATTATTTTTGGATTTTATGTGATGAACTTCATAGTTAAATCCATTCAAAAATATTGACCAATATTGTAATCGCCTTGCTGCCATTTTTGGTATTCCATATTTTGGTCCTAATATTTTAACTAATGCCTCATTGTCCGTTTGTAGAATGAATTTTTGTCCAAATAAAAATTCATAAAATTTACTGACACCAAACACAATTGCATAAGCCTCTTTTTCTAAAATTGGGTACTTAATTTGGGTATCATTTAATTTTTTACTTGCAAATGCTACTGGCCTTGTGATATTATTTTTGTCTTTTACAGAGAGCACAGCAGCAACCCCCGTATCTGCTGAATCACAAGTTAAAACAATTGTACAATTCTGATCAAAATGTGATAGTGGTGTTGTGTTTGCTAAGGCTTTTTTTATTTCCTGAAACGATTTATCACATCCCTCTGTCCACTCAAACTTATCCCTTTTTAAACAATCATATAATGGCTTTAATATTATTGCCATGTTTTGTAAAAATCTGTTATAATAGTTAACTTTTCCCAGGAATGACCGCTGCATTTTTACATTGTTTGGTTGAGGCAATGACAATATTGGTTCTATTGTGCTTTTAATAATTTTTACTCCTGTTTTGTTTACTTCAAATCCAAAAATATCCATTTTAATTTTAATCCTGAATCTACAAATCTTTGCAGTACCTGTTTCAATTTATCATATGTCTCTGACAATGTTTTTCCATAAACATACACATTATCTATGTAAACAATAACATCTAGTCCATTTAGTTTTTGTGTAATTAATCTTTGAAATGAGCCTGGTCTGGTACTAACCCCAAATGGGAGGAATAAGTATTTGTAGATTCCCTCCTCCGTTACCACTGTCACTAGTTCCTGTGATTCTTTGTCTAATGGAGCTTGTAAATAAGCCTCCCGTAAATCTAATTCACAGAAATAACTATTTCCTTGAATTTTCATTAAAATTTTGTTAATAGTGGGTAAAGGAAAATGATCAATCTGCAAATACTTATTTATTGTAATTCGAAAATCCCCACACAACCGAACTGTCCCATCTGGTTTTAAAACAGGTACCACTGGAGTACCCCACTTGGAGTACTCAACTGGTTCAATTCGTTTATTTACAACTAATCTTTCAATTTCTTTTTTAACTTTATCCTTTAATGCAAATGGAACAGTTCTTACCGGCATGAATATTGGCTTTACATCTGGGTCAATAGACAAGTGAATAGGTTCTCCCTTAAACTCCCCCATACCTGGTTCAAATAGGGTACAATATTCCTTTTTTATACTGTTTATTACTGTTTCTTTAGTACTTTTTTCACAAACCTTTTGTTCAAATCTTGGTGGCCATACTTGTAATAAAGAGAGCCAATCTTTCCCTATTATCTTGGGCAGTCCATTCCTTACCACAAACAGTCTTTGATTGTTTACCTTTACTGACTCATATCTGATATTTAAGTTTTCAATAACCCCCAATGGTGTTGAAGTCGACTGGTCAAAGTTGGTGAATATCACATTACGTTGTTTAATTTCTAAATCTGGAAAATATTGTTGTTTATCAGCCATTGTGATAGTACTTACATCTGCTCCAGTGTCAATCTCAAAATCTATTAATTTTCCATTTACACTAACCTGTAATGTTGCAGAAGGAATTTTACTATAGCTGAAATTAAATATGTCAAATATTTCCTTATCCTCTTTTGTGTCTTTATTTTCTTCCACCTCCTTTATCTCTTTGTCAGTATTTTCAACCAAGTTGACATTTTTAACTTTATATGCCTTGTTTTTACTGCAAACTTTGAAGATATGTCCCTTGACGCCACATTCGCTACAAAATTTCTCACGTAGATAGCATTCTCCTTTTAAATGTCCACTCTTCCCACAGCAAAAACATGCCCCACTTTGTTTACTCCTGGGTATATTTGGGCGAAAACTTCTGTTTTTGTTTTTATTGACATTTTCTTCTTTTAATTTGAACATTTGTGGTTGTTCTTGTTCCGTTGTTTGGTTAAACGCTATTTTGTAAGCAATTTCTGCTGTTTTTCCAATATTAGTCAACTCTAGCAGCGATTTGTCAGCTTGTTTCAATAATTCAAACTTTATCGAGTCACAAAAAGTACCATTTAGCAATCTTTCCTTTATTTCATCATCTAAGTTCTTGAAGTTGCAGTTTTTAGACAATCTTTTTAGTTCAATTATGTATTGTTCCATAGATTCATTTTGTTTTTGACAGCGTTTCCGAAATTCTGCTTGATGTAATGCATTGTTTTTCACTGGGTGATAGTATTTTGTTAGTTTCTCACATAAGTTTTCATATGTTTGATTCAAAGGTGTTTCTGGTATGCACAATGTTGTTAACAATTCATAAACTTTTGTACTCAATTTCGTTATAAGTAATGGCACTTTTTTATCTTGTTTTATTTCATTTAACATTATGAAACATTCGAATTGTTGTTGATAAGCGCTCCAATTTTCACCAGTAAATGTTTCTAAGCTAGAAATCGCATTCATGATGACGCCGCGTGAATAGTCTTTTGTCTTTATTCTATCTACGAATTCACGTAAATACTTCCTGATTTCTTCAAGGGAATACGTTTCGTCAAAAATAATTTCCTGTGATAGTTTATTTGCAATCTCGATTAATTCTCCTTTCGATCTCTCCTGTATCCAAGATTTCCTCCCTTCTTTTATTAACTGTTCGATGAGATCCATGAATTAGACATACCAATGCTCCTTGAGTCCTTGATTGGTTTGGAAAAAAAAATACCACGCTTCACGCTTCTTTTTAGGTTAGATTTTTCTTCAGTGGTTTGCACAACGGTGCAAGTTTTTATTTTTATTTTCGGGGTTCGTAAGCCGCTCGTCGCCAATGTTATATTTTAGTTTTAATTTAAATGATGTAATTAATTAATACACTCAATTAGATTTTATCACACGTTTTATTTACTTTATTGAACCTCTTCGACCGACTGTCACAAAGCAGTGTTGCCCCCCGTTGGTCAACGTAAATGCTACAACTACTATGTGAAAACATCTTTTTCTAACTTTTATAATAAGCCGTTTTTAAAGAATTTTCCAGTTTATTTCGGATAACGGCGAAAATAAGCTAATCTTGCTCGAGTTTACCTATTTGAGCCGTTTGAGGTGGAAACCCTTGATCATCGGGGTCCTGGGGCACCCTCAATTTATAAAAATCTTACCAAACTTTTAAAGTCCACAGGTGATTGGTGGCAGCCGGCATTCTACTGACTTCTTCACTTCACTTGACTTCAATTGACTTCACTGACTTCTGGTGACGGCTAAGATTTTTAGGAAATTGAGATATTTAAGTGTAAATACCTACCTACTTTTTGTAGTAATACTTGTCCTTTTGATGATTTTGTTTCACCTCATTAAATTAAGCCTTTGGTAAATGTTATATACGATACGTTTCCAATAATAAATAACATATTCCGCTAAATAAGTGACAAAATTAAATATCTTTCAATATACGTCCTAATTATAATAGGTTTCAGGGATGAATCACATATGAAACCCATATAGGTACTAATATATCTACGTAAGGTTTATTACGACCTTTATATTCTTTGCCGTTCTAACAAAGGTGTGAAACATGCATAAAGCAAAATCCAAGAATACCTAACCTGCCATTAGTTTTGTTCGTTAGTCCTCATATAATTATTATTATGAGGCTAAAACACATAAATCATAATAATTTAATGCATGCCTTTCTCGCGCCGACTCACTAACGCTTTTAGGGATCAACAGGGTTGAGACGAAACGGTGGAATAGAAAACAGCTGCTGTTATAATCAGAAGGATGTTGGAAGTCTCGAGAAATCTCAATTTCAGAATTGATAAAGATTTTGTAGGAATCTCGGTATTTTCAAATCTAGAGTAGGTAGTAGGTAACAAGTTCCTTCGGGTAGAGCGTGTTTAATCTTAGGACTCATTTTCACTTTCTTTAGGGAAATGGTGGTCAAAACATTTCATTCTTTGTTGTATATTAGTTTTATTAAATGATATTTTTTTTTGTTGATTTTATTGAATAATTTATTCACTCTCTATTTGTGGAAACTAATTTTTACAATGTGTTTAATTTTCTAGTTCTGAGACTTTTTTTTTACCGTAGATTTAAAAAAATGCTGGAAGGAAGACGATTAAATGTCTATTTGCTATTTGCTCGTATCATTCGCTTTCATTTCAGTGTGATATCTATTTCATTCGATTTCATTTCATTCTATTCATTTCGGCATTCACCAGGACATTTAAGATGCAAAGCGCCTACGGAACCCCTGTTCTACCTATACACACACAACCCAGTGTTTACATCCTGAGTTACGACCGTATTCGCATCTGCTCTCTCGCCACAACCCGAAACGCAAACGATTGACAGCTAAATAAGACGCACAGCTTTTGAGAAAGCCAGTGTTTACGGTGTTTTATGATCATTACGATTATTTTTACCCGACTGACCCTGTACTATGGAGCAGAATGACCAAAGTCCTTAGACGAGGAAAAAAGTTGTCTTCTCTTTCCTCATTTGGCGCCTTGCAACTCCATTATCGGATAGAGAGGAACTTTTCGTAGTTTGACAGTGGTAGAATATTTTCAAGCTCGTAGGCTACGGTCTACTAAAATCTGTGTTTCATTCATAGAAACTTGATTTTAAATTTCGAATGGTGTTGAGAAATTTAACGGAGGTTTTTATTCAAGGAACATTGTATTTGTCTCATTCTTTTTTGAAAATTGTATGCAAGCAAGAAAGTGCTAAAGTCTATTGAGCCCTTGATCCTTCGAAAACATTTTTCGTTATCAAACTGGTAATAAAGCATAAAGAGGTACCAAAGCGTATTGTAACATGTCAGATTTATTTATAATCAGGAGGTTTGATAACGTGGTATGATACTTCTGACCGTATTTATAGAGTAAGAGATGGTTGTAGTATTGTACCTAGTTAAAATAATAATAATAATGGGGGAAGTAATTGGATCGTAATTTTACGTAATCCATCTTGCACTTTTGAAAGAGCACAAGAAACCAATCTAAGCATTTCTACAAATCACACCAAATTACATGTAAATGCTTACACATACACACACATACATACTAAGTAAAAATGTGATAATAATAACCTTCTTGTCAATCCGATTCGCCACGCTACAATCAAGTCGACAGCACCGCAACTGCAAATAAAAACAAACTATCCACACACGACTTTAAAATACAATTTCAAATGGAACTTTTGAACCCATCTTTACAGGTATTAAAATGCTTATTTCTATGCAGACAAGGTTCAAAATATGCATAAGGAAGAAAGTACAGATAGAAATCTTGTGGCAATCCGGTGACCGCGCGAGGTAATGACGTTGTCGGTGAAGAAGTCATTATTCATTTTTTTAATACAGTGTTTTGTTGAAACGACATTTCCACTAGTGTAATCACGATTTGTACAGGCAATATATCAAGGTAATAAAAGCCACATTATGGTCAGCGTACACAGAATATTCAGTGTTTTACCTGAAAACTTACAGCAGGTCAAGTCGACGCTAAATTAGATGAAGAATAATATGGCGTAAAAAGCTATAAACTGACTTATAAATTCCTTAGAGCAAAATAAGAACATTCTCAATATAGTCGTAGTCATACGCATTATAATATTCACACTGCTTATATTTATATTGACCGTCGTCATGAAAAGCACCAGCATTCAAATAAATCATCACAAAAGAAATTAATCACCAAAATCGTTTAACTTAGAAAAAAGTTTTGAGGTACGTACATACATAAAGCACATACAGTCGAATTGAGAACCTTCTTCATTTTTAAGTCGTCTGAAATAGCCTTGGCAGCCCATTTTATGGTTAAAAAAACATGTGTTATTATTTATTTTTATTTATCGATTTTTAGGTCGATTCATAAAGTCTATTTTGAGTAATTCTTTCCAAGCGTGATTTTTTTTAACATTCAACTATAGAGGTAGAATTATTAGTAACAATAAGTAACAATAAATTGAGCAGCTTTATTCATTTATTTACTAGATAGTAAAGTAGTACATTAATAAAGATAATTATAGTAAAAGAATAAAACCAATAAGCTTGGTTTGGGACTAAATGCTGTGCTGTTGTGTGTGTTGTCCAGCATTCTTTAATTTTATTGTATCAAATTATTTAGTTTAAATATCATTTTTTTTTCTTAATTAAATATAATGTACTTTTCGTTAACTATTCTAAATTAAAAAATATTTCAAACCGGTGGATTAGTTTTATTAAATATAAACTAGGATCTATAATTTACTTTGCGTAGAGTTGAAATACTGTATCTACGTTACTATGTTATTGACTGGTAACTGTTGATGGTTTTCAATTTGATGTCTTCATCGTGTTTATACGATCAGTCAATCAAGCCTCGGTGTCTTGGCGCGAAGTGACCAAATTACTATCACAAATGAGCCGAAACATTTTTTAAAGTTATTATCATACGAATGAGGGTAGATTTAAATGTCATTAAACCAACATTGAAATAATCACTCGTTGACAACTGTCGATTTAAATTCCGAACGCGTCGGCCATGCCTCTTTTTAAGGAATGAAAAGTAACTGAAATATATATTACGAAAAAAATGCTGAAAATAAATGCTAAGATATTAAGTAAAAAAAAAAATAGGATCTATATATTTACTATGGTTAACAATCACAATATGTTGTGATTTATAATATTACTTTTCCACTTATTTTAATATCATTGTTTTAAATTAATTAAATTCAAATTAAGAAGTGCATTCGTACGATTAACATAATATTTTAAGTAAGAATGTATAACCATTTGATTAAATTTATAACAATGTTAATTGCTAATGAATGGTCTGGGTTGAGAACATTTAAAAATATAGCGAGAATAGAGACGGTAGGTACTTATTTTTAACATTGATGTTCGACCACTTGTCTTTCCAACTTGTAGGTATAAAAGTTTCTTAGTAAAGTAATCTGTTTCTTAGATTGATAATAATAAATATAAATAAAAAAAAAATTGATAATATTGATAATAATAAATATAAATATAATAAATCTTTAATAGAAATACCTAGTATTTCTAGTTATTTTTCTAAAGTGTCTCCGAGGAGATGTTTGAATGTGAACATGGTTGGAGAAATGAAGGCTTTGACTCCTGCGCAATTTATGTGGGGCGAGGGATAATACCGATACCTATATTTTCGTAACAGGAACCAGCGTTTCAATGGCGTTCCTTCCACAACCCATTGTTCAAAGAACACTTAAAACAATAACGTACCTCTCGGACACCATAGAATTGTCCGAACCGTGCAAAATCCTTTTTTATTTTTCAAAAAACCTTCCCATACAATGTTGAGTAACCGCAGCAAATAATAGTTTCCGACTGCAGATCTGAGTTACTGCTACAAACTTCAGCGAAAATCAACATAACTTTGCATCTCTCCAACAAATTTTCATCGAACTTTCGTCTCTACGTGAGAGTACAATAAGGCTTTTGGATATTTTTATCGTGGTTTTTGGTAAGTTGGTCAGAAAGAGCTGCTCAGCTGAAATGGCGTCTCTGATGGCTCAATCAATGGAGCCGTGTTTAGACATGTCGTCAAGAAAACAATTTGCTTTACAATGTACGGAACTGCGATGGGTGCTTTTTATTGCGATTGCACCTTTGGAATGACGGGCTGGGATATTTCAATGATTTTTTAGGGTTTTTTGGACGTACGGGACTTTATTTCCTTTTCTACATAGGTAAGTTAAAGTTAAGGAACTCATTCTGATCTTGAAAATACGTTTTATGGTGTATTTGATCATTTTCATTTCAACTTTTATAAATTCGGCGGAACTTATCGTCTCACGTGAGACGCTGGGAATGGTTATGCGTTCTACAGCAACGTCTACGTTAAAAATAGAAAGAAAAGTTAAAAAAATATTGTCTCAAGTATGGTAAGCGACGATTGCTAAATATCTAGAGAAATCTTTGTATAAGTAGGTACATCGTAAATTGAACTTGAGCCACACATAAAAATTAACAAAAGAAACTGGAAAAATATGTCTGTTTACATCTATCTTTACCGTAATTGTTATTTATCTCTTCCATACATTCGTTTTATATAGCCTATTGATATTGTATAGTCTATGTAACTAATGCTAGTATTCTCAGATTTAAGGGAAAGGGAGGCAATACGGAACCTTAAGGTCCTTAGAGCTATAAAATAAAAACTATGAAATATCCATGAAAAAAACTTTTGATAATATAACATGAGGATTTAATAAATGTATAATAAGTGTATAAGAATCAATAAAAATGCTTAAATTTTTTATTCACTGTCATTAGTTTACAATCTATTTACCGGTATCATGACTTAATTAAGGACTCATTCGTTGCTTAATGAACTGTACAATATGACAAAAATAATAATAATGATAATTGCCCTATCTTGCGCAACTTACCCGACACTGTGAGCAAAGATAAACTCTACTGGACGATGAGCTCGATATTCAATATTGAAAGATTTTGATGGTTGCAGCTGCAATAAAAAACGTTTTAAAGAAGATGACGATGAGGCAACATTATGATGCCTTTTTTTAAGTGCGTAATTACTTCGGGTTTTTTCATATCTTGCAAGTTCTTATATGTATTTACATACGTAAGTTACTAGCATAATTAATCTTATTGAAGTATGTTTCGTATGTCCTATTCCGCCATTGAACTACTGCATTTCATTTCCAGTGGTAAGTACTGTGTTAATTTGATGGTATCCCACCTTGTCGTCCTTTCCCCTGCTAAAAGTTTATGCGGAGACATGACCACGAATGATGCTGTTGATTAATGTCATATGTCGCTATTTAGAACGCTTTGAATCAAAAATAATATACAGAAATGTTCTTATTAAGTTTTCCGTTTAAGTTAACAGTGTGAATGGCCTTTTCACATAGCATTCTCGAGTTCCAATGGATTATGGGTGTTATTTGTACTAGATAACTGATATTATAATTATAAATGTTCAGGGTTTTTTTTGGTGTTTTCTAAAAGTATCTAGCCATTTATAAGTAGTAAGTAGTATAAGTAGCATAGTATAAGTAAATTAAGTAATGTAAGTATGTATGTATTTTATAGTTGGTTATAAATATATCTATCCTTAAGACATGCTCTGCTTAGCTCGGGGCTAGATTGACAAAGGTGTTCTTATACGGAAGGACATAAGATCTTTGTAGATGAAGCTGTGATATTTATCCAGAATAAAAAAAAACTGGACACTGACAGAAAAGAAAAGTAACATGCCAGATATAAAAATCTCGTTGAAGTGAAAACAAAATAGGTACTCGAGGCAAGCACTTAATTTGATGGCGAAAAACAAAAAAGGTGACTCTTAATTTCTGACTATTTACACTGCTTTTTAAGTTTTCCGGGACAAATATCACTGAATTATTTCCTTGATGGACGCCGAAGAAATAGAATAAAGTTCTTCTTTTTTTAAGTCTTTTAAACTAAAAGAAGCAAGTAATAGCAAGTAAAGTGAGCCATCTAGTCCAGCGGACATAGAGCTGAGCACGAACGCGGTACATAACACTTATTATGATTAACGAGTGACGGCTGAGTAAATCAATGGAGGTAATTAGGATCTTACGGAGAGTTTGAGGGAAAGGGTTCCTTACATGTAGAAGAACAATCATCATCAAAATAAATCAAGGAAATCATAATCATCAAAAGTAACAAAAGTCATTATCAAACTGAACTGGAAAATACCTAAAAGTGTAAAACCAGACAATTAGTAGCCAATAACAAAAAGTCACGCTAAGTCTAAATCAAAAAAGTAAAAATAAAAGAATAAATATAAAAATTTCGATGGCTTATTTCGAAATGTACTAGGGCTCTAATAAACTATCAATATAATGTGTCCATTCCAAGATATTTCAGAGTGCAGAAAACTGACTCAATAGACACATTTCATGTTGCCACCAACATAGAAGTCAAGTCAAGAAGAAGTATGACATAAATCAAGAAGTTGAAGTAAAAGTGAGTAAAGTTATGTGAGCCATCTAGTTCAGCGGCTATCCTATAGAGCTGAGCACGAACGCGGTACATAACATTTACTATGAATAACGAGCGACGGCTGAGTAAATCAATGGAGGTAATTAGGATCTTACGGAGAGAGAGTTTGAGGTATACCCGTATAGGGGACTCGTAGATTATATTGGTGTGAGCTAGGTCGGCTATTTGCCTATGTATTTGGAAAATGAAAATGCCTTATTACCAACATAAAGTCTTTATTTATGAAAAAAGCAAGGTCAAACAACGATAAAAATCGGCTACGGTACGTACAAATCCTTATTCTTACTTATCCTTATCTTTGACGTTGTTCTAGCTCTGGAACAACATAACACAATATTATAAATCAGGTGTTAATTGATTTTCAAGTAACTAAGCTACCTTTATGATTTTTCAAGAACACAAGCGCTTCTGGAAGATTAAGTTTATGCTAATATTTTAGTAATTGTATAATATCGTGTTCAGTATCAAAAAACAGAAATAAACACTTTGTTACTATACCCGAATTAAGATTAAATTCATTTTTTGTTTGCAATGTGGCAACACCGGCACATTCAGAGCACAGCGGGGCGCGCGCGACGGGTTGCCTCGTTATTAGCACCTCTGGAATCAAAGAGAGCCGCATTCCCCTTTCCTTACGTGGGGTATAGGCCTGCAGTTCATCTGCAACTTCATCTAAGTATTGTAGATAAATGAGAACATTTCTATGTCCTGTAAGTCATGTAGTGCAATTTATGCCGTTGAATGACATGCACAAATATCTAGCCATAAAAAGAGTTGAATGATTAGGTAGTGAGAAGGCTACATAATGTACATAATTGAAAATTGTTTTTTTATTATGTCTAAAATACAAACAATTTTCAATCTCATCGCAAATCATTTCATGTGTGCAAAACTTAACTCATTCCGAGTTCAAACCATAGACTAATAGGCAATAGTACTAAGACGTTCTATTCTCAAACAAACGCATCTATCTTGGCAGTGACAACGCCGCATATCTATTGGCTGCTGAAACCACGCCTATTTCACGGCAACACAATGATACGTGAAGACTTATAATTAATTTAATTAAAAAGAAGATACAACGCGAGACGGTAATTAAAATGACTTGTGAGATGTAATTTGCTATAATTTGGTTCTATTTTCTTTGTTTAATTACTTAATTAACTGAAATTCTAATTTAAATTTGAGTGTTGTTTTGTGTATTTTGTTGCAAGATAAATAATGAGGTACTTCTAAGTATTAGAGCACGAAGTTAAAACGCGTTGATGTCTTTTGTGTGAACTTATCAAAAGTGCTACGTCGATAGCTGCTACGACGACGTAGCAGATTAGCGTAGCATAAAAGGTCACCTGCATTTTTTGCTACTGTGACCTCATTTTTTTATTACCTCAATGTGGCTTCCGTGTCACTGGGGCCATAATAGGGCTATTGTGATCACAAGCCTATCTCATCATTAAAGGTATTAAATTTAATAAAATAAAAAAGCCGCTATGCAAAAAAAGTAGGGTAGTAAGTAAAAATTGTATTTGTGCAAGGTACCTTCTTCAGCGATAAATACATGATAAAAATCGTAACCATTTTTTAGAATTTTTATAGAGGTTGTTTATACTTAGATTACGTTTCTACAATAATAATTCGTAACACCTGAAGTCTACCTGTATTATTTTTTTAATTCTGCGTAGGTACATATAAGATATTAGTTTTTTTAAATGCTGTTATTTACCTTGAGAGACAGATATGCATGCAGTTAGTAATACACAATAACATTTCACATTATAAAAACATATATTAACCCCTAAAGTCCCGTTAGCACCTCAGAAATAAACCGCTATTTTATAACATCCACAAATCACCGACTAATAAAATATCATCGACAATGAGATATGTCTATTGATAGAGATATATCTCTAATACAGATATCACAAATATCACAATATGATGTAATGATTAGTGATCCGAGATAGTGCCTAACATCTTATTGAATCAGACAATTGTACCGATTAGCTGGCCCTCAATACAAACGTGGAGTCACACGATGGTGGAGAAGGCTTTTAATTTATACCAAGAATATTTTTTTAAATTAATTTATTTTATTTTATTTATTCTGGTGTCGGCTTAGATTTTTAAGAGTTTGTTATAATTGTAGTATATAATATTCAGTGTGGATTCGATTTTTAAGTGAAATATAAAAAAAATGAAAAAAGTATTTAATGAGCAGTAAAATAGAATTGGAAAATATTTATTTTTGTTTCAAATTTAATAGACAGGTTAAATAGGTAGTATTCAGAACTTGTAGTTAAGATATTTATTTCTTATATTTCTTTTACTTATTTAAAAGTTTTATATATTAGTCTATAAGTTCCCCAAAGTCAATTTATGGTAATATTCTATGTTATTTTTTAATAAATAAATAAATAAAATTAACAAAAATATTCCTGTTTCTACAAGACTAAGTGTATTTCATATGTATATCAAAGATATTTTCTTATAATTATTATATTGTAGGCACCTACTTTTCAATGTTGTCCTTGGAGAAATAATTCCTTTTCTGGATTTTTTGCCATGAAAAACTGTAAAGTTGTAAGTTATTAGTAGTACTTACCTTGAATAGTACATTAATACTGGAGTACTACTTAAACTGGATCATCATCATCATCAACCTTTAGCAGTTCACTGCTGGACATAGACAGGAGGCCTAATAATAGCTATAGCGCCATGTTTTCAGCTAAACTGGAATATTGATCACAATTATTTTACAAGATTGGTTTTGTAAATTACCTACCTATTAAATTAATAATTAAAAAAAAACACCCATTCTGGGGTTCCAGTAGATCTTTAGGTTACTATAAATACTAAGTAAGATACAAATAAATAACATAGAATAAACTAAATAAAATTAACACAAACATAGATTTTTTAAGAAATGTAAATTTACTGGAAATAATAGGCTTTTTTAATAGTAATATCTATCGTATAGCAAGAAAAGCAGGTAAATTCACCATCACTGCCTCATCGCTTCTTTTCATCATTCTATATCACACCAGGAAATCATAAACATAATACAAAGAACCTAAGTTCATGATTCGCAATAAGAACGTCGTCGTCACGCCGCCTCGCCGCAAATCAACTTTGATATCTTAATTATTTTCCCATTTCATTACTCATAATAATTTATTATTATCTTCGTACATCTTTGTCTGCTTAACACCTCACGATTAAGTTTGCCGGCGAGCCGACGCACAAAGCGGATCGTAAACCATGAGTTTAAAAAGAAAAAGGTAAAAAACCAGAGAGAATAATAAAGAGAGTCAATTCGCTCCAACTCAGGTGTGAAGCTGTCACGGGGAATGATGACTCCATTATTAACCGGCTAAATAATAATCTCGGATCCCGTTGCGCGTGATGTGTTAATTTGAACTCGGTCGGGTTATAGCACGAATGTGTAATTAATATGGGTTGCCAGCTTTTGTTATTTTTTATTGTTTTTGTTTTATTTATAACATCAATAAAAACTTCGATTTTGATTACCGCAACGAGCAATAGTTTAATTACCTAATCATTGGAAGTTAATAAACTAAACTTTAGCAATATGTAATAGATTGCGCAGTAAAAGCTTTTTAAATTTTACCTTTAGATACAACACAGGATCATTTTATGGTTTTTGAGCCATTGAAATATAATTTAACAGTTGATTGAACAAACTGTTAAATCATATTTCAATGATTTATTAGTAATGACAGAACAATTCTTACATAACTTTTACGAGAGTTTATTGACATTACAGTTACAGTTTATAATTATTGACAAATCGCTAGTTTAGTTGCTAAAAGGTAAGTTACGCCTAGATACTATAGCTTATGTTAAATCACGTCTTAAGTGACAGGTTTTCATTAAAAAATGTCATACAATCGCGACTAAAAACATGATTAAATGTGTGTTACGTTTGAATATTTGGGGGTTAGGGTAATTTAAATAAAAATTACTGTGGTGTAGTGACCACAAAGTTTTTAAATAACTTTGCAATTTATAAAATCTTTTCAATAAATATATTTTGCCGTCGGCAGTTGTCATCAACGATTTCAAAATTAATTTGAATAGTTAATTTGCTTGACAGAAATCAAGTTATTAACAGCTTTATTATTAAAATCTGAGTCGTATCTTATAATAACTTAAACATGGCAAAACCAATTAATGCAAGCTTAAATCTTGTTAAGTTTCACTTATCGATGTGTATTAATTTTGTGGAATAAATCTTAAGTTGAGTCTGGCCACACCCTATTGTAGATCTATTATATACCGGTTATTCTTGTTATACTGAAAATGTTAATTATGTCTTATAGACTTATTTACTTGGAGTTTTTATTTACTTATAAATTTGAATTGTCAAAATACTAGTCTCTAATAGTAACCTTTTTCATAATAATCTGAGAAACTATTACTTAACCAACTTTAGTTACTTAGCAGAGCCATTTTCAACAGACTTTGAAAAGGAGGAGGTTCTCAATTCGACTGTTTTTTTAAGTAAGCTCAAAACTTTTTTCTAGGTGAACCGATTTTGATGATTTTTTTATTCAAAAGCAAATATACTTTATAAACTTAACTAGTTTTATGAATAGTATATACAATATAAAAAACTCTTAAAAATTTAAGCCGTCACCAGAAGGCAGAGTACCCAAAATGCTGGCAGCATTGCCATTCCACGTTGAATGGCAATGCTAATTCTTTGACCGAAATAGAAGCCAGCATTCCGATCTCCTGTGGACTCTATGAGAAGTTTCGTAAGATCAAAGCAAATATACTTAATAATAAATAATAAGCTTGATCAAGATCACACCAATAGTTTAGTTAGTTATCCTTAAATGCGTAGGTATTTAATTGAATTCGATTAAATGATGATGTCCTAATTTTTGCTTTAAATAATTTTAAGTGGTTTATAGTTTTTTAAACATGCTAAATTATTTACTCTGATCATCTATTATGAAAAAAAATATATATGTAATCACTACATAGTATAGAACGCTTCCCGCTGTCTGTCTGTCTGTATCTATGTTAGATCTTTCATAATACGCATCGGATTTTAATGAGGTTTTTTTAATATGTAGAGTGATTCAAGAGGAAGTTTTATTTGGATTATATACCCGTGCGAAGCTGGGTTGAGTAGCTTGTAAGTAGTATACTTTATAACCGCCATACAAATCCTAACATCTTGATACTTTTGTAGAGTTTCGGGAAACCTATATGACAGAAGGCGTAAAATATAATCGGGGTTAATTTATAGTACTCCGTATGAGTACTATATATTTATTCTGTGGTTATTCTAATTATATAAGTTATCTTTAGTAGACAGGTGACAAAACAGGTACTATTAAAATAATATTATTACGAATAATACTCTTACACCGAACCAATCTAGGGTTTATGTTTTCTACATCCCTAGAATTTATTAATGATTAAATTAATAACAACATTCGTGTTTATTATTTTTTATTATTGCACTAGCAGCGCCTCGCGGTTTCATCCGCGGTAATTCCCGTTCCCGGGGGAATTTCGAGATAAAATTATAGCCTATGTGTTATTCCAGACTATAATCTATATCTGTGCTAAATTTCATCCATATCCATTCAGTAGTTTTTGCGTGAAAGAGTAACAAACATCCATCCATCCATCCATCTATCCATCCATCCATACTTATAAACTTTCACGTTTATAATATTAGTAGGATTGCAACTCTCCACTTTTATGTTTTTAATATTATGTCGTTTAACCATGAAAGGGCAAACTTTTTGTAGGTCTAGTATTTTATTTTACGAATTAAATATAATATTATAAAATTAACGCCAAAAACGACGTTAATTTTACTATTATAATAAATATATATAGAATAAAAAATAAACATTTTATTTGAATTTGTATACGCTATTGGAATAGGTAACACCTACCTATAAAGCTAGGTGTTTATATCACTACATAGTATAAAACAAAGTCGCTTTCTCTGTCCCTAAATCCCTATGTATGCTTAAATCTTTAAAAATACGCGATGGATTTTTATGCGGTTTTATAGGTAGAGACATACCAGAAGAAGGTTTATACGTATAATAAAACCGTGCGAAGCCGGGGCGCATCGCTAGTTTATTAATAATTTCAAAACCCGAAAAACGTTATTTTCGTTTCTCAGAGCTTAAGCCAAATCGAATTAACCTTTAGCGTGCTTCTACAGAACTCAATTAAACGAGGCCTGTTAATTGAATTTATAATTTATAGCTCATTATGTGATTATGTACGTACCTACTTGTTTATGTGAGCGCGATACATCCATTAACATAATTTAAAATGATACTGAATTATATAAAGCGACTGTTATTCGAACCTGTTACAGATCAGTGAAGGATTAGACGTACGCAAATTTATATCATGATATGTCTTACTGTCTGTCCTTATGTTTGCTAAGATCTTTAAAACTACGCAACGGATTAGATAGGAAGATTCAAGAGGAAGGTTTATATGTATTATAGTAAGATACACCCGTGCAAAGCCGGGGCGGATCGCTAGTTTATTATAGAACATTACTCAGGTAGGCCTCATATTATGGCATTTTAATATGTGACTAAAAGATAACATGTAATTAGTAGTGTGTTTCTATTTAAACATTAGTGTTTTAATTATTATACAGGTAAAAATTAACTTGAATCCCTTAAAAGGAGTTAAGTATTTCACCCTATACTGAATCCTGAACGATTGAGTTAGCTGATAAGATAAGCTTTGCCTAAACCTATGTTTCTTTCAATTCTTACCAATATTTATCGGATTGTCTTATATTTTTAGAGTAGGTAGGTAGGTAGCTAGGTAAAGATGTTATAGCTATTTTTTACTGGTTATCACCTCTTATTTAACCAGGTGAGAAACTGTGTCTAGCCAAATCTTACATAGGTTTTGGGGCACATTTAACCAAAATGTTGTTTTTACCTGAATAAATAATCCTAATATTATATACAATGTGATTTGTCGAACCTTGATCAAACGAAATGTCCGCACATTACGTTTGATCAAGGTTCGACATTAGCTAGATATTAGCTAGATAAACTATCTAGCTTTCAAATGAGACTACTTTGAATAAAATATACCATTAACTCGAAAAGAAACGAAGAAAAAACCAGATGAAGTAGTCTTCATTTAAAAAAATATTAAAACTGCTTTGTTTTGAGATAAATAACATTTAATTTTTTTTATCCTGATTTTTATCGATAAATATGTGTCGTGTATCCGCAAATTTCGTTTGATCAAGGTTCGACAAATCACATTATATAATATTATAACCTACTACTAGTATGGTTGGATGGATGGCTGGATGTTTTACTCTTTCACGTAGAAACTACTGAACGGATATATCTAAAATTTGCCACAGAGCTAGATTATAGTCTGGAATAACATATAGGCTATATTTTATTCCAGAATTCCCACGGGAACGGGAATAATGCGGGTGAAACCACGAGGCGCTGCTACTAATATTATAAACGTAGTGAAGGGAGCCCTCCGGCCAGGTGAGATGACGATCTGCGAAGGCTGCAGGCAGATGCTGGATGCGGCAAGCTGAAGACAGAGCGCTATGGCACTCACCAGGGGAGGCTTATGTCTAATGATAATGAAAAAATCATATAATCTAGACGACATTCCACACAGACGAAGAAAAAATTCTGCTCTACCTTTATTATAAACACGGCAAGAGAGTGGATCTATCTTTCCACTAGAGTATAAATCTTGGAGTGTGATTATGTTCCTTCGGATAAAAGGTGACGTTGAAAATAAAACTGTTTTGTCATGAGCTACTAAATTTAAATTTTAAGATAGATACCTCCAAACAGTGATAGACGAACGAACATTACGAAACTTATGTAGCTGTCCATATTATTAAAATAGCCGTGGTAAAATAACTCAAACTAATTTTATGACAGTAATAATAATTTAAAAATCCAAAATGAAGTAATCATTTCAAAAGTCCATTCCAATATTGACATGACAAAAGCCTAAATTCCATAACTCAAGGGCCTTCTCACAAAAGTGTCAAGGAAAATCTTAAAATATATAAATTTGTGATGTAATGACAGACATCAGGTTAATATGAAGACATCGATTGAATTGAGTATTAATGACATTGGAATTTTGTTTATTAACATTGAGATGGTCGGCTTATTTTAAAAGACATTATGTTTTATTATAAGGTTATAATATGTTACCTATGTATATTTTTATTTGTCTGATTAAGAAAATTAGGTAAATTCATTTTAACATGACACTAAAGAAGCTCTCGCTTTATTAACTACCCCGAGGAGTTCACACTTGTCGAAAGTTCTATTGTATTTAATATGTTTTTTCGAAATGAGTTATGAGTTATCAACCAATATAGAATGGTAACCAATCGGTATATTTTATATGTGTAACGTGAAGTTGCAGTTTAGTTTTAAATATTTTCATATTTTCATTGACTTCTCCGTTCTAACCTTCAATAAATAAGTACCTACCCACATTTCGACACGAAGATGCTGAAAAACATAAAAGGAAAAATATATACCTGTTTTACCTATTTTAACTATACCTACCTATACCTATTTTTGTATAAGAAAATTGAATTGAATCTGAAAAATGTTTTTTTTTGACAGAAGTTTTTGATACATTAAAATGAACATCTAATCTTAATAAAATTAATAAGTTAATCGACGAAGCTGCTAATTATCAACCATCAATTAGGCTAACTGATATACCGAATCACAGTTCTAGTCAGGTATTTAAGATGAAATATGTACTTATTTGTAAAAAATAAATAAAAAAAATTCAATCAATAATCCCGACACTACTAAAACCTTTTTCGTATCACAAAAGTTCATACAACGAATTCTAAAACTCGATATATCATATCGTGCCATTACACGTAGATATCATTTATCGATCGTTTGCAGAGATTACACGCGGCGTTTTTAATTAATAAGAAACACTAATTATTATGAGGTGAAGTATTGTGGAGGCGAGAGATCGGTCGATGCAAATCGTGAAAACCTCACGGTACTCGGTACAGGGCTGATACAAATTGAAATGGATTTAAATTTCGAAACTAAAATTGATTTTTAAAAGAGGTTGCGCTTTTGTTTGGTGATTTGGAACGAAGGAGGTCGACATAGATATAATATAAATCATTGAGTTAATATTGAATTAGTAAGTAGTTGTTATTGATTAGAATTAGTTATTGGGAGGGAGTCTAGCAGTGGATTTCGGTTATGTAAAGTAGGTTGATGATGTTGATTGAGTTAGTGTCAAGCTTTTATTTGTTTGATCTTTTATCTTTAAATCAAATCATGAAAGTAATATTTTAGCATTATATGAAATCGGATGATGATGAAAAGGTACTATGATGACATGGAGGTGTACTGATGATGCAGCTAGATTGCGGCCATGGGAACTAATAAAACGAGCATACGCTCGAGATTGATATTGTTTGATGACGGCATGATAAGTACTCTAATCCACCATTAGACCTTGGTCATCTAGCTCGAATCTGGCGCCCTAGAAAACTTTGAGAATTCTATACTTAATTAAATGAAGTAACTCAATGAGAATGTGTATAATACGCGAATGGTTAGGACCGTATCCGTAGTTGTAGCTAATAAAAAAAAGTCGAAGAGTCTTGTCGAAGCAACGCATGTCCCAAGAGCTAAACCAGAGTAGTTTTGGAACACGCGTTTTGATCATGCTCTTGGACAGCAGTTCTATTTGTATTCCTTGATTGTTCTAACTGAGTATATATTCTTCTATACTAAAATTACTAACCTTAACTTTCTTTCCCCCAGTGCGCGATCGCCAATTACATAAAGGCGTTTCTTGCAGTGTTATTGTGCGACCCCGTGCGATCGTATCGCGGGTTCATGAGGTAACGCTTAGCGATAATAGCTCTTATTGCACACGATCTCATCCTTCTGCATTCTTCATTGCATAAATAGCTTTTTTATTGGTCATGAGAGATTATGAAATATCAACTTAGCCTTAGGTATTTCAGCTCAATCTGTACAGGCATAGGTGTGAAATGGTCAGTATACTTTGGATTTACGGAAAACGTTTTCAAGAGCTCGATAGACTTTAAGTTCTATCTCACTTACGCATACAAAAAAATGAGACAGATTCAATATTCCGTGACAGTCTTCGCCAAATCTCTCAAAATTATTCGAAACCACATCAAAACCATATGAAACAAAGATTCCGCTATCAAGTAAAAATTTGTTCCTCTCAAATTGCCGGCTTTGCAAGGTGTTCGGAAAAAAACGAAAAGTCTTTTGCGTCATCGTAAACTAATGCACACCCGCCGGTAGGTAGTAATTCCTAAAGACTCTCGAAATAGCTTTCTTGCAAAACATACAAAAAGCATAAAATAAACTTTAACGTCACACTAATAGGTATTTAATTATAAATCCAAATGTTTACATAAATGGATTGTTACTTTATCACGGCAAACTACTGAACGGATTGTGTTGAAGTTTTGCATACCTAGGATAGATACTCTATTATATGATATATTTATATTATATGATATGAATATTTATATTATATTATATGATACTCTATTATATGATATGCAAAAAGTAGGATAGATATACTCAGGTCATTTTTTTTCTTGACACGCCCCTTCATCCAATGAGAAAGACACCCTACTTCTTTTAAAGTCGCTTAGACCATTTATCAGCAGGATACTTTACTAGGTATAGGATATGTTACTTTTACCTACCTTTATAATAACACCAAATTCTAGGATTTTTCAATTAAGGTGCCCTAAACCTCTCTAATAAGCATTTGGCTACTATACGCAAACACTAAGTTATTTAAAATCCTCTAAATTATACAATCCAATTCAAAGTATAGGTAATTAGGTGCCTAAAAAGCCCAGAATGAACTGAATTTATCAAAATAAGGCGAATAAAGCGAATTCCGTTAATAGTTTGTTAAGCGTTATAACGCTGAAATAAGCGTTCGGCAATAACAATAACACTGAAAAATAATAACCAGCCGATAGGGATGCAAACGAACTTATTTGAACCATGTTTGTTTGATAAGGCAGAGATAAAAACATTACATAAAACCTTTTTGAAATTTCATTGACGCAAACTTTTTCGACGACAAAACAACTGAAAGGAGGTTTTCATTTTTTTTCAGTATGTAAGGAGGTTTTATGAGACGATACTATGCGACCTATTGAAGTATTAAATGTCAAAGAAAGTGGTATACTTGATCTTAGTTAAATGTATAATCTATAATATAAAAATGAATCGCAAAATGTGTTGGTAAGCGCATAACTCAACAACGCCTGGACCAATTTGGCCAAATCTTTTTTTAAAATGTTCGTTGAAGTTCAAGGATGGTTTTTACGGCGAGAAAAATATGATATTTGACAAATAAATAAATTTCCCCGCGGGCGACGCTGCGGGGCGCAGCTAGTAAACAATAAAAATTTAGGCTTTTGTGTATACTATAATAATAATTCAGGACAGTCCACACAGCATAGGTATGCAACCTCTATTTCATCTTGTTTTTGTTATAGATAATTTGCGAAAAATAGGAAACAGGAATGTGGAATACAAATAGAAAGAGCACAACCATAGCCAGCTTAACAACCTGCAAAGTCACAATTAATATAAATTCAATGCCATTCCCTAAATTAATAAACAATTAAAGAATTATCAAAATCGAGAATAATTTGTTCATCAGATATTTATTTAGCTACATTCGAAAAAGCCATTTTGAGAACGACTAATGTTTAAAAATATTAATATCTTTCTTTAATCCTAGCAGGTAGGTAGATAATACGAGGCCGTACTAAATAATAATATGCTTTATTCAAAAGCGCCGACTATGATGAAATAAATTATGTTGAGTCACAAATATTCATATCAAAACGCTAACATCTTAGTTTGTTAAATAAATTAAGGTTTTTTAAGGAACACTCACTTTAAAAGATGACCATGGATGCAATGAGGCAACGTAAGGATCCTGAACTGAAACTGAAGCTCAAAACTTTTTATTCACTTGATGCAGCTAATTGATCTGGGGTATTTCTTTTGTGCTTTGAATACAGACTCGTTGCCAGTTGAATTGCCCCAGAGCTGAATACCATACCTTAATATTGAAGCAATATACGCGTGGTAGGCCGTTCTATCCATAGACATAGAATTTCTTCTATTAATCTAAACTTTATGATTAAAGAAACAACATAAGGTTTTATATTCTTTGCTACGATGCAATCGATAGCGGAGTAGCTTGTTTTTCCCTTTTTTCCGTGTACTTCTATTTCTAATCTCTTGACTCAATTGCCTTTACGCCTATGGTACTAAAATTGCTTAAGGTATATAGAAGCTTTTACCCAAGCAAAGCCGCGGGTAGCTATTTATCGCCTTAACCAGCTAAAGTGGAATGCGGGATAATAAATTATTTAATTTAAACCTTTCCCATCGATCGGCGCGGGATTTGGCACAATACAAATGGCCGGGGCGTAGTGCGCGCACGTTTACTGATACTCGAGGCTGCGCGCGCGCATTGCTCTTTTAATAACGCTCAGTTCACCTGTTTTTATCTATATAACTTTATTTTCTTTTTAGAAAAAGAAATATAAGTTTGTTTTTTTAAGGAATACCTTCTAAGTATAGTTTATAAGACTTCTGAGTTTGGAGTAAGATGAAGAAGTGTGTTTTAGAAATGCTTCCGCTTGTTAACACTTTACATGCCTATAGGTACGCGAGGAACGTAGTAATTGATCTTAGTACGCGACGAGACGTAATATCACATCTGCAGGTTTTTCCAGAGGTAACTCAAATTGACGAGGTTGGTCAATGATTATGATACTATACCTACCTCCTAAAAAACATAACGTCTATTTCCGTTTCTTGTAAAGTAAAAATCTAATGTCCCATAACCCCGGATATTGGCAATATCTATCAAAATTTGACCACGTCCATCAAAATGGTCAATTTAGACAAAAAAACGCTTCCAATCCATCAAGGGTTATTATTATAGGACCCTAAGCAAACATTATAAAACCTAATCGCTCAGCTTTATAGACCCGAACAAAAAGAGATTATGAAATCGATTTTTTATTGATATCGGTCATTGCCTTATTGGTCATCGAATGGACTGAATTAACCTTGATTTAATTTGACGTAGTAGCTAGTATCTATACAAAGCTCAAGGCTTTTAATTGATATTAAGAGCGATCAATTTGATGAAAGGTAAACTTAAGCTTTATAGTAAACACTTGACGATGGGACCTTATAGTGATGCTTTCTGAAAAGCAGGATTTCATTGAAGGTCTTGGTATTTTAAAAAAAAATATGAAAATTACAATTTAAGCAAAGAATAAAAATTTAAACTCATATAAATTTACAATTGAAACCATTAGGTAAAGGAGCTTTAGGTAAAGCTCCCAAGTAGGGACTTTTGTAAATACAAATGGCATACTTACATTAAAATTAATGTATGCCATTGCTTTAATTTTATGATAGTTACTATTAAGATTTGTTTTTTGTGTTTTTGTACATTATAACTGCAGACTGTTGCAAAACTTGCAGAAGCTGAATAGATCAGAGATAAAAAGAGTCCCCAAGACGCTGACAGCATGATTGCTCCGCTGTAGAGCAATGCTGATGCGCTACACCGTGTATTCACCAGCTCTCGGATCGTCATTGTATGGACAATAAGGCAGCTGATGTTCTATAAGTTTTTAAAAAACTCGGAGAGCCTCGATACCCCACGGAACTAGATATAAATTAAATCTATTATGCTCATAACAAAACAACATTGAATCACCTTACGGAGCGCAGTATTTAATATATCTTGTCCAGAGGTGTGTATTTGAGTAATTGCAGAGTCGATACTGCACACATTGTTATAGCTATTATATAACCTGCCTTATAGCCGGTCGATAAAACGCCTCGAGCGATTTGACTGCTAAATAGTGATTGTAGTTCTGACAGTATTGCTGTCGTTGCAGCATTGTAGTGCTCCAAGATTTTCTGTCGAAGCTGAGAAGATAAGGAACGAAAACAAAGAAAGAAAATAAGTTTATTAGTTCACAGCTTGTTACAGGCATAACACAAACTCTGCTTAGCTTGCAATGGGGCAAGATGATGGCTTGGATTGTCCAGCATTATCACTACATAGTATAAAACAAAGGCGCTTTTTCTGTCCCTATGTCCCTTTGAATGCTTAAATCTTTAAAACTACGCAACGGATTTTGATGCGGTTTTGATTCAAGAGGAAGGTTGATACGTATAATATAACCGTGCAAAGCCGGGCGGGTCGCTAGTTTATTTATAAATGACTTGTAGAACACCAAAGACTACGCAACTTAGTCATAAGACTTTCGTAGAACACGGAAAGTAAAAAACTATAAACTTTTTAAATTTCGCGCGCCAGAGATGACACGCCATAACTACAATCTTGAATTTATGTGTAAAAGGCCGTGTCACACCGAGCTCTCTCGTGCATTGCAATAATAGATTACGAAGTAACATCTATTGCAATAGGTTATGAGCCCAAGACATGTGTCAGAGAGCATTGCTTTATAATCGTGCGTGAAGTGATAAAATCTCTATAATGCAAACTAATAGTTTAACAGTGATAAAAATAAAACTTATTCACTTGGCTATGGGTACATTTTGAGGTGCGTCACACAGTTATTTCTCCAACAGTTGGTGCTCTAAAGAGAAACAAGTTGGACTTAGGTACCTATCTGTAAGAGCTAGCTCGCACTGGTGACTTTTGACAGCGTGACTGTTTTGTCACTCCGTGGATATGTATGGAGATGTGTGGATTATCACCCAGTTGTCACGTCGTAACACTCGTAACATGCGCGCATCTCCATACATATCCACGGACTTGATAAGAGTGACAAAACAGTCACGCTGACAAAAGTCACCAGTGCGCGCTAGCTCTAATGCTTACAATGTTTATTTTTTAAACGTACTGTGTATGTATAGGTGCAAGTATGTAGGTTTATAATAATGTATGTGCTAAATCTGAAATAGATATAATGTTTATCTGATATCTGCAAATGTTTTTTTTTTACTGCGCAAATGAATGATTTAATAATTATATACCTATAGTATTAAATTTGACTTGTCTAAGTGCTTATTTTGTAAGCCTAAAGAAATAAAGATATTGATTTATAATGGACTCTCGATTCCAGAGGAGACTCTGTTGAATGACTGCATATACTAAACTACATAAATTTGTGTCCACTATTTTGTGCAATTAAATATAGAGTGAGTGGGGGCAAGATGAAAAAAGGGGTAAGACAAAAAGTCTTCAATAACACCAGATTTATAGTACTTATTACAGTGCTGGCAACAGCGTTAGGGTCACCAATTTGTTACTTATCACAACTCAGTCAGCGGTTGCGGCTGAGAACGCCTGGTTGTGTGTAAAGTGCAATTTTCTACCACAGTGTTTTTTTCAGGATTCACAAAAGTGATTTCATCTTGCCCCGTGTCTTGTAAATTAAATTACAAGGCAGGTACGAGTGTTTAATTGAAACATCTGCCTATTATTTTTTGTACATATTTATGTAATTATTACTAAATCTCTCTATTTCTCGTATTTTAGAATTTATTTCAACTTTTCATCTTTCCCCATTTACATTTAACGGGGTAAGACAAACATATCAAAGTCTTAATCTTGACCCTTTTTCAGATTTCATACTAAAAGCCAGATATCCTCAAACTGTATCTTTGTGTAAGTTTCAGCAAGAAAAATAAGAAATAAACAAAATATTGCTGAAAGTAGTAAAACAAAAAATACAAGAATAGGGTATGCTAAGAAATGTGAAATAAAAAAAGAAATCCAATAGAAAAAGAAAATACTTTAAAAATTACAAAAGAAAAAAATAAAGAATTATTTATGGTGATTAAAAAAAATATTCATATAGGTTTCATGTGAAATAAAAAAAGTTTTCAGTTTTTATATGATTTTTCATTAATAGAATTTTTTTTTTTCTTTAGGCAAAACTTATGCAAATTGGCTGCAAAGTTTGAGAATCTCTTCTTCAATCTTCCCCCAGTGGGGTAAGTTCGGAATATATTATATTTTTAAATTTGTTATATCTTTGTTAAAAATAGCTATTTTGGCACTACAGTAAGTTACAACTTTTTAAATTACTTAACACTATGGACTTAGGACCATAAACTTTGCCTAGGACCTGCCTAAGACACGTTTTAACGATTTTTTGAGATTTTGAGATTTTTATTCGATCTTACCCCGTCACCTTTTCATCTTCCCCCTGTTTCAATTAAGTAAAAATAATATTTTTAATTACAGTTTTCTACTTTTTGGACAGCTTTATCAGGCTGTTATGGACATATTATAAAAATCTAGTCTTTACCCTATAATTATGTCTAATTTACTTTTAGCTAAAGTTAATATCTATTCTTCTGCATGGATTCAAAAAAAACACTGACCATCTCATCAAAAAACCGTTCGATCTTGCCCCCACTCACTCTACTTTCTTTGTGTAAATAATCTTCCCTAAAATCTGAATAAACAATTTTTTTATATAACCTACCTTTCAAGACTTCCTTTAACGAAAACAATAGAAAAGGTACCTCTCATTTTGATTGTGTGCTTAGGTATGTTGGTGGTTTAAGTCTTACTATCTTACTATTATAATACATAAATGGGAAAGTATGTGTGAATGTTTGTCATAACTAATCTCCGTAACTACTTAAGTCTTTTAAATGAAATTTGGTATGTAGATAGTTTAGGACCAAGAATAACACATAAGATATTAAAATTTGGAAATTTTACCTCTGAGGGGGTTTAATAGGGTGTAATGTTTGTATGGAAAGTTATTATTCACTCAAAATTTGGTAACTGTGAAGTAAATAATTAAACATGTATTTTTTTATTTTTACGAAACTACCATAGGAGGCGTGCAATAAATTTCTGAAATTTGACTTATAAATTTCAATGCTGGCGAATACACCGGACTCTACGTGGACTCTACGGATCTCTACATGCACGTGCGTTCATTTTAAAATAAATAACTTTTTTATGGCATCGAAACTTCAAATTTATTTCTGCCCATTTCTTAATCTTCTTCTATGGAATATGGAAAAAGCTAAACTTTAGTGGACTTAGGAGAGCTAAAGTTGGGTAGAAGATTAGCCTTGAGCTTAGAGAGAAAACTAACAAAACGAATACTGTGAAATACCTACTTAATCCAGTTAATAACAAATCTCCATTAAATTATCATTTAAGGGAATAAAAAACACTTAAATAATTAAGAGGATAATTTAATTATATTCCAGATCATTTGTATCGTTTCGGAAACAATTTAATTAAATATACAGAAATAACGAAAAAAGGAGAAAAAACTAATTCGGTATACCTGAGACCCGGCACCTTCTGGCAAATTGAAAAAGGACGCGCATTCTCCCCAAGCTAATAATAAATTCTCAAATAATAATAATTCATAAATAATAATCATGGACGAAACAAAATAAAAACATACACGTCGAAATAATAAAGGATTTGGCCGAGGGTCGGCGCACACGAGGTCCTTTTTAACTCGTCGAGATTTACTTTTAGTTTTCACTAGAGATTAAAGTTACTAGATGATTTGAAGCTTTCATTTTCTTTATTTGAGTTTTCGAGTTTTTACTGACAAGAAGATAAATTAATAAAGCAACCACCACTTCAGAGCATAGTTTATGTTTAAAATTATTTAAATTAATGATTCTACCAATACACAGTAAACATAATTTAAAACAATAATGGTCGGGAAGTTTGTCTACTGACACAGTTTCGCCAGTAAGCTAACTAACAAAAACATAAGTTCATGCTCTATGCACATTACTTCGATAATTCTCCTAAACATATCGGTTTAGCCGCGCAGGCTACAATCAGCCATCATAAAAGCGCCTCGTGTGCGTCTACCCAGCGAACATAAAATTGTTTTTTCGTCCAACAGCTATAATTAGGCGATACGTTACGTTTTTGTTTGGCCCACATTTCTCGATCCTCTAATTTTTATGTTTTTTGCCGCTCCTTTTGTAGTCGTTAATATGATTACACCGTTGGGATGATGGCTTCATACGTGTTTTAGGTTATAACTTAATTTACTCGGGCTATTTGTTTTTTTATTGTTGCCCGACTTCCTGAGAGTCTGTCGTGTTTTTTGCGGCCGGTCGTTAGCTAGAGGTGATTGAATGTGATGGTGGGCAAATTGGTACGCCCGTATCTTGTTCACATGCACTTCTATGTGGTCACGTATTGGGTTTGATTTCGATTGTGGATTCGGTGTTGTGCTCTAAATTGGACTGATTCTTTTTGTTTTTTGTTACGTGATATCACGTTTGCTCGTGTTAGGTATTTGTAAGCGTAAATTAATTTATAATGAGGTAGCGGTGCGGCCGGTCGGCACGTTAGGGCTGCGAATGTCTTAATAATGTTCGTGTCTAGAGCAATTCAGCGATCGTTTTATAGGAGAAGGGCGCTTTAAGCGGTGTAATAGTTTAGACCATACCAATTACTTTTGGTCATAAAGCTTCAGTCAATTCTTAAATAATAAATAACACTGGTACATTCCCTTTCCATCATTTCGTTTAAGGATCTTCAAGTTGAAGGCTTAATGACTCACTTACAGTCAAAATAAAATAAGGCTCTTAAAATTTTATTATTTACTGAATATTGCTTGAGTGCATAATCTGCTCAAGTGTTACTTGTGCTAAAAATCTCAATTTTGCTGTCAAAGTGGCTGAAGTTTCTGAGTTTCTCATAGATTTTTTTTTCGGCTGCTGGATAATCGGCTGGAGCATGGTACTGAAGCGGCTGGCTTGTACCAGGCGTGCAGTAATAGCAAGGAGGTCGGCTTGACAAGTAAATTGTGCGATCGGACGCGCGACGTGCAAATTGGCGGCAACGCCGCGCGCCGCACGCAATCACTCTGGCTGTGGTGGCGCTCGGTGTGACACTGCCTTACAGAAATAGAAGAAAATAACATTTAATTTTTCAAAACTTTCAAACAAACATTCTATCTAATTTCTCAAAACTTGTAGAAAATTGACGTTTTTTAATCAAACAATTTTTTTTAGTAAGTAATTCTTTTTCTGAGCTTATCTTTCTCAGGTTTTTTCACAACTTGTTGTGTTGATTGGTAAAAAATACAGTACTAAAATGGATTGAAACATAAAACGTAATTAGAGATCGATATACACTAACATTAGAAATAATAATCAGCCTAGTAGGTATGGGTTGGCCGTATGAAAACTAAATTGAAACAAATGATTACCTGACCATCGAGTAATTGCCTGAATTCCCTTCAAATGTATCCAAATAATTATATCTAACGACAACCAACCGTGTAATCAATGGCGTATCAAGCTAAATCAATTTTTCAACGGCCGAGGCCGATTTAAAAATTATCATACTAAGTCGATGGTACGCCCACTATAACGAGATACCTTGCATTAACAGCGCCGTGTTTTATGTTACGTATTAGTACGTAGGAAGTCTTGGGGTATTTAGGCGTACCACTAAAACCCCCGGGCCCTATTATGCTAGACAATCGCTTCACAGGGTCAATAGTATCAACGGCATGACACTTTTTGGTATAATTTGAACTTTAACTTTAATTTTAACAATATATTCTTTTATCCATGCGAATAGCACCCCACTCACTTTCTAGTTTTTTTTTTTAATCTATGGTATCTACGTGAGGATTCTGTGACAATACCACTGTCATAGTGAAGCGATTGGTTAGCAAATTTTATATCCATCAGTAATCTGATAATGGTGTCAAATGTGAAAAAAGTGTTTTATTTTTTCAAATTTCAATTTTAAATTTTGTAGTTTTCTACAAAATTTTGAGACAAAATGTCTAGACTCGTTTTAGTCTAGAAGACTTTTTCGACCTACACATTTGTCTGTAACATTTTAAGTATAAAAGTTTTATTTGTTATGTTCTTAGATCGTACTAGTATAATTTTGATTTTTCACCAACTGATAAAAACAATAAATCTACATAGTAGGTATAAAACAAAGTCGCTTTCTCTGTCCCTAATAATATGACCCTAATAAGCTTAAATCTTTAAAACTACGCAACGGATTTTGCAGCGGTTTTTTTTAAATAGATAGAGTCATTCAAGAGGAAGGTTTATAAGTATAATGAAACTGTGCGAAGCCACATCATATTTCAAACAAAAAGCTGCAAATATTAGGATCAAAATAACATAAACTTATCAAATCTCCTATTACGGAATCTTGTTACACATTATAAAGCTTGCCTATGAACATTATCCTATTAAATAATCTGTTATAATAATCCAAGTGGACTCGCTCTTCGCCAATCTATCGTATGATGAAAGTGTCTGGCCAGCCAACAGGACGGAGTCTTAAGTGCGGCGCTATCCGTTAAAATTGATTTAGATCTACGCAGCGATTGATATAATTACTATGTGCGTAGAACACCAGAGGCCTTAGTACAAATTTAAGCGTAAAGTAAAAGTATGTTTATGCAAATTATATGTCTAGTTATATGCGTTTTAATCAAACTATCGAAACGCCACGGCTTAACACGGGTGTATTATACCAACATAAGAGGAAGGTTTATATGTATTACATATAAACAGTCCTCTTGAATCACCCTATCTGTTAAAAACCACGTCAAATTCCGTTGCGTAGTTTTAAAGATCTAATGATACATAGGGACAGACAGAGCGGGAAGCGATTTTGTTTTATACTATGTAGTGATAAAACAAACGAAGTAATACTAAAACATTAAGGTAGAGGTAATTCTGATTCTAAGTGGGGGAACTATGATCTGCACTGACATCTCGCATGGGAGTTAATTGTGCATTATCCCCCTGCCTAACCAGGTCCTAACCAACCCAGCTCATTGAAGAACTGGGGCAGGACTTTTGGAGATTGACAGCTATGTTTCAGCTTTTCTGTGTGGACGGGGTTGGTGCCTCGATGAGGCTCTTCAGTCCCGTCTTTTGTCTGGTATCTTCTGTGGCTGTGCCTACCACAACATGTTCCACAGTCTCTTCTTCCTGAAAGCAGCCACGACATAGATTGCTGTCTGTGGCTCCGGTCTTGAAATGGTGATTGTTCAATTTGTGTGAGTGACCTGTGATGGATTATGATAGGTAGGTGTACGAAAGTAAATTTTTAATGCTTTAATAACAAATAATTATTATTCAAAAGGATTATTTCCATTTATTTATTAATCTTGTGTAACTAATTAAAAATATCGATTCGAGTAATTTATCCATTGCACAAGCTCTTCTTAGCTTGGGGCTAAATGAAACTGTGTGATTTGTGAATTGAGATGAGTGTAAACGCTAAAAAGCTTTACGTTTAAAAAAGCTCATGAAACTTATTTATACGCTTACAAGTCATGGACAGGCAACGTGTTAAATATGGTTGAAAGTTCTCTGTATAATTTTTGTTCACGATTACCTTTTAAAACACATCAACACGTGAAAAAGGTAATTCAGTCATTATTTCGTATTCGGAACAGCACAAAATACAGCCATTTTCATTAGAAGCAAGTGAAAATTGTAGCTTTTCGTGTTCGAAAACGGATGTGACTCTATTATACCACTGCCTACACTGCACGGGGAAACGTAGGGTGACCATGGCTTAACATAAGTTGTGAAATCTTCTGCAAATGTACCCTAATCATTGTGTAAATGTGCGGGCGAAACTCCTCCTGTGACGCAGGATGTTTGATTCCCGCCTCGGGACAAATGTTTGTCCGATCGCAGATACTTTTTCAGGGTGTGGCAGGTGTCTCTATGTATGGTAAAAATATTTATCTTCTTATGTAGTACTAGCGACCCGCCCGGCTTAGCACGGTTGTATTATACGTTAAAACCATCATTCTATCTATTAAAAAAAACCGCATCAAAATCCGTTGCGTAGTTTTAAAGATTTAAGCATTCAAAGGGACATAAGGATATAGGGACATAGGGACAGAAAAAGCGACTTTGTTATATACTATTTTTTATATATGTAGTGATAATGTTATCTAGTAGATAACTGATATTCCTAATACATGAACACAAGCTTGGAAGTTAGATGACGCTGTTTGGATAATCCAGCATGTATGTATGTGATGTGATTTGGCAGAGTAGATCAAGTCACCTTAAGAAATATATCTCTACCTATCAAAAGTATGGTAGATGGGAGTGAATGTAAAAATAAATAGAAGCAGATTTGAAATAAATTACTTGTATCCATTATACGAGTAATTTATTTCAAATCTGCTTCTATTCGCTCGTAGATTGTTAATTTTGTTTGTTAAAATAATGTGACCAATCATAGTCAGCGTATGCATAAATGATTTAGCAACTTATTTAAAAAAAAATATAAAAGGAAAAAATTCCTTTCCGGTACATTGATAAAGGATATTTGTGTTTATCCATGTTTTTCAGAGCATATAGTCGCCCTTATCGGTAGCGTTGAAGAAAAGAATGGAAATTGTGAAGAATTGCTTCTTGTTACGAGTTACGACTCGATCGGGATTCGTGAGTTCACGGAAACTCGCGACACTAATCATTTCGGGACATTTTTACATGCACATGAGAAAGTTATTGGGACTTTTTGTTTTTGTTTCCACATGCACATCTGATTGTTGAAGGACGTATATTTTGGGTCAATTTTCTTGTATTAAATTATCAAAGCGTTTTGTTGTTTTTGTTTCACATAAGCATTAAATTCATATCCATTTTTTCACATGTACCTACCTACATAGGTAAAAAAAGGGAAACATTGATATACCTACTGATAGAACTTTTATTTCAGACACATGTGTAATAAATTAATCCCCCCTACTGATTAAATAATAATATCTTATTAAAAATAAGATTTCAGTACAGGTTTTAAAATTTTACTTTCTACTTAAGGTTTATTAACCCTTATTATTTATAGACTCTTAATTTTTTTAGTTACCTTTTATCTTGGACAATAAACGCTAGCGTATGCCAAAACATAGCTAGCTTTATATTATTTGCAACAGTCTGCAAATAGAAATAGGTACTTGCTGTTGAAATCAAATTCTTAAAGTTGTCATTTTCATTGATTTTTAAAATTATCGTTATTATGTACCTTATTCCTAAATAGATTTTTTTTCTGTCTAAAGTAGGTAAATTCATGTCGGAATTATTAACAGAAGTACTTTTTAACATACTGCAGTTAGTCGTCAAATAATAATCATGTGGGTGCTGGCGAATTTAATTTCCGATAACGGTAATTTCATGAGTGAAAAAACTAGAAATTTCTTTAGTACAGCCTTAATTTCCTGTTCCAACTTAATTATCATTAAAAGGTTATTAGTTATATTTTATTATTTTGTAAATTATGGCCGTTTTCAGTGAAAGTGTACACAGGGTTGTATCTAGGATCTTTTCCTGGGGTTGGAATTGGGCACCTTAGAGAGGTGGGCCGATGTCACAGTGCCTATTTTATGCCTATTTTACGCCGTCGCGGGGCGTCCATAGATTCGTTTAGGGCAGGGCTGGGCTGGATGCTACAAAGTTCTTGCTGTATGTTAGTGAAATTATATAGTGAACAAGCTATGCCCCACGGCTTCGACCCCGTGGAAATTGATGAACGTTTGGTTAAGTTTGATTCCAGGCTTAGAACTACTTCTATTCAATATTTTAATCGATCCGTTGAGTAGATTTTGAAAACATCCATACATCAATCCAACCAAACTTTAATAATTATTATATTAGTGAGATGTAATTATTTGGATGTACTATGAGTTGCAGAAGCAAATAAGTATAGTGTATATATAAGTATAGTACTTATAAAGTAAATCACATGCTGAGTCGCATGTGGAATTTTTGCTTTTTGGTACGTTTACCCTTAATAAATTATAGTTTGACAACCGTAGTTGTGTGACTATAAATGTGATTATATTGTGTAACGTTTTGATTAAAGCGTAAGACGCAAGAAAATTATTTAATAAGGAGGTCGGAAAGCTGGCTTCTATTTTGGTCAAAGAATTCGTTTCGCCATTCAAAGTGGCAATGCTGCCAGGATTCTGGGCACTCTGTTGACGGCTAAGATTTTAAAAATAATGATTTAAGTGATAATTCTAGGTGAGTTTTGTCGTTTTTGCTTCATTAATAGGGTGTTTAGCCCCCAACCCCCTCTGGATTCCATCCCTGTAACTAATAGTTTAAAGGTTATTGTGATAGGCGTGGCCTGAAATATGATTTCTATTGCTGTAATGTTTGGATTTTGTTAATAGCGAACAATAAAATAGATAAAATCAGAACTTAGATTGGAGTTTTACGACTGAAAATCATGCTTGGGGTGAATAAAATTATGAAATACTTTGGTAATTTTTTACATGACAATTATATTTCGAGAAAACCAATTTGATTGAAAGTTACTAATGGTCAACTTTCTTTGTAGGTATGACAATTTTTATAGGTGGGTATGACATAGTTGATTACAATTAAGTCCCAATCGTTCTGTTAGTGGGTATTTTATTTTAAATATTGGTTAATTTCTCTTTAAAAACTAATGCGATTTTTTAAAGTTTTCGGTATTTACTTAATGCCGCCGCCGCGCCGGGCCCTTTCGTTGGGGTTTGAAATATATCATATACCGGACCGTATAGGGATTAAGGGATACCGGACTTTTATTGGCTAAAGACGATTAATTTCTTTAGCATGACCAAATAATTTGAGAGGACCATTTTACTTACAACAATGGTTCAATCTGTTACCGTAATGCTTAAAATATTGCTTAGAAACCAATGCTTTTTGAAGAAGTTATTAAGTCAGAGGCGCACCAAATGGCGTGCGGATGGAGGCGTCAACTGGCACCGCGGCTCACGCGACCTTAAATTGTTTTCCCTGGCTCATTTGAATTTTTAAACGTGCAACGAAAAGAACGTATTTTTGAAATTGGATTTTCTTTTATTTAAATTGTTTTTCCAGGCCTGTTTGAATTTTTAAACGTGGAACGAAAAAATTGGCCTTTTTGAGTTTTTCTTTTATTTTTAAAAATTATTTTCTCTAGCCTATTTGAATTTTTAAACGTGGAATGAAAATATGAACTTTTTAGATTGGTTTTCCTTTGCATTATTAATCCGCAGCTGATATCAGTGCTAGAAATTGAATAAATAGTTATATTTATTATATTTTCAGAAACATCATGACACGATTTGTTAGTTGTCGTCGGTCCAATAGGGAGCTTAAATATTTTATCACCTTTGAACTTACTAAATGATAGGTGGTATGGTTTGCAGTATTTTTTATTGAAAACTGTAAACCTATTTATCCAATTTTTCAGCGTTATTGTATAAGTAAAGTAAAATTTTATTGAAACAAACATAAAACTATGACACAACGTTTTTACCAGTAAGTGCAATATTTAGACACAAACGATGAAATCAACTTAAATTAATTTCTAAATAAACAATATCGAATCGAAATGAAAAGGAAATATACAACTGAAAAAAAAAAAACAAATTAAATCCCTAATAATAAAAGAAATTATAGTAAAATACCTACCAAAGATCATTCTATACCTGAAAAAGCCAGAGAAACACGTTCGTAGAAGTCCTTTAAACTGTCCAACCAATGAAGCATTCCCAAAAGATCAGCAATCGTCCACCGTCAAATGGACTGACACATAAAATAAACCATTCCATTATATTCGGGCTCACGAAGGTCTACGCTAATGATTGCGGCGCATTGATACAAATCGCGCCTTGGACACGCGTACCTAACGTAATCACTTAATTATTGGGCGACACCTTAGCCAAGGGCTGTCCGTTTGTTTTCATCAAATCCATATATAAAAATCAATTGCTATTTGTTTGTCTCGCTATAACTCTAGAACGACTGGTCCAATTTAGCTGATTTTGGTTTTTTAAATGCTTGTCGTAGCCCAGGGAAAATTTAGACGATGAGAAATTATGGATTAAGACATTGGCTACTTTTCATAAATTTCCACGCGGGCGAAACCGGAGGGCGCGGAGCTAGTCTTTAAAAAAAAACGCATGAAACTTTTGAATGATTGCTTGATTCATTAAGTTGTTGATTTTCCAACATAAACATAGGCATCGTTATGTAATCGACGACCTATGTGGCATAGTGGGTGAAAGTTCGTCTGCTGCGGCGTTGAGGATTCGATTCCCGCCCTGGTAAAATGTATGTAACGATCTGTAGATATTTGTTCTATGTGCTTATATAATTAGAAAATCTATGAAGTGTAAAGTTTTAAGTATATCAGTTATCTAGTAGGTACCTATATCACAGGGTTAGGTAATGCTGTGTGGATTGTTCAGCATTATTTATTGGATAATTTTTGTAAAGACACAACCCTACCAGCGCCCGTAGAGTCAGCGTTAACCATACTACTTTTTATTATATCAATTTGAGCCCATTGAAGGCGCAATTTTGGGCTAATTTCTTTATAATAGCGGGATCACCCTCTGCTACCCAATGCGATGTGAACTCGGCCTTATCTGATCTGAGAGGTTCTAGGCGGATGTTACGTGGAAACCCGGTTTTTGGTCACTACGAACCGGTTTTCGAGGAGCAAGTTAAGATACTGCATTATCTTATCTGGGAAATCAATAAATGAATAAATTATTCTGGACAATTTACACATCATCTAGCCCCAAGGTAAGCAGATCTTGTGTTATGGGTACTAGATGACTGATATACTTAATACATAGTTTGAATGCAGTAAATCTATATGCAGTTTTTGTTATAGATAGAAAACACCTAGAACAATTATTTGGAGAAAGTAGAAACATTTGTCCTAAGGCGGGAATTTAACCTGCAACCTCCTGTTGCAGACGGACTTTCGCCTGCCGCGCTGCGCCAGTAAGGTAGGAAATTATTTTGAGTTGTGTTTTTTCATGTCATAATAAAAATAAGATCAAAATAAAAGCAAGCTCTATAATCTCACTCAAATGTAATTCGTTCAAACTTTTCGTTTCTCAAATGTTCCTGACGAGATATGCACATACATCCCAGTGACATTTGAGAGATTGCTCTTATTTTGAACAAAGCTGCTGCTCACTGATTCGCACGGTTTTTTTCGGAACTTACTTTAAATGTAAAAACCGGAAACAATCGGTTTTTTGGTGAAAGTGCTTACTCTGTGTAAACTCAGCTTATCAGATCGAGGATGTAAACGTCAGAATCATTAGAGAAACGAAAAGTTTGAACTAATGACATTTGAGTGAGATTATAGAGCTTGCTTTTATTTTTAACTAAGCTGCTGCTCACTGATTCGCACGGTTTTTGTCGGATATTAAAATAGCCTATGTCCATCCCAGGTTTAGGTACTGTTTATGTGCCTGCCAAATTTCATTAATTTCCGTTTTGCTTTTATAAAATTGTTACGTAAGTATGGATGCATTTGTTTTTATTAACAACGAAAATTACAAGCTAAGGAATAGAAAAATGCATTTGTTTTGATATATGTAAAGGTTAAATAATATTCATATTCCATAATTTTTTTATTGTCTTATATTTATTTGCAAAGACTTTGAAAATGTTGCCTTTGCATCGGTAGATATAGTACCTACGGAGATAAGAATTTTAAAAGGAAGTATATTTCACTTTCTTATTGGATAGCCACATTGAAACCGGTAATTGAATCATTTTCAGCTAAATGTATATATAACTTAACCTCCATCTTATATTTTCATTTTACATATTTTAAATGGTACGGCACCATAACATAATGATGGTTTGATAACCCTCCCCAATCAAATTAAAAGGCAAATGGGAACATAAAATGGTAACATAAATAGTAACAAATGATAAGTTTCCTACAAAAGGAATAATAAACTAAAGATCATAGCGATAGTGGAATTAAATGAAAACTCGCCTCAAATCCATTTGAATTGAATCATTTGGGAATTAATGTCTTCATTTGCATACACTGTAATTAGTTTGTAATTCATGCCAGTTGCTCGAAGGTACAGTGGGAAACAAAAGTTTTATAGAAAACTTTCATTGCCGCTGACATACAAATGAGGTAATTTTAAGTACATTTTTTTTATTGAAAATGGTAAGGCATTTCATAACTCTCTCATAGAAGAAAATAAAGATGAATGATGGACCACCCAATAGAATATGCATTTCAGGTGTGTATGAATTAGTTTTTTTTTTGAAAATTCAGTGCTTTGAAAATGTGATAAATTTCTCATTTTGTCATCTTATATGTACTCACGAATACTATTCGACCAATCTCTGGTAAATTATTTCGTATTTCAGTATTGTAAATTTCTGAACGGTACAACACCCGAATCCTAAGCAGAAAAGTTTGAACTTAAGACATTTGAGTATAGGATTTTGGAACTTAGATTTTGGACTGACCGAGGTTTCACATGCTCTTTTTCGAAATTTAAAATAGCTCATGTCCGTTCCCGGGATAATTATAAGTACATAAAATATTGCATCATGACAAGAGACCATTGGTCACTGTCGCCTTAACACATTTTCGAAATGTGGTTAAGCGAGACACAATCATGCAGATTTTTAGACAGAAGGAAACGCCTGTTCTTCTGTCAGTGTGGATTACCGTGGTTTAAACATTGATCCTAATAAACAACAGAGTCTGGACAAGCTAAGAGACATTACCTCGAAGATAACCCTGGGATGGACATAGGTGGTGAACTATGAATGCTGCAGCTTCATGGGTGAACACATCAAGTGGTGATCACTATGCTACCACTATCGCACCAGTGCAGTGTTACGAGTTACGAAGGCCAATAAACCTTCAATAACAAAGGTTGAGGCTTAGGCAAAGAAATAGGTATTTATGTTGGAGAACTCCGCTCTACATTAATTACCGTTGGGGTTAGATAGAGATATATTATTATTAGGAATACAAGAAAATTACATGGTATTCTTTCAAAGGCTTGCGTATATCACAATCCGATTTACAAAATATTTTAGAATAGAGACTGGTCGAAGTGTATTTACCTACTACGCTGACTGTACATACTACATAACTTCCTTATGTTATGCCGTCGGATTTCTTCTATTTAGTCACGAAAAAGATGTTATTTTTATTTATTTTACGCTTCACAGATTTAATGGGGCACTAACTCTATTAAAAATAATTGTCCATGGAAATGATAGCTTCATATGAATTGTGAACAAGACCAAATTGTTAATTTGCTCAAAATTTTTTGTACTAATTATTGTTTTCTTCCTAATTTATTTTTCAAAGTTATCATAATAGGTAAAAATGGTGTACCTAATGGTTTTAAACCTACGTACTATGTAAGGCTGACTGCACACGTATCGGAATCGAAAGTTCCGAAAGAATAAGGTTTGAGATATTTATTTTGCTCTTAAGAATTTACAAATTCACATATGTAATGAAGTAACGAAAATAGACCTTTCAGCCTTCTAAATATAGATCCACTGTAAAACTAGGGGATTACAATGGTATCTACATCGATTGTTAGGTCAAAGTAGAAAAAGTTTTTATAATTTTTTTAACAAATTCAAAGTACGAATCAGAATGAAATTAAGCACAGAGATAGATTATAGTCTGGAATAACACATAGGCTATATTTTATTCCGGTATTCCCACGGGAACGGGAATTACGCGGGTGAAACCGCGAAGTGCTACTAGTATAAATATAAATAAAACCAGCAACATAGTAGATAATAGTAACACCGATTTCATCTGTACATCAATCAGCTATGACTGATGCAAATCGTTTCAGGCGGCGCAAAGTACCGTCGTTAGCGGTTTCCGTTATTATTCGCAATTTGTTTGCGTAAGTGTAGACCGGGCCTAATAGAGCTGTTAAGGAAGATAGTTAATTTAGGCGTCTGCCCGTGCCTTTGTTTATGTGCATGTTATTTAGCTTTATTTAAAGCTCTTATATGTTATTTTAAGCTTTTGATACTACCTTTAATTTCTAGCTGAAAACACCATCTTTGCATTATGATAAAATAGCAGGGCCCACGATTTCGCTCTTGTAGTTTTTTTTTTCACGAAACCCTGTTTAAATGTTCTGCTATTCGGGAAGGCTATAAATCGAAAAAAAAAGATAACTAAAATCGGTTCAGCGGTTTTTGAGGTCTCATGTTTTAGTTCAGATGTTTTTGAACTCAAGTTTATTTCTTTAGCCTTACAAAATAGGCGCCACAAGTCAAATTTTAAAATAGTCAAATAGTAAGCAGAATTATAAATTTCTATTTTAATTTTTTGTCCAACTCTTTTAGGAGAAAAAAAATTGGCCATGCAGGCTGTCATTTCTGCATTTCTGCATGCACACCCATAAGACAAACTAGCTTCGGCACGTGGTTTCTTAGGAGTGTTCCTGGTACACCGTTTTTTTATTTCGTACGAGTTTGACAGAGATACTAAATTGAATTCGATTCTTTCGGCTCCCTTGGCACGTCACGTTCGTACAGAGTTCATTTAATTCAGCTGCAGGCAAACTTTTAAAAGTATTTAGGTCAATCTCTCCAAAATACAGCACATTTCGCTCCATGTCAAAGCCGCCATTACACGCGGATCGCATGTCAAAGCCGGCGTTTTGGCGGGAACTCGAGCGAATAATTTGGCCATATTGGTGCATTATGGCGTTTATATGCGCGTGAGTTAGTCACGGTGCGCATTGTTGGCCTGGATGGAAAATAAACAGCATCATCTAAAGCCAAAATAAGCAAAGCTTACGTCGGCTATCATAACCTACTTACATAGAACTAAAAAAATACCTTCAAAATCTAGACTTTATACAAACTGAAAACTTATTATTAACAGCGTCATAATCATAAAATCATCACTCTTAAAATCAACTCTACCAAACGTAATCAAACAACTAAACAAACAACTAAATTTCTTATACAAAAAGAAAATAAACCCTTCTCAAAAATAAAACGGTGCACAATTTGGCTGTTATAAATATTACTAGGTTAAGATATACCTACGTATAATTAACATAGGTATATTATAGGCAATAGTTACTTTTATATTCAAAATAAGTAAATCGTAGTATATTGATAAGTCTAGGATATTATTATAAGTTCCTAAATAAAATAGCAAAAAATCATTGTCGCTAGCCGAAGCAGAGTCCCTCGTGTCTACATACAAGTTTATTCTTAGTTAGAGCGAGGAGTTCATGTCTCACTATACATAGGTTTTATAAGTAGTCTAATCTAGCCTAGTTTCTTAATTAATACTACAGTACTTACATTACATTAGATAATCTACTACTTTGTAAAAACCTACTTTTGCAAATAAAGTTATTATTATTATACTTTATTTATTTTAATACTCGTTAAAAAATACATTTTTTACTATAGAAAATACAAAAATATTATAAAACTAATCTACAGTAAAAAATATATCAAAACGGTGGATCACCGGCCGCGAAGCTAGGCTCAAGCAGCCGGTGACTAGGGTTGCAGACAGAGGAACTTCCTGACGATACGCGCCGAATCCAGGAGAACCGCTTTTTGGATCTGACCCTTGATCCAACTTCCTAGTGAGAGTCTCTTGAGATGTTTATCGAGGCTCTTCGCTATTACCCCGTTAACCGAAACGACTATCGAGACGATGGTCGCTGAATCAACATCCCACATGCTGACAACTATTATTATTATTATAGAAATATTCTATTTGGAAACTTGTAATTATCACACACTAGTGTAGTCATACATGCATGCATGTTATAATAAGTAAACATCTTACTGTCAATCTTAATCTTTGGGTGCCTGGAAAAAATCTCCATAACGAAAAAGCTGTAAATTTTTTGACCTCCTCTAGGATTAAACATATTTATGCACAAACATCATCCTATATTAGTCCACTGCTGGACATAGGCCTCCCCTAATGAGCGCCATAGCGCCCTGTCACATCATAGCAGAAAGTTTTCCTAAAAATCGTGAAATAAAATATAAAATTTGTAGCAGATTTAATAAATCTGTACTTTCGAAACCGCAATTTTCGACGATGCAGTCGGAAGAAAATCCGACTAAAATGGCCACTTGGTTTCGACGGAAGATCAGCGTTGGCATTCCTATGCCCAACATGTGATAAATAGGTTTGTAATTCTGAAAATCTATGCGCTGAGCTGTTGCACTTTTGTAAGGCTCCGGCACACATATTTTTGGACATTACGACTATTCTTCCAACTTACCAAGCCCTGTTCCGCCAATAATGCATTAGTTATCTTAGTTATTTTTATGATGTACATTTTTATTGTGAAACTGTATTGTTTATAAATCATTTACCTATTTATATATGCTGAGGCGGGCGCCATTTTGTAGCTTTTAAAGTTTTATTTATTGAATATAGAATATGTGTGTGCTGCAGCCTAAAAAGTTAAAATCTTTATTGACAAAGAAATTACAATCTTGGAATAGAAACAAATAATAACTAGTACCTAATAATTGAGACAGTTGAGTTAACTGCAGATGGTGCAACAGAGCTCAACTCATCCTAATAATTCAATACCAGTGTTCGCGTCCCCAAGATGCTGGCTGCATTGCTCCGCTGTATGGCAATGCTGATTCTCTGCGCCAGATACTCAACGGGTCTCGGGTCACGCTGTTTTAAATTGTTTGTAAAAAAATAACATAATATTCAAGCGATAAGGGGACGTGATCACGAGTATGTGGATCAGGTGAGCTGCCTTAAGATTGTTTGTCTGCAGTATGATTTCTTTACTGTTTCAATTGTTATACTATACATATAGATTGTAATTTTTATTCAATACTTTTTTAATGATGCACTAATGTAAACCACAATCTTCAAATTTCTGAATATTCATACTGATATTTAAGTTTTAAGGTGGTAATGCAGCCAGTGTCTTCGGACGCTTCCGACTGGTATTGACGTGGATCAATTGAGCTACCTTTAGACTGTTTGCAACCGTCTGCAGTTAGCTCAATGGTATTTTTCTATTCATTGATTGTAATTTTCGTTGTAAATAAAGAATTTATAGAGTTTTGTGGGATATAGTATAGTAATTTTTTTCTGTATTTGGATAAAAGTAAAAAACCAAAAATCTATGTTTATACGTGTTATATTTTGATTCAATAAATTACTCACATAACATACCTAACTTTTTACAAGATAATTGTTATTACTCATTTACAGTACCATTAATAATAGATTATAAATAACTTATTATAAATATTTGTACCTATTTTAATTTCAGACTACCAAAATGTACATAACTAGATGTTTATATTTAAAACTATTAGAGTTTGAGTCGAAATAAATAGCTAAAGGTCGTTTTACACTTGTGCACTTTTTAGCCCATAAAATGCGGATTCTAAAGTACTAGGATATAGCAAAAGTGTAACAATTTTCTTAAATTAAAAATAAATAAGTTAGGAATAAAAAATATTTCTTCTATTTTATTGAAAGAAATAGACAAGAAAATATTAAGTGTCGCTCATAAGCTCTACGCTTAAACTTTGTATTGCCTTACAAATTAGAGATCCTTAATCAAATAAAAAAACACAAATTTCTCGATATTTTCTAAGTCACGAAATTGATAATTCCTAGCATTTTAGCCATTTGAATGCCAACAAACTTTCGTAAATATTCAAAAAAATCTTTTAAGTTTCATGTGAAGTGTTTTGACTATAATTAACTGTTTTATTTATTTTTACAAATTTATTCCATAAATTATTGTTTCAAATAACTATGACTTCATAAGAAATCTATATAAATCCATAAATCAAGGACAATTCAATAATTTCACGTGTCAGCGACTCTAGACAATACCGCGTAGCAAATCGCTTTGCATTGTTACTAACAAACAATAATTAGCAGCCTTACTGCAACGTTCATAAAGTTTTTATTTCAATGGCAATGTGGTTGACTGTAAAAGTAAAAATGGCAATAAACCGGTCAGCCATTTTGTTTTGCTAATTAGCTCTTATCGGTCGTTTGGCATTAAACGTTCATTAATAGTTATTATATTACGCACGTTTGATATTTCTTTCAATATTTTACAGTTTGATTTTTATTATTAATCCATATTTTAATTTAAAATCTTCAGATCTTAGACCAGGCTAGTCACCGTCGTTGGCCGCCGTGTACACTGATGCACTCGCTATTCCTTTACTCTTATAATCTGATGGGACGGCAGACCAACACAATCAGAGTTCATCATCTCTCCTATCATTTAAGTACACAACGCGAACCTTTTTTAATTTTCATTTTATTTTCCTTGGGACGTTTTTTTCGATTTTTTTTATAATACTACTTTGACTTTTGCATCTAAACAAGTAACAACCGTCATTACTGCCATATAAATTAAAAAATAATTGCAGATTGTACGCGACAAAATAATGACAACCCAAACCCATTTTTATAATAGCAGCGCGTCTCGGGCAAAATTAAATGTCTAGTGTAAAAGAGGCATAATAATTTGCCGTATTTATAAATGCGTGGCGATCAAAACGGTAGCAGTCGACTATAATTCAAGTGATAATTGTTATTTGTGATGTTTTACCGTCGGTTTGCGACTTGTTATGTCTAAAAGCGTTGCGTTGATGTTGTAACATTATCATAATTGCTCCGCGCGTGTTAAGTTAACATAACTACAGGGACTCTACTTTCAACTTTACTTGTGTCAATTGAACATTTTAAACTGTTCAAAATAATTTTATAACTGTTCTAAATTTGAATGACTTTAAACATGGTATTATTGTTTAAATAGTAATCAAACATAACTAGGATTTTAAACTGTTATGTTGAGTATGAGCTTTAAGATGTAGCTTTTACTGATTTTAGATAAAAGCCAAGTTCGATGTATGTACTATGTTTATTAACCAAACACAATTTAGCTAAAATTGTTTCAGGTATAACAGTTTCAAGCTACAATTGTCAGCCATATTGACATATTTTGCAGGAAAGATGGTAAATCCACAGTGAATATGATTTGCTCAAAAAAAAAATCTAGTGATTTTAAGATTTAGTACTATGGGTGTTTTTACAAATATTTCACATCAAATTAGGCTGGATGTTATGCAGGTGTACATAGTAAGTAGGTAATTAATACAAATTGGCATAATATCTGATCCATTTAGGTACACAGAATAAATATTGTAGGTTTAGTTAGCACAGAAGTAAAATTTGTATAGAATGACTTAACATAAATTATAAAATCTCAATAAATTAAATACAACAATAAGTATATAATTATTGCCCCGAATCCAAGTAAATAAGATCTTAATTCCAGAAATAAATATGCTACAGTTATATAATATATACACTACGATAACTATATAATACATTGAACTACTTCTATATTCACACAGGATATGTTAGGTGTCAAGTCTTAAGCTGAGTTAAGCTAAGGAACATTTTGTGAGAGTTGAAACACTTTACAACAAATTTTGCTTTTAAGGTGCCAGCTTTGGTTACATGACCTAAGCAAAAAGCTTGCATGTTGATGACAAATACCATTTACTTGGCCTACACACACAAAATGAACTTCATTCTAAAGTTGTTATAATTCATTCTATAGTTGTTATAATTATAATTATGGAACATAATTCCCCTACGTGTAATGTTATTGCTTGTGATGATACGGTACTACTTTAATTACCAATAAATAATATAATGGCATAAATAAAATAAAAAAACTCGCGCCAACCTTGGATGGTAAAGTAAATGATATTATTACATCGTGTGATACCAATCTAAGTACTAAAGTCAGTTAAGTATAAACATAAAGTTGCTAGCGTTGTTTACAAATAGATAATTGATATGAGGTCTATTTTCAAATAAAATACTATTATAGTTAGAAAACAAAAAGGAGAATTTAATCATGCTTACTGTATACGACCCTTTCGTAAAAGTGTACGACATCGCCCAATACAATATATTTCAGTAAAGTATTTCAACCCTAATGTCTCTAAAAAGTCTTGCACAAATTCCACAGTCACTTTCACGTGTTAAGCAAAGATTCTATGCTGAACGGATTATGTTTCCTCTCTCCTCTCTTCGACATATCTTCCGTGTTCCTTCCACCACTGAGGTCCAAAGAAACAGCTCTGCCAGAATCAAAGTCAAACTTCTCAAAATTCGCGCTTGCAGCTCCGAATTGTTGGAAGAATGAAGTCTGAGGATCAGGCGTTGGACTGAAATGCCTCCCAGAATGTGCGTCAGACGTGGAACTATCTGAGTTGTTGATGCCGTCGGCCCCAGAAGGAGCTCTGAGCCGTCCCGTCATGGAGAAGTCTTCAGGGCCTGAGTGGGAGGAGTCTCCTCCGACAACATCGATCATGCATTCTTCCCCTTCGCCATCTCCGTCGGAATCTGAATACATGCCGCTGTTTCGATGCTGTGCTAGGTATTCTATCTTCAGGGCTTCAAGGTCTACTGCGATGCCTTTGGCTCGTAGTTTTCTTGCTTGTCGGTCGAGCGCTTTAGCCAGCTTCTTTCTTCTTCTCGCCCTGATGAGGGAATAGGGCAAAATTAGTATAGAACCTTATTTTTGAGGGATTGGGGGCTTTGTATTGTTTTAGGAAAAATGTAATGGATGGTTACCTACTTGAAAAAGGTTTTTAGAATGTTAACGAATATAAAAAATTATAATTCAATATACCTACTTAACATAAATGATTAACACTTTTAATAATAAGCCTCACACAATATTAGCACGATGCGTGAAGGCTGAATATGTATTTAATCAAAGTGACTTTAAAGGTCTGATGTTGTACAGGATGACTCATCAAGAGACCTTTGCTACTACAAGAGCTACGAAACTCAAACATTGCTTGGTCAAATGATCCGTTTAGGATAGCACCCGCAAAGAACGGAGTTTTAGGAAAGTCATATTCTAAGGTGATTAAAATGGGGTCATTGGGTATTACTAAAGTCCACGCAAGCTGTTCAGCTAGTAGGTACTGTAACCAAGCACATGAATACTACTTCGTTTAAACCAATCACTATCCTGAGTTCTGAAACTCATGGTCTGTAGGATCAACAAGCATGTTACTGAAGATTTACTTTATCCTGTACCAAACTCCGTTGAAATAAAGGTCTATGTTGTAAGTTCCTCACCTCTCGCACGCCCTCAGCTCATGAGGAAGTGTTGGTTCTCCGGATCAGGACTGTGGGTGTGCGTTGTGAGCATGTTACTGAAGATTTACTTTATCTTGTATCATACTCCGTTGGAATAAAGGTCTATGTTGTAAGTTCCTCACCTCTCGCGCACCCTCAGCTCATGAGGAGGTATCGGTTCTCCGGAGCAGGACTGTGGGTGTGCGTTGGGAGTATGTTACTGAAGATTTACTTTATCTTGTATCATACTCCGTTGGAATAAAGGTCTATGTTGTAAGTTCCTCACCTCTCGCGCGCCCTCAGCTCATGAGGAGGTATCGGTTCTCCGGAGCAGGACTGTGGGTGTGCGTTGTGAGCATTTTACTGAAGATTTACTTTATCTTGTATCATACTCCGTTGGAATAAAGGTCTATGTTGTAAGTTCCTCACCTCTCGCGCGCCCTCAACTCATGAGGAGGTATCGGTTCTCTGGAGCAGGACTGTGGGTGTGCGTGTTGAGCATTTTACTGAAGATTTACTTTATCTTGTATCATACTCCGTTGGAATAAAGGTCTATGTTGTAAGTTCCTCACCTCTCGCGCGCCCTCAGCTCATGAGGAGGTATCGGTTCTCCGGAGCAGGACTGTGGGTGTGCGTTGGGAGTATGTTACTGAAGATTTACTTTATCTTGTATCATACTCCGTTGGAATATAGGTCTATGTTGTAAGTTCCTCACCTCTCGCGCACCCTCAGCTCATGAGGAGGTATCGGTTCTCCGGAGCAGGACTGTGGGTGTGCGTTGTGAGCATTTTACTGAAGATTTACTTTATCTTGTATCATACTCCGTTGGAATAAAGGTCTATGTTGTAAGTTCCTCACCTCTCGCGCGCCCTCAACTCATGAGGAGGTATCGGTTCTCCGGAGCAGGACTGTGAGTGTGCGTTGTGAGCATGTTACTGAATTTTTACTTTATCCTGCACCGTACTCCGTTGGAATAAAGGTCTATTTTGTAAGTTCCTTACCTCTCGCGCGCCCTTAGCTCATGAGGAGGTATCGGTTCTTCAGAGCAGGACTGTGGGTGTGCGTTGTGAGTATGTTACTGAAGATTTACTTTATCCTGTACCATACTACGTTGGAATAAAGGTCTATGTTGTAAGTTCCTCACCTCTCGCGCGCCCTCAGCTCATGAGGAGGTATCGGTTCTCCTGAGCAGGACTGTGGGTGTGCGTTGTGAGCCGGCCGGCCTGGTCCCTTCTTGGTGTGTTCTTTCTTCCGCCATTTGGCTCGACGGTTCTGGAACCACACCTGTAGAGGTAACGAGATGTTAGTTGATTAACTTGGAAGATTGAGTACATTTAAAGTTGATAAACTTGGAAGATAGAGTAGATTTATAGTTGAGAAACTTGGAAGAACGCGTGTTTTGATTTTTATATCTGAGAGGGCTATTGAGAGCTTAAATCGTGAAGTTATCATGCAATCGTCTCGCAAATAAAATAGAGTCACGACCCGGATTTAACCCTAATTAATTCTGACAGTTTATCAGAAGCTTTTTTCAGTAAATTGATTGCGATATCTGTATATGTAGTAGTTTAACTTCGTGTTTTCTCACATGTTTGTATTGAAACGCATAAAGGTTATTTCATAAACCCTTATACTATCCAATGATTCTATCCATTTAAAGTTGTCTGGTAAAGATCTGGTACAGCGCCAATTCTCACTTAGTCTATGTAATTTTATTATATATTGTTATTTTTATTAAGGTGTGCAATAAAGTGTTTTCTGTCTATTTCTATAATGGGAAATTATATAAAGGATAAAACGAAGCCTAAGTTTCAATCATTCCAGGTATAGCGCCATGCTAAATTTCAGCCCGATTCGTTCAGTAGTTTTAGCGTGAAGAGTAACAAACATCCATCCATCCGAACTTCGCATTTATATAATCAGTGTAATAAGCATAGGCTTAGAATGTAGTGAAAAAAATCTAGGTAAAATTAGCAATTTTATATCATTTTTTGACTTTAATAAAAGAGAACTATTCTCGTAAATAAATTTACAATTTATCGCTTAAAACTTGGAGATAAGTGTAATGTGATATCTGAATACGTTCTGCCCACGAACAAAAAAATAGGCATAGATACATACCCTACGAATAAATAACAAGTCTAGCTATATATACCCCATACACTTAGGTACTAAGGTATTAGGATGTTTTATTCTATGGCAAAAGCAACACCTACATAAAACATGTGGGCGTTTTCGCATAACGTTCGTACGAAACAGCCCACGACTATGCTATTAAAGACTTGAAGCGTCAACAAAAAAGGAAGAGCTCAGCTTGACTTGTCCATGACAAGCTATGCCAGTTATTCCGTGACGGGGTAAGCGGGAACACAGCTCGAGAAAAGCTGCTAACAACCATCAAGCTTTTTATGCTGACAAGAAGTATTTGCTTACCGCCCATACTTAACCTAAAATACACTCTGTTGCCGCGCCTTTTTATACGCAATTTACATTACTTGTCGATTTAAGATCCATCCTTCACTAAATATTTCGTACACTCATATCTAAAATTCGACGCCAAGCAAGTGAATTTTAGTTTTTTGTGTTGTGGTTTGTTTACAAACATTCTACATCGAGTTTGGCTTGTGTATAGACTTGAATATTGTACCTATGAAATAAATAAAGAATGAACAATCTGTGTGAATTGTCCATACAACATTCAAGTGATGTAAGAAAAGCTTCTGTCAGCATAAAAAGCTCAGCACACAATACATAAATAATGCTGGACAATACACACAGCATCATCTAGCCCCAAGCTAAGGAGAGCTTGTGTTATGACTGTTATACATAATACAATACATAATAAAAAATAAATAAAAATAAAATAAATACATTATAGTACATAGCTATTTTATTATACATAGGAAACACTCAGAACCCCGGAAAAATTGTAGATCGTACTAACATTTGTCCTAAGGCGGGAATCGAACCCGCAACATCTCTCTTTTTATAAACCTATCTATTATTACTTCTAATCCTTCTAGTCCTAGATTTCTGGTTTATGCTCTGGTTTATGATAGACTGGTTTCACCCGCGGAAATTTATGAAATGTTATGACTATGTTTTAGTCCAGGCTAAGAACAAATTCTGCCCAAAATTTTAGCCCGATCCGTTTAGTATTTTAGGCGTAGACAAACATCCGTCCATCCAAGCTTTCGCATTTATAATAATACTAGCGACCCGCCCCGGCTTCGCACGGTTTTATTATACGTATAAACCTTCCTCTTGAATCACTCTATCTATTAAAAAAACCGCTTCAAAATCCGTTGCGTAGTTCTAAAGATTTAAGCAGTCAAAGGGACATAGGGAAATAGGGACAGAAAAAGCGACTTTGTTTTATACTATGTATGTAGTGAAGTGATGAGTACGATTATCTAGTTCTAGTTTCGCATTTATAATATTAGTACGATTATAATTGCTATAAATATCTATTAAATCCAATCCTCTAGCTAGATATTGCTCTGTTTTATGTAAGATATGATTGTTTCCTTCAATTTGTAGCACTAAACGACTAATGAAAACCTTTAATTTACACTTAAATTACGCCCAGTTCATTGCTTTTAGGTAGAACAATTCATTATTCCTCAATATCACCTGTCCTGGATTATCATTAAAAAACTTTCCGCTCCGCTTGTAAAAGGTCTTGGCCTTTGAATTTGAATTGAGACATAAAATTTGAATGCGCGTTTACATGCTAATTCGATGCGTGCCCGTGCGCACATTTTATGCGCGTGCAGAGATGCTTAGATGCGATCTTTATAAGAGTTTGTGTGAAGAAATGGTCATAGCATTATGTGACATTATGTTTTACAGGCAAATATTAGCAAAAAAGTATATTTTACTATTTATTTTGTCCATGACGATTTATTTATGTACCTACATAATATTAACTCAAGCTTACTCTCAAGGTAATAATTCCTATGTACTACAAAGGTTTTACGTTTTCAGGTATTTATTTATACATATACATACCTAGGTTTCAGGTGTCTAGTTACACCGATTGGAAGAAGAGTGTGTTCTAGCATTATTTGTCGTTTACTGTCCTATATTTGTCTTTGTGAATAGGTTGTTCCCCACTTTTTTACATGTAAGACAATCTCAAACAATCACCAGTTTTTTTTAACTAGAAGAATAAATGACAAATTAAAATTGTTATGATAATAAGACTTGGGGTTGGGTCATGTAGCTTCTTTTCGCTGTGCAGTAAAGAAAATAAGTCCTGTTGATATACTGACTCAGCTCACAGAGTAATTAAGTTAGGTACACAGGAAAATAAAGAAACAAGTCACTCGATGTGAATTAATGGCGGGGAGAGTGGGGCGAGGGGGATACGTGCCTCATTAGGAGCGTTCGGTAGTTGCTATTGGTTGTGGTTAGGGTTGCCTGCTGTAAATTAGATCAAATGATCAACCAAACTGAGAAGTACTGAAAAACATGAAATTAGCGACGTCTTTGGTTAGTGTTCATAAATCAATATCAATAAGATAGTTATGATATTTAAAAATCACTTTTTAACAAAATTATCGTTAAAATAATGACAAACACTGATAAAACTTGGTTTCTTAAAAAACTTACTGTCACTATTCTGCGAATGCATGATTGTGATTAAAATTCTTCTATTCTTTCAGATAATTATCAAAATCTAGATAGTGAGGTTTTCGTTTTGTGCAGGTAAAGTTTTTCTGTTCTTAAACAAAAATTCATTTCTATCTCTATTCATTTTTAAATTCATTTTTATCTATGGAAACAAAAATCAAAGACCGACTTCATTATATTACGTGGCTACCCTATTCCACTCACAGCAAAGTCCCAACCAATGTCCATTACGGCCCCGTACGGTTTCTATTCCTTAATCAATGTATTTCGATTAGAAGGTAGAAAGGCAGGGTAAATTAAAACGTATATTAGACTATCTTTATCGACGTAAATAGCAAGTGACGTCAGTTACGACTCTATCTGGATGAGGTTTGAATGTAATGCCATAGATAATATGAATATTCCAGGTAATATAATGGAATGAGATGTTTCAGGGTTAATAAGGTTCTCGGTTACTTTGCGTATGTTTGAACATATATCTTTATGTATGGCTTTCATTAAATAAATGAAATGTTTTATCTAAATAATTTATCGAGCAAATAAGTAGTAATAAGTACGGCTTTATCGCAAAGTAATGAAGAAAGAGATGTGTAGGCTTAGTTGTAGATTTCTAGCTTTTTCAGACTTTTATACCAACATAAATGTTATTTATTACCGATGTTAGTTAACTGCTTGATGAGCTCCTATATTAAAAACGAGCCTCGGATAGAACTTTTTTTATCGGGTTCTAAAATAAGATACTCACATGATTACACTCAAAGATTTATTTGCAAACATGATGGAAAGATGGTATCCATACGAATAATGTCCTACAGTTATTTGATTTTGATATAAAAATCATTTAGGTCATATATTATGAACTAGCGACCCGCCCCGGCTTCACACGGTTTTATTATACATATTTAAACCTTTATCTTGAATCACTCTATCTATTTAAAAAAACCGCTTCAAATTCCGTTGCGTAGTTTTAAAGATTTAAGCATTCAAAGGGACATAGGGATATAGGGACATAAGGACATAGTGACAGAGAAAGCGACTTTATTTTATACTATGTAGTGATACCGAAACTCTATTCATTCATTATTTTAAGACACCCGCATTCCACATTTTCAGCTAGTCAAGAAAACATCTGGTAAAATTCAGTGACTACGATTGCCGCATCTCCCCTCTCATTCGGTAAATAAGAAGCTTCCCTTGTGGCAACCACGATATAATATAAGGTATAGGTAAACATGATTATTTCGCGTAGGTATGTCTCTAGTTTGTGTGCCTCTTTAGATAAGATATTGAAGGTAAGGAAACATAATTAATTTGATTTCCATCATAATTAACAGGTAGGTAATTGAGTTGTCTTGATTTATATCATGGCATGTGATTGTTTTGTTAAAACGGGTACTCAAATACTTTTCGTTCTTTAAATTTTAATGCTGTTTTGATCGGAACGTTAACTTAAAGGAAACTTTGCGCATGTGCTGATTTCTGCTAGATCAGTTTTTTAGGGTTGTCAAACAACTGCGGAAAATATGATAGGATAAACAATTATTATTTTAAACAAAATGGGCATGTTGGTTCTACTAACTAGCTCACCTTTGTGAACTATTTAGTACCTTATTTCAAAAGAAACTACGAAAATTTAAGGTTTTAATAATTATGTTATTGATTGATGTGTGTCGTGAACGAGTGAAAACGTGTGGTATATCTAAGCCACTTTTAAGATGTACCTAGGTACTCTACTCAGAGCATTCCGACACGCCCGCGAATTGCCAGCATTTATTGCATCTCCTTTTTATGACATAGGTACTTACTTGCATAAATAACTTATATCATAACTTCTGACACCGAAACGATGCATCTAATTAGCCAGTCGATAATTGGGTGATTCTCCCAGGGTGGAAAAAAACATGTCCGGCTCGAAAAATCATACAAAAAGTATCCCTAGCCCTTTGATTTTTTTTATGATAGTAGATTAGACAAAGATAATAGGGGAGGCCTTTTTTAGTTTTTTAATATTCTTATTTTAAATAAGTAAAAATAAATAAAATCCTTGGAAATTCTGACTTCCGTGGTGCGTCCGGACCTCATGTTCCTGTGTTAATAAATTTTTATATCATTTCCTGAAAACACTAGTACTTATTTACATAGGTTCACAATAACCCAGATAGTTACTTGCTTATTTGACGCTATTACTACGCAAAACTAAGCTTTAGTTGACAAGTTACAACGAGATATCTTCGCGTCCGTCGTTTAGCTCTGATTCCCCTGGTGCGTACTAATTCATTCATAAATGCTGTACTTTAACATCTGCGTAAATAGTTGTTAGGTCGAGAGAAACTATCAGTTACGCCCCATCAGTGGTGTGTACAACAAGTGTGTATGTCTTCACGTCACTCTGTTATTTCAGTACGTAATCACTTTCCGTGGCTTGGTATCTAGAAATTCTGATTACCATGTTGACTATAAATTTGTTTATGCTAATCCTATTGTTTTATTAATTATGATAATTCATGCCTTTTCTGTTCCTAATTTCGACTGCATATTTCAATGTAAAATAAACCAGCAAATTAAGAAAATTTCTAAGATTTTGTAATTATTTTTGATTTCCGTGGTACTGATTTCCGTGGATTTTGCGGGTTGATTAACATCTCAATAATATTTTTTTACAGTTTTTATGATGTTTTTTAGGATAAAAGTTTATAATAAATACAAAATGAATAATTTTAATATTTTTAATACAAAGATAAACATTATTAGTGTGATTTTTGTAAAAAGTTACTTGTATTTACAGTAATGATTTAATGGTGTTTTTGTAAAAACTGATTAAAACTACAAACGTCAAATAATTAGTCCTTAGTTTTAAGAAGCTTAATAATCTACTTACTACCGAAAACACATATTTTTATTGATAAACCAACCCATATTTGATTTTGGTGATATAAATTCTGATTTCCGTGGACACCATATTTTTAAAATTGAATAACTCCGTAACCATAAAGCCAATAAAGTTCCCTTCACTACCAAAAAATTCAAAATTAAATCTTCATTTAGAATATACTATCATGATGAGCAATTTCAACAAAAAAAAATGTGCCACAGAAGTCAGACAAAAAACGAGTTTTCGTAGAATCACCCAATTACATTATCCCACTTTATATCGAAGTAAATCTTGTTCGCAGCTAGAAACTTCGATAATAATTCATCGCTCGGGGCAGCCCTGCAAGCAGGCTTCGTGTCTATCTTTTACCACTAAGCCTCCGGCTCCCATATCACCCTTCGAGCGAGAAAACAGATACAGAAAACAGAAGAGTGATAGGGATGGCGAGGACTCCTTAAATTTTATATTCTATCCGCATTTTGTCGCCTAAGCGTTCCATTTAGTGTTCCATATTTAAACCTCGCGCCATTCTTTTTTCTTGTTCGGCGGGAATGTAAGATTTTTTTCTTTTGGGGTGTATTCGATGTGTGCGGAATACTGATGTGTGCGAGCGACCGCCGACGCCCTGTTAGGGAATGAAATTGGCATATAAATGTAAATTTTATGCTATGAATTTTAAAATGAAGTCGATACTTCGCGGTTTCGAGGAGTTTTCGCCGGGCCGGGGATGAAATTAGATTAGAGTACGCCACTTTGTGAAAGTAATGGGCTTTTAACGTCTGCTCCGATGTTATTGTCAGTTTAGTATCTGATGCTTCATGTCGGCTGACGCATTATAAAATGTAATTTATGTACCATATACATAGAACACATTTCTAACAATTGTTTCATTCATTCAAGTACTTACCAATTAATTACTATCGTAAGATACTGTCACTGAACTGAAAGAACCAAAGAGGTCCCTTTAATAGAAAAGCATTACCGTTCAGTGACATTATAACTGGCCATAAAGAAAAACGATTGCGGCCCGGGACCGCCATATAAAACATCAGAGCGAAAGAAAATAGAGAAATCAAAGAAGAGGAAAAAATCCACTTTACAGACGCAAACAAGTCACTTTAACTTTATTGAGCTGTAATCGAATTGTGACGTCCCTGTGAGCTGCGTTGCTTCGAGCGCGGAGCCGCGCGATCTGCAGCCATCCTTATCTGACCCGCCCATTTAAATCTATGCTATTCAATCGTGCCGTCTCGCTCGCATCCCAGGGGTGCTGCCGAGATTGCAATCTTTTGATTTATACCAACTATTAGGAGTGGTAGGATATTCCGTCTCGAACGAGATTTTCGATAAACGTCGGTACAATAGAAGTTAGTACTGATTATAGACACGGATTAACTTATTTATCTCATGTATTTATGAAGATTGAGCTCTTTGTTACTGAAACAGACTGGTATCAAATCGCTCCTAGCTTAGGTTAGGTTAGGTACCGATAAGTACTGGGTACCTTCAGTCATCAACCGAGGTCAAAAAGATGAGTTTATTGACTTTTTCAGTAAAATCATATAAATTTAGACCGTAATTTACAAAAGGTAAGACCACTCTATCAAATAAAATTCTTCTGTTTTGTAAAATTCTATGAAATAAATGATACGTGTGAACTAGAATTCAGAATGCATCTGCGATCGCGTATCAGTGGCAACCCAGATCAAAATAACCTACTCGTTTTAAAACGTAAAGCCCTACAAACCTATCAATTTGGATCGAAACAACCCTATAAAACGGTCTCCTTTCAAAACTGTATTATCTCAAGTGAAGGTATATTTTGTTGGGTTTTAGAGATAGGGTTGTTTTAACTTTCGCAATGTTTCACTTATTTATGGGTCTTGTCTTGTCAATCATCCAATATCTAAGTTAGTTTATTCGGATAGGTAATTTGTTAATCACAGGGCCTTTACAACTTACCTATCTGTAGAAACATAATGACCATGACCTTATTAAATAAACATAATGACATTTACCTTATTTATCCAAATTGAAACTAGTCTAAGTTTAGCTATGTATAGTTTGTAAATAGAGTTAGTCATGCTACAAAGTTGGTAGTTCTAAGTCTGTAAAGTTTTGTCTAGAATAAAAAATTAAAAAACAAAAATCTTGTATGGAACATAACATATTTTCATTTGATTAAAGGTCACATAATCTGTAAGACAATTCAACAAGCCAAGTAACTTATTGAATCTTAAATCAAAGCGATAGAGAGTATTTTCTATTGCAGATCGAATCAAGTGAAAAAGGAGGTTGGGGCAAGATTTATAAAAGTTGTCCGTCCCCAATGGCCGCTTAGCCCGAAGGTTCTGGAAAAATAAGGGAAAGCTGAACGCGTCCCTCATTTATAGTGAATGGAAAATGTCCGAGGAATTTCCGTAATAACTATATATTTGGTATAGTAATAGGTGTGCCATTAACAGCTGGTATTTGAAATTGTATTTGTTAATGTTTATTGATCTTTAACAGACACCAGTCAACTATTGAAAGTCTTATGAGCAAAATATTGTTCCTTTCAAGATGCCTTCGCTAATTACCAGGATACTGAGATAAAGATATAAATTAAATGTCATTAAATGATCTTTAATTAGTTTTTACTAGAGACTAAGAAAAATTACAAGTTTTACGAAGAAAATGATTATTTCTGTGAACACTCGATTCGCTAATTATCAGGATACTAAAATAAAGACATAAAATAATCGCGAGAAGCTGCGGATTCAGCCAAAGGAAATGAAGACATTTAAGCGTGAAGTGAACTTAGACGCTAACCCTAACTTATTTCTAAAATTAAAACCTAAGTGCTTACTTCAATACGGCTATAAGCCCAGTTTGAGTGCTGAAGCTGCAATAGTTTTTAGTCTCGCTCTATCACGTTTACGATATTTACCTAAATCTGCTCTTTCCGTCTCATTTTAATTAAAACTTGACAGAATTATTTAAGACTGTGACAAAAGGAGAGTTCATCAAAAAGATCGATATAATGAAAAATCGAAAACAAAAGACAAACGTCGCAAAACTACGGAAAAATTTATACTAGTATCTACCGGCTTCGCACGCGTTATTTCCATGGAAACGTTTCAAGGCTATTTCTATGCCATGGGAACTGATTTATAGGATAAAACCTATGTTTTATTTATTCCAGGACTGGAACTACCAACGTCTCTTCATAATTTAATCCCGATCCGTTCGGTCGTTTGTGTGAAAGAGAAACAAACATCCATACATTAATTTATCTATACAAACTTTCACATTTATCATGTTGGTAAGGATTTATTAGAAAAATATAAAGGACGTCTACTGTGGCGCAGTGGGCAAGGTCCGTCATGTTGGTATTTATCAAGTGCCACTATTTTAGTCTAAACTAAACGGTTGATTTGAAAACATTACCAGATCATTAAACATTTCAAAATAAGCCTCACAGGAAATGCGTTGAACTTAACGCAATTACCTACCAGTCAAGCGTTCGTTTCATTTAGTTATGGTGCTTAGACATTTCGAGTCCTTTGATGGTAATCACATTAACATGCCTACAACTGTTTAGCAGCTTCTGGTCGTGTTATATGTTTTGTACTTTAGGTCAGTTGTCATTTAATTCGTAAATAAATTATTAATTAAATAAATAACACTTAACAAATTTAGTTTGTTTTCTTCTCTATCTTTTGTTATGTAGACTTGTATGGAAAAAATCTGGCAAAGTTTTTGGAAGTTTTAAAAATGTTAAAAATAGGTTAGTAAACAGATTCGATATTTGTCAGGAATCCAAGGAATCCATTAAAATAAAAATTGCACATCTGTTAGCTTTCTTCTTCTTTTGAGATATCTTTCATAATTTTTATCTTATTTAACAAATTCTCGTATCTTCAACGTTACGTACTAAACCAAGCGATAACATACGTCAGCATTGACATACAGTACACATGCGTGCAAAACTAAAGCCGAAGCTCTTAAAGTATAATGTTCTAGATAAAAATACGTACATTAACAGTACTTACAGCTACTCTGCTCTCTTTCAGGTCTAGCCTCATAGCCAGGGCTTCCCTCATGAAGACGTCAGGGTAGTGGGAAGCCAGGAAGGCACGCTCCAGCTCCTCGAGTTGCCAGGAGTTGAAGTTGGTTCTGGAACGTCGTCGCTTGCCGCTGTCACCGTCGTCATCACCGATTCCACCTGGGGAGAACATGTCTGTTTTTGGTCATGATGAACTTTTAAGGGTTAAGTGATGAAACCGTGTGTTATGTGACGATGGATTTTAGAGGACATGTCTGTTTTTGGCGTTGGTGATATTTTTAAGGGTTCAGTGAATAAACGGTGTGTTAACAAGTATTATTATTTGTTATCAGTCTGTGAATTTTATTTATTATTCATTTAGAATCGAATTAGTTATTTATTGTAAAATGAAGATACTGCACGTCCAATAGGGCAGAATAAATTATAACATTCCCTTATGTTGCTCCTCTTTCTTGATTTTTTTTAATAATAGTAAAGATAAATGTTATATAGATATGTAAAACAACCATTAGGTTTAATTGTAAAATTTAGTCAATAACTATATCAAGCGTATCTACCTTACTATTGAAATAAATGAAATGAATTTTTTTTTTTTTTTTTTATTTTCCGTAACCTTTTCCTTTCGTCTATCACGTGTTTAATGTATGACCACTTATACTTAAGCTTAACTGAAATCGATAACTTACAGTTACAGGTTCTAGGTAAGTATAAGTAATAAATAAAAAAAACGAAAAATATTGTAATCAATATTCAATAGGTTCACACATAACATCTCCAAAACGATGAAACTTCACACTAAAGATGATAAATCAATGCGGCTATCACTTTCGAGAATTAATAAAGTTGGAAACCTTCCCAATCACGAGATTGAAATGAACAAGACATTATCGTAAAAGACACCGCTAGTGTTGCTATCATATAAAAGCCGGATAGCCGGATTTTTTTTTTCCTTTCAACCTTAGTGAAATTAAAATGAACTCTATTGTTGTAGGTAACTAATGGATAGGTATCTTAGTCGAAAAGTTTAAAAAACTTGACAAGTTATTATTAATTTTTGTTCGCTATAATTATGAGAGGGCAAAGGTCTAAAAAATGTGGCTCAGAAAAGAATTTTATAGACCTGACGAGTATTTTGATACTTCAGACTTTCGCATTATAAAATATACTCATTTATAATATATAAGTATGATTTACCTAAATCGCAATGTCCGTTTTGATGCTTGGAGGTACTTAATAAAGAGTATCCGCCAACCATATAAAAACACTCGATAAACAACCCACGCCTAGCGGTTACAAAAGGCCGGATATTTAAGAGCTTTTAAATAATTTGAACATTTCGAACAACTCTATTGACGTAAAACTCAAACTCAACCGGAGACTCTCCGCCAGTTGAAACAAAGCCGCAACCAGAGACTCATAAAAAAGAGATAATCTCGAACAAACCGTCAGAACAAGTTTTTGAAAATAGAATATAATTTCTAATTTTCTCCCGGTGATTTTAATTAAAAATGGTCCCGGGAGAGTGAGACGGGTGCGCCGCTCAGCGTTAGGGGTACGAAAGGGATGGCAATAAATAACGAGCTCGGTCCTCCGAGGGACTAAATAAATTAGAAGTGATTAAGAGGTACGCTTCTGTTGCGTTCAATGTATCGTTGTTTTGTGAGTTCGATAATTTAGTAAATTAGCTTTTTACACGATTTAATTAAAGCTAACCGTTTGTTGCCGGTGAATAAAATAAAAATACGACCGCATAATGAAGTCATTTGGTTTTTATCGCAAAACCTACATCTTTACTCGAGTTTTTATGATCTAGCAAATGAAACAATTGATTCAAATTGACCGGTCCTATTAAAGTCGGACAACCTTGGTAAATCAATTACCTACCTATTATGTAGGTAGGTAGGAAGGCAAATAACTAAAATAAATCATAATCCCACTAACGAAGTGGAATAGTCAAACTTGTTATTTTGATAGATGCGCTACGCTGCCGCCTTAAGAGAAATCGCAAAGTTACTGCATAAGACTGAGATAGGAATACACAAACGTTAACAGGAGCAAGAGAGACGGATGCAGTTATTGTATTAAAACAAACGGCCGCCTTGGGCCCAGAGACAACAGTTTTGGCGCGCTTTAATTTAGTCTGCTCGATGTTTTAATGTCACACAAGAGGGGGGAGGGGGGAATTGGTAAGTATCTATTTGAGGGTAGAATGGTTAATAAATTCGCGTAATCTATCATTTTGAATCTTTACGATTATTTTATTAGGTTTATGGACAATGCAGCTTGCTAGATAATTTTACCTACCTAAATACTGCAAATGTGAAAATAATAAAAAAAAATCTATGAAGGTAATTTATTGTATTATGTAGGTATATCAGTCATCTAGTACCTACCCATAACACAAGCTCTGCTTAGCTTGGGGCTAGATAATGTTGCGTGGATTGTACAGCATTATTTTTTTGCAGGTAGGTAGTGAAGATGCTAAGTATGTATAAGTAACTTTCAAATTTCAAGGATGCAATCGTCTTATCTTCATGACCTATAGGAGTTTAGCAAATTTAAGTTTCATATTATTTAGATAGACCTTCGTGACATCATAGGCCACATCGTCGCATTTAATTAGATCAGGCAGATCGAGAAAATTAAGGTGTATTTATAATGCAAATAAGGATTTCAGTGTTTATTTCATGCTAAGTCTATTTCAGTCTATATCAGTTTTGCCTTTTTTAATTATTTGATAGAGTTTTTGAAAATCTATGATTTAGCGATTATTTAGGACTTACCTATATTATGATGTTGAGAATAAATACTACCTCAAATAATAAAAATTTATAATAAATAATATATTATAAGTAATTACAACGTACTCTTATTACGTAAATAGAAATATACTTATTAGCTCTCTTTTTTATTTCGGGTGAAAATACTTGACTTTTTGAAGTAGTTGGTAAGTCCTTAAGAAAAGCTCAGTTCAGTCAATAAATAGTGTATGAATATCATTTAATTATTACAAAATTGGGAAAAAATGAAATAAAATAAAAACACTAAACCAATAAAATATAGAGTCTGTAGAGTATTCGGGCTTTCGATTCGGAATCTGGACAAAAATCGGAAAGATTATAAATCAAGGCACGGGCATTCACTAGCATTCAATAACATCAAATCTTCCTTTTATATTTCTATTACTAGCAGTAAAGCCAAATTCATACTGTTACTAGCGAATCATAGATGAGTTATGGTTATATTTCGCAAGATTAAATCTTTATTGTTGATTGTCTTTATGGAGCGGGAAGGGCAATTGATATGAGCAATTGAGCAAGCTTCAATTGACTGAAGTTATAACTTCTGACAGATATATCAATGATTTGTGGAAATCGAATATTATTGTTTTTTAATTTGTGTATTCAATAAAGTTCTAACTTGTCAACCTAACAAATAGTTACATAAGTAATCTTTTAAAATTATTTATTTCCTATAATATAATAGATCAAAATTAGCAAAATTCAAATTCTTTGAATTGCTATAGATATTAAGAAAATGAATTGCTTCGTAATTTCCACTAATATCAAGAAGTGACTAAGAAAAATTTTGCCTGTTAGTTGTTATTTTTCGATTTGTAGAAAAATCCGACCAAAACTAAAAAAAATGAAAACTGGGTGTCAAAATTTGTTTTATTTGATTTTCGGTAAATAACGTTACTATAGGCACAGATTTTATAATAGTACTATTAGGCACCTACTTAAACTAATAAAATAAAAATCGCATTATTTTATAATTTACAACTTAATAATGAAAAATATTTCCAGCAAATGGCAAAACAGAAAGTAAGAACCGTAAGCCTAGGTGTTACAACTCGCACTGTAGATAGCTTCCAATTCGCCACACCACCGGGTGTGACCAATCAAAACCCTCCATCGGCTTATAATTTTATTATTCCAAGAATCAATTGTCAAGGGCCGTCTCGAAATGGCGAATACATCCATAAAATACCGTTGTAATCACCAAAAAGTACTAACGTACGTTAATTTTTGCAATTCACACAGAAAATAAGGCCCTGACTCCAGGCAATGGTTTCAATAAATCGGACGAAAATCGCCTCACAAGGTACAGATTCTTCCGAAAACTGGAACTCAGGTAAGTACTAAGTAGTATTGCTTCAAAGTCAGTGCTTATCTTCTCGAAAATTGATAAAGTGCAAAGAGGACAGCCTATAAAAAACCAATATAACCCGCCAAGTGTGAAAGAGAAGGGCGATTCTCAAAAGCGATAAAAATAGTTTACTTTACGCGTACGAAATTGCGGTTTGCGTAAGCAGGTAATTGGTTAATTTGATCAAATTGACGGTTCGATTATGGAGTCCCCGCGAATATGGGTACTGTGATAAATGACTTATTTCTCGGTGTTGGCTTTACCTTCGGTTATTAAATTATAAGTTGTGCGGGAAATGAAAGGGGCTTGAAACTCTCTGATTGTAGTTACATTGTAGTTTTTATACTACCTAAATTACAGGATAGATTCTTATAAAAACTATGTTTTTTATTGAGTATCTCTAAAACCTATCTTGATCTTAGGTATTTAGAAAAAAAGTTAAGTTTGCTCTGTCATAGGTAAATTCTCGAGTAACAATGATAGGCATATTAAGTAAAACTCAAGTTTAAACTAGTGACACAATTTAAATAATACAGACTTCATTTTCAAAACTTAATTTAGCAGGTTTGATGGAAAGTGACGTTACGGTCTAGATATATAGTGATATTTAGTCTTCGACTGTACCTTATCTTAGCATACGTTTAAAAATGATTAAAACCTCTGCTTTTGGTAGATTCTTCGGCATAATTTCCGCCGTCGAAAGCTCTCTCAGGCCTTATTGAGACATTAAAAAAATAAAGCTGTGCTAGTACCTACATAGTCCCATTCACTCACGTTCAACCCCACCTACTTAATGTCCTTATTAAACAAATATTCCAAGGCAATACCAAAACACCGCAAAATGGAGGCTCGAATTATAAAAACGGCCGAAGCTCAGTGAAGTCGCTCACTATAATTTGGCTTCGATCCTTGGAAATTAATTTCCAAAATCACCGGCAATAATAAAGTTATAATTTTAACCTAAATACGTACCTGCTGTGAGGACAGACACGCTTTCCAGGGGCGGACTTAATACTTTTAAATGGTTAGTAGGCTATCTATATAATACAGAAGGATATAATTTAACAATATCTTAAAATCTTCAACACCTCGGGCGCAACTTAGGTAGAGTAAGGTATCATAATAAATTCATGGGTAATTTCTGTCACAATAGTCCTAACTAGCTTCGGGCACCTGATTCGTACTCATTAAAAATAAGTACCTAAGAATTTTAATTCGAAGGAACTGAAACGAAAAAAATATCAAATTCACTTTACTATGTACCGAACATTACTTTGGGATCACTCGAAATGTCACGTTAAATTAGAATTACAACAGTAATATATGAACTTATTTAATATGGGTTATCGCAATAACCACAAAAAACCTGACAAAAATTTATACCTCCGTATGTGAAGGAAAGGTATCTATCCTTTTTACGAATAAAAAGGTTTAATACTAAAAAAAACATGGGCCCTTATTGAGAAGCTTAGTTAGTCACCGATCTATGCTTGAGTAATGATTTTATATGACATGAACGTTACTCAAGCGTTGATCTATGATTGAGTAAGCTTTCTTAATACGTTCCTAAGACTGAATTGAGTGATTATCTGAAGCAATGATCACCCGCTTGAGTCCATCTCTGCGCCTGTCGAAAGTGGCTTCATTAGTCGTTTCTGCGAAGCGCATTACGACTCTTCCAGCATAATTGAATTTCTTATGTGTCGCGAAACGATTGTTTTTTTATACTGGAAATTCCTCAAAGCTATAAAAACAACGGATTGGCCTGCTTTTTCTGACATTTCAAGTCGTGGCAATTGCGCGTGGCTAAAGCTTTGTTCAATTATTGGAAAACCGTTGGGAAATCAATATTTTTTGTAATATAATATTTTATATAACAATAATTAAATAGTAATATATAATTATTTTGTGCTAAATAATGTATCGCTTTTTTGTCGATACACTACATTTATATAAGGTTCAACTGAATAAAAGTACTTTAACAAATAATGAAAATATTACAGCTAAAGAATCAGAACTACTATTTCCAATCAAGCAAATAAAAAACAATTGAAACAGTTGAGCTAAATGCAGACTGTTGTAAATAATCTAGATGATCGGTACCTATTAATAGGTATCAATTGAAAATCCGAGAAATGATTTCAAAAAATATATCACTGGAAAAACAGCGGGTTACCACTTTTAGGCAATTATAAAATAGTGGTGTGTGTGACTTTATCGTAAATAGTGATTTTATTATGTTATCAACTAATTTCTGAAGTAGGTATATTTGACATATAGGCAAATATAATAATTAATTTTTAGGATCATTCAATATTTCATTAGAGAAATATACATATAATAATATTCATGTTCGTCAACTCAACTGTGATGAAATTTCCGAAGCGTCTGTCGGAGACATTTTAATATACAAATTAGGAGTTTGAATATTTTATTAAAACATGATATCGGGTAATGAGTAGCTTCGGTTTAATCTTTAGAAGAATCTGAATAGAAAATGACTTTATTCTCGAGGTTCCTGCATTTTGTCGGCGCGCCGTGGCGCCCGCGGCATTTTCGAAGATTGAAACATGATAAATTGAGCCTACTATACATTATACAAAGTTATAAACGCCAATTTTATGCCAGCGATAATAAAGGTGTAATAAAATTTAATATTTTACGTAAATTATATTGAAACGACTATCGGACGTGCGGCTGATTTTGTTATTGTTTTCGGTTGTTTAGCAAATGGAGGTTTCTGCCGATATACATTACATATTTACGATCAATCAAGCCTGATCGAAATATTAGCAGACATAACTCGACACAACTACGTTACTAAAATGTTATTCAAACTTTACTCAATGCAATTTGAATAATGAAGTAGGTAAGTATAAAACATAAAAATCTTACCCTTATCTTACCAAGCAACGGCGTCACTAGGTATTTATTTCAGGATTTTGAAAACATTCTTTCCAAATTTTACATAATTTGAATTCAGAACTGACGCGTTCTCTTCGTAAGAGCCGCGGTTTTTCAAAAAGGACCAAAAAGTTTTTAAGCTTTTCCTTATAAACTTATCAACAATGCCTCTGTATTGAAAAAAATGTCCTAACCCAAACAAGAACAGCTGTGAGCTCCATACAGACCGCAATTCGTAATTATTAGGGTATTATTCCCAAGTGGTCACGCACCGTCTTGCTGTTATGCCATTGCAAAGTTATACTTAGTCTGAGTTAGCCTACTGGTTATGATCATGAGCTATTTTCATTAAAACGAGTTGTATTACTTGTTTTCAAAGGACTTCTTAAATAGGAGGAATTTATTTCCGTAGACCTTCGTCATTTATTGACCGAATTCGTTTCTTAAGGCCTGTAATTACAACCTTTAGTTCCAGTTTTTGTCAGAAGTGGCATTTTATAATATAATAAACTTTGTTGATTCCCTGTGATCTTACACAATGATTATTTATTTTTAGGCCAAATAAATTAATTTCAGAAGCGTCGATTGAGAAGCATCGTTTGAAATTATAGTGACAGTGTAACAACTTTGTACAAACAAGTTTTTTACAAAAACTACACAGATTCCAAATAATCTTTCCCCACAAATCGTCCTGTCAAAAGTTATGTTTCCCGACAAACAAACATCACGTCGGTATTTTTGCAAGTTGTACATTATCTGTGGGCCCCGCGGGACCAATGTTTCAATGGGGTCTGAAGTGCGGCCAACGTGATATTGCAGTGGGGTTTTGTAATCGACCTTCAAATTTATTGAGTTTTATTTATTGACAATTGATGAACTGATGATCTATTGACTATCTACAGTTTTCTAGTTTATCCGTGGAACATTAAATTTTTAATTTATGTTATTTTAACTGCAAATAAACATCGTTTACAATGTTTAGTCCATTTTGGCTAACCCTTTGTCAGGTGAAGTGGAGATGCTATGTAAACTCACATAATTCTTTCTAGTAACTCTTGAGTTACTATTGTTATTTTGATTGATAGTAGGTACATTTAGTATCCTAGTGAAGTAGTGTTTGCCTTTATTTAGTGTGTAGTTATAGTTATTTGCATTTATTATTGTGTTTTTATATGCGATATTTTTGGGACGGTGTTACCTATATGATAAAAAAAGTTAAGTTGTCAAATATTGATGAAGAAGATTAATAAAATTACAAAAAAGGGATGAGTTTCTTCTGTTTACTTAAAATGTTATAAGCCGGGTTTGTTATATTATGTACGATCCAAAGCCTTTTAAAAACACTTATACCTACTTGTTACCCATAAACAACCACATGCGATTTATTGAGATTTTGTATGCTTTCTAAATGCAAGTATGTCCTCCAAATCTAAATGTACTTACATTCTAATTCTATTAGAAATTCTAAAAAGCAAAGGAACAAAGGGAATGCTGGGACCATAATCTATTGCCCTTATTACAGGACAATGCGGAAGAGCTCCTCGGGGAGCAATAGATCAGGAATCACCACATTCTGACGTCGAGGGCTCAGCCCTTCCACTGACACGTGGAACTAGGAAGTTCTAATTTTAAAAAACATACATTGAATAATGAACCTCCTTTGTTTTAAAATCCGTTAAAAATAGCCGTTCTTCGCAGAAAAAAAAATGGAAAAAGGGTAGGTAGTTGTTTATATAAATCAAGAATATTTTATAGCCTCCGTTCGTATCTCAACATCAAAGTATTTAACCCTCCCCAGTCTCATCAAACATAAACTGGCCAAAAATCCTAACGGTCTCCAAGACCCCTAACCAAATATCGCCTACTTAAAGCATCGCGCGCGTGGAGCGTAACGCACGGGTTAATTTTATGCTACATTACAGACAAAACAGGGGTCGGGTCGTCGGGACCACTTTTTAATAGGGTTAGTTATGGTGCAGGGTCCCATAGGCCCAGCACGCGCTTGGATTAGCAATATGTTTAGGATTCAACAGGATTTTGTGTGTTTGTATGAGATAATGCAGATAATCCTGTTAATAGTTTGCTTTTTCCCATGTCGATGGGATTTTGTTGGGTCATTGGGGTCTAGGTGATTGAGCTCTTTGTCAACTAGATAATCTTCTATGGTGTTGATATTATTTCAGTCTTTTTATAGAAATTAATCAAAAAATAGTGAATTAGGGAAAACTTTACGATTTGAATAATCTGACGTGTCAAAAAGTCTTGTAACACCTTACAGGAAATAAAGCTCTGTATTTTGAATTGAGAAAATAAGAAGATACAAACAATGCTCTTGGAATTCGAAATTTGAATGTGTGTGAATTTACAACTATTTCTATGAAAGCTGTTTTTTTTATCTCTGGGCTTCCAAAACAGTTCCCAACCTACTTTGATTCCTTCCCATAACATAGGACGAAAAAAACTGCGGGGGTGACTATGCCACCATAATTTTATTTATTAAATATTCCGGAGCGTAAAATTAGTTGTTTGTTTTTTGTGACGTCAAAAAACGTGAGCGACATTTTTTTTAATTGTCCCATGAAATAACTAAAAGCTAATTGATTCGTTTCGATCATACCAACGAATGCGATTTATTGTATATTGTTTATATTTCATTAGCTAAGCTTCTGTAACTTGAGTGACACGTGTAAAAAAATATAGAAGTACCTAGGTAAGAAGTTTATCAAAAACAACAGAATGACTTTAAATTCTATAAACAAAATAAGACATCGTCATCAATGTAGATAGAGTCAATGTTTACTTATCACAACTTTTCGAGATGATCTAATTTTGATGATTTGTTCTGAAATCTGGTTCTCATGTGGTCATAAAATGATCAAGATTTGAGCAATAATTTTTAAATTACTCCTCCTTAGATACTTTCTTTTTATCTTTATTATTTAATAAACAGTTTGAATATTCTGAAATTAAAGTCAGATATGGTATAGTTACTCATAAACTGACTTTAAAATTATTGATATTAATTATTATTATTATAATGATATATTAATTATTATACATTAAATATTATTTGAAGGTTCAGTATTACGGGTTTTAATACAATAATTTAATGTTTTTTTTATCTGTGTTAGTAAAAGACATCAAAATATTATTTGATTATTGAATAGTCAAGCAACCGACTATAAACCAACCTACCTTCCATAATCCTGCTATTTTGAACCCATCCAAATTTCATGGTGTTTATCTTAGACCCACGAGGACAATCAATAGCTAGAACCCAATAAACCGCTAAACTACAGGATATATTGGCGCGAAATCGTAACGTCTCCCGTGGCCAATTTCTGAGGGTAGATGCGCACGGAATGGTACACACTGATGTAAGTAAATATGGAGTCAGCAAAAGGGGCACGACACGGGTTCCGTATATTTTTTTGCAACGACTTTTTGGCTATGATTTGGTATGTATGTAGGTAATTTATCTTTTGCGTGAGTAACTTATGTACGTTGATATAGTTATTGTTATCAATAATGTCAATCAAGGCCGTATTATTAATAAAATAATTTCAAAAGTTTATCATCAGCCTATTTTAGTTCACTGATGGACAAAGGCTTCCCTAATGAGGGCTTTAGCGTCCTGACTTCAGCTTGCCGCATCCAGCATCTGCCTGCAATATTTCGCAGGACGTCAGTCTACCTGGCCGGAACGCGTCCTACGCTACATTTGCCGATTCACAGTTGAAATATTAACACAATACCTATAATACTGTTTATTCTCAAGTTTCCAGACAGTTTTTGTAGTAGGTAGATACTTATTAGCAAAAACTTGTAAACATGAATACAATAATATTAAATCCATAATAGCGCCAGTCGATTGATGAAACACGCGAGCAAAAACTTTGGATTGCTAGACGTTTATGGGACCCTAAAAAGCGTGTCGAATTTGACAAATGCATGTTTTGGGGCCACGCGACGTTTCGTTACGGCCAATGCAGTGTGTATTTTTAGAAGCTATCAAAATTGACATTTGTTTTACAAAATGTGCTTTAGTTTCATGAAACGTGTTAAATGAGTATCTATGGCCACATAATTTGTGTACTTCCCCTTTAATCTAACGTGAAACAAAATATAAGTATAAATAAAAAAACAGCATACCGTTTAAGCATCCACCAATCTATTTTTTTAATAATGACCATTCTATAAATTTTCGGGGTTTTTGTTTCAAAGAATGCCTTTCATTTATAAGTTGAAGTAATTACTCAAAAACATTATCCATGTAGGTTCATCCCAACAGTAGCAAAAAGGAGTACAAAAACTTTTCCCTTAACCACCGCAGTGTCATGTCGCAATAACCTCCTACAAGCTCATTACAAACAAGTGACAAAAGGCCGAAAAAGGCCGTAATAAGGGCCATTACTCACGTCTGCAAGGTGCGAAGCAGACGAGCCAATTTCAAGGGCCATTTCCCAACACGCCCGCGAAGGGTGTGGTGAACTAAGAGATACGGTGGGGCAACGGAAGCGTCGAAAATAAACATGAGATAGACAGAAAATACTTTTATTCCACACTTTAAACAAAGAACCATTTACAATTGGCGGTGTTATCGCTCAAAAGCGATCTCTGCCAGATAATTTGTTATGGATAGGATCGTCGGATTTTACTTGGGTGAAGATCTGGATCTAAGTATCTTTATCCTATCGAAAGTTGTTTTATGTACTATTTCGTTTTTTTTCAATGATTTTTGATAACACAAATTTAGTTTTACAGGGCATTTAGTAATCTAAAGATTTTTCTTATTATCTTATCATCATTTGGTGAAATTTAGTAGATACCATTAAATAACATCCAAAAAATTTTTCGACTTAGGCGGCACATGAAGCCTTATTCTCTCAGTACAGCAATACGCAACCGATAGCGCTACAGGTGAAGTGACAGACGACGACGTGAAAATATTAGATTTTCCCGTTTTTGTCTCCAAAAACTGGAATAAGTACCAAATGTTTAGAAATAGAACGATCTCAGGAATAGACATATTTATGCGAAAACCTTTCAATGATTAAACTCTACATAAACGATTTATGAAGATATCGAAGATCAGCCATAATGCTATGTGAGAACCTCTTCTAATTTAGAGGTAGGTTTATTAAAGTATTCTCAACTGTTTTCAAAAACTCGTCTGAAAAACTAATTAACTATATCGCTAATGTACCGTCATTTGCTATAAAATAAAATTATTTTACTGCTTTTAATTAATTTTAAAACATTAAAAATACGACAATTCTGATCTACCGCCAATACCGAGTAACCACTAAAATCGCCAATATACAACCGCTCCCGCATTTAGCTTTATTAAGAAAAACTTATTACCAATTTGTTTTATTTATTTGCAACCATAGGAATACAATGGAACAGTAATTTATGTTTTATGGCGAAGTCCGAAAATGACATACTTTAATTTAGAAAGACTACCATTTGATATTAGCATTTATGTCTCCTTTCGCGGATAAAAAAAATTGAAGATTACGCGGCTTCGAAAAAATAAATGAATGCTCTAAAAACAAACAAAAACAATATCATGAGATAGAAACAAAACAGATTGATAGAAGATAGTGTATGGACAATACTTAATCCTATACGATTGTTAACTCAATTAACCCGCTCCGCCTATCGCTTCGCCTATGCGCGTACGCAGCCCAAGATGTTTATTTCTTTGACTTTTACACAGCTGTTGGCTTGCAGAAGCGGTAATGAAGATGGAGTCACTGCCTTTATAAACTGACTCTTTTTTTGTTCTTTTTTAATTGTTATGAGACAGTTTTGAATTGGAAAGTTGTTTATTTGTGAATACATCGCGAAAATGGAATTATTTTAACTTCTGTTTGACTATTATGTTTATGAGGTAGTTTTAGTATTGTTTTAACTTAAGCAACTTATAAACCATACGAGTTGTATAGTTTTCTTAATACTTATCTCCCATTCCTGGATTTTTATAAGCGAGCTGAAGTCTTAAAATACGAGTTTCTTGATTATTTTTAATTTGGAAGAAGGAATTTAGTTGCTCATTGTTTTTGTCTTAACAAAATAACGAACTATTCCTTTTACATAACAATATGTCGAGGATCATAAGTGGCATACATTCTTAAACAGTCTTTATTAACAATCATATACATATTATACATTAGTTTACGAAGGCGAAATAAGTTTTCGTCTCTTTCCATGCATTTGGCGCCTTGCAGCGCCTCTACCGGATAAAATGGAAGTAATGTTTGTAGTTTGACAGTGGTAGAATAGTTTCATGATCGTAGGCTAGAATTTTTTGTGTCATACGAACTCGTTTTTTAATATCCGAATGGGTTTGAGAGAGTTGCTAAGCGCAGAGATTGTTTTCTAAGATAGAGTAGAGAGAAAATATTCAAATACTTAGCCTCGATGGCTAAGTATTTGAATATTTTTTCTTAATATATTTTTTGTTATTAAAAATAAACATTTTACAGCATTTATTTTATTATTTTAAAAAAATTATCATACATTGCTTGAACTATTGTTGAAATTTGTAAGACTGTACCTTTATAAATTTCAATAGTACAAGCAATCGACACACGACGCATCGACACACGATGCATTTTAATTATTTTCTATTCAACCCTGTGCGTTAAATGTTAACGAGGAATTGTGTATTATTAATTTGACGTATTTTACACAACCATAAACCGATGTCAAATTCGTTGAACCCAAAATCAGAACAACATAATTAATGTACCTACCTAGTCGGAGTCAATAAAATACGCATTTTACACAAAGAAACAACTCAAAAACTACTGGTAAATAAACATGGGAACACTCGCTTAAAAAAACTGAAACCAAAAATAGCCGAAAATTTGGTCGAATTGAGAACCTCCTGCTTTTTTAGTCAAAATTACACATACAAATAATAAAAAAGTTACACAAGCTTTGAAAGACTTCCTTCTCCCTATTTGTTCGTCTGATCTAGTTCAGTTGATTGCGGCTGGAAAGGGCCGTGATTCAAGGGGCGCTCCCTCGCGCCCTTTATTGATGTACTTTTGACTAGTTTTGATTTCTGTTTATTATGCCATTTAGCTTTGTTTATTATAAGCTTGTTGTTGGCTTTTGTTTGACTTTGTTTTTGTGGGTGAGAGGAGGAAATCTTTAGCTGAAGGATTTGGGGCTTGAAAGATAACTCTTTTTATTGTACTTATTAGTTATTATAATAAGTTTTAGAAAAATATAATATAAGGTTATTTTATTTATTTTTAGTTGACGACCGATGTGGCGCGGTGGGCGAAGGTCCGCCTGCGACGCAGGAGGTTGCGGGTTCGATTTCCGCCTCGGAACAAATTTGTGTACGATCTGCAGAAATTTGTTCCGTTGGTCTTGGTGTTTTCAATATATAATAAAAATATCTATCTATGTAATGTATTGTATTAAGTATATCAGTCATCTAGTACCCATAACACAAGCTCTGCTTAGCTTGGGACCAGATGATGCTGTGTGGACTGTCCGGTTTTTTTTTTAAATCAATTTATAGCCGTAAGAAATTTTTATGACAGATTTTTTAGATGGGTAATCATCATTTTAAAACCTTTAAAAATAGTCCACTGCTAGACATAGGCCTCTCCTAATGAGCGCAATACCTACACAGTACAGTCTTTCGCCAATTAAATGTCATCCCATTTCGTGTGTAGGTAATAATTTACTCATAAACTCCCTAAACTACTTTTAATATTCCAGCAAAATAAATAGACCAAAAGTTTATTGCTAGTACAACATTCTACACTTGCTCCATAACGATCAAAGCTACGGGCTGAAACAAATCATAAATTAGGCCTTTTTTCGCTACTGTAGCGAAAAAACTTTGCTAGAAAGGAGGTAGGCAAGTGGCAACGCAAACAAGTTTGTTCAAAGAGCCATCTCTTAGCACAAGGACGTCATTAGTGGTCACCCATCTACAATTAGCAAACCGCATTTCCTCCAGCTTGTTCTTTATTGGCCGCAACCGCATATTACAACGCTGATAAACTTGGAGGTTTATTATTGTGATCGAAGAAGGTTAATAAAGAATACGGGTTGCAAACTGCTTTCACCTAAATATATTTTAAAATTATATTTTTTAAATTAAATGTAATAAGTAAATTATAAAATGAAAAGTAAATAATAAGAATAAATTTAACTAATTTAATTTTAATATTTTAATTTAAATAAATAAATTTAACCGACTCTACGCTGATCAGAAAAATAAACTAATAAATATTACGAAATAATGCTGTCTTACAGCATTAGTAGTAAGTGACATGCCAATGTTAGTTATTAACTTATGGTCAAAGAAATGAATGTACTGAATTTACATTATATCCAGCTCCAAGCTAAGCAGTGCTCAAGATTCACACAATGATATAAGAAGAAACCCAATAATAATAACAAATAGCGTTTATTATTATTATGGGTTTTTTGAAAAAGATTTAAGACTTAAATGTTGGTATTAGGATAAAACTGTATCTTGTGATATGTTTTATTTAAATAACTTATGGAACCTTCCTTTTCAGTTTTGGCAGTGCTAGGCTAAAGTCTCTTTCTTTCTCTCTCGTTTCTCCACTACTTGCTATTTAAAGCTGTCACAGACCTAGATGAGTATCTTCACTACATAGTATAAAACAAAGTCGCTTTCTCTGTCCCTATGTCCCTATGTATGCTTAAATCTTTAAAACTACGAAACGGATTTTGAAGCGGTTTTTCTAATAGATATATTAATTCAAGAGGAAGGTTTATATGTATAATAAAACCGTGCAAAACCGGGGCGGGTCGCTAGTTAGTTATTAAAACTAAGGATGTACAATTGCTATAGCGTAGCAACCGCCGTAGCAACTGCTACGGCGTAGCAACGACGATAATTACAATTAATAAATTGTAAATAATTTGAAATAAAAATGGTATAAGTACTTAATAATTGAAATACACAACGGTGAAGGACATTGATTGTGTTATATTTGTGAGCGAAAATGGGCAACTTTGTTTGAAAGAAGGGCACAGAGAGGCTGAAAATAGTAGGTAATGTACTGTTACCTTAAACCTTAACTGTTTCTCTGATTCTTAGTTTATTGAACTTCAAGCCTATAAAATAATACTAGGTTTACTTGAAATATCTCAACAACTTTCATGAGCAATAATAAGATAAGTTGAATCATTGTATGACAAATAGTTAATTATGTACATGACATATTATAAGTTAATTATATACATGACATATAAGAAGATAATAAAATGAGACAAAACAAGGTATTTATTAATTCTACACTGATTTAATTAGCCGTAAAGTAATCTACACATGATTTATTGTAGTTTATTATGTGCCTACATTAATTGAAGTAAAATAGTGTTTGCGTTCGTTCACCAACCTCTTTGCTAAAGCTTCAAACACACTACTGTGTTGAGGTACGTTTCATACATTTAGCAAGGTTCATAACACATTATCACTGTCCTCAGGAGCACCAGTATTAACACACTACACACACGCACACATACACACTCAAGGTGTCTTCTGTAGCTCAGACTCTTATGAGACTGGTGTCTTCAGTAGATCCGTCACAATGAATTCACACTTTTATTTTTATTAGATACAAAATAATGACCCAAGGTCTCAACATTTAGGTTTATCCTACTTTAGGCACTATTGATGTAATATTTTAAAGCCTTAAATATTTTTCAATAAACGTTATTTTTATTATTATAAGGCTGCAGACAAACGAGTGTAATTTTTCGTATTTTCCTAGTCGATAGTCTTTGCGTCGCCGTGTGAATCAAACAGGACTTTTCTATGAAAACAAATGCAGCACAAAATGCAATATGAAAGGTTTGAAACAGTTTTATCTTCAGACGCGCTTCATCCAACCGACACAATCTTAACGCTTTACCCCGAGTCACACTAGCACCTCCACCTCTTTTAGTTAAATAAATAACTTTATAACAACATTTATCTTATTATAATGTAAAAAAGAACGTTTTCAAAATATCAAAATAAATAATATCAAAAAAAACGTCACGGTTACTAGAAGGTGGCGACGGCGGTGGCGCGCGGCGGCAAAACAGAGTTTGCAAAAAATCTGTAAGAAATGACAGAAATATACAGAAAAAGCGTTATAATTCCTAGAGAAAATATGGAGAAACTTCAAAATCTTTAATGTTTTATGAGTTCCGTACACAAACTAACAGTTTCCGAACGTACGGCGTCTTTCCGTCCGTCCGTTATGCGTCTGTCTCTTGAAATGTTTACAAAGATTTTAGTCGTAATGATTTTTGCGCTTACGAAACATGTATTTGTAGATAAATAAATATTTATTTCGGATTACTGAATCCGTTTGTTAGTAAAATTAAGAGCTAATTATTAAGGTTAGTTAAAACTAATACTAAAAATTAAAACTAAATTAAATAACTCTCTCCATGAAACATATCCCCAGGGGAGAAGTTATTTTACCAGCTATGGTTTTTAGTATGGTGTTGGGACCTACCGTATACTGTGGTCTAAAATAATAAAATAGAAGATTTTAAATTATCTTTTGTGGACTGAACCCTAGTTGTGCGAAGTCTCTCTAACATCGTTGAGGTTATTTAATTTTGTATAAATTAAAGTTACTTGGAATTATCTATAGGCTATATAAGTCTTATAATGTTTTGTTAAAATTAAAAACATTTATAATTAAATGTCGACTTTGACCAGCCCAATCAATTAAAATATTATTCTTCTAAGTATTGATATTTGCTACTGCTTATCTGGCATCAGCAGTGGGTTTGATTCCTGCCTCGAGAAAAATGTTTGTACGATAGACAATATAATATAGACAATTTGTGCTGGTTGTTTTCTATGTAGAATAAACATTCTCTATCAATATGGTTTATTGTTTTAAGTATAGGTATCAGTTGTCTAGTACCTACCTACTCATAACACAAGCTCTGCTCTAGATTTCAGGTTAGAAGATGCTGTGTGACTTGTCCAACAATATGTATTATTTATTTGTAGCTCTTTCTCATAATCTACCTGCGGCGACTTACTACAAAAAATGTATTTCAATAATTTCACACATTATCATCTACATAATTTATTACGGTCTCCAAAAAATTCGATTGATATTTCTATTACCAAATCATAAAAAAATATACAAAGCTGAATACGCCTCGACTATGCGTCATCTACAAAACATTTAACATCCTAATTTCGTGAGTAACACCTCAGCTCTAGTGCCGACAAAAGAGTCGATAAAAAGATTCGATAAAAATCTGGTATCGACATCGAGAGCGCGAGACCCGCGCAGCAGGGGGTACGGCTCGCCGCGCGCTATAGGGTTGATCCTACAGGGATTAGAAAAGCCGGACTTTCTAACAGGGAACATCCAACTTTTTGTAATATATTTATCAACGTTTTTTATCATCGTTGAAACTGTACCTTCACCGAATTCATTGTTGTTTTCAATTTATCCTAATAAAACAAAATTGATTAAAGAAGCCCAGTCTTCATGTAACACTTTTAGGCTAGCTGAAGCGAAATTCCTACAATTGAGACTCAAATTAAATTTTATAAATAATTCAAAGTAAATTAAATCTTTGTTTAACAGCCTAAATACCTATAACAATCTTACCCGATTGTTTGTATATTAAGTTTTTTAAACTTACGCGATCAGAACACATTATTATATATATTAATGTACGGGTATTTAAATAGCGCGGGTGCGATAAATAACCATACATAAATATATATAATAATGTTTGTATATTATTAAGAAAAAAAAAATCTAGCAACGTTCATATTAAAAGTAATTTAAATATACTTCCGGCTGATCAAACAAAAAAGTCCGGATAAATCCGGCCACTCCGTCCGGCCCAGCCCTACCCACAACTAATAACTTACATTTGGATTACGCTCGTTAGCCTCTTAGCACCTTGCCCGACGTTTACTTTTTATTAATACAAAATTTATTCAAACGAGCCCGAACATATTTCGGGAATAATGCCTTAATATTACAAAGGCAATATGTTATGCCTACAGGATAAGTATATGAGCGACGGAATGCGCATCTATCATTATTTATACCATTATTCGAATGATACTTTTAATCTTTTGAGGTCAAGACTGACCTTAGAAGATTGACCGCGACAAGAGTTGCCATGTTCCTTTTGAATAAATTTTAAATTAGATTTTTTTGTATCTGGAAATATGTTTTTGTGTATTTTAAGTGCTCGGTGATCTGTTATCAAAATAATGCTGTAAACACTCAAATATTGTCAATTATTATCCTTATTGATATCCGTATGTATTTTTCGGAATTTATATGGCCCCAAAAATTTCTATTTTTAAGTATCTTTATTGAAGAAATCAACCAAATCCAGTTTAGATTTTGTGTAATGACATATTTAAGCTGCTATCTTGCTCTGTCACCTTTATTGCAAGTTTTAAAATATTGTTTGAGGATACAATCAAGATTTTGAAATAAGTAGGTGAATTTGAATTGAGGTGGCATTCTTTAAAATTAAAATATATCTAATAATACTTAAGATAAATTTTTAAATCATCGTTTTCGTATAGATACACCAAATCACATTTTTTTAGGAAGATGTCAATTATGTAGAGCAATATTCAACAATATTTGACTTACAAAACAAGCTCTGAGAATCATAATAATAAATCAATTAATAAAATGGAATAATACAAAGTATATAAACAGTTATTTGTGATAATTTACATAAAGCATCTTTTCAATCTTTAAGTGAAAAATAAAAAAAGCTTGTATGTTAGTTTCTATGATTTTAGATAAAGCTAAGTGATATAGATATAAAACAACCTGAACATCTTCATTTTATTGCCAAGCTAATCCGACAGATTTTATTTTGTATGAGATATGAAATCATAGACCTATTCTTTTTTTACAAAATCTTAAAACAAATATCCCTTATTGATTTTATATATAAATTTGTAATAAAAAAAAAACATGTCTAATATATTGATCAAACGAACGATCAGTCAAATTCTCGAAGTTTGACAGTTCGCGCAATTTTCTCCACATTTTTTTTTTATTTTTCTTTTTGAACCTTCTACTCAGAAAAAACTGTACTTAATTAGATGTTTGTAATCGGTAGTCGTTTTAAAATCGTTAAAATTAGTCTCAGTTGACGTGACCAAGGAATGAAAAGGAAGTCATAGTCTACATAGTATAAAACAAAGTCACTTCTTCTGTCCCTATATCATTATGTCCCTTTGACTGCTTAAATCTTTAAAACTACTCAATGGATTTTGATGCGGTTTTTTTATTATATAGAGTGATTCAAGAGGAAGGTTTTTAGGTATAATAAAACCGTGCGAAGCCGGGGCGGGTCGCTAGTTTATATATAAACTAGCTGCGCCCCGCGGCTTAATCCGCATGCAAATTCTTGAAAAGCAACCTATGTTTTATTCCAGGCCTAAAACTATGAAAATTCCAAATTTCAGCCAGATCCGTTTCGTAGTTAAGGGGTGAAAAGGATAAAACAAACATTCATTCATCCATAAAACTTTGTATTTATTAGGTAGATATATAAGTTTGATAGATAGATAGATCGTTGAGATTTTTGCCTCACCGTTAAATATTAAGTTAACATGTATAATGATAGGGTAATGCAAGTTTGCAAGTTTGGTTTACTTATTAAATCATATAATATTTACAACAAACGTAAATCGTTGGTTCCTATTGTTAAACTATCAAAGTTTATGTGCAAACTACCGACAAGTGTGTGTTATGTTTATGACTAGATAGGTAGGTACTTCATAATTTAGTGTTTCATTGATAAGGAATAAGAGAGATAAGACATTAAAACGTGGAACTTAAGTTGCTCACTCAATGGCAGGGTAACGTAATGATTGATTAGGTCACGATAAATATTTTTCAAAAGGTTTTTTTAAACAGAAACAAATGATTATTATTAATTTTGCACTTTTTGAACTAAGATGATGTTTTTTTAAATCAAATGTCCAAGAATATTATTTTATTTTTTAACCAATATTTTTATAACTAATGAACAGAATTATTATTGAGCCCATATTAGTTGAAAGTGGGATAACAATAACTTTTATCATCCTGTTAGATCGCCCTAATAAAAACTTTTTGGCCAATGAGGGTTTTTAAAAAGCTTTGTACTTTTCTTCTTACAAAAGATTTCAACGCGCACCTTTTAAAATCAAGCATTTTTTCCCAATATTTACAAACGCTTTTTTAATTTTGTACTTTTACTAAAGTCTTAATTTTTGCCGCTAGGTATAATTTACATACAGTCCTCTCACTCGATGAATCAAATAGAGAGAGAATCTAAAAGCCATAGTTATTGTGTTTACCTTTACTACTTCCACCATCTTCATTAGAATCTTCACTAGGTGAGCCGTGGGGTGGTCTCGAGGGCATAGGGTGCGCCAGCCGCGGCCTCGTCAGAAACGGCGGGGGGACTCCGAAGAAGGGCAGGAACGGAGGCCAGGTCGGCCTCGGGGCCAGCTGCGCCGCCGCCGCCGCGTACAGCTGCAGCGGCGCCGGCAGACCTCCCTCCAGCACCATGCCGACGCCGCCGGCTCGACCTTCTCTCGATATCTTGACTATCGACTACGCACAACACTACGCTCATCAGCCAATCGCATTCTCAACTGCCAGTCTCATATCAAGTCACTATGTTCCAATTTCAAAATCACAAACACTTTTTTTTTAATTTACAAGTTCACGTTTCGTTGTTTTTATTGCGGACACATTCCGCGGGTGGAGTGGTGCAGTCGGCCGCGCCAGGCCCGGCACTGATGGCGCGACGCCGCGGGGCGGGGCCACCTCCCCCCTACCCCTACCAACGCACAAATTAATTCCCCGCCTCCTTCATATTATAGATTTATTCCTCCGACAGTACATCGTGGGCCGCTGCTAAACGCTTTCAAACCTTATGCTTTAAAGTTAGAGACTTGTATTGAATAACGAGTAATAAATTAAGGGCAGGCACACATTGAATTAACGACAGCGTAGACGGCGGTTGGCGGTGAATTAAAATCAGCTTTATTCGTTCGTTGATAGCGTTTATTATCGTTCGGTCGTTGGTTAAACATAGGATTTATAAGGTTTACGTTCCAGTGGTAGAGCGCGTGGGGTTGTCATAATCTTTTTAGCCGCATGGCGCGGCGTGCCCGCTACAAAGATACATGCGGGATTCTGTAAGAACTTTTGGTATAGAATTTCACCGCAAAACGTATGGGCTTTGTACAGGCGTTTCTTCACAAGTTATTGTGAAATTTAATGTTTAATGCCAAACAAAAGACCTAGTTAAATCAAAAAGTGATAATAGGTATGTAAGAATTTGCACTTTGCAAAGATAGACTGCGTACCTACTTATAGAATGCGTCGGAAGATTTTTTCTTTCCTGACAACTATAATAATTAAGTTGCTTATTTTATTACTGAATATCGAACTTATTTTTTGATTTATTGTTAAATAAAAAAGAGGAAAAGATTTGTGTCTGAACGATATTTAATTTCAATTATATCTTACAAATAAGAGAGATCCCATTATAAATTTTACCCATAATTAAGGACAGGTGAGCAATCAACATCTAATTTCCCCTAGACAAGAGACGGGCAGCGGCGTTATTAGCGCCTACAATAGTGTTGCGTAAAACTAGATTACATCTCGGTCTTTCTCCAATCGCCTCTAATGACGGCCCAACAATCAATCATACAAAATTAACACGTCTCAGATAATATTTTTGACAGTGATGAATCATAAGCGACCGAAAGGCAATCAATTTCACAACCAATTCCTTATTCCATTAAACAAAAAAAGTAATAACGTAATTGACATAAATAATAATAAAATATGTCAAGACAGCGTAACGAGCTTGGACGCGACATGACAGCTCTATCAGGAATCTCGCACTGACTGTACTAGCCCCCGCCCCTCGCTTGTGGAAATGCCGCCGCGCGCGCTCATTGGTCATTGCGCAGGAGAGAGGGACTTAGGGCGGGGCCTATAGGGGGGTGTCGGGAAAGCTTAGTGTTGCATGAATTTAATTAGTGTGAGCGGCACCTCGAGCGCATTAGGAGTCGCGATGGGCGAAGCAATAAAAGATATAAAGGAATGAGTATAAATTAAAAGTTAAATAGAGAGTGTGGTGTGTGCGAGGGAGAGGGTGGTTTCTCTCTTTCCCTCTCAAGCTGCGGATTACCCGCTCGTAATTGTTTGACGATCTTATTAGTATCAGTTAAATGTCGTGGTCTCTTTTTCTCTCGCGAATTTAATTACTTTTTAATTAGAGCTCGCTTAATGAGAGTTTGTAGGTTTCGTTTGTTCTTTGTTTTCTACTTGGTATTTTTAACTTGAAGTTTTTATGGGGGTTCTCAATTTTATAATTAAATTTGAATTGAAGATGGTTATCTAATAGATCTGCATGTAAAAAACTTTTTACATAACTAACTTTACTTAAGGTACCTAGTTGTATGACTTTTTTCTTTTTATCTGCTTATCTAACGACACACACACATTTACTTAGGTAAATTTAATATTTACACTAGTAGGTACATAATAATATTTACATCATAGGTACAATAGGTAAAGAAGTTTATAAAATCCTACACAATTTTACACTTTTATATACCATTTTTGTTTTCAGCCTTTTATCCCTCTACTAATGATAACAGTCCTTTTTTTTAATGTAACTAAATAACAATGATCTAAGAAGCCCTGAAAAAACAAGCTCACCGGAAGTAAATAAACCCACATGCTATCGCAAAAAGCAAAATGAATACAAATAGTGCCTTCCTTATTCTACCGCACTTCAGCGCATCTATCATCAATTTGCAGATTTCAACATCTTGAGGTTATCATCCCTCTCTCTCACACCACAGTGAGACCCTATCTCTGTCTCTCATGAAGATATTAAGCGGGCTATGCACGCGCTGCCCGTTTCTCCTCATTAGGTCTGGCTTACAGGCGGCGCGCTGCAATGAATGGCGCACTTTAGTTGTTTTTATCGGAGCAGTATTGTATCGCGGTTTTAAAGTATTTTGTATAACTGTTTATTTTTGTTGGCGACTGTACCTACTCAGTTTTTTCTGTGATTTTATGATATTGATAGGAACATGTTTGAAATGCATTACTATTATTTTTTTCAGGAAATGCAGGAGACTTCTCATTGACATTTAACTTCCACTGCCCATGTCTCAAATGTGTCTCACATCATTTATTTTTCTCCTGTCGGTCATTAAATTCTGCGCCACTGCTCTACTAAGAAGTTGGGACGTATTATTAATGCATTTATTTAATTTAATTATCATATCATCAATAATCAGAAAATGATGGATTATTCAGTGTCAACACACTCTGAAAGTCATATACTATACTTTAGTATGAGTTGCAGAGTGTAGTCAATAAGCAAGAAACTATAGAGTCAGGTCCAAACTAAAATGGACAAGGGATTCCAGAATAAAATTAACTTCATCTTTTTCTCACAACTAATGATCGAAACCAGTGAACCCGAACTAAAAACCAAAAAACCATTTTGCGAATTCAACCCGTTCTCAGGAAACCGGGGCGTGACGTAGCTCTGACGTCATCAATCATTCTCTATTCTATTTTTAAATCAATTGGAATCGCGCGTGGCCTCCATCCATCTTGCGTTATCAATATTTTAATATGTTGACGGGTTAAGTTTTTGACAGGAAATTAAAAATGTTATTTGGACAAGGGTAATCGAAAAAGTATTAAAATGCCAAGTAGCGGAGATACAGTCATCGATATAAATCCCTAGTGACTGCTGTCTCGAAGCGTTTTTAATTTCAAAGTCTTTTTGAGATCTCGTTTTTATACGAAGTCTCTAAACATTCTATCTACTAGATAGAATGTTTAAAAATTCTATCTTGTTGCAAAATCGCAACATTAATTTTTAGATACTTAGTTTTTTTATATTTATTATACCTACAGCATTATTTAACCCCAAACTAATCGAGAGCTTCTATTTTGTATACCTATTAGATAACAGATAAAAGGAAATTGATGATTTGATTTAGATTTATAACTTAATACATTACAATACATATACAGGGTTATAGGTGTTTAATGATTAACCTCGATCGAAAAGGCGACTTGGGTAGATCAAGACTAACAACTTTTGTTCTACGATTTTTTCTAATTCAATGATTTTTATTCCTATACAAAAAAAATTTATTAGCAAATTTCCAGTTCTAATCTTCTTAGCTCTATCTAGGCGTCGCAGATTGAGACATGTTGGTTTGGTACATGACCTATATGTCGTATACATAATCTAGTAGGGAAAGAAAGGGGTTGCGGAGAGGCGAGCGGGGGTTGAAAGAAATGCCCGCCAAACTAAAAAAAATTAAAACTGGAGATGTATTACGTTTTGGCAAAAGTCATAGAACAAAAGTTGTTAGCCTTGATTCACCCAAGTCGCCTTTGAGAGGTTAATCATTAGATACCTATAACCCTGTATATTTTAACTACTTACACATATAAAACACCCATAATATCCGGAATAATGGATCAACAGATCGTAAAAATATTTGTCCCAATATTTTTACGATCTGTATCTATCTTGATCGATCCCTAGATCGATTGAGTGTATCCCAAGTCAAACTTTTACACTGCAATTAATCAATATTTTTAATGATAATTTAGCTATTTGGATAACGAATCATAAATAATGATTGCTATTTCGTTTAGTTATTTTTATTATAGATTGTACATCTCTGAGGGGTACACAGACGATTTCGTTTTAGTAAGCCAGTAAGAAAATAATTCTAAATGGACGAACGAAATGCATTATTGTCTATACACCAGAAATACCTAACATTAAGTTCTAAAAACAAACCTCACCCTTGAAATAAAGCTCATTTCAAACCCGCGCTACCTTAAACTTCACCTCCATAAACACCCGTAAGACAGTCGCGCACAAAAGTGCTTCCATCTACTTAACAAACACAACCACTTAAGGTACAAAACTACGACAAGGCCCCTTAACTGTTGGAGTCAAAAAGCTTCATAATCTTGTTAGCACTGAAATTTGCATTAATTAAGGCGCTGAGGAGTGTTGAGGTCTCAGTTACCTCTAAACTGGGGGGTGGTTGCACCCCGCGGGGGTAGATAATATTCAAATGGTACATGTAACGACGCGCCTCGAGACCAGCCACGCCGCCCGCAAGCAATATAGATGGTACTGGCGTGCAGACAAGTGTTTCAAAAGTTTTTGGTCTACTTTTTAGTGAACTACTACTTAAACGACTTTTGTATTATTATTATTTGACCTGAAAATGAATTGATAACCTGCTCCTGTTATGAAGTCGGTCGAATAGAGATAAATTCAAGCTTGAGAATAGAGTAAAAATATTGAATAGCGTATACAAGCCTTTATTAACCGGTTTAAACACACGCAGTTGACATTTGAGATAACAGATTTATCAAGCATGACTTTTTGAGAAATCCCCCCTGACAATCCGATTTAGGAAAGAAGGTGAATATATAAAAGAAGTCCAGCATTCCCCATTTGATATCTCCCAAGCTGACAACCAAAACAAGCGTAAGTGGGTCAAAATCATGACTTAACCAACGAGTAACTGCACCATTAAAATCACACAATCAAAATCACCGCCAATAAATCTAGAAACACTTCTGCCCCCACCAGTACTTTTCCGAGAGCATCGGGGGTACGCTCGACAATTTCCTCCTCGGGTAATTCACTAGGATTTAATTTAAATTAGTTTTGGCTTGGCTTAATAGCTACCCCCCACCCCGCCTTGAGGGGTGGATGGCGGGGCTCCAGTAGCCTTATTCTGGAGACTGTTAATTATAGACCGGATGGGCTTTTTTATTCTGAACAGTATGCAATCGAAAACTAACATGTTCGTATAAAGTTAAACTGAGCCCTCAGTTTGGATGGGTGATTTTTGTATGTGATTTTCGTAATTACCTTTTCAATAAAGGCGTTTACCAAATCCCATACTCCAACCAAACTCAGTCAGTGCCAGTGTACACAATTTGAAAGTTGAAATTACAAAAAAGGTTTTTGAGAGCTCGATAGATCTGAAGAAAATAGATAAAAATAGCATATAACTAATCTATTTATAAAAATCGTGTTTCGTAAAAATGCTAATAAAAAGTGCTCAAAAAAGTGCAAATATTTGTTCAGGGGTTCTGGGTGTTTTCTATGTAAAGTCAAAAACAAAATATCATAAATACAACAAAATGTGTGTATGTAATGTATTGATTTCATTAAAATTCAGTCATCAGTCAGTACCCATAACACAAGCTCTAGCTAGATGATGCTGTGTGGGTTTTCTAGCATTATTTCCCACCTTGGCCTCCGCCCAATAATTCACCAGCCTCCCAGAATACGCCCGCACCAGCGCCAGCAAATGAGGAAGTCTCAACGGCCTTTGAGTCACATACCTAATTATTTGAGTTTGTGTAACCGCGGATGATGATTATTAGCGCTGAAATTGTACAAAATACATATCATGTGTTTGTACAATTTCAGGAATAAATAGGCTCAAGCTAATTTTGGTAATCCCACCTTTTGGAGAACTCTAATTTCAAACATGAGATATTTTTAATCACGATGAAATTACTGTTTCAATTTCTATTTCTGGGGCGCGGGTTACGGGATCGATTTCCACCCAAGAGGAAGGTCTAGAGGAGGGTTTCTAGGTGGGAATCTAGTTTAGGGTGTTCTGGGTTGATGTTAAAAATATATCCATGTAGTATTAATGTATTAAATAAAATAAGTCATCTAGTACATATAATGCATTAAGTATGTCAATCATCTAGTACCCATAACAAAATCTCTGCTAAGCTTGGGACTAGATGATTCCCTGTGAAAAGAAATGCTGGACGCATTGTTTATTTATTACATTTTTTTAAGGGTAGTACATAAGGAATTTGTTATGGGTATCAGATATCCGAGTCTCATCATTATCGTCACGTGACTTATAGACCTTTTGTAAATAATAGTCCGTATATTCGTCTATGCCGTCACTTAACCTACCATTTATTATAACTAAACGTAGGTCTATCATAAAACTTATAAGTAACTAGTCCACTATACGTTATAAGCGCCATTTTATTTCTTGAAAATACTACGTTTCATTATAAACATCCTAACTTGAAGACTCATTAGCAGTCAATAGAATACCTAATTGATTATTTTTTTAAACTAACAACCAATTTTAAATCTCACACATTGTTAAGGATAACCCAAAAACCTCAGATACAATCTTGATCAAATTAATATGATTTTCACAAGAAGCTCAGCTTACAAATAAAAATAAAACATAAAATTCAGTTCACCTAGAAAAAGGTAAGTCATGACATAGACACTTTAAAAAAAAAACTAGAGTTGAATTGAGAACTTCCTTATTTCTTGAAGTCAGTTGGAATTTGCAACTTGTAATGCGTAGTCTACAGTCGTCAGACGAGACAGACAAACTTTGGACCCCAACAGACAGATGCGCTAGTTAAAACTTACGACCCGTTTGGGAGGGGGGTCTCGGGAGACCCCAGGCCCCCGCGAGGGGTCGTTATCGCGCAACTGTGATTAGATTCCCTGATTGTTATTGATTTGTTTGAATTAATACGAATGAGGTTTCTGAACGGAACTTACTCGTAGCTTAGGGCAAGCTTTGATGCCACCTATTTCAATCGGTATTGATTAAGAAAATAATGAATTAATTAAACTTTATTGTAATTGAATATAACAAACAATTATAACCTTTTATATCTCCAATCTGGTGGTTAGACTAGCAGCCCCCCACCCGACACGCAAAAAGGGCCCATCTGTGGCCTAGTTGCGGAAACCAGTCCAGAAACAAGTGACCTTATATCTTAATAAAAAATAAACATAGTACAAAAGGCTGCTTTATCGCTGAGAGCGATTTCACCCAGGTAACAAAAATGTCACTTTTTGTTTTGGACCTTTAACACCGGTTCAATCCACCAATGGATTTATTCTCTGGGTCAGAAAACAAGTGTTCGAGTAATTTCCAAAAAATCCAAAATGGTGAAATAGGTTTAACGTTTAAACTACAGGTTTTAAAGTAATTTTAACCAGTAACCCAATTTACACAGATTTGTCTATTAGATTGAAGCGCAGGACAAATCGTAGTCTACGTGTGCGTAGCTGCAAGCAGAATGCTGCTATAGAATAAACTAGCAGCGCCTCGCGGTTTCACCCGCGGTAATTCCCGTTCCCGTGGGAATTCTGCGATAAAATATAGCTTTTGTGTTATTCCAGACTATAATCTATATGCCAAATTTCATCCGTATCCATTCAGTAGTTTTTGCGTGAAAGAGTAACAAACATCCATCCATACTTACAAACTTTCCCGTTAAGTATGTCAAAAATTCCATATCCATCCGCAAATAGCAGGACATTTCGGCAGCAATAAAACTAATGCACATGTGAAGTGTCACATAAACCTATCCAAAATTACCCAAGTGGTTTGAGTGACAGGTGTCATATACTAACAGCTTTTATTACTTCAAAGATAACAGTTTTTTCGGCGTTTAACTGGCAACAATGCCTAACGTGTCAGAAGTAACGTGACACATGTTTCAATTAATGTTATCAGTTATCTCTTTATGATGCCCCATTTGGTATAAAACGTGGAGGACCACAATGAAGCGGAATGGGTTTAATTTTCTGATGTCTTGGGATAAATTATAACGATGAACAAATTCATTAAAATTTTTAGTTAATTATATTATGTATTGACAAAATAAGCTGTGAGTCTAGGTGTTCTTGAGTGGAGACTGTGACTCGGCAATCGTAGGGTATGACACCCATCGGCCAGGTGGGATGATGATCTGCGAAAAACTGCTGGCAGATGCTGGATGCCGCAAGCTGAAGACAGGGCGCTATGGTGATCATTAGGGGAGGCCTATGTCCAACATTGGACTAATATCATGATGATAATGATGATGATGCTGTCACTTAATTAGGGAGGGGAAAAGTCGCATTTTTTCAAAAAAGGCCAGGTCAGAAGTACCCTACCCTATACATAGATAAACATATCTTATGTCATATAAAACAAATATTACCCCGGAAGAGATATTTGCAGATAACAATAACATTCTTTCCAGCCTTGGGAACAAATCATCGAACTCGCAACCTCCTGTTTTGCAGGCGGACCTTTGCCCGGCGAGCCACTGAGGGCGTCAAATTTATAGGTAGAGTCTGTCAAATGAAAGTAGAGACTGCAAGGAATAGAAGAATTGCGGCAAATTCAAAAATTTGTAAATACTAGTTGTAATTTTTATATTCCTTGCTTGTAATTTTCGTTGTTAATAAAGTTATACATATAAAAAAAAGGGCAACCTAAACAAAAACTAGATAATACGAATTCTAGCGAACCCAATCGAATACTGATTGTCCCGCTAATATTCATGGGTATAAAGAAAAAGATAATGAGATGAAAACAATTACATCCACTGAATAGGTTCGCTTATCTGGATACATTCACCGCAATCGAAATGTCAACAACAAAATGTACATTTTGTTGTCATTGCCACATCTGGCGAACTGGATCCTGCAAGATATGACCACAGCTCATCCGTGAAATAGCTAGTTAACTAAATATACTACGCCTGCTTCAAACTCTGCGAAACTAAGTTTTCCTGGAAAACTGAGCACATATTAGCCTAATTTTCCTAAAAACGCGAAGGAAGAATTGGAAGCAGAAACATTGGTAGCTATTCCGGGTCCAGCTGTACGATTAGGTACGTAAAACCCACCTTCCTATAAATGACACTTGTAAGCCATTTGATGACCTTAAGTTATGAAATGGCTCTCCAATTTCTATTATAGGATAGGGTAATTTGTCCCAACATATTGTCCAGTAGAGCAATTTCTTTAATCTGTAGTTGTATCACATATAAAATACTAGTATGCTTTGTTCCTATGGAAACGTTTTAAGGCTATTTCCATCCAATCGCGTTCCAGAGTTGAACTACGTCTATTCAAAATTTCAGCCCGATCCATTCAGTAGTTTTAACGCGAAAGAGGAACAAACATCCATACAAACTTTCGCGTTTATAATATTGGTAAGAACAAGCATTGAGGCGGAGTGATACAGCTATCTCCTAAAAGCTATATCACAAGGGTAGTTTCAAGTATCGTAGTCAAGGGTTGAACAGTGGTTTATTGTCGCTATTCAAATTGAATTGATGAAATACACAAAGAGATCGTGTCCTAGATAATCCTTTATACAGTTACAACTGTTTAGAAAGTTTCGTTGATAAATTATGACGAATATGATGACTTTGTGCAATTCATGATGACATGATGACTGGAGCGCTTAGAAAGCTATGATCGTCATTGGAATTGGTTATATGGATTGATTGATAGCATAAAATTGTATATATGGCTATATAATACATACCAACTAGCATCCGCACACGGCTTCGCTGGCATGTACCACATACACACACACTATTCATTCAATAAAATAATAAATATAATAATGTTTTATGATCTGACTAATATAACGAGTATTTTTAAATAATACCTATTATTTAAGTGTAGTAAGTGTAATTTAAGTGAAGTAAGTGTACACAGTATCATATAGCCCTCAGCTAAGTAGAGCTTGTGTATTGGGATTATTTAAGTGATATACTTACCTAATTCATACATTATCGTACATACCTAGATATATTTTTATAAGTACTATATATAGAAAACATAGAACACCCGGAACAAATACATATAAACATCTATGAATGCGAACGTTTCGATAGATGAAAGAACGTTTGTTACTTTTTCACATCACCTGAACGGATTATATACCAAAGAAATGGTATATTTATTCTCTTCCTACTAAATACGGATGGATCAGTTGAGCTCTCGCTAGATTGTCTACAACAGTCAGTAGTTATCTCAATTACTTCTATTGTCTAGTTTGTTTCTTTTCTTTAACCGTATTTTCTTTGGCAACTTCTTAACCATATTATTACATCTATACGCAACCTCGCAAAGTAAGGGTCGAATGAAAATATATATTTCCGCGAAAATCAAGGGAAATCATGACTTATGGCTTCAGGCTTCTGATGTCATTAACGCTCGTATTTTATGAGGAAACTCGCAAAAAGACGGCCACGTAGGGGAGGATAGGGAGATATATACCCTTAGCTATACAATAAAAATCCATATACCACCCTAAATTGTGTGTAGGTATAATAAGGACGGACATTAGGGGTTTTGTTTTTGCGATGTACTCGTGTGAATGTTTGAAAAATAACTGAGTGATTTATTTACTAGACCTTACAGGAGTGTTGGAAACGTCAGAAAGTTCAAATATTAGTTATAATTATTACTAGGAAATAAGGTGATAATCTTGCTTTTTGTTTACTGATATTTTTAGGTAAAGAAGCAAACAAGATACCTTTACCTTGTTACGTTTTCGATTTCGAGAAAAACCGGTCCCAAACTTTTTTCCACTAGATAATCTTATATTGTATACTTATAATGTATACTAATTTTTTGGAAAATTTTCCAGAACATAACAAAAAATTAATCTGTTTTCTATAATGAAAACGGGCAAATTATTATTTGCCGAAATAGTACTCACTAACATAATTGTTATCATTATCATAAATCAACCACTCAGAAACTTACAACTACGAAATAAATGTCACCTTATATTTCGAATAAAATAGCTAGGAACTAAGTACCTACTTACTAGTATTATAAAACCTGTGCTAGGAACTAAGCTTTTAATAATAAAAAGCAAACCTCCCAACCTTCCATAAACCAAAGTAAAGCGTCATCAAACTGCGCAACTTTGTAGTAGTTTGTATCAGGGGAGAGCGGGGAGAAAGGGGACACTAAGTGCCTTTTCATTTTTCCCGCGCAACCGAGCTTTTATTTATTTTTCATCGCCCGGGGCCCGGCCCGATATACTCGTAATATCGGGCATTTTGTTTATTTTTATTACGATATACGCCTCAAATGCACCTATTATTTTTTTGAACTAGTGGTATGTTTGTGGTTTTGTGCGCGTTTTTTTATATAGATTGTTTTGGTCAAGAAACCAAACAGAGAGTATAGAAGGAGATCAACCATAAACATGTAGAGTGGCTAAGAAAGGAATATTTTAAATTATGTAAGCTCCTCTATAACTGCTTTCCATTCAGTTACACAATTTTCTCATGGAAAATCAGATACCTACTCTAATGCAGTAGTTTTAGGATAACTTAATTCTTAATTCTGTAAACATGAAAATTATTGATGGCGTAACTGTGATTGGCTAGATGAAAGAAATTGGCAACATTTGGCCAATCGCCACTGACTGATAATGTTGCGGATTTTGCCCTGGTGAGAATGGCTCCGGTTGTACAATATCTAAGACACCCGAGTTCTAACTTAAGTCGAAGTGTTGATTTTTTATAATTTTATATACTTTGTGGATGGAAAAGCGATAGCAACTCCAACCAGCCTTGTCTTATATGTTTATTTATTTTCTCAAATTAGGCAAAAAAGCCATTACGTTTATCCATTTTTTATTATACGAATTATTGGGACTTATTGTAGCTGTATGGTTTTTAACAACCCTTATTTTAATGAAGGTCTCAAAATTCTACAAAATAACAATTCTTTTCTCTTAGCAACAAAATAACGTTCCGTATTATATTCATAAAAAATTTACACACTCTTTTTTAGTCTCCAGTCAGCCAGTATCTAACAAAAAGTTTTCATATGTAAAAAAGAGACGGGCAAATGCCGCCATTATTTTTTATAGAATGTGCACAATATACAACCTGTGCTTTGTTACATTGTAAGCAATTACTAGTAAATTGAATGGTTTGCCGGGGTTTTACAGCGGTTCCATTATTTTATTCATTTCGAATGGAAAAAATGGTGGGTTTTTCGTGAAATATTTAACGGTTATCGGCGTTAAGGAAAAATTGCTAACGATTTGTTATTATACCTAAACTGAAATTGAGTAAATCTAAAAATCAGTAAGTACCACAGCAGAACGTTCTAAGATAACTAGTGTGTATTGTAAAACCACCATTAACTATGAAATATAATTTCATTTTCGGTCTTTACCTATTACAAATGGGTACATAGGTACATCTTACTATACTTACGTAATAAACTAGATTTCTAAAGTTATTTACAACCAGATGTCTTTAGATATTTCTGTAGGTACAGTTTTTCCGTAATCACGGCGAATGAAACTGTGCCAATAATAAGAGCACTCAACAACGAAATCAAATCATGGTTAATATCCCGTTTAAAACGACTTTAGTGTAAATAACAATGATAGTTTCAAAAGTTATTCTAGAGCTAAGGAACGGAACGTAGTCATAGGATCTTTATTTGTAGAGAAGTCAAGAGACAATACCCATTATTATATCGCTCAAAACTGTTCACTTTTTGATTAGGAGTTTCGGAAAGAACCTGGAAGGTTGAAAATATGTATGAAGTAGAATTTTTTGATGTATTTTATTATTTATTTATTTAAACTACCTGCTACTAACATCCAACTTGATGATTTGAATAGGTAGATATAACGCATTAAAACTATAAATTTCATTTTTATATTTATTTCATATTAACACAAAATATTGTGTACATAAAAAAAATACCTAGAATTCTAATCATTTTACTTAACTTATTGGATAATTCCACATAAAATACAATTTTGAAGTTATATAATGATAGAAAAATGTCTAATTACAGATACTGAATATAAAATAACGAAACAATGAGAATATAAAAAAAAACAAAATGGAGATGTTATTTTACTAGGTTTAGAACGTTGTGCACAACTAGCAATTACAAGTGGTATTAAATGGAACAAACAATAATAAAAATCATCCATAAATCCATTATTTCAGTTATTCCATCATAATAACGTTCAGTTGGTATGTACAAATTCCATCTCCTCCGATCCAAAAAGCCTTGTAGCTCTTGCTTTGCAATCTGAAACCCTATCAGGTAAAGTGTTTTAACTTACGTCGACCGTATCTCCATGTGGAGCAAAGAGAATGCATCAGCAAGACTGTAGTCTCGAGCTGACCTCTTATATTGTGTACAAGCTGAGCGATAAGCAGAGAGGGATTGTCAAAACTATACTATTTTTCAAACTTGGAAGGTATCTGATTAGAGTGCTCTGCGATAAAAATTACTAAACATTGATACTCTTATTTATTTAAAAGATATTTACCATAAAAGCAAGAAAAAGCAGATATAGACAAAACAAATAAATTTAGATCTGCGCAAAACTGCAGGCAGATGCTGCATGCAGCAAACTACGGAGACAGGGCACTATGGCGCTCAATAGAGCAGGCCTATTTCCAGCCTTGGTCACTGCTTGCCAGTAAAAGTTTTACATTCATTTATTATTATACAAAATTAAGGCTATTTGTTATTTATTCACTACAAAAGCTGGACCCAAATTCTTAATCTCTGAACAAAATACGCGTAGTGTTCAAATCTTTGAAGAAAATAAAATAATATTTACATTCTTCCATTTCCCCGCCATCTCCCCGCTAATCGCCCCGCTCATCGCTCCGCCTCTGTTTGCAGTCCAGAGTGGACACATAGAACAGAATTGAATCGCACTGCTGAGCTCAGCCCGTGTTTACGGGAGCCGTACTATATTGTACACATTTTGTCTACAGTACGTAGAGGATAAAATGTACGCAGGTGAGAACAAAGTATATTTTGAGAAGAGAAGAGAACAAATTTAAAAAATACTCAGTGTCAGGTGAAGGTGGCTAAAGCACAAAGTAGGCATTGATATGGCTGTGGTAAAATTTATTTGATACAACCTCTGTGGCGTGCACGAAGGTCCGCCGGAGATACAGGAGATTGCGGGTTCGATTCATGCCTCGTGACGATTTTTGTTCAAAGTGTTAAGGGTGTATTGTATGCTAATTAAATTAAATATATCTATCTACGTAGTGTTTTTTTTAAGTATATCAAGACCCTTAAGATCAACTCTGCTCAGCTGGGGGCTAGAAGGTGTCTTTTTCATATTAGAAAGACGTATTTTGTCAGTTTGTTTATAGGTTAGGTAGATAATATATCGATTCTTCGATTCTATTCGATCGATCGGTACCGATACTGATAGTATCTACTACCGATAAACTCATCTAAGTACCTACCGTATGAAGCCGTGAAAACAAGATTCCATAATATCCTTATTTATCCACCAGCACTACGCCTATATTTACGACCTTCCACAAACATATCTACCAGATCAATCAGTAATTAAAAGATCCTCGGTACAGTCGCCTGCAAAGTGCTAATCCCGATAGACAAACAAGCAAGCTGGGAGGCACGCGACACACACGTGACATACTATTACATACACATTAGGGAGATATCTCGACTATTACGGGACAGTTATCGTGTTATCTTCGGTATAGGATCATCTGGATTATGTATGGGAGTAGTGAGATTTTGGCTGGCGTTTTGTTTGTTTGCTTTCTCAGGGTTTGAAATCAAAATAATCAATAACTTTTCTCGAGAGGATTTAAATAAGCTTACAGACAAATCTTATTTGTTGATATCAAGATAGTTTATGTTGATAATTAGCAATGGAATATATACTACTAAACTTAAAACGGACGGTATACATTAGGTACATACCTATTTCATGACTTTTAAACCTAGTGACTTTAAAACTTTCTATTTTAAATGTCGATAAGCAAAATGGCAAAGTAGAGTTAAAGATAACATTCGTCTTATTACGAGTATGTATAATCAAAGATTTTCTAAATCACAAAATCAGTAAGAAGAAAAGCCAGCCAATAAAAGAAATTTGCACAATACAATAAAAATGCCGTCATAACAGCACTTTAATAAGAAACATTGCTTCCGATCCCCGACACATCAAATTACAAAGCCGAAGGGGAGGACTCACTTAAATATGAATCATTTCATTATAATACCGTATTCAATCCGAGTAAACCTCACTCCTCCATGTTGTTATTACAACAAGGGGAGCGTAAAAATACGTAAGCTCCGTGGAGACGATAACTGACACTTAATACCATAGAGCGTGACCGCATTACTCTGTGATCTATGGTCCGCGGAATAGTGCACTTTATCTATGAATCGCGCGCGTATCTGTCAAAAATTGGAGGGAAACTAACTCGATTTCGTGCGGAACTGTACCCGCTCTCGACTCCCGCACAAAGTATATTACATCTTTTCACTTCGGTTTTAAAGCGCATAATAATTTGATTCATTCTGTGATTTCGCACTTCTATCATGCATTGCGAAATTACTTTGAATGCTCAGGGGCTTAGAGTCTAAATTTGAGGGTGAGTGTTTTGTAAGGGGAGGTAGGGCTTTATGAGAACAGCAAATTCGGCACGTGTCAACCGATGGAATTAGCCGTAATACTTGCATTAATAAAGTGTGAAATTGCCACCGAGCGGTGTTTGTTATAATTCTCTATTAGGTTTTTGGGCACCCCAGTTCCCCGGCATACGGGCCGGCGCTAAATTAGATTGCTCTTTTGCTAATAATCGTTTGATACTATTCAGTGGGCAAATTATTGAAAGATGCTATTAATTTGTCAGTTATTACCACGACTATAGAAATACAGTAGATAGTAAACTAGCACTAACAGTAGGAAATAGTGAGGCAAAAATCTAAGTGGACTGCCTACTTAGCTGAAATGCCTAAAAAGAACAAGCTAAACCGTTTAGGAATATTGGGCAAACCGAAGTAAAATAAAACGAATTATACGCAAAAACGGAGAGCGATCATTGAACTTTTGTAACAAAATAAATAGTCATTGATTTTTTCGCTTTAATTTTCCAATGTGGCGTTTTAAAGTATTTAATTCCAGTGGTCGCGGTCACCGCATTATTGATTGCGCCAGCCAGTGAGCCGTGTCGTCTCGGACTGGATAAACAAGGGCTAAAAAATAATAAAATAAAGATGGCTGACGGGCACCGCCCCCTGCTGCGAACCGGCTACCGTTTTCGACTGTCATTCTGTTTTTAAACTCTTAGTGACTGAACTATCAATAAGTATTGATTTATCGATAGAACCTAAAAAAAGCAGACGGTATCCCAATTTGTCATTTTTCCTTTTCTATTTAGATATGATAGGTTTTAACCAGGAAAAGTAAAGGTAAAAAGTATAATACGTATATTTATTAATGCCTAAGATCTAAACAAGATTTACACAATCAAATTTATATAAGACTAGCTGGTACCCGCGACTTCGTCTGCGCATGATTAGTATTTGGAGTACTCGCGATTTTACTTGCGTAATTCCCTTTCCCGTGGGATTTTCGAGATAAAATAAAGCCTATATCTTATTCCAGCTTATAATCTATCTCTGTGCCATTTCATCCAGATCAGTTCAGCAGTTTTTGCGTGAAAGAGTAACAAACATCCATCCATCTATCCATTCATACTTACAAACTTTCGCGTTTATCAGTTCAATTCAGTTTGGTTCCCCTGGGCTATACGGGTTTCCAAAAATTTCTCACAGCATCTGAACGACGCGTACACACGCGTCGTTCAGTGATGCTGTGAGAAATTTTTGAAAACCCGTTTACCCCAGGGGAACCTAACTGAATTCCGGGATAAAATGTATCCCATGTCCAATCGTCCCGAGTTCCATTCGAATTCATTCAATTCCGTCGTGATGCGTGGTTAAAGAATTTTTCTTTCACCCTTTCTCCCAGGGGAACCTTACCGAATTCCGGGATAAAAAGTATCCCATGTCCTTCCTTGTACTATGAACTCAAATCGTCCCGAGTTTCATTCCAACTCATTAAGCAGTTTCGGCGTGATGCGCGGTAAAGGAATTTTACTTTCATACCCTCTCCCATGAGAACCTTACTGAAATCCGGGATAAAAAGTATCCTATGTCCTTCCTCGTAGTATGGCCTATAATCATGCCGAGTTTCATTTCAATCCATCAAGTAGTTTCGGCGTGATGCGCGTTTACGATACAGACAGACAGACAGACAGACAGACAGACAGACATGAATGAAAAAAATTACAGTTTTGGCTTGAGAATCGATAATAAAGTGCCCTCCAAAAAAAATTTTCAAAATATCTTCAATGTACAGAATTGGACCTGTTACAGTTTTATTATAAGTATACGAGTAGATATAGATTATTTTAGCATATTTCTTTAATACTTTGTATTGTACGCAGGTTTCAAGATTTAAGTCTTTTTAAAATGCATGTTACTCAAACAAATAAATCAAAATCACCTGCTCCTATCTCATCAAGTATCGATATCGATAAATCTTTTCCCATCCCTAATGTTCGATTTTCCATAGCTGATCATAGAACCAAATCGATCGAATATTTTTTTCAGTCAATCGTCTTTCAATTCCTGCTTTGGTGATATCGACTTATTCAATTTCTGGGGCCATTCTCATTTGATATGGCTCGATCATTTCCGTTGGATTTTTTATCGATAGTTTCGGCCGATTAGTGACGCGCATTCCTATCTTACAAAATACAGGAAATACAAAGCATTTTGTTGGTAGAATTTGTTTGGAATCAGGTGGATTTTTCATTGAGTATAACTCGTTTTGAACCTTTCTTTTACTACCGCATGAAACTATAATACCATATCTACAGAAACCTAATTCTAAAAAAATCTTACGTAGACGAATACGTATGAATTGGTAAGTACATCTCACCAGACAAAAGTTTAAAGAACTTTATTTCTCCTAAAACCATTGTAGTTAATTTAAAATGAGATAAATATAAATAGTAATAGCCCTGAGGCTTAAGTTATATTTCTTCACTGTTCTCTATATCTTTACCAAATATTTATTTATATTTATTTATATGATAGTGTTATAGGCATAATTTATGCTTTTTTTCTTTTGAATCTACGACACATAGTACTTATGTGTAACGAAACAGACAATGTACCTACTAGTACCTATTAACACATTAACTGCCCAGCCTCGAGGAGAAAATATAACTCCACGTGCATCATGGGTAATGAAAGTTTTAAGAAACTCCCATCAATATCCAGTTTTTTCAATCTTCAAAAGCCATTTGTTGTCGAGAGTGGAATACTTAATTATAAGTTCAATTATCCCACTTAATTGACCTCGAGGGCTATCATTCGCCTCAGATAAATGATGACAAGTTGGAAAGTCATTGTCATCATCAGCTGATTGTTAACTGTGTTTTTATGAACAGTTAATTAATAGGAAGTGACGTCATGGGGAGAGCGATCCTAGGCACAGCGGGTTGCGATCCTTTTTGGTGCGGTGGCCATGAGACGATTTACAAAATATGGTACAGCAAAGTTTTATATATTTATTGATAATATTAAAAAATAAATATTACAGAGTATGACAATAGGCGTCTTATCGTTCAAGACCGATCTCTACGAGACAACCGTGGATGCAGCGTTGGATTGTACAGGGTGGCCCGAGATATCAATACTTTCTTAGACATAATATTTTTTTTTAAATTACTACCTAGTATTACTCGTATGAAAATATATTTATATTATGTCAATAAATAAACCAAAAAGTCATTACCGACTCTGTGATCTATGGTCAACAGTAAAGTGTATGAAAGTGTATGAAAGTCTATGAAACGTGCTGTGTCACATTCTGTGGAAAATTGGAGGGAAAGTAACCCAATTTCATGCAGAACATGTACTTGATGTCGAATAAATAAATAGTACCTTTATAATGTAAATAGTATACTCAGGTACCGGTATTCTCAAAGCAGATTAATAATATATTTTCACTCAGGTTTTGAAAAAAATGACGCAGTAACAGAGGTAGGTACTTAATTTTTGGCTAGATTTGCTGTTTTATATCTTTCTATAAAATAAAGAACTGGCTAATATAAGTTCATGTTTGTACATATCTACATAAATAAATAATGACATAAATAAATAAAATACTTTTTTCACTAATTATGATAGGCTGCTTGTTCAGACCATGAAAAAGAAAATAGGTAACATTAAAATAATCAAATTTTCTTTTATACAACTACTAAACGTTTGGTCACCGTTTTCGAAAACGATGTCTTTCCCATTTGTTGAAATTGATTCGAAATGTAGACCGTATCGAATCACACTACTAAATACAGATGACTTTGGACATTCCTACACCCTTAGAAGTGTCTCAAAGTTATTTAATTTATATTTAATTATATTTTAGGTCCAATTAGGTAATTGAAAAATATAATTATATTCGGCGTAAACTATTCGTAAACTTAGCCACGATGATTTATCTGCATAATCTGCTTGGAGAATACGTATTTTATCGAACCGGTGTACCTATTCCTTATCTGCATGTTCGAGATAAATAAAACCCCTACCTACACGGATAGTATAATACGAAATGCTTATGTAAATAGATACATTCGGTAGGTACGGACGTAATACAACGACTTTGTAAATTATTATACACTTCTAGAGCACCTACATACCTAAATGTAAACAACCTTAGATTTAAATAGTTAATAGGTATTCTCGCATTGATACTGTATTGACAACTTTATTGGTTGATATCAGTGCTTGGAAAATTAACATTTCATAAATATAATTATACAAGCAATTAACGACACGTATGTCGATAACAACGTACAACAACTTTGTTATTCAAGCGAATTACAACGTTGGATGTCTCTGATATTTGAATACAACGTGACAAGGCCATAATGGGTTTTAGGATGCTTTCTAATAATCATAAATATATCTATCCATGTATGTATCACTACATAGTATAAAACAAAGGCGCTTTCTCTATCACTTTGTCCCTATATCCCTTTGTATGCTTAAATCATTAAAACTACGCAACGAATTTTGATGCGGTTTTTTTATAGATACAGTGATTCAAGAGGAAGGTTTAAGTATAATAAAACCGTGCAAAGCCGAAGGTGCGAGTTTCATATAAATAAAATAATTCTGAACAATTCACACATCATCATCTAGCCCCAAGTTAAGTAGAGCTTGTGTTATGAATACTAGACGACATATAATATATTACACACATAAAGTTTTTTATTATCCTACTTAAATTTCAACGCGAAAGTTTTTATGTATGGATGGATGGATGTTTGTTACTCTTTCACGCAAAAATTACAGAACGGATATGGATGAAATTTGGCACATAGATAGATTATAGTCTGGAATAATACATAGGCTATATTTTATCCTGGAATTCGCATGAGAACGGGAACTACCGCAGTTAATTCTAATCCTGCGCAGACGAACTCGCGGGCACCAGCTAGTACAATATAGGTATTACATAGAAATAGTAGTTTTTATTATACATAGGTGTACTAAATCGTTCTATACTGACCGATTGTCTATTATTTGAATTGAATGCACAATTATTTGAATGAAATTATTTTATTAGTCATAAACACTTTGAATGCTTATCAGTGTCCTAATTTTAAATCTAGACTGGCCTAAGACCTATGCATTCCTGTTTCCGTTCCATTGACTCAAAATTGATCCCTTATCTACTCTTATCAGTTCATTCATTTACCTAACTATAACTTTTGTTCAATATAATTATGCTAATACAACAACAAAGTACCTAGAGATACGATTTATTCTCCAAGGAAATTCGGTTTTTCCGTTTTTTTATATTGGAACATTTTCTTTTGAAGGTTCCATACCGAAAGGATAAACTGGGACCATATTACTTAGATTCCGGTTACAATCTGTCTGATTGTCACCAGGCTTTGTTTCCATAATTTTGCTGCAATTTTCTTTATGAATAACTAGCAGCGCCTCTCGGTTTCACCCACGTAATTCCCGTTCCCGTGAGAATTCCGATAAAATATAGCCTATGTGTTATTCCAGACTATAATCTATCTCTGTGACAAATTTCATTCAAATACGTTTCGTAGTTTTTGCGTGAAAGAGTAACAAACATCCATCCATCTATCCATACTTAAAACTTTCGCGTTTATAATACTAGCGACCCGCCCCGGCTTCCCACGGTTTTAACTGATACGTATAAACTTTCCTCTTTGATCACTCTTCAAACCCTCATCAAAATCCATTGCGTAGTTTCAAAGATTTAGATTTAGGCATACCTACAGGGACATAGGGACGGAGAAAGTGACTTTTTTATACTATGTAGTGATAGTAGGATAACTGTAGGTACCAATAATGGTGTTCAAACCAGCCACCCGCTGCAAGCCATCAGTTCGCACCTTTAACAAATGACCTGCGCAGTGCCATCATTAATCATGTCGTAATTATCGCGCGGACCGCTTCAATTAACTACGGGACCGAATAACAAGTCAATAGTTATGTGTTTCTTTATTCATTGTCTGCACAGTTCATGAAATATCTTCAAAAGTTTGTTTTGATGTGAGATTTATTAATGTGGGTTAACTATGAACCTACTTTGATGGAAGAACACCAACGTTTAATCCCCTAATGAGGGACTTCTTCAGGGTTAGTGTGGTTCTGGACGCGCGCGTTTCGCCTATGCAGTTGTGTGTGACCTTAAATTATATAGGACATGTTAGTGTATTATCTTAGATACAGACTGAATATTTGGGAAAATTTCCCTTATCCCTTATCCCCACTGGGGGATTTTGGTTATATTTTTATAAAAACGTAACAAAAAACCTTAAATAATTTCGCTTCCTGCTCCGCTCTTTGATTATATTGCGGTTTTCAATTAGATAAGATTCTTTTGAGCGTGATAGTTTTTAACAATGTTCGCCATAACCAAAAGAGGATTTACCGCTTTGCCAAAATCTCTACCAAGTAAGATAAGTCAAGAAGGACCCATCCTGGAGTAAGCAAGGATAGACTGATAATGATGTTGAAAGAAAACATGACAAAACATTTAGCTAAGGTACATATTAAGGGTAAAGTATCATAAAACATTTAGTAAAGGTACCTATTAAAGGTAAAGTTAAATTACAGGCCTTTTATTTATTAAGAGGCAAGATAAGTTTATATCATACTGATCCAAAATCCTGTCAGGTGTCAAAATGACATAAAAAACTCACGAGTAAAGACCGTAAAATAAACTGCGAGCATTCTCAAATAAATACATCTTAACTCCATATTTTATTCATTAAAACGGGATGAAGGTGCTCCCTGTATAAAATACCTTGGTGTAACAATAGACCAACATTTGACGTATGAACATCACATTAGAGCAATAACAGGTAGAGTACGCAAGCTTATAGCCGTTTTTAAACAAATAAAACAAGCAGCATCGGACCAACAGTTAAAAACCACCTATTTTGCGCTTTGCCAGTCCATACTCTTATATTGCATTAGATCTTGGGGTGGTGCCGCAAAGACACATCTTCTCTCTCTAGAGAGAGCACAGAGGGCCGTGTTGAAGGTGGCTTTTTCAAAACCTTACAGATACCCAACAAGCCAACTGTATAAAGAAATCCAAATACTCTCGGTTAGGAAAATGTTTATCCTCCAACTAATTCTTAAACAACATAAAAAAACGCCACAATTTGAAGTTTCAAACAAGAGACGAAAAAATAAAATATTCCTTACGAAAACTTGTAAAAAATCATTTGCTAACCATCACTCACAGTTTTTAAGTCCATATCTCTATAACAAATTGTGTAGAGTAGTAACTCTACAACAGAAAACTCAACTAGAATGTAAGCGTTCTATCACTCGATATTTACAAAATCTAGATTACACTCAGGTAGAGCACTTGTTAGAAATTCAATCATGATTCTGGGCTAAAATAAATTCATAGTATATAACTTTAAACATAGGTTCATCTCTTTTTTACTATTATGTGTTTGTAATAAGCTTTATTTTCATGTCTATTAAATAAGAAATAGGTTTTTATATGTATTTGTTTTATCTTTTACTTATGTATCATTTATGTATATCTGTAATAAGCACCGCAAACTATCAGTGAACCATTAGGAAGCCGGAGGTTTGAGCCCTCGTGTCTAAATACAAGTTAGCAAACTTAGTTAGAGCGAGGTGTCATTATCTTTGACCCTAAAGAGTTTACTACAAGTAGGTATCTATATAGTACATAGTGAAAGAGGACCTGCATTTATTATAAAATAGATTATAAGTTCCTACTTTGTAAACCTGTCTGAGAATAAATATTTTTATTATTATTATTATTATTATTTTGGCAGGAACTAATCGAAAGGTGTTTATTATTTTTTGCTGAAGGTGCTACCTGCAGGTAAAGGGACGCTATACTTCTTAAAAATCATATAAAATATGAATAGATTGCGCAATCCTACTAATATTATAAACGCGAAAGTTTGTATGGTTGGATAGATGGATGGATGTATTACTATTACTATTATTATTACTTCAATTTATTTATTTTAATACTCGTAATAAAATACATTTTTTACTATAGAAAATACAAAAATATTATTAAACTAATCTACGGTAAAAAATATATCAAAACGGTGGATCACCGGCCGCGAAGCTAGGCTCAAGCAGCCGGTGACTAGGGTTGCAGACAGAGGAACTTCCTGACGATACGCGCCGAATCCAGGAGAACCGCTTTTTGGATCTGACCCTTGATCCAACTTCCTAGCGAGAGTCTCTTGAGATGTTTATCGAGGCTCTTCGCTATTAACCCGTTAACCGAAACGACTATCGGGACGATGGTAGCTGAATCAACACCCCACATGCTGACAACCTCGTTAGCTAAGTCAAGATATTTACTGAGTTTATCTTTCTCAGCTTTAACGAGGTTAACATCATGTGGTATGGTGACATCAGCTAGCACCGCCCATCTTTCTAACCGATCTATCAGTACAATATCAGGCTTATTCGCAAGAATAGTCCTGTCTGTAATGATAGAGCGGTCCCAATAGAGCGTGGCACGGCTGTTTTCGAGAACTGGCGCCGGTGTGTACTTATAGTATGGAACTTCAGGACCAGTAAGGCCATATCGGAGAGCAAGTTGTTGATGTATAATTTTGGCTACTTGGTTGTGTCTGTGCAAGTACTGAGAGTTAGCTAAGTGCGAACAACCCGAAAGTATATGACGAAGGGTCTCCCCTGGAAGATGACACGCTCGACAGATATCGATCGTGCCATCTTTCATGATATACTTTCGGTAATTGTTCGTCTTAACTACCTCATCCATAATTGCACAGACAAAGCCTTCGGTTTCCCCAAAGAGGTCACCGAAACGTAGCCAGTTTACTGAGCTTAGAAGATCTACATCAGGACCTGTAAGGACCTTGTAGAATCTCCCATGCAGCTCTTTGATTTCCCATATGGCCTTCCTGTTCTCTATACTCATCACTATAGGTTTACGCCAGTTCTCGTTAGCTAAGGAGAGAGGAGTAAGGTTCTTATCAACTGTAACTACGTCGCGATGCATTTGGTATTCGGCTTGATGGAAATAATTTCTGAGATTGCATACCTCACGGTTGTGTAGGGTCTTAGCACTTAAAAAGCCTCGACCGCCACATTTCCGTGGGATGTACAATCTCATTACCGAAGATCGGGGGTGTCGCATGCGATGAGTAGTTAAAAGTTGACGAACCCTACAGTCCAAGGCGTCTAGTTCAGTCTGAGTACATCTTAGTATGCCAAAAGTATAAGTAAGCAAGGGCATAACCCAGCCATTGAAGGCACGCACCTTGTTGCCACCCGACAATAGGCTATTTAGCACTTTTGTAAGGCGGCAGAAGAAGCATTCCTTCACCGACTGTTTTATTTCCCCGTCCACTATACCTAAGGCTTCTGGCATACCAAGGTACTTATACGTTTCACCCTCTGAGAGAGATTTGAGGGACATAAGCTCTGAAAGTTGCAAATTATTAGAATTTACAACTTTCCCTCGTTGTATTTGTATGACCGCACACTTATCAACGCCGAACTCCATGTTAATAGCACTACTGAATATCTGTGTGATATTCAAGAGGGCCATTAACTGTGTTTCATTCGGCGCAAATAGTTTGAGGTCATCCATATACAACAAGTGAGAAATAACCTCACCCTCTCTCCGAAGGCGATAACCTATTCCTGAATCTTTCAGTAGAGTACTGAGTGGATTCAGGGCTAGACAAAACCACAAGGGACTCAGACTGTCGCCCTGGAATATACCTCTCTCTATCCTTATTAGATCAATGGTCGCAGGTGGAATTAATCGGCTGCCTGGATGACGAAGAACCGTAGTCCACTGTCTCATACATGATCCCAAGAATGATCTTAGAGTAGTATCTACTTTATACAACTCTAAGACCCTCTCAAGCCAAGTATGAGGCACCGAATCATAAGCCTTCTTATAATCGATCCATGCAGCCGATAAATTCCCTCTGCCACGTTTGACCTTTTGGCTAATGGCCATGTCAATGAGGAGGAGCTCCTTAGTACCACGGGACCCAACCCTACATCCATTTTGAGCAGGTGCCAAAATATTGTTCGTAACAATATGTGTGTTAATTTTTGTGGTCAAAATGGATGTAAGTAGCTTATAGATCGTGGGCAAGCACGTTATGGGTCTATAATTCTTTGGCTCCGCAGTACTACCAGACTTATGGAGCAGGAAAGTTACACCCGTCGTCATAAAAAGAGGGAGCGACCCGATCTCAATTGCTTTTTGGAATTGTGTGGCCAGAACTGAATGTGAGCATCGAAACCATTTTAGCCAAAAGTTATGCAATCCATCCGGGCCAGGACTTTTCCAATTATGGGCCGAGCGGATCGCATTACTTACATCCAACGAAGAGATAGTAATAGCGTCCATGGTTTCGATGTTTTCACATTCAGTTCTTACCACATTCATCCAGTCCGCCTCCGTGTGTTCGACAGGTAAAGACCAGATGCCTCGCCAAAAATTATTTCCAGTTTCGGCATCCGGTACTTGACCATCGGACACACGTAGATCGGTTTTCTCCCAGTCTCGGTAAACTTTCCTTTGGTCACTTTGAAAGTTGCGATTCTGCCAAAACCTGTCAACTCGCTTTTTATACCTTTTTATACGGCTTGCCCACGCATAGACTTTTTGTTTTAGGTAGTCTATGCGCTCTGTAGCACAGGCTAAATAGGCCTGAGGTTGAATTTCAGTTCCGTCAAAAGCCTGTGTCACAAAGCGCATAACCCGAGGTCTATGGTTGCCTTCCCTAAAACATATAAGCTTAGCTATGAGGGTCCTAAACCTACTGATACGCCTCTCTATCCTCTGTTGCCAATTAGGGGTACTGCAAGCCTGGCGCGGAGCGCGGTCACAGTCCGGAAACTTTACCCGCGCAACACGACAGGCCGCGATAGCCCCACAATAGAGAATAGAGTGCGTATCAGTAAGATCACTACTAGCCAGCAGATAAGGGACTAGTAGTGGGTTCAAGGCCCCCACTATAGCTAAAGCACGTCTATGGGTGGGAAAGCGAGGTAGGCGTGGCCTTACACTACAGTTTCTAAACTTAAGAATCGCTTCTTCCAAAGCCCTCCTCAATTGCTCATTACTATGGGTACTTACCTCAATACTCTCGTGATTGACATCTTCTACAGTATAATCAGGTTGGGAAGTCACTGATGTTGATGTAACTTGTCGCTGTGGCGACGATGTAGCAGCCTGATTACACTGCGGACGGTCCGCCACTTGAGCACTGAGATTCTCTCGCCGTAGTTGATCAAGTATAGAGTCATTCAACAGTTTTGAGCGTTGAATGACCCGTACCTGATTGGATAGCCGTTGCGTGTTAACGACGACAGTTGGTTCAAGGGCCTGAAACAACGGCAGCATCCTGGAACGGTAAGCGGTTAGGTTAGTTCCTCCGTCTGTAGCCCTATAGAATGCGCGCATGACGTTCTCATTTATTTCTTGCGTCCACTTCATGCGCCGCACTCTTCCGTCAGCGGCGGGGGCCGGACACGGGGCTGCGAGCCCTGCAGGTCCCAAGCCAGCTGACAGCGGGGGTCGGCCTCGCCGCACAGATGGTCGCGGCGGTCGAGGCGACGGCGGCAGCTCGTCTTCGCTGCTCAACACATCACTCGTCTCAGGCGGCGTTTGGAATTCCTCTTCATCAGAGGACGAGGATGTGGAGCTAGCCGAGGCGGGCTGCGGTGATGGTATTCGGAGTGCATTTGTAGCCGCCCTTGTCTTTGATCTTGTGTTCATATGTATTTAGGTCTTCATTTTTACGTTTTTATGCTTTATTCTGAGGTGTTATGTAATAAAATCAAAAAATATAAATAAATTTTACCTAGGACACGACTGTCACGGGCGGTGACATTTTTTTTTTTTTTTTTATTATTACTTCACTTTATTTATTTTAATACTCGTTATAAAATACATTTTTTACTATAGAAAATACAAAAATATTATAAAACTAATCTACAGTAAAAAATATATCAAAACGGTGGATCACCGGCCGCGAAGCTAGGCTCAAGCAGCCGGTGACTAGGGTTGCAGACAGAGGAACTTCCTGACGATACGCGCCGAATCCAGGAGAACCGCTTTTTGGATCTGACCCTTGATCCAACTTCCTAGCGAGAGTCTCTTGAGATGTTTATCGAGGCTCTTCGCTATTACCCCGTTAACCGAAACGACTATCGGGACGATGGTCGCTGAATCAACATCCCACATGCTGACAACCTCGTTAGCCAAGTCAAGATATTTACTGAGTTTATCTTTCTCAGCTTTAACGAGGTTAACATCATGTGGTATGGTGACATCAGCTAGCACCGCCCATCTTTCTAACCGATCTATCAGTACAATATCAGGCTTATTTGCAAGAATAGTCCTGTCTGTAATGATAGAGCGGTCCCAATAGAGCGTGGCACGGCTGTTTTCGAGAACTGGCGCCGGTGTGTACTTATAGTATGGAACTTCAGGACCAGTAAGGCCATATCGGAGAGCAAGTTGTTGATGTATTTATTATTACTATTATTATTTATTTACTATTTCACGCAAAAACTACTGAACGGATCTGGATCTGGATGAAATTTGGCACAGAGATTATAGTCTGGAATAACACATAGGCTATATTTATCCCAGAATTCCCACGGGAACTGGAATTACGCGAGTGAAACCGCGAATCGCAGCTAGTAATGAACTAAAAGGTTTCAAATTTTAAAGGAGTTTGTAATTGAATTGACAAAATAAAAAAAGGAAATGTACAATCTTAATCAAATTCATTTTAACAATACCATAAAAGTAGACCTCCAAAATAAAAAATGAAAAGCGATACAAAAGTGTTTCAATAAACAATCATTTCAAGTATGAAGGATATGTTCAAGTCTCATGCGCCTGTAATTTAAGAAGTGACGCTATGTTCCCATGAGGTGTAACGCGACGCAAGCTCAAGTAATTGCCTGATATAAGGTTATTTCATTATTAACACTTCGACTGCTAATGAAAATATTCCTGTTCTTTCATTACGAGTTTTTTAACTTCTGGTATATTGCCTGAGTTATATTATCCTGAGGGCTTTGCAAATGGAAAGTAATTTATAAGAACCATTTTTAATCACTCTACACCTGTAGGTATTTCGAGCTAATTTAGTACTAGCGAATATTTATTTTATTTGACAGCCGCCCGCCCCTTTGAACGAGTAGATTTAGTTCGTCTCTCGGTTTATGTTTTATTCATCAACAACAAAATAGGCTATTTTTTATAAATTTTCATGCGTGTGAAGCTGCAGGTCGCTACTAGTATAATTATAATGCTTTGTATTTATTTTCAGTCACTGGTTTAATTCTTTTACGCTAAGCTATTTATTTATTTATTATTTATTTATTTTATTTTACTTTAAATAACACGGACAGATCCAATTACATTATTTAAAGGTACAAGAAAAGTACTCTGGAATACTCAAAATAACCTCAGAATACAAGCCAGTGGCGAATTTTTGGGAGGTTTTCGTTAAATCTGTCAGAATACAACCTAGTGGCGAATTTTGAAAACAATATTAGTAGGTAAGTATTAAAAACAGTTTATGATCTTATGTAATGTCTACCGACTTACGCTCCTTATAATTTCAAGTCACTATCGCCCATTCAATAACTTTAAATAATCAAGTACATTTAGGTTACGTGAATGGCGGCTCTGTCAATGGACGCGATAGCGGGCGCGATTCAATGAGTCAAATAATAATTAACGTTAAATTATCGATGCACAAATCATGGCACAACACTGTTTTATTGTCCAATTAAAGTTTGGATGTTGTTATGCAGTAGGGAGACAGGAAAACAGTTGCACAGCTACCCCTAGTACCGAAAAACTAAGAATTTACGATATCTACTGCTACTCTACTTTTACTCTACTTACTCGAAATAATACTAGAAAACAAGTAAACCAAAACAAATTTAAAAATATTTTGATAAAGAATAAAACCTCTATGTATAGTATAATAAGTTAATAACGATACCTACAATCAGAAGCAAACTTGCACTGATTGTTAAAATTATAAGTAAGCAAATATAAAAAAAATTAAAAAAAAACTTTCGATAGATTTCGGACAGAAAAATTGCAGAAAAAACAATTTGAAAAAATCTAGATTCCGGCGTGACTAGCCCTTTTCTTTCCTTTCCTTACCACGAGAAAGCGATGTCAATTTTAATTAATAAAAAAAACCTAACATGTCGAAAATCTTGGGATGTTCTACGACTCGAGTCAGAGAAGATTATTTCAGGTAAACCTACGGTGGTGTAGAGCCGCCATAAATAAGTTGGCTACGCCATGCTACGCAGAAAAAAGTTGGGTATGCAATATTCTATGGTGACAAGTCCACGTAATGCTACAGCGTAGAAGCTCTACGAATACGTCTGCTCTCCTATGCTACATAGAAAATTTGACTACTAAGCCTTTAAAATAATCATTTTAAGGTTTTACAATAAAAGAAATAAAAAAATACATTTAATAATCAGCGTATATCCGGTGCTGGACTAATGACTAATGGACTAATGAGAGCCACAGCACCCTATCTTCACCTTGACGCATCCAGCATCGATAGTCATTCATTATCTCCTCTAGCTTGCTAGAAGGCGCTGAACTACGTTTGCCAAGTAGCGGTCTCGACTGCAGAGCAAGCTTTCGCCGATGGTTATCTGCACTGTTGAAGATATGCCACATTCACTTCATATTTCACTTCAGGATACATCCATTCTGTAAAAAATATTAGAACAGTTATTTAAACTTTGATATTTTTCTTTATAACTTTTATATTTAAAGCGGTATTCCACTACACGGTATTCAAGGACCCTTTTCCTAACTAAGAGAGGTGTAATCAGATTTAGAGCGTAAGGGTCCTATTGAGGGCGACCGGACGGACCCAGCAAGCCTTACTACCTAATCGCCTTAACTACCGGGCCGTGAATATCGTGTTGTGGAATACCGCTATTAGGTACCTACTCAACATTGTAGTTGATGATAATTTATCCTATATAGCATAATGCCATCCATGCGTGCGCGCAGATGTCAAAGAAGCTGTTGGTTACGATATACTCGAAGTTGTCCGTCTCGCAATAGGTTAGGTTATCTAGAAACTTTGGTGCAGCATCCGCTCTTGATAGCGCTGTCGGCAATTTGCAAAACATCGCTTTTGTGGGACATTTACAAGATATCTTAGTACGTTAACTTGCTGAGATAAAACATGAAGAACTATGCATAGATTGGTAAATAAATAATAAATAAATAATTCCGGACACTGTCTGTGACTGACTGTGCTGGTCAACTTCGATCTCTGAAATTTGTTCCCCGTCGATATTATATACCGTTATGGTAGTAAAAAATTCTATGTCTTTGTTATAAAGCGATATCTATTGTATTTTGAATTGTTTTGTGGTTGATGCCGAATTACATCTGATAGACCATAGGCTCATACATTTATTTACATTTTAAGAAAATCAATAGCTCTGATATCCATAACTTGAATAGGTAGAAAAACAAATAGAGAATAATAATAACATTAGATTATATTAGATTTTCACCTTCACAAAAACTAATTATTATTTTTCTTTCTTCGAAGATATTTATTAGATGTAGTCCATCTTGGACTAAATGTCGGTCTTAGCCATGAACCATCCTACAGAACACAAATTTCGAATGCAGTTTATTAGGCCGAACTCTTGTTAACCTATAAGAAGCCGTTCAGGCCTATAAGCAGTTGTCAAATCCACATAGACCTTCCAAGCCTGTAAAATACTTACCTCTGAAAGCTGTGAACTCCATTATTTTCCAATACTATCACCGTGCACGTATAAATCGGGCGTCCGTCTGCCCTCGAGCGCTTTTGATCTGGCATGCTAAGTTATGCCTCCCCTGTGACCTGCCTTGTTGCTCTGATGTACACTCTGCTTGTATGGGTAAGTTATGGCTTGAGAGGTTAATTTCTTCTCTGTGTCCACTTAAAAAGGCTGGAAATATAAGGATGGTTTCATCAAAATCAGGAGTTTAATAGGCGAGGTTGCCCTTGGGAGATTAACGAAATTCTATTGTATTTTTTTACCTGTGTTTTTTTTAATTTTTTTATATTGAGACGCACTAAACGTTAAATGATTACAGAATATAGGTACAAGACTTCACAAATTATGTGCATAGAGAATCAAGCGAACAAAAAATACCTAGAGATCAAAAAATAAGCAAACAGTGTTTTTTTTTATAAATGGATACCTGAATCTAATTAAAAGTACCTACCTAACTTACATAGCTGCTTATGCATACCTACCCACATATACAACATTTGTAATAATGGAATCAGGGCCTTAATTTAACTGATTTTAAAGCACGGTTAGCTCAATTTGGTGAATTGTAAACGCACAATAATTCATGATTTTAAAGCACGGTTAGCTCAATTTGGTGAATTGTAAACGCACAATAATTCAGGTCTCTTTTTTTAATAATTTATACTTAGACAATTAGTTTTGAATACTTGAGAAGTAGAAAGAAGAAGTACGGTTTTTTGACTCCATAATTGGTGCTTAATAGGTTTCTATTGATTATTTTGTTTTGGTGCCAATAGTGGAATCCTTCCCACAAACTTTACCATAACATAGAGCTTTTCAAACTAGGCCAACCGATTACCAATAGCTACCTACATTGCCATTGGCAAACGACAATATATCAGAAAGCACATAGGTAGGTTAAAGTTACGTTACAATAGCACCATAATTCAGAGAATTGCTGAAATGCGCAGCGAAATTGCCCATAAAGATGATTCATACGTACCTACACCCATAGTTTTATATTATTACTGTTATATTTTAGAACTAGAGCCTGGGTTTTGTTAAATGTGTGACTGAGCTGTGGTGGCATAGTGGGTGTACATGAAAGGTCTTAGGTTCGAAGTTCTCTGTATAATTTTAATGGTGACACTAAATAAGTACGCTTTTTTAGAGAGTCGTTTAAGAGGATACTCTTCCTATCATCGACAAAAATGCATTAGATTGACTATTTTTACCCATGATTACTCGTAGGTACTTTGATAAATGATGGTGCATCTTTATTATGCAAAAATGCATGTTAGATTGTCTATTTTGGCCCTTTGTACTTTTGACCCTTAATTTCTGACCTTAATTTTTGACCTTTTGACCCTTAATTTGACCCTTTGTACTTTGGTACAAAATGACGCAATATAATTATGCAAAACGCCTGTTTAGATTAACTATTTTGACCCGCAACGCAACTTTTACTAACATTTCGCAACAAAAACAGCCGAGCTTTGATGTTTTATCAGAGCCCAGAAAAAACGCTGGTTGACTAATTAACACGCGTGTGAGATCATCCATAGTTAACTAACTTCTGTATAGTTAATATGGTTTTACCTCATAGATCACGTTTTTCTTTTTATATAACTATTACTTAAAAAAAGGGGAGGCTGCTGTGTTGTATGTTTTTTTTGTTTGATCTCCCTTTTTCCGCCATGGAAATGTTCCTCAAAATGTTCTAAAAAAAACAATCCTGAGCAATTAGTTTGTATTTATCCCGCAAAATATAAAAAAACTAAAAGTTTTTTGTCTTTTTTAAGTTTTTTCACAATATCAAATCATTTACCTAAATAGAGGTATAACCAAAAGACTTATGTTTGACCAAGATCTCACCAGTTGGAAAGTGATGATGTCACCGACGATGTATCACAAAGGTTCACTTGTAAACCTAGTGAATTCAAGTCTAGATTGAATCGGTGTATTTACTTACTGATTAATTCTAGTCTTGATGATGATGATGCCTCACCGCAGAAACACGCTTATCCTCGACTCTCGACCCTTGCTCCTTGTCTGTTATTCTAAAACATGTCGTTATCACGAGTCTTTTGCCTAATTATTAGATGTTTTGGTTTTATTCTATTTTTTGTATCTTATTGATTCTGAAACGGCCTTGCTCAATTTAGGGTATGTTATTGATTCTGGAAGGGCCTTATTGAAATTAGGTTTAAAAATTGAATAGATCATAATAATGTTTAAAGACTCTTAGATTCGGGACACTATAGGCCATATAGACCCTTATAGGCTCATAGGGGGTTCTCCAGGTTTTACAAAAATATCTGAGCGTCCGGACGAAGCGTCGAGTGACCCGGGAGCTGGTAGGTATCTGGCTCAGCGCATCAGCATTACCATACAGCGTGGTAATGCAGCCAGTGTCTTGGACACGCTTTCGACTAGTATATGGATCAGTTAAGTACTAGAGTCATTTAACACGGGATATTTACCATGATTTGATTGAAAGTTATATTTATTTTAAAGTCATATTCCTCTTTACGTTTGCAACAGTCTGCGGTAAATACTATAATAACGGTTAATATTTATTTTGATTTGTTTATATTCTATGATTATAATTGTTAATGAAGATAATTATTCCTTGAAAATGCATGAAGTTTTGCACATTTCGATTGTAGAGTATGAATTAAATATGTTTTGAAGATATATAGAAGATAGGTGTAAAATGGATTTTATCTATGTTAATCATTTTACGTGTGTGGCTTAGAGAATTAAACATAGGTAGGTATATTTTGTGGTGAGTTGGACGATATGCGTGTTAGATAAACCCTATTTTGGCCATAGTATAAAATTGTAGTTAGACGAATCCCGTTTTCGATTAATCACTACATAGTATAAAACAATCGCGTCACTTTCTCTGTCCTTATATCTCTATGTATGCTTAAATCTTTAAAACTACGCAACGGATTTTAATGCGGTTTTTATAGATAGAGTGATTCAAGAGGAAGGTTTATTTTATACTAGCGACCCGCCCCGGCTTCACACGGTTTTATTATACGTATAAACCTTCCTCTTGAATCACTGTATCTATTAAAAAAAATCTCGTCAAAATCCGTTGCGTAGTTTTAAAGATTTAAGCAGTCAAAGGGAAATAGGGACAGAAAAAGCGACTTTGTTTTATACTATGTAGTGATGTATAATAAAAACGTGCGAAGCCGGGGCGGGTCGCTAGTTGATAATAAATGAGCGCAAATCTGTTACATATAAAGCTACAATCTTCTGAGATCCGCGCAGTTGTTTTCTGTTTTCCTGTCACTATCAAAATGTTTGTCTTCTTTTTGTTAGATAATTCCTTGAAAAGGTTATCAATAACAACGCCTAATAAATTACAGACTCGTCTTCAAGTAGCCGCTTGACTGATATGATGTTTATTGAAAATTAATATCACCGAATTAAATGAGGTTGATTTTTAACCGACTTTAAAAGAAGAGAGGTTATCTGTGGGTTTGTAGGACACTCCGGTCGTTTTGTTCTTTGTCGGCACTTTGCTCGATTTTTTTAAAGTCAGCAGATAATTAAATGAAAAATAAAATGCATATACTACCATTACAGAGATTGTGTTTGTGTTTTTACCTATCTACTATAGTTGTTGTTCCTGAGATAATACACGGACTTAAGTATTGAGACTTAATTAATTGCCTGCATACATATATTTGTATAGGGTTTCATACGCACGGCCATGGGACGTGAAAGTCCGACTATCCGTCTGTTCGTCAGGCGTTCATATTTCTGGTACATACATACCAGAAAGATAAAAAATGCTTTCTTAGTATCTCCAGTTTTTGGCGGATTTAATGTCTTCTATGCAAATTTATACCTATACTACCATCACTACAATCGCTGTGCTTAAAGTTGGTGCCATCCAAAGTCAGAGCACATGTAAATAAGAAATACCTCTATATCATGAACTAGTCTACAATATAAACAAACAAACTGAATTCATATATTTTGTTTACCATTATTGTTATGCATGTTAATGTTATACGCCTGACCATGACTGAGATACCACTTAAACAACGAAAATTACAAGCAAGGAATAGAAAAATTACAACTAGTTTTTACAATTGAAACCATTGAGCTAACTGCAGACGGTTGCAAACAGTCTAAAGGTAGCTCAATTGATCCATGTCAATACCAGTCGGAAGCGTCCCCAAGACACTGGCTGCATTACCACTTAAATATGACATAAGACCAATGTAATGTTACCACCTTGTTTATACAACAATGAAATCATTTATCATTTTACAACTTATAAAAATACTTACAAGAAAATAAAAAATAAACTATACGTATAAACTCATTTTGCCTGAAACACAGGACTTATACTACTGGCAGATGCTGGATGCGGCAAGCTGAAGACAGGGCGCTATGGTGCTAATTAGGTGAGGACTATGTCCAGCAGTGGACTAATATAGGCTGATGATGATGAAAGGAGTTTATTTATTTATTTCTTCATTTTTTTATTAAAATTCAGCAGTTAGCTTACAGTCTAACACCAAAACACTAACTACTTAAAATAAAATATAAAAGGAAAATTAATGTACTTACAGAAAGATAATAAAAAAAAGATAACAAATAGGTACCTTAGGTAGGTATACATACATAATACTTACATAAATTACTTACTACTTGAGTTACTTACTAGTTTAGGTTAAATTTTTGTACTAGCTATGTTTAGATAATAAATGTAACTCTTGTTTTACAGTTCTTTATTTTATTATTATTTATCATTATCCGACCTCAGAGGCGCAGAGGGCGAGAGTGTACCTGCGACGCAAGAGGTTGTGGGTTCGATTCCCGCCTCGGAACAAATTTGTGTACGATATGCAGATATTTGTTCTGGGTCTGGTCTGGGTGTTTTCTATGGATAATAAAAAATATCTATCTATGTATATAATGTAGGTATTAGATATATCAGGAGGCCTTTACCTGCAGAGGGGTTCTTACGGAATAATTATATTAAAAATATGTCTAAACAAAGGTATTTACATGTTTTATATAGAACTGTAAAAACTGTAACTAAAAATTGTTTACCTACTAATAACCTTAAAACTTAAAATTGTATTTACTAACAAAACTAAGTTGTAAACTAGCATTTTCTATAAGAAATATGCCTTTTTTTATTAGATATATCAGTTATCTAGTACCCATAACACAAGATTGAGTAGCTTACCTACTTTGGGGTTAGATGGTGCTGTGTGGATTGTCCAGCATTATTTATTTATTTATTATTTATCCCTCTACAATCTCGAATCTCTATGAATACCTGTGGTAAACCAGCAGACCGTGTGAGTGCGACTCGAAGTGACAATGGCTGCCAATTCTCAGTGCATTACCTAGAAGCGATAAATCTCCGAGGCGTTATCTGACCACAAATCATCGCTCGCTGCGCTGTGGCTATACTATTTAGGATTTCACGCCACAGCCTTCGGGCTGAGAAGTTTACAGGCTCTAGGATGAAGTCTTCACACGTGTATACTTTTGCCAAAACGTAATACATCTCCAGTTTTCATTGTTTAGTTTTGGCGAGAATTTCTATAAATTGTTAGCTCTATGTCTCGTAAAGACCTACATGTTTCATTTATTCGATTTTGAAGTGTGCGCAGTCAGCTGAGTGCTACGACTGCTACTCAATCGCTTGGCGAGAGAAAATTAGAACTGGAAATTTGCTTATAGGTAATTTTTTTTTGTATGGGAAAAAAATCATTTTATCAGAAAAAAAATTAAAACAATAGTTGTTGGTCTTGATTAACCCAAGTCGCCTTTTCGAAGTTAATCATTAAATACCTATATGTAACCCTGAATAGATTATAATAATATCTTTCTTTTAGCATCTGAATATTTTATTAGAATAAGTATGTGTATAATTCTTTCATTATATCTTATTGTCAAGCTGAAGACAGGGCGCTATACGCTCATTAGTGTAGGCCTATGTCCAGGCGTGGACTAATATGGGCTGATGATGATGATCTTATTGTTATGTTTCAGTAATTTGTCCTGAACGCCAAAAAGTGGCTCTGGCGGAAGAGCAGCGTTGGATGCAAACTTGCATCCAATTTGCTTACAATTTGCTCTTGTATGAAAAGACCGTGAATTCATCGAAATTCAGAGTGACCAGGAAGGTAAATAGGTCCTGAAAATACATACATAGGTACCTACTAATTAGACAAATTCAAAGAAATAATGCATGTTACCTTTTTATGACTAAATAGAAAACAGATACTTTATAAAATTTGGCGAGAATTTAGCTTGTATCCCGGAAAAGGATTTTTTGTACTGGGTACCTAGTAAGTACGTTATATTCGGGAAAAAATGTGCGAATGCACGGAAAGAATTTAGTAAACTTATAGGTAAGTACCAAATCGACGACATAAATTAACCCTTACCTCAAATATAAATAGCTAGATCGTCAGCACACAGCTCCATCGTCGTAAGAATTTTCCGTAGCATTGTGGAGGAGTGCATCAACAAGATTCACACTGGCTCAAAACAAACGAAAAATAATTTGAATAAAGAATGGAAACGGCATTGCGGGAATATACGCGATGCTCAGTGTTGCCAACGGAATAAAAATAAATCAAGTGTGATTTATTCTAGCTGCGAGGTTGCATGCTAGTTCCGGATCGTTGCAGGCTGCAGAATGTATGATCCCACATGTGAATGGATGCAATTTTAAAAAGAAATATTTCTTTGTGATTTTCCCAAATAAAATCAAATAGCGTGCCTCCTAGAACCTCAGCTCGTTTCTTATGTTATGGCTGCCTACGTCTTAGAGCAAAGGTATTTTAATAATAAATAGGTATACCTACATACATACATAGATAGGTACAATATCATTAATATCATTCATCAACGTTTACATATTAAATATAATTCTGTGGACAAATTTATAATAACATTTAATGCTTCAATAAACGATGCAATAATAAATCTTAAAATTGCGGCTATCTACCTACTTTTCAAAATATCCTTCAACTATAAACTAGCGCGAGATGATTGATATGTTCCTAAATTAAATTCGAATCGAGGAACGCCCTCCGGAAATTGAAGGCGAAGACGGAAGCTTGACCCGCGTTGTCAAAGTGACAGCTGTCAAAAACCCTTCCCACCATCTTCTATTTCAGTCACGCGTACGTACTTACTTGATTTTTTTGCCCATGAATTTAACCTTATCCTAAAAGATGATGAAATGGAAACGTAGGGATTTTTTCCCTATTTTATACATAAGCTTACTCGAAAACCGATCATAATCATGAGGTAAGTCTATACAGCGCGATAACTACTAAAAAAATCTTCTAGAAATTCTTTATGCTGATAGCTATAGGTCAACCTATAGCTTTAGAGCAAAGCCAGGTCAAAACTTTTGACAGTTATTCCAAATTCTTTTTGAAATAATAACTAGCATCTACCACACAAGTCTATTCATAATCTATGTTAACATCTAAGCATCCTAATTACTATCGTGTCTAAAAAATAATAATCTCATCCATACGTTTTTATCTCAATATAGAAACTTAAAAATCAATTCATGACCCCCGAGGTTATTTTCGAGGTATCACGCTTTGCGAGTTAAGTGCCCATCATGCCGCATTTACCAATAAATCCAGCTGTTTCCCAGTACCAATGGATAAAGTACCAATAGATAACATCCTATGAGCCTGTATCGCTCTTCCTTGATGCTGGGAATGTGTGGAGTTGGCTTTTTAAAAATAATTTGATGTTTTTTACAAAAACTAACAAGTTACTTACTTCAAATTTCATGCAGTATTAGATAAGATTATAAACTATTGATCTGATCTTCATCAAATTTATTTGGGACGAAGTAAATAAAAAAAAAAATTCAAAATAAATAAATAATTCGCCAAAAAAAATACTTTTTCTACTAACTTTAACTCCTTTTTTTTTAAGACAGTTGAAAAGACTATGTCAAAGGCAAGTAGTGAAATCCTCTGTGACATCACATTTAGCATTTAAAAGCTTATAAAAATACCCTGCCACTGCGCTTAAAACCAGACAATCCGAATTTGACAATGTGATGTTATCCGATGTGACTAAACATCAGATTAAAGTTTTGAGGAGCTTTTTCTTGTAAAAGTGGATCATACCAAAATTATATTAAACTTAAAGTTTTTAAACCCGGGTGAATCACCCTTATACTTTATTAACAACGAAAATTACAAGCAAAGGAATAGAAAAATTACAACTAGTATTTACAATTGAAACCAACTTAAAGTTAACACAACTCAACTTGAAATGCATGCTTAGAAATCCTGAGATTTAAAATTAATAAGACTAGTGTAGTGACCACAGAAATCTGAATAATAATTATTCAGGTTTCTATGATAGTAACTTATAAACAGCAAAAAAAATATGCAAAATATGAATTTTTAATTTTATTTTTATTTCTTAAATTTAGATTTGTATACATGCATACTCTTGACATATTTTTTGCATACCGATAAATTGGTCAAAAATGTTGTGAACTAAATTACATCTATATTTACATTATTTACACGTATTTTTTGGAAATAAATTATCTTTATGTAGGAGCATGTTCAGCTGTCATTCACAGTGGTTAAGGGGGTTTTGACATAACCACTACGTTTGAAAGGTGTTAAAAGAACACCAACGTAAGTGGCTATCCTAGAATTTCAGTTCTCTAAGTCCGTTCTTATAACACCTTTGTACAGGCTGAGTTGGACGGGTCGATTCTTACCGCCATGCCGCGCCATACAGCCTATGGATCCTTCGGAGTTTCCACTCCTTTACTAACCTGCCTGACTCTGTGAAGAGAGTTTCAAAAAAGAGTTTCTGCTTAGCTTCTTTAAACATTTGTACCTAACAGCCTGTCCAGATAGGGCGCTTTACGCGCGCTTTACGCGCGAGTGCCCTCGCGCGTTTCAATTTATATTGCGTCCAGATGCGGCGTTTTACGCGCGCTCCACTGTTCGCCCGAGTATTTCGACTCGCGCGTAGCACGCGCGTAGCACGCGCGAGTCGAGAGTCCAGCGCTTTACGCGCGTAAAGCGCCCTATCTGGACAGGCTGTAAGTCCCGCTCGCTCGCGCGATGTCGTGTCAAACATCCATCGAATTAGCGCGAACTTTCAAAAAGCCATATCCACACTCGCCAACCCACTCTTGTAATGAAGACATACAGTACAGAACCACGCCTCCGCTAAGCGGGTAATTGAGTCATTACAGCCGCGCGCGCAGCCTATCTGCGATCGAGATGCGATCGGCCCCGGGGATCGAAGGTACGGTTATAATTAGAGTAACGAGACGTAAAGGGCAGACTATGACTAACCTGGTTAACCCGGGGTAGTCATTAGTCATCATCATGGGTCCGAAATTGTCTAGATCAGGCGGGTGTGTGCAAACAAAAAATAAATAAGTCGACAATTTTAACTGTCTCTTTCTCTCCCGCTTTGATTGAATTTGTCGTCATTGCTGGAAAAAGTTATTTTGTTCATTGTATGTATTATTGACACATTTTGACAACACACGTTGACCTTTCAATGGCTTACGATAAGAATAACGAACAACCCATGTATTGTTAGATAGATAGGTATTATAGAGGTATAAAAGCCTACCTAAAACTAAATCTCAAGCTTTATTTCTGTAGTGTAGAATGTAGATAGTTAGATACAATACATGATGCACTTAGAAAAAGGTAAATTATTATACCCAAAGACTAGACTTTCAGTTCCCAAGTACTTAAGTTTCCTACTATTTCATGTAAAATATTTTGGTAGTACCTATTGGTCAAAGACTTAAGTACCTATACCTACATACATACATACATATTATGTATGTTTATCACTGAGTTTCCATCGACTCCTGATAATTCACAAGAAAGGCCTAATACGTTTTGAGAGAACCTTCTTAGAATAAAATGAAAGTTGAAATACCTCAACTATTGGCTGTCAAAAGTTGTCAACAGTGAATGTTTTGTTATTTTGGATTTCTTGCTTATTTGTAGTCTCTTTTAAACTAATTATTTTTATCAATGATCTAGTCCAAAAGCATTATTTTTTTTAATATCGAAGCAAAAATTACGCTTATTTCAAGTTATTTGATTTAATCTTCTTTTTGCTGTCACTGCCAAACGCAATATGATCAGACAAGCTATCAACTGGCAAATAGAACATTACGAAAAGCTGTCAGTAAAACGTAAGTAAGTATACAATACATAAAGTTCTCGTAACAAAGTTCACTGTGTAATTAAGTTGAAGTGCGGAGATCAGGATAGGCGTTTCTTTGAGCTTGATTCTTGAGCTGATTGCGAACGATGGCCGACGAGCCTAAACAGGGCGGCAAAGAAAATAATTATACGCCGATTATTGTTTTAACGGCGGTTTTTGGTGGTATCTTTGTCGTCGGACCACTTTTGGTCCAGAAATGCGAGCATAAAGGGTAAAAATCTTACGATAATATCTTACCTACTCCTAAGAGTCAGTGACTGGTCTCTGGGGGATCAGTACATATTACATCAATTAGTATTCTTAAAAATAATCTATGTTTACCTATAACTTTTTTTGCTAAATTCTCCAAAAGAAAATTCCTGAAATTTGAGCCTGAATAACGATTGTATTGTGAATTTGTGATGAATTTTGGAAAATAAAGTTGAACATAATAGGGTGGCAAAAGAATTCTATTGTTCACACTTTTTAATATATATTAGTTGTAGTTACCACATACCTATTTGTTTTACAGAATTATACGATGCTGCATCATGTTAACAGCTTTTTGTATGTGGATTTTGTAAGTTCTTCCTTCTATTTTTCCATCTATTCTTTGATCACATATAGCACAGACAGATTAAATTACGCGAATCACTGTGCTGCTCCCAGTTTGGCCAATTTACTATCAGAGTAGATGTATCTAAAAAAGTCTTTCTTCTAGGTGTTTCTACTACCCACCCAATAGATGTAGTAGGAACCCATAATACAAGCATTGCTTTATCATGGCTGATGTAGTTACAGCTACAGATGATGTTGTGTGAAATATCCTGCATAACGTATGTGATTACTTTCATTTTACAGCTGGGTGACGGTATACATAGCCCAAATGGATCCACTGGTGGGGCCACGCTTGAACAAAGAAACCTTGGCATGGGTTGCGTATAAGTGGGTGAGTAACCGTATTATACCCTTCGGGAATTAGGTCATATCGGTAAATCAGTAGGTAAATCAATAACTATTCTTTAGGCTTACAAAATAAGCCTTACAGTAGTTGAGATTTGTGGTGGTTATAGTTGTGGTCAAACAAAGGTCTGTTCACGATAAGTTCATGTTTCGGAGACCAAGGAGTTTCATTATAAAGATTTAGTAAACGGCTAATCATTCTGTGTCCTCTTTGGCCTCTGAGACCGGCAGCATTTCACTATCACCTATTGGTTATATCGGTATGTGGTATCTTAGACCTTAGTCACAGTATTTATAAGCGGAGGGACTTACTTCGTCCTGTTCTGTGGCTCAATATCCCAAAGAGAATCTTCATCTTCGAGTCTCTTCACTTCTGTTGTAAGGACTAGTTCTTTCCATCCGTTCATCTAGTTTTGTCCAGTTGCAAAGTTCGGTCGCAAAACACACATGATAAAAACTCTTCTTTACTTTCGGGCTGACATTTACCTACCGCCGATTTTATACTCAAATTCAATGCGAAAGAGACCTTGTGGACTATAGCATAGTAGAGGCTGATATGGCTGAAGTTGTGACATGTTTTTTTATTTATTGTTCCAGGGTAAAGCTCCGACGGCAGATTAAGGCAGTTTGAAGCGTGTTCGTGATGGCTTTTGTAAGTTGTAGCAAGATTTTGTAAGGTGTTGACAAATAAATGGGGTCACTGATTTTTTTTAACTTCCCCTTTTTATTGTACTAATCCCAACTTTAGAATTTTGTTGAGCTGGAATTACAATTACAAAATAATTTGTTTTGTAATAATCATCGCTCTACGCACCATTTTATTTCTATGTTCCTGTTATGCTTGACCAATTAATTAAGCAGCCCTTATAATATCCTGTTGTCCATGGTAAGTGTGGACTTCGAGCTAAGATTTTTTTTATGAAACAGAGATGGATAACACTATATTGTACATAAACACAGGAAACAAAACAAACAGAAATGGTAGAACAGAGGAAGTATGAAGGGCATCCTGATCGCTATGAGCGATCTCTTCCAAGCAACCTCGGGATGGACTGGACATGGAACCATGACCGAGATGCCTACTTTTACTATGATGTCGCATAATATTTAAAAATAGAATATTCTCCTTGAGCTGTCTTACATCCTCGCAGCTGGTAATGCCATCACAAATCGTACTAAAAAGACCACATCAATGATTTCGATCCCGTATTCATGACAAGTTTAATACAAACATTAAATTTTAATCCAAACCTCGTCAACAAGTATTAATGACATCCCCACAAAGATGTAATTCCCTTGGAACGCATTAGCGATCTCGAGCACGGATCGGTTTGGTTCATAAGCGAAGCGAGAACTGGTTATAAAAATAATGACACCAAAATTAAGGCGCTTTCCTAAATTTCAATATAAATATTTTTTGTCTTTAAGGCAGTTCTATTCGTCGCATCATTCATAATGAAGGTATTGAGCGTTCTAGTTCGTAAAGTCGGCGTCGTCGTTTGGTCTTCCAAACGACGACGCGACGACGACTTTACAAACTAGAACTGACATTATGTTTCGAACGAGGGCTGATCATAATGATTAGGTAGATGTCTTCAATTAAAGAATAGAGAATTTCACAATTTAGGTGTTTTACGAACGAGCAACGCTGAAATCTTGTAAAAACTCAGTTAACAGAAAGGCGAGAATTTGCAAAGATGACTACGGCGGCGGTCCAGCAAGTTAGCTATCATATTATCAGCATCAACTTATACCTACTAGTTCACTGCTAGACATAGACTTCCCCTAAATGAGCCATAGCGCCCTGTCTTCAGCTATGCTATATCAAACTAAAATCGCTCGCTCCTATGACACAGCACTCGCACCACACAATCATAGGCCGAGGGGGAATCGGGGAGCAGGAGGGGGTGCCAAATGGAAAGAGAATCTGTTCTGATAAATGATTTCGGTACAAATGTTATTTTGATCTTTCGCGATGCCATTCCATTTGTTTCGGGGCTCGGCGATTACGTTCCGTTTTGATTGCATTGCGGAGGCGCAAATAGTTTTATGTAAAACGGAATGTTTGGATCTTGTTTTGTTTGTTGTTGCATTTTTGTTGGTTTCTTCAGTCTTGCACTTATATTGTTTTATGAAAAAGTGGTATGATAGACGTACTTCTTCACGCTCTTCGTCTTCACGCCAAATTATTAACAAAGTAGGTACCTATTATTATTCGGTTCCTCTAAGCCTTTTCCTTAAATTCTTGTGTAGTTTTTTTGTAACAAACAACTCTAATTTTTGCGAATTGGTAGGTACGTCTTTCCTAAGACGTATGCTCTGTCCGGCTCATAAGAACGGAAAATCTTATTCCTTTCCTATTCGGAAAAGTGACCGTAACGTGCCCTCATAAGTAGGTAAGCATATTCATTATTTGTGGTGGCCTTCCACTTACTTAAATCAGTTGAACTCTGAGGCTCATTCTGCCCCTAACATACCGTGTAAACATACCGTCTAACATACATGCTCATAAATATATAAGTCCCTATACTATAAAAAGGTGCGATTACAAAAATCCCCCAAAATCCCTGTAGAAAAGCCATCCCTTACCGTAACTCAATTGTCGTGTCGGCTTTTTTGGGCCGACAAGTCCAAATTCGCGCCATATTGCCCACCGCCCCATCTAAATGATAATTCCGGGACCCTTCTTACAATAAAAATTATTGAGGCCAGTTTACTTTATTACACTTCGTATTGTGTTCAAATAAACACACAAACCGATACACAGAGATAGACAAACTGCACGGTATTTTGGACTATAGCCCTTTGGGATAGAAAGTAGTTTTATAATCAAAAAGGTTGGAGTATCTTTGTCGATGCTTTTGAACCTGTCACACTATGTCGAATTCGGCAAATAGACAGTGATTTCGCGCCTTTACCCTTTGACCAATTTGGTGCGATTCGACGGATTTACATTTGGAGAGCAAGCCCTTTTCGGTTTTACTGTTGTAGTTTTATTGCGGGGAACAAGCGATTTGTGGTTGATGGTATTTCAAACAAGAAATGATAGTGACACCTCGGCTAAATTTGTTTCAAGGTTTTGTTTAAAAAGTTTTCACTGAGTCTGTCACTTGCCCAACACCTAGATAGATACTCGTTAAAAAAGATCTTGAGAACCCGGTGAAGGCTGCACAAAACTCTAATTCGAGACGTTCCGGTGTTCCGTAATACTGGTAATACCAAAAATTATGACTGAAAACTTTTATAATTTCGACAAATGTTGTTAATTTGTAACTAGACAATAATATAAACTATGTAGAAAAGTAATTTTATTGTAATTTAATATAAATTTTTTTGACTAAAAAATACTTACGATCATAGATCAAATACAAAAAATCACCAAAATGTTGTGGAAATGTACTCGAATTACAAATTATTTTAGTAGGAATTCCGTTTGTATGGGGAGTTCATCATCCGCTGGCCCCTTAGGTATTTAAAAAAAGCTGCTCCATACAAACCTACCATGCTTGGTAAACACTTACTTAAGTACCTACCTACCAATAAATCTGCAAGGCATCTAATTTCTTCAAAGACCAGTCCGAAATATCTTTATTTCGCAAATTATGTTTACCTAGTTAGGTACGTATTTCTTTGAAAATACTTGAATTATGTAAAGCTTGCGGTAGCACATCGACCATAAGGTCGATAGATAGAGATAGGTACCTAATAATATTTTTGAAACAAGGAATCCATTATAGAGCCGTTCAGAGACCAGCTCCTACGTTTGAATTCTTCAAACAGCTAGTTGGATTTAATCTAGAGTTGGTAGCCGAAGTGCACTACTTGTACACGCGTTTTTTTTAATTTATTTCGGTCGACAGTCTTTTGATTTGAAAGACAGTGCCACCACAACAGTATTTAGGTACCTAGTAGATATGGTACCTTAGCATTTCACCAATTATGAACAGTGTGAACATCCTGATTCTGATCGCGCATTACAGCCACAATGTCCACAAATAATTTACTAGACACAACCAAACAGTAATCAAACGCAAGACAAAGAAACCACCCCACGCTATCTCCCTCTGATCGCAATCAGTGCCGCCATGTTGCCAACATGAATCAAATTCCCGCCTTTTTTTTCATTCGCTAGGCAGTGTCAGATCTCACAGCCGATAAGTTCTTTATTATCCTGGATGATTTTTTAATCTGTGCGACTTGTGGGCTCGTGTTTCGCATTAACACATTTTGCGGGTACTTGGAAATTGCAAGAGAACAATGGGATAGGACGACGGTGCGTGATTGCTTTGTTTGAATAACTGTTTGTTGATGGTAAATGCTTGCAGTAAATTACTCTAGGTACCTACTCAGCAACTATTTACGTGTTGTAAGCAGGACGGTATGGTTTGATTGCATCCACCAATAGACTAAGGTAACTTAGAACTTATCCACCAAAAATCTTTTTAGATTTTTTCAAAGCATCTTCTAAAGCCATTGACGAAATTGGTGTGTAAAAGTCGCCCAATATTCTAGTTTGTTGTTTTAGTTAATGTGTTTTGTAAAATTTAATTAACTAACTTAAGCACCAGTTTTCCAGGATCCCTTTTCAAAATTTTGATAAAAAGACAATTACTTTAATTGTTAAGTAGGTACTTATAGTTTAATGAATCACGTCTATTTGTGTGTTAGGTAATTACCTATACCTTGCAAACAATAAAGAGGTAGCTCAACTGTTCCATATCTGTTAAAGTATTGATTATGAAATGACATTGAAATCAATGAAAATGTGCAGCAAACACTACTTTCGCAAAATAAGCACCTATCTGCCTAAGCTTATCCATTGTAAACAAAGTAGTACCTACCTACTCCCTGATCAAAGTATGAATCAAAAATTTAAGAAACCTACGAGCATGAAACTGTCGTAGGTACTACGAAAACTTCCTAGTTCCTCTCTATCGGTAGGGGCGGGCGATGTGCAAGGCACCAAGTTTAAGTATGAATACGAAAATACGAAAGCTTTTTTCGTCACCGGTAATCGTTACTAAGGATTCGAGTTTTCTCTTTTCAATATTTGACATGACATTCAATTTTATTTCCAGTTTTCTCGACCATAGACTATAAATAACTGGCACTGTCAATTTTCATCTGTCCAAAGTTCCCGCGTAAAAGTTGCTCGATAAATCCTGCGTTCTAGTGAAAAAGCTCCTTTCCCGCCTGTAACGAGTTCTAAATTGGAAAATCTACTTACAGCCAGAGTTCAAGAAAGGAAGAGCGTCTTCTGATTTTCTTTCTGGTTTTATTTATCTCGTAAAGTTGGTTCAGTTGCATGTAGAGGTAAACAGCTATTAAAGCGATTAAGTACCTTAGGTAATAATACCAATAATAATTTACCAAAGACGTAAATTCAATCATTTGCTCATGAGAGTCCTTTTAATAAAATTGCTTTTGTGTCTGTTTATCTGTCTGTCTATTTTGCTTAAGTAAACATCTAGTTCTAAAATCATTGACGCTCCACCCTAATGTGCAAGGCACCAAGTTTAAGTATGAATACGAAAATACGAAAGCTTTTTTCGTCACCGGTAATCGGTAATCGGAAATATAAATGATACAAAGTTAAGTATCAAGTGTTAATATTTTTTGCCAATAACCATCACCTATTTTGCAGCAAACACAAACAATGCAAAGTAATTATTTGAGCAGCACTAGCGACGTAATGGCCTCGCTTCCGGTGCGGCCGCCATTAGTGCCCATTTCCTGCCAACTTCCGGTAGATAGTAACGCCGCCTGGCGGAGTTTTCTAGCAAACTCTGAAGGTGTTAACTGCTTCAGTCAATTAAGTTGTAATGATGATGTTATCAGGTTTTTTTTCAGTTTGTATTGAGTTTAATTGATGTTGACGACGTTTAATTATATTTTGCAATACACATTACCAAGTAGTTCACAACTATCAACCTAAAATAAAGGTTTAGTCTGGTCTGAATTTGTCAGGCAGGCAGGGTCCAAAATTCACAAACTGGTATATTGCTATATTTATATCCTAACTAGCGACCTATAAACCATATCCATATAAACCCTCTATCTATTAAACAAAACGCATCAAAATCCGTTGCGTAGATTCAAAGGGATATAGGGACATAGGGACAGAAAAAGCGACTTTGTTTTATACTATGTAGTGATAGTGATGTAGTGAAGCGCTATGGCGCTCATTAGTGGAGGTCTATGTCCAGCGGTGGATTTACATAATATATAGGTTGATGATGACGATATTCTAAAGAACTGATCATTATGAGAGTTACATCTCAGACGATATGAGAGTTACATAAGCAAAAGATACATAGTTAATTAAAAAACATCCAAAAGCGTTTTTTTTTTGTACAGTGTGTAACGTTAAATGCTGAGTTTAAACAGATATGACAATTAATTTTAAGGTGTGTTTTGAATGAAACGAGTTATTTTACGCAAATGGAACTCAAAAATTTACTCTCCTTTTACCTCAGCCTTATGAAGCGAGTTTCTGGTTGGTGATGAGCTTTTTGTGAATAACAGTGTTGCCACAATACAAACAGTGGTAAGTGGCGGAAGCATGCCAAGCACGTGTCGCCCACTCGGAAATGACCCGGCCCAGCTAAGTGACTTTGATTTAGAAATGATATTAGCTTGTTTGAACAGTCATCGGAGGAGATATTACGGCCATGACAGCCATTTACAGAAACTGCCGCCATTGAAGATGTAGGGAGGTAATTATTAGGCAGAAAATTACTTACTTGGGCACGGTATGTAGGTATCTACCTAATGAAGTCTGGTAGAGTACCTCCTTGTATTGGAAGTGTATGGTACTTTTAATCACACAAAAAACTTAACATGTTAGTTTTTATTATAATGTGGGTGCCTAGGCTGATGTACCTATTTATATAATTGTTCTAAAAGTAAGTACCTTTTTCCGTATCTTTTCGCTTTTAATGGAAATATTCTGAGATAGGCAACTGGCTTCCCTGCGCGGGAAGTAGGTACTTACCTGTCAATTTAGTCGCGCATATTATGAGCTGACAATGAAATATTAAGTAGAGATTTATAGGTACTTTGATGTAAATTAATTGAAATGTGAATAATTTCACATCCGGAAAAATAAAAATTTTACTTCCTAATAAATTCACAACCTTAAAATAAAGTTCTTTTAGATCGTCACGCTCACGCGTACTAAAAAACAAGATGTCTGCCGAGCGCAACCACCCGATTGATCGACGGGAGTCGAACTGAATTTTAAAAGATTCGCCCCATTTTTAATAATTTGCATACTACGTCTTTTTTGAATTTTTATGAGATCTATAGTTGCCCATCAGCACTCATAAGTACACATAACACAGCTAAGCGTGCCTCTCCCTTCAAGGAGATTTTGTTCGCAGCAGAGGTGTTAACGTTAGGTTTGTTTTTTCTAGGTAGGTACATTGACGCAAAAACATAGCTGTTTATTACAAAGGAACGCATCAAGATAAGAACAAACAAAGTACTTAGGGGCTCATCTAGTTAACATTTTATTGAACATGATTATATCTTATAAAAACATAGCATTACTTGTTCAGCGGCTGGCGAGGTAACGACAGCGCTCATTAGCTTAAGTAGCCAATATAAAACGATCCACCACGTCCAATACTTTACGTCCAATGACTAAATGAGCAAAACCGCAAATGCGAAAATGGCGCTGGCCGCTTCACCATTATATTGATTTCGACGCCATTAAAACGGACCGGAAATTAAAAAGAAATAAAAACATATTGCTTTCCCGCGCGCGCCGAACTTCACCCAATTTGTACATGTTCTGTTTTCGAACGCTTTTTTCTTGCGTTCAGAAAAGGTTTGACGATATGAAGTGAAGTCAAATCAGCAATTTTAGCTCTGTTCCTATCCAATAATAAACAACAATCAATACATTATTATGTACTGAGTTAAGATTGCGAGCAAAACTCTCTGTTATGAGGTGATTAGGGTAGGTATGTTGATTTTATTTGGCATGCCATTATTGTCGTGATATGATTATTATATTATCGGGCGATAAACGGGCATAAAAAAGATATATTGTCGGGCAAAGCAATCTTCTGAACGAGGATTATGGCGATATTACACTGTTTCATGTGGGTTATAGAGAATGTTTCCAGCTAATTATGCCATCGCATTTACGAGTCTTGCTAATATGATGGTGATAAATGAGCTTTTTTGTTTTCTTGAGGATTATGGTTAAAACGTAAACGATCGGTGAAATGTGGAAGAAGATCTTTGAACTTTGTACTAGTAATTTGACCGATTTGTTTGGGAAATAGTGCATTATCCTATTGTTTTTTTTCTTAGCTGATACACTATACAATATACTTATCCTCTTACAATATACTTTACACATGAGGATCCAAAGAAATTATCAATAAGTAACTGTTTTTTTATGTAATTATTAGACATAGACAAATATTTACTGCTTACACAGTAGGTAGGTAGGTACAAAACAGATAGTTACAAAATTTTCAGGAGGTTCTGAAAAAATAAAACAGACTTTTACCTCAGGGTTCCCATGAGTGTGTTCTAGGGATAAACTAGGCCGCCTAGATTGACAATCCATTATTAAGTTCGCCTGATTTATTATTGTTATAATTAAAGCGAAACAATGGCGAAAGTCTGACGATTATGAAAAACTCCATTAGCGTGGCAACTAATCTAGACACTTCAACGCTATCAATATTTCAAAATATTACTATTAGCGACAAAACGCTAATAAATCAGTCATAGATTGTTATCCTTATCCAGCGGCAAGCTTGTACGTACTATCACTCGACGTCTACATGCAAAACACATTATAAGATAATGCCATTAATGGATGGCAAATATTGGCGTTAAGTTGAAAGCTCTGCCATTATCTGCTAGCCAATGATAGGTAAAGTACCTACTTAGGTTAGTGTGGGTATGAGCGGCGGTATGCGTCCAAATGCCTTTTTAGGGTTCCGTACCCAAAGGGTAAGAACGGGAACGGAACTATTAATAAGACTTCGCTGTCTGTCCGTCTGTGTTCTCAAGAACCGCGATAGCTAGGCAACTAGTGCCTAGCTTTGGCCGAAATTTTCACATCTGTTGCCGCTATAACAACAAAAATAAAAATTATTATTACGGGGGGTTATATTTAAAAGTGTAAACACACTGAAGCCGGAGGCGGAGCGGAGGCGAAGGCGTGTGAGTTGTACGCTATTGAATCATATGAAAGCCTACATACAAACCGCAGGCGGTGGCTGCGTGGTGCCATAGGAAAAACCGCCACGCCTTCGCTTCCGCTCCGCCTCCGGCTTCTGTGTGTTTTCAACTTAAGGGGGGCTCCAATAGAAACAACAAACTTGATTTTTTGCCTTTTTTATGGATACGGAACCCTTCGTCCGCGAGTCTGACTCGCACTTGGCCGGTTTTATTTTCTTTTAATTTCGTTTACCAAAGTTGAAACAAAACTCCAAGTTGCAAAAAGTATCAGTAAATAAATTCAAACGAATTTCCAAAAATAATCTTTTTAAAAGCTTATCGCAAAATATCAGTTTTAAACGATCAATCTTTTTTTGTTAGGAACAAAGCAAATTACCTACCTATCTTGTTAGGTTGTTAAGACCAAAACTCGTCCTAAGCTATAAATCCTAGGCTACCTAGGTAGGGTCTCTAAAGGAAATACTTTGAATTTGAGCTTGATACCACAAAACATACCTACTATTTCAGATGATTTCAAAAACTTACCCAATGGTGGCAAATCTCAAATAAAATAACCTTTAACTTAATATTATACCTGTATGTTAGTATCGTAAAATCAGTGGCTATGATAAAGGTTCCGACTAGGCTGACATCCCTCATGTGTAACTTTTCGTTTCTTTACTTTACCTTATAAAATATTGAAGTGAACAAAAATAAGAGTGATCTCATTATCGCCTAATTGAATTTTTGTATATTAATTTAATTTGACGTGGGTTCGTAATTACATACTAATATGAACTTTCTGACGTATCAAAGCGTCCTGTAAGGTCAGAAGGAAATAAAGCACTTTGATTTTGAGCTGTCTTCATGATTCCATGCTAATTTAATGAATTTTTAAATTAAACGTGCTCCTTGCCGTTGCAGTCAACGCTTTCGGGTTTTTGTGTGGCTGCGCCATCTATTGCTGAGTAGCTATACTTTCCAGCAAAAGTTACAGCCGATAGATGTCAGCCTAATCGACAGCTTTCCCAGTCAACAGATGGCGTTAATAAGGTCAACGTCCTTTTCTTGTTCATTCATTTAATATCTGTGGTTAGCTGTCATAACAAGACCCCACACTTGTAGAGTTTTATAGTGTGCAATTCCATCCAACCAATAAAATGGCTCGTCGCTATCAAACTTATTCGTTTGTGTGTGTGCGTTTTCTGTGGCCGTGTGTTTTTTGTTTTTGCACCTGAGTCCGGTCAGGTGTGCTGGTTGGTGTGTTGTGATCTTCTATTTTACTAATATTTTGTACACGTTAAACATAAGAACTTGCATAAATAACACCATAAAACGCTTAACTAGTTTATTCTAGAAATTAATTAACTTGTTTCATTCACTTAAACTGTCGTGATAAGTGTGACGAATTTATTAACTTTCACTGCGAGTTTCGCGTTGCCTAATTTTTACTAAACTGTAAACATGAGTTGAATAAACTTCGATGTTGTGTACTGTAACTATTGGAACATTAATTTTGTGCTAGTGTTTTGTTTATACTGCGAGAATGACCACAGACAGGTTTCACAAGTAAGTAATTTATGTACCTATTAACGTCCATACTACAGTATAATTGCCTGCCTAGAAATACCTTAAGTCTTTCTTGTAATTCTGATAAGATTAGATAGATAGATAGACAGAAAATTCTTTATTGCACACTTATCTAGCAATTATTTACAAAAAATAAAACAAATTACAGAGTGTGTGACAATTAGGGGTCTTATCTCTCAAGTGCGATCTCTACCAGATAACCGTGGAAGGATATGAGTGTTGGATTGTATCAGCGCCAGGCGCCATAGCGCCTTGTCTTCAGCTTGCCGCATCCAGCATCTGCCAGCAGTCTTTCGCAGTTCGTCAGCCCACCTGGCCTGAGGACGTCCTACTCTACATTTGCCAAGTCGCGGTCTCCACTGAAGAACACATTAACCCCAGCGGTTGTCGGTTCTTCGCGAGATATGGCCGGCCCACTTCAGCTTGCTAATTCTTTCAGCTATGTCGATAACTTTGGTTCTCTGTCGGATGTGGGTATTCATTACGAATCCTATCCTTCAGAGAAACTCCGAGCTCTTTCACTCACTGAGCGTCTTTGAACTGGTGGACCAGCCCTACCGTGATTGTCCACGTCTCTGCTCCGTAGGTAATAGGTTCACGTTTAGGACGCACTGACTGAAAACTTTCGTTTTCAAACATTGCGGTATGGATGACGAGAAGACTCGACGTAGTTTTCCAAACGCTGCGAAGCCTAGCTGGCCTCAAAATTGATAATATAATTGACTACATTCTTATTATTTTCATGATAGCTTAGTACCTACCTGTTCTACCTAGAAACTACCTATAGATTTCTTGGTATTTAAGTTCATCATCAACCCTATCTGTCCACAACTGAAATAGTCCTCCCCAAATGTCACCACAGACCCTCGTCTCCATCCATCTCTGCGACCGCTATAATGTCGTCGGTCCATCGAGTTTGAACCTTGGAAGGTCTTCCCTCACTCCGTTTCAGATTGCTACGTGTGGTCGCTACTCGAGAACCTTTACTCCCCAGTGGTTATATTATCAGTCCTGCGAGTTGTAAGGCCGTTGCCGTTGGCCATTTCAGTCTGCTAATTCTGAGAGTTACCTTAATCGGGTACTGTCACTAGAATAACTACGTCCTAAATAAGGCTGTATTATAGCTAGATATGCACATAATGTTGGTAATTTACTAAATACCTACTCAAAAAGCCGGACTTATATCCAATCGACTTGATCGATTCAGATGACGAGAGATTAGCGGTACTTCCCCGTTTTCATTGTTCGTTGGTTTATTTTCTTTGGTTTTTAAATATCTATCAAAAAGCTGCTTAAAAGTACCTAGGTCCTAATGAGCGTTAATTACAAGTAGGCCTACCTACACATATCATCTGAATTTACCAGCTGTTCTAAATCGAAAACATATTGAAGCTAACAAATTATAAGTACCTATGTACCCCAATGGGTATTGTAGGTGTAGGTCAATTTAGTAGAAAGTAGGTAGGTATCCATAATAGGTACTTAGATTTAAGGTAAGTAAGGTAAACATACAAAATCCTTTTACCGGCCTTCCTATTTACTATACCCGTCATTTATACACCGGCGTATTCAAAGCATTTGCGTCAACATTTTGCGGTTCCGTTCCAACCACCTTCATGGTTGCTTGCTTCATAAAGGGTCCAAAACATTGAACTTGTTGCTAACACGAGCTCTATTCCATTACAATAAGGCACATGCGTGACTAGTGTTGTGTATGTTATCAGTCCATCGATTTATATAGTGATAGGTTCTGTCGCCTTGGTGACCGACCACGGAAGTACTTAAAGTTCAATGACATAGCGCATTATGGTGAATCAGCCCTATTTCATAGGAGAGAAATGCGATTTCACGATTGACCTATTAAATCTACCTATCTATTCTATTATTGAGCTACCTTTAGACTGTTTGCAACCGTCTGCAGTTAGCTCAATGGTTTCAATTGTTTAAACTAGTTGTTATTTTTTCTATTCCTTTGTTGTTATTAATGACATGTAAATAGTCTATTAGATCTATCTAGGTATATCTAGCAGATAAATTAATGTATTCGAAGACTGCAGGCAGATGCTGGATGCGGCAAGCTGAAGACAGAGCGTTATGATGGCGCTCTGTCTAAGGCCTAGTTCAAGCCGTGGACGACTTTAGGTTGATCATGAGATAATGATGAATAATTCAATAGGATTTCTTCTGAAAGACTAATTAACCCTCTAATGACGCTTCCAGTACCTATTCCGACCTGTGATCTTAATATAAATTCCTTACGGTCGTATTGCTTACTTAGGGATAAGGGTCTAGACAGACGGACTGCAATTCAACTGCAATCCGACTGCCAAATGGCAGTTCAGATGCAGTTGGAATGCAGTTGGCTCGACTGCAATCAAACTGCACGCCAACTGCCCGTCGACGTGCAGTTTGATTGCAGTCGAGCCAACTGCATTCCAACTGCATCTGAACTGCCATTTGGCAGTCGGATTGCAGTTGAATTGCAGTCCGTCTGTCTAGACCCTAACTGGTTAAAACTCAAAAGCGTGTTCAACCAGACATCCCTAAAACCAAAAAATAAAATTCTCTATAGTGATCTGTGAACAGATCCATAGATAGATCTTAGCCTCTGGGGATTTCTGCAATTTTAGAAAAATTATCTTTGCTTGCCCACTGAGCGCTGGCTGGGGTTTTCTGGAGAAAAGTCTAGAAATCCCCTTCACATCATTGAACCACTAAGCCCTAAATAAAGACTGCTGTTGTTAATAAAATACCACTTATTTGTCTTTTAAGTACAAGTATAAGAAAAAATAATTAAATAGATACCAAGAGATCCACACTAGAAAAGGAGGAGAGTTGCTCTCATTACTTAAAATTCGAACTACTTACTTAACATTATAAATACTGAAAGTTTGGGTGGTTTTTTGCTACCTCTTCACACTACCAACGAAATCGGGCTAAAATTGAATAGACGAACCTAGTTCTAGGCCTGCAATGAAACAAAGGGTTCTTCAATTTTTATAGGTAAAGTACCAGGCTGGTTAGACTGCAGAATCCACAGTATCCTTGGCCAGTTTAAACAATGCCCCATCAAGCAACTCTTGTGCCATCCTCCACTTCATTCACAAGAAACGGTGTAAAAATTAACAATGTGTTTGTAGTCTCATCGCACGATTGTCTTCCTAAACAATTACCGAGGCGTGTGCCTATGACATGTGAATGCGTAGGAAATCATTAGACGCATAAACGTATCAATTACTGTTTGATTCTGTGTATTCGATGCTTTGTGCCTTGAATTTACAGTTTTGAACGACTTGAAAGATTTGACGACCGATGCTGGTAATTAGCATGGAGATTTATCAACTATTTTTTTATAAACCCGAGGAATGTAACACTCGGGTCAAACCCCACGGGTTTATAGAGTGTTATGTATTTTATTATTATTAAGATTCTTTTATAAATAAATGAAAAAAAAAACAAATCTAGCTAGCCTCTAATTAATAAGACTTTATGTTAGGCATACCTACATACCATATGTGAAATGTTGTTTTTTTTAACGTATGTAACACAATTATTCGTAGGCATCTGTTTTATATTTAGTAATTACTTGTAGATACTTGACTTAATTAAAAACGAAAGTTACAATTCTAGGAACAGAAACAAATTAAAACTAGTCTGTATATACAATTAAGGTATCGACTTGGATTAATTGAGCTTCATTTAGACTGTTTGCAACCGTCTGCAGTTACCTCAATGGTTTCAATTAATTATTAATATTTTTAATTGAAACAATTGTTCTAATTGCAGACGGCTGTAAACAGTCTAGAGCTAGCTCAACTGAACCATATCAATACTTAGTAGGCTCTTAGTTTATGCTTCATATGTGTTTATTTTTAATGTTTGGTGTTATTATTATGGGTTCATAGAAATTTATTTTCTTTATGTCTTCTTTATGACGATGGAAATGACTGCTATGACTACTAGGTAAGTACATTAATTAATAAGGTACCTACAATTATTATTTTTACCATGAGAATATACCCAAATATAACACTCGAGGTTTTCGAAAATTAGTTTAGTAGGTTAGTTTATTCTTATTAACACACTAAAAAGAGAAATAAACACCAATGATGCAATCATGGAAAGGCACCGCTGTGACGCAATCGACTCAAACTTTCATTTCCCTCTAATTAAGCTTTCTGAATGTCAAATAGAAGTGTTTCCATTTTAATATTCATGAATTATATGTTAAAATGTTCTCAGACATATGTTCTCATACAGTTATATTCCGTAAATATAGTATTTTACCAATATGTGATAATCGACAATCAATAGGAAATCATAATAAATGACTATAATATCAACTTGGCTTCATTTACATACGAAGATTTTAAAAGCTAGTTAAATAAGTAAAAACTAGGGAAAACTTTATTTACAAAGGAAATTACAATCAAGATAGGTATATAAACAAATTTAATAAATAATAAATAAAATTGGTATCTGCAGATAGTTGACGGTCTAGCTAGAGATAGCTCAACTGATCCATTTCAATACAGGTAAAAAGATAAAAAGGTTGTTCCTGAACATCACGTAGATTGTCTGTAGGTAGAGCGTCACTTGTTTTATTATCACTAGTTAACACTAAGTGCATTATCAAGTATCAGTCATTTATCACCTGTTGACCATCGCTTTATCATCGATGTGATGACTGGACTAACGTGACAATCACTACATACTCGTAGTATAAAACAAAGTCGCTTTTTCTGTCCCTATTTCCCTATGTCCCTTTGACTGCTTAAAACTACGCAACGGATTTTGATGCGGTTTTTTTAATAGATAGAGTGATCCAAGAGGTAGGTTTACCTATACGTATAATAAAACCGTGCGAAGCCGCCCCGGCTTCGTCGGGTCGCTAGTTAAGTTATATTCGTTTTTTCAAATATTAAATAGGTACGAGTTTAAATAAAATAATTTATTCGCCGATTATTTTTGGAATATGCAAATCTCTTGGCGTTTTATTGCATAAAATCATTGTACCTACACAATGTTAATAAAAAATATTATCTGACTCAAGGTAATTATTACCTTTCCAATTTTTACAAAAGACAGATAGCAATTTCGCTATCCTATTATTTTGAAACCACAGCCAAAAACTTGGCTATAACTAATGCTTCTTTTGAGCATTGTAACAATTTACAAACCAAGACCTTGGAAATTATTCCAAGTCATTTAAATTAGAAATAAAGACAATAGAGGAAGTCTCTTGCCTTAAAAAAACAAATAATATCAATCAAAAGAAAAAACAAATTTGTAAAATTAATGCAAAGTTTACTAACTTGGTGCATCAAAATATTCAAGGATTAAGAAGTAAATTATTAGAATTGGAATTGTTCATGAACTCATTTGATATTGACATTATCTGCTTAACAGAACACTGGCTGAAAAGCTATGAGCTCATGTTCAACTTCAGCAACCACCAAGTTGGTAGTTCTTTTTGCAGATCACATGCTATTCGTGGAGGCTCTTTAATATTACTTAATAAACTACTGAAATTCAAAGACCGTAAGGACATAATATGTATGTCTGTTGAAAGCCACATTGAAGTAGCATGTGTTGAGTTGGAGCAAAGTATTGTAGTAAGTGTATACAGCCCACCATCAGCCTCCTTTGAAATATTTGAAAAAATTATGGATGATATGTTATTTAAATTATCAAATTCAAGTAAAAATCTCATAATATGTGGAGACTTCAATATTAATCTTTTAGAAGCTAACTCTCTCAGTAGCAGATTGACTAATTTATTTAATTCTTACAATCTGAGGCCGCTATTTATGGAACCTACTAGAATAACTGAAACCTCAGCAAAATGTATTGATAATATTTTTGTTTGCCTACATGATAAAATTGTTAGTAAAAATGTAATAAGTAATTTAAAATCAGACCACTTAGGTCAAATGATAAAAATCAACATTCAGATGAAAAATAATAGTTGTAAAAGGAAAATAACATATATACCAGTAACCACACATCGATTTGAACGTATGAAATCAAATTGGAATTCAAAACCAACACCTAATTACTCACATAACAACCCAAGTGAGCTATATAGCAGTTTTTTTGAGAAATTTACCTCTGCATTCAATTCCATATTTACAGCCAGATCGATTGTGGTTTCTGATAAACTTTCATTTAGTGAGTGGGCAACTGTAGGTATTCATAAGAGTAGACAAAAGTTGTATGAACTATATAGTGAAAAAAAATACAATTTTAGCGAAGAGTTCAAAGATAAAGTTAAAAATTACTCAAAAATGTTTAGAAAAGTTTGTCTGATAGCAAAGTCAAATTATATTAGCTCGAAAATTAAAAATAGCGAAAATGTTATTAAATCCACATGGAAAATAATAAATAGTGAGACTGGAAAGGTTAGTACCTATGTTAATGTTTATAACTTAAAAATAAATGATTGCTCAATCAAAAACGATGTTGAAATAGCGCAAGCATTTGAAAACTTTTTTACTAACATTCCAATCTCTACTACAAAGAATTTAAACTCTTCTCAAGTGATCGCTGAGTCTTTACTCATAGATAATGTGCCTAAATCCGAAAAAAAATTTAATTTCAACCACGTCGATGAAAAAGATATTGTTAAGGTTTTTAAACTTTTAAATATTAAGAAAACTGCAGATCTCTGGGGCATTTCCGTTAAAATTATTAAACCTTTAATTGAAACTGTAGCACCAGATCTAGCTTTCATATTTAATGAGTCTATTGATTGTGGCGTATTTCCTGATCTAATGAAACATAGTAAAATAACTCCACTGTTTAAATCGGGTAGTAGGTCTGACCCCACTAACTTTAGACCAATATCAGTACTGCCAACATTTAGCAAAGTTTTTGAAAAACTTATATTACACCAATTGCTTAAACATTTCAATGGCAATGACCTGCTACATTGTAAGCAATTCGGGTTTACTCGAGGCAGGTCAACTACTGATGCCGGTGTAGAGTTGGTATCGCATATTTTTGATGCTTGGGAGAAGTCTCAAGATGCTTTAGGCATTTTTTGCGACTTGTCAAAAGCATTTGACTGTGTACATCATGGAACATTAATCAGGAAACTGCATCACTATGGAATGAATGACACCTCTTTGGCTCTTCTTTCTTCTTACTTAAGTGACAGGATACAAAGAGTTGACATTAATGGGAAACGGTCTTCGGGGTCTGTAGTTACTATGGGTGTACCGCAGGGGTCTATCCTCGGTCCTTTCCTGTTTTTAGTTTATATTAACGACTTGCCTGATATTGTAAAGAATAATCACGAGATTGTATTGTTTGCTGATGACACTTCTTTAATTTTTAAAATGAAAAGACAATCAACAAATTTCGACGATGTGAATAATGCAATCTCAAAAGTTGTCCACTGGTTTAGCGTCAATAATCTTTTGCTTAATGGAAACAAAACGAAATGTATTAGATTTATTCTACCTAATGTGAAACAAGTTAAGGCTGATATAAACGTAAAAGGAGAAACGTTAGATATTATCGAAAGTACTGTATTCTTAGGAATCACCCTAGACAGTAAGCTTCAATGGGGCCCACATATAGATAAGCTATCAAAAAGGCTCAGTTCTGCGGCATATGCAGTCAAAAAAATCCGTCAACTTACGGACGTAGATACTTCTAGACTTGTTTATTTCAGCTACTTCCATAGTATTATGTCTTATGGTATACTGCTGTGGGGGAATGCTGCAGATATTAACACCGTTTTTGTGTTGCAGAAGAGAGCTGTTCGGGCAATCTATAATATGGGTCCCAGAGAATCCCTCCGTCATAAATTCAAAGAAATTAACATAATGACAGTACCATGTCAATATATTTACGAAAACCTGTTGTACACTCGTAGAAATATCAATAAGTTTCCTAAAAATAGCGATATACACAATGTCAATACTAGAAATAAAAATAAACTAGCTTTGCATACAACTAGACTAAACAAGGTTAATGTATCTTTCAAAGGGCAATGTATACGCTTCTACAACAAAACTCCAAGTGAGTTGCAAAAACTATCAGTAAATAAATTCAAACAAACTGTCAAAACTATTCTTTGTAAAAAGGCTTACTATAAAGTATCTGATTATTTAAATGATAAAAAAGCTTGGGATGAGTTTTGCTCCAACTCGAAAAATAACAACCTAACAAGGTAAAGATTTCTGTTCGCTTTTTTACTTTACCTTAAAAAGATTAAAGTGAACAAAAATCAAAGTGAGCTCTTTATTTCCTAGTTTTAATTATTTATAAAATGTATTTTATGACGTGTCCAAGTGTCCTGTAAGGTCTTATGGAAATAAAGCACTTTGACTTTTGACTTTTGAATGAGAATAAAAGATAAATCCAATTTACGTTACTATAGAATCTCTCTAAAATGAAATATACTCAGGAACATTGCAATTACAAGTTATTTCATTAATATTACTATTAAGCTAGGTTCATATTGCTGTGTCGGGGTGTGTTGTGGCGCGACAGAACGCTATCGGTCTCATAGATTTAGTATGACTAGATTCACATTAGCGACAGATCGCGCCACACCACAACACAAGCTACTAATGTGAATCTAGTCATACTAAATCTATGAGACCGATAGCGTTCTGTCGCGCCACAACACACCCCGACACAGCAATATGAACCTCGCTTTACTCGTGTGAGAAAACTCACGAACACACTTATCTAAGCCAGCCACGAGTGACTTTAATTGCTTTTGTTTGTAATTTATCTCTAATCGAAGTAGATTTGTGGCACCCACTTTTGACGTATTTTACAACTAGATTATCTGTGCCATTATGATAACTATTTTATCGTATACACAAGCCATATCATTTTTGCGATAGCTTTTTTTTTCAGTTTCCGCATTCTGGAAATTGTTTCTGGCTTTTTCTAATTTTTTTTGTACTAATCATTAACGATTCACTTTGACGACCGAAGTGGCGCGGAGGCCGATGATCCGCCTGCGACGCAGGAGGTTGCGGGTTCGACTCCTGCCTTTTACTTACGTATAAAAATACCTCTTGAATCACTCTATTTAAAAAAAACCCATCAAAATCTATTGCATTGTTTTGAAGATTTAAGCATACATAGGGACAAAGGGACAGAGAAAGCAACTTTGTTTTATACTATGTAGTGATGTAGTGATATCCATCATCTAGTACCCATAACACTAGCTCTGCTTAGCTTGGGGCTAAATAATGCTGTGTGGATTGTCCGCAGTATTAATTATTTACTATATTATTTCCAGAGCGGCCAAAGATGGCCTCTTAGAAGTGTTGCGAGAGGCCACGAGGAAGGAATGCAACAACAAAGACGAGTCGGGAATGACCCCGACGCTCTGGGCGGCCTTCGAAGGACACATCGAGGCACTCAGGCTTCTATGTGGAAGAGGGTAAGGGTCATATTCCTTTGGTATTATTTTCACTACGTCTATCACAGAAGATAAATAATGCTGTAAAGTCAAATTGAACGTTTTCACTTCGCTTTTGAAAACAAAATGTGTGTATAAGTGTAAATACAAAATAGCCGATTCAATAAAGAAACGAATCTTAAATGGCGGCACTTATCATGGCCTCTCGCTTGCACACTAGTGCCGTCTATACTCACTCACGCGCGTACAGTATGCAGAAAAAAACAGTCTTGATTTGCTTTCACGCTGTCTTGACGCGCCTGGTGATCTGAACTGTTACGAATTCGTTGTTACAATTTTCTGTTATCTTTCCGTTGTTACTTGTTTGTTATTGTTATTCTGTTGAGTTTTCGAATGTTGTCTTCAAAGAAGCATTATAAGGTATTTCCATCTACAAATTATTATAATTCAAGGAATAAAAAAACCACGCGGACGAAGTCGCGGGCATCAGCTAGTTTGAAATAAATACGACCCGGTCTTGTTTTTATTACTTATAACTTTAAAAATTCTTTGATCTGAAATTTTGGATGCTATCTGTACTATCTGTCAACGCAAGTACAAGTCGCCATTTTAGATTCGTTTCTCTAATGAACCGGCTTATACTACTTAATAATAATTTGTTTTTACTTTATCATCATCATCATCAGCCTATATTAGTCGACTGCTGGACATAGGCCTCCCCTAATGAGCGCCATAGCGCACTATATTTTCTATAATTATGATTATAATATACTTATATGTAATGTCAAAAGCACCACAAGGAATTATAAATTGTAAAACTCCGATAATAACTAGTCTCATAGTTATTATCTGAGTGACCCATCCCAGCTTCGTACGGTTTTATTATACGTATAAACCTTCCTCTTGAATCACTCTATCTAGAGGTATATAAAAAACCGCATCAAAATCGTTGCGTAGCTTTAAAGATTTAAGCATACAAAGGGACATAGGGATATAGGGACAGAGAAAGCGACTTTGTTTTATACTATGTAGTGATGATGAAGAAGTAAAGATAAGTAAGTAGATAAGTATAAAGCTATAGATGTTTTTTCTTGAATTTGTAAATGTTGTCATTAACCAATTAATGCCGATATGCTGATACGATGATTAGGTATCTATGGGTGACAAACAGCGATCGTTTTATGACAAATATAATATATGGCCGAGCAATGATACTTTTATGACATTTCTATCTAAGTAAACGGTCATAAACTAAAGTAAATACTGTTAGAATTAACTTATCTGTACCTACAACTACGTAGATGCAAAAGTAATTAAACATCTAATAAACAATAAACATTTTGTTTTAACATAAATGGCTGGATTCCGTAAAATGTAAGTAAATCAGTCATCTAGTACCCGTAACACAAGCTCTGCTTAGCTTGGCGCTAGATGATGCTGTGTGGATTGTCCAGCATTATGTATATTTATTTATTGTATTAGAGTCGTACGCTGACACAACCCTCGATGCCACAATCCTTTTTCTTTGGAGCTCGTCAGTAAGTACTAAGTAGGTACTTACTTTTATTTATTCCGTGACACTGTGAAATTACAAAGCGAAAGTTTGGCTGTTTCGCAACGAACCGGTTTATAATTAAGCTCATAAAGCCTTAAGACCCTACGCCCAAACGTTGAAAATGATAGTATACATACAACTAGCAATACAAAAAAAACTTAATTTGTGCATTATTTCTTTTAAATCTACCAATAAATGGAAATGGAAATTTACAAAGCACAGTTTTGACAATTTGGTTGTATTAATGTACTAATAGTTTGTAGGTACAACTCGCTTGGAGTTTTTGTTTTAGAAGCGTATACATTGCCCTGATACTATTCTGTATCAAAACTAACATGATATGACCACCTAACCTACTTAGTTACTCACATGCCTTTTGTAAAAATGATGAAACGATGATCATTTTCAAAACAAAAATATAGTAGGTAGTATTTCAGATAACGTAAAATTAATATTTTAGTACGCATACGAAACTGTTCACCAAGAATCTGAGAAATACTGTTGATTTATAGAACAGATACTTACCTACTACTTCCAGGGGAGAACCAGACAAAGCCGACTATTTCGGCAACACAGCCCTTCATCTCGCCGCAGCCAGAGGCCACAAAGAATGCGTCACATTCCTTATCAACTTCGGAGCCAACGTCTTCTCCATGGACGTGGACGGACACACGGCACAAGAACTAGCCGCTATCAATGGACGAGATGATATCCTGAGGTATCTGGACCAGGCGACTGCTAAACTGGAGAATAATGACAAGTAAGTGGAGAATAATATTTGCCTTGGAGTCTAGAACCGTTTGGTACAGAGGCTGTCCGGGTTAGTTTTAAAAAGTTCTCTGAGTTTGTTGGTCGAAGCGATGACGAACGGAAAGCCGATCATCAGAATTGCCATACAGCTGCGACAAGGGGACGCCACGATTGGTATTGATATGGATTTTTTTAGCTACCTCTAGCTATATTGCTTGAACAGTTTGCAGTTAGTTCAATTCTTTCAATGGTAGTATTTTTGTGTCTATTTAGAGAACATTAAATCTTAAGATAATAACGCTTAAGTGCAACTTAATAACATCGGAGTCAATGTCTTCTCAAAAGACGAAGACGATAAGAAACTAGGTAAATAGACGATGTCTAAAATCGTAGAGAGACGAGTTAGCTGGGTTTAATATACATTAGATGCCAGGCAGTGCTACATTCATTGGTATACAACACAGCACTAGTTCGTGATGTTTGAAAAGTAAAATTCTGTGTGTGCTTCGAAAGACTTTGCATTGCATTCGGACGACATACGCTTAATGATGAATGAGCGAATGAATAAATCTTTATTGCATCAAAACATGATAAAATACAATTATTTAATACTTATTAAATAGAGTGGCACAAACGGCGGCGAACAGCGATCTCTTCCAGGCAACCTTTGGATGACAGAATACTTAGGTTAGCGTATGAATTTAGTGGAGGCGTAACTGATTAAGACACAAATAATAAATGAAATATGTTATACTAGCGACCCGCCCCGGCTTCGCACGGTTTTATTATACGTATAAACCTTCCCCTTGAATCACTCTATCTATTAAAAAAAACCGCATCAAAAGCCGTTACGTAGTTTTAAAGATTTAAGCATACACAGGGACAGAGAAAGCGACTTTGTTTTATATTATGTAGTGATTAAATAAAAAATAAATATTTGTGCTAAATTAAAAATAATTAAAAATAAAAAAGCTTTAAATCATGAGAGGTCATGTCCATAAAAGGTTAACCTCGTTCATCTCTTTCAGGAAAAAAGCAAAATCCCTAAAAGAGAAAGCGAAGAAAGACTACGAGAAGTCCCATAAGCAGTACCAAAAGAGACAAAGCAAGGCAGAGGTGCTAGCTGAGAAGGAACTGAAGAAACTGGCCAAGGAGTGGGACCAGGGGTACACGGAGGAAGTGGGGGCGATGCCGCATCGGCCCAGCAATGTGTTGATGGCTTTGAAGCAGAAGATGACCCGGTCTTCTAGCTCAGGTACGTACATTCAATGCTGATTGTGGGGTTCGAATTGAGGTGTCATCATAGCGAACCTTTTGGGATTTGATTCAACAAGGTAAAGGTTTCCTGTTCACTGCTTTACTTTACCTTAAAAAAGATTGTAGTGAACTAAAATCAAAGGTATAATAAGAACTAAAGTGATAATTTCTTAGTTATTATACCTGTGGTTATAATTATTTAATTTGAATTTTCTGACGTGTCAAAAGAGTGCTGTGAGGTGTAAAGGAAATAAAGCACTTTAGTTTTTGAACATGACGTTTAGTTTTAGCTGAATTAGAGTTACCTCTACTGAGGAACAACTTATGGTGCATTTTATTTCAAAAAGATCTCGTTTAAAATACTTTTTATTGGCTCGATACTAAGTCCATTTCTATAAACTCTTTATACTCAACTTTCATTGTCTATAACAAAAACTCTGCTAACTATGGAACCTAATGACGCTGTTTCTAATAATCTGCATTGTCCTTCTAATATTTTAAACGCGAAAGTTTGTACATATCTATCCATCCATAGATGGATGGATGTTTGTTACTCTGTCATGCAATAACTACCAAACGGATCGGGCTTTAGCACAGATATAGATTGTAGTCTAGAATAGCACATAGGCTATATTTTAACCCGGAATTCTTACGGGAACGGGAATTACGCGGGTGAAACCGCGAGGCACTGCCATTTTTTTATAAAACTGCAGGTAACTTGCTAGCCGAGGAAGCACCGCGCCCTACCTACAGTGCCCTCGTCGGCACCGTAAACTCAGGGGCGCGCGGCCACGGCGCCGTCTACAAGAAAGCGCTGGCCAGCAAGCTTAGGAACAATACTGTGGGCCGGAATACTACTACGCCTGATTTTAAGGTGATTTCTATATCGTAAGCAAGTGTCACTCTCGGATCAGATCTTTAATTGGAACTAATCTTGATCTATCTACGCTAACAGCATGTACAGAGGCGTCCATCATTTGCTTACCCCCCTAATAGGCATATCTACCGGGTTCGAATCCTGCAATTACTTAGAATTTTTTTCCTTTTTTTAACAAAGCACGATGCAAAGCACTATTGTTTAGTTTTAGTACTTACTTAGTTAAAAATAGCTTGAAGTTCTCTAACATTATTGTTGGCATATATTTTAGCAATTAGGGGTATAACAAATAGTGAACGCTACTTTACATAAACCAATTCCCACGTAACTTGATATTAATCAAGTGTCACTCCCGAATCAGACCTTGTTTTTTGGGTCTAATCTAAATACATTTATGTGTCTATGAAACATTAGGTATTAAGTCTAATTCCCACGTAACTTGATATTAAGCAATTGTCGACTCTCAGATCAGACCTTGTTTTTTTTGGGTCAAATCTAATTCTATCTACACTAACAGCAGGTACATAGATTAATTCCCATGTTACTTGTCAGTAAGCAAGTTTAGCTCTCAGGTCAGACCTTGAATTAAGGGTCTAATCTAGATCTATCCACACTAACAGAAGGTACGTAGACTAATTCCCATGTTACTTGACGGTAAGCAAGTGTCACTCTGAGATCAGATCTTGTTTGGGCTTAATTAAGATTTATCTACGTAAGAGTCTAATTCCCACATAACTTGACAGTAAGCGAGAGTCACTCTCAGATCAGACCTTGTTTTTTGCGTCTAACCTAGATCTATTTACACTAACAACAGGTACGAGTACATAGACTAATTCTCACGTAACTTGACAGTAAGCAAGTGTCACCCTAGAATCAGGTCTTGTTTTTTGGCCTTATCTAGATCTATCCACACTAACAGGAGGTGAATAATCTTATGCCCTTGTAACTTGACAGTAAGCGAGTGTCACCCTAGAATCAGATCTTGTTTTTTTGGATCAAGATTTTATTTATTTATTTATTTGAATAAACAATACAGGTTTTTTTATCCCTAAAGCGATGTAACATGTAAGTAAGATCTATCAACCTACACTAACAGAAGGTAAATAGTGTTATTCCCTTGTAACTGACAGGTAGGTGAAGTAGAAACCACAGGCCGTCGTTCCGTGACCTCCCTGAGCGGGCTGCGGCGCGACTCGGAGGTCATGTACGTAGGCACGTTCGGGACGGGGCCGCAGCAGCGCGGGAACGTAGCCGATATCTTCACGCAATCCAAGGACACTACTAAACCGCAGCTCACCAGGTAATTATACTATATCACTACATATGTAGTATAAAACAAAGTCGCTTTTTCTGTCCCTATGTCCGTACAACCGTGCGAAGCCGGGCGGGTCGCTAGTAGGTAATAAACTAGCGACCCGCCCCGGCTTCGCACGGTTTTATTATTTATATATAAACCTTCCTCTTTAATCACTCTACCTATTAAAACCGCATCAAAATCCGTTGCGTAGTTTTAAAGATTCATTCAAAGGGATATAGGGACAGAGAAAGCGAATTTATTTTATACTATGTAGTGATTATATTCCCTATACAGCACTGTCTCACTGTAAGTCCTTCCCTATTAGCGTTATTTTTTGTTCGGGATAAGCGGGATTCAGAAACCTTTTGAATCCACCGGGATTTTTTTTTTGAAAGTGGGATAAGTATTAAATAATCAGTAGTTTTTTAATACTTGCTTTCATCTTTTCAAACTAAGTTGACAATGTTGAATCCTAATAAAAGTTTAAATGAATAAATAATACTGGATAATACAACAGAGCATCATCTAGCCCCAAAGTAAGTTACTCAAAGCTTGCAAAGTTTGTCTGTATATATCTAAAACTGGCGACCCGCCCCGGCTTCGCACAGTTTTATTATACGTTTTTTATACCTTCCTCTTGAATCACTCTATCTATTAAAAAAACCGCATCAAAATCCGTTGCGTAGTTTTAAAGATTTAAGCAGTCAAAGGGACATAGGGAAACAGGGACAGAAAAAGCGACTTTGTTTTATACTATGTAGTGATGTTTGTATATGTTTCTTGTTCTTGTCTATTGAATGTGTTATTTATATGTACCTAGGCTAAGGGCCAAATAAATGAATTTTCTTTCTTTCTTTCTTTAGATCGCTGAGCCAGCCTGACTTCGGCGCTGTGGTGGAGGAGAGCGGAATCGGGCAGGAAGTGTTGCTGCAGGAGCCGGCCAGCATCTTCGACAGACCCGGGTTCGGCAGCGTCGCCTTCAGGTGAGGACACTCGCTGTACTGCTCGTGAGGAGGAGAGCGGCATCGGGCAGGAGGCGCGTAGGAGCCGGCCAGCATCTTCGACCGACCCGGGTTCGGCAGCGTCGCCTTCAGGTGAGGACACTCGCTGTACTTCACGTGAGGAGGAGAGCGGCCTCGGGCAGGAGGCGCTGCAGGAGCCGGCCAGCATCTTCGACAGACCCGGGTTCGGCAGCGTCGCCTTCAGGTGAGGACACTCGCTGTACTTCACGTGAGGAGGAGAGCGGCCTCGGGCAGGAGGCGCTGCAGGAGCCGGCCAGCATCTTCGACAGACCCGGGTTCGGCAGCGTCGCCTTCAGGTGAGGACACTCGCTGTACTTCACGTGAGGAGGAGAGCGGCCTCGGGCAGGAGGCGCTGCAGGAGCCGGCCAGCATCTTCGACAGACCCGGGTTCGGCAGCGTCGCCTTCAGGTGAGGACACTCGCTGTACTTCACGTGAGGAGGAGAGCGGCCTCGGGCAGGAGGCGCTGCAGGAGCCGGCCAGCATCTTCGACAGACCCGGGTTCACGCATGCTGTGCTTTCAAACTTTACTATACCTATGTAGTTTTTTATTGTAGTTATATAAGTTCATCTCTATTTTAATAAATAATAATAAATAATTCCGGACAGTCCACACAGCATCATCTAGCCCCAAGCTAAGCAGAGCTTGTGTTATGGGTACTAGATGACTAATATACTTAATACAATACATTACATAGATATATATTTTTATTATATATAGAAAACACCCAGACCAACGGAACAAATTTCTGCAGATCGTACACAAATTTGTTCCGAGGCGGAAATCGAACCCGCAACCTCCTGCGTCGCAGGCGGACCTTCGCCCGACGCACCACATCGGTCGTCGAATAGTATGCCTATGTTTTATTCCAGGCCTAGAACTACGCCCATTCAAAATTTCAACGCGATCCGTTCAGTAGTTTTGACGTGAAGAGGTAACAAACATCCATCCAAACTTTCACCTTTATAATGCCTCCTCTACACGTCTGCAGATGCGTCTGCAGACGCTGACAGATGCATCCGCAGATGGATCACCTCGAGTTGTCCACACGTCTGCAGGTCAATCAGTCTATGTTTATTCTCGACAGACGCAACGTTGAAATTTAAATATGGATATTGAGACCGTAGCTGCAGCAGCTATTTATTTATGTAGTACTTTTAACTACTACGTGAATGTGCATCGCAATAGAGTTATTAAAAAGAAATGGAACAGAAGAAGATGGTGGATGCTGGCTATACATAGAAAAAGAATTTTTAAGCGAATTTTTATTCAGGTTCAAATGAAATCAAATTTACGTTGATTTGATTGAAAAAAAAATTTCAGCTTGATATAGGTCAAGAAACTTAAAAGTTTCGTCAGCGCTCATATTGTTAGCAATTTCAAGCGTTTTCACGAGTGCTGCGCAAAGTAAATTAAACCGCAGGCACGCGTGCACTCTCGATCGCAACTCCGATCAAACTGATGCGTCTGCAGACGTGTGGACAGGACGACGCACGTTCGAGCCAAAACCCTTTGATCCGTGCCACAAAGACCGACAACAAGCAGATAAGTGGCAGACGCATCTGCAGACGTTAAATACCTACAACAGACGTACAAATTACCCCCTCTACACGTCGGCGGACGCATCCGCCGATTACGTCTGCAGACGCATCTGCAGACGTGTAGAGGAGGCTTAATATTAGTGTGACTTTTGTTCCAGACGGTCAATAACTGCGACTCTGGGCGCGATGCCGGGCGCCCCGGGCGAGGAGCTGTCCATAGGGTCTGCGGGCTCACTGGCGGCGCGGCAGACGTACCAACCAGCAGAGTGGACCTCGCAGCAATCTGGTAATATCACTACATAGTATGAAACAAAGGGGTCCAGTCCATCTGGTCAGCGGGCTCGCTGGCGGCGCGGCAGACGTACCAACCAGCGGAGTGGACCTCGCAGCAATCAGGTATACATAGTATGAAACAAAGGGGTCCAGTCCATCTGGTCAGCGGGCTCGCTGGCGGCGCGGCAGACGTACCAACCAGCGGAGTGGACCTCGCAGCAATCAGGTAATATCACTACATAGTATTACAACAAAGGGGTCCAGTCCATCTGGTCTGCAGAATGGTTAACAATCGTTTATTGACATCTTTTGTTCGTTAATGACGAGATTTGCGTAGTTTTAAAGATACAAGACGATAATATTAAAAACAGGAAATATTTTTTTCTCAGCTCACAAAACGTAGACTAACCACAGTCAGCGTTGTTGCCATTTTTGTGTAGTTTGCCGACGTCAATATATGAAAATATCTTATATAACTTCCAGAAAGTTCCACAATAACATCTGACGAGGAGAACGAAGCAGACGAATCAGGCTACGCGTCCCTAGAACGTTTCCTAGCGGCGTGGGGACTGGCGCAGTACGCGGCGCAGTTCAAGGAAGAGCACATTGACTTGGACGCGCTCATGCTGCTTACTGAAAGCGATATGAAGACGCTGCACTTGCCCCTAGGACCCTACAGGTAGCGACACTAGCGTATGATAGGCGAACTAACTGTATAGGTAACGTAGAGAAGCTCGCTCTGTATGTGGCGCTGTTCAAAGGGCATATTGACTTAGACGCGCTCTTGCTGCTTACTGAGAGCGATATGAAGACGCTGCACTTGCCCCTGGGACCTTACAGGTAGCGACACTAGCGTATGATAGGGAACTAACTGTATAGGTAACGTATAGAAGCTCGCTCTGTACGTGGCCCTGTTCAAAGGGCACATCGACTTGGACGCGCTCATGCTGTTAACTGAGAGCGATATGAAGACGCTACACTTGCCCCTAGGACCCTACAGGTAGCGACACTTTAGCGTATGATAGGGAACTAACTTTATAGGTAACGTAGAGAAGATTGCGTAGTACGTGGCGCAGTTCAAAGGGCATATTGACTTAGACGCGCTCGCTCATGCTGCTTACTGAGAGCGATATGAAGACGCTGCACTTGCCCCTGGGACCCTACAGGTAGCGACACTTTAGCGTATGATAAGGAAACTAACTGTATTGGTAACGTATGGAAGCGAGCGCAGTACGCGGCACGGCACAATTCAAGGAAGAGCACATCGACTTGGACGCGCTCATGCTACTTACTGAGAGCGATATGAAGACGCTGCACTTGCCCCTGGGACCCTACAGGTAGCGACACTAGCGTATGATAGGGAACTAACTTTATAAGTTGGCTTGAAGGCCCTCGTACATTTTCTGCTTACTGCGAGCGATATGAAATATAGTTGAATACATCTTAAGCCGTACGTAAGGTAGATATAAAAAACCAGCTGATTAATAAAAAATTTAATGTCAGTCTGTTCTCATTTGACGTTATGTAATTTGTCTTTTTGAGAATAAATGTAGGTATATAAAACGTAATCGTAAAGAATAAACTGCAACTCCTGAACCCCCTCTTTAAACTAGAGATAGGACATTCGCTTCCCTTGCTTGTTAAACAGTCAACTGTCAGTTCGCAATTAGGTACCTACTTTTCGTAAAATAAATAAATAAATGCATTTTCTTTCTTCTCAGGAAACTGGTGACGGCTGTCCAAGAGAGAAAACAGGCGTTATCACACCCGGGACCTATTAAAGACACGGCCATATAAACAGTAATGAAATGGACCCAGAAACGAATGTTTTAAACCTTGTAGTTAGTTCATTAAAACATTTGACCATCATTCTTCATGGGCAAAAAACCTATATGAAGATTATACCACTTTCCATGATACTTAGACATTGATTACGGGAGCCATTCAAGTATTACGATACTACCAATTAAAATTTTAAATGAAAAGCAATCAAACATATATATATAAATAAATTAATAATGCTGGACAATCCACACAGCATCATTTATTAAATTACATACGCGTTATTAGGTAGTTAGGATAATCCATGAAACTTTGGTTCTCTTTATGTCAATATAAATAATCTAAAACAACTTTATCTCGTTTCTGGGAACATTTCATTTATAAGTTATTTGTGTGAATTGTGTGTTTCTTTATTCATTACATTTAAGAGGGCGCGTCTCAGCCATATTTATGAATAGATAGGATTTCACAGGAGTGGGACAGAGCATACGTTTTTGCTAAAGCCATAGCAAAAATTGAAATTATTGTTTTTATTACAAGAAAACTACAAAACTAATAGAGAAACGATTAACATAGAGCGTGATAATGTAGCCAGCGTCTTGGGAATGCTTCCGATTGGTATTAATATGGATCAGTTGATCTACCTCTACTGTCTGCATTTCAAATTGGCAAGGGCGCCCTCTTAAATATATTTTGTTTCGTGTTAAGTCCACAAACCATTTTACATGTGTGCCTCATAATGTGATATGATCATTCCATCCAGTAATCTAGCCATATATTTGAATAAATTATGAAATATATTTTGTATTATTTTTATAAGGTTTTTCATTGTTACCTACCTGTATTAGTAATCCCTCCCTTCCTTCCCTTGGTCACTTGAGAACGACTTTAACGATGGCATTCCTCTTTTTTTGTTTTCATAAGTTTTTACGGAAATAAAAATTACGAAAATAAAATATTATAAATTATATTTTCTGAAATTAATTATTTAACAATTATTTTAACGACAAGTTTCACAGTTTGCGCGTTTGATGAATGTGAATTTATTTTTATTGGCAAGACTTTTTATTATTTTTAAAAATAAACATACGTCATTCCTACGTCTATGATTTTAATTTATTAGACAGGATAAAATGTCTGTCGGGTAATTCATTATTCGGTTATTCGAGTATTCGAAATACAAGCATGCAGTATGTTTGTCATGATATTCGGAAAAGGGTGACCTACACTAATAAATAATGCTGAAAATAGTGTGATACTACCCAGCACGACCACGAACGATTAGTACCTTAATTTCAATGTGGTACAGATTCATGTTAAAAGTGTACTTTGATGTACTACGTATAGACATAGACAAATAAAAAACCATATGTATGTATGATTTATCTATGGTATAGAATGTAAAAAGTGTACTCTCATATCTTTGCTGTTATAACATTAGGCCGCAACATTTGGGGTCGTGCCAGAAAGGTACTTACTAGGTACCTAGCACGACCCCAAATAGATTATAGGTATTATTCTATAAGTGTTTGTTATAAGTACATAATCTCCGTAACTACTTAAGTAATTCAAATTAAATTTAGTATGTAGATAGTTTAGGGCCTAGAATAACACATAGGATATTAAAATTTGGAAATTTTTACCTTTGACGGTTACATGGGGAGGTAAAGTTTGTATGGAAAATTATTATTTCTTGGTTTGATTCACTCAAAACTCGGTATAAATAAACTATAAAGTAAATAATTACACACGTATATTTTATTTTTCCGAAACCACCTCTAGGTGTGCAGTAAATTTTTGAAATTTGACCAATAAATTTCCATGCGAGCGAATCCGCGGGGCGCAACTAGATTTAAATATGCAGTACAACTGAGTACACTTAATTTGTAACATTTTTCATCTTAAAGTTTCTCAAAATACCTAAAATCTATTTGGGGTCGTGCCAGAAAGGTACTACCTAGCACGACCCCGCCCTAATGTTATAACAGCAAAGATATGAGAGTACACTTTTTACATTCTATAGTACAACAAAGTCAAGACGAAATCGTGTTAGCTTTGAGGCAGCTTAAAAATGGAAAAGCCCCCGGTGAGGACGGTATAACTTCAGAGCTTCTGAAGGCAGGAGGAGCCTCCGTTATACAGGAGCTACAACACCTCTTCAATACCGTCCTCCACAGTGGGAGAACTCCTAAGGCGTGGAGCAGGAGTTTGGTGGTGCTCTTTTTTAAGAAGGGTGATAAAACTCTCCTTAAAAATTACAGACCCATCACACTCCTGAGCCACATCTATAAGCTGTTATCACGAGTGATCACGAATCGTCTCGCCAGGAGACTTGACGAGTTCCTGCCACCGGAACAGGCCGGGTTCCGCGGAGGATATGGCACCATAGACCACATACACACAGTGAGGCAGATTATACAGAAGTCCGAAGAGTATAATCAGCCCCTGTGTCTCGCTTTTGTGGACTATGAGAAAGCCTTTGACTCCGTCGAAACCTGGGCTGTTCTGGAATCCTTACAGCGATGCCAAGTAGACTATCGTTACATCGAAGTGCTGAGGTGTCTCTATGAAGCTGCCACTATGAGTGTCCAAGTACAGGACCAGCAGTCTAAACCTATCCAATTGCGCAGAGGAGTGAGACAGGGGGATGTCATATCCCCGAAACTGTTCACGAGCGCATTGGAAGATATGTTTAAGACGCTGGACTGGAAAGGTAAGGGCATTAACATAAACGGCGATTACATCTCACACCTGCGATTCGCTGATGACATAGTCGTAATGGCGGAGTCGCTAGAGGAGCTGACCCACATGCTGGACGGCCTAGCTTCAGCCTCGCGATGTATCGGTCTTGGCATGAATTTGGATAAAACCAAAGTCATGATCAATGGCCACATTGTTCCGGGACCGATCGTCGTAGATGGTCACCTTCTTGAAATTGTTTCCGAGTATACTTACCTTGGGCAGATTGTACAGCTAGGTAAAAACAATTTTGAGAAGGAGGCCAAGAGGAGGATCCAGCTAGGCTGGGCAGCATTTGGGAAACTACGTCAGGTCTTCTCTTCATCCATTCCGCAATGTTTGAAAACGAAAGTTTTCAATCAGTGCGTCCTACCCGTAATGACCTACGGAGCTGAGACGTGGACTCACGGTAAGGCTGGTCCACCAGTTCAAAGTCGCCCAGCGAGCTATGGAAAGAGCTATGCTCGGAGTCTCTCTGAAGGATAGAATTCGTAACGAATACATCCGACAGAGAACCAAAGTTATCGACATAGCTCAAAGAATTAGCAAGCTGAAGTGGCAATGGGCCGGCCATATCTCGCGAAGAACCGACAACCGTTGGGGTAAACGTGTTCTTGAGTGGAGACCGCGACTCGGTAAACGTAGCGTAGGACGCCCTCCGGCCAGATGGGATGACGATCTGCGAAAGACTGCTGGCAGATGCTGGATGCGTCAAGCTGAAGACAGGGCGCTATGGCGCTCATTGGGGGAGGCCTATGTCCAGCAGTGGACTAATATAGGTTGATGATGATGATGATGAGTACAACAAAGTACTTAAACTTTTTTCCACTTTAAAATTAAAGTAATCGTTCGTGGTCGTGGGTTGCATCACACTGAAAATAAAAGTTATGATGAGGATAAGAAATAAAAATCAATATTTTTATCTAATTTATATTTATTTTGGAAAGTTTAAATACACGTGATAATCAGCCGGGTAAATATCCCTAATCTCTTAGCAATTATTATCTCAAATCAAATTATCTAAATTAATACAATCTAAATGGTTATCTACCCCATGTGAACTCAACATTTGACTAAGAATTAAATACAACAAATCATGGAAATATCTAATTATTCTACTAAGGACGGTAATCGTCAGTCATACTTAACTAATTCTCCTTAAATATATAGAAATAAGAAATACTAATATATCAATACTAAGATATACTATATTTCTTTCATTCATCTTTGTATTATGTAAACATATGTAGTATTGAGAATATTGAGCTACAGTATAGAAAAGTCAATATAAAGTTAAAAAATTAAATAGTATAGGTACATATGTTTTGATCGATATAGTCTTAACATGAGCATTTATTTAGAAATTGAAAGCACTTATTGCTTTGTTCATTACACCCTTATATAGTTTTTATAACATAATAAAATATACTATAAGTTTGTTGTAACATTATGGCGGAGTTTACTCCTTCCTCACGTAAAGTACAAAAAATTCTTAAATTCGAGTTTAAGCCTGTGTTAAGAGTTTCGTAAAGCCGTGCTTAGAACCGGGGTGTAATACATTGATATGTTATAATACAAGCTAACCGGGAGATTCAACCTCATTCTTTCGACGTATCTATTAATGACATTTTAATAATGGAAACATGGATGATTGAAGTAAGTATATTTTTTTATGTTGTTATCTGTTATTTTAATATTGTTTCCCAAAAAAAGAGTAAAACTTTAAAAAATCAAAATGACCTTCAAAAATCAGCCAATTAGTTTTTCAACTTTATCAGCGCTTTATTTATTAGGTACCTATTTGTCAGTCATCTGTCCAGAATTCTTAATTTTATTTTTTTAATTATTACTAGATTTTTCATATTATATGTTATTTTAGTAAGATTCATTCCTCTTAATGTGTGCGTATTGTATGCGTATTTTAGGGCTACGTCTGTACTATTATTCTACTATTCGTCATAAGTGATACTGGTTGAATCTCCCTGTAATATTCCATCAGTCTCGAGTACATCCCCGGTCATATAAAACGTGCGTAAGCAAGTTTCTCTCTCTACCAGATTCGGGCCACCCATTTACAAAGACAGTGTATGGTTTTAGAATAGCATTTTAGGGATGGGTCTGTGGCGTCATACACTGTATCGGCTATCGAAACTCATAACCTTATACATTATGTACACACCCGCGCTAATACATGAACGCTAAATACAAGTTGTTCTTCTTGGATGTTTTCTTTTTGTTCTTTCTGAAACGGTTCAGCCGGCATCCGTCGTCGTGGTAAAACGTATATTCTGGATATGGGATGTACGCGCCCGTCGCAGGATCGATCGGAACCATGATCGGTAGATCGGTCATTGATGCGGGTCGCTCTTCGTACGACGATGCGGAATCGCCATTCGGTTCCGCGTATTGTGGGCTTCCGCTCTCCATTTGTAATTCGACCTCTTGACTTTGATCGCAGACCGGTACGCTTCTGCTAGTATCCGCTGAGATGTTAGATCTTGAGCGTAAAATCGGTCGCGTAGACGAGAAGTCTGTGGAATTCTGTAGACTTATGGGTCTAGTTTCGTCGATGCGGGAGAGCGTGTGCCTCCGCACGGGGCGGTAGAGCTTGCGATCGGGCATGCGGTTGCGGATGCGTTTGTGGGAGTTGAACGTTTCGAATGCGGTTGGTGTTTGCGTTCTGAGGGGGGAGGGGTTTCGCGCGGGTGCCTGCGGGGCGGGCGCGTTCGCGAAGTACGCCGCCACTAGGTCCCTGGAACAAATTGTATGGCTAGTTATTATGCAAGGGAATAGCTAAGCTATTGTGTTAATTTAAGGTTCAAAGTGGTTCTGAAGAATTTCTTTCTAAGAGTTTCTCTATAATATATGGTAGAGTTAGTCTTTAGTTGTTGTTTTATTCTGCTATCGTAAATTTGCTCGTCGATACATTGTTCTAGGTGATTCACCAATAAAGTGCTACTCTACATTTAAATCGCTTAAGGCAAACACCTAAAGTGGCGCCCCCACTTATTTTTATCATACAATTCCGTTAAACAGAGGAATTTCCATAATTCACTTGTATAGTTTGTTAAACCAATTATTAGCTATTTTTTAATGCATCTGTAGTAGTTTAATTTTGTCTATTTTAGGAAGAGATACGAAAATAGAGTTTGGTGGCCACCAAAGGCAACTTCGTATCTTTTCCTAAACTAGACAAAATAGTAGGGGCGCCACTTTAGGTGCTGTTTGAATCTTTCTCGAACTAAGTTCTACTCTATGGGTCACTAAAAACGTTCAACTCATCTGGTAGACCTAAGTAGTTTACAGTAATCTTAAACAAACTGACCGAAAGCAAGCACTTGACTTTAGCGGTGAAGAGACTGCGAAGAGCAAGCGAGACAAGACTGCGAGGCGAGTTTCCGTCTACCTAGACAGACAGAGAAAAGTTGTATACTGCTGTCTCTGTCGTGGCTGGCGCCTTTACACTGCATTACACTAAAATCTCTCACCTCATTTGGTAGTTATTTTGCTCAGTAGGTAGTAGTTTATATTTTTGTCTCCACACTAAAAGTCTACACTATCAACAAAATAATTAGGTAACTCTAGTCTAACTGAACTGATATTCGAGATCGATTCATTATCGACATTTGAAACCTAGACTGGACTTCGATTGTACCACTAATAGACATTTAAATATAACTGATAATCGATTTCAAGTTAGACAATAAGGCCTCTAGTCTTCGTAGACATTTGTCTCCAACTACATACAGTACACTGCAGGCCATGAAAAGCGCTCACCTCATCTGGTCGCATGCTCAGTAGTTGTAAGGTCCGTACTGCGAGCCGTGGTAGTAAGGCCCGGCGGGGTACGCCTGGGGCGGCGGATAGCCCGCGTATGCGTACTGTTGTTTTTGAGGGTACACTGAAATATGCACGGAATAAGATTATGATAAGGTGTTTTTTAGATTTTTGGATATCAATTGTATCAATATAGGCAGTTGGATTCCAAAAGCTTTACGTTTTGATTCAGGGCTATTTTACAATGCAGTAGGTAGTGATAAAAATATCAAAATTCATCATCATCAGCGCATATTAGTCCACTACTGGACATAGACCTCCCCTAATGAGCGCCATAGCGCCCTATCAAAATTGATTTTAATAAATAACAGTTATGTGCTACTTGTATGGAAGTTAAAACATAATAGGTTATAAACAACATTTACGACTAAAAACATCAAAACGCCCATCATGCAAAAGCTTATACACCTGAAATGAATATTTACAAAAGATCTTTTCATGTGTAAACTTGGTTTGCGTGAAATCGAATATCATATAATTCAAAAACCAGGACCATTATGACTTATGACGTATTTCCAGGCATTAGTGGTCGCAAACCGTTAAACCTTTCAAGCTGGCAAAATTTCTGGTGTTCTGTATTCGAAATAGCTGTAAAATTATGTGGTATGAAAAGCCAAGTTACCCGGCATGAGGTACTGCATGTTAAGCGCCTCTTCCCTCTCCCGCTCGCCGCGCAAGCAAATGGCCGCCGACGAGAACAAAATGGCGGACACCAGTGACAGGCCGACGCCACACCACGCGACGATGTATGACCAGTCGTACCAAACTCGCGAGTTGTCACGCAATATCTGGTTTATAGCCGTTTATATGTACGCAGGGGTCGAAAAGATGGAGGGAATCGCATGGTGGTGCCAATTTTTTGCACGGAAATGCATAGGGCAATTTTTTTGGAATTAAATATGAGGTAGGTAGTTTATGTAATAGATATAGGTAGATGCGTATTGAGGTCATATAAGAGAATCAGAGGATAATTCAGTGTTTTAGGTGGTCATTCAATTCAAAGTTGAGAGAATTACAATCGTCATCAATAATTCGGATGTGTTTGGTTATTTATAAATTATGTACAACACCAAAGAAGTTATTTATAAGCATGTTAGTAGTGGCATAAACCAGATATTATTAATCGCGATTCGCATGGTCGCCGTTAACGCAGTAGCCAAGTTTCATAGAAACATGAAAAGAAAGAAAAAGCTCTTGTTAGTTCCAGATACATACTTACATTACTTAAATCTTACGTTAGGAACTTGTTGAAAAATAATACGAATACACAAATATCAAATACATAAGTTATCAAAGGCACTAAACATGAATTAAATAATAGGTAGCCTACTAATACACATATAACTGTTCATGTACGGTTTTATATAAATAAACAGATAGGTAACTTTGTAAGATTTAAACTATGTTGTAAATTTGAAAAGGTAAGTAAAATAAAGGATAATTAATATTAATGAAACACCAACACACGACGATCTACAATCCTGAAAAGAAAAATGTACAAAAGTCGTCCTCTACCGACAAGCGTTAACATTAGCAAGATGGCGTTAGCCACCACAAAATGGCGCGCGCACAAAATGGCCGCCTAACCTGGCATGATATACTGCACGTTATTTTGCTGCTCGCGGTGTTTCTCCTTGCTGAGACAAATGGCGGACGAAAAGAAGAGAACTGAAGAACCGAAGGATACGCCTACAGACAACCAGGCGAGAATGTACGACCAGTCGTACCATATCGACGAGTTGTCTTTTAGCACCTGTTAGGGAGGAATGGTCAATACTTTTCAGCAAAATTGTTATAGGAGTGTTAAAGGATTGATTGATTGACAAAGTAACTATACTGCGATTCAAAATTATAGATATTTTTTGTATCCAAACGAGATACAAAATCAAAGGAAAATTGGTCTAACATATTTTACGATGCTGGTATGATCAGACCAAGCTAAAGGAGTTACAAACAATTCGTGGTTTTGACAGTTTTCATTCATCATTCCATTGGTCTCTCATTCGTTATCGAACTCGAACCTGCATCCTTTTAGCTGTGCTTGAGCAATTACGGGTTGTTGAACTTTTTGTTTTGGTTTTTAGTTAGCTTGCTGTTACCCTGCTGTTGTCTGTTATACTTATCAGTATTAGTTAACTTTCATTCATAAATGGCATTGTTTACTAAAAATATCTATGATTCTAAATCAGAGTATAGGTTGTTTCAACTAGGTTGACCTTAGAAGGTCTCTAATATAGAGGTTATTTTATTATCTCACTAAAATTAAAGGTTTTGACGAATCGCATCACACTAGTATTATTAATGCTTGTATGTATGGATTGTTACCTCTTCACATTAAAACTACTGAACGGATCGGGATCAAATTTAGACTATAATAGAAGTAGTTCTAGGCTTGGCCGGCTGGTTTTATAGCGCACATTAAATTTTTAGCAAAAAAATCGTAAATTAGGTCATGTTCAAATGTACCTTTGTTTTTTTTACCTTAGTGCATATTATAATGGTTATTTGTTTTGTATCTAATAGGTTATTACATGTACTAAACTTTTACATATACACATACACATGTATTAAACTTTTATGCACTAATAAAGCAGAAGGTAGACACTTCTGTCATTATAATGATAAGTAATAAAAAGAATAAATAACAATCATTTTTAAATGCCTTTGAACTACTCATATAACTAATGTCAAAATAAATGATCCTCCTATACACTAGCCAAACTCGATGTAGAATGTTTGTAAACAAACCACGACACAAAAAACTAAAATTCACTTGCTTGGCGTCGAATTATAGATATGAGTGTAAGAAATATTTAGTGAAGGAAGGATCTTAAATCGACAAGTAATGTAAATTGCGTATAAAAAGGCGCGGCAACAGAGTGTATTTTAGGTTAAGTATGGGCGGTTTGTTTACAAACATTCTACATCGAGTTTGGCTAATGTATAGTTATAATTTACTTCACTGCATCATAAACGACTGGGCTAATAAGTAGCTTATAAGTAAGTATCAATGTAAACGTTATCTTACATTAGGCCATTGCTGGTAAAACTCCTCCCCTACAACTTTCTCCTTCTCGTAAAATTCGACTCCGTGCCAGAGAGCCATGGCGCCGGCTGCTAGTAGACCTGGAAATAAAGATATTGTGGTTTTAGATCATATATTCCTCTAAGAATTATGTAAATTGACTAACAGAGACACGTATAAAATTTATAAATTTATTATATAAGAATAATTTAATGATTATTCACTAAGACCTAAGGTCTAAAACTCTTGTAATGAAGAGACTCAAGTTGTAGTTGATATCGATTTTGTTTTATATTATTCGAAACTATAATTATATGATAGCAGGCAATGATTTGACTGCAAGCAATTATATAAATAAAATCATTTCTTGCAGGCAACATAAGAAAACTATAGATGGTAAATAAAATACTAATTCTAAGGCAAATACTAGTTATGAAAGCATTTTAATTTTGATCGTTAAGACAAGAGAAAATTCATATTAAGGCATGAAAAGAGAGCTGCTATTGATCCTGCAGTTGTATCAAACATAAAACAAGCATTAAAAATAATAATGCATATCACTACATAGTATAAAAAAGTCACTTTCTCTGTCCCTATATCCCTGTCCCTTTGTATGCTTAAATCTTTAAAACTACGCAACGGATTTTGATGCGGTTTTTTAATAGATAGAGTGATGCAAGAGGAAGGATAATACGTATAATAAAACCGTGCGAAGCCGGGGCGGGTCGCTAGTTTAAGCAGAAAGAGAACTTACAAGTAAGCAGCATGAGTATAGCCGTAGCCGTGATGTTCCCAGGACTGCGTTTCCAGCAGCCGACGACCCCGGTCCAGAAGGCGATGAAGAGGGACAGGAACGCTACCATGAACAGAGCTACCGTTGAACGCGCCATGTGTAGCCTGGAATGGGATACTGGTGTTAGAATGTTATAAAATATCGATCTAGTCGAAAGCCAATGTCAGTAACCCGATGCTGACAATCCTAGAAGAACCATGGCCAAATGTACTTTATTTTGTGCTCGATGTACTGATGCACTCGATCCTAGTTTTAATATCATCTATTCGAGCAAAGAAATATAAAAATTGTCATACGAATTTAGAATAAGAATAAGAAAGTCTTTATTTATAGCATTTACAAACTACCTACTACTAAGTTACTTACCTAATTTCTTAAATTACCCAACATCTTGAACTACATATGTATTTAGGTACTTCTTCTTCTTCCGGGCCTTATCCCACGCTAAGTGGGGTCGGCACAAGTATTTAGGTACTAATTAATTAAAAATTAAATGCTATAAAATGGCGTCCGACTCAGCGAATTTGATCCCAACTATTTAAAAGCAGAGTGCCAAATTCTACAAGTATCTATTGATTTTTGTAGTGAATTTGATATCAGAACAATAATTTAAGCCTGGTCATGGAAAGTTTGGATTTGGTAGTTTTTTACAGCAAAATAAACCTACTTCACATAAGTACTTCACACATCGATTCTCGATGAAATATCATTTGATGATCAGTCGGGATTCGAACTCAATGCTAGGAAACTCCCATTAAGTCAAGCCTGACAACAAACAAAGAATTACCATATCCCCATAATCACCGTTGTTTAAGCATAGATTACACGAACTATCTTTAATCTATTCAAACAGGCCTCAGTCAGCAATGAGGTAAAGATGATGCCATCAGTGATATCATCACTAACAATCATTAAACCATCCGACAAACAATTTAAAATGTCCGCTAACAACAAAGAACAGCTAAGCATAGAAGCTCAACCACTCATTCTGTCAAAACCCTTCTGCTAACAAGCAATATGTTGCCTAATATTTAACCTTGCAAAATAAAAATTTAACGTGTGTTCTGCACACCAAAAATGTTATTATCAACCGATTGTATTGTGAAATTATTTTCAACATACCCTACGCAATTCAAGGAGGCTCTTAAACGATCACGTGCTATGCCAGCTAAGTTTCTTCTTTACAGTTTAACTAGCAGCGCCTCAGGGTTTCACCCGCGTAATTCCCGTTCCCGTGGGAATTCCGGGATAAAATATAGCCTATGTGTTATTCCAGGCTATAATCTACCTCTGTGCCAAATTTCATCCATATCCTTTCAGTAGTTTTTGCGTGAAAGAGTAACAAACTTCCATCGATCCATCCATACTTACAAACTTTCGCGTTTATAATATTAGTAGGCTTTAACCTAATAAAATCTTTTTCTCCGAGTGTTTTATGATGTGGTCCTTTTTGTAAGAGCTCCCTTCAACAGTCGTTATCAATGAGTGCAATGACCCTTTATCAGAAAAACATAAAAGTTACGTCAATAAACATGACCCCAAACTGTTATCTAATGCTTGCACTATTCTGCCCTTGTGTGGTGGGAGAATGTATTCCCTTTAGAAATAGCTGTGATTAATTTGTCATTGGTTCTTTAGGTTGGTTCTCAACCTCTTTTAACATAAATTCTTCCTTTACCTGACTTGGACTGCAGAGAAGAACTATCTCAAACAGAGGTGGTACTTTTAAATTATTTACCTACGGCTTGCTTCTGTAAAATTGTGTTAGGAGTTCATCAACTCCTGTTCAAGAGTTCTACACTTATTTACTAATTTATTTCCATTTTCAGATTCTCCCGGAACCAATGCATCAAAAAGTTCGTGGTTTATTTTACCTGTTCATAGCGTCGTCTGAAAGCCCTTTCGTCTCGTTGTTCTCGTCAGGGATGAAGTAGTCCACATTGCTGCAGTGTGTCTCCACGGGTGACAGGTAGATCTCAACTGGAAAAAGGAAAATTATGACTTTGAGTCAAAGTTTTCTTTGGGTTGATTGTACAAGACCGGGATGGTTTCTGCATACATTAGGCTTTGGTTTAGGTCGCATTCAAATGAGCTTCACTCTATTTTTACAGTTACAGGTTTTCCAAAACCAAAAAACAAGTTTCACATAGACTAACATTAAATAGCTTTTGTGTGGAGGAAATAAATAAAGAAACAGTAAATAAACTCTAGTGTGCAACTGGCTAAAAAGAAACGTGTTACCTGCAGGTACTTTTTCCGTAGGTATAAAATTTCTTTGATATTGGGTAGTCTATAGATTTGTTTAATATATCCTATATTAAAGCCAAGAGAATAATGGGCATGACGTCAGAAGCTTAGAGGACAAAACATAATCGCCAAGAATATCTTGTGAGAAATACCTTATGTTTGAGTCACTGAGACTTATCCGCATTGAGCTCAACTGCACTATTGTAGCAGAATTCCGCATTAGGCTGATTCAATAATAGATAATATGCGGAAGAACGGAAATCTTGTGTATCGTAAAAGAAAGATTATTTTAATTGTTTTAATATCATTGTTCTCATAAAATGAGTATTTTGCCTACTGTTGCAATAATATAACTTAATTATAATCATTTAGATGGAACGATAAAAGCCTACACAAACCCTGACACCTTGAATATAAAATTTGGCTCAAGCCAACCGTGCTACTAGCATGAATTAGAAATGCTATGCACCATGATGCAAATCAGACGGCCTTTATGTGGCGGTGAAAGTGTGAAGGTTGACCACTATCCTCATTTCTATAGGTCAGCTGTTTGAGAAATGCATCGCGTTATCGAAGCGACAGACTTTGGGAAAAGCTTGATCAGGTTTTTCGAGAGAATCTCATCTCAGGGTCTCGCGACGCAACTGTATGCATGATGCTTTGGCTGATGCTGCAGCGCCGTCGAAAGAGTCGATCATAGTTTAGAACAATACATTTTTTATAATTTGCATGATACTCTTAAGCTTTTCTCGGTGCCTGATTGTTTGTATTAGCTCTAATTTTTAAGTGAACTAATCTATCAGAATAAACGTATTTCATTTTATTTAATATATTTCATTTTATTTTAGAATCTAGCTATTTAGATTCAGAAACAATAGTATTTGCAATATTCGTCACGTCTAAGACAAAGGTCAAATACCACCAGGAAACAATCATTGTAATATTTGATTAGGTAGGTGCCAGAGATAAAGCCTTGTATCTTCCATAATTGGCCGTTCATACGTACCAACTAGAGGAGAATTCTCAAGTAGATACGACAGTAATCATTACGACAGAAGCGTGATGTTATGGCACTTCAATGTAAAAACTATTTGATCACGAATTTACACAACTATTGTTGAAAAATAGCGATAATTCCAAGAATTTCTTACTACTTCATAGCTGCTGTTATATCAATGATCTGTATTTTATCTCCTAGATACTGCCGGACGTGCTCTTTTACCATGAGGATATATCAAGAAGAGCCTATTGTTCATCAGATACATTGAACCGGGAAGGTGGTGGGTGGTACAATAGTCTATAATTTCAATGCTATTGTTTTATTTCGATAGTATTATGTTGAATAAAGGGTTTTGATGTCTAAACTCTAAAGGATGTATTTATAGGAATTGTTTCTGTGATCGAGGATTTAATGGTGACCGAATGCTGTTTGTCTTCTTTAGAAGGCAAACAGCATTCGGCTTATATTGAGAAGGTTAATGAAACTAGAGAAAGACAATTCGAACCAGTCGCCAACTACTTTTCTGTGGTTTACTATTCGTTGCGGTATTGTTCTAAAATTTAATTTCCTCTTGAATGAATATCTATATATTTAGTTCCTATTTAGTTTTAGATGTGTAATGTTATTTAATTTTAATCTTTGTAAATAATAGTTAGTCTCCACCTATAAGTTATTTAATATGAAGCAAGTATATTATAGTGCCCTTACAGGGTTGTAAGACCTTTACATAACAAGATGTCCGCAATAAATAATTAAAGTGAACACCCATGTGGCGCGGTGGGCGAATGTCTACCTGCAACTCTAGGGGTTGCGGGTTCGGTGTCGCCTCGGGACAAATATATAATTGTAATATAATTGTACGAGCAGATATTTGTTCAGAGTATTCTGGTTATTTTTCTATCTAGTAGCCCCCATAACACAAGCTCTGCTTAGCTGTGTGAATTATCCAGCGTTATTTATTTAAAGAAACGTGAAACTCTTATCGAGAACTGAAATATAAGTGATTTTATAAGTGCAGCTCATACAAAAACAAAATTGTTGTTATTATAATCATAAAAATAAAAATTATCTTCTGTAAAAATAATTGCATTTCAAAAACCCACGTCCGTCGCACTCTTAACGATTAAGTTTTAATAACAACAAAAATTATTCCATTGTCTTGAGACTTGATTGTTCATAAGAAGCCTCTCACTAAATATAACAAACGAGAAGTCAGTTGTCTCATTCTTTCAAAACACCTGCTTCTTGTAAATGAAAGTGACGGATGTATGAGGTGATAAAAATTACGTCTTACGAGCGCATTTCGATTTCACTGGAAAAATTCTGCAAGACGGTCAGTGGCATGAAAGTGATTTAAGATAATTATCAGCCACGGGTCTTAACCTCCCAAGCGAGAGACTTTAAATCCTCATTAATATTATAAACGCAAAAGTTTGCGTGAATGTATGGATGGATGGTTGTTCCTCTTTCAAAAAACTACTGAATTGATCGGGCTGAAATTTTGAATAGGCGTAGTTCTAGCCCTGGAATAACACTAGGCTTTTTCATCCCAAATTCAGTTCCCACCGGAAATCTTAAGGAATTGTGTCCAACAGTGGACTAATATAGGTTGATGATGAAGCGAATCGATAAAATCGAACGAATTTACTTCTATACATCCATGCTAGCCCAGTGGCACTTTTGATAAGCGATTTCGCAAAGTCACTTCTCTACCAATCAAACTAGTTGGAGCGATGATGGCTGTAGCAATAGAATCACTTCTTAAAACACCGTCATGAGCACAGAGCACATGCAAAGGTCATAAGTAATCAAAGCCGACAGTGGATCGACAGCGAATATGATGATGAAAATGACAATCACACATCCTCAGGAATCCATTATTTATTTCTCATTGTCATATCTTACGCCACGTTACTCGAGTGAATACTGAATACTGAACAGGCTAGCAAGGACGATCTACTTTCTAGTGCGTACGCCTACGTACGGCCGAAATGGACCGGGTCACCTATTTCGTCGCAATCGTAGCAAAGAGACGGATGTGCATTTTACCAACTTTACAGGAGAGCATTTTAAAGAGTTGAAATTGGATTTTTTGTCATATTTTGGAAACGGCTTGTCCGATCAGCGTAAAATTTTCACCAATTGCTTTTTGTATAGTCTTTTACAATATGATCTACGTATTTAATCTTTTCCACAAATTTTGTGGCATAACTTCACGTTTCAGCAATCAGAATGAGCCGATCAAACCCAAGTCTAGTTCTTGGCCGGGGTTGAGGATAGGACAAAAACTTAGCGCAAATGACGGTGTGAGGTCTAATGTAAAAATCAAGGACCACCTTCAAATATTTTTGCGAAAATTTGACAAAGTGGTCAACTTGAACGTGATCTGAACTGAAAAAAGCCTGAAACCAAAATGGCCTGTATTTTTCTAGGCTAGTCGCCTAAACTGCATATTGAGAAACTACAACATATAAAAACTCCATATTTTAAGGCTAGTTGCCTAAAAATATACAGTCATTATATTGGAGGCCTATGTCCAGCAGTGGACTAATATAGGCTGATGATGATGATGATGAATGATGATACAGTCATTATTATTAGTTTAGGTTTTGTGCCAACATAATTGACTTTCTTGCTTTTGATTTTTTCACATAAATTACACAACTACGTCGATACCTCAAACATAATCTGGTGCATTTTTGTTCAGTAAGTTGTTTACAAACATTGTACATTGCGAATGGCTAGAGTATAGTGATCTAACAGAGCACAAGTCTTTCACAATCAACAAACTCAACGAATGCATGATTAAGGTATGCTAATTTGTCACAGTTTGTCGGCAGTTATCTTTGTCACATTCATGTAGGTGGAACAATATGCTTTTGCATATGCATATTTTGCATATAAATAAATGGGTGATCAACAATGGTTGGTCGTACTGACATATTAATGCTACCAACTAGCCTTGGAACTACTGATCAAAGTTTCGAGATATGTTTGCGCAAATAGCCTTGCGAACTTGATCCAATGTTCGAACTTGTATGATATTGAGGAGCGAAAGTATGTCGAATTGTATTCCGATGACCATTTTGATAATATTAAATAGAAGTCTTAGTGACTTAGTAGCTTTAAAAAGGTCAACAGCAAACAACATAAACTAGTAGCTTTTAACTTATATTCAACTAGCCTCAGACTACCTAGACAGAGCGCTGTCAACAATGATTTTGAAGCCGGTTTCGTAAACATGTGTGCTCGTACTGAGTGTTGCCGTGCAGGTGTACTTTCGCATGAAATATGATTCCATCCTGCTTTTTATGACGCGAGATTGGTTTGAACACCCTTTCAAAACATAATTCGGCATTTTGTCTCTCTAAATCTCGTAATAATTTTGCGTGACACTCGGCGCGACGGCTTAGCTGGACTGACAAGGTAAGGCGTAATTTCGTCATATATGTGTGCGTGTAAGTGTGTTTGTACACGCCAAGGCTTAATTTTACCTGCCTCAGTCGGGTTTCGTTGGTCTGGTATAGTCTGAGCAACTAGCATTTCGGTTTAAAGATATTTATTTCTCAAAGAACACAAACTTGGTTTAAGATAATTGTAATAAGTGTAAGAATAAAGAATTTAGAGTAATTTAAAAACAATAACACAATCTAGTCACAGGCTGTCAGCCATTTTGTTGTCATAACAATACTGTTGATTTACTTCCGAGATTGTTACGCGATTGTTACTTATATCATTATAGTATCGAATCGTAAACAATATATTAGTGTACTCATACATACATGTAGGTACTTAAAACATGCTAGATAGATTCTGTTTTTCATCGATTAAAAAAACCAATAAAGACAATGAAGGCTATGTTATTATATTGTAATATTTTCGGGCTTCTACAAGCCCTTCTCAAACTCTACGCCCTAGTCCAAATGTGTAATATGGGCGTTTCTTCACCGTCACATGGGCGTACGCTAAAAAATAAAAAAAATAAAAATAGAAAACAAAATACTTTCGAATTGCGAACTCATATATAAAACTTACCTACATATAACTTACCTTGAAGCTAAAACTTGAACAGAACTCGTTAAATAGAAAATGACAGGATAGAAAATATAACATGTCGGCCCAGCATAGGCATTTCCACGCGCTTTTCTAGCTAATTACCACTAGCCAGTTTCACTTTCACGATTTCCCAATGCTTTTCAAGAAAAAGTATAGCCTTATTACCTCGAAATAAGGTGGTAAATACCTATAAACCTACAGCGAAGTTTATTTGAGTGTACAAGATGCCTGAGGCAAAGCAGTTCCTAACCACTTTGGTATGTAAATCGTGACCCTTCTAGGTGCGGTTTGCAAATGACAAATGTTTAAAGATAGATGAAAAGTGGTACGAAGAAAGTGGCAAGGTGAATTTATCTTAACATCACCACGACTGGACTGCAGATAAATTGCTACTTGACCTGTTAAACTTATAAACAGTGTTTATAGTGAGAACTTGCTCCAAAAATAATGAGCGATCTCAAATAATAACGCTGGATGATAAACACATCATTATTTAGCCCCAAGCTAAGCAGAGCTTGTGTTATGAGTACTAAATGACTGATACAGTACATAGATAGATACTTTTTTGGTATACGTAGAAAACATCAGAACCCTAGAACAAATATTTACAGAACCTACGCATTTGCTCCCCTTGGATTCGAGACCCTAGGTCCGTGGGGTACCGAGGCTCTCCGGGTTTTTAAAAAATTATCTGAGCGTCTGGTCGATGCGACGCGTGACCCGAGAGCTGGTGAATATCTGGCTCAGCGCATCAGCATTGCCATACAGCGTGGTAATGCAGCCAGTGTCTTGGGGACGCTTCCGACTGGTATTGACATGGATCAATTGAGCTACCTTTAGACTGTTTGCAACCGTGTGCAGTTAGCTCAATGGTTTCAATTGTAAATACTAGTTGTAATTTTTCTATTCCTTTTTGTAATTTTCGTTGTTAATAAAGCTTTGTAGCATTATATTTACAGATCGTACAAATATTTGTCACATGGCGGTAATCGAACTAGAAACCTCCTGCGTCGACCTTCGAGATATCAAGTTTGAGTGGTTTGCGTCGAAGATTGTAAATGCATAGTTTTATTTTAGTTAAGTTTATCTTAAGATTATTATTACTTTTTAATTTTATTATTTGATATGTCAATAACTCCTTCATGTATGTCTAATTTTAGATTTGCAACGTTCTTATCCCTTCCCTTAACTATTAACGTTGTGTCGTCCACAAACATAACAGTTTAGTTGTATCAGATAAATCATTGATGTACAGTAGAAATAGCTTAGGTCTCACGGTACTACCTTGAGGTACGCCATAGTTATTAGTTTGGAACTCAGGTCTGTATCTGATTTTTAGCATAGAACTGCTTACTTTAAAGTACCTATAAACAGATATATGACAGATGGAATAAATTCAATTTTCAATCCATTCTATCAATACAAATTGAAAAAAGAGTTACTTTTATCCATGGACGATTCTACGACGATACCAACGGCGATGTAAGCACAGCAATTGATTATCAGAAAACAGCCTCTAATCCATCGATCAATACAAAGACTTTAATCAGATGGCAGATCAAAGTCGTTGGTCATTGGTAATTGAGTCACATCGCAAGGTAGAGATACCTATTAACAATCATGCCACGTAACTTCGGTAGTTAAAGCGTTACATGGACTTATAGACTCACGAGTTCACGATTCATATGTTAGAAAGGCATACATAGTTTACTTTCGGGCTACGCAACTATAAGTTTGATGACTCTATGACAGATATTAACTGTGAACATTTAATCATTGGTTTAGTTTAAACCTGTTTTTGTAAAACCTTTTTATAACTTTAGATGGGTAATTAGGACATTGTTTATACTCGTAGGAATTGAGTCTAATAGGTATATTTTGTCTGTTTTAATATTTTGAAGACTTCACAACTTCCAAAATAGTATGGCCTGGAATTAAACAAATCTATGATGGAAACACAGCCTAAGGGATGACACATTGGAGTTCTTCGAACACAAACTAGGTTTGTAGTTAACCCGCGTACCGTCATAATAAACCTCTAAATAATTTGAGAAACGCAACAAATTTGTAGCTACATTTATCTATTTTATGTAATAGAATAGCTTTATTTTCTATTACGCTTTATATTATATACTTATTTGTGGAAACGCAGCCTAAAGGAAAAGCCTGAAGGAAGGCCCGGTTGGTGTTCTTCAAACACAAACCGGGGGCCGAATTCCTCTAATGTCAATACAAAGGTCTCAATGCCATTCAATCAAGATGATTAAAATGTCGTTTGTGCATTTGGTATTCTACTATTTTATGCGCTTTCATAATTAGAATGTTAAATTGTAAGTTATAAAGGTAATCGTCACAGCTATGAATGAACCTCAAAACGTTTGTGTTAATAGAATACCAAAAAGAGTTTAACACTGACATTTTGACACGATACTATTTAAATGGTGAAGCGATTTATTTAGTGGAATTCGGGCCCAGGTTCGTAGAAACACGCTTACAGTCTTGATGAACCTTTAAATAATTTTAGTACCGTACTTTATCAATTCTACTTCTTAGTTTACGAGGTAGATATGCCTAATAGGTAACGGACCAGTTGTTCTAGCTATTAAGATAGGAATTGTGGATTGGTAGGTATCGTGTTGCTTAATTTGGTTTCATTAATACACAATGAGTAGATCAGGCTTTGTCTTAAAATATTTATAACATTCCAGAACAACCAGTCATATTGATTAACCTGTTCTAAACGATACTGCTCGCTGCCACAAAGATACCTTAAGGCTAATTCACACTTATCTGTTAAGTCAAAGTCATAGAAATGTGTTAGCCTTTAGACGTCTGGAACCGCAATAACCCTGAAGTGTGATTTTTGGCCGCTGCATAAACTATAAAATGCACTAATAAATAACATACGATGCGAAAACCAAGTTTGAAGCCACCTTTTGGAGGCAGCTTCACACATCTGCTGCCTATCTATACCATGATAAAACTATTAGGTACAAAGGCAATAAAAATAGTTTTATTTCTAAAAATGGGGAGGTCTTTGTGTGCAAAGAAGTCCATTTTTCGCTCTACATGACTGAAAAAAAAATCCGTGGCCACATCATAAATTAGTAAATTGTCGTCAAACATGAAGACGGGGCTCATCAAAACAGGTTCCTGAATGCATACTCTCAGCCTGGGCCAAATTACGGTACCTCCTGGCGACGATGCGAGCCATCAGGCGACCAGCTGTTTACGCAAGAACCTCATCAAAGGCCGACCAACGGTACTGGACTTCGCATGAATATGGAAGATGAATCCATGTTGTTGGAAGTCAAAATCAAAGGGAGGGATTTCGCTTTTAAACACAAGCATAACGTATGTAAAGGATCACTTTGAGTAAATTCCCTGTTCCCCACTGCGAATGCAAAAATGCTTCGCCTATGATTGTCCAGTATTATTTATAAAGGGAATAAAATCGTGTCCAATCCATAAGTGTTCTTGTATACATATAGGTTTCGCTGTGAAAATTATGATTGTCGTCGGTGATGCTACAATTTTTGACTCTTACAGAGCGTTTATCAAAAGTTTAAAGTAGTTAGCACCACTAACCGTGTTATGGACCTATGATTGTAGGAAATGATCTATCAAATAGGAGTTTTACGATATCGTTGGTAGAGCATGTAATGTAATACGAGTCGGTGACATAATGCCTGAATATAAACATCAGTCGCGGTTACCCACCACTTTGCTCCTCTTCCGTGTACACTGAACATGCAGCAAAGTGCAATGGTGTTATATTCATAGGATTGCGCAACCTTGTTTGGCTTAGATTAGATCACCAAATAGTTCTGAGCGGCATTCCGAAACAAGGCATGTAGGTTTAGAACTCACTGGGAGATAGAAGTCTCCAAGAAATTCGACCTAAATGGTCGACCGCAAAGTCCAGCCAAAACAAATTGTTTCCAACAAATTTGAGCGCGTAGCCATTAGCACTTTCAATATTTCTGACTTTATTGCGATACCGAATTGAATAACGGCTACTGGTCATCAAAAAGAGTTTAACAAACAAGCTCACTTGTTCAGCAATAAAGAAATGGAAATAACATCTGTAGACTGAATTTCCCGTTTCTCATGTCCACCGGTGTTCCAGTCCAGTTATAAATAACTGTGTCAAATTGCAAACAGACAGGCATTCCGCACATATTTGTTCTACAACAATTATCTACCTCTTTTATGATTCATATTCGTGGACCAAAATATAGAATACTAGAACACAATCACAGTAGAATATTTGAAAACCGCAATAGCTTTGCTAATTGAATATGATTAAATGCAATAATTCAGAGTTAGAATACTGTTATTTGGAAAATACAATAACATACAAAAAAATTTTTGTCGTACAACATTTTAGACTAAATTCGTATAAGCAATAAAGTTACATTTGAGAAATCAAAAAATTTCGTTACTCAGCGATGACGCTGCTGTGAGCTGGTTTGATGCGACACGTAATGAGCGCAACATCAGATGTACAACACGAAGAAAAGCTACACCAAAAAATAATAAAGAAAAAAAAACAAAAGATAAATTTACAATAAGGTCATAAATTTTAGTAAATACCTACAAGGACGCTACACTACGCAACGCTAGTAACTGTTTGATGGAATACATCTATATTGATTAACACTTGATTGTACAAAGAAGTAGAAAGAGCAACGCCAGCCAAACGACCCTTATCTTTCGATTCATTCAAAGGATCAAAGGTCATCACAGACCAAGATAGGCCGTAAAGACTGTAAAGCAATGCACATTAACATTTGCGGATGTCCGAGCCTCCATAGATACCTTCACGGTACGCTGCTACTTACACAACCCTGATATGGACTTAGATTCGCCTGTTGTTTGCGAAACGGCCATTAGTTACGTACGACTGGCTAAGTACAGTTTTCTCCTTCATCGGTAACTTGAAGCTACGTGAGTGGTCAATTAGTTTTCACTGGTATTCTTAGGGATTTAGCTAATTAGCAAGTGTTCTCTTGACCTAGTCGTGACTTTGCCATTGTCATAGGTTTGTATCTAATTGCTTCTCTTAGCATTTGGAGGTGACTAAAGATCGCTAACAGATATACTGTTTGTATTCCATTCCATATCATCAACCAATCCTAACATTTCCTATACAAAAACAGCACCCATCTAGTTGTTAACATTATATAGAAAAAAAAAGTATTTCAAAAACGGGTAAGTGTGTCAAATGATATTATTATGCGATGAATCTCAACCTGTCAAAACCGTATGTTGGCACACACTTGTTCCACTTGATTAAAATCACAAAAAACTAAACAGAAACAGCAAGCAAGAACCGTCTGAAAACAAGTTTCGATTACTCATTATAGAACCGGTCTCCGAAATGAAAGTATCACAGATAAGTCCAGTTTTCATATGTATATATACGACGCTGCTTGATGAAGAACGCACGAATACAAAGTAACATCATTTTACTTGAATGACATACAACGCAATAATCATTTAGCAATTTTTGTCTAGCAGGAAATGCTAATTCAGGCACACATAATGGTTAAAGAGAGTAAAAAAACAATAAAGGGGCTAATTTTTTGTCCGCTTTTCTGTGATTATAAAAGTAGTGCCAATTTTAACCCCAAGCAGTAAGGAAGTAGTGGTAGAGTAGATATAAAAGCTATGTTTAACTAAGAAAGGTTTTCAGACAACTCTGAGCACGCTGATCACTGAGCTAACCACTTGTCTACTACAATTCGGTATCAGAAAGAACTATTTGACTGAAGATTCGATAACTAATCGACCACTTAATCTACTTACAAAGGCGGCCTATAGAGGCAAATGTAAAGTATTTCAAAGCTCTTATAGGAAATAGAAACTCAGGTAAAAATAGTGCTAAATTGCCATGCTGTTTTAATTCTACACATTATCAACATAAGACAAAACCACTCAATAGCCTCAGAATCTTCAAGGTCATATAATTATAACTCGAATATCAATTATCCGTGTCGGCAAGTCATCATCAATTGACGGCCTCGTGTCGACATCAAACTTGACATTTTGAACAAATCTTAATGGTAGAAGACGATTCATCGTTGCGGTTAGAACAAGAGGAACAATTGGCTGATGTACCTATATGATTTATCGGGTAAAAAGTAACGTGAGCTCTAAATAAAGATCAGCAAGGCAATACATACTACCTACGTATAGCGCCGGCTACTACGTAAGTTTGTACCATATCGAGACATACTTAGGTTAACCCCTTTTGTATCTTCTTGTTAGAATTTAAGGAGAAGGCGTCGCCACTTAAAGGATGAGTCCTTTAGGTTTTGCTGTATCCTTTCCTTCCAACGGGCATCAAAAGCATTTGGGATGGTTCGTCGATGGACCACCGTTTCTTTCAACATAGAGACCATAAAACCGGGTGACAGTTATCAAAAGATCGGTGCTATTCAATTCAAAACCTGTCTTCTCGGCCTCCTCACAAGAGTCACAAGGCATGTTGCATTCTTACATAGTTTACACACCAACGTTCATTGTCCTGTTTCTACATAAACCGTTCGTACTCGTACCTAGATTCTTATCGTTCTCGGACCGGTTTAATTACAAAACACGTAAAAAACGCATTATTTAGTATTCAGTTTATGAAATTTTAAGTGACACGAAAATTAAAGCATGACGTGTTTCAGAATGATCAGAAAAAGAACTTATATTTTTACTATTTTTGCTTTTGCATGCGGATTTCCCTCTCAATAAATCAACAGAAAGAATAGGCAGCTGCAAGATATAAATTGAGCGGAGGTAGCTTAATTATAAAATACCTAGTGGATTTGTTAGCCCTGGCCCCTGTTGTTTACTCGGTAAAGTGGTGATAAAAACGGTGATAACTCAAGAGTTAAACTTCCTGTTGCTTCTTTGAAGAGATCTCGCAACCTCGCAAGTATCCGCTAATGGGAAACAACTTCCAGTAGAGGACATTTCATATATTTCATGTATGCCCAATAACCCTCGTCATGATAGTGTAATTTGAGACGCTCTATGGCAGACTTATCTGATGGTTAGGCAAGAAGTCGCTGAAGCATTAGAATGATACTAGTGCAGCACTAGTATCATCGAGTATCATTTCTCACCATCTCTTATACAGATGTGTTAGATTCAGATTCTAGGAAGAGTCTATTGCTAGCGTTTGCAGAGGTTTTGATGAAGCAATAATGGTTGCTGCAGTGTCCTACTATACATGTACTATTGAATTGACCTAATCTGTATAGGTACATGTATGTAAGCAACAAATAAATCAAATAAAGTCAGTACAAAACCCCAGGATGTCATCGACATATATTTTGATTTGACATACAAAAAACTGTAAGCCACTTCATTCATGAGGAAATACAACGAGGCTGAGCTCATCGAGTCTCGCGCCCGCTCGCTCCAAGACCGGTTGTGACTCGGTTTGTGGCACAGAGATTTCACCTGACTCAAGAAACCATCGATTCTGGTGCAAAATGAATCGAGAAAGTAGCGTCTATCGATTATTATGATTCGATGGATTATTATTGAAAAAATAATTTAGGAATAGTGTGTTTTAGAAGTATTAAAGAGTAGTTTCTGCCTGCGGCTTTGCATTGTTGTTTCCGAAGAAACCATAGGCTTGGTACGTGAAAAAAATATTATGTCTATGGTAGAAACGTTTATAGGTTATTTCTATCTCATGGGAACTGATTTGTGTGATGAAAGCTTATGTATTATCCCAGGTCTAGACGTAGATCTATCCTTGCAAAATGGCAGCCCGAAGTTTTGGCTAGAAGAAGTAACAAGCGGATGCTTGTTATTGGATATCCATCCATTCAAACTTTCGTTGTTCATTCAAGAGTTTGTTCCATAACTGTCACACGAAACAAAAGATGACGTTACTCTAGTCAGTCTATGATTTAAGGCCAAGTATTCATTCAGAAGAAGGAAGCAGCCACTGATCGATAGTTCGGAAGGTAGATGCACGAATTATTATATCTCTTAGTATATATTTTTTTACGAACGATATTAAGACAATGCCTAGACGACGACGACGTGAAACTTTTAACCCCATAACCCTATATTTCCATGGCAAGGATCTTTCACGTTTCGATCTTATTATGTCAACCTGTGGAGGATCTGTGTCATTTAATTTTAAACAAAAACCGCCTTTTTAGGCTGCTTTTTTAATTTCAAAAGAACATTTCCAAATTCTTTTAAATAATCGCAAGCACGCACTGTTATGCCTTACTTATTTATTCCCAGAGAATCGCGTTACAAAACAGTTTTCGCATGACCAATGACAATTAACTTAGTGAATAATGTATCCAACAGATTCTCATTCTATCGGAACAACAACATTGACAGAAACTCAACATGCTTGCAAAATATAAACCATTATTCCATTTGTCAGTGTGTATTCCGGGTGTTCGATCTTTGCTCAAACGCAGGGTAGTTTTGACTAGCGATGGCATCAGCCGTTTTCTTCCTACCCTCTGTTGGGAAATTGGTGAATGAGTGCAGTCACCTCTCGCCAACGAACAAAGGAACGGCTTGCCTCCTGTTCGAACTCAACCGCCGTACGAGAAGGACATAATCCAGTGAAATTTTGGAAAGTGTAATATCAAATTGCTTCCTACTGTTATTTGCCGTGCAATAACTACTTATCTGACATTATAACATTTATTTAACTCTCGAGTGGGTGTGTCTGTGTCTAGTGCTGTGTTCTGAAGCTGAGATCCTGGCATGGTGTGGAGAATCAGGTCAGTGCCTAGCTATTTGATCTGCCCTGCGTATACCGAGCAAAGATCTTTTCTTCTTTAGATATTTCATTAGGTAACTACAGCATTAGGTACTAAATACAAACTCAAATCTAAGGTCCTTCGAAATATTTTTCTAAATTTTACCAGCCCCTACGGTTCAGATCCCACATTTTGGTCCTTCGAGCCGGATAATAATTCTCATAAATTGATTTTCGTAAAATCAACCACATTTTGTTTGATATCTTCACTAATTTTGTCCATCAACGCCATTTATTACGTTGGTAATTCTCCTTGTACGACGCCATTTTTGAACAGCGAAAAGGACGCTGCATTCCGTGTCTGCAACGACTTTTCAAATTCAATCACAAGCCGTGCTTGTTCTTATTATAAATTAATATAATTTTACCTACGCATTCCCCCTTTTTAGTAATTTTAATTGCCATAAAATGTCTACCGAGACAGAAAAAAATCCGTCCAGAAAAGAGTTAGAAGCTACTCGAAATATCAATAAGTCAATTGCTAAAAAACAACGTTTGTTTTCGCAAATGCAGCAGATTTATGATTTGTCGAAAAAACTTGATACTCAACCAAACATGAAAGATATGTTTCTTTTGCGTGCCTCGGAGGTACAATCATTGCGGGAATCCTTTGAGACTATATGCTTAGATACTTATGAACTGCAACTTATATTAGATCCCGAGATGCAATTCTCTGAGAACGACCTAGAAAGTTTTGATGACTTATTCTTTCATGTAAAAATGTGTGCCGAGCAATACAAAATGGCCGAAGTCCCGCCAAGTGCAACGAATAAAAATCTTAATGTAGAAATTCGCCCACGCTTGCCCAAACTCGAATTATTCACATTCGATGGCAATATTGAGAGCTTTACTACATTTTATGAAACATTTTGTTCTTTGGTACACAATCAAACTGGAATTTCAAACATAGACAAATTTCATTATCTGTTGTCATGCACAAAAGGTTCAGCGCTTAGCATCGTAAAAAGTGTACCTATAACTGCTAGTAACTACGAGGTAGTCTGGCAATCATTGTTAGAAAAATATCAAGATAATAGGATGCTCGTTGCTAAATATCTAGATAAGATGCTTAACTTTCCCGCGCTAAAATCAGAGTCTCCTACAAACTTAAATAATTTTATCGAAAACTTTGATCATTCGTACCGGGCTATTAATGCTCTTAATATCGAGAACTTATCTAGCTATGTACTGTGCCACATCGCATTGAGAGGATTAGATCCAAGCACAAGAAAAACTTTTGAACAAAGTCTTGATCAAAGGACTATACCTACCTATGAACAGCTGATGTCCCATGTACATAACCAAATAAAAATATTAGAGCATTCGCAGGCTTATTCTAGTCCCGCTACCTCACTAAATCAAAATACCACAACAAGCAATCAGAGCAGAAAACCAAGTGATAATAACAATAGGAAGGTATTTGCTTCGCAAACACAATCGAAAGATAATAAATTCACCTGTTGTCATTGTGATAAGAATCATATGATATTTCGCTGTGTGCAATTCCGTGAATTGTCTCCTGCGCAAAGAATCAGCCGTGCTGATGAATTGAAACTTTGTCACAACTGCCTCAAGCAAAATCATTCGACTTCTGATTGCCGAAGTGAATACAAATGCTTTACGTGTAATCAACGTCATCATGCATTACTGCACATTGACTCGGTAATCAAACCCGCTACCTCGCGAGCCGTGCCCGCCTACTGTAGCGGGGTTGAGCCGATAAATGCATGCACGGCGCATGAGACCGGTTGTCACTCATCGAAAGTAAACAAAAGTTATACTGTGTTATTAGGTACTGCCATAGTTAATGTGAGTGATTCATTCGGGAACTTGCACGCTTGCCGCGTTCTTATCGACTCAGGCGCTCAGTCAAACTTCATAAGCTTGAATTGTTTAGAGCGGCTAGGGTTGTCACGTCAAAGGTGTCCGTTCAATATTGTAGGTCTGGGTGGAAACGCAGTAAAGAACTTTGGCATGACGTCTTGCACAATTACACCGCGGTATTGTGATAAGACTACTTTAAAAATCGATGCAATTATTTTACAAAAAATTACTTCGGACTTGCCTAACGTAGAAATTTCTGAAGAAATATCCCAACAATATAAAAATCTATTGTTAGCGGATCCCTACTTCCATAAAAAATCTCCTGTGGACATCATACTCGCAGGTGATGTATTTCCACAAATTTATGATGGAAATAAAATAATAATAAATTCCACATTACCCACTGCGCTAAGTAGCATCTTTGGGTACGTACTGTGTGGGAAAATCGAAGTACCGTGTACTTCTGATGATGTCGCTAACATTGCAACGTCTTGCAATTTAGTGTCGTACACTGATGATAGCGACACCATCAACAAAACCTTAAAATCATTGTGGGAAATAGAGGAGCCGCCGTGCGACACCCCTATGAGCCCAGTTGATAAAATCGCTGACGAGATTTATTCTGAGCGTCATTACAGGGACGAAACCGGTAGGTACGTTTCACCTAACCTACCGGACCCTAATCAAGCTCCTCTTGGCGAATCTTATAATCACGCCGTGCGTGATGAAAGTATGCGGTATCCTCGCGCAGCTGATATCCATACGAATGGTTTCTTCGTAGACGACCTGCTATGGTCGACGCAAGACCTTAATGAAGCCTGTACGTTACAGGATGAGCTCGTAGCACTGTTAAAGCTTGGTGGCTTTGACCTTCGTAAATGGGCAAGCAATGAACCTGAGTTGCTTGCAAGGGTTGACGCAGATCAAGCGATCGCTATAAATTTTACTGACGACACCGTGTGTTCGTCACTAAAGGTACTAGGCCTAAAATGGCTACCTAGTGATGATTGTTTTTCGTTCGATTACAACTTGACGGATAATACCTACACTAAGCGCTCCGTACTAAAGTTGCTTGCTAGCATTTTTTATCCTGTCGGATTTTTATCACCATGTACATTTTTAGCAAAATGCATAATGCAAGATTTGTGGAAGTTGAGCCTTGGGTGGGATGACCCGCTTCCTTCTGACTTACGCGATAAGTGGGCAGCATTTGTCACTTCATTGACTTGCCTCTCATCGCTAAAGATTGAGCGACACATGTTTATACCTAAGTCTCGTGATGTGCACTTAGTTGCATTCTGCGACGCATCGACCCGTGGTTATGCCGCAGTAACTTACCTACGCAGTGTCAATCAAAACATTGAGGTGAAAACACGCTTGCTTATCAGTAAAAGCAAGGTCACTCCCATTCACCCACTGACGATTCCTAGGATGGAACTGATGGCTGCAGTGTTACTTTCAAAGCTGGTTTTGTTTGTTAAACAAAACATTCAAAACATTCCATTCAAAATTACCGCTTTGACAGACTCGAGTGTAGCACTAGCCTGGTTGCAAACACCTCCCTACAAATTAAAAACATTTGTATCGAATCGTGTCGCTCAAATAGTGGAGGTAGTTCCGTCGAACTGCTGGTTTCATGTGCGGAGTGAGAACAATGCCGCTGACCTATGCTCACGCGGCGCCCTACCTACTCAGATCGTAGCTGAGTATGAGCCTTGGTCGAGCGGCCCAGCGTGGCTCACAGGTGACGTTCATCTGTGGCCGATCAGTACTTTTTATGTTAACGAAAAAACAGAAATTTTAGAACTTAAAACTAATACTGATGCATTCGGTTACACTTCTCTAAACACAAAGCCAACAGATGAAAATTATTTACGAACAATATCTGAAAAGGTTTCGTCATTTAATAAATTACGGCGCGTGATTGCTTGGTGTTTGCGGTTTATAAAAAACTGTAAGACATCTCGACGTTCAATCGGTCCGTTATCATCTATTGAATTGAAAGAGTCCCATGACCTTTTAATAAAAACAACACAACAACAATATTTTTCTAGCGAACTGAATAATATTAAAAATAATAAATTTGTTCCTTCTTTAAGGAAACTTTCTCCCTTCGTGGATGCTCATAATTACCTCAGGGTGGGGGGTAGGATCAGTGAAGCTGACCTACCCTACAACAGTAAGCATCCCTTGCTGTTGCCTAAAAAATGCCATCTAACAACTTTGATAATTAGGCATTTTCACAAAATGTACTTACACGTAGGACCGCGTTCCCTACAAGGAATTTTGTGCAAGCGATATTGGATCGTATCTGCACGCAGTATGATTCGAAGTGTCTTGTCTAAGTGCATCACTTGCTTTAAATGCCGCCCTACTACGTCAATACAGCCAGTAATGAGTACGTTACTCAGTGAGCGATCAAAAATTAACAAAATGTTCAGTGATGTTGGATGTGACCTAGGGGGTCTGTTGCATATAAATGCAATTTTAAATCGCTATGCAAAAATACTTAAATGTTACATGTGCCTTTTTGTGTTTTTTTCCGCAACGGTTGTAACTTTGAGGACGCAAAAAGGACTTATAAAAATACCAGTTAATAAGCTGTGTCCTTTTCCTTATTCAAATTAAATATAACTTTCACAAATCATAGACCTGCTTAACATTCTTATTTTGAGTAGGTTTCTACCTAGTAATTTAATACTGAATCTTTAACTATTTAACTTTAAAACTTATTTAAATTTTATTTTTTCTGCCCTGTGTTGGCAACATAATCTCCCCCCTCTCAACCTTAGAATTCTGTGCCTATTCACTGTTAGGTACATTGGGAAATTATCATGATAATTTCGGTGGGGGGTATGTTCGATCTTTGCTCAAACGCAGGGTAGTTTTGACTAGCGATGGCATCAGCCGTTTTCTTCCTACCCTCTGTTGGGAAATTGGTGAATGAGTGCAGTCACCTCTCGCCAACGAACAAAGGAACGGCTTGCCTCCTGTTCGAACTCAACCGCCGTACGAGAAGGACATAATCCAGTGAAATTTTGGAAAGTGTAATATCAAATTGCTTCCTACTGTTATTTGCCGTGCAATAACTACTTATCTGACATTAAAACATTTATTTAACTCTCGAGTGGGTGCGTATACCGAGCAAAGATCTTTTCTTCTTTAGATATTTCATTAGGTAACTACAGCATTAGGTACTAAATACAAACTCAAATCTAAGGTCCTTCGAAATATTTTTCTAAATTTTACCAGCCCCTACGGTTCAGATCCCACACCGGGTGTAGGTAAACTTACGTGCTTTCAAAATAAAAAACAGTATTCCATTTGTCAGTGTGAATTCCGGGTGTTTCTCTAAATCAGTGATCATCGGTGACTATACGTGACTATACTATGCTTTTTTTGCAATCAACACACACCACAAGAAGATTGGCTGCGTAGACTTAACTCACAATTAACACAGTCATAATCATCTAATCTCAAGCTATATAACTACTTAGTCATAACAATCTTCGAAAAAATTACACTTAAAAATTTATCTAAAAATAACGAGTTTAAACCTATATTTGAATGTTCATGTTTGTATTGTGCAGCAGTGGAGTAGGGCTTGTGAGGGACAAGACAACCTTAAGCAACGAAGCAAAATTTACAAAAAATATTGTTAGTTGTATCAAGGTTATAATTTAAGACAATTTGTTTCACACATTGCAACGCGTGTCGAATTGTTTTACGTATATTTCATTGATAAAGGTCGTATGCAAGCATTTTGTAAACCCGTGGTTTCATCGTAATTTTAGATAGGTAATAATTTCTAGATAAACGTATATAACGTTAACTACCTACTGTAGTATTATTTTACGGGTTCTAACGGAAGACCAGCGCTGGCTAGGACTCAGCCTCAGCCAGCAGTATAGTTGAGCTATTCATCATCATCATCGTGATCAGCCTATATTAGTCCACAGCTGGACGGACATAGGCCTCCCCTAATGAGCGCCATAGCGCCCTGTCTTCAGCTTGACTGTCTTAAGCTTGTTGAGTTATTAGGAATTTAGGACCCTTTAATAACAACCTTTATGTTTATGTTGGAAATGTTTGTATTGTTTTTATGAATAAATATACTTCTATTCTTCTATTCTATTCTAGTAACAATACTTTATTGTAGAAACCACTTTCATGGAATAAAGGTTTTGCTGTAATCAATGTTATGTCAATCATACAATTATTTACGGTAATTTGAAATAAACAGGCGTAGTACTACAGTAAACAATCAAACAGAGGTGTCAAGGCCGTTTCCTACTAAGTAGGCGATGACCTTTATCCTAAGTCATTGTGACGTTGGTCGCTGTGAGTCACAGCAAAGTTTTAATTTTTCAGTAGCCAAGACACTATTTATTATGTCTTGGAATAAAAAATAATATAATATTAGATAGATAATCCTTTTTTAAAAAGCCTTAATAAACACTAGCTGTTCCCCGCGAATTCGCCCGCGTGTAAATTTGTTTAGATTTAAGACAACAGTTTTATCCCAAAAATGAACGCACGACGACGCTAAAAGCCATTAATCAGACTGGTTTATACCTTTAAACACCTTCAATTAGATCATGATGAATGAAGGGATCGCTTTTCCAAACACTGAAGCTATTGGAACTTCTAAATTGATTTCAGTTCAATATCGTCACAGCGCGCATTTTTACACAGTTCCGGTATTTCGTATATAATTAGTAACTACCTAATCACTTCCTACTGCCTTAAAACCTTTTAAAATTCTACTTCGACTTTTTGATGGTAGAGATAAGATCAAAGAATACAAATCGCAAAAATTAAATAGGTGTTGCCAAAATCAATAATAATTATTCAACGCACATGCAACCTAGACCTTAGTATAAGTACTGTCCAAAGTCCAAATAAGGTTGCTCAGGGTAAAAGCGGTTTGGAACAATTCGGGACAATGAACCATAGGCACGACGTAGGGCAATAGACAATACTTTTACGATGTGTTTTACTCGGGCAGAATATGAAATTTAATTAAGACCACGACTTTCGAACGGCTAGCGGATATTGTAAGGACGTATGCTTCAAGGAAAGTTGGTTGTTGAAAGGAAACATTTGCAGTGATGTTCGTGGAACTGGCTTGTTCCACGAAATATTTATATGATGTACTTTATCCTAGGTATATTTTAATCGAACCATTGCAAATAAAAAGCACACAACAAAAAAAAACATTCCACAAAAAAATACCGCTAGTAATCTTAGTTTACTATTCTAGACATATTTAACTTCAAATAGTTTTTTTAGACTATTATGTAGCATGATGATAATTATTTATCCAAACCGATTTCGGCTACGGCGACTCTGTAGCTAGAAAGATTATTTTGGAAAATTTAATTTGTTACTTTATACGATTGAGTTACTATCTTTGGTTACATTTTGGAGTGTTACTATACAGAGCTCTTAAATTTCACCACGTTACTTTCTACGTACATACATACCTAATTATTTTGCCCAGTTAGTCTCAAACTAACCATCGCAACGGTCAAGTAGCGTCAGGTGAAACCGATTACTTAAGCAATGTTATGTTAGAAATGAATCTCAAGATGTTAACGTCTTAAAAAAATGAACAGAATAAAGGTCATCACTACATAGTATAAAACAAAGTCGCTTTTTCTGTCCCTATGTCCCTTTGTACGCTTAAATCTTTAAAACTACGCAACGGATTTTGTTGCGGTTTTTTTTAATAGATAGAGTGATTCAAGAGGAAGGTTTATAGGTACGTATAATAAAACCAAGCCGGGGCGGGTCGCTAGTAATAAATAAAATATCCTCAAATAGGAAAAAAATAGCTGAATTTAACATTTTTTTAGATGCATATGCTGCCTGTATTCTAGTTTTTCGTGTTCATAATAAAAATGTGTTATTCATAAGAAAAACTATTAAATTCTGCTAAGTATACCAAATTTATCGCTTTTGAAAGTGTTTTAAGATCTCTTGACTGTTTAACATGGCTATAAAATCATATAACGATAGAAAGTATCATAAAATGCATAGATGATGCCAGCCTACAAAGTTTATAAGATGGTTCAGTTCCCATCCACCATTTCCACCATATTCTGGAGGTAGATTTCTAGGAGACACATAGGTACATCTTCCTTCATACATTATTATCATGCACAATCTCAACAGGTATATATGATATATATTATGATAGCATTCATTGAGTTATAGAGGTTTTTAAATTTTCTATTGATAACATTTGAATCGTATTTTCCCCTAACATACTTATACCTACTACCTTAGGAACTCTAAGTAGGTACTCTATACCTACTTAGAGTTCCTACATCCTAAACTGTGTCTGACCTTTGTCAATTTCAAAGTGAAGACTGCAATATTTTCGAGAAATTGAGACTAAAAAAGCAATGTGCGATATTTGTAGATCTTAAAGGGCAAAGCGAAGTATTTACTTACTCTAATCTATTTACGTATGTGAGTGTTTACATTTACCTCCATATTCCGCAATTGAGAAATACAACCATAAAAAACCGTGGCATATAGTGATAAACAAGAAAATTCGAGTATCGAAACGCTATATTGAATAAATCGCTTCCCCTCAGCAACTAATTCAAAAAAAGAACTTTGCGGAAAAACTATATATTATTAAGATGAAATCTTTGTTGGTTTGCGTGCTTTTAATTTGTATTACTTTATTGTTTTAGCGTGGGGTCGTAATTCTTTGCAAACGTGAGCATCATAGCGCCTCTGTGTGCTATATTTGTTTCCCTACCCTCTTGTTACAAAATCGGAGAGGGGTGTTCGGTCAATTTTTGTATAGCAGTTCCTAATACTACAGCTATATGGGTTCAAAATATGGCTGAGTCAGGATGCTGCTAACATTAACCTGTGTTGAAGAAGTACGATCATTGTATATACAGTTAGACATCGTGTATTGTACCGTACGACTGATCTACTGACCACTAGTTACATTGTACATTACAGACCATAACACGCACAAATTAGAGATCACACTTTACTCGATCGAAACTGATAACATCTAAGAAGCTGTAACGATTTGAATTGTAACTCTGGATGATAAAGTCGAAAGTGGTTTGAGGAGTATTGTTAACGCGCCAATAAGTTTGTATGATCAATTATAGTACGTAAACACTGGTGTTACCGTTTCTAGAATCTTCATACAGCTTGCGGGACATGCTTATTAAGAACTTACAAGTAGTATTTAGCGCAATGATCTTGTTATATTAACGTGCTTAACATACTTTTGTGATTCTTCAGCTTTAACTTTCATAATTTCTTTGATTGGTTATTTCTTTGATTTACATACGAATTATACTTTTTTGGGTTAATAAAACTCATGGTTTATGAACTTTCAGTGTAATTTAGTAGTTTAAATTTGTAATTTTCTTTATAAGTTTACATTAAAAGTAATATTTTGGTTTCATGTTTCATTTTCCTTTCCTTAAATGTTTTTGAATAAACGCATTCACTGTATACAGGGGCAAACGAGGACATGCAATAAAATTGTTATTTTAAAAAAGCGTAGTTGTATGTACCATTATCATCATCAAAATCTGCCTCATGATCAACTATCCAATATAGTTAATTCCTTCTCTATAGAATATTTCTGGTCTACTTCCTCATTCCATCTCTCGTTTTCTTTTAGCTAATCTTTGTTTCTTTTAGTATCTTTCTGTTTCTTCACATACACATTTTAAGGCTTTACTCTTATCTGTAAGTAAGTCTATTTCTTCGCGTGATTCAGTGTCTTACCTGTAGGCGGCCGCTCCTTCGGGTAGCAGATCCTGAAAAGTCCTCTCGTCCGCGTGTAGAAGTAGTACTTGTTGTTAAGGTTCTCCAATATCGCCATGTTGCTAGCAGAATTCTCTGCAGCATATGTCTGGAACAAAAAGTTTTTTTGTTACTTTACTAGACTTTTCATTTTTCTTTTTTGTAATTCAAAAAGGAGTACAATTATCCATTGCGATTCAGAGCAGTGTTTATTAGTACGTAAGGAAAATAAGACTAGTTTCTGCTTAATACTTTGCCCGCGATTGCTTTATTTTGTACCGTTATTTGTTGCCTCTACCTGGAGCCTGTCAGCAAAGTTTTTTCTAAGAATTCTGATAATACCCGAACTTATTATCCCTTGTTGGATAGATAATGAAGCTTTTTAGGCATTTGTAGCAAAAGTGTCACAGACTTTTTAAAATGTTTCATTTATAAAACAATATGTATTTTAACGTTTGTATCAATCGTCTTATACAACTCAGTTGGTTCGGGTACCGTACTGCTTTTTTAGAGCTGAGAAAACGAAAGCAACTTATCTTATACATAATATCGCAAATACAAATAAATTAGAAGCAATAAACCCAAAAAAAGGCGACAAAAAATTACAATGTACAAAATCTTGGAAACGGTTAAGTTTGGGTTATGGTAGTTCAAAGTAAGGAATTATGGAAACTACAACCAGTTTTGATCTAGGTTGACATTACCTATAACTGTAACCCTCTACCTATGTATTCTATGTTATATAAACGTCATCTAATACATATAACACAAGCTCTGCTTAGCTTTCTCTGTGTAAATAGTCCAGCATTATCTTATTTATTAAATTCCAAAAGTTAAAGACTTATTTATTTTCGAGCCAAGAAGAAACTCAAAGTTAACAATGAGAATGCACCTGAATCTCAGTTTTTTTGAGAAGTTATCCTTTTGAGAATCTGTCTTCATGAGAACAAACCTTTTACACATTTCAAAAAGCTTACAATGGAAGCAAAAATTCTCATTTGCTATCGAAATTAGTTGTTTAAACTAGAAAATTGTAAAAACCCGCTGTAAAACCCCACCCGATGTAAAAGCACCTTGTTTTATTGACGTACTATGAAACACCTTAACCTGTTTGATACAAAAGATATTTCAATTAATTAAATTCTCAATAGGCACTAACGAGAAAAACAATCGCAAACGATTATGAGTTCCGGTTATTAGAAATCAATAACTTTATTTAGTTAGCTAAATAAATAAATTCTTAGACAAGTCTATTTTAACTCTAGACTAACAATTAAATAATTACTTAATAAAGTGAAAATAGATTTTCTCTTCAATTAAATTTAAGTCAACTAGTAATCATTTGACGCCATTAAAAAAAATATACACCGAGTCTTTAAAAAATCAAAATCGTGAGTGGAGAAGGAACGAATGAGAAGGTTAAATAAATCATTTATCATTTTTTTGCTTTTAATTAAATCATCAAAATCGATTTACCTAGATAAACATAATAAGTTCACACATAACAAAATACAATCTAACTGAAAATCTGTTGAATATAAAAACGCGATTTTTTTTTATTTCACGTTTGGCGTGCCTTTTACCTGCTCAACACAAAATACATTCCAATTAATTAAATTCTCATTAGCCACCATTACTTTGTTATAGGCAATAACAAGAAAAACAATCGAAATGCGATTATGACTTCAGTTAAGGTTATCGAAACTCATAATCAAGTGTGTAAAAGGGTCAGTATTGTCGGCACTTAGAAAGGCCAAATGAACGGTATGGAACTGGAATTTGGGACCGCATTCTTGGAGGTGTTCTTTCAAGGGCAAACGGATGTTTGAGTTGGAAGATCAAGCCGGATTCGAAAAATCAAACGATTACACTTCTAGGCTAGCCTTTTCTCAAGATTCAATGTTTGTTACGAATCACCATAACCGAAATCACAACATATCAAAATAATTAACTTTTAGCGTCAGTTTGTTAAATATTTGCTAGCATTTATGGAGTTATTTGTACATTGTCGAAAGAGCTCAAATAGATCGAGAAATAATATGTCGGTAATCGGTATATGCACGTAATATGAAGGTACTTCGTAACTCTGTAAAAAAACAATTTTGACGAAAATACTTTCTATAGGTGCATGTTTGACTTTTCAAAAACGTCCTGTACGGTCTTATGGAATTAAAGATTCCATTCGCCGTTTTGTGTTTGACCTAAGCGCCACTTATTTTCCTACTACTACTAACAAAACAATACAAAATTTTTATTGTACACCAGAAAAAGAACAACAAGACAAGTACAATGGGCGGTTTTATCGCCAGCGGATTGACGAACAGACAGGTAGAAAAGAATGCCCTGTCCTTATCCAAAATATTTACAATACTACGATGAGCGTTGTTCTTACGAACCTCTATTACGATGCGAGATTTATGTGACGACACGACATAACAAAACGCTTGTATACTATTAAACAAATAAATAATGCTGGACAATCCACACACGTAAGTACCCACTCAATCTACCTTGGGTAAACCCCTTCACTAGAAGCTACAGCATCGTAGGTGCTCAAGTGGGAATAGAATCTAATTTTATTTCTTGTTCCCATTTGATTGGTGCTCAAATGGGAATACCTTTGGTGCTCAATGCATAGGTGCCCAAAAAATAGGTGCTGAAACGGGAATACTTCATTTTTATGACACGTATGGTAAAATCTGCGTGTTGATGAAATTAATAAAAAGGTGGTTGTGATTACCAAAAGATAAAATCGACCTATTAGGCAGCGTCATCGGTTAATTTTGACGCTTTATGAATGAAAACGTGTGACAAAAAACGTCCAAACTGTTAAAAACCATCCGTTGGTAAACTCGGGTCTTTGAAGTCTAAGTTAAATAGTACGTCTACTACTTTTAGTGAAATTCTAACCGCAAAACACACGTTTTATTTGTGTTTTATTGGAGCAGTAATTTAATAAAATAGCCTAGGTAACGATTGTATGTTTAACCTTTAAACATTGCTATTAACAAACTTTTGAACAAAACAGTTTTATGATATATTTTGTATTGTATATACAAAGTATGGGCCACTTTGGTTCAGTTTGAAATGGTTCTATCCCATTCGGATCGAATCCGGATTAGTCTCACGGTGATGCAGTATGTAGGTACTCTTTTTGCGGAGGGTGAAGTAATCGCACTCATTTAGCTTATGCAGGAGTTATGTAATGCAACGATATAAGGTTTTAATCTTAATTTTGTCTGTTTGTAATAGCTTCTAGAACGAAATCAAGTGTATAGTTAATACCAACGATGGAATAAAATGAATATATTAAAAAAAAAGAATAACTTTCTGAACAAAAAATATCTAGAATTCTTCTGGAAACGAAAATAAAGAATTCTAATCAACGCTGCAACTATATAATAAGTGTACCGACAGAAATGAACTTGAGATTCTTATTTCGCAGATGATAAAATTTCTAAAAATATTTAAGCAGTTTTACACCGAAAATATAGTAATTGTAGATAATTCATCTGATTCCCACACGTATCCACAGATAATACGACACTAATAATGCCTATCTATACACATTACAAACTTTCTTCTTGTAGATGCTAACAAGTCTTTAAGTACAAACTTAGCGCGGGCAGTTTCTTGCTTCCTAATAAACTTGGATACATCTCTATTAGACCATGTTTTACTATAACAGCTTTCAAGATGAATCAGGGAATTCATGTAAGTAGACTACTTGGTGAACTAAAGAAAATGATTCATCATTTACTTTAGAAATTGTACAAGCTTACAGTAGTTATCGAGCTGATAAAAACGATTACTTATAAGGTATTCATTTCCTTGTAGAACGAACGAACAACAATGTTAGACAAAAAGTGCATTACAATTCAATTCAATGGAGGGAGTGATCGGTATTATAAGTTTACTGTTAACATACATTACCTTCATACATTTTATGTTTACAATCTGAGTTTTATTCCACAGAATCATTGCATCTAACCAACGAAGAACCAACTTTATCGTAGAATAGAAATAAAAACTATTTTGATTAAAAGAAAGAAAATAAGTACAACTAACCGAATAGTATTTACATTAGGTATATCAAAATCCTAAAAATCTAAGTAACTTATGTGTCTAATACTTGTTTGTTAGAATTAAATCTGTCGCTGTAGAATTTCTATTCCCTGATTGTTATTGTCTTTGCTAATAAAGAGTTATAAAATAAATAAATTGTCAATATTACCTTTTAAAACTATCATGATTTCCAACACTAAAGTCATTTAACACGGATATTTACCATGATTGGATTTGTTTTGAGTTTTTCGATATTTAGGTGATCATGGCGCTTGAAACTGTGCCGAAATATCGAAAAACTCAAAACAAATCAAATAAATTTTGTATTTTAAAGATGATCTAGGTGTATTAGTTTAGCCGCACAGCTTCGTCAGAGTCTACCGAGTCTGAAATGAAGTATTAGCTCTGAATCCAACATTGATCTGTGATTGATCGTCGGAGCGAAACGTTCTTTCAACTCCGGAGTTCATCGCTCGCCGTTTTTACCCGGTCGGATGACGATTACCTATGGGAAAGTTAATGAAAGTCATCTGTTTTAATATCTTAAGATATTTTATGTGTTTTACGAGGAGTCATATTATGCTAGACTTGGAGCAATGCTAGTTTAAGAGTCGTTTGAGTATTTTACGATTGAAAAATGTTTTCTAATTAAACATATAAGCTCAGCGACTTCACCCGCGTGAAAATTTATGTAAAGTAATCGATATTTTATTTCAGATCTAGAACTACGTCTATTAAATTTCAGCCGGAACCGTTCAGTAGTTTTAGCGTAAGAGGTAAGGTAACACATATAAATCTATCCAAACTTTCGCATACATTATATTACATACTAGCGACCCGCCCCGACTTCGCACGGTTCTATTATACGTACAAACCTTCCTCTTGGGTTCCTCGGTTTTTTTAATAGATAGAGTGATCTATTAAAAAAACCGCATCAAAATCCGTTGCGTAGTTTTAAAGATTTAAGCAGTCAAAGGGACATAGGGAAACAGGGACAGAAAAAGCAACTTTGTTTTATACTATGTAGCAAATATGTGTTTTTTAGTTTATACTTGCATAATTATTACCCATTCACCTAAACCAGTTTCAATAGGTGCTAAGAGAAAAGTTATTCTATGGACTTCTATTAGTAGTTGAATTCCCACAGGTGTACCAAACGGCCTAGATTCTTCAAGCGAGTGTTCATTCCATGGTCAATTTCGGTCACTTTCACACATCTCAACGCCTCTAGCCAGTTGGTAATTATTACACACCCATTGTCTGTCGACTTTCGCTTCCGCGTCACAATCTTTGGCATAGCTCTTCAGGAAGTGCCATCAGGAAGTAAGATGACTCCACCTCGAAATTAAACCAGTTTTTTGTATCTGATTAAGTCCTAGTTTTGTCAAAGTTACATCTTTATAGACTAGTTAGTCTGCATTCTGATAGTCATCTACTGTATGGTGTTATGTTCTGCCTAGTTACTAAGTAATAAACATTGAAAATAATGATACTTGTATGTTATAGTAAATTATAATTATATGTCCAAGGTATTAATTAGGTAACTTGGCCGTATTTCTATCTCAGTATAATTGGGTTATTTTTTCATTAAAACCGAGTTGGAGGTAGATTTCAAACACCCACATTTATTATTTTCTACGATATAGTTGAATATTTTTTTTAATACAAAAGACTTTAACGCGCGTGCTTACAGCCTGTCCAGATGAGGCGCTTTACGCGCGTAACGCGCTGGACTCTCGACTCGCGCGTGTGGCGCGCGAGTCGAGATACTCGGGCGTCCAGTGGTGCGCGCGTAAAACGCGGCATCTGGACGCAATATAAATCGAAACGCGCGAGGCTACTCGCGCGTAAAGCGCCTCATCTGGACAGACTGTTATTGGTGGTGTAGAGTGGGTATTTATGTTATTTGTTTTAAACTGACTTCAAATAAGGAGGAGGTCCTCGATTCGATTGTATTTATTTAGTTACATTGCAACCAATTTTGATGATTCTTTTTTAAGCTGCTTCATATGAATTTGATCAAGATCTTAAGAGTAGTTTTGCGAAATTTGATGTTGGTTATTAGTTTTTTAAATAAAAAGTTGTATTAGCAAATGCATGCATAGAATCATGACAACACTCAGCTATCCAACGTCAATGTATGATTGGGCACGTCCAAGCAGATTCAAGGCTGTTTTATAAAACCGAACATATACCTGTGTGATAGAGTTCTTTCTGCAACGCTACGCTCCGGTGAACCTTTGGAACCGGTATTGTGTGGAATGGCAGATCTAGGTGTGCTCAACCCAGGTATGTACCTCTTGTTGATATGCTGAGTAGGTATCGGAAATTCTTTACGTTTTGTATCGAACGTTGATCTAGTTGGATTTAGATTATTGATAGCTATACCACGCGGCTTTATCCGCGCATAATTTGATTGTTAACCTTAGTTTCTCGCACAATTTCAAGAATAACAGACGTGGGTTTATTTCTAAGATCAAGTATTACACGTTCCGGTTTATTTTGTAAAGATCTGTGGTTTGGTTTTTTAAGGTAAACTAAGTGTAAAATTTTGACAGCCTTCTGGTTACTGAAATATAAAAAAATTAAGTTAATTTAAGGTAGGTAGTTTATGAATAGCCAATATTCACGAACGGATCACGTTTCCAACAAACTTACACCTTTTCATTATTACCTTATTGTTAAAATACGTAAAAACTTCTACTTATTATAACAGATGCAGGTCCGTAGATTAAAACATGAAGGTCCTAGAAGCTGTAAGCAAGCGTCATCAAAATACCAAGAAGTGCAAATATATCACAAAAAGGTAGAGAAACATCTGTTTGAACAACTTCAAGAGCTCTACCAACATCTTTCTCAATTTCACATAATCCTTTTAGTTCTATCCCTTGGAGACAAGCAAAAAACGGGGCAAAAAGGTCACTCACGAAGTTAATCCTGCTAAACATCAAATACGTTCCCCAACCTTGTTCAAGTACCTGAACCTGTTTGGTCCCTCCAGCTGTCGAGTTATTCTTATTCTGCGGGAGTCAACGTTTTCATAATGGACGCACTTGATCCCCGCAAGGTCCTGCCCGGTTTACCTTGCAATGTCGAATGTAATACGATATTTTCGTATTATGCGATGTTTCTGGCGAAAGTTTTACGCGTTGGGGTTTGCGCACTTAAATCATCTTTATGTATTGGAAAACCAGAAGCTTATTTATAGAGAAAAACAATGAAATAATTTTATCGTAGAAAGCTTAAATTAAGGTTTTCACGGTTTCATATCACATCTTAAATCTTGTTCCTGTTTTTCTTTAATTCTATTAAAAGTTGCGTAGTTCACATATTTTTTTAAGAGTTAATACTGCTTATTTTAAAACAAATATCTTTATTAACAACGAAAATTACAAGCAAAGGAATAGAAAAATTACAACTAGTATTTACAATTGAAACCATTAAGCTAACTGCAGACGGTTGCAAACAGTCTAAAGGTAGCTCAATTGATTCATGTCAATACCAGTCGGAAGCGTCCCCAAGACACTGGCTGCATTTTTCGGGGATAGTCTTGGAAAATTAATATTCATATCGAAAATTTTAATGTTTAAGTGATATGAATGACCTGAAGGTAAAATCCTCATTAAAAAGATAGGAATAAAGAACGTTATACCTACTTTATTTACTTACCTCACAGAACATCCGCTAGAATAATAATCAATACATAAAAATCAAGATACAGTCTAACATCCTCGTTTGAGTATAAAATAATGATTAGTCAAAACTAGGTTTTAATAATAAGTATAAAATATGTATGACATATTGAATAACAGGACTTTAGTGCGTAGTTTAAAAAGGCATCTACCAGAGAGGTTGTGCTATTTTTAAAGGCAGATGATCTATTCAGATGAAAAGACTCGAGGCCGACAAAAAGTTGATGACCTTGAATATCCAGCGAAGAATAAGCTCTATATCGTACAAGTATATTGAATAGTAATATTAAAAACACGATCCGTTGTAATGGCCGTTTTGAAATTAGAAATCATCAAGATTTGAGCTTGATGCAAATTTATATACGTAACGTAGTAAATTAAGCAAACTTCTGTGCAACATTACAAAGAATAATTGATGTTGGGTATGAAATAAAGACAGTCTTGCATAGATGAACTTTCTCTTTAATTTGCCTTTTATAGATTAACATCTAAAAGAAAGAACGGTAGTTGTTAATCAGTCCAAGAAACTAGCGAAGCAGGTTTATGCCCTATTTAGGGAGAATAGAATTTATAGGTATAACAGAATCGAACCAACCAACCGATGTCCAAGGTTAAGTACCTAAAGTCGATGCAAGTTCTGTTAGGAATTTTCCATAGGTGTAACTAGAAGCGAGGAACAAAGACGAGCTTCGAAGGATCAGAAATAGCACACACACACTCACACACCTGATAGTACCATCTGTCGATTGAGCTGGCCAAAGCTGTTATTCTTCCCGGTGCTATTAAAGTTCGTCTACTTGATACTTAAAGTACTAGGCAATAGGTCATATTGAATTGGTAATAGTAATTTTAAAGAGTGTAGGTACGGTGTGATATTTCTTTTATTTAATTCTATTTTATTTAGCCTCAAGACGCTTTCATTCTGATATGAATATTTTTTGAGTATGTTTTTTAAGGTAAGTACTGGCATACAATGTTACATTGCATTGCATTCCTAATAAAAGAATGAATTCGATTAATTGATGACACGCAATCGGTGGCAATTAAATTTTATTTTAGTTTGTTATCCATCCACTCCCAAATGTGTGTGTAGGTAGGTACTTTTTTTGTATAACAACCCTATATAAAGAAAATTAATTCAAAGAATTCGAATCTGTAAAACTTTCTAAGCTGAAAGGTTACTTGTTATTAGATATAGGTACGCAAAATTCAATGCAAGTTCTGTACATTTAGGTTTGTTTTACGTTTTTTAATTCTTTAGATTGTTATGTTCTAATTGAGAGTCCTTCATGGGTATTGAATAAGCTAAAATTATTTTATCTTTCACTATAAGATTGTAAACGTAAGCCTATGCTTAAGCCTGATGTAAAAGAAAATGGGTGTTATAGGCATATTATCTTAAAATTGAGAAAAGACAAGTTTAGGTTGTCTATTGTTCAGTTGACTACAATTAAAATTCCACGTGACACAATCACGAAGATCGTGAGAGTGTGTTTGCGTCTTGCGAGGTGTGTGCAAAAAATATTGTGCAATCGGGTTTATTGGCAACGGTAGCATTGCACCGGAGTTTAAGGCGGCACCCCGAGAAAACAGAGTTTGATGGCCACCAAAAGCTACTTCTTATATCTTCCTAAAATAGACAAAATAAAACTACTACAGATGCACCCGTCATACCTAAACCAAAAGATTTTTTTTTATAAAAAAACCTTATTGTTTACTTTGCGCTTATTTAAAACCCAAATCTCCAATCTTGGCATAAGTTGTGAAGATTTCAGGATGAAAGAGTGGTTATCTTAATAATCCATTATAAAATTGGATCAGAAAAATTGCTTTTCCTCAAACCTCGATGCTATAGAAGTGCAGTGAAAGGCAAATCGTTATGACAAATTTAAATCTCTGGTTAGATTATCAACACTTTCCAAGATGTTTATTTGTTCGGGCATATTTAATGATTTAGTTTCGTAACTTTTTATGGTTGAATTGTATTGTAACTAAGGAAAAACTATTTCCAGTAATCGAGGAATGAAAATACCTACTGGTTCCGTTCTAGGTCAAACTCTGGTTCTAAGGCTATCTAAACTTTTGATATTTTAGGTATGCCCAGCAGACAGATATATGACACCACGCCACATAGGGGTACCAATTCTCTTTTGTGTTATCCGACAATTTTATAAACACTCCTTAACATCGGACATGAGTTGCGTAGTTCCTACACAAAAATGTCACGGTTGGAAAATTTCGACCAGATGGGACATGGAACGGGTTAAACTCTCGTATCTCCCAGATGACAATTCCACAAAATATAGATACTCATATGTTTCTAAAAAAAGCAAATCTTTTTTATAGAAATAAGTATCTGCCCGCGGCTTCTCAGTTCAACGCTATTTCCATCCCATGGGAACTGATTTTAGATGAAAGTTAGCCTTTGTTTCATTCCAGGGCTAGAACTACGTCTATTCAAAATTTCATCCCGATACGCTCAGTACTTTTTCCGTGAAAGAGGAACGAACATTCATACAAACTTTCACATTTATAATTTTAGTAAGGATAAGAGAGACTATGACATGACACCGATATCTGAAGTTTAGTTCAGACAGCAGGTATGGAAAAGAAACGATAATTAGCAAAATAACTAATTAATCAGAAGTGCATCCGATACGAAGGTTTCCAAGATGCGTTGACAATAGGCGATTATGTTACGGAAACTTGGCTTTCTTCTTAACAGACAACATCCATTTCTCACGACTTCTGTTGATTTTTATACGATTCCGCTTTCGTGAAATTCTTTAAAAGTTTCTAAATACCCAATATAATATCGGGCAACATGCATTGTGACTATTTGTGACATTATGTTACTCACTGGGAAATGTCGTGCGGATGCTTCTGATTGGTGGATGGACCTGTTGAGCCACCTCTAGATTGTTGGCAATGTTTGCAACAGTCTACAGTTAGCAGTTAACTCAACTGTTTAAATTGTAAATACTTCTCGTTCATTTCTATTCTTCAATATTAATTTCTTAGCCACTTTTTACAGCCATTTTGTCCCATAGCTTGCCAGAAGCTCCCACCACACACGTGCATAGTATATTTACAATTATCTTGGTCTTTACTGGCTTCCTACCGCTCCATGTTAAAATCTCTGGTTGTCCCACCAACTTTTAAGAGGCCGACCCCGTCGTCGTCTCTCATCTTAAATTTTAGCTATTAAAACATTCAATCCTTATCGGTCTCATGAAGAGCTAAACCCAGCTCCCAATACCTCTACACACCTTGATCTTCGAAAATTCGCATGTTTACCAGATAGTTTCTACGATGATTAAAAAGTATTGCTTGGATTACTATCCTAATAGTCATCATAATAACACTCTCTTCAGTTATTCGTTAGTATATTTTTCGAAATTGATACCACGTCACGTGCGTAGGTTTCCCATAATGGACAGTTTTTCATGAATAGTTTGATTGTCACCGTTCAATGACTATTGTCAATACCTATGTAATATATATAATGCATACCTCTATCGTAGGTAGGTACAGTTCATTGTGCTTCCCCATTTCCCATACCCATTGAATACCGTAATAGATCCTTTTTCACGGTGGGTTATGTTTATTTTGGTAGATACAACATCCGGCCTCAACCAGGTAAAAAGTCAACATGGGCTATCATCTGTCCGACAGTTGTATATTAATATACTTTGAGAGTTTAATCCGCATCTTAGATAGGTGGATAGGTATTAAGTATCCATACAAAGTTATTACAATTTACAGTTAGATACCTATTAAATCCTGAGCAAGTAAGGTTTATCTAGACACTATGGTTCCCTTGATTATAATAATTAATAGGTGATCAATTGAACTTGCAAAGTGAAGTTCGATCACTATTATATGAGTCACTTCATTCGAAGATATAATTAACCAGGTAGTACTTTAAACCTACTAGGCAGTCGCACTGCCTAGTAGGTTTAAAGTACTACCTGGTTAATTATATCTGAAGAATGAAGTGACGAAATATCAATTATAATTTATAAGTAATCTTGTTCTTTCGCTTTTATAGGAACGGGATAGAGTATGCCTTTTTGGAAGTCGGTAAGGACAAACCAATTAAATATTTAAAATGTCAATTTTATCGCATTCGTTTTCTCAATCGTGTTTTCATAGAAGAGCATCCAAAGAAATTTTGAATTCAAGTTTTTTACCCCTGTTGACCTATGATTTCTGTGATCTAATCGGACATTGCAACCTCAATCCGATGGCGAACAACCGGGTGCAACTAAAATATTGTTTTCGTGTATGCCATCGTCTTTCCAGCGAGATTTAGCCAGTGGCATTCAATTTGCGTATACAGAGTCACATTAGATCTTCTCACACAGATTTCGTCACTTTCACGATCGATTTCTCCTAAGCTTTCCAATGTTTGCTGTCGGGTAGAAGAGCTAATATTACGTATTGGCAAGTGAATACCTAGCAGATTATTCAATTCACTTTCCTAAGATAGTAGGTATAAAACAAAGTCGCTTCTCGCTGTCTGTATGTCTGTCCCTATCAGGGTTGGCATGATTAAATCATTTTGATTTAAATCATGATTTAAATCACGATTTAAATCAAATGATTTTTTGAATAAAAATCAATGATTTAATCAAAAATGTTTAATTTCACTTTCTTTCACAGAAATCAACATAAAAAAACAGATTGAGAAATTATGATTAAGTTAAAGGCTAGAGTCGTTTAAATCTGACAAATCAATATCATTAAACTGAAGGAATGAATGCTTGTTAGAACGAAAGTAAGACCGTAAGCAAGTGAAATGTACAAAACACTGCGCCGGGATTTCCCTTTTGCTGGACTTGGCATCACTGTCAGACAAAAGGGAAATCCCCGCGATGTGTCCGCGCAATCCCTTGAGGGCGCCTTCCGTTTTGCGCAGAAATATAGTTAAATTCAATAATTAAATGAAAAAATCAAAAAAATCGTGATTAATTAAGATTTTTTCAAAAAATCGTGCTTTATTCGATTTTTTAAAAAAATCATGATTTTTTCCAACCCTGGTCCCTATGCATGCTAAGATCTTTAAAACTACGCAATGGATTATGGGGCGGTGTTTTTAATAGATAGATGGATTTTCAATGTATAAAACACCCGTGCGTAGCCAGGGCGGTTCTAGTTACCTACTAAGTATATAGAAACAAGTACCTACGACTTACATATTTTCCTTCCTTTTATTAACTTTATTTTATGCAAAACATTAACTGGATAAGTAGAATCTATAGTCTATTTCGTTTCCAGTAGGTACTCGGAGCTTCTTTATTATTTTAAAATTTTATTAATGCGAAAGTCTGTCTGTGCTTTAACGTATTACTGAACCGATTTAAAAGTAATCTGGTACAGATATAGTCTAGTCTTCTAGAGCCTGAGAGGATATACCGGTATCCGGTAGGCATACTTTTAATGCGAAAAAAGGGTTGTAAAGCGGAGTTGAGATAGGGGATGAAAGTTTAAATAGAAGTTTCGACATTTTTTATGCTAGAACCTTGAAACGTATTTTTTAGGCTTTTGACTAAAATGAAATAAATATTATGTCATTCAAAGTTTGTTAATTTTTTTACCATTAGGCCAAATAAAAGTAGGGGATGAAAGTATGTACTTATGTATGTATAAAAATATGTTAGGTTGTATGTGATTCCGCCAAACCACTCTTCCTCGCAGACGACGTCACGGGCACATTTAGTTATTTAGTAATAATACTTAATAGCCATCACGTACTAAGGCATCGGTCAAGATCAAAGTATAAAAAGAGCGCGGCAGGTAGACCGAACATAAGGCAAGTTTCATCACGCCAATGTAAAAAAATAACCCCGACTTAAGAGAAAAAGAAACCAGAACCTGTCAGACAAAAACTGCGAAGATAACAAGCAAAATAAGCGTGAGATCTTTCAGTTTTTGTACCAGTCTGGGAATACTCAAGTTGACTCTTATCTAGAACTTTTGAGGCGGTTGCCTTGCGTCTTTGTTGTCTTTTTCACTTGTCTGTGACGCTGTTTTGCGCCAACAATGGAGTTGCAGTAGCAGAAGCGTAGCGTGACATGGCGGGGCCCCGTATAAAAATTTGTTTGGGGGCCCCCAAAGGAAGTGTAAATTTCACAAAAAACAATTTTTTTGCTTATAATTAAAAGAAATATTTGAAATTTATATATCTAAATAGCAATAGTAGACATTAACTTTGAAATAGGATTCCGGGTCTGAAATTATCTTATCTTATGATAACTAAAATAAAATGTAACTTCCATTTCTGATGAAAAAACATTTGGGAAGTTTTTATAAATATTTGCTAACGCACGTTGGGGGCCCCCGTGGCCCCGGGGCCCCGTATAATTGATACGGCAGATACGGCGGTAGCTACGCCCCTGTGCAGTAGGTATAATAATTGGACCGATTTATGCAAAAATTATCCAACCCACAACTGACTAGTTACTTGCTTGGAAGTGAACCTTTGAAATATTTCAAAGATTCACTCAAGGCACTTTAAAAAGCTAGAAACTGTTGTACCTAGGTATACATACCTACGACTATTTTGATCTAGGTCGCTACTAGGTCTTACTTAAAGAATCTTCATCATGATTAAGATGTATGTACGTACTTACAAACTACGTACATACCTAATTAGCCACTTAATTATAAGAATTTACTCTTAAATTGCAGGTTCATTTGTACTTCTATAATTTAAGACCCTGATACTCAAAATTACGTAATAATAATTAATTAATTAATTTTAATGTTCAAAATAGTCTTTTTCGCAGCTTCCGTAGTGATTACACGTATATAAATATAATAATAAATTTAGTAAGTACCTTTTGAAACTAGGTACCTAGTCTGAATTTTGTTCTAATTTCTACGCCAACCCCTTCAGCAAAACATTCAGCCTAGGCCTACTCTTATGTAATCCTAGGAATAGGATGGACAGTGTAGAACTAGACAATAATAATTTTATCCAAGGGTAAAAGAGACTCGAATCGTCATTGAACGCGCAAAATATTTGAAAAAAGAAGTTCGTTTTTAGGTAAGTACCACTTTTTTTTAGGTATTCAATTTTTTACGCAATGTTCCTCTATTTCAAGATAGGTACTTCAAAAAAGGAGGATGTTCTCAATTAGACTGTTTTTCTTTTCGTTTTTTACGAGTGTTATGTTAATCGTAACTTTTTCTAGGTGAATCGATTTTGTTTTTTTTTAAACTAGTGGTTTTCTTAAATTTTATCAATATCTAAGATCTAAGTTCTTAATAATGCATGTTGAGAGATGCGTGTATGTTGAAGTTGGTTGGTTCAAATTTTAGTATAGAAAACAGGTTTTCTAGATTGTCTATGATACGTACGGGACATTTAGATAAAATGATATCGATGGCTATTTCTTTATCTCCACGTTTGGGTGGGCAGGAGCGGCACGGAACAATACAGTTACACACATATTCGTGCCATTAATACGTGCATATTTATGCGTAACGTGTCTGCGCTGCAGTAACGGGTATCAAGCAAGGACTCAGACGGTGTAAGCAGGTAGTGAGTTAGGCCTACTTGTTGAAAGTTGAACCAATCAAGTGCAGACAATAGATCTTGCTATCTAATTTTAGAATAGACGCAGATCGTAGTTAAGTTATAGGTGCAATGAGAACTAAGAACACTTTCAAACTTTGTATGAATTTCCTGCTTGGAAATGCCTAGGTCTAAGTGTTGTTCAAAATTGAGGGTAGTTCGGTGTAAATAAGGGGGCCCGGGGTATGTTCAAATCAGTATATTATGTATCTACATAATAAACAACTACTTATTATACTTTCGAAATAGCGAAGAAATCAAAAATTGTTAATGCCTAAATGTTGTCAACAGGCCACTATAGGTAGGTACGTACCTGAATAAGGAAATAGGTAGGTAGTAAACAAAGCAAAAAATAACATACCTGAATATTGCTGCGTTTTACTTCTATATACAGCCAGTTATCTGTCGAGAATGCTATAGCCATCAGTGCAGCGGCCACGATTGCCGTAATGGTCGCAATGGACAAAGTTACCGCTGAGCAAGGCATTTTTAAAACTTTTCAGAGATTTATTGATAGAAGAACAAAGATTCAACACAACCACAGCACTTTTCTTAGTATCGTTCACCTATAAAGCATTTTTACAAACACTTTACGAAACGACTAGCACGCACACACAATATTTTTTTATAAAAACTTATGAATGCGGTCACCGTCTTCCACTGCAGCGTGTACAGAGTTCGCGCGCGAGACTTTGCCTACTTCACTTCGCCACCTTGTCTTACCGCTCTCTTGCTTGCGGATGTGAAACTTTCGAAAGTAAAGAATCGAAGCTAGCGCCTCTAGGTGGCAGGAATGCAAACTAAAAACCGGTTATGTTGTTACCAGTAAACAAATGAACTGACTTATAAAGTGGCAACTTTCATAGCTAATGTCAATTTTGTTTTAAATGTCAATTTCAATTAAAAAAAAAATCTGCCAGTATTGCTCGCTCAAAGGAAGTAAAGCTAAACCTAGCGTATCGTGCCGCCTATGTAAGGGTTCATATAGAGGGTCTCTGTTGATATTTTGAAAAATTGATAGAAGTGACTGTCTTCCGTGCTATTTAGGAGTGTGTATGCAAAACTTTCATTCAATTAACGAAATTATCTAATGGGAAATAAACGTCCATCACCGTTATATTTTATAACGATCGTTAATAACGGATCGTTAAAAACCAGTACATTGAGAATTTTACAATCGTACGTATATTGCTAAACGCAAGAATTTTGAAATATATCCAACGTAAAAAAAAACACTATTCTTATATTTTCGACAAAAAGTTAACGTTAAAAGTCTCCACACACTGAAGCCGGAGGCGGAGCGGAGCCTAAGGCGTACCGGTTTTTCCTATGGCACCGCGCCGCCCGCCATGCTACCGCCTGCGGTGTGTGTGTGTAGGCTTTCATATGATTCAATAGAATACAACTCGCACGCCTTCGCCTCCGCTCCGCCTCCGGCTTCAGTGTGTGGAGTGGAGACCTTAAAACAGGAGTATCGTATGGTGAAAAAACTAGCTTAAATAAGCAGATTCAGCAATAGCTTTTTTTTTTAATTTTACTATTTTTTTTAAACCTAGTTTTGCAAAACAAAGCTATAATTATTAAGATTTATTTTTCAGTCAACGAATTAACAACTGTTTACTTATACACTAAGTCTACGTTTCCGATCCATTCACTCCAAACCACATAAGTATAATGAAACTTTTAATTCACTCACACACAAAAGTTTCTATCTGCAATTAATTTTACGGGGTTCTGGGTGATTCTTAAGTAAACAAATAAAATTATCCTTATAGTGTATTATATATTAAGCATATCAGTTATCTATAAGGTACCTATACCATTTAGTTATCTATAAGTATATAGTATAGTTATCTATAAGGTACCAGTACCTATCTATAAGGTTGTGTGTAAGGTACCCTTAAAAGACAAACTCTGTTACTCTGTACCAGAAATTCCAATTTTTTTTTTCAAAATGTTAGGCTCAAGCTTTAGAATTTTGTAAATAAACTACCAAAGTCTATTCTGAAAATTTATGTTTCATAGGTGCCTAATTATAGCCACTCCTTGCATTTCAATCAAAGGACCTTTTTTGTCATAAATAAATGAATTCGGCGGAACTTTGAAAATCATTGTTGGCAGCACAGCACGTCAAACATAAACAAATCATACCTCCTACAACCCACCCTACCTAATAATCCATAACTTTCGTTTTTTGATGATGTGATTTTCCCTAGCTATTTTGCCTATTTTGTATTGAATTTCTCGTGTGCTACCAGCATGTCGCAAGTTATAAAGCATGATGATGTTCTATCATCAATTCTAGTAAGCGAAAAGTCTATTCTGGGGTTTCTGTCGTCAATTTTCGGTTTTCTTGCCAGACGGTAAGTCTTAATGTTCTTTTTTCGTTATAAAGAAATGATGGAGCTCTAGCCTTGAAGAAATCTTACAACTCGCTAAATTCCCTACTATTCTAATTGCAGTACTGACTTCTACTATGTGCCGGAAGGGCCGTACGAAAACATTGGTTTTCCCGCCGGTGTTGCTGAAGAGTTGGTTATAAAAGTCCTTCGGGCTTGTAATCCAAACATAAAAGCGCCTAACGGAGCTAGAAAATCCACAGACCTGAACAACGAGATAATGTGTTCAACGGTTGCTCAGGAAATAGAAGTTATTGCTGATGGTGATGAAATCAATGATGATGAACTACTTAATGCCTCTATTAGCGATCACCAATATGCTGCACCACCTCCCTCAAGTCCCAAAGAGTCAACATCAACTACTAACATAGACAAAACCATTCCATTAGGTCCTACTAAAAGTTCCAAGGTGTCTACAGATACAAAAAACTCTGACAAAAGTTCTAGCAAAGATACAAAGGCACCCTCCTCTGGAACTCCTAAAGATATACAGGAAAAGCCATCCCATTACACCCCTGATGGTTACAAGCCACCACTTTTACCAACACAGAAGAATAGTGAAACATACAATGGTGCTGAACGAGGGAATTATTGTTGGTCTCAGAATATCATGGAATTAGGTATGTTGATATGTATTACAAATCAATTGCACCAGAAGTTATGTAAAATTAAACATATTATTAAAATATTATCCCTATCTTAAATTGCTTCATCAGCATGATCATACTATTTATAAATATGAAGAACTTTATTTTATGTAACTTTATTAATAATGATGGTAATTTTAGTGTAAGTAGAATTTTTTGTCAATTTTTTTAAAATCTATATTATTATGTATTTATAGAAGTACCACTGTTTATATTGTTCTTATATGTAACGAAATGGTGAATAAATAAAATACTATTCCAGCCTAAGGTTGCTGGAAGAGATTCGTTATAATGAATAATAACAACCAGTTGATCGGATTAGTTGGTCGGAGTGGAAGGACAGTATACATTCTCTGTTTTACACTGTCTATTCTTAGCATTTCTGTTGATATCTGTCTAAGTAAGTAAAAAGTAGTACTCACCAGCTCTGGGGTCGCTCGTCATATCGACCAGACACTCAGAAATATTTTATAAAACACGGAGTCTCTGACTTTCATTATTAACTCATACAACTAATATAAGTCCTCAAGAAAACTAATACATTTTCATCATTCCTTTTCCAGAAGTGACTATAAGGCTTCCTGCTGACATAAAATCCTCTAAAGACCTGAAAGTGGCCATCAATGCTGGCGATATCTCCGTAACTAAAAAGAATGGTGAAGTCATAGTCAAGGATGACTTGCCGTGGAAGATCAAAGCATTGGATAGTTTCTGGAGTCTCAGTGAAGGGAAACTTTTGATGCATCTAGGTAACTTCGCGTTTTTTCTTTCTTATAAGGCGTTCAGTTCAGAGCCCTGAGCTCGATTTGTATCTACCTATAGACATGCAGGAACTGCGCTATGAATATTCGCGGGCGAATGGAGAACTCTTGTCCTTAAATGTATAACTTTTTGATATTAATTTTACTTATACATTATTAATCTTACTGTTATTGAATTATGTGGCAGATTTGTTGATATTTTAGTTAGAACTTCTGTTGGTCTATTCCGGTAATTAGAGCGTAGAGAGAGCGTACTGTGTTTTCCACTTCCACTCAACAATACTAACAGGTTTAGTTGTGATCCCATACTGAACAGTATTTGTTTAGATATTTTGTTTAGCTATATAAGTAGACTATTTTTTTGTGTGCTGCGCGAGTAAGTAGATATAATTTATCTGTCTGTTGCCTGTGCTAACACGCACCAAAGGTCCGGTCAGAAAACCAGCGTTGCTCAACTATATGTGGAGCAACATTATGCTAAGACAGGACCTATTGGTTTGCTTGCATCATTTGTTTTTAGTTATTTTTAGTAACTACTTACCTTTATTTTGATGTAAGTGAACTAATAAAAAAAATCATTCTTTCAAATTGATTCTAATTATATCAACTACTTTAATATTCACAACTGTAATTTATAATTGTACTAGCGACCCGCCCCGGCTTCGCACGGTTATTATATGTATAAACCTTCCTATTGAATCATTCTATCTATTAAAAAAACCGCATCAAAATATGTTGCGTAGTTTTAAAGATTTAAGCATACGAAGGGACATAAGGACAGAGAAAGCAACTTTGTTTTATACTATGAAGTGATAATTGGCCTCAGGCCTTTCTGATTACATAAATAATAATATGCAAATCCTATAAAAGGAGGAAAGGAAGGAGCGAGAAAGAAGGTGCGACAATTTTTACACTGTACTGTAGCAGTGTAAAAATTGGTAATAAGTAACTTCACAATTTTTTTAACAAACGAATTTTAACTAAAAATATATATTTTCAGAAAAAGTTCAAGAGAGATGGTGGGATAAGCTGCTGAAAAGTGAAGAAGCATTAGACCTGGACAAAATAGACTGTTCTCGACCTTTAGATGAACTTCCTCAAGACCACATTGACAAGGTAACATTGGAGTTTAAATTATAAATAAGGTTAGACAGGTGCCGTAGGAGTACTAATGTAATGTCTTTAGTAACCTACCCTAAAACACGTCTGCACGCTCGTTCTCCAATCTTCGCAAGTTTCTCCAATTTGCCTTCTTTCCCAAACGCTTAAAATAACGCTGTCATGGCCATCTTGAGTGTACAGTACAGCATAGTCGTCCATTCGAAAAAAAACAGTCTTAACTCCGCTTGTCCAAACCACTCGCCGTACAAAAATAAAAGCTTAATAACGTCGTTGCCTTTATGTAGATGCTCCGAATGGCATGGGGTCTTGTTATTTGATGATATTACAAATCCTAACAACAAGTTTCAAATTCTTATTTTCATGACTGCAAACAAACATTATATTATAGTCCTAGCTTTCCGCCCCGACTTCGCTCGCTTAGGGTACGATTTGTGGCGTTAAACGAACCCGTAACATCCTGTGCCGTAGGCGGACTTTCGGCTGTCGTCGTGCCACTGAGGTCTTCGCAGATTAAAGAAAGAAACTATGTATGAAATTAAATAAATATTTCTTATTTCAGGTCAGGGAACTCCAATGGAACCAAGACAGGAAAATGAAAGGGCTCCCGACCAGTGACGAAATCCGAAATATAGACATCCTCAAGAAAGCTTGGAATGCACCTGGCTCCCCTTTCGCGGGCCAAGAATTTGATCCTAGTGTTTTAAACAAAAATCTCGAACAGTGAACTGTGTTATATGTGTAGTGGTGAATTGTGAATTTTGGATGTGTTTGGTAAGTTTTAAAACATTTATTAATCGAAATAAAACAATTGTCTAGATATAGCGTCCATTTTGAATAAATATATTAGATGCTAAAAGTGGTCTGGTTTTAAAACTGTTAATATAACTTTTGGATTGGCTAGGGGTAGGGGAAGAGAATAATTTCACAAAAAAATTATAGGTTTGATAAATTTAATATAAATAGTTCAACATAATAATATTCCATGTACAAGTAGTATCTTGCTTGATATCCTTATTTTGGTAAATTTTTATACAAATGTGATGTCAAATTGAAGGAATATTAATTGCATATATATTTTAGTATGCAGTATATTAAATACACGCTTACAAAACTAACTACAAAAAACATTTCATATCGGAATTGGCTGGAGTACTTATACCACCTACCCATAGACAATGATATTTTTACGATCTTCGAGGTTCTGTACACAATTAAAACAAAATTTAAAATCCCGATAAAACTAGCTTCCCTATCAAATGTTTTTCTTCAAGCAGCTTGTGTGCTTCTCTTAAGTTGGCAGCATTGATCGGAGACAGTGTCTTAGTTAAGGTGTGACGCAGCTTCCCATCATCCACCATCTTTGATAATTCCTCAAGAATAACATGATGCCTTATTTTATCTTCTGTGTTGTACTTGATTCTGGTTGCCATCATCTCAGATGACAATGTGATACTCTTTTCTTTGAGCGGCGTGATATCAACCAAACCGCTGCTATCCACTACCAAACAGATCCTTCCCTGTGGCTTGATAGCTTTCATCAGAGTGCTCCAGTACGGGAAGGGATCATAGTTCACCAGAATCAAGTCTACTCCATTCTGGTAGCCATTCGCTTCTAGTTGGGGTAGTAGGTTCTGAGTATGGTTTAGCATTAAGTCTGAACCGCACAGTTTCGAATGTTCAGTTGATTCGGGCCGGGATGCAGTGCCTATAACCTTTAATCCAAAGTTCTTAGCTAGCTGAGTTACAATTGACCCGACGCCTCCGGCGCTGTTGATGATGAGTAGAGTTTTGCCTTTATCTTTATCTGTAAGCGCCAGTCGGTCGAACAAAGATTCATATGCGGTCACGGCAGTCAAAGGTAATGAAGCCGCTTCTTCAAAAGTGAAGGTTTTTGGTTTTTTTCCGACCAAAATCTGATCTAAAGCGACGTACTGAGCATTAGATCCATTTTTCCGTATGTCCCCAGTAAAGAACACCTCATCTCCAACTTCGAATAAGTTAGCTTTGGGTCCCGTAGCCACAACAACACCAGATCCATCCCATCCTAGGATTCTCGGCTTTGTTTCAATCTCTGGCTTCGGAGACCGTATTTTGTAATCAATAGGATTCACAGCGATTGCTTTCACTTCCACCAAAACATCACTATTATTTACTTCTGGCACTTCTATTTCTAAATCAATAAGGCTATTTACGTCGCTGATTGGTAAATATTTGTACAGGCCTACAGCTTTCATAGTTTTCGGTAAGTTTTTAGCCATCATTGTATGCGTTGTGACAACTACCAAGGTTAATAACACACTCGCTCTGAATAACATTCTGATAGCTTTTATTACCTCAACTGAGATATGATATGACTGTTGATTTTTTATCGAGTGTTGTGCGTGAATTAACACTTTAGTATCGATCGAAACGAGCGGACGGGATGACTCGGCACATAATAAGGAAAGTAAATATTCAAGAACGTTTTTAATACGTCTGCAAAGTCTGATAGACTTGTGAACTCTTAACCTGATGCTTAAATACTGCACGATAAATAGAGACAGTTTTATATACAGTATTGCTAGTTAGTAACAATCGGGTTCCATTCACGTTAACCCAAACAACCTGTACTACTGTGAGAAATTATATGCGTTTTGTTGGAAATCGATCTCGAGGTTGACATAAAAAATTATAACACGTCCTCGTTTTACTTCAGGCATTGTATTTTATTCATAAAGCTAGTTTCCTATCATTATAAATCTTCAATGTGATGATTTCGCTCTACTCGTAAATCGCACAAAATTTACCATATTATCTTATTTAAACATGGTCACATAATTAATGCTAAGGTGATAAGAAAGTAAATCATTCATTTGTCACAAGCTCCACCAGGGTTACTTTTTTTATTTGTTGTTTATAAATATTGCACATCATTATGGCAATATTTCATCATTGTACTCGTACCTATCTATTATCTCAAAATCCAGATAAAACCAATTTTCCAACCATGCGCTGCGTTTCAATAAGCTTATGTGCTTCTTTCAAATTGGCCGCATTGATTGGTGAAAGTGTCTTCGTCATAGTGTGTTTCAGTTTTCCTTCGTCTACCAACTTAGACACCTCTTGTAGAATATCATGATATATAAATTTGTCAGGTGTTTCGAATTTGGCTTTCGTCCACAACATTTCATAAACTAACGTCACACTTTTCTGTTTAAGCGCTGTGATATCGACCAAACCAGTACTATCGACTAACAGACAAATCTTTCCTTGCGGCTTTATCACTTTTGTCAATGTGTCCCAGTATGGGAAGGGATCGTAGTTAACTAAAATAAAGTCAACGCCGTCTTTGTAGCCATTTGTTTCGAGTTGTGGCAATAGATCTTGTGTATGATTCAAAACTAAATCAGCTCCGAATTGCTTGGAAAAATTTACAGTTTCTGGCCGAGACGCGGTACCGATCACATTAAGACCTATGTTCTTCGCCAGTTGACTTGCAATGGATCCAACGCCTCCAGCGCTATTGATGATAAGCAGAGTTTTACCTTTATCCTTTTCCGTTATCGCCAGTCGATCGAATAAAGATTCGTGCGCCGTCACAGCTACCACAGGCAATGCGGCGGCTTGCTCGAAGGTCAAGGTCTTTGGTTTGGTTCCAAATAGAATTTGGTCTAAAGCGACGTATTGTGCGTTGGTTCCATTTCTTCTTACGTCTCCGAAAAAGAATACTTCATCTCCTGTTTTGAATAAGTGAGCGTCTGGTCCAGTGGCGACAATAACACCAGATCCATCCCACCCTAAGATGCGAGGTTTCGTTTCAACGTTCGGCTTCGGAGCGCGTTGCTTAGCATCGAAAGGATTCATTGCAATTGCTTTCACTTCTACCAAAACATCACTTTTCTGCAATTCTGGCACTTCGGTTTCTAAATCTAGAAGACTGTTTGGGTCTGTGATCGGCAGATACTTGTACAAGCCGACAGCTTTCATTTGTTTTGGGATATTTTTAGCAATCGTTGAATGCCCTCTTATGGCAGTAATAACGTTCTTTGCGAAAAACATGGTTTTTGAATGTTAGAAGGTATTTTTATAGTGGTAATGCTAACTTTATTTATTTTTGACAAAAATAAGCGCGTCAACTTGGCTCCAGTATTTATGTAGAAACAAAACAAATATTCACTGAGCAGAGTTTCCAACTACAACCGTATAAAAAAGTTGAAAATTTCGTTGATAACATATCAATGACACCGGTTTTATCTATCCAGTATAACGTAGTTTGTGTTATTCGTTCATTATTTATCAAATTAAATTGTAATAGGATAAAATAGCATTAATTGATATTTCGTCACTTCATTCTTCAGATATAATTAACCAGGTAGTACTTTAAACCTACTAGGCAGTCGCACGATTTTAAAAGTAAATCGATTTACTCGATTTCATGTTTTTTTTTTTTGAGGGTAGCCTTGCCTTAGCTGGCTCTGTCCGCAAGGCGATGTCTTCATTCTTTTTTCGTGCGAGGCAGCGTACGGACGTAACAGCTCCCTCTTGTAAAGGAAATTTATTCCTCATGCCGAAGAGAAGTTTCGACATGATTAAATGTTATAATGATAAAATTAAGGAGAAGGAGAATACAAAACGCCGACGAATAATAGTGTATTCGTCAGATTCGGAGTTAAGTGAACAAGGTAAGCAAAGTGCTATTATCTTTTCTAGTGTTGTTGCAAAATGTTCGTAAAGCAAGAAGGTAGATTTCACCTCTGGTAGGTAACTACCTAATAAAGCCTGTGGGATTGACCCTGGGGTCAAAACAATGGCTGTTCTATGCTAGAGGTTAACCGAGGGTTATCACAAAGCAAATAATAGAACTAAGACTTGCAAACTTTTACGAAATGCAAACTTTTGAGAAATGTACGTAATGCAAGACAGTAGATTTTACCTCTGGTAGGTAACTACCTACTTAAGCCTGTGGGATTGACCCTGGGGTCAAAACAATGGCTGTTCTATGCTAGAGGTTAACCGAGGGTTATCACAAAGCAAAAAATAGAACTAAAACTTGCAAACTTTTACGAAATGCAAACTTTTGCGAAACGTACATTAAGCAAGAAGGTAGATTTTACCTCTGGTAGGTAACTACCTACTTAAGCCTGGGGGATTGACCCTGGGGTCAAAACGATGGCTGTTCTATGCTAGAGGTTAACCGAGGGTTATCACAAAGCAAACAATAGAACTAAAACTTGCAAACTTTTACGAAATGCTCACTTTTGCGAAATGTACGTAAAGCAAGAAGGTAGATTTTACCTGTGGTGGGTAACTACCTACTTAGGTCTGGAGATTGACTGTGGGTCAAAACGATGGCTGTTCTAAGGGTTGTCACTACTTATCACAAAGCAAATAATAGAAGTAAAACTTGCAAACATTTATTTTCGCTAATTCGAACAACAATGACTGTTCTATGCTTAGAGGTTAACCGTGGGTTTTCACAAAGCAAATATTGGAACTATTACATAACCAATTATGCTTGCTTGCATTTATTATCACAAATTTGAACCTCAATGGCTGTTAGAGTTTAACTGTGGGTTTCCCAAAGCTCTTTATTTGAACAATTACACTACCACGTATGGTACTGACTTACATTTAGGTTCGCAAATTAGAACCACCACGGCTGCTATATGCTAGAAGTCAATCATAGATCTTCACAAAGCAAAATATTACAATAATTACACTATGTTAGGACCACGTTTGGTGCTTTACTTGCTGACATTTATACTCTCAAATTATAACCTGCTATGCTAAAGGTTATCCGTGGTTGTCGCAAAGCGAAATATTATAAAAATTACAATTAAGTCTGGTAGTTGCTTAGTTTTGCAAATTAGAACCTTGATGTTAACAAAAAGTAAACACGTGGTCTTTTATTGAATAGATGGTAACCATGGGTTATCACAGTTCCATTAAATTTAATATTATATGATTAGATTCAATATAGCTCACTCTTGTTAAGTAGGTCATTGGGTTCGCCTGGTGGTTGTCTGTCGAACAACACATGGCAATTCTATTAAGCATTAAGTGCACTTTTTACGCTCGTACGAGGTAAATTATAATTAATTCTTAAAGCTCTCGGTGGGTTTCAAAGAGACATTGCCAAGTATGATGGATAAGTATTGGTATATATTATGTTTTGGTTTACTTTGCCCGTTTTTTGACTTGCAATTCAGAAAACTGCGCTCTCTTACAAGCACTCAATTTAAAACGTAAAATTGCTGCTACAATATCTGATGCCACTAGGACAGAGGATAATAGAGTCGACTCAGCTCAGCAGCAGTTAAGTTAAGGCACCACTGCTATTAACAGGGGCTTCTCGGTACTTGTTGAAGTTATTATAAAAATTTTATACATAAGTTATAAAACTGTCGAGGGAAACTTATTAGCTCCCGGTCTGGATCGTGATGAAATCTTATCCAGAATCCAGAAGACCACGATGTAATTATTTAGTCAGATGCTCTCACTAAGACTAGTTTAAAGATTAAAAGGCTATAAAAATTACTATAGTTACTGATATTAAAATAAAATTTTAATAAAAAAAAAAAAAATATAGAAATAAATAACCGCATCCGCAAAGGCACCAGTAGTGGCGTCAGTCCAACCGACGACCAGTCGTCCCCGGGTGGGGAACAGAACAGCCCTCCTTTTACATATACCTCGTTATACATGAACTATGGGGGGGGAGGTAACCCCGCAGGTTGCAGGGGGCCTCAGGCAGGACCGAGGCCGACAGCTCAGACTCTAAATTAGAGCAAACCACGTGCTCCGGCACCGCAATTATAAAATTGGGTACACCCTGAGCATAACCAACACTTTTATAATTGTCAGCTAACCATTATAAAACTGATTGGATTCAAGTTATTCTATGAAGTTAACTAGTAGAGTTAGAGTTAGTTAGTCGAAAAGTTAACTATCTATTTATACTGTACAACAGAAAAGGGTACCTAGTCATCTTTCTTGCGACGATGAACTTGAAATGCTAGCAGCGATTAATAATTTAATTGAATTAGATACATAGGGGCTATTTTAGTTTGTGGTCGCTGTCAAGGATCGCTCTCTCTTTATTTTCACTAACTGTGACCACTTATTCTAAAGTTGATAAACCTTTTATGTTGAATTTAATAACTCATTAAATTCATTCAATTTAAGATGACGGATCATAGGATCGTGCCTAAACTTATTCCTAAACACGGATCCCTAGCTGCAATAAACCTTCATTCATTTATTCATTCCTTAAAGAGGCTTATTTGCTTCTACCTGTAAATAAGGCTATTAGACAATACTGACGCTTTATATTTTAGGTATCGGGAACATACAATTATTACCACCAGAATGTAGTAAACATAGTTGAAATATTACCTATCTCTAGGTTACATAGTGATACAAATATATATACAGGGTGTAAAAAGACTACTATCGAAAAATGAAAGGTGGCAATCAGACCATGATTCTGAACATATTTATCGAAAAAAAAACGCGAATAAAATTTCACCTCTCTAAATTTTTTTATTTTTTTATCTAGTTACACACCCATAGTACAACACTAAGAAAACATATCAACACGAATAAACAATTTTTAAAAGCAAAAATAAACAAATTAAAAAAAAGATGTAATGTATTGCACGCAAGTGAATGACCTCAACTCAGCTGCCCGCACCACCGCTCGACTGCGCGAGCGAAATGGGTATCTATCTATCTACGCAAGATACATACATACGCTAGGTACCTACCGCGCGTAGGTTACCGCGCTGCTCGCTGGTGGCTATCTGTATTTTGCCGTCTTGGCATAGAAATAATACACTCAATTTTCAATCTGAAGATTGTAGGATCGAACCCTTCCTAACACTTCTACTTCTATTAACAAATTGAAGATATCATTTACATTTTACCTACCTGTTCCTACTAGAATAGAATAGAAAACTCTTTTTTATTATACTTAAACCTAGGTACCACACAAAGAAAGAAAACAAAACAAAAATACTGCATACATAGTATAAAGGGCGGTCTTATCGCTAAAAGTTCTCTCATTTCTTCCATCCAGGCAACCTTGGGATGTAATGTATGACCATGTATACTACTATTATGTATTCTGTGCTTTTTTGGTTCAGGGTAAAAAGTTAATTCTAGCTGGAAACGTTCATAACTAAGTAATCCTTTAACTAGTCGTAGTATTTATTCCCGCGAAAAAAATAAAATTATCTCATAATTCTGTGATAAAGATTTTAAAATGAGTATGCCCCATTTTGAACCTTATTGGATACTGAATAATCTGCTTTGGTATAGGAAAACCTTATTCCACTCTGCATAAGGTTTATAACAGCAGCGGTGTTTTTCTTTGTCGGGCGCGGAGCGTCGCCGTGCCGTGGCCGCGTGGGTCGGCACGCGGCCTGTCGGCTATAGTCAAAGGAAATGTATTGAAAGGAATCTAAACTTTATTTAATTAGCCATAAGGCTTATAACACTTTGGATGTCGGCATTTAAAAACGGATTTGAATGCATAACTTCTCTATGTAGGTACATAGTGCTTGTATTATTTTTATTCGTCTTTTAGTCGGTGTTAGTATTCGAACTTGCGCGGTCGTTGCGGAAATTTGCGAATACTGTTTTGTTTTGTGAAACAGATTTTTAGTGTGGTACCTATGCGTGTTCTTAAAGTTTTTCTTAAGTACATGGTCTTAGTGTAGAAAGGTAAATAGTGGAAGTTACTTTCTGTGTTTTTCGGTGTGTTTTATAAACATGTTTAGTGCGAGGGAGTATGGACAAATGCTCATGATGTGCTATGGAGAATGTGATGTGTATCGGTTGTGTTTAGTAAGTGTGTTTTATTTGCCAACATAATGTTCAGTGCGATGGAGTATGGGCAAATGTTTGTGTTTCTTATGGTGAAGCTCTAGGAAATGCGTCAGAAGTGTTGCGCATTTACTTACTGCGAAAGATAGCCGAATCAGCAATATCCCAGCCATTCCCAGCTGATGCTCGTGTCTTTAGGTAAGTCGTGAAATATCTACCGAGTACCGACAGCCTAGGTACTTGCTATAAAGACTTAGAAGATTACCTTAAACTTTGACGACTTATAACTTTACTAGCTACCCGCCCCGTTTTCGCACGAGTGTATCACTACATAGTATAAAACAAAGTCGCTTTTTCTGTCCCTATGTCCCTATATCCCTTCGACTGTTTAAATCTTTGAAACTACGCAACGGATTTTGATGCGGTTTTTTTAATAGATAGAGTGATTCAAGAGGAAGGTTTATACGTATAATAAAACCGTGCGAAGCCGGGGCGGGTCGCTAGTAAACCGCATTAAAATCCGTTCCGTAGTTTTAAAGATTTAAGCAGTCAAAACGATTACGACCATATCTCGCGAAGAACCGACAACTGTTGGGGTAAACGTGTTCTTGAGTGGAGACCGCGACTCGGTAAACGTAGCGTAGGACGCCCTCCGGCCAGGTGGGATGACGATCTGCGAAAGACTGCTGGCAGATGCTGGATGCGTCAAGCTGAAGACAGAGCGCTATGGCGCTCATTGGGGGAGGCCTATGTCCAGCAGTGGACTAATATAGGTTGATGATGATGATGATGATGAAGCAGTCAAAGGGACATAATGATATAGGGACATAGGGACAGAAAAAGCGACTTTGTTTTATACTATGTAGTGATGTACTTATGTTATGTAGTGAGTGATGCGTCGCGCGCGACTCACGTCGGCGCGGCGGCGGCGTAGGTATCGAAGTGGACGCGTACATTGCTTGCAAACAAAATAATTGAAAATCTTTAAACATGTTTATCTTAGGCTACAATTTTTTTTTCGGCCTGCGGATTTTTGTTTTGTTTAAGTTTAAAGGTGCTTCGCCATCCCCCTTCGTTTTCGATAGTTGTCTGTTTACACGCTGTATATATATATATTTTGCCATAGAAGTCTTTAAAGAAGCTTCTTGATTTTGTATGAGTTCCCTACTACATTACAAATGGTTTTAAATTGTTGCGCTAGAGCATCGTAGCTAGTGAAGAATCACGCTAAATTAATATCGACACATATCTACCTATAACTAATATTGAGTGAGGACTATTCCATTGAGTTTTCCAACAGCTCAACCATTTTGCTTTCCGCACCTATACGAAATGTTCGACTATACAGTTTACAAACGAGATCCAGATACTTTGGCGATAGACGCGTTAACGATTAGATAGCAGAAAAGCAACTTCTATGCATTCCCGCCATATTCTGTCTGTTGTCCTAAAGTGCTTAAGAAAGAACAATGGCAGGTCTCCATACTAAAAAATGTCTGGGAGCAAATTGAAGCGTCCCGCAAGGAAAAATATATCTACAGATTCGGCATTACTTCCAGAGTCTATAAGTAAAACTATTTTCATTTTTGAAAGCCGGAAAAAAAAGATATTGGCGTTTTGATTTTTAGGTTATGTAGGAATGAAAAATTACAATTATTGATTACTAGCGACCCGTCCCGGCTTCGCACGGTTTTATTATTCGTATCAACCTTTCTCTAGAATCACTATCTATTAAAAAAACCGCATCAAAATCCGTTGCGTAGTTTTAGAGATTTATTACATAGGGATATAGGGACAGAGACAGCGGCTTTGTTTTATACTATGTAGTGATTACTTACCTCAGATTAAATGAAAGCAAACTGAAACTGATTGGTACCTATTATTAGAAGCATTTATGGATAATACCTACTTGGAAAAACTCAAATCCTAAATCACGACATAAATCAATTCTTTCTTTACCTAGGTAGGTAAGTACATGAAAGATGGGTGCGTTTTTCAAAGACAATGTAATCACTACGTCTAGCGTTTTTTTTTAAAACGTTATTACGATACGTTATGTAGGTATACTTAAAAAAATAAGGAATAAGATAATGAACAAATAAAAACACATTTTTATTAAACATAATTTATTTTTATTCATCATCCTGTATAATTATTTCATCAAGAAAAGCTGCTGGTGCTGCGATATTTCCTTGACGTCTGGCCCATCCCAAATACCAAACTAGGGTCATAGTGTGAGCGCAGCAACCTACAGTGCGCCGGCCCACTAAACAGTTGCAACAGTATTTGACTATGCCGGTTCTGGGAGTCAAATAATGTATCCCACATACCTATTGGCTGTCAAATGGTCATTACAAACCCGGGCTTCTTTGGGCAGATAATATTTGTTATGACTCAGTATTATAGCTCTTAATTTATCAGAAATACCATGCAATGATGTGCTTTCACAGTTTGGGAATACACAGTGATGATTAGTGTTGGCTGCTCTTCTATAATCTGGTAATGTAATTTCATTAATTGAATGTGTTGCTTGTGCCTCTGGGGGTACCTCCAGTGCTTGGGGCTCCTCTAATACTTGAGGCTCCTCTAATACTTGGGGCTCCTCTAATACTGGAGGCTCCTCTAATACTGGAGGCTCCTCTAACACTTGGGGCTCCTCTAACACATGGGGCACCTCCTGCGATGGTAAAGCACTTGGCCAGGATCTTGATGCATCAACAGTAGCACTGCGTCGAGCTTCTCTTTGTACCCGCAGCCAGCAAGAATGGCATACAAAATCATATTCGGATATCTGAAATAAAATAAATATAAGATGAATGTAATTCTACCACCTAGTTTATGCAACAATAAATTCATTTATCATTTAATTATCAACATGCCTTAGTTTTCATTTATATTTAGTGATAATAAACTCTTAAATTCCGTTTTATTAACAACTCTTTATTTAAAAAATTCATACCTCTCGTGGTGCTACTCTGATTTCTATGATAGCAAGCATTGCCTGTTGCAGCTCAGAAGGATTACATCTTAATATTCTGTCACTTCGTCTTCGCAAAATGGATAATCCACACAATAGACACACATTAGTGTGGCCTTGGTGACTTGGTCCAGCTTGTTGATCTGCATTGCCAGAAACATCTTGTTGCAAATTCTCTTTTACTGCGAACATTGCCAGATCTCTGCAAGCTTCGCATACAACATCTTCTAAAACCTGTTAATATAAAATATATTGTAGTTACTGCTTTCGTTTGCCTAGCGCGATTTTTTATGTCTTCCAGATAGGTACTTACAACTCGTGGGTATACCCAGCTGCAAAGTAATCCAGCAACTCTCTGGTCAAGAGCTAAGACTGGATATCGGCGCAGTGTTTACGAAGTATTTATATTCTCTTTGAGTGTGTTGGCATATATTACAATTTACACATAAATAGCGCGTGCGCCGACGATCTCTACCGTGATCTGCCATTGTCCAAGTTCACAACAAAAATCCGATTCACCCGGCAAAATCAAAGTCCAGAAAGAAATAGCACGATGTCACGAAAAAGCAATATCGGAGTCCAAGGGCACGCAGTAGTCACACGGGGCAATATCAATCAGTCCATAAACAGTCCAGGTCGCGTAAAAATAAATATAAAACCGAAAGAGCACACAAAACACAGCCGAAACGAAAAACGCAGAAGTATTCGTAGGTAGGTAGCCAGAGCCGGCGATCGGCGTTTATCAATCAATCTGTCATTGTCAAAAACAAAATGTAGTGCGGAACGTATCGATTCGATTTTATTTTTCGATATTATTTAAATCGATCAACATTATAACGAACCTTATTATGATTACAAGTTGCATTGCTTTAAATATGGCTTTGATATCAGGTTAATTAAAGATGAAAGAACCGTGCATTTCAATAACACAAACAGCACACAAAACTAACCCTTGCCGGGTCGATTGACCGATCGATTTTATAGATCATTCGCTTAGTTATCGACGCATACCTAGTTCAATCACTATTTTATAGTAAGATTTTGAATGCAGATCATTTGATATGCTTTTTATAAACAGAAAATAACTCCGGCTATTACGAAAAGGAGTCATTAATAGAAAAATCGTTTAAAATTATTTCAATTTGTTTTATATAAGTGAAATCTATGGACGCTAAAATAAATCCAGACAAAATTTTGCCATTGTTCTTTAAGCAATGAAGCAACTGGAATTGGACAGGCACCTGGTTTCCTAAAGACGGTATTAGATTTTGAAATATTATATTAGAATAATTTACATTATAGAAAATATCATTTTTAATCCCACTAAATATCACAACAAAGAAGTCCTACCTTGGGAACCGCGAAGCTCAGGGCTACTTTTAAACAGAAAACCATCCCACCTCTAGCAAGTCTAGTCTAAAACTTAATATTATCCACCGTCTTTAGTAGTATCAACGTACCACCCACAGTGGGCGGTAGCAAATTTGGGAGTTTATTGTTTCTAAACTGACGTAATCAGAACACAGTATTGCAAATACCCATGAATATTTAAAATATTATTGCTGGCGACTTATTGACTTCTCAACCAGCGGATGTACCTACTCACTTTCCAAATATAACAGTTCAGCAGAGGTCTAATCAACCTTTTATTTGCAACGGTCAGCACTATAATTGCTTTTGGGTGGTAACATTGGATTGGACATCGTGTTAGACGTAGGCTAAACGGCATTTACATACAAACAAAACCCTTCTATTCCAAAACATTTTTTAACTTGGGGTTCTCGGTTAGTGCTTGACTTTGCTGGTCATTACATCGGTCATTACGATAGTAATATTAATATTTGATTACAAATGATGCATACTCTAAACATCTACCTGGTTAATTATATCTGAAGAATGAAGTGACGAAATATCAATAGGTGATCAATTGAACTTGCAAAGTGAAGTTCGATCACTATTATATGAGTCACTTCATTCGAAGATATAAAATCACCCACCCATAGTAGGTATGATTCTACCCACCCAATAAATTTTAAATTTTCTCTGAAGAAATGAAGACATCGCCTTGCGGACAGAGCCAGCTAAGGCAAGGCTACCCTCAAAAAAAAAAAAAAACATGAAATCGAGTAAATCGATTTACTTTTAAAATCGTGCGACTGCCTAGTAGGTTTAAAGTACTACCTGGTTAATTATATCTTCGAATGAAGTGACTCATATAATAGTGATCGAACTTCACTTTGCAAGTTCAATTGATCACCTATAGTAACTTCACATACTTTTAAATATCTACAATATCTTTGCTTTTTGTATATGTAAAATTAAAATTTACTTACTTATCATTATCGCCTTAGCAGTATGGTTTACTATGTTTAAATAAGATAATGTTATATAAGATAATATGATATTATTTGTTATGTTTAAATAAGATAATATAGGAAAATTATGTGAGATATACACACAATTTTCCCATATTAAATATAGTTACATACTGCTAAGGCGATAATGATAAGTAAGTAAATCATTAACTTGTCACATAAGTAGGTAAGGATGGATGTAATGTCTGAACAAAAATGTATACGTGAACACAATCGTAAAAAAATTGAGGCTAAATTAAAACATGATTGAAACTTGCGATTAATATTTAGCTCACCAGCGCGTTCGTCTTTTTATTTGTTGTTTATAAATATTGCACATCATTATGGCAATATTTCAACATGGTACTCGTACCTATTTTCTCAAAATCCAGATAAAACCAATTTTCCAACCATTCGCTGCGTCTCAATAAGCTTATGTGCTTCTTTCAAATTGGCTGCATTAATTGGTGAAAGTGTCTTCGTCATAGTGTGTTTCAGTTTTCCTTCGTCTACCAACTTAGAAACCTCTTGTAGAATATCATGATATTTAAATTTGTCAGGTGTTTCGAATTTGGCTTTCGTCCACAACATTTCATAAACTAACGTCACACTTTTCTGTTTAAGCGTTGTGATATCGACCAAACCAGTACTCTCGACTAACAGACAAATCTTTCCTTGCGGCTTAATCACTTTTGTCAAGTTGTCCCAGTATGGGAAGGGATCGTAGTTAACTAAAATAAAGTCAACGCCGTCTTTGTAGCCATTTGTTTCGAGTTGTGGCAATAGATCTTGTGTATGATTCAAAACTAAATCTGCTCCGAATTGCTTGGAAAAATTTACAGTTTCTGGCCGAGACGCGGTACCGATCACATTAAGACCTATGTTCTTCGCCAGTTGACTTGCAATGGATCCAACGCCTCCAGCGCTATTGATGATAAGCAGAGTTTTATCTTTATCCTTTTCCGTTATCGCCAGTCGATCGAATAAAGATTCGTGCGCCGTCACAGCTACCACAGGCAATGCGGCGGCTTGCTCGAAGGTCAAGGTCTTTGGTTTGGTTCCAAATAGAATTTGGTCTAAAGCGACGTATTGTGCGTTGGTTCCATTTCTTCTTACGTCTCCGAAAAAGAATACTTCATCTCCTGTTTTGAATAAGTGAGCGTCTGGTCCAGTGGCGACAATAACACCAGATCCATCCCACCCTAAGATGCGAGGTTTCGTTTCAACGTTCGGCTTCGGAGCGCGTTGCTTAGCATCGAAAGGATTCATTGCAATTGCTTTCACTTCTACCAAAACATCACTTTTCTGCAATTCTGGCACTTCGGTTTCTAAATCTAGAAGACTGTTTGGGTCTGTGATCGGCAGATACTTGTACAAGCCGACAGCTTTCATTTGTTTTGGGATATTTTTAGCAATCGTTGATTGCCCTCTTACGGCAGTAATAACGTTCTTTGCGACAAACATGGTTTTTGAATAGATAATTAATATTGAAAGGTATTTTGTAGTCGCAAATGCAATACTAACTTTTATTTCTTTATGACAAAAAAATCGAGTCAACTTGGCTCCAGTATTTATGTAGACACAAAACAAATATTCATTGAGCGGGGCTTCCAACTACAACCGTATAAAAAAGTTGAAAATTTCGTTGATAACATATCAATGACACCGGTTTTATGAATAACGTTGTTTGCGTTATTCATTCATTATTTACCAAAGTAAATTTTAAAAGGATAAAATAGGAACTTCGCATACTTTTTAATTATCTACAACACCTTTGATTTTTCTATGTAAGTTGATCGTTCTGACTCTCGGTATACTGACTTTGACGGTGAAGCACCAAAAGTGCCTTGATTTGGCCATTTTATTTATTAAGCGGCATGTTGGCAAGCTATACTGATAAATAAATAATCTGGATAGATGATAAAATAAAACGACAGTCGCTAGTCGTCATGATGCCACATTCCGGTAACTTGTACAACAAAACAAGTTACCAGCATGACAAGCAAGAAATATAGCATTAATATTGTGTAACTGTCTTAGGTAGGTTTGATAATTGTATTCAGAAATTATTTCATGTGCGTGCAACCACACAAATCTAAATATAACCTGATTATTTAGTTTTTTGTGCGTGTGACTGTTAAACCTTGAGTCCGGTTGACGCTGCCGCGCTGATAGTATGGAAACGCGATCGTGATGTCTCCTTTTTCTTGTATTTGGTACAGCAGCGCCTTTATAGTGCGGATAGGGACTACTTAAATCCTATACCAATATAGACGTCTCGATATTATCGTAAACTGGACTAGGGGCATAAGAATAAATAATAACGTCTATTCTTATGCTAAGGGCTCAGATTAGAATGTTTAAGTTTATTTTATGTTTGACTTAGCTTGGGATATTCTTAAATCCATGTGTGTAATATATCTGACAAAGAACTAGGTAATTTGAGGTAGTGTAATTTCGTGGCAGTGGGCCGGCCATTTCTCGCGAGGAACCGACAACCGCTGGGGTAAACGAGTTCTTGAGTGAAGACCGTGACTCTGCAAACGTATTGAAGGAGGCCCTCCGTACAGGAGGTATAACGATCCGCGTAAGACTGCAGGCAGATGCTGGATGCGGCAAGCTGAAGACAGGGCGCTATGGCGCTCATTAGGGGAGGCCTGTTTCCAGCTGTGGACTAATATAGTTGGTTGATGATGATGTACGAGTATAGTCAGAATTTTTATGAATAAAAAAATTAAACTTCATTTTAAATGCTTGTTAAACCTTTAATAAGATATGACTATTTTCGAATACACCTTAACATTAAATTTCAATACACAATTTACAAGCAGATCATCTTTCATATCACAGAGTACGCGCAACAATTCACAATATGCAAAAATAAGTTTACTTTCAATTCTCGTAAGCTATATTTTGTTTTAGAGCGTAGATGTGTCTTCAAATCAAATTGGACTAGATTAGATACTTCTAAAACATAAATCTTTACTAACAACGAAAATTACAAGCAAGGAATAGAAAAATTACAACTAGTATTTACAATTGAAACCATTGAGCTAAATGCAGACGGTTGCAAACAGTCTAAAGGTAGCTCAATTGATCCATGTCAATACTTCTATAATGTGGCAAGTTTTAAAAAACTATAAACGAACTTCACATTTTATAAAGCAAAAATAACAATATCTTTAATTTAGGTAGGTACTATTTAATTTAGGTTGGTACTCGAAGTCATTAAATAATAAATAAATGTTCTGCTTAAGTGTCGCGACACATCTGCAATTCTGCATCTGCGGGTCGTACGGCGATCGTTCGGTTATTACACTCGCAGTGTTTTTCAAGTTCAAATTGACACCTTCAGAATAATTTTATAAATATTTATACCTCGTTCTTATAAGTAAAAGGACAAAGTCCTATTCTTATTGTCGTTAATTGAATGTTACGTTGTCTAGGCCCTCAGAATTGAACAGCTGTCGCCGTCATGAACTAAAAACTCCTTTGCACTCATAAGGTATTTTGCTGAAATAAGCGCTCCTATATAGAGGTTCGCCGCTACGCTGACTGCGACGTCATTTTGTCGCTGATGTGTCGCTACCTACACTAAAATAATCTTTCTTCTAGCTAGTCTTTAAGCTAGTATCTGTTTTGTTTTCAAAACACTTTATTCAGGAAATCAGTGGCTAAACAATTGGTCAGTACGGGTGAGAGATAATCTAATAATTAAGAAATTGCAAAAAGATAATTTTACCTTAGGTACATACATATATATAAAATTAACTTAAATAAGAGTACATGAGATCAATTGAATTATTATGAAACAGGTAGTAATGGATTAATTATTGTTTGTTCCATGTTACTAATAATAATTAGTTGAGCAAAAGCGCTCTAAACCGGTTTGTATTAAATATCGCATTTTTTAAACCACACATCCTACATCACACTTGATTACTATAATAGGCTAAAATTATTAAAATTATAGGTAAATATCCAAAATAAAATATTAAAATGTCTTTTGTAATGTGGTGTTAAATATTCATAGAAATCATACATCAGTTTCTAAATAAGTGTAGTGTTGTGTCCCGTTCCTACGAATGCGATATCCTATTCCTATCCTTCGCACAAATGGCTGCAACGGTTCCTCTTAATTTACATATATATGTATATAATTTACTCACGAAAAAATAGATACCTATCTTATAAAACAAAGTTTCGAAACGTTAATCAAAGCTTAAGTAATTTTAATGTCTTATATTTCGTCGAACATTTAAAGGTTGATTGCGATTGCGAGGCATGTCAATGTCACATCATCATTCAAACGTCCAATAGTAAAAAGCCTATCCATAGGTAATTTCAACATTAATCTTTGGTATACTTACTTAGGTACATTACGTGCAATAGTTCAGGTACACACGTACGTATTCAAGTGGTATTCTAGTCCATTGAAATGTTACATTTTTTAGGCCTAACCTTGCGTTTTTTAGAGGACGCAATTTTATTTTTTTGATGAGTAGGGGGGGTCAGTGTAAAGCTAAAACCAAGTTTGTGGGGTCGCCACCCTTGTCCCACGGCCGCCATCTTGAAAATAGGGGTTGAAATGGTTTTTACGATATATCTCTTAAACTATTTATTTGATAAAAAAAATTGTTAGCATTTTTCATTGCAAATTAAATTCTCTACAACTTTAGTCCAGTAACTTTTTGTCGTAGAACTAAAAATAAAAAAGTTATAAGCGAAAATCTTCAGATATTCGAGAAAAAATATATATTTTTCGATGTAACTTTTTTTTTATCATTTTACGCAAAAATGATATCTGACCATTTTTGTAGATCGTTTTCTGAGGAACAACTTTTATACGCATAATTTTTTCATTAAGTCAATAGCTAAGGTTTTACAGCGCTCTGAAGTGAGTACTATTTACTATACCTATATTATACGTGTGTACTAAAATAATATGTCATCAGTTATTGTTTTTTTTTATTTACTTTGTTATTATAATTTTTTATAATTATAAATTTTGCAATATTATTAAAAAATAATTATTGACTCTTTTTCACTCCATACCAGGATTTAACCATTATTGATTTTTAAATAATTTTAAATCTGATGGCCGTTACCGAGAAGACAGCTCGCTTTCATACTTTCCGAGTCTACCATCAGGTCCAGTCGTGGCTTGGTAATTATAATGATCCTGAAGACTGGGGCTGGAAAAAATATGGAAAATTATTGATGCCAGTACAGAACTCTAAACCTCCAGCACCCCCTGAGCTTCTAAAATTGATCTTTTGCAAATGCAAAGGAAACTGTGGAGCGATGTGTGGATGTCGAAAAGCAGGACTGAAATGTTCAGCAGCATGATTCCATTGTTCTGGAGAGACTTGCAGCAACGTAATGGAACTCTCAGAATTAATAGAATTAATGAATGAAAATGACTTTGATGATGAACCGCCAACATTAACACCTCTTCCTTCTCCAGTTCTCCCACTGGTATTTAATTCGGAAAGCCGATCAGATGCTGAGCCGCAGCCTGGTCCATCGAAACGACTGAGGACGGAGTTCTAATTAAAAAAAAGAAAATCACCGTGGATTATAACTATTGGGGATACCACGTAAAACAAAGCGCCTCTAGACTCTACCTCGTGGGTGGTGGGGAAAAGAGTCAATAATTAATTATTAATAAAATAGCAAAATTTGTAATTAAAAAAGTTATAACAAAATAAAAAAAACAATAACTGATGACATATTATTAATACACACGTATAATATAGGTATAGTTAAGAGTACTGAAAAATAGTACTCACTTCAGAGCGCTGTAAAACCTTAGCTATTGACTTAATAAAAAAAATATGCGAATAAAAGTTGTTCCTCAGAAAACGATCTACAAAAATGGTCAGAAATCATTTTTGCGTAAAATGATAAAAAAAAGTTACATCGAAAAATATATTTTTTTTCTCGAATATCTGAAGATTTTCGCTTATAACTTTTTTATTTTTAGTTTTACGACAAAAAGTTACTGGACTAAAGTTGTAGAAAATTTAATTTGCAACGACAAATGCTAACAATTTTTTTTATCAAATAAATAGTTTAAGAGATATATCGTAAAAACCATTTCAACCCCTATTTTCAAGATGGCGGCCGTGGGACAAGGGTGTCGACCCCACAAACTTGGTTTTAGCTTTACACTGACCCCCCCTACACATCAAAAAAATAAAATTGCGTCCTCTCAAAAACGCAACCCCAAATGTAACTTTTCAATGGACTATTCAACCATTGAAAAGGTAACATTACATTTTATATCAACAAGAAATAATTGAATTTTACACTAACAAACTAATTATACAGTTTAAATAAACCGAGGATTAGACAATCAAAAACATTAATAAAAGTGAATCTACAGCAACAAACTTATCACAATTCTAACGTGGATAAATAATTTTATCTACTTACAAACTACTTTAGGCTAATGAAAACGTTATAGAACATACTGAAGTTGATGATGATATGTTTAGCCATATTCATTATTTTGCTCTATAAGCATAATACTGCATTTTTGTACCATATACGTACAGTTCTCTACTTCGTTTCATAAATTAAACATTATTTTCGTAGACGTTTATCGTTTTGATTTAGCTGCCTTTACAATAATATTGATTTTATCTCCAATAGTTTTCATTAATTATTTTCAATACCTAGCAAATAAAACATTCCATAGACATTTTTCGTTTTGATTTAGCTGCCTTTACAATAATAATTAATATTATCCCAATAATAATTGATTTTAACTCCAATACTTTTCATTCATAATTTTCAATACCTACATTCTTATACATTTGAAGTTCAAAACAATTTTTGTAAGGCATTGTAACATTGTAACCTTGTCACGAACATAAAGAAATTTTTTGAATTGAACAAAGTTCCAATGCATTCCGTACCTGTTTTTTCAGTAACTATCCATTCTTATATTTTAAACTATAGCAAAGCAACAATACATTTTGGATTCTCTCTTATGATTGAGATCGAGTTAACCGTTTTGATTTCTAGCGCTTTTGTCATTGATATCGCCAAGTACCTATTCCCACGGAATTCTGACTAGCTGGCGGAACTGATGCAAGTGTTGGTCTATTGAACAGCGTATTGGCATACATCATGCTCTCCGGTGCATTCCACGCTGGGTCGGTGCGTGGAGTCCCATATCCCGGGACCGCAGCGCTGACACATCCCCGCTAGGGTACACGGTATTCTGACTAGCTGGCGGAACTGATGCAAGTCTTGGTCTATTGAACAGCGTATTGGCATACATCATGCTCTCCGGTGCATTCCACGCTGGGTCGGTGCGTGGAGTCCCATATGCCGGGACCGCAGCGCTGACACATCCCCGCTAGGGTACACGGTATTCTGACTAGCTGGCGGAACTGATGCAAGTCTTGGTCTATTGAACAGCGTATTGGCATACATCATGCTCTCCGGTGCATTCCACGCTGGGCCGGTGCGTGGAGTCCCATATGCCGGGGCCGCAGCGCTGACACATCCCCGCTAGGGTACACGGTATTCTGACTAGCTGGCGGAACTGATGCAAGTCTTGGTCTATTGAACAGCGTATTGGCATACATCATGCTCTCCGGTGCATTCCACGCTGGGCCGGTGCGTGGAGTCCCATATGCCGGGACCGCAGCGCTGGCACATCCCCGCTAGGGTACACGGTATTCTGACTAGCTGGCGGAACTGATGCAGTAAGCCTCGTGCTTTGCGGAGGATCAGGCGGCCATCCATGTACATTGCTGTAAATAAAAAATGTAAGGACATGAATTGTCTTTGAAAACAAAACATCCAAATCTCCCCAGCTGCCAATGAATCGGCGGCGTAGGTAGGTAGGTACGCTTCGCTGACTCCGATCAAAAATGATTTCGTCATAAAAATGAAATAATGTTTGTTGTAGATACCTATTAACAGTTTTATTTTGTATTAAGCTTAGCTAACTATAACCTTTTGCGGCAAAACGCGGTAATTACCTACTTTATTGATAATTTATGCACCAATATGGCATTTGGCAGTTTTCTTCAATCAACAATCCCTCAAAATTTCCTATAAAAATAGCTCAGATGATATATTACCACATCAAAAGACTCACCCAAAGAGCTAAAATGCAGCAGCATCTCATCAGTATTAAGATCTTGTGCGATGACGTCATCCTGGTACACCGCGATGATGGCTAAGCACAGGAACAGATGGAAATAGTCTGTCTGATAGTTAGCCCAGCAGGCTTCCCACATACGCAACGCCACTGCCTCGGTGAACTCTCGCTTGAAACAACTGAAATTCAAAAAAAACATCTATCTAAGTAGGTACCCATAACACAAGCTCTGCTTAGCTTAGGGATGCTGTGTGGATTCTCCAACATAGGGACTTAGGGACACAGAAGGTGACTTTGTTTTATACTATCTAGTGATTAGGAATTGACGGCATTAGGTAATCCACGACTACTCTCTATTCGTCTTGACAAACACAAGGAACGTGATAAATATCCGATAAAATTTGTTATTGTTCACAAATCGCGAAAGTTTAAATAGTTTTGAAATTAAAAATCAAGATAATCAACATTTCGAAATCCTTTGGTGACTTTTCTTGGAACAATCAGAACAACTTCACCGATTTCATCAATTATTTAAGGTACTTAATTATAGCTACACTCGATATAGTCACATGGGAAACTATTCGTTTCACGCTTTTGGGAGACTACGATAAGACAGACATAAGCACACATTGACACTTTCATTAAGTAGGTTGGTACTTTGCTAGATATTATTTTCGCGTCAAGAATTAAAAATAAGTAAATTAACAAAGTTCGGAACACAGAAGGCGGAGGGGAGGCGAAGGCGTGCGAGTTGTATTCTATGGAATACTATGAAAGCCTACACACACACCGCAGGCCGTGACGTGGCGACGCGGTCGCCTCCGTTCCGCCTCCGGCTTCAGTGTGTTTCGAACTTAAAACCATGAAAGTATAAGTAATAAAAGTAAAATTAATAAATTACTCACAGCAATATCCAACGGTGACAGAAGAGTAACTCCATTGCGTCGACGTGCTTCTCCAAATGCTTGTAGAAATGCGGCAGCATCAGTCGAATTAACTCTCTGAGATAACTCTGAAATATGATTGAGAAAAAAATCCATTTATCGTTTATGTGATAGACAGGTGAAATTGAGAGAGAGATGATGTATTTATGTTGCCGCTATAACAACAAATCTAAAAAACCGAATCAAATAAATGTGAAATAAATGGGAGCTCCCATACAATAGAAATAGATTTTTGGATTTTCGGAACTCTTCGTGCGCAAGACCGATTCGCACGGCCGTTTTTATGAAACAGAAACTTTAAACTTTCCACTTCTATCTACCGCCCATTAAGAACATTGCTTTGTTACGTTTTGATTGAAAAGGACTTGTAGGCTTTCATAAATCGCTGAAGTACCGTACGGCATCAGTTTCTTGTCCTTTTGCCATTTAAAATCTGGCCGGTTCACATAAATGTTTCTAGATAAAATACATTGATGTAGGCCGGCCCTAGATCAAGGTATTCACCGCTCCCCGGGTCGTCACATAGGTACTGTGTACTGTTCTGTTTCACTCCATACAGTTTCATCATTTGAAGACCGATGTGGCACGGCAGGCAAAGGTCCGCCTGCGACGCAGGAGATTGCGTTTTCATTCACTCTCTTCTGTCTAACTTACGTGAGCTTTCATGCAGTTCATTCAATATTCGGCTCATAATACCATTAGGTACTTAGGGTCAGTTTAGCGTACATAAGTTAAACTAACGCTTAAGCTGTCTGAAATCTTACCAGATTGTTATCCATATCGTTGTCAGTGGGCGTACAAACGAATATCGTCCTTTGCATGAGCCCGACGAAGCACCAGAACGCCTCCGCTTCGCATTTGATTTCGCACAGCACCGGCGCCAAAAGATCACTCATTCCTTGCGTGTATCTGGAAAGTTATAGGCATACCTATTTTGATAGAATCTTCTAGAAACCTTCTGCATAAAAAGGTAACACAATTCCTTAAACAGCCTTCAGAAACATGGCACTTCGTTACGCTAACTCGAAACGCTTACTATTTTTGTATTGGTTAAATTAACTCACCCTAGAACCGGATTGTACACAGCATAATTCAGCAAAATATTCTTCATAATCTCGACATTGTAATTGTTATCGCCGGCAAAATATGGATTTCCTCTATCAGTTCTAACAACGTCCTTTTCAATGACACATTGCACATTCTTCCAGAACAATGCGTATTGGTCGGGTGACATCTTTTCTACTCTTCTTCTCGTTATTTCTTCGTACTCTCTTACTCTCATTTGCAGAATTATTTCCCTCTCGTCATATGTAGAGTTGTAAGGATAGCAGTGTAATAAGAACGGCCAAACTTCTCTACGCAGCTCTTTGTCAAGACCTCCGAAAAAAACACATTTTCTCAAATATAGATCGTCTTCAATAACCCCCTTCCCGTTCTGAACTTTCTCGTAGAAGAATTCGGGGCTTATGTTTGAAACTTTGCCTTCCTCCGGATGTTGCTCTGATTTTTGTACTTCTGGACGGCAAACCATGAAATGGCGATAAGGTAAGTTTGGTTCTTCGGAACCTGAAAAACCATTAAACCGTATTTAAAAAGTATACGCTGTTTACAGTACTAGTTTTTAACAAGAGAAATTGATAAATTCTTACCAGGAGTGAGTTTGATGTTGTGCAGCAGTGAATGCCACCTGTGCAAGACTTGCGCCAAGTGGTCCAGCCCTCCATGGTGGAAGTGCAGTATCTTGTACTGCGATTCTCGTGAGGCTACCACCAGCTGCCCACAGGTGCAGTTGTCATCGTTGAAGAAAAGACGGAGCGAGCGCATCTGGCTCAGGTCTACCGAAAATCTGGTGAGAATATAATATACAATATACTGGGTGTCAACATTACCAATGTTACAACTAAATACCTAACGATATTAATCTCGTGTCTGGAAATATAGAATTTATTTTTATTTTACATATTATTATTACGAGTGAGACCTTTGAAAAAGTAAGAAATATGTTAACTTATGTAGGTAGCCTACCTAATTCAAATTTTCTATTGACCTTTTAAATGAAATTAGAAGTTCGCTGATTCGTAATCAAATCAAGTCGTCACACTCAAAAATTTGCGTAAATGATTTGACCTTTCTCTCAATTTACTTTAATCAACGACGATGTTATAAACTCCTAAGCTACGGGGATCCTCTGACTCAAACAATGCGTAAGTGGATCAATGCTTGAAAGCTCCTAAAGGTCGAGAGAATATAGCATTCCTGAAGGGGCTTGAAGGAATTATTATCGTTTTTAATGAATAAGTGATGGGCGTAGGTATGCAACTCAATTCAAGGCACGCAAAGGAAGGATTCCACAGTATAAATCTATTCTGGTATGATATAGTAGGAAAATTATTTCATAGGAATCAAAATAGGTTATATAGGTAGAGATGTAGGTAAATAGAATGTAAAGCATTATCGTATAGGTACGTCCTTACAATAACGTACTTATCTACTGACTCTGAGCCCAGTTAAAACATGTCATTATCGAAATCTTGATTGTTATTATCTTCACTGACTTTTCACCCATTCATGATCACATTAATCGCTATCATGATCTCAGCGACGACGCTACTGAGTGCCATATTTCGCCGATGCAACGGTGTAAGGTGACATAAACAAAACAAATAGGCCACCCTAATGACCGAATGTTTTGCATTCGTTTGAATATATCAAGTCTTTATCGTCGATAAACCTTTAATTTAATCCACATTCTAGTACCTACGGCATCGAACGATTATAAACTGATTGTAACTTTGCCATGACAATCTATCTTTACCTTGTAAATAATGATATGTTATTCGTTTGCTGTTATTTTGATATGCATACTAGTTCTATAGTTCCCTATTAATATTACCTAAGTATATATGTTATGTATTTCCAGCTAGCTTCCATTTTAAGTTAATCTAAGTCTGAATGATTCATTACCTATGTATGAACTTTGCCCTCTGCCTTTTCCCGAGGAAAGCGATGTGAAAATGTAGATGTTCATCGCCAAATCTTTTGTGTGGGCGGAGTGAAAGGTATAACATAAGTACATGAGAAGGATCAGACAAGAACTTATCAGATCCAATGACGGTGAAGCTCTACAATCAACGATAAACAACGCTAAACTGGCTCAACCAACTAAAAAGAGCTGAGTAGCTAAGCAAAGCTTGTGTTATGGGTATCTCCTAGATGACTGTTAAAGGCACAGTTAAAGGTACCTCACCTACTCAATATTACTTACATAGATATTTTTTATTATACATAGAAAACACCACGAACCCCGGAACAAATATTTGCGATCGTACAAACATTTTCGAAAGGTGGGAATCGAACCCGAAAAAGTTAAAGACATTAAGTTTGGATATCTAGTAAGTATCGTTTAGCAATATTAATGAGCAACTTACCTTCGACATTTGAGCGGTGTTTTCCTCTGTGGCACCGGAGAGCTGTGCACGCTATCTGGAAACACCAGGTTGTGCTTCAGCGCTAGGAACTCAGGCGTGCTCATCCAGTTTGGGTTGCCCTCGTCACACGAGCTCATCGACAGAGATCTGATAAACCTCTCCCCTGTCACTGAGTCTGGCGTCAAATCCACGTTCTCAATTGTAGGGTTCGCTATTGTTATGTTTACTGACGTCATAGACTGGGAACGCACATGCTTATCGTTTACAATCACATCGTCTTTGTCGAAAGATTCAGTGAATACATTGTCTTTAGAATCAATGCTCTTTACCGTGGGCTTTGAACTGGTGGATATTTCCGTGGTGTCGTTGTATGATTGGATGCTCTGCTTGTCGGAGTTAGATGTGAGGCTTGTCGTTTCAGAGGAGTCAGAAAACGCATTGTCGTTGCTGGGATCTTTTTTCTTGGAATCATTTTGCTTTATAACTCTAGGTTTAGCTGGTTTGATTGCGCAAACTTCGTCGCTCGGACTGGTTTCAACCGCTGAGGGGCATCTACGCAGCGTCGAATTAGGAATCCAGTTTAGGAATAGCGTCGGTCGTTTAGTGTTGTTGTGTTGATCGGTGAACACTTTAGTCGTAACGGTTAGGTAACCGGGGTGGTGGATTATGTCTAGTTCGTGGCGGGCGACTGTAGGTGGATGAACGCAGACATTGTTCTTGCAGAAAAGTATTTCGTTGTCGACGTAATTGAGAGGCTCGTCTTCGTCGAACTCAAGGCCGAGGAAGTAGCTAGAGGCTCGTTTGATTAGTTCCGGGAGCGGCATTGTGTGCACATGTATTTTTCACATAATTTTCTGCGGATTGTGAGAGTTTGGGGACAGTACAGCCCCATTCAAGCGCGGAGTGTGTACTAAGCGCGCGCATGTAAACACCCACGGCGCGGTGTTGATAACGCCTGTATTGATCGCGACTAGAATAGCACGTCTTTGAACGTCATAATGGTTCGCCAGGACTGTTCGAGTAGAATAATTTAGGAAAATAACTCAACTTTAAGCCTACCCTTTGGAGATAAAGATTCTTTACATAGAAGATCTTATTCAGTTCAGTAACTTCAGTACCTACCTAGGTATTCAATATTGTATTGCTTATCGAAAATAATATTTTTATTTTAGACCAACAAACAACTTGTGTAAGTATACTAGTCTGTAGTTGGTACCTACTAGATACAGAGTTTTGTAAGTTTAAGTACTTACTTACCTACCTACTTACTCTCGGAAAGGACACCTACCTACCATAAAAGACAAAAAGGTAAGTAGGTATAACATAGTTTAGGAAAGAAAAGTACGTAGGTCTCTAAATAGGTAGGTAATTAAACATGTGAAGACTAAATAATCTCACAAATTCCCGCATTAATGTAATGACCTGTATAGGTCCTAGGAGGTCTTTTAAATGTTGAGTTGGTAAGTTGGTAGGTACTTAGGTATGTAGACGACAATAATAAGTTGAATTTAAGGAGTAATGTAGGTACCTGTGGGAAGCCTGTGGGTAGGTATTACTAACCCAACTCATCCACATTCCTCATTCTCCGACATCCCTCTAAAAGTATAATTAATTGTGTCTCAGTTAAAATATAGGTAAAGCTTCTAAAATATTGATATCAAGTTGATGTCTACATAACTCTGAAGAGTTCACTTGCTTCACAACACCACACAACACAACCAAGGAACATAATATACAGGTTGGAACATTTAAATCGGTCAGTATGGCAAAGTATTAAACTACAAGACATACAAAGATCTCTTCCTAGGAACCATGTCATCGATTTTAGTGACAAGAAAAACTGCACGCATAAATTCGATAAAATCTTGTTCTCAGTCCGGGAATCGAACCCTGATGTTTTGAAACATAAAAAAATAAACTATTTTAGTTAGATATCGATTGTAAATGTTACTAAGAAACGTGATGTCTAAAATTAATAAAATGCATTAAAGTCGATGACATTGTTCCTTTAAAGAGAACTTCGTAGGTATGTCTTATGTAGTTCCAGATTTTCCCATACTCCATACTGACCGATTTAAATTTTACATACACCTTGTATTCCAGGCGTTATTGTAGGTAAACAAACTTTATTTATCGCAATCATCCAAAGAGGTAGGTAAGATAGTAAAAACTTACTTATCTCTATGGTGCCTGTAGACGAAGATGATTTGATTCATAGAAAGAAAGAATTAATTAATTGATTTGAATCTATGAAGTTTTTTCACACCAAAATTCTGGTAACATGAAACTTCTGCGTGGAACGGAATGTAAATAATTCGAACGCGATCCGTCAGATGGCGTTAGAACTAATATTGCCACATTCATCACTTTCAAGCGAGTTCTAACGACTTTTGACTTTGCCATTCCGGCCATTTACTGCTCATTGTTTAGGTCCCTAATGTAATTCACTGTCTCTCTATGCCACGTATTTAAGAAACAATTCATATTTTTAGACGTTTCAGCATCTTTGACGGGTGCTACTAATACTATCAATGCTAATATAACTCTGTACGTCTCTGTTACGCTTTCACGCCTAAAGTACTGAACCGATTTAAATTTGGTCCTAACAATTAGTTTAAAGAAAAGACAAAGGCTCCTTTTTAATGCGCAAAAAGGGTTGTATTGTAAGTAGTTGAAACAGGAGGTGAAAGTTCGTCATTTTTGAAGCTAGAAGCTTGAAACTTATTATTTAGGCTTTTGAAAAATTTGATACCTACCCAAAGTTTGTAAAAATTACCATGAGAGTAAAATAAAAATAGGAGATGAAAGTTTATATGGAAATATTATTGTAAGTTAGGTATAGGTGGCTAACCTAAGTGACTATAAGACATAGAGACATATAGAGTATATGTAATTTTGACTGGAACTGAAAAACAAGTGTACCTACTCTTGTTTTTCAGTTCCTGGTTGCCACTAGTTGGAGTACCTTGATAATAAATCTAATTTCAAGCCAGTACCTACCGAGTTTTCGTTATGCGCGGTCACCTTCCCTATTTCATAGAACTGAGTTTCTCACAGCTAGTGGCACTTCCTGCCGCGGTGGTGGGCGGGCGTGGCGTTAACATTAAATCTGTCATTTAGTTCAAGGTTTGTTGGTAACACTTTCAGCCGCTTATTTCATTGACGCATGCGCCACACATTGCAATCAGCTGTCAGAAAGAATTATCACGTAAAAAACAAAATTATTTGTGTCTTTTAGATAATTCCCGTCAATATGGCGGGGCAAAATCCAGGTTCGCCGACAGACTTTCAATATTTCTACGAAGATGAAGTGTATAAAATCAACAATAGCGGGCAAGTGGTATTCGGCCTCGTTCTCGAGAACTATGAAGCTAACTCAAGCGATCAGGAGAGCGACGTTGAAACACCCATTCAAAAAGGTGAAATTCGAGTTGTGTGGCATCCTTCAGGCACCGAAAGAGTGATATCCGAGAAGTCGGTAAGTAAAGTTCATGATCCATTGTCTGTAGCCGCATGCCGACAAAGTTTTCTACCCAGTACCCTAGGACCTGTAGAAATGCAATTATCATGCAATATTCTTTGATGTTCTCTCTCCTTGGCCTTGGAACTGACTTAGAAGTCAATAATTATTTATTATTCAACACCTGGCTCAAGTTGCTAAATCAATAAAGCCTGTAAATCTTTGGGACTGCATGGCAGCTACCCTCTTTTTATTTGATACAACCTTACTCCATCATGTATAGTCAAAAGAACTAGAACAATGTAAAACAAAATCTATAAAAAAAAACGAATCAAATGTATGAAGAGGTATATTATTATTGTATTAGGTACACAAAGATTCTTATAGTGTTATTTCACATAGTATAATATCAGCATAACATGTCAAGTACCCTAACTGGTTAGTAGCAAAGCAGTTGTCCTTTACATATAAATACAATGCATGAGTTCAAGGATGAAAAATTATCATATACTCAGTTATCAACCATTGGTTTAGGGTCTGTAGATTACTAGTCTTGGGGTTATTTTATGTATTTTAAACGCTAAAAATTAAAAAATATCGTATCGTAGTATTGTACTAAGCATATCAGTTATCTAGTACCCATAATGGAAGCTCTACTTAGCTCGGGGCTAGATGATTTTGTGTGGATTGTAACAAATTCTTATTTGCTTCACAGGTGGGCCTAGCCGACCGTTCCCTGATGCCTGGCGATGTGGTGCGTCGGCTTATTGCAGGCAAAGACACTCAGCGTGGATACTGTCGGGATATTGTTATGAAGGCAGCACTGCAAGTTGTTGGCACCAAGCATGTTATACCGAAAGTTTCCAGCGAGAGACTGATGCCATTGGAGGAGTTTACACCTGATCTTGCTGTGTGCTTGGATTCGTGGGTTGGAACGTCTAAGGTAGATTGAAGTTGTATCAATAGATTAGGGCCTCTGTTAAAAATGACCACAATAATGACCGCTACATAAAGTACTCCTTTGGAAATGTGTTTTTCTGATAATTCGTCCTTCCTGTTGAGACAGTTTTGAAATGACTATTGTTTGGAATGACCAAGAAATTACTAAAAATATCAGTTCTTGAATTTAGTTCTTTATTCCATCGGATGTTGTTGTGGTTTTGAATAGATACAGTGTTTGAATAGATACAGATATGTATAATAAACCTGTGCGAAGCCGGGGTGAGTCGCTAGTTATTCTCAATATCTTACTATTATAATAAATGGGAAAATTTGTGTGAATGTTTGTTATGAGTAATCTCCGTAACTACTTTATTTATTTATATAAAATTTGGTATGTAGATGGTTTAGGACCTAGAATAACACATAGAATACAAAAATTTGGAAATTTTAACCTGAGGGGGTGAAATAGGGTGGTAAAGATTGTATGGAAAAAATATTGATTCATTGGTTCACTCAAAACTCCGTAAATAAACTGCAAAGTAAATAATTATCCCTTTTTTATTTTTACGAAACTACCCCTAGGCGGCGTGCAATAAATTTCTAAAATTTGATAAATAAATTTCCATGCGGGCGACGCCGCACGGTGGATCGAGCCCATACAATGGGTTGGACATAGCGTGCCTAAATTTTCAAAGTGGTAATTTCATAGAATTGAATATGCTATTCGATAGCTTTTTTAAATCTAAGCAATAAATATTCTATTGCATTTTTGGCCTTGAGTCATAGTTCAGGAGTAAATGGCATAAAACTGATTTCATTGTATGGAAAGCAACATACAAACAGAAATAGCGGGCGTATTTCGTCCTATTTCGTTCTGTGGTCTATAATAGCATGTTCTTGGCACTATACCGCAACTTTCCTTCAAAGACACATCTTGCGTTTTTTTGCGGTTTTTGAGTAACATCGAAAATAAAAAAAATGAAAAAATGTGGCCTTATTTTATTTTGCCATTCGATAGTGTTATTAAAACTAAGCAAATATTATTCCGTTGCTATTTAGCATCAGACTTATAGTGAAGGAGTAAATGGCATAAGACTGATTTCATTGCATGGAAAGCAACATACAAACAGAAATAGTGGGCGTATTTCGTCCTATTTCGTTCTGTGGTCTATAATAGCATGTTTTTGGCACTGTACCGCAACTTTTATTCAAAGACAAATCTTGCGTTTTTTTGCGGTTTTCGAGTATCATCGAAAATAAAAAAAATAAAAAATATGACCTTATTTTATTTTGCAATTCGATAGCGTTATCAAAACTAAGCAAATATTATTCCGTTGCTATTTAGCATCAGACTTATAGTTAAGGAGTAAATGGCATAAAACTGATTTCATTGCATGGAAAGCAACATACAAACAGAAATAGTGGGCGTATTTCGTCCTATTTCGTTCTGTAGTCTATAATAGCATGTTCTTGGCACTGTACCGCAACTTTTCTTCACAGACACATCTTGCGGTTTTGTGCGGTTTTTGAGTATCATTGAAAATAAAAAAAATAAAAAAATGTGGCCTTATTTTATTTTGCCATTCGATAGTGTTATCAAAACTAAGCAAATATTATTCCGTTGCTATTTGGCATCAGAATTATAGTTAAGGAGTAAATGGCATAAGACTGATTTCATTGTATGGCAAGCAACATATATAAACATAATTAAGGGGCGTGTTTCGCCGTTTTCGTTTTAAGAAGACTTTTATACACCCTAGAACGTAGCATTACCAAAAACGCCCCCTATTCCTGTTTGTATGTTGCTTCCCATACAATGAAATCAGTTTTATGCCATTTACTCCTTAACTATAAGTCTGATGCTAAATCGTAACGGAATAATATTCGCTTGGTTTGATAACGCTATCGAATGGCAAAATAAAATAAGGCTATATATTTATTTTCTTTTTTTGTTTTCGATGTTACTCAAAAACCGCAAAAAAACGCAAGATGTGTCTTTGAAGGAAAGTTGCGGTACAGTGCCAAGAACATGCTATTATAGACCACAGAACGAAATAGGACGAAATAATAATAATAAATAAATTCGCCCACTACGCCCACAATACGAAACACACAAATACGCCCACTATTTCTGTTTGTATGTTGCTTTCCATGCAATGAAATCAGTTTTATGCTATTTACTCCTTAACTATAAGTCTGATGCTAAATAGCAACGGAATAATATTTGCTTAGTTTTGATAACGCTATCGAATTGCAAAATAAAATAAGGTCATATTTTTTATTTTTTTTATTTTCGATGATACTCGAAAACCGCAAAAAAACGCAAGATTTGTCTTTGAATAAAAGTTGCGGTACAGTGCCAAAAACATGCTATTATAGACCACAGAACGAAACAGGACGAAATACGCCCACTATTTCTGTTTGTATGTTGCTTTCCATGCAATGAAATCAGTCTTATGCCATTTACTCCTTCACTATAAGTCTGATGCTAAATAGCAACGGAATAATATTTGCTTAGTTTTAATAACACTATCGAATGGCAAAATAAAATAAGGCCACATTTTTTCATTTTTTTTATTTTCGATGTTACTCAAAAACCGCAAAAAAACGCAAGATGTGTCTTTGAAGGAAAGTTGCAGTATAGTGCCAAGAACATGCTATTATAGACCACAGAACGAAATAGGACGAAATACGCCCGCTATTTCTGTTTGTATGTTGCTTTCCATACAATGAAATCAGTTTTATGCCATTTACTCCTGAACTATGACTCAAGGCCAAAAATGCAATAGAGTATTTATTGCTTAGATTTAAAAAAGCTATCGAATAGCATATTCAATTCTATGAAATTACCACTTTGAAAATTTAGGCACGCTATGTCCAACCCATTGTATGGGCTCGATCCACCGTGCGCCGCGGGGCGTAGCTAGTATAAACTAATCAATAATTTGACTATCTTACAGGCGGTTCACAGCAAGCTTCGCCTGGTGTCTTCAGACGGCTCGCGCCTCGAATACCCCGACTTAGACTCGTGTCCGTTAGAAGACTACTCGATGCGTCTCCGCCGCTCAACGCCCTACCAGTCTTCGGAGTTCTATCCGGGGCAGGTTGTGTACGGACCGCTGGGCTCTTTGGAGAGCGCTAACTGGCTCAATGTTACCAAGGAGATGAAGGCGGCTAGGAAACATAAGATGCATGATCATAAGGTATGGGATTATAGGTTTTAAAATGAGGGTATCAGAGATTAATATATGTAATCGCAGTGTTTATCATGTGAGGTTGTTTGAAGTAATTGAATAACAGCGAATATTAAAGTATAACATTTAATAGTAAGAAATATATTATTGGGTAGGATATTGGTGTTATTTCATATTTTGCTTTCTTTTGTCATTGCCTATTTCCGTCTTCGATCAATGACGCGGCACGAACCGCCATCTCAAAACCTCTATTGTAGCAGCGGAACCACAGTTGTTTCTTGCCTGTTCTAACGCATAGATTGACTATGATTCTATCTCTTACGTTTCGAAGGTCATCCCTAGGCAGTTGAACATTACATATGATTTATATTTCAGTTCACCGTAGAATCTGTGATAACGGAGAGTGTGAGCGTCCATTGGCAATGCCGAGCTTTGAGCACAACGCCCCCCGACGGAAGCTCTTCGCAACAGCCCAAGTTCTTAGTAGAAGGTATGTTATATTTATGTTACTGTTTACATGTTATTTGCATTATGTTACAAAATAAACCACAAAGATCATCAGATTTCATCATCATGCCATCCTTATCAGGTATAGGTTATCCTGCTGGACATAGGCCTTCTCTTTTAATCAGTCATGCATTTGCGAGTTGAATAAAAGACATAGGCAAAACACTCGAGGTATAAATTGTGTCACCACCGTAAGATAGCATGATATTATAAAAATGAATATTATAAAAAAGTCGAGTCAATATATACGTAAAATAATCAAAAGAGCGGTAGCGCTTAATCGTAACGCATGTTAACTTTTAATTTCACGAAACATATTGGTTAATTTTAAGCAAAAGCAAGACGCGCGCTGATTGGTTGATTGGCACGTCCCCTGCGCCATCATCTTTGGCTGTCTTCGTGATTTAGTAACTGAGCCCCACGGCTTCACCTGAGTGAAAATAGATGTAAAGTTTGTAAATCTCGTTTAGCAGTAGACTAATATAGGCTAAAGATGATGGTCCCACAAAATGATTTGCGCACAACAATTCCTAACACAACGCGGGCCCATGGTCCCATTTTTAGTTACTTTTAGTTATTTGTAAGTTATTTATGTAGATGATAAAAAAGCTTGGGACAAGTTTTGCTCCAACTCTAAAACTAACAATCTAACAAGGTCCTTTACCTTTCGCTTCGCTTCTTTACTTTACCTAAATAGACTGAAGTGAACAATAATCAAAGTGAGCACTTTATTTCATAATTTCAATTATTTTAACATGTATTTTATGACGTGTCTAAGTGTCATGTAAGGTTTAAAGGAAATAAAGCACTTTGAGTTTAGATTTTTTTTTAATTTTACCAGATCATTATTACATATATTTATTCCGTTGGTCTGGGTGTTTTCTATGTATAACCTAATAAAAAAATATCTATCTATGTAATATATTGTACTAGCGACCCGCCCCGGCTTCGCACGGTTTTATTATAAGTACCGAACGGGATAAAAAGTATCCTATGTCCTTCTCCTGGCTCTAAACTACCTCCCTGCCAATTTTCAGCTAAATCGGTTCAGCCGTCCTTTAGTTATAAGTGAAGTAACTAACACGACTTTCTTTTATATATATAGATTAAGTATATTAGTCATCTAGTACCCATAACACAAGCTCTGCTTAGCTTGGGGCTAGATGATGCTGTGTGGATTGTCCGGAATTATTTATTTATTTCTATTTATTTATATCATGCCCACAGGTGATGATCTTAAGAATCTCAAGTTGCTGAACGTTTTCGAGCCGTGCACTCTCCAAGTAGGCGATAGGAATTTCCTTGTCATCGGCTCTGAAGATACGTTCGTCAGCAAGAAACAATGGAGAAAGGAACAGAGTATGTATTATAAAACATATTAAAGAACTTAAAAACTGTAAAAAGAAATTGATTTCTGTATTAGTTACAATAAAAAAGGCTCAATTTACCCAAATTGCCTCGAACACAGTCTGATTTTCTAACGGGGAGGTAAGATAAACACGTATGCATACAGAGGCGGGTTTACGCACCCAAAAAATGTGTTCCGACGGGAACCGTACAGTAACTGAGGGAGATCGAGTTCGTTCCCTTAATAAAGTTCGAAGGGAATCAAGCAAAAGTTAAGTGTAAAACTACAATAAAGGTACTTGATTGCAGGTAAAATCTACAGAAACATACGCAAGGAGACGCGGCCTACGAAAAAGAGTTCTAAAACTGAAACTAACAATACGGAGCGCCTGCCGTCGCGGCCCAAGAAACGCGCCTCCTCGCATAGGAAATGGAAGATCGCTGAAGTGAGTCAATCCTATATACTACTAGCTGGTGCCTGCGACTTCATCTGCGCAGGATTAGTATTTCGAGTATAGCCTATGTGTTATTTAGGTTTAAAGAACTTTATTCTCATTATTACAGACTATAATCTATTTCTGTGCCATTCCATCCAGATCCGTTCAGTAGTTTTTGCGTGAAAGAGTAACAAACATCTACCCATCCACACTTATAAACTGCCGCGTTTATAATATTAATAGGTTTGGGGACGTCCATAAATAACGTGAGGCATTTTTCAGGTGAGATTTCGTAAGATTTTCCTCAACTGCCTCCGCCCTCCCCTCCCAAATGTCACGTGAGATTTTTTTAAATTTGTGTTTTGTCTGGGAATGCGTTGAATTATAAAAAAAAATAGTTACAAAAAGATAAATTGTTACATTACTTTAGACTAGTATAAGATTTTTTTTGTGTATTATCGTAGTTTAAAAACACTTTAACTTTACTTTCTGATACATTTTTTGCCGTTCTCCACTAGAAAAAAAAATGACGTGATATTTGCTAAAACCCCCCTCTCCCCCTAGCGAGATTTGGATAGATTTAGCTTGACCCCCTTGAACACCTCACGTAATTAATGGACGCCCCATTGGTGTTTTACAAAAACTAACCGACTTCAAATATCATCCATTATTATGGACAGCGTCCCGCGACTTCACTTGCGTGAAAGTTGATGCAAAGTAGCCTATGTTTCCAGGGCTAGAACAACATAATATGTTGGTTATTATTTTTAAAGGACATATTATGTCATTTAAAAATCTCAACTCGATCCGTTCAGAAGTTTTTGCGTCAAGAGGTAATCGTCCATTCATTAAAACTTTAAAATACAAGCTGCAGTCTTTACCCACGTGATAATTGATGAAAGGTTATGAATGAATGAATGAAAAACGTTTATTCTGATAGTTTAGTACACATAAAAACTAGAGCTTATACATATATACAAACTACACACACCGCGAAAAACTTAATACATACAAAAACATAATACATAATACTAGGTAGTAATACATAAAACTTAATACTAGGAAGTAATTAATAAAAAAGGATTTAAATATATATATAATAAAGTAGCCTATATTTATTCGAGGTTACTACGTCCTCTAAAAATTTCAGCCCGATCCATTCTGTAGTTTTGTCGTGAAATAGTAACAAACATCAAAACTATCGCGTTTAGGATATTTTTTAGGATTTTAGGATATCTTCCCCACAACTTAACAGTACATTTTCCCAGAAGGATAACATGGAAATCGACGTACTGGAAGAGAAGGAATCGATGGATGATACTCTCACGGAAGTTGCCAACTGTCCTGCCATCAAAATAGAACCGATGGGTGATGGCTCCGGCCAAGGCAGTCAGGAGGATACTGCTACTGAGGAGAAAAACGACTCGGGGATCAGGTAAGAAAGAAAGAAAATACATTTATTGTCTTAGATACCTACTAATTATACCCCCAGCACCCCCAGCACAAACTGTACGAGTGAATTTTGGAAATTCCTTTGTTTAATGGAGTTATACGATAAAATAAGTGGGGGCGCCACTTTAGGTGCTGTTTGCGCCTTAAACAAAACAGACTTATAGGTCGCGTCACGTAAAAAGAACGCTGGAAGAAAGTGGAAGGGGTATGTTCGCGCATGGGTACACTCGCGTACGATAGTACTATGCCAATTTGCTATGCCTATTTTTAACTAATATTTCACTCGCGGCTTGGTATTGGTTATTATAAAATAATATTAGATAAAATTAAAAACAAGTTCGATTCAGTTTAGATTGTTTATTCTAATTACAAAAAAATAATTTAATGTAGCAACTCCATCCATTAAGTCGTCTTGGGTGACGTGAAAACCAGATGAGGACGCGGGATTGATACTGGAGGTGGCTATTTCATCATCGTCGCTGTCGTCACTTGAGCTTTCATCATCATTTGAGTCAGAATCATCATACACGATTAATAAATAGTAGACTCCGAACATTTCGTCGCCTCTGCGGTGCGTTTCATACACTGTTTTAAATTATCAACAGCATTATTATCTGCCTCTCTCTTCATACAACAATATACCTCATAAATAATTTTTCTCACTTCTCTATGTAAAACCATTTCGTAAACTTTTGTGCGCGATGGTATTTTGACAAGAAACGTGACGTTGACACAACGCGGATAGCAAATGTCAACTGACGAACCAATAGCGCACCGGTAAGCATGCGGCGCGTGACCCGCCCACCCCGCGCCCCACCGCATACCTCCAAATAGACCTATAAATCGCCTACTGCGCAGCTTGACCCCCAGCGTTCTTCTTACATGACGCGAACTATACGATACTAACATGAATAGGTTACTATACTAACACTAAAAGCTTTTTACTAGGGATGTGAGATGCAGCTATGCAGCGGAATGTTTCAAAATCTGAGCCCCACCATAGAATATACAGGGTGTTAGTGTGAAATGCGTTGTCCTTGAAACCAGAGGAGCAGCACCATGAGTAGAGTCCAAAACCGACGAGAACAGGTTAATGCCTATATTAGTTTCACAGGATTTTGATATTTCATGTCTTCGCTATCGTACGCGATTGCTTGGGCACTCTACACTAGAGATGAGACGGATATCCGGTAACTATCCGGTTTCCGGCCTATCCGGCGGCCTTAATACTATCCGGCCGAATACCGGATAACGAACTACTATTAGGCCGCGGCCGGATAGGCATCCCTTCGAATTAAAGTCTTTTGAAATTAGTAGGTAAGTCTTAGAAAAAATATTAGTTTTAGTTAAAGAAAATGAATGAATTTTTTCTCATACTGCACTGTAAATTATGGTGAATAAATACTAATTTCTCTGCATTGAGAGGAAGCAAGCGGTTTCGCTTCTCTTCATAGATAAGTTCAGCCAGAGTACAAATAAAAAATAACCTAAAACGACCACGCACGAGTCTGCCTGCACTGCAATCAACACAATGAATGAAACAAATTGCTAACTTAGATCATCAACGAAAAAATCCGAATCGAACCGAGTCCACTCGATTGTTCGCGCGCCGCCTACGCTAGTGTGTGTGTGTATGCGACGCACTAAATGGGTAAGTTCCACCGGATATTCGGCCGCCGGATATTCGACAATGCAGCCACATGGTTGGCCGAATATCTGGTATCCGGCCAAACTGCTATCCGTTCATCTCTACTCTACACACCCTAAGTACCTACACCCGCGCTTTGCTCGGATAGTAACTTCATTACTTGTGATAGAACTTTCCCTTCATACTTTCCTGGCTTAGGACAGGCAAAAATACCTACTCTAACACATTTTCCAGTGAAGAAAAACTAATTTAAAACAACTCAACAAAATAATCAAAAATTAAATAGGCTAAAGTAGGGAGGGAAGATAGGTATTTTTGGCGTATTTAAAAAGTTCATCATCAATCAATTTTATCTACAATTCAATTAAATTTCAGTTTTATGTACAGTTTCATCACTTACCTAAATAACTCTCAAAATGTTTTCAAACTGGGCTCCGTGTACAGCCAAGCAAGCCTCAGCACGTCTTCGTAAATTATTACGCTCGATAGCACAAATGTGTCACTTTTCACATCCCTAAACGACTTTCGAATACGACTTTTTAATTGTCTGGTGTTGTGAAACTGAGTGGCGTAAACTCTGCGCTTGTTGAACTGTTGATTGCCACGACCCTGTGCATGACTCGGCGTGGTGAATTGGCCATGGGTTCGTAGCCTTTGTGTAGCCGCTACGCTAGCATAGTTTCCCGGCTCACCACACGTTGTCCTAGGAACATTACAACTCTGCGTACAACGTATTTGCCAAGGTAAGATTGTCCCCAGCCATGGCATAAAGCCGCACCATTTCAGTCCACTGTTCATTCGTGTACGACATCGTCACGCCTACAAGGTAGGTACCGAACTTATAAAACCAATTATTAAGATTTAGAGGATTTTGCTTTCAAAAATCAGTAAAAAATAGAATATTTTATTTTCACCGGCTTTGGACTGTACTCATGATGCTGCACCTCTGGTTTCAAGGACAACGCATTTCACACTAACACCCTGTATAATAGTACATATAGGTACAGAAGACGAAAAAAAATACAAAAACCGACCAAGTGCGAATCGGACTCGCGCACGACCTTGCCACGTTTTTTTTAAAGTAAAGTAAAAAGTATTTATTTTGTGTTACAAAACTACAAGTATTTTTGTATTTCTTGATAAAGCAGCAACAGAAATACATCATCTGTTAAAAGTGTCAACTGTCTAAATATCACGGTTTCATGATATGCGGAATCTTAGTAATAGCCTCGTTTTACCCTTTGGGTATGGAACCCTAAAAAGCGACTTGCTGCAACGCGATAAAGTGTAATTCAGCTCGCAGAGGCGCTTAGTGCCTATGAACATTGCCGCTCTCTTCTAACACGTAACTCTATCGCTGTCTGGCGCGGATTGCCGCGGCACAGGGTTGTCGACTTGTCGCTTACGACACCAAAAAAATCTAGCGTTATTTTTATTTATGAATATAGAATCTACAATACGGTTGATGGTTTTTGTAAAAAAAAAGAACAAAATATACATACCAAATAAATAAAATATAAAAAATTACCTTTAATGGGTATTGGTACTCATAATAAGGTGGGCCATTCGAATGTCCATACTAGAAGTAGTACAATGAACCGTAAAACTAAGGTGGGCCATTCGAATGTCCATACTATTAGTAGTACAATGAACCGTAAAACTATGGTGGGCCATTCGAATGTCCAAACTATAAGTAGTGCAATGAACCGTAAAACTAAGGTGGGCCATTCGAATGTCCATACTATAAGTAGTACAATGAACCGTAAAACTATGGTGGGCCATTCGAATGTCCAAACTATAAGTAGTGCAATGAACCGTAAAACTAAGGTGGGCCATTCGAATGTCCATACTATAAGTAGTACAATGAACCGTAAAACTATGGTGGGCCATTCGAATGTCCGTTCTGTAGTACAATGAACCGTAAAACTAAGGTGGGCCATTAGAATGTCCGTTCTATAAGTAGTAAAATGAACCGTAAAACTAAGGTGGGCCATTAGAATATTAGTTCTATGAGTAGTACAATGAACCGTAAAACTATGGTGGGCCATTAGAATATTCGTTCTATGAGTAGTACAATGAACCGTAAAACGTAAGTATTAAAGGACGTGTACTCCCCAAGGTGCCCGCCCGGCCGGCCGCCGTCAAGGCTGAGGCGATGGGCGACGGCGGTCGTCCGCGGGTTCAAAAGGACGCTCAAGAAGACTCGGTATACACCGCGATGTATCTAGGCCAGGGGTCGGCAACCTTATAGGCGGAAGAGAAAAGTTACAATATAAAAAACTCCCAGTTTTTAAAGAGCCACATTTGTACGTACATTTTTAAAAATGTATGAAATTGTTTAAATTTTTTATTTATTAACAGCATCTGCCCGTGGCTTCGCACGAGTTTTTCTATGGAAACGTTTAAAGGCTATTTCTAAGCCGTGATCCATCCTTAGGAACTGATGTGTGGGATGAAAGTGTCCTATGTGTTATTACAGGGCTAGAACCATGTCTGATACCCGTAGATATTTCTAATAATACCACGTCTATCATAAATTTTTACCCAATACGTTTAGTAGTTTTTTCGTGAAAGAGGAACAAACATCCAGTTTCGCGTAAATAATATTAGTAAGGATTTCATCGCGATATTGATTAGAATTTTTGAAATGAGGTAATTTACCGCTCTGCATGACATTGTAAAATTACTCGTCGATTGCACTTTATTAATATCAAAATAATATAATTATAATTTTAGTTTCTGCGTATTGAACTGTTACATCGAAAGCGCACGCACATGGGGATCGCGAACCACAGGTTGCCAACCTCTGATCTAGGCCGATGTTAAGTTAGTTCACAGAATAGATAAGATTACTGGTACAGAATATGCACTATACGAAAAAGTATTGATGATTAACATATTTTTGATTAACATATAATATGACTTATATCACATTTGTTTTCCAAATTCCAAAGTGGCAAATGGAGAGTAAGAAAGTGGAAGATCAGACCTTGTTTTTTTGATCTTATAAGATCTTTTCAATAATCCTGGATAATTAGATACGAAATAAAACGTGTACGATAGTTCTATCAACCTTTTTTTAATTAGTTTGTACTGTCCCACTGCTGAGCAAAGGCCTCACTTCCCTCCTCCCACATTATTCTGTTTTGCCCCACTATGGTCCAATCTTTTGAGTTTGCGTCTAGTTCGTCTTATACCTATCGACCTTACTAAACCAAAAATAACTTCAATCATTTAAAAAGACCAGTGAGTTCCTAGCGGCGTCGGAACGACTACGAATCAAGACGGTTCATAAAATGATATTACTTCAAACTATTTTACAATTATATGAAAACATTTTACAATTAGACGAATTATGGCACAAAATGGGAGAAAAACAACACAATAATATTATGACCCAGATATATGATGAAACCCAGAGTCTTAAATTAAAACGCGTGACCCCAGTCAGTCTAGATTAAAGTCGCCGGAGCGGAGGAATAGTTAGATAGACTTTTTATGAAGTTGACACACAAACAGCACAAGAAGTATTAGTAAAAAGATAAAAGAACAGTCACAATGTTTAAGAATAATAGGAAGGTAAGCAGGTTAATCACTACATAGTAAACAAAGTCGCTTCCCGTTGTCTGCCTGTCTGTCTATGCCTATATATGTTTAGGTCTTTAAAATTACGCAACGGATTTTGATGTGGTTTTTAATAGAGTGATTCTTGAGGAAGGTTTATATGTGTAATACAACCGTGCGAAGCTGGGGCGGGTCGCTAGTAAAATTATAAAACAAAAGTACAGATTACACCAATAGGCTTGGACACCATCATAACATGTTTAAGAACTCTTTTTTAATTTTTCAGTCCGGAGCCAACGCTGAATGGAGACCTCAAGTCCGATCTCGCCAACGACGATGACTCCGACAACTGGGAGAACACTAGCAGCGACGGCAGCGATACCGACAGGTTTGTAATAAACCTCTGTTAGCCCATAGATCCCGTTAATAAAAGGTCAGGTAGAAATCTCTTGACCGATAGATAATACAGCCAGTTATCGCTTACTTTGTTAGCTGTTATGTGGTTAAATGTTATTCAGTAATTCATTTATTGTTTGTGAATCAGGTATTTTACAATCTGTTTATAAGACTTATTTTAGATCGACGCACATCAATGTTGTTACAGTGGCGCAACATGGTCATCCCGCTGCTCGTCCGTAGCCTCGACTCGAGGCAAGCGCTCGCCTCAGCTCGCCGTGCGGCTCCTGCGAGGCAAGCGTCTGAAGCGAGCCGTGCGACGCGCGCCGCCCGCGCCGCCGCCGCGCCTCGGCGACCGCGTCGTCGTAGAGACTCTCCACACGTCCAGTGTCGCCAACGTAGTGTGGCAGGTAACGTGACCCCTGTAGGTATAGTGGTGTCTAGCGAGCGTCTGAAGCGAGCCGTGCGCCGCGCGCCGCCCGCGCCGCCGCCGCGCCTCGGCGACCGCGTCGTCGTAGAGACTCTCCACACGTCCAGTGTCGCCAACGTAGTGTGGCAGGTAACGTGACCCCTGTAGGTATAGTGGTGTCTAGCGAGCGTCTGAAGCGAGCCGTGCGCCGCGCGCCGCCCGCGCCGCCGCCGCGCCTCGGCGACCGCGTCGTCGTAGAGACTCTCCACACGTCCAGTGTCGCCAACGTAGTGTGGCAGGTAACGTGACCCCTGTAGGTATAGTGGTGTCTAGCGAGCGTCTGAAGCGAGCCCTGTAACACGCCGCCCGCGCTTCTGTGCTGCCGGGGAAAGCCCAAAAGGTTCAGTCTCAGCTTTATGCTGTTCTGCAACAGGATATGTGCAGGTGTAACACAAAACAGCCCTGATTTTCACACATGGAAGACTTTCTCGGCTACTTATCGCCATTTGTACCCACTACCCACCCATCCTTACTAACGCCAGATTAGGTTATTTATACGACCAAGGTAGCAAACAGGCATGCAGCCCGCCTAATGGAAATCGGTTACTGCAGCCTTTGGACGCCTGCAACACGCGCCATCCTTTAAATGACTTGGAAGACCCTTTTTAAAGAACCTCATTTTGTCAGATCTCGATTTACTTTTAAGCCAAGTTACAGTCTGATTCGTTAATTTGTTGTAGAATATAAAGTTATAATCCATCCAAATCGGATCTTTAGCAGTTACTATTTGAAAGTGTAATTCACAATATTTGTCCACAGGACGGCACAATAGAACTGGGCATCCCTTCAACCCAGCTGTACCCGATACATCACCTGGACGGGCAGGAGTGTTTCCCGGGGGATTTCGTCGTCAGCGGCGCGGCCAATGTCGAGGAACCTATGCAGGTTTGGAACTTTATAGCCTTTTTGATAATGGGAAAAATGTGTGAAATCTACGAATAAATTCCCTCTCATTTAACGCTGATTTGGTTCAATTCTATTGGTTTATGCTTCCGTTTAACCGTGATTAAAACCAGCCATATTGTGGGTATATCTTCTTTTATTTCGTGACTTTCTTTGGGATTCACCTAGGGGGTGTTTATATAGTGGAAGAAATGAAATGAAAAATACCGAAAAAGGTTGACTAAGGCTGTGTCCCCAGTAGGCAAACTGTGAGCGACCGAGTGAGCCGCAAATTTGTGGCGAACAGCTACAAAGTCAGATCAGTTTGCGTGAGTATCGCAAGCACTGGAACCTGCGAGTCGACCGCTAACTGAGACAGTCGGCGCACGTAACGCTGCTAACTGCGTACAGTGAGCGCAAACTAGCAAACTGTGGACACTCAATTTAAAATATATGGAAGGGCGTACTGAACTGATACGCCGCAAACTCAGTCGGCTGCTCACAGTTTGTCTACTGGGGACACAGCCTAAGTGTAAAGAAAAAATGCACATAGTGTTTATGTCTGAATAATATTAGATTTCAACATTGAATCATATGATAGAGTTTCAAAAAGATACATGAAAAGTGAAATAATAAACAAATACAATTAAATAAATAATAAAACAACTATTTTGTTTATATTGCTATAGACCTCGAATAAAGGTTTCCACACAATGAAGCCGGAGGCGGAGCGGAGGCGAAGGCGTGCTGGTTTTTCCTATTGCACCGCGCCGCCACCGCCTGCGGTGCGTGTGTAGTCTTTCATATGATTCAATAGGATACAACACGCACGCCTTCGCCTCCGAGGAGGCGCCTCCAGGAGACTTTCAAACTGATATTATTGTTGCAGCTCAAACACAGAGAGTACGGCGTGGTCCAAAAAGTGGATCACCACGGCCGCACTGCCATCGTGCACTGGTACCGCACGTACACGAGTGCTGAGCTGCCTGTGTAAGTACCTTTTGAAACGACTACTAAAAAAAGGGGAGGCGGTACACAATTCTTGTTTTTTTATACCACTAAAGTGGCAAACAAGCATGCGGCCCGTCTGATGGAAAACGGTTACCGCAGCCTATGAACGCCTGTAACATCAGAGACATTACACGCGCGTTGCCGTTTTCAACTGTATTTTTTTTTTAATGAATTATGTTTTAATTTGAAATGTTTATAATGGAACACCCTATCTTGAGGAAGGCAATGGTATCGCGACACAGTTTTACTAATACCTGCTTACATCATCAAACTCCAATAGTTATTATTACCTGTGCACTGGGCACCGAATTAAATTTCTTTGAAACTTTGTAGCTCAAGTACCCAATACCCCACATAACACAAGCTTTGCTTAGTTTGGGGCTAGATATTATTTATTTAATTTATAATTTAAAAAAAATAATAAAAATAAAAATCATACATACATCACTACTCAATCATATATATTATAGGCATAGAGACTATTTTGCAGTCCGATCCTCCTACATAGAGCATGTTGCCGAGCCAATGCAGCCTAGATCATTAACACACTCTGCCTTTATAATTTATATCACCATAATTTGAATCTTACGTCCATTTCTACATCCAACAGACCACAAATGCTGAACGAGAGCGAGATGAGTGTTTACGATCTGAAGGACCATCCGGATTTCCAGTACCGACCGGGGACTGTTGTCATCAGGGTTGCCAACTTTACCGGGGAGGACTCCAATTGTACTGCGGGACAGGTACGATTTAGTTACTAACCACGAATTCTCAAGCAAATATCAAGTTCAAGAATAATTTTTGTCAATTGTCAAGTAAAATCTGTCAACAATTCGTCACTTTAGTAGTGCTTAAATCGGCCCGTATTATGAAAGCTTGCTCAAACATTGATCTATGCTTGGGTTACGTTTTTCTATAGCAAAAACGTCAAGCATTCATTAAGGTCTCCACACACTGAAGCCGGAGGCGGAGCGGAGGCGAAGGCGTGCGAGTTGTATCCTATTGAATCATATGAAAGCCTACACATACACCACAGTGGGTGGCGGCGCGGTGCCATAGGAAAAACCGGCACGCCTCCGCCTCCGGCTTGTGTGGAGACTTTAATACGGAACTTATTACAAGTGTACAGTTTCATTACAAAAAGAGTTTTATGAGCTCGATAGAATTTATCTTCCATCTCGCTTACAATAAATACTCTCGCTACGTAAAAAGCAAGAATGAGACAAGTACAATATTCCGTGAAAATACACTCTGACAGTTGCGTTTATATATTCGCATTAACTCGCAGAATTGGTTGCCCTATGAGAAACTTTGTTTTTTCCTTTGTAGAAAATACCTCAATATGAGTAATTTAATGTAATTTATTCACCAGGTCATTGACAACTTCCCATCCGGTAGAGTAAAAGTGTGGTGGGTCGACGGACATACTAGCATGTGCTGGCCACAAGACCTTTATAAGGTAAGTACTCGTAATATTGTAATTAATGACCGGGGGCAAACAAAAAAAAACACTGAACAAAAGTTAGAATTGTCACATCATTACATAATCTAACCACAAGTAAGCAGAGCTTGTGTAATGCTTTTTGGTAATAGTTGACTGACACCTTTAATATTTTAACAATAAAAAAATCGTTTATAATTATGAATAAGTAAACGAGTACGGTTGGTTATATATAGAACGAGAAGACCACAGAAGTTAAAAAAACTGCCCCATAGTGTCGTCCACCTGCTGACATGATATAAGGATATAAATTATATGAAGGAAAGTATGTTGTGAAAAACATATAACTACATAGTTAATTATAGTGAGAGAACAGTACAGGCTCTGATACTATATAATTGAACACATGTTTAAATTGTTCAGGTTGGCGAGTATGACTCCGACGAGGGGGAGCTGTGGGCGTCCGACGCGTCCGGCTCCGAGGACTCCTGGGAGACGCAGAGCTCCGCGCACGAGGGCGAGCCGCGCACGCCGGAACAACTCAACCCTCGCACACCGGTCACTGAGACCACTATGGGTAACTATAACCTCAACCGACGAGGGGGAGCTGTGGGCGTCCGACGCGTCCGGCTCCGAGGACTCCTGGGAGACGCAGAGCTCCGCGCACGAGGGCGAGCCGCGCACGCCGGAACAACTCAACCCTCGCACACCGGTCACTGAGACCACTATGGGTAACTATAACCTCAACCGACGAGGGGGAGCTGTGGGCGTCCGACGCGTCCGGCTCCGAGGACTCCTGGGAGACGCAGAGCTCCGCGCACGAGGGCGAGCCGCGCACGCCGGAACAACTCAACCCTCGCACACCGGTCACTGAGACCACTATGGGTAACTATAACCTCAACCGACGAGGGGGAGCTGTGGGCGTCCGACGCGTCCGGCTCCGAGGACTCCTGGGAGACGCAGAGCTCCGCGCACGAGGGCGAGCCGCGCACGCCGGAACAACTCAACCCTCGCACACCGGTCACTGAGACCACTATGGGTAACTATAACCTCAACCGACGAGGGGGAGCTGTGGGCGTCCGATGCGTCCGGCTCCGAGGACTCCTGGGAGACGCAGAGCTCCGCGCACGAGGGCGAGCCGCGCACGCCGGAACAACTCAACCCTCGCACACCGGTCACTGAGACCACTATGGGTAACTATAACCTCAACCGACGAGGGGGAGCTGTGGGCGTCCGATGCGTCCGGCTCCGAGGACTCCTGGGAGACGCAGAGCTCCGCGCACGAGGGCGAGCCGCGCACGCCGGAACAACTCAACCCTCGCACACCGGTCACTGAGACCACTATGGGTAACTATAACCTCAACCGACGAGGGGGAGCTGTGGGCGTCCGACGCGTCCAGCTCCGAGGACTCCTGGGAGACGCAGAGCTCCGCGCACGAGGGCGAGCCGCGCACGCCGGAACAACTCAACCCTCGCACACCGGTCACTGAGACCACTATGGGTAACTATAACCTCAACCGACGAGGGGGAGCTGTGGGCGTCCGACGCGTCCAGCTCCGAGGACTCCTGGGAGACGCAGAGCTCCGCGCACGAGGGCGAGCCGCGCACGCCGGAACAACTCAACCCTCGCACACCGGTCACTGAGACCACTATGGGTAACTATAACCTCAACCGGTAGTGGTAACGTTCGTAGCAAAAGACCAAAAATGAGGGAAGATCGCTACCTACCCTCATTTCTAGTGCGAAACAATGAAAGAACTGATGTCACTGCGAGAGTTTTATTGGCAGATATCGATATTAAAATCGATCGATATTTAAACAGAAACTCGCAGTGACCTCAGTTCTTTTGTGATCATGGCGCATGAAACTGTGCCAAAATATCGGAAAAATCAAATCAAATCGATTATTAAATCCCCAAAAATAAGGACGAAAAACGTAATTCACACATAACTTCTACACAACAGGTTTCAAAATGACACCGTACGCGTTCCCCGAGCCACAAACAGCGACTAACAACGTAGTCGTTGTGCCGATGCAGACGCCGCCGGCCGACGCGCCGCCGCCGATACCCCGGCTCTTGGAACCGCGCGTCGCTGCGCATATAGAACGAGGAAGGATCGCCATGCGACGCCTTGAAGAGATATTCGCGAAACATCCTGTACTGCAGAGCCAGGAGGTAAATATACCATTTTTTTTTTTTCAATATTTGACGTGTGCCAGAGTGCTATATACAGTGTATACAGCATGGGTTACTTTCAATTTTTTTCGAATATTTTACGTTTCCCATGGTTCTGCTGTATAAGTCACAAAACAGCTTGGGTTACTGGTAGCTTCATAGCTTCACTGAGGATTCAAACTACATGCTTTTACTTATCTTTACTTTAAAATTCCTTTTTTAAGGGATTGAAATAATATAATTTTTATAGATGATTTTCTTGTGTCCCAGGATTCTGTATAAGTCACAAAACAGCAAGGCTTACTGTTAGTGTTTTATAGCTTCATCTGGGATTCACACTACATGGTTTTACTTATCTTTACTTTTAAACTTCGTTTATTAAGGGATTGAATTAACTGGTAAATCCAGTTAAAAGGTGCAAATTAAATAAAGCGCTTTGAGTTTGCGCTGCATAGGAAGATTTGGTGTGTAGAGTACCACTATCATGGTAAGTCTAGAAGCCCAGTCATCTAGTACCTGTAACACAAGCTCTGCTTTTGAGGCTAGATCATTCTAATTCAAAGTTCTTTATTTCATTTAGACCTTACAGAACTCTTGGACACGTCATAAAATACATCGTTATGATTGAAACCAGGAAATAAAGTGCTTACTCGATTTTTGTTCACTTCAATCTTCAGTAAAGTAAAGAAGCGAACAAGAAATCTTTACCTTGTTACGGTACGTTCACACGGCGTCGAGTTTTTCTCTACCGAATCGGTTTTTTGCAGGATTCGGTTTAGTGGCATAAGTATTTCAATGAAGGAGTTCACACATGCATTCGGTTTCAAGACACGACAAAAAAACCGAATCTTGCTGAAGTTGACATCCGATTTTGCGACTACAAACCGATCCGGCGATACTGCAAAATGCAGATCCGATGCAGTGGTATACAGTATTCAATACATGCGTTCATTCGACACACGCAGGGGTAGATTCGGTTTTTTGTCGGATCTCCATCGCTTCCAAGTCAACGTGAGGAACTGTGCGCGCTCTTGCTAATAAAAGCCGGATGGTGAGTTCACACGAGATCCCGATACGAGGCCGTCGGATACGGCCAAGCAAGATGTGCTGTGTGAATACAACATTCGGTTTTTCCAGATCCGATGAAAATAAGATTCGGCAAATCGTGTCTCCGTGTGAACGTACACTTAGGTTGTTAGTTTTCAAGTTGGAGCAAAACTAGTCCCAAGCTTTTTTTGTCTATAATTTTGTATAGGTGGTCTAGCATCATTTATTTTCGCTGCACAAACCATCAAACTCACTTCGAACGCTAGTTACATCGCGTTTGAGGCACATCACCTAAGAAGAGCTTCGTAGTATGGCTTTTGTGCTAAAATGAACTCTATAGTAATGAGTGAAATTATCTTTTAGATTATGCGCAAGCTGCTCAACCTTTACAAGGATTGTCGGTTTCTGGACAAACTGATGGGAACTTCTTACTTCCATGAAGATCATTTCTTGGTAAGTGAAACAAACTAATATTTTTTTTTTTTATTATTATATATTAAATGTATTTGGAAACTTACAGAGTGCCACGTTACATATTATGTGCTAAGGCGAAAAAGGTTGTTTCAAGACCCCAAGGGGATACATTTCTGATATACGATAATTTGAATTTCCTTTTTTATAATATTCTTGTTATTTTACGCGCACTCCTTTTTGAACATTATTGAATAATTCTCGATGGTTTTTTGGCATTAAATTATTACAAAACATTGATAGTAAATTTTAAAACAATTGTAATAGGACCCCCAACATTAAAATATATGAAAAAAAACAGAATTAAATTTAGCAAAAATATTAAAAAAATTATCGAATTTAACAAATCGTGTGGAGTAAGGTATTTGCGAGTTAATCAATGAATCACGTTTTGAACCCTATCTCAAGTGGCCCTAGGTTTAAATTCCTTTCACTTCATAAGTCTGAACCAAGGAATAAGTATTGACATTATCATGAAATAATTCACTAACTATTCCCAGGGTTTACTGGAGCGGGTACGCGAACGAGGCGCGTCAACGCCTTGCGCTGGAGAACGCAGGGTTCACGAACAGTTGGCTCGCTTGTTCACCCCTGACGAGCCGCCGGTAGATCTGTTAGGAGAAGAACAAGACAAGACTACACCACCTGTCACTGATGAGCCTATCGAGGTAAATATAAATTAGTATTATCTCCTTGGTCTAGCGATCAAAGTTAATAGTTTTAGAACGCAAGGTTCACGAACAGTTGGCTCGCGTGTTCACCCCTGACGAGCCGCTGGTAGATCTGTTAGGAGAAGAACAAGACAAGACTACGCCACCTGTCACTGATGAGCCTATCGAGGTAAATGTAAATTAATAAATATCCCTAGGTCTAGGAACGAAAGTTGATAGTTTAAATAGAATTCAAGATTCATAAACAATTGGCTCGCTTGTTCACCCCTGACGAGCCGCCGGTATATCTGTTAGGAGAAGAACAAGACAAGAATACACAAGCTATTATTTGGACCTTTGGAGTCGATTAAAATATAATACTACCGTAGGACTTCTAAAACAAAATTAGTTTTCTTAAGGTTGTTTCTGGTCCAGGACTAAGCATAGCTCCGCTATAAGATGGCGCTGATTTTCTATGTTGAAGTTTTTCACTATTTTCTTATTAAATTGTGCATAATTGTTTAATTGTAATATATTTGCCGCAAATGGGATGTTGTTTTTTATGTACCAAGCAATTTTTCAAGTGTTGAAAGCATCTATGGAGCTTGTATTTGGGAAGAGCAAAAAAGATTTTGCCTGTGTGAGTGATCAGCCGCTACGAGTCACTCACACAAAAAAAGATCTTGCCCGTGTGAGTGATCGGCCGCTACGAGTCACTCACACAGGCAAACCCTATAAATTCAGTGGAACTAAAATAACTACTGTTCGAAAAATAACAGAGATAATTGGAGACGCCTTAGGACTAAATATTTTTCGGACCAATAGTTCCGTTTTCGGGACATAACTAAATTACATCTAAAATTAATTCAATAAAAACACTAATTAACGAACTAATTTTCGACTCTTGTTTTTTTTTAAGAATAAAAACAGGCTCTATTTACATTTAAAAAAAAATTGGAGGTAATTTTCTTTTATCGTTTTGAACAATTTAAGTAAAAAGGCGCAGAGGGTAATGTTATTTACAAACTAGCTTATAAGCTAAGGAATATCTTACAAATTATAGGTAAAAAAAATACTTTTCACACTATTTATTAATTTCGTTAAATCATTGGAATTGACAAATAATTTGAATGAGTTCACAATAACAATCATTAATTTTAAATGTACTCACTGTGAAAGTTGTTCCAATATTATAATAAAATTACAATAAAATTGTTGGCGTAAGGAAGTCTCCACTTTTTTTGACTCTGTTCTTTGTGTACTTAGGTATTTTAGCTCCGATTTTACGACCACTTATAATAGATTAAAAGTAATACAAATTTTCACCGTATTTCAATAAGTCACGTTGGACTAGCGGTTCGAACAGTCGGGTGGGTGCGACGATGTATAGTCGTACCTGGGTTCGAAACCACTGAAAATTTGATTTACTTTTTGCTTTTTGATGATAAAATATCCACAAAATTTTGATACATCCCGTTAGTACGGGCTCGAATCCCTTCAACACTACCAAAATTTTTGATTTTTATCATTTTTATTCTTTATGTTTTGAACAATGTCATAGACCTAGTACAAACAAATTCATGTTTGTCATAAATTACTTATTGTAAGCCTTCCTAAGTCTATTTTATTGTAATATAAAACTTTGGTAGACTGTTCTGCGTACATCCCACAAAGGGTCCTGACCTCGTTTCTAACGGTATGACAAAAATAAAATGAAACAATTATGTACTATCAACACCAACTGATTTTTATTTTATTTTAGCTCTTTACGCCAGCTAATGTTCAGGCATTTTTACAAATCGCTCATTGAATGCAAAACGGCCACATTTCAAAAAATTTAGAAAATGTTTTATTTCTCATAAAGTATATCTTCTTTTGAAAACATTTCATTTCAATATTTATTTCTTTTTATTGGGATTATTATCTTAACTTTGCTTCAAAATTTGAATGCAAAAAGGGCTTTTGTAGTTTTTATCAAGTTGGGTGATAGTTATAACAGCGACCATTATTTTAAAATAGAGCAAAAAATTACGAAAACAATGATGATGAATGTGATGAATGAAAGAAAAACATTTTTTCAAAAAAATCATGTTCAAAATTTTGTTTTGGCTCCTGTAAAAAGTGACGATTAGTCCAATAAAATAAAAAAATATATATAATTCCGGACAGTCCACACAGCATCATCTAGCCCCAAGTTGAGCAAAGCTTGTATTATGGGTACTAGTTGACTGATAAACTTAATACAATACATTACATAGATAGATATTTTTTTTCTAAATACATAGAAAACACCCAGACCAACGGAACAAATTTCTGCAGATTGTACACAATTTTTTTCCGACACGGGAATTGAACCCGCAACCGGTCGCAGGCGGACCTTCGCCCACTGCGCCACATCGGTCGTCGCTGATGAATGAGCGAAATGCTTTGCATACACTCTGACACGTCTAATGCTGGGGCCACACTATCGTGATATGCCGATAATTATTGCCATAAGTTATACAACACCTAGGTGTAACCACGATTTATGGCCATAATTTTACAATGCCAATCAATATGGCAAATGGCGGTAGGCAATAGCTCCGGCGGCGGTCTTGTTTCGCACATCAAAGAAGATTACCGCAGTAATTAATGCGTTTGTGGCCACTACCGTTTGTCCAGTGTGCAATATGAGCTCACCGGCGCGGCGACGCACGTGATATTTTTACCGCCTTATTTATTGACATATCTAGGTAAACTCTAGTGTAACCACACCAGTTCATGCAGTAATTTAAACGGTAATTTAATGTCATAATTATTGCGGTAACAGCCCGGTAGACGGTAAGGTAGTGTGGCCCCAGCGTAAAACTCTCTAAACTGGTATCTATAAGCAAACATTTTATCTGTTTACATAGTGTCATTTATTGTTGTCATGGGAACGGCACGTAGGCTTCCTAGATCTTATTTGACATGCAACAAAAATAGAAGGGAATAAATACTTGGACGATGGAAAAACCCTTTGAGAACGGTAGACTATGGTATTATTAGATGATTCTTTAGATAGCACAGAGATGGCGATTCCGTCGCCGCCGTCACACTCACAAGTTCAAGTAAGCGGGCGTACAACATTATCCGTGTTCACTCACACATTGATAAAAATGGCCTAAAATTTTCACGTTATTTCTAATTATACCGAGTGTTTTCATGAATCAAACACAATTTGCCGCAAATAATGACCAATAACAAAGCCAAAAACAGTTATTTATTTGTTAAATTATGTCCACATCGCTCATATTTGGGAAAATACAAACGTATGGAACTCGGATCACCTTAACGTTTATAAATGCAAAGTCATAATTTTTTAATTATTATTATTGTTCAAATATAAACAGAATTAGAATTTTTGTTTGAACCTTGAATATAAATGAACGCCTTCATGAGCCAAAAAAAATGTTCATACAAAGAAATCCTCGAACTTGAAGATTGTTGAACCTTTTGACCTTCATAATTACGTAAGTCTTGCAAAAAACATGGCGTACCTAATCGTAGATTTCGACAAACAGACCCTAAATCTTCAGAAATAATATACGAGTACCGTTTCTTACTTGATACAATATAAAAATATATATTTTTATTTTACATAGAAAACACCCGAAGCAAATTTCTGCAGATTGTACAAATATTTGTCCCAAAGCGAGAATCGAACCTGCAACCTCATGCGTCGCAGGCCAACCTTCGTCCGCCGCGCCACATCGGTCTTCCTGATAATATATTTTAATACTAGATGCGCCCCGCGGCTTCGCCCGCGAACTAGAATTTATATTTAGAATAAATTTCAGAAATTTATTGTACACCCCTTAGGGGTATTGTGTAAAAATAAAAATATGTGTGTAATTATTCACTCCATAGTTTATTTATACAGAGTTTTGAATGAATCGAACCAAGGAAAAATAATTTTCCATACAAACTTTACCCGATTTAACCCCCTCAGAGGTTAAAATTTCCAAATTTTAATAGCCTGTGTCCTATTCTTCTAGTCTTAAACTATCTACATACCAAATTTAATTTTAAAGATTACTTATAACAAACATTCACACAGACTTTCCCATTTATTATAATAAATAATAGTTTTCTATCAGGCGAACCGCATGCTTGTTTGCCACCTTGGAGGAATAAAAAAAAAAGATAATAGTTAAATTTGTAAATCGTTTCTTATTTTTGTAGTGTGCAATAGTATAATAGTATGTGTGCAATTAAAGTATTTACTATCTATCTCTCCGTACAGATGTACGACAAAATGCTCAATCAGTTCATGATCAAGATAGCGAAGCCCGGCGCCCAAGTGGACGCGTCCGGCTCAAACTCGCCCGCCCCCGGCACAGCTGTTCTGGACGTCAACATCACCGACTCTAAGGGAGACACTTGTGAGTATTGGAGATACATTTCAAGCCTTTATCCAGTAAAGTATTTACAATTTCAACTTAAATACTGTACTATTGTTACGACACTGATAATTCTTCTGTTTGCCATCTTGTGGCAAAGGCCTCCTCTAGCCTCTTCCTCTTTGCTCTATCTGAAGACCTCAATGGCGTAGCGGGCTAGAGTCCGCCTACGACGCAAGAGGTTGCGGGTCCGTTTCCCGCCTCGGAACAAATTTGTGTACCATCTACAGAAATTTGCTCCGTTGGTCTGGGTGTTTTCTATGTATAATAAAAAGAATCTATTTATGTATACAATGTATTAAATATATCAGATATCTAGTACTCGTATGTAGTGATATAGATAGATATTGTTTTATTATACATAGAAAACACCCAGACCAACGAAACAAATTTCTGCAGATAGTAAATATATATGTGTTATATATAATTAAGGAATTAAATACTAGTAAATTCATAGGTAGTTTAATAAGTATAACTTACGAGTATTTGTACAGTTATCTGCCCGGCGACGATCGAAGCCATGGACGCGGACGCAAACTCAAGCAACGTGTGCTATAAGCTATGCGGGCTGATCCACACTCAGCTCGTCAAGGCGCACGCGGAAATCAGCCGGTATGTATCGAAATGTTTATACGACAATAACTGGTAAAACTCAATGCTTTTAATGCTGAGTGTCCATTCACACAAACCAGGGGCCAAATTCCACTAATGTCAAAACAAAGTGCCATTCAATCAAGATAATTAAAATGACGTTTGTGCATTTGGTATTCTTCTATTTTTTGCGCTTGAAGAGACTTTCATAATTAGAATGTCAAATTGGTAGTTATAAAGATAATCGTCACAGCTATGAATGAACCTCAAAAAGTTTGTGCTTGTAGAATACCAAAAAGAGTTTAACACTGTAATTTTGACACGATACTATTTAAATGGTGAAGCGATTTATTTAGTGGAATTCGGGCCCAGGGTCCTTATTGTGTAACTCAACTGGTAATCGAGATCGACTTCATTTTTGAAAGTTAGTACGGTTTAATACCTTATGCCTTAGACAATACCGAATACATTCTGACTGCGTCGACCACTGGTAATCGATTTCAAGTTAGACAATAAGGCAGCAGATCGGAGAGAACAACTTTATCGCATTTAAATGAGTTCTAGGTCATTGAGATAAGGTTCATTATTTTTCAATACACAAGTGTTATTGAAATAAAAAGAAGTGAAATAAAAATCAACCTTATTCCAATTACCCAAAATACTATAAATATATTTGTAATGTGATAAAATGTACTCGTGTCTCTGAGTCTGTTTGAATGGACACTAAGAGTTTATATATTTATCAATTAGGAGGCTTAGGCCGGTCAGAAAAAGCTTTTCAGACTTGGTGGAAAACTTGCCGTTAGATTCGTTCTAAACTCTTTACATTGGTTCGGTCTATCTATACTCAGTTCTAGAAGCTAAGATATTAAAGTCAATAAAGACATTTATGAAAGAAAACTTCACAAAAACATAACAATTACTGAAAACAAGAAGGTAAACATCGAAAAAGGTCCGATTCGCATAACCATCATCAGCCTATATTAGTCCACCGCTGGATATAGGCCTCCCCTAATGAGCGGCATAGCGCCCTGTCTGCCCGTTTCGCATACGGACCACAAATGAATGAAATAATGAATTACAATAATCATTTTAATAGAAAAATTGTCTCAAACTTCTGCAATTTACTCTCCGCAGATGAATCATGCCAATATCATAAAGTATTTATAAATTGACATAGTAATTATTAATTATGAATGAAATTGTATTATTTATTTGTACATAATAATATCTAGGATTTTATATAACGAGTATAGTACGACCTATGCAAAATAGATAAGGGCAGTCTACTATGTTTCGGCCAGGTCTGATCGAAATTGATTTTCAACCTTATATTGTACATGTGAGATACAAAAATCCTCATCTTTTTCTTTTTGTGACCGGCTTAACGACTTAAGACTAGTTAAACATAGGGAGACCCTTAGAGCAGGTGTAGTTCTGGTAAATTTCTACTTCCGGCTGTAGACACGGAAGTTTTGTGTTTCTTTTGGTTTTATTAGATTTAATATAAAAAAATATTCGACCTAAATTTACATAAACTATGCTTTAGGCTAGTGTGTCGCAATAAAAATAATAACGTCCCTAAATAAAGGATACTACAGACGAGAATATGGGGAATAGGTGACAGTTTTTCATATATTTATTGCAAGTATTCTATTTTTATAGTGTAGTTTAATTATCTGTAGTTCCCACTTGACACAACAAGATATCATATATTTTTGTTTGCCTTTTTAGAGTTTATATATTTATTTTCTAGTGCATTCTGATAGTACCAGGGTTAGACGAGTTGCAATCGTAGCGTTGGCGAAAAATCCCATTTTATTTTTATAAGTTCAGTTCATTTTCTTTGAAAACATTCTTTAGTTAGACTTATGAACATTATATTTTCACGACATGTTTTAGGTTGTACAGAGATTTTATAGCTACTATTAAAAATGGCTAGAACTGGGGCGTTTTTAAATGAATTTCGCTATCACTTCAACCGTAACTTTATTGGGGTATTGTACCAACCATAAAGTAAATTATACCCTAACCCATATGAAATAAAGGCTAATTTGTTCCGCAGGCGAAGGCCGATCGAGCTGGCCGAATTCCTCAACAAAGTAATGCAATCGAGGAATATGTTTCCTGATGGGATAATGCCATATCACTTCTCAGTGTGAGCTCATATTTTATATAATTTTTATATTAATCATCTTATTCATATAATGCATATCTATTTAAAGGAATATTGTACATTATTTTCTACCGAATACATTCAGAACATTCCGAAAAAAAAACTCTAAGTCTAAGTCATCTTTATCATCACTCTGATTTAACTGTAACCTGAGGGACGAGTTTGGTTGGCGATCGAGACTTGATCGTGACGTCTCTATTTTCTATAATCATAATCATTTATTCATGAAGATTTTAGGTAGGTACAATTTATGGTCTTATAGTAAATAATATGTTGTATCACTAATATCCTACCATAGCATTTGGTTACAGTTCCTTTTCATACAATAAAAATAAAATAAAATTAATGTTCCAACGAAACCATTTATGACTAAAATTAATTTAACTATAAATATTTGAAACTAATATAGTCCGAGTAGCGACGCCCACAAATCAGAAATCGATAATTTCATTTTAAGATTAGAAAATACACATAGACAAGACAAATTTAAAAAAAATATCGAAATACTTCAAGGAATGAGGTGTTAATTGATATTCTCTTCGCTTCACCCGCGGGATGCCCGCGATACCGCTGGAATGATGCGCTCAAAATGAGAAATCACGATCACGTCTCGATATTAACTTTAACCGGACTCGGGGCTCTACTAATACTCAAATGCTATATTCCCATTAAATCCGAAAAACCTAGTTGAAATAAACTTGTTTAGCTCGCTTAGGTATATAATAATATCTCAGATTCTTTCTCATTATAATGAATATTATACCTATTACCAAGTTTTATCTTATAATATAAAAATGAATCGCAAAATGTGTTGGTAAGCGCATAAGTCAACAACGCCTGGACCAATTTGGCCAAATCTTTTTTTAAAATGTTCGTTGAAGTTCAAGGATGGTTTTTACGGCGAGAAAAATTAGAATTATTGCTGGAAAAACCCTAAAAATAGCCCTTTTCTTTTTCCCATACAAATGATTTGTAACTAAAACGTAGTCAATTTGAGCTTTATTGCTATGGTATAAAGTTCATATTTTACAAATTTTTTGACAGGACGAAGTCTGTCGGGTCAGCTAGTTAAAAATAAAATTATAACGTATTAATGTAATCTAAATAAAAAATACTACTTTGTAGATGTATGCAAATGTTGTTCATAACTTTTTCGTTTTTATTCCAAGGCAATTATAAAACTTGTTTTTTCGCAGTCATGATCAATGTCGTAAAAGAACTTGTTTCCAATTCCTATTTAAAATCTTGTTCCGGATTAATTTAAATGTTTAAAGTTCGTAAAGGAAACTAAACTTTTTGTTAAGATATCGTGGCTTGTGTGTTCTTAAAAACTATAAACCTACTTAAAATTACTAAAAGCACAAATGCACCATCAATTCAGTCGAAGTCACCTGAATGCGCATTACTAACGATAACTCAAAAACTGCTGGTCCGATCTTGATCAAATTTATAAGGGACCTCATTAGAAGCTTCATGAAAATTAGTTCTCCAAAAAAAGTTAAATTTCTTTAACAAAACTTTAAGAGCTTCAGTATGATGATAGCAAATAAAACTAAAAACGAATAATACAACTATTAATATATGAAATATTAAATCCTAAAGAAGACGTATCATTTAATGAAATATCTGTGAGATTGTATTTTATGTTGAAAATGTTCATTCAACAAATCGTTATGATAGTGGAACTTTATATTTTATTTTTGGAATCTGAGCTTCATTAATATTCTTAATTAGAGATGAATTAGTATCATCTAATTAGGCTTTGTTATCTACCCTCTTATCAACCATTTATAAAATACTTCATTGGGTCAATGACTTCAAAAATGTATATAATAGTGTTCCCTTCAGACAATCAGGTACAATATTCCTTTACATTTTTATTTATCATATTTTTTAGATTCATCATCACCGTAATTTTTATACATAATTCTCCCTATCGCACTAACATCTTTAATAACACTAATATTTAACAAAAAAATGCTTCGACGTTCGCTTTTACATGGGAAACAGGTTTTCACTATAAACTTCTTGTTATTAATTATAATCAGTTTTATTTGTAGTTCCCATAACACAAGCTTTGCTTTGCTGTGAGCTAGGTGAGGCTGTGAGAATTTATTATTAAATAGTAGAAAATTCTAGGTCGATCATTCTATACCTATTAAGAGATATGAGTTGTTTATCTCTGCAACTTATTCGATGTCTAAATTATTTCAATGATGTGTTAATAGCTACCTTAAGGGTTGTCTATTAACCAAATGTTAATCTTATTTACATTTCTTGATTAATCTTAATAATTCTTACATATTAACACCCGCGTTTAAAAATCAGTATAAAATATTTCGAGGGTTTTTTCGAAACTGGGAATCGAAAAGGGAGGCCATTTCGAGTCTCACTTGATAAATAGACGACCCCATTGTATTTCATATGGTACAATCATCAGAGATCTTGACCAAAGTCACGGGCGGTTAGTAATTATTACAGAATGAATCAGTACACTCAACTAAACTGGGTAAACCTAAACCAGTCTTGGGTGTGTTGCAACACTAGAGCGTTCGAACTTACAATCTTAAACACGGCTTCAGCGCACGTCTCGGCTTTGTATTTATTGTTTATATCTTAAATAAAGTTTGAAATGTTGGAAGTACTTCGCGTTCATAATGTGTTGTTTTCAGTGCTTTATTACTTTTGGAATTGGTGGTTTCGGTGTGTTTTTTGGATTTTGTTTAAAACGAATGTTGTATGTTTTGGTGTTGGTGAAATATTATTAACAACTATAAATGATCTCAATTTTTATCCTTCGGTCGTGAGTTTTTTCTTGTTTTTTTTTTATAATGTGAATAGAAGACCATTCACTTCTATAAATATATCAAAGTAATGATGTTGGTATAAAACTTTAATTAAAACGAAGGTTAAATGCTTGCGTAGAAATTGCTCACGGCCCTTTTTGCATGATAGTTGTATATATATTTAACCTTTTAGAATAGTGCAATGGTGGGTCCATTGCTATGCCATCTATGGCACAGTGGATGGATATCCTTTTAGATCCCAAGAGACTCTGGTTCAATTACCGTCACTATTAATTCAGTTTGCTATAAATGACATCACTTCGTCATACATTGTAATTTTGCTCTATTTTAATATTAACTACCCTTGATAAAAATCCCTGGATTATCACCGGAAATTGGTCGTGCATCTTATTTATTTTATTGTGGTGTTTTTACCTTGATATTGTAAATCGTGAGAGGTCAGACCGAAGTTTGCAACATTCGTATATATATTCAAATATATTCACTTCTGGGTACATGTAGTGCATTGACCGTGACTACTTATAATAATCATATGTTAGTTAACAGGTTTGTTGTGCAGTTTACGAAAATTTGACATTGGATAAATTGATTTCATGTAATTATGTTAATTGCTGGTTATAGAGAAACCTTTTGAGAAGTACCTTATAAAACATACGAGGTACTTAAACATAATTATGTACTGAAATCAGCATAAATATTATTTTAGTTTACAAAGACACCTCGAATTTGACCATAAAAATTAATGTGCTACAAAAACATCGTATTTAAAATCAATGTTGAATAAGATGTCCATTTGAAATCTCTTAAATGAACCTACGGTTGTTTTATCGCGAAGCAATGCAAGTACCAGAGATTTGTTTATTATCTTTTTCTTTGTATTTTGCTATCTAAAATTAATGACCTAAGCATACGTTTTATTTATACTTTGCAAAACTACCTTTGTTATTTTTTGTAGCTACTTAAATTCGGCGGTCTGATTTTGCAGTATTTCGACCAATTTTATTACAACAGGGGTTATATCTAAAAATCTAAAGTCAATAACAAACATCGGTATTTATAAACATTGTATTATGTATATCAGTCATCTTGTTATATGCACAAGCTCTAATTATTTTGGGGCTAGGTGATACTGTGTGTATTATCCAACATAATTCTTTTATTTATTCATTGAAAAATGTTGAACTAAAACAATTAACATGATTTGTAGTCATGTAAATACACTTTTCAAAAGATCTGTACGGGATTAAGCTTTTTCCACAATGGTCTCTTAAATATAAATTTGTTTTTATTTATTGACATTCATTCCGGGTTTTCTGGGTGTATTATATGTATAATAATATAAATATAATTATATTATATATATCTATGTGGTATAATGTAGTATATAGTACCCTTTACACAAGCTCTGATTAGATTGTGGCTTGTGTGAATAGTCCAGCATCTTTTGTGTACTAACCCCTTTAACCAAAACGTCTTAACTCAAGCTTCGGTTAACCTTTTTTTCTCATTATGACTTCTATCAACAGAAGAATACAAAAAAGTACAGCTAACGAAGCTAAGGCGAAAGTAGCGTATTTTTTGGGTTGATAGTCGCGTAAAAGGCTTTCAACAAATGACAACTAATCGTGTGTCATAACAAATGGGACTTTTATATGAAGCTACTCATCTTACGCGACTCACAATTCAAGAAAATAGCGTTATTTTGCCTAAAATAAATAAAAACGTTTTGAATTGTCAATTTTTTGTAAATAACAATAAAAAATGCATTGAGTTGACAAACAATGTAATAAATTATGACATTCGCTGAACTTCTAAATTCTGTATGCAGTCAGTTCGGTGCATTAGTCGTCAGTATGGCAAGCGACGCTACCAAGATAGAGGACGGTGATGGGAAAACGACGGAGGACGGAAAAACGGCCGAGACGAAACCGGTCGACGGTACCACCGAGACTACCGCCGTCAGTGATGTCGCCATGGAAACCACTGAAACTGGTACGTCAAACTTCCTTCTACACTTCTATATTTTCATTATCATCGTGATCATAATCATCAAGTAATTTGATTGGATGGCTTAATTTTTAGTCATTTGTCAGATACCATCCTTTTGTGATACATCAAGTGCACTCGGAAAAGTCATAAACAAGTCATATTATATTATCATACACATAATAATATATTGTATCTTTACTTTTAAAATACCCTTTTTTCAAACTCTTATTTAAAATACCTGAACTTTTTCTATTTATAATCTTGGATATTTTGACCATCTAGCTAAGGCATTTAAAGTCCTAATTTTACCTAATCTCCCGAAGTCCCATAAGAGTTTAAAACATTACATACGTATTTTAGCTCAAGTAGCAACCGCACCCGAAACAGCTCCCCTCGCGACAGCTGAGAAAATAGACGTAGACGAGGCTCTCTCGGCGCCGCACGGCTCCGGGATGGAAGGCTTCAGCTTACTGGAGTCGGCGCCGGCCGGGCACCGCTTCAGGCTGTCCATGCTGCAGCCTTCCGAGCCTAGAACCTTCTACTCGGCGGTTAAAAGGGAAATCAAACTGCTCAAGAGTGATCTGCCTTCTGGGGTAAGTCTTATTGCCATGACAATAGAGTTTAGTGTAGGTTAGACGAGGCTCTCTCGGCGCCGCACGGCTCCGGGATTAAAAGCTTCAGTTTACTGGAGTCGGCGCCGGCCGGGCACCGCTTCAGACTGTCCATGCTGCAGCCTTCCGAGCCTACCTTCTACTCGGCGGTTTAAAGGGAAATCAAACTGCTCAAGAGTGATCTGCCTTCTGGGGTAAGTTTTATTGTACTCATGATAGAGTTCTTTTTTGAGTAGGTGACCTGACTTATCCAATCGGGCGTTCTGGGTGTTTTCTATGTGTTGTAAAAATATCTATCTATGCAACATATCGTATTAAGTTATATCAGTCATCCAGTACCCATAACACCAGCTCTGCTGTGTCGGTTGTCCAGCATTATTATGGTACTAATATTATAAACGCGAAAGTTTGTAATTCTGGATGGATAGATGGATGGTTTGTAACTCTTTCACGCAAAAACTACTGAACGAATATGGAGGGAATTTGGCACAGAGAAAGATTATAGTCTGGAATAGCACATAGCACTATTTATCCCGGAATACCCACGAGAACGGGAAATATAGTTCGCGTCATGTAAGAAGAACGCTGGCGGTCAAGCTGCGCAGAAGGCGATTTATGGGTCTATTTGGAGGTAGGCGGTGGGGCGCGGGGTGGAAGGGTCATGCGCCGCATGCTTGCCGGTGCGCTATTGGTTCGTCAGTTGACATTTGCTGTCACACGTCACGTTTCTTGTCAAAATACCATCGCGCACAAAAGTTTACGAAATGGTTTTACATTTTAATGGTTTTTGGAAATTGTGCACAAAGGTAAAGGAAATAGAGGTAGAGACCGATTACTGTAAAAGCGATCATTTGGTAGATATGATTACAGAAACATTTATTATTCGTGTAGGGGATGATGATTCTGACTCAAATAATGATGAAAGCTCAAGTGACGACAGCGACGATGATGAAATAGCCACCTCCAGTATCAATCCCGCGTCCTCATCTGGTTTTCACGTCACCCAAGACGACTTAATGGATGGAGTTGCTACATAACATTATTTTTTTGTAATTAGATTAAACATTCTAAACTGAATCGAACTTGTTTTTAATTTTATCTAATATTATTTTCTAATAACCAACACCAAGCCGCGAGTGAAATATTAGTTAAAAATAGGCACAGCAAATTGGCATAGTACCTACTATCGTACGCGAGTGTACCCATGCGCGAACATACCCCTTCCACTTTCTTCCAGCGCTCTTTTTACGTGACGCGACCTATACGCGGGTAAAACCGCGAGGCGCTGCCGATGTAATCACTACATAGTATAAAACAAAGTCGCTTTTTCTGTCCCTATAACCCTATGTCCCTTTGAATGCTTAAATCTTTAAAACTACGCAACGGATTTGAAGCGGTTTTTTTTAATAGATAGACTGATTCAAGAGGAAGTTTTGCATGTATAATAAAACCGTGCGAAGCCGGGGCAGGTCGCTAGTACTATAATAAAATTATTAAACTTGTCTTACAGGTGTGGGTACGAGGTTTCGAAGACCGCCTGGACCTCCTCTCAGTGATGATAGCCGGCCCCACAAAGACCCCCTATGAGGGAGGTCTGTTCATATTCGACGTCCAGTTAGGCGGGGAGTATCCGCGCGCGCCGCCGCTATGCCACTACCACTCTTACTGCTCCGACCGACTCAACCCTAATCTGTATGAGGATGGGAAGGTAATGTATTCACTGCCCAGATCTATACTACTATAGATATCTTGTAACTGCCGCTTCGCACTCGTTGCGTTTCAAGGATATTTATGAAAACCTTTTGTACACTCGTAGAAATATCAATAAGTTCCCTAAAAATAGCGATGTACATAATGTTAATACTATAAATAAAAATAAACTTACTTTGCCTACAACTAGACTAAACAAGGTTAATGTATGTATCTTTCAAAGGGCAATGTATACGCTTCTACAACAAAACAACAATAAGAAATAATATGAAATACAATCACGTAGAGCCAACCATCGTTGACAGTAACTGTCTACTCACATTTATTAATCACGACTTAGTCATCATATCAATATACCGATCACCAGCTTATAACAACTTGGATAGATTTTTGAACTCATTAAATACACTACTAACTTCACTATCTAAATATAAGAATATTATAATTGTAGGAGATTTTAACATAAATATTGCAAATAAGTTACCTGACCAAAAAACATCTGAATACCTCGACCTCATGGCTTTCCATGGTTTACTACCATCCCATACTTTTCCAACTAGACTAGAAAACTGCCTCGATCATTGCTTCATAAAGACAAATCTATCTGCTATAACTATTGTATTGGAAAATAGCGTAACTGATCACTACTCTGTGCTATTGATCCTGAAAAACCACACAAATAAATCAATGAACCAAACACATAACAACATTGTTACTAAAATAAACTATACAGGTATAAAAAATGAGCTGCATGCGACGGATTTTAGTACAATAACTAACAACATAGACTGCGATTCAGCTACAGAGGAGTTTGTCAATATTATAAAAAACATTATCAAAAGAAACACAACAAAAATAAATCGACCATATAGACAAACGCCACTCAAGCCCTGGATAACACCTGGTCTCATACGTTGCATGAAACATAGAGATAACCTACATAGTAAAGTACGCAAATCCCCAATAAATGAAAATCTTAAAATCACATACAAAAGGTATCGAAATTTTTGCAACAAATTATTAAAAAATCTTCGGCAATCTTATGAAAAAGAGCAACTAAATAAAGCTGGGAAAAACGTGAAGAAGACGTGGCAAGTAATTAATGACATCACAAACTTTAAAACAAAGCCAAACTTACCGCAAGACCTTATAAAAGACAAAGATCCGCTTCCAACATTAAACTCTGTCAATGAAACATTTGCAAATGTCGGTAAATCCCTGGCAGAGAAAATCATATCAAAACAAATTGATGTTCAAATAGATAGTAGCTCGGAAATATTAAATTCTTTTGGTCTAATCGATGTAACTGAAGAGGAAATAAACTCTATAATAAATACATTAAAGATCGATTGTTCTGTTGGATGGGATGAAATATCCGCCCGTGTTATAAAAGAAAATAAAATTATACTGGTAAAACCCATCACTTATCTATGTAACTTAAGTTTCTCAACAGCAGTTTTCCCGAAAGTTTTTAAGACATCAATTATACTACCAATTTATAAGAGCGGAGACAAAACTATTACCACTAATTATAGACCAATATCCATACTGCCTACTCTCTCTAAAATTCTAGAGAAAGCTATTAATGTACGGTTAGTAAATTACTTCGAGAAATACAATTTGCTTTCAAACAATCAACATGGATTTAGAAAGGGTAGAGCAACTGCAGACGCTGTGTTGGAACTTAATAACTTTGTCATTGATGCACTTGATAAACGCAAAAAATGTCTTGCCATTTTCCTTGATCTAGCAAAGGCGTTTGACACGGTGTCCATACCAGTCCTTTTGAAGAAGCTTAATGATCTTGGAATACGTGGTAAACAACTAGATTTATTAGGTAGTTACCTTGAAGATCGCCAACAAAGTGTTAAAATAGGAAATTACATTTCCAGTAAATGTAGAGTCTCTTTTGGCATTCCACAAGGAAGCATCCTAGGTCCAACACTTTTCCTTGCGTATATAAATAATATCTGCAAAACGGAAGTGCCCTCTGGTAAGATAATCTCCTTTCGGACGATACCGTACTTTTGTTTAAAGAGGATAACTGGGAAAAGGTATATAGTCAGGCTCAACAGGGTTTTGAGACTATCTGCCAAAAACTCTACAACAACATACTTACCTTAAACTCCGAAAAAACTAAATACGTAGCTTTCTACTTGAATACATCTAGTAAACCTAACTCTACCAACACGTCTTACCAAATTAAAGCCCATAACACACTTTGCTTATCATCAAATGCAACAAACTGTACATCCTGCCCAGCTCTAGAACGCTGTGACACTATAAAATACCTGGGTATATCTATAGACTCTAGAATGACATATGGTCCACACATAAATCTATTGAAAACCCGATTAAGAAAACTAATTGCCATTTTCAAAAAAATTAAACACGCTGCTACGGAATCCCATATTTTACAAATATATTATGCTCTCTGTCAATCCATAATTACATATTGCTCTACATCGTGGGGGGGCGCAGCAAAAACTCACCTACTACCTCTTGAGAGAGCACAAAGAGCAATTATCAAAGTAGCATACTCGAAATCATACCAGTTCCCAACAACAAAACTATATGCAGACACTCAATTACTTACAGTTAGACAACTATGTATACAACAAATATTATTAAAACAGCATAGTATGATTTTCAACAAAAACACAGAAATTGAACACAAAAGACGAAAAGACAAAATATTTAAAACAGTTAATTTTAACACGTCGCTTGCACATAGACATTTTCCATTTTTAGGCCCATACATGTATAATAATATCAGCAAATATATAGATTTAAAAAAATTAAATTACAGACAATGCAAAAATAAGTTAAAATCATATTTACTAAACCTTAACTATGATAAAACAGAAAGCCTACTAAAAACAATTACTTAAAAGCACATTCAACTCATACTCTACTCACTCACATGCATACATAACACACACCTTTACACACTCACCTACACACTGTATTTTTCTTTTGGCTTATATGTAATATAGTATTAACAAGTATAGTTTTCCTATGTATCCTAGAAATAAAAATTAGTGTAAGCCTAACTTACTGAGGTAGAGAACCCTCGCGTCTACATCACAAGTCTAGAACTTAGTTAGAGCGAGGTGACGAAACCAATATGTGAAATAGGTCTAAGATTTGATTATCTTCTTTGTATTGTTTGCTTTGTTTTGTTTACCTATAAGACCTTTCTCCTTCTTGAATAAAAATTATTATATTATTATATTATAAAACTCCAAGTGAGTTGTAAAAACTATTAGGAAATAAATTCAAACAAATTGTCGAAACAATTCTTTGTAAAAAGGCTTATTATAAAATATTTGATTATATTTTGATAAAAATCTTGGGACGCGTTTTGCTCCAACTCGATCACTAACAACCAAACAAAGTAAAGGTTTCTTGTTGTCTTCTTTACATTACCTTAAAAAGATTGAAGTGAACCAAAATCAAAGTGAGCTCTTTATTTCCTAGGTTGAATAATTTAAAACATGAATTTTATGACATATCCCAGAGTCCTGTAAGGTCTAAAGAACAAAGCACTTTAATATTGTTATAATTGAAGACTAGTGTGACATGAATTTCTGACGTGTCCGAGTATCCTGTAAGATGAAGCACTTTCAGTTTTGTTATAATTTGTGTTTATTTTTTATATTTTTTTATAATTGTTTTGCCAGTGTCTTGGGGACGCTTCTACTGATATTGACATGGATCAATTGAGCTACCTTTAGACTGTTTGCAACCGTCTGCAGTTAGCTCAATGGTTTCAATTGTAAATACTAGTTGTAATTTTTCTATTCCTTGCTAGTAATTTTCGTTGTTATAATTGAAGGTGTGCGTGTCTCTACTTGGAACGTGGTCCGGGCGCGGCGTGGAAGTGTGGCGCAAAGACAGCTCGCTGCTGCAGGTGATAGTGTCTCTGCAGGGGCTCATCCTGAACGACGAGCCCTACTTCAACGAGGCGGGCTACGAGAAGCAAAAGGGTAAGTCGACCTCCTCATACACTCGACTAAGGCTGTGTCCCCAGTAGGCAAACTGTGAGCGGCCGACTGAGTGAGCCGCAAATTTGTGGCGAACAGCTACATACTCATCAGTTTGCGTGCGTATCGCAAGCATTGGAACCTGCGAGTCGGCCGCTAACTGAGACAGTCGGCGCTCGTATCGCTGCAAACTGCGTACAGTGAGCGCAAACTAGCAAACTGTGAACACTCAATTTAAAATATATGGAAGGGCGTACTGAACTGATACGCCGCAAACTCAGTCGGCTGCTCACCGTTTGCCTACTTGGGACACAGCCTAAAAGCCGTTCAATACTCGTCCAATACCAATACATCCATTTATAACGCATGCTGATGAGGTGCCTCAGGTATGCTCACTGAGGAGCTCTTTGATTCATTTGATGCCATCTGGCGCAAAAAGACAGCCTCACTTCTCAGCAGTACCCGTGGAAGCAGCAACTGGAATGTATTAGCTCTTTCAGTGGACCAAATCCATTTTTAGTATTATGTACACTAGTTTTTTAGTTTCACCAATATAAAAGATAGATTGGTAAACTTTTTGTTAAGATTATTTACAAACAGGACAGGAAAAGTACATAACAAAAGAATAGTATTTCAGTATTTTTTTGATTCCATACACAGCTGCGTTTTTGTATGTTTTATTGAACCTGTTTTTCCGGAGATAACTAACCCATAACAAATATACAAATACTTCTCTATGTTGTGTATAAAAGTACATTGTTTTCTATATATTTCCAGGCACACAGCAAGGCAGGGAAAACTCCCGCATGTACAACGAAATGGTCCTCCTAAAGCTCGTCCAGTCCATGACGAAGATGCTCATGAATCCGCCGGAGCCGTTCCGCGAAGAAATCCTTCACCACCTGCGGAACAACGCGGCCAGCCTCTGCCAGCGGCTCGAGGAGCTGGTGCATCTGTCTAACGGGAACGGACAAGGTATCTATATTACTGTATGAGATCCTGCAGCACCTGTGGAACAACGCGGCCAGCCTCTGCCAGCGGCTCGAGGAGCTGGTGCATCTGTCTAACGGGAACGGACAAGGTATCTATATTACTGTATGAGATCCTGCAGCACCTGTGGAACAACGCGGCCAGCCTCTGCCAGCGGCTCGAGGAGCTGGTGCATCTGTCTAACGGGAACGGACAAGGTATCTATATTACTGTATGAGATCCTGCAGCACCTGCGGAACAACGCGGCCAGCCTCTGCCAGCGGCGCGAGGAGCTGGTGCATCTGTCTAACGGGAACGGACAAGGTATCTATATTACTGTATGAGATCCTGCACTGTTTTTATTTGAAAGGTGGTGCTTCTCGTAAAGCCCTTCAAATTCAATCAATATCTGACGAATAGTTTTAGAGTTGTCCCTTAGGGTCTCCACACACTGAAGCCGGAGGCCGAGCAGAGTTGTATTCTATTGAATCATATGAAAGCCTACACACACACCGCAGGCGGTGGCGGCGCGGTGCCATAGGAAAAACCGGCACGCCTTCGCCTCCGCTCCGCCTCCGGCTTCTGTGTGTAGAGACTTTTAATGCGTGTAATTTGAAGTCGGTTAGTTTTTGTAAAAATAAAACTAAAACAAAACTGTTTATTCCAGATATCACCCCACCAGAATACCCCCTCGTGCCCGCCTCGCGCGGGTTCTGCCTCACTCTCAGCTCCTCACTGGAATCCTTCAGGAACGCGCTCCGCCGCAATGAAATCATCGTACCACCCTCCACGTTATAGCCAAGCTTCCTGCACTCTAGTATGTAATTACGTCTGTGCAATACTCGCCAATGTGGGCTTTGTGCGTGCTAGTTTACTTGTTTATGGTGTTGCGTGATCGTTCTCATTGTTATCTACAAATATAACGGGCTTTATCTTCATGTGGGGAGAATTTTACTGGGGCGATGTGGAGTTAGCTGGAAACAGCGGTAAATATCTCTATCCTTTTCATTTCTTTCTCGGATGCGGATATCACATCGACCCTTTTCGCTTTTTGAACTGCAAATATATTTGGTAATGTAAGGCTAGTAGATCGTATTATTTGTCGGTAAACCTGAGAACTGAATGACAAAAACTCTGGCTCCTTTGGTGTATTGTTAGAGCAGCGAACTTTAGCTAAATTGTACTCTTGGCAGCCCTGAACTTAGCTGTAATCTTAGACAATGGGCAACTTCATGCAACTTGAGAATATGATAGGCTCAAATCAATATGTGGTTCTTTCAATAGTGTTATTCAAAATCAAACTTAGGATCACAAAATTAAAGCTTGAAATTCAGAAACATAGTTATTCCTGGCGACTACGCTTATTGCAAGAAAAAATTTGGCACTTTGGAGAGTATTGTACTTCAAATTAGCATTCAAGTAACTCGGTCGCGATCAGTCGGGCTAGATTCGTCCCCGCTCTGCGGTTTCTCAACTTATTTAAAACTTTAAAGTAGTCATAGTATTTATTGTGAAGTACCTTTTCGATTCTAGGATGTTAGTTGTTCGAACCGAGCTGCAGGTTTATTTATTGTTATCAAGTAAAAATTGTATTCCGAACATTTTCATTACCTATATTTAGTATGGTCCTGTGATAGACGACTTTGGTCATATTTCTATGGAATATGATACGGCAGAGTCCTCTCAATCGTAGTGAAATTCTAATAATTGTAATACAAGCTCTTTTGCTGGTATGATATGATTATAATTTAATATTATGTCTATTATTTAATAAAGTAATGCATACTTTAATTCTTTATACAGCTGTAGTTTACGAGTACTTATTAAAATTGTTTTATATGCGCTGCCTTTCGCCGTTATTCAAATTTTGCTACATACAATTAGTTAATTAAATGTAAACGGAGGTAGTTTTAGATAGTCTAGAATGTATTTGTTCCTAATTCTATTATGATTCAATTAATGAACCCCTGTTATATTTTTAGGTAGGAAATTATATTTTCTCATCAATTTGTTTTCATTTTATGTATCACACGTCACGTCTTGTATTATAAAATTCACTAATTTTGTATATTGTTTATATGTGAGAAGTGTTGTTTTTATGGTATTCCTAATTATAAATACAAGTACATACATCGATTTGTAGTTATTGGCAAATGTAACAGTAAAGTGGCGTTTCTTTGGATTAGGGTCCTAAACAAAAATACGTACATATTTACTTGTTACCAAAACATTCAGTTCATAGTTTTTAATGTCACTCAGATGGCTTTGTGCTTTACGTCACAAATGTTGGAAATGAGGGTATTTTTGTTTATTTATTTGCATGTGTTTTTAGTTGAATTACTTGCGTATTTGTGGAACATTATTTTGTGATAGGTCTTCTATTGCTTTTAGGGTTTTCTTTGTACTCTATCGTGATATTTTTTTAAATGGCATGAATTTCAGTTCCACAAGTATATAAGTTTTTATTACCCGGTAAGACATTGCTTAGATATTTTGTCTAAATTTTAGTATTACTTTAGAAAACCAATGTAAAATCAAGCTACATGCTGCTTATAGCGAGCGATCGTGCAACTTCTAAGCCTCGCACTAAGCAGCTTGTGGTCAAGCCTTTACATGACGTCACACCATGCAACAATTCGTTAGGTATGTGCTATGCAAGTGTTACTTACGGATTTTTGTTGATGGTGACTCGAATACTAGGGCTAAGTAAGCTGCATCGCCGCAGCAGCACAAATACAGTGTAACTTCATGCCAAAGTCAATTGAGCTATGGATGGCTTTCGTCGCTTGTGTACGCGAGATAAGTGACAACATGTATTATGATGAGGATTATAAAAATAAATAATTTCTTCAAACTTATAATGAGTTTTATTCTGAATTTTTAGAGTTATCCAATAGGTCGTGAGGTAGAAAGAGGAGAATTATGAAAGTTGCAAACTATACTACAATTTAATTTTCATTAGTGACATACTTTTAGATGTATAGTTATTAGTGTTTAAGCTTGTATGTTACTACAAATTTTGATGGTGCAATAAAGAAGTTATCTATCTATACTTTTAGTGGATTGGTTAGCAGAATTATTTCACTAAAAATGTAAAGTATGTAATATATGAATGTTACCGTGGTCCACTAGTGCCTATGGTTTGGTAAGTATGTAGGTATATAATATTAAAGTCCCTTGTTCGTTTAAGTCGTGGACAGAAGTTAGGTGAAAGGAATAATCGAGATCTTTATTTACTTCTGTATTCAGTCTCCTACTACTTTTTAAAGTATAGCTAAAGGTATTTCCAAAAAGTAGGCTCCTACCCTATATTCGTTTATATACAAGACTAGCGACCCACCCCGGCTTCGCATGGTTTTATTATACGTATAAACCTTCCTCTTGAATAACTATCTATTAAAAAAACTGCATCAAAATCCGTTGCGTAGTTTTAAAGATTTAAGCATACTTAGGGACAGAGAAAGCGTCTTTGTTTTATACTATGTAGTGATTTACATAGTAGATACTTGTTTTTGGAACCAATGAACTTAACAACTTTGGTCGCATTCTGTTTAAAACACGGGTAACAAACGTGGAACACTGGAAGTAGGTAGGTAGTTTTTTTATTTTCAATACTAGCTGGGAACTTGAGTCCTCCTCATCTCCAATGAAGTTTTTAAAGTAGGTGGTAGGTACCACCTTCTTATAAAAAGTACCTAGGCACCTACCTACCCTACATTGATATACCTAATGCACTCATACCTATATATATTTTAAGTAGTGCATACTTAGTCCAGTCGACTGAACAAACGATAAAAGAAATCTCACTAGTTCAGTCAACTGAACTAGTGGGAATAGACGGTTCCACGCTACGAATAAATAAAATAAACAAAAAAATAAAAATAAAAATAGCCTTTATTCCCCTTAAAATTACAATTTAACAAGATTTTATACTAATTTATTTTCTATTAAATTAATAATAAAATAAGTTTTAAATTTCTTATACATACTTAATTAAATTTGAATTGAATTTTGATTTTGACTAAATCTCTTATAATTAATTTGATTACATACTGGTAGTTAGAAGATACATTTGAGAAAAAAAAAAAGAAATCATTAATTTTGTTTTGAAGGGTTTATCCATTGTTGGATAAAGGCCTCCTCCATCTCTTTCCAGTTGGCTCTACTTTGAGCAGCTCTTCAAGAATGTGTACATCTTTTACTATCTTGAAGTTTTGTTGTTATGAAATCGATCTCGTTCTAATATTCGCCTTTCGGAGAGTGCCAGTGCCAGGTCCATTTCTTACGGGTTGGTTTTTAAATTTATTATATTTGTGATTATCAGTTGGTTTTCATATCAAAATTCAATAAATTTTTGGCTTCTTTCGTTTCTTTTCCATAACCAAAGTTTCTTTCTTTAATATTAGATGAAGGGTTTTGGTCGTTTTCTCCCGCGGCGACCACCCGTTGTGGGTCCACGCTACGAATAGATTTGTTTCATTCACTTTAAGATGTAGGTACTGTACACAGGCTGTTTATTCCTTGAAGCCGATTACCGTCACCAGAGGCACAGATAATACAATAGACTGTATTATAGCCCGAGGTCTCGACAACGGCGCACCTGACTAAGATTTTGAATCCTAGAGATGTGAAAGTGAAACTCAATGTAGGTGTATCGATTACAAAATCAATGTATAATCAACCATGATGACAGAAGATTATGCTGAGGTTTAATTTCATTTAGATTATTTCAATAATATTATAATTCCCTTACATGATCTCAATATGTGTACATAGCGGGTAAATTGGTTACTTTAGAATAAATAATCAGCTAACTGTATTGTAAAAATTCTCATCTTCAAAACTGTTAAACAAATGTGTTGCAATTTGCTTACTCTGAAAATGCTGCAGTCAGATGGGTAAAAATTAAAATATCAGAAATAATAAGTATGTAACTTTAATTGAATGTATAAAAATACTTTGGACAATATCGGCTAAAATAAACGCAATATTTGAAATGGTTTCTTATATCACAGTAAATTATATAATGCAGTTTATTCAAAAGTCCAACCGAATACCTAGTGGAACAGAACATACGTTAACAGTAAAAATAATTGGCACAGTATATACACAACAGTAAAAAGTTTTAAATTTGTATTTTGACGAGCACTTTAAATGCGTCTTCTGTTTTTATTTCTAGATTTTTTTTGTTATCTCTGTTACCAAACACATGTTAAAGAAAGTATACGTCATTTCTACATTATTGAAACAAGTGTTTTAAAACTATGTAAACTTTGTTTAAGTAACAAAAGATCTGCGTGTTTTTATCGCCACTATCACATATTAATTTTAGTTTTAAATGTAATTAATTACATACGGTACTTTAAATAACTGCTTGAAAATGCATTATATGAATACAAAATGCAATTTAATAATTTGATACATTACGAACAAAATAAAGTTAAGTCCAGATTGATGTCGGAATCGTGCCATACTGCCAAAAATCCCACTTCCGAAAACTGCAATCAACTTTTCACAAGCTATATTTATGTAGTCTAGAACTTTGAACATATAAATACTTTATTTATGGCTATTTCCAGTGCCCTTCTGGGTCATCAATCCGAACTTCACCCTACTTATTACTTACTTAGGTATAATAGGTACTTAGGTATTACATACTTAGGTATAAGGGTAACATGCAAAAACTTTAATACAAAATTATAGAAACTTTAAAAATAAAACATAATGTGCGTTACGCCATTAACTACAATTATATAAAATCTCAAAAATATTCTCAAATCCTTATAATTTATTATTGTCTGTATTTATTTTAACGACTATTGTCATGATTTTTTCTCAAATATATTCACGGATACGAGTATAATGCACATAACGGACCACATTAATACAAATATCGCCCAGGCAACATGCGAAAATGGACTCCTATATTTGTTCACAACTCCTAAACCTAGCAAACTGACGCAATGCCTCCTCGCTGAAACCACCAAGAAAGTGGGCATGAGGTATTGAATACCCGTTCCCGCATAGGAACCTGTAAACTCAATCAGTACGCCTATATCCTCCAAATAATACGTCAACAGCACAGGCGGTACCACAGTTACAATCGGAAACAACAACTTTCTAAACACAAAATTGTACGACTCCAAACGTGTCATATCCAAAAACAAAGACTGCAGGTTATTCCTCAAAGTTATCGCTATAATAGGGAAGCTAGTAGAAAGAGTGAATACAGGAAACAGAGCTAGGAAATACTCGATAATCTCCAAGAAAATATTCTCATTATCTGTTGGAACGAAGTTTAAGGTATACAAATCGTTTAGATGGGAGAATGCGAACGCTCCCGTGAAAGCTAGAAGGAGATAGAATACGCTTATGAGTGCGTAGTCTAGAGCGAGATGCAAGCCGAGGTGTGTCTTGCCTCGAATGGGGCTGATGAGTGCTGGCAGTGAGTGGTGACACATGAAGGAGTAGACGCAGGCGCCGAAGAGAGTTGGCATCCCCGTGACGTCGAAGGAAGGCGGGTGGCCTTGTGCGCCGCGGCCGAGGAGCAGCCGGATCGCCAGGGATATCATTATTGTGAATGCTGGAACAAAATAAATATGGATTATGTAATTATAGTGCGTTGGCCGTCGCACTCTGGCTAACATTTAAGAAATTAAATAATATCAAATAAATTTTAGACGGCGGGACTCCAAAGTGGGAAATTTTGCGATTATTTGAATTCATAAAATTGTTATATATTTTACAATAATTACAACCGAATTAAACTATCACGCATTATTAAGGATAGGTACTAACTCAAAAAGTACTATTCAGATCTTTTTTTTTGTTAGTTAGTTTTATAAAATCGGTTCACCGAGAAAAAAGTAAAACGTAACACAGAATACAGTCGGATTGAGAACCTCCTCTTTTTTTTCGTCAGATGAAATTGACATCGAATACCATAATATCATAACACACTTTCATGCATTAATTGGGGCTAGGTATTGCTGTGTGGCGCTCATTGGGGGAGGCCTATGTCCAGCAGTGGACTAATATAGGTTGATGATGATGATGATGATGATGATTGCTGTGTGGATCGTCCAGCATTATTTATTATATGATTATTGATCATAGTATATTACAAAACCATAGTTCCTCACCTAACCACCGCATCCCAGACGTCAGCAACTGTAGGTACTTAGTCTTCTGCACATTGAAGAATACAAACGGCCCCATCGCCCCGACAAACGTCAACAAGGCGTAGCGGTACAAGTCCAGCCTCGTCACAGCTATCGTGTTCACTGGAGTGGGAACTGAAGACAGTGTCATCTCTTCGGAGAGAGCTGTTGAGTTGCGGAAGCAGGGGAGATAGTCCCAGTCGGTTGAGTTTGTCATGTTTGCCGGGATAGGGGAGCTGGGGACAAAATTAATGTTTATCGTATTGATGAAGTTCTTTAAATTCTGTAATACATTACAAAAAATCTTTATTGCACACCATAACTACAAAAACAGGACAGGAAAAAAAAATAAGTTGTACAATGGGCGGCTATGAGCGATTTCTTCCAAGCAACCGAACAAAAATGTAATAACAAACCCTAAAATAACAATCGCTTTGTATTTCGTATTGATTGATGAAGTTCTATAAAGTTCTGTAATAACAAAATATAACAAATAGAATAACTATACAATACAAGCTTGCTATGACAAGAATATTTTCGGTAAGTATGGCACATTGTCGTAAATCAGTGAACAAGTAGGAATATTAAATAGTAAGGATTAGGTACAGTTAGGTATATTATATGAATTACATTAGGTAGCCTGTTCCAATAAAAAATACTTGTCTAATGTAGAGAAGAGAGATTATAAGATATACTCAATTGAAGAGTAGTGTATCTTTTTTCTAATTTTGCATGTGCTGCTTGTTTTCCTTACTATACTTATTATAAAATAGTAGTACGTACATCTCGATTTTAAATTTTAAGGCGATTGTTTGAGGGTCCGGCAAATAAAATAGTAAGATGTTTATTAAACATCGTTTCATATTGCTTATTCGTAATGAAACATGAAATGCTTTGCTAAGCTACTTTATACTGTTATTACGGAAATCGCGCAGCGGTGTTTACATTATAAAAAGATCGAAGGTGGTAGGTTCGTACTCTGGTTATATGCCATATCTGAAGTTGAACACACCTTGTGTTCAGATTCCAGACCAAGCAAAATTTGCTAAACAAATTTATTATTTACATCAGTTCTATGTTTTGTGTATGTTTGTTCATTTGTTTTTTGTATTTTTACCTATCATAAACTATGTACCTATAAGCATTTTTTGCTTTAATCTATAGATATTCGTCTGAATCAATAAATTAATTAAGTTTATAATAGTGTTATGGTTAGGTTTAATAACACTTAGTCTTTTACAACGAGATTTGGCCAGGTGGGATGACGATCTGCGAAGGACTACTGGCAGATGCTGGATGCGGCAAGCTGAAGACAGGGCGCTATGGCGCTCATTAGGGGAGGCCTATGTCCAGCAGTGGACTAATATAGGCTGATGATGAACGAGATATTTACCATGATTTGATTTATTTTGAGTGTTCCTATATTTCGGCGCATTTCATGCGCCCCATGATCAATTAATCACTAAATAAAGATAATAAAAAAGTTTTTTTTAATTAACTCATTCCCAACCAGTGGGAAGAAACCTGTGTGTGCTGATTATAGTGATATTGTTGACGCAATGCACTTTAAGGCGCAAACAGCACCTGAAGTGGTGCCCCCACTAAATTATCATATTAATTCCGTAAAACAAAGGAATTTCCAAATTTCACTCGTACAGTTTGTTAAATATATCATAAGCTATTTTTTAATGCACCTATAGTAGTTTCATTTTTTCTAGTTTAGGAAGAGAGACGAAAACAGAGTTTGGTGGCCACCAAAGGAAACTAATTACTACTGATGCATTAAAAAAATAACTTATGATAGGTTAAACAAACTGTATGAGTAAAATTTGAAAATTCCTTATTTAACGGAATTATTTGATAAAATAAGTGGGGGCGCCACTTTAGGGGTTGTTTGCGCCTTAATAGCATTCATAATTATGTAGTTTCCACAACAGTAACTACTTTTTTATGTTTCCCTGGTCCAATCTATACTACAATACTAATAATACATACTAATAATAATACTACAACAAAGGTTATTGGCATTTACGACGGCAATTTGCTGTGCCATTCATTTATTATCAACTTATCAGTAATTTAACTATACCATTTAAATTGGCTCTGATAATAAACGTTTAATTGCCTACTGCGCAGATGTTGGAAACAAAGCTCATTGCGAAAGAACTTCTATCTCACAAGAGATACAAGACACTACATATTTTTTATTTATTTAGGAAAAAATCCAACAAAAGAATCACAAATTATGTACACTAATGTCATAACAATTAGGTCTGAAATCTATGTGATGAATGTGAAGTTATCACTAAGGAGCCCACACACCAACTATGGAAAAAGAAATATTGTTTACTAGCGACCCGCCCCGGCTTCGCATAGTTTTATTTTACATATAAACCTTCCCCTTGAATCACTCTATCTATTAAAAAAAACCGCATCAAAATCCGTTGTGTAGTTTTAAAGATTTCAGCAGTCAAAGGGACATAATGATATAGGGACATAGGGACAGAAAAACAGACTTTGTTTTATACTATATATGTAGTGATGGGAAAGTCTGTGTGAATGTTTGATAGAAGTAATCTTTGTAACTACTTACGTTATTCAAATGAAATTTGGTACGTAGATAGTTTAGGACCTAGAATAGTAAGATAAGTGGTGGCGCTAGTGTACCTCTTGTTTGCGCCTTAAGCGCTTCACACACAGCAGCTATAATGTATATTAATGTACATTACATCCCGGGATGTATAGCTTTAAATTATCTTAATGTATCACACACACAACAGGTAATGTAATGTATCTTTCCCTTCATTTCATTGGCATACGTCCCGATTGACACACTTTTCAGCTGCTAAAGTGTTATAAAGGGTGTTCTGATTTTTAATGTTATAATACTATGGACCCGTCGAGTTACTTACTATTAGATCTACTAGATATTTCATCAGAAGATGATTCGGATTGTGATTTTGACGCGCGTATTGCCACATGTGCCAAAAACAGAACGATGTGGATTGAAGTTCACATAAAGGAAATTTCCGGAGAGTTTAAAATATTCGATGAATTATCTGACGGAAAATTTTGTGATGAGCTTCTTTTAACTCATTGTCTTTGTAATCACGTGAATCCACTTTCCATATGCATGGATACTTACGCACGCTTTCTAAATGTTCCATGATTTTACGACACGTCCGCTCTTCGAAGGCTCTGGATGGGAACAGGCAACTGTCAACAGACTGATTGACTGAGTGCCTGAAACAGGCTGTACTGTGTGTATCTCTGTCTATCACAGAAACTTTTTGAACATCCTTTTCGAAGAGATATACAGAAATGTATTGAGATGTATTAAGATGTATCGAAATAAAAATGTATATTTTCGTATCGCTCTGTATTTTAAGATTCGAAGATGTAAAAATATACATTATAGCTGTCGTGTGTGATTCCTCCTGACGATTTCTATGGAAAGATGTAATGGTATCGTGCTATAATGTACATCTTTACATTATAGCTGCTGTGTGTGAAGCCCTTTAAACAATAAAACATAAACACGCAGTGTAGACACGTGTCAAAATAACACTCACCATATAACATCCATAACACTCCTAGCCACTGCCGCCGCATAGATCGACAGATCGCCATACAGGTACACACAGAGCGTGCAGTAGAACAGAATACGTCCCGTCTTGGTTAGGAACAAGTTGGCCATCTCTCCGAGCTCGACGCGACGCTCCAGGCCGTAGTATCGCGAGGGGATGGAGTCACCGCAGACGAGGGGTTCTTCCATGTCTGCACTCTGCATTGGGGGCTCTTCGTCGGAGTTGTGTTCTTCTATCTGGAAGCATAGCTGGTTTTGAGAAAAATCTGCAATTTGATATAGTGTAATAAAAAATAAATTGCTGCAATTAATATATTTTATAAAAAAACTGGCTATATGCAAGTAATATTTAACACTTCTGTAATTTATTATACTGTTATTTATTTTAACAATTTTATTGTTTCTATATTTTTATATAGGATTAAAATAAATCCAGAATACCCGGAACAAATATTTGCAGATTGTAGATAGATAGATTAAGCTTAATGCTAATAATTATATCTTAAGTGGCACAATCGGCAAATTATGTATTTGTCAAAAAGAAATTGATGTGTCATAGTCGACTTCACCTAATGTGCCATTGAGGCATTAATAAATACTCACACTGTCTCTCTTAATAACTTGCAATCTCTTCCACTTATAAACGGCATTAGCACAGGCCATTGTCTCGATGACATAAGTTGCGTTCAAGAAGCTCATGAAGGCGAGGAAGACAAGTGAAATGGTGCTGAGACCCCAGCCAGCCCGGGCGAAGGCTGCCGGCAGCGTCAGGGCGCCCGTGCCCACAATCAGATTGAAAATGTAGATCAAGCCCACCTTTATAACAAAATAATTTATTTTTATATATGTAAGTATTGATAAAACAATAAAATAGGAAGAATAAGTATGCAGTTGACTACATATTAGCCAAAAAAGCATAATAGAGCTGGCAAGGTAATATACAAAAATGAAACATGTTAATGAACCAAGGTAAGGAATTATTATGTACACTTAATAGTTTTATTTATTAATTTTCCCAGTGGTGGGATTATTATGAAAAAAAACTATTTAAGGTAACCGTGGGTATAGTTGACACTGAGGTAATAGTTGACACCTTCAACTTTGGATAGCTTTGAAGACGCTCTTTCATTAGAATAGGTCTCGTAAATGCACCTGTTTGATAAGTAATATATCTGAACACATTTGTTTTTGTATATTGCCAAAATTTATTCCACCATTTAGTTATGGTGAATGTTTTTCTGCGTGCGTGTGTGATAAACGCAAATTGTTTGTAATTTCTAAGAGATTTGAAAGAGGTAAGTCAATTTACAATCAGTCATATTTTGTATTTTCTTTGGAAGATATTTATATTATTTATGCATTATGATATTATTCATTCATTGTTTATTGCTTGGTTCCTAGTTCTGACCTCGTGGATATAATGGCTTTAATTATTTTTGTGGGTGTCAACTACTGGTTACCGTTTTTTCAATATTTGTAGTAATTGACACCCATGTCAACTACTGCTTTTTTACTTATAACTCCAATTTGCATGATGATAGTAATGTGTGTACGGTGGGTGACAATCATTTCTGTACAAAATAAGTCTAGCTGCTTTCACTAGAACCAATACTTGACAGGGGTGGCATGGCAACTACGCATGCATATGATGTCTAGTACTAACTAGGTACTTAATATTTCCTATTCCTTAGGTAAACTATGCCTCCCATAAAAAAGGGTAAGATGCTGATGTATCCTGAAAAGGATATGCTAAATGCGGTTGAAGATGTAAAAAAAGGATGCCAAATGCATCAGCAACAGCTGCTAAAAAAGTAATGTACATACCAAGGGTTACATTAATACGAATGTTCAAGAAAACTTCACAGGAGAGAAGAAAAAGTCCTAGTACCGTACTCTCAGCAGATGAGGACAATATTTTAGAAACATGAATATTATCGCCAGCCAGATCGAACAGCTTCCAGATTATTGACATAAAAGATTTTTTTTTACCATTATTTTGAGTGAAGTGCGCAAGAGCACTTGCAAGTGCAAGTGCTTGGTGAGACATTTTTATAGGTATTTAAGTGTTGATCTCATATATTTTACCTACAGGTCGTAGTATTTTTGCATTAGACTAGTTTTAGTACTTATCGATTTTTTTAATTGTAATAGGTTGCCAAGAATTTGATTTCTATTATTTATAAAAATGTTTTCTGAACAAAAGACTTTTCTTCTTAGTTACCTCTTGGCTGCTATTTTTAAGAGTAGCTTAATACCTTACATAATCATGACAAATAAGATTTGTCTGTGTTTTGTTCTACTGTTTATAAGATAATAAATAAAGCAATTACTACTCGTAATATTTTTTTTATTCCATGTCAACTATTGGAACAAATAGTGTCAACTATTGGGACAAACAAAATTTTAGTGTGTCAACTATTGGTGCTTTTGATATATTGATTTGTTGGTTGCATATTTTTTTGTAACTTCCACTTACAAGATAATTGATTACAATGCAATAATCTACAAAGCACTAGTTGTCTAGGAATGTATAATGATTTCTTACAATAAGCAATTTTGGTCACCTGACACAGTTCTAAAGTAGCCCATCCCGACCTATGTGTCAACTACTCCCCCATTTACGTTAAGTGAAACAGATAAGCGAAAAGCAAAAAATTCTAAGGTAAAATAAAAAACTTTAGCTAGATTAACAGCAATAATCTAATGCCAACAGGATTTAGAGGATATCTTCATGTGGAGCTCAGTTTTTCTAGAGCAACAACTTGCCTTTCATGATTATGGTTACCATTTAAGTGTGACTTATAAAAATAACATCTTTTAGATTATGTACCTATTTTTAAACAAAGAACTTTTATTTTACAATGTAGGTAGATCAGCTGTTACTGTTAGTATACGGTCTATCAGGAAGGTTAACCAAGACACGTCGGCTTTTATTGAACATATGGCGTTATTAGATAGCTTATCACAGTCACAATTATTTTAATAATTGGCTGAACTACTTACCCATATTGAATATTGATCCCCAACCTCTGTGATCGGCATCCTAAATAGCCTCCTCAAGCGCCAAAACCGACGAGGCATTGCAAAAATTTGAGACACAACATTGCTGCCGAATTTCTGACACAGCAATGACCCTAATAATTCGTAAGATATCGGTGAATTGTAGACGAAAACAATATTTGTAAATGTAGTGAAGTCTATAGTTCAAAAACTTGGGAGTCAGGAAATAAATAATAATTACTCACTCCAGTGTTTCCACTTAGGATTTTGGTTTTGCTTAAAATCTTTTGAAAATATCCCTAACAATCCCTATTTTTTTCTATATTCCCTTATTTAGGGCGTATGAATAAAAACACATTTTATATATTATGCATATTTTAACACCAAGATATGAATTTTTATAAATTGATGATAACTGATTAATTGGATACTTCTGTTGTATTACCCATAGAATTAAAATATTTTCACTACGTTCAAAAGACCAACAAAGCGTGAGAGCGAGAGGTATTTGTCAAAACCCCATCTCCGCGAGAGAAAAAGAGATAGTGAAACTATTTTTTCAGGAGACATAATTTGAAAGAATATCATCGCATATCGTTCCGGCAAATTGAAAGAAAAATTTATATATGTAAATTTTGTGAAATAACTAACGAATATAACAATAAATCTTAATGTGCAACGATGGTGACATGTTCAGTGGCGGAATGTGATGTTACACAAGGAAACAACCCTCAAATTACCCGTTTCACCGGTAAATATTGACTATTTTATAGCATTGTTCATTATCATAATTTCGTTATTTTTTGTTTGAAAATGAGAGAAAAGTCCTATTGTAATGTTAAATAATATGTTTCCCTTTGGACGTATCATCAAATTAGACTGCTAAATGGAGAATTCACAGATATATTGTACAAAATGTAAAAACCTTTGATTACGATAGGGCTTGATAAAGTGCTGACGTCATAAGTATCGATAAAGTCGACAATTCGTTATTGACGTGAAGGTTCGACGTGATTGCTCATATCGTTATTTCTGGTTCTAAAGGGCGTATACCATACCTAGTACCTACAAAAAACTACTTTCCAAAATAAGTATGAATCCAATGACGGAGAGCATCCAGGAGGTGTCCAGGATGACGGAGAGCGTCCAGGATGACGGAGAGCGTCCAGGATGACGGAAAGCGTCCAGGATGACGGAGAGCATCCAGGAGGTGTCCAGAGGATGATGGAGAGCATACAGAGGATGATGGAGAGCATCCAGAGGATGATGGAGAGCATCCAGAGGATGATGGAGAGCATCCAGAGGATGATGGAGAGCATCCAGAGGATGATGGAGTGCATCCAGAGGATGATGGAGAGCATACAGAGGATGATGGAGAGCATCCAGAGGATGATGGAGAGCATCCAGAGGATGATGGAGAGCATCCAGAGGATGATGGAGAGCATCCAGGAGGTGTCCAGAGGATGATGGAGAGCATACAGAGGATGATGGAGAGCATCCAGAGGATGATGGAGAGCATCCAGAGGATGATGGAGAGCATCCAGAGGATGATGGAGAGCATCCAGAGGATGATGGAGAGCATCCAGAGGATGATGGAGAGCATCCAGAGGATGATGGAGAGCATACAGAGGATGATGGAGAGCATCCAGAGGATGATGGAGAGCATCCAGAGGATGATGGAGAGCATCCAGGAGGTGTCCAGAGGATGATGGAGAGCATCCAGAGGATGATGGAGAGCATCCAGAGGATGATGGAGAGCATCCAGGAGAGCATCCAGGAGGTGTCCAGAGGATGATGGAGAGCATCCAGGTGTACAGAGGATGATGGAGAGCATCCAGGAGGTGTCAAGAGGATGATGGAGAGCATCGATGGAGAGCATCCAGGAGGTGTCCAGAGGATGATGGAGAGCATCCAGAGGATGATGGAGAGCATCCAGAGGATGATGGAGTGCATCCAGAGGATGATGGAGAGCATCCAGAGGATGATGGAGAGCATCCAGAGGATGATGGAGAGCATCCAGGAGGTGTCCAGAGGATGATGGAGAGCATCCAGGAGGTGTCCAGGAGGTGTCCAGGATGATGGAGCATCCAGAGGATGATGGAGAGCATCCAGAGGATGATGGAGAGCATCCAGAGGATGATGGAGAGCATCCAGAGGATGATGGAGAGCATCCAGAGGATGATGGAGAGCATCCAGAGGATGATGGAGACCATCCAGAGGATGATGGAGAGCATCCAGAGGATGATGGATAGCATCCAGAGGATGATGGAGAGCATCCAAGAGGTGTCCAGAGGATGACGGAGAGCATCCAGGAGGTGTCCAGAGGATGATGGAGAGAATCCAGGAGGTGTCCAGAGGATGATGGAGAGAATCCAGGTGTACAGAGGATGATGGAGAGCATCCAGGAGGTGTCCAGAGGATGATGGAGAGCATCCAGGAGGTGTCCAGAGGATGATGGAGACCATCCAAGAGGTGTCCAGAGGATGATGGAGAGCATCCAAGAGGTGTCCAGGATGACGGAGAGCATCCAGGAGGTGTCCAGGAGGTGTCCAGGATGACGAAGAGCATCCAGGATGACGGAGAGCATCCAGCAGGTGTCCAAGAGGTGTCCAGGATGACGGAGAGCATCCAGGAGATGTCCAGAGGATGACGGACAGCATCCAGGAGGTGTCCGGAGGATGATGGACAGCATCCAGGAGGTGTCCAGAGGATGATGGACAGCATCCAGGAGGTGTCCAGAGGATGATGGACAGCATCCAGGAGGTGTCCAGAGGATGATGGACAGCATCCAGGAGGTGTCCAGAGGATGATGGACAGCATCAAGGAGGTGTCCAGAGGATGATGGATAGCATCCAGGAGGTGTCCAGAGGATGATGGACAGCATCCAGGAGGTGTCCAGAGGATGATGGACAGCATCCAGGAGGTGTCCAGAGGATGATGGACAGCATCCAGGAGGTGTCCAGAGGATGATGGAGAGCATCCAGGAAGTGTCCAGAGGATGATGGACAGCATCCAGGAGGTGTCCAGATGATGATGGACAGCATCCAAGAGGTGTCCAGAGGATGATGGAGAGCATCCAAGAGGTGTCCAGAGGATGACGGAGAGCATCCAAGAGGTGTCCAGAGGATGACGGAGAGCATCCAGGAGGTGTCCAGAGGATGACGGAGAGCATCCAGGAGGTGTCCAGGATGACGGAGAGCATCCAGGACGTGTCCAGGATGATGGAGAGCATCGAGAGCATCTAAGAGGTGTCCAGGATGACGGAGAGCGTCCAGGATGACGGAGAGCATCCAGGAGGTGTCCAGGATAACGGAGAGCGTCCAGGATGACGGAGAGCGTCCAGGATGACGGAGAGCATCCAGGATGACGGAGAGCATCCAGGAGGTGTCCAGAGGATGACGGACAGCATCCAGGAGGTGTCCAGAATGACGGAGAGCATCCAAGAGGTGTCCAGGATGACGGAGAGCGTCCAGGATGACGGAGAGCGTCCAGGATGACGGAGAGCATCCAGGAGGTGTCCATGATGACGGAGAGCTTCCAGGATGACGGAGAGCGTCCAGGATGACGGAGAGCATCCAGGAGGTGTCCAGAGGATGACGGACAGCATCCAGGAGGTGTCCAGAGGATGACGGACAGCATCCAGGTGTCCAGAGGATGATGGACAGCATCCAGGAGGTGTCCAGAGGATGATGGACAGCATCCAGGAGGTGTCCAGAGGATGATGGACAGCATCCAGGAGGTGTCCAGAGGATGATGGACAGCATCCAGGAGGTGTCCAGAGGATGATGGACAGCATCCAGGAGGTGTCCAGAGGATGATGGACAGCATCCAAGAGGTGTCCAGAGGATGATGGACAGCATCCAAGAGGTGTCCAGAGGATGATGGACAGCATCCAAGAGGTGTCCAGAGGATGACGGACAGCATCCAGGAGGTGTCCAGAGGATGACGGAGAGCATCCAGGAGGTGTCCAGAGGATGACGGAGAGCATCCAGGTGTCCAGAGGATGACGGAGAGCATCCAGGAGGTGTCCAGAGGATGACGGAGAGCATCCAGGAGGTGTCCAGAGGATGACGGAGAGCATCCAGGATGTGTCCAGGATGACGGAGAGCATCCAAGAGGTGTCCAGGATGATGGAGAGCATCCAAGAGGTGTCCAGGATGACGGAGAGCGTCCAGGATGATATTCTTACGTTGTTTTTCTATGTAAGTGCTGTAATATATCTATTTTCAATAAATGCATTGGTCTTTTATTTATTTTCAATAACAATTAACGGTGTTTTTTGTACGGTAGGTAGGTACTCTTTATTTGTATTTAACTTCGATACATCAAATCGTTAGTGTCTTATGATTGCGCCAGTACAACTTTCGATCAGAAATCAGAAATCAAAATCTTTATTTCTTTAGGCTTACAAAATAAGCACTTAGACAAGTCAAATTTAATACTACCTATAGGTACATAGTTATCAAAATAATATAAGAAATAAAGTGATAATTGATGTTCAGTTCGCCTCAGTTTTTTGTCCACTTGTGGAAGAGGGTGATAGGTAACATTATGCTAGAATGTTGACAACACTATTTTACGCACACATTTACATTTCATTTTTGGTAATGCCTTTCATCTGTCACTGTTCCTCTTGTACATCCTAACTTTATGGTATTACCACAGTAGTTAATTCAGACACACACAAAATCACGATCACATTTTTAAACTTTACAATAAGCTTGCTTTTGTCTCAACTTTGTGAGATCTCTTTAGACAAGCATGACATAAAATAGATTCTCCAACGAAGACGTTTTACATTTTTGTCAAAATTCTTAGGGTCTTCGCACATTATAACAACTCCACGCCAACGCGGCAGCAACTCTACTCACACTCTCGATGAGTAGTCAACTAGTTGATCCACCCCATGGTCACTAGTGGGCAATGCGTTGTCAACGAGTGGGTAATGCGTAGACAACTCGTCTAACCTCAATTTTCGGTTGAATTTTGTCCGTCACGCGTCAGTCGCAAACGCATACATAGTCGTTGCGTGGACAACGTGCGGTCGTTGCGTGACAAACGTGTCGGGGTTGACGATGCGTAGGCCACTCGTCGTAGACTACTTTAAAATCATTTTTTGAAATTTAACCTTGAACATAATGACACAGGGCTTAAATTTCAATATTTGGCATAGAGTCGAGTCGCCGTTGAGTTGTTTAATTTAATGTGCGCAGACCTTCACTCTCTTTATAATCTTTTTTTTTATACTAGGTAGTTACTTCCAAAAGGTAGGTACCTACCTAATAAGTAATCAGTAACATTAAATCAATTATGGTTTTAGTGGATAAGATAATAAAGTAAAGTAAGTACTAATTGTAAAACATAAAGAAATAAAAAAAAAAAACAAACATAAAGTGTTGGAATATAATGGGGAAAATATTAGATATGTAGGTATTCTCATTCTGATAGGTAGTGCTATCATCACTACATAGGTACATAGTATATAACAAAGTCGCTTTTTCTGTCCCTGTGTCGCAGTGTCCCTATGTCCCTATGTATGCTTAAATCTTTAAAACTACGCAACTGATTTGCTTTGATGCGGTTTTTTTCAATAGATAGAGTGGTTCAAGAGGAAGGTATATACGTATAATAAAACCATGCGAAGCCGGAGCGGGTCGCTAGTAGAGCATAAATTAAATAGACTAACGACATCCAGTTAGTTTTTACCTTAGATGCCTTTCATCCCTATAGTAACAAAAATAGTCCAAATTCAAGTATTATAGAGGTAGAATTATAATCCTCAGTATATTATTTATGGCAATCCCTGAAACTGGAAACCAGGGTGACCATTTGTGGCAGATTTCTGCCATTTGGGCAGATTTGGCTCCCAAATTTTGACTCTGGCAGAAAGTGCCGACGAATTAAAGATGTGGCAGATTCTGGCAGATTTAAAGATTCCTAGAAAAACTGTGAAAAACACCAGTTTAACAAAACCTTATCCTCAATAAGTACTAGAAATAAGAACAAACTGTCAAGTCACGCTAGTGACTCCATAAAGTTTTCAAATTTTTCATCCATCACTCTTCATCAGCCAATGTATAAGCTTCTACATTACGGTCCCAGATACTATCCAAAGCATACCCACGCATAAATTCAAAACTAATACCTCAATAAATGTATTTTTATTTAAAATTCCCGCCCCCATAAAAGCAAATTTTGATGGCATATTTTGGCATTTTCTGATCTGAGACGACTTTGGCAGATTTTGGCAGGTTTTTAACCAGAATCTGGCAGATTCGCCATTTTTAAAACGGTCACCCTGTTGGAAGCACTGACTCACTCCTAAGACCAAGTAGGTACCTTACGTTCCGTAAGGTAGACGGAGCATATGGTCACTGTCATCCTATAAGGCGATGTAGCCGATTTGGTATTGTTTTGGTTTTGTTTGATACCGTACGGTGACAAGTGAATGTCAGATTGAGAAAATGAAAATTTGTGTTTATGTTTTATTTGTAATTTTGTGTTTTATATATAATATTTAATCGAGAACTTAGTATATAATGACTTGTGTAGCTGTGGGTTGTAAAAGCCGTTTGGGATCTTTATGTGAAGATAAACGCAAGATATCTTTTCATCGGTAAGTCTATAATCGTGATAGACGCGGATATTACGCGGATATTACATGTATTTTCTTTGCAATATGTTGAATAGTTTTTTGTACATAGAATATAATAACTGTTTTACTACGTTATTTACAGCTCATTAGCAGTATAATTCTATAATTCACTAATATTAAAGTACAATACGAAAAACTGACATCTGATGTACCATTTTGATGCCACCTAGTGAAGTACTGGTAGTTGTCGATAATTTATTGTCGATGAATGTCTAATACTGGTTGACAAAATGATGATTCAAAAGTAAATTGTCGTAGTTTGAGAATTATACCTACCGAGATAGTGCTACGGTACCTACATGGTCCGACTAAGTTGGAGTTAGAAATCAAAACTTGATTATGGTGTCGCTAGTAAGATCTAGGAGACTAAAGATTGCAATGTAGCTAGAAGTTCACAACTTATTCTTATCTTTCACTTCTAGATATACAAAATATCCAATAACAAAAGAAAAATGGAAACAAAACTTGAGAAGACATGTCTGGGAGCCATCATAGAATTCTCGTTAGTGTTTTTTACATTTCCATGTTTCGTGCCACAGAATTGGATATCAAAGGACTTACAAAAAAACTTTGAAAATAAAGGTTAAATGATAGCATCCAAGTGGTATCTAAGCACAAAATATTTCAGTTAAGTATAGTAGTATACGACGTGAAAATACTTTAAAAATAATTTCGTTTATGTTAATGTTACTAAGTACCTACCTAAGTTTTCTCACTGCTCATATCCTAAATAACGACGGCAAACAACCATCACCGCTTAACCCCATTTTAAATAAAAACATAATTATTATCAAGAAGATTTATCAAGTTTATGTAAGTTTTAACAAAATAACCTTAGTAGGTCTTTATTTATAATATACCTACAGGGTCAGGTACCGGTTAAGTCTATCTAGATCCTTGAGGGGGTTGTAGTTTCAATCATTACCAGCTGATTGATTTAATCATTATTGACTCACATACTCCAAACTTAATATAAAACCCCACAAACACCCAAAAAATATAGGTGATTAATGAATATTGGTATATCTTTTCAAGTAAAATTACAGCTTGCGGATTTTAAACATAACTGAATTTATTATACTCTTTTATAATAATCTATACATATAATAAAATCGTAGAGGTCGAATTTCTGTACAATGAAAAAAAATGCCATAAACCGAGTCAGGGAGATGTAAGAAGTATAATACAATTGATTTCATTTTGTTTCAATTTTCTTATTTCTCTGTTTGTCTGTCTGTTTGTACGGGATAATCTCCGAAACTACTGGACGGATTCTAATGAAATTTTGTATGGTGGTAGCCTAGATCCCTGGTCAACATATAGGATACTTTTCATCCCGATAAATTAAAGAGTTCCCGTGGGATAGCTAAAAAATCTATATACATATAATAAAATCATAGATGTCGAATTTCTGTACAATGAAAAAAAATGCCATAAACCGAGGCAGGGAGATGTAAGAAGTATAATACAATTGATTTCATTTTGTTTCAATTTTCTTATTTCTCTGTTTGTCTGTTTGTCTGTCTGTTTGTACGGGATAATCTCCGAAACTACTGGACGGATTCTAATGAAATTTTGTATGGTGGTAGCCTAGATCCCTGGTCAACATATAGGATACTTTTCATCCCGATAAATTAAAGAGTTCCCGTGGGATAGCTAAAAAACTAGCTGATGCCCGCGACTTCGTCCGCGTGGTATTATTCATTCCTTCAACTACAACAATTTCAGATCGAAATACCTTATAATGCTTCTTTAGAGACAACATTCGATATAAACTGGTTCGGAACAATGGTTGGCCGACTTACACGGGAGGAACCAACATAAAGCTTCACAAAAAGTATAAATAAAAATGACGCATATTTGGCGAATAATATGTAAACGCACTTTTTTCTTTCTCTATCCAGGGTATTGTAAATAATCTGAATCTTCAGATAAAACTACCTTTCTATTAAGCAAGTATCGAATTTGATCAGACTACAACCGAGCTTGGTGTTGTTCTTCGGTTTCTTTCTGTCGTATTTCATTTACTCTCTCCCTTTCTCTTAGTAATAAATACTCACATTCCTGATGTATGCGTTCATAGCCATCCCTGGCTATATGTTATCGTTGCTGGTGTCGATCATGAAGTCTTTCTAAAGCTCTAACAATATTTTGACGATCTCGAGGGTTACGTAAATGCTTCTCACGCTGGAATAAAGTTTGAGGCGTAAGATAATGAATGACTCTCACGATCAGCTGTAAGTCATGTTTCTCTTTCTTGGCTGGTTTTCAGCAATCGAGACGCAGCCGTGCGGCTATGCTGAGAGCTCAAGCGAGATTCTCTTTCAGTAAAGGTCTCTGAGACTCGTGACAACATAATTATGGCATTCTCGATCAGCTGTAAGCCGTACATCCCGTTCTTGGCTGGTTTCAAGCGATCGAGACGCAGCCATGCGGCTACGCTAAGAGCTTTAGTGAGACTCTCTTTCAGTAAAGAGACCTTTACTGAAAGAGAGTCTATATACTACTTATGACGATACTTATGACAACGTTTGGCGTTCTCGAGCAGCTGTAAGCCATTCTCATCCCATCCCTTTCTGGCTGGTTTCCAGTGATTTAGACGCAGACGCCGCAGTAACGTTGAGAGCTCAAGCGAGACTCTCTGTCAGTAAGGTCTTTAAGACTTATGACAACTTATGGCATTCTTGATCAGCTGTAAGCCATACATCTCTTTCTTGGCTGGTTTCAAGAGATCGAGACGCAGCTGCAATTCGCTGATGATATATAGTCGTAATGGCAAAGTCGCTAGAGGAGCTGACCCACATGCTGAACGGCCCCGCGATGCATCGGTCTTGGTATGAATTTGGATAAAACCAAAGTCATGATCAATGGCCAAATTGTTCCAGGACCGACCGTCGTAGATGGCCACCTTCTTGAAATTGTTTCCGAGTACACTTACCTTATGCAGATTGTTGTGTATGATGATGAGGTGTGGCTGTGGCTATGTTAAGAGTTCAAGTGAGACTCTCTTTCAATAAGGTCCCATTTTTAGCTTCTCTTGAGTACTGAGAGAGACTCGACCTTTTTTAGGCATAGTGTACAACTAAAAATTTTAAATAAATGTTATATCATAAGTACTCTATTTAATATCATAAGTATTATGTCTCAGTTAATAAAAAAACTGAATATTGTTTTCAAAAAATACCTTACGATGTTAAACAAAGTTTTTTTTTAATTTTACCTAGAAAAGTAAAGAAAATGTATGAAAACAATTTAAATTTAAGAGTTTCTCTGAACGATAGGATTCGTACTGAATACATCCGACAGAGAACCAAAGTTATCGACATAGCTCAAAGAATTAGCAAGCTGAAGTGCAGTGGACCGGCCATATCTCGCGAAGAACTGACAACCGTTGGGGTTAAACGTGTTATTGAGTGGAAACCGCGACTCGGTAAACGTAGTGTAGGACGCTCTCCGGCCAGGTGGGATGACAATCTGCGAAAGACTGCTGGCAGATGCTGGATGCGGCAAGCCGAAGACAGGGCGCTATGTTGCTCATTAGGGGAGGCCTATGTCCAGCAGTGGACTAATATAGGCTGATGATGATGATGGATTCAATAGAAAATATTGCTTTTAGTGATAGAATACAAATTATGTTTTAATATCTTTGAGTCATGACCATCCGCAATAGCCCTCTATATATAAAAGAAAGTCGTGTTAGTTACAACACATAAAACTCGAGAACGGCTGGACCGATTTTTATGATTTTTGTGTTTTTGGATTTGTCTTTGACGGGAATAGCATATTATGTATAAAAATATGATATTTGACAAATAAATAAATTTCCCCGCGGGCGACGCTGCGGGGCGCAGCTAGTATATAATAATGCTGGACAATCCACAAAGCACCATCTAGCCCCAAAGTAAGCTACTCAAAGCTCGGTGTCCGTCAAGTTAGCAGCCACACCATGGAATTTTGAGTTTATTAATATGTCAATTAACTGTGCCATCAATGCTGTATCCGATGCCGCAAAACATATAAATAGTGCTCCAGTACTTTAGGAGATATTGAGGGATTTCACTGTGGCTGCTATCTTGACGTCAAGCTGGCAGCCCCGCTGATTGTGAAGAAACCATAGCTAGATTTTAATTGTGAACTATACCAAAAAACTGTTCCCATAAATATCTAGTTGTGCTGTAAAGCTCAGAAATAGAGACCCTGTGGTTTATAAGATATTAGGATCTAAACATCTACATACATTCGAAAGTACAGATGAGTACAAAAGTGTTTAGATTACGAATGCAATCAATCGCTAGATGGCGTTTATTGCAGCCAAAGCGTTTACTCGCCTAGAAATAATAATAGAAGTTTATTATTATTTCTGGACGAGAAAATGCTGCTGAAGCCACAAAAGACGATAATATTTTATGGACAAACATACAAATCTTATTTGGATTTTATTCATCTAGCCCCAAGCTCTGCTTAGCTTGGGGCTAGATGATGCTGTGTGGACTGTCCGGAATTAGTTATTATTATTCTTATTGATTGACACATTCTTCTTATGAAAAACTGTACGTAAGCCACCATAGACACTGGAATGGAAAGTAAACAATCAGAAAACATAACCAGTGTGGCAAGCAATGTCTAAAGAAAAAAAACAAACATAGGTAAAATAAAAACATTTTTGCTGTAATAGATAGGTATGTACAGTCTGTATATTCATCTTAAATATTTTATACTTACCGTCATGTTACATTATTATATAAGTCCTAGGCCGAAAGGGGGTGATTATAAGTCCGAGAGAATCAAGGTTTTTTTTAATAAACAATATTTTAGTGTTATTATGGTTGTTTTTACACTTTCATTGATCTTTAAAATTTCAAAGGATCTTAGTCAATGATTTTTTATTCTGATTTAGCCAAAAATAAGCAACAATAGTATTAAGTTTGGTGTTAGTGCTATTATAAGTAAACATAATTCGCTAAATGTCAAAAACGGGACCCTTTTTCTAAAACATCACTTTCTCTCCGTCCGTCTGTGTGTCTATATCTCAAGAACAGTTTTCTGTTGGCGCTATAACAATAAACACTAAAAACAAAATAAAGTAAAAATATAAGTGGACCTCCATACAACAAACGCGTTTTTTCTTAATGGCAACATGTAGGCACTTGAATGATTTCATATTGTAACTAAAAAAGAAAAGTAACAATAGGAAATTTGTGTAGGGACATACCTACTGTTGTTTACCTAGTCGAGGCTCGCATTTGGCCTATTTACCTGCCTAATTTGATACATTTTAGATTTTGATGCAATAAAGTTCTTTGTACCATTTCAATTTACAATGCTTTTATTTATTTTAGTTCGTCAGATTATAAGTCTAGGCTACGATGTCTTACTCAGCTCGAGAAACTATGGGAGTTGTAATTATCGCTATTTCTTTGTGAGAGTTCAAATAGCGATAATTAATCAGAACAAGCTAGATTTATTCTAGGACGTTTGATATAGGTACAACATCTGGTTAAGCTACGGGGGTCATCGGGTGCGTCTTCAATGAATAGATTTTATTTGAAACTTGATAAATAAACGTATATTCCTATATCTAGGTTACAGAGATGTGTGTTTGCACAGCGACGATCGAGTAGAGAGAGAAAAAGAAAAAATGACAGTTGCACCGACTGTTTTAGCCGACACGACGAGAAGCTCGCTCACTCCGCCGATGTAGCTAGGTAAGATCCATGTACGATCAATAGTGATCCTATCCCACGACGAGCATCTTGAGTCTGTCAGTAGATGGCGCTCTTCCAAGTATATTGAAGTCTTCGTAATTGATAAGCAGCGCGAACAACATCTTTGGGGACAAGCCAGAGAATACGTAGGTACTATCCAAGATCTCAAACATTTGTAAGTCAACAAATTTTTATGGGGGTATAATTGCCGAAAACGATATTTTTAAAACCAAAATTCTCAAACAATTCAGAAAAAGCTCAATTGTCGCAGCGTAAACAAAATTGTTTAAATTGACAGATAAACATGGATAGAAATGTCAAATGGACACTCACTAATAGTACTGTTTTTTCAGCCAATTTTCGTTCAGAAGTCGGCCAAGTGTCACGTGACTGCTGACTGGCTGGTATTAGAAGTTCATATTACAAAAAGGGCGGGCTTTTAATAGGGCCCCTGGCCCACCCTGGAGAATATGCCTAGATACGCCAATTTTAAGGTATAGGGGAGCAAAAGAAATACTTATTAGTCGTTGGTAGGTACATTATATTTATGATATTATTAAATTTAAGTAATGCTAAGTTACGGCTGTTCTACCAGTCAAAGAAGTATTGCGTCATCGTCAGTGATGTATACAAGCAATGTCTATCAAAGACGCCATCTAGCGAGTCAATAAAAGCATTGTAATAAATAGTTAATTGAAATGGTACCAAGAACTTTATCGCATCAAAATCTAAAATGAGCTGCACTAAAACCATACTTAATTCTATTGTTGCTTATTTTTTCAAAATCAGAATAAAAAAACATTGACTAAGATCCTTTGAAATTTTAAAGCAACAATGAAAGTGTCAGAACACCCATAATAACACTAAAATATTGTTTATTAAAAATAACCTTGATTCTCTCGGAGTTATAATCACCCCCTTTCGGCTTAGGACTTATATAATAATGTAACATGACGGTAAGTATAAAATATTTAAGATGAATATACAGACTGTACATACCTATCTATTACAGCAAAAGTGTTTTTATTTTACCTATGTTTGTTTTTTTTTCTTTAGACATTGCTTGCCACACTGGTTATGTTTTCTGATTGTTTACTTTCCATTCCAGTGTCTATGGTGGCTTACGTACAGTTTTTCATAAGAAGAATGTGTCAATCAATAAGAATAAAATCCAAATAAGATTTGTATGTTAATCCATAAAATATTATCGTCTTTTGTTTGTGGCTTCAGCAGCACTTTCTCGTCCAGAAATAATAATAAACGTCTATTATTATTTCTAGGCGAGTAAACGCTTTGGCTACAATAAACGCCATCTAGCGATTGATTGTATTCGTAATCTAAACACTTTTGTACTCATCTGTACTTTCGAATGTATGTAGATGTTTAGATCCTAATATCTTATAAACCACAGGGTCTCTATTTCTGAGCTTTACAGCACAACTAGATACGAGTATTTATGGGAACAGTTTTTTGGTATAGTTCACAATTCAAATCTAGCTATGGTTTCTTCACAATCAGCGGGGCTGCCAGCTTGACGTCAAGATAGCAGCCACAGTGAAATCCCTCAATATCTCCTAAAGTACTGGAGCACTATTTATATGCTTTGCGGCATCGGATACAGCATTGATGGCACAGTTAATTGACATATTAATAAACTCAAAATTCCATGGTGTGGCTGCTAACTTGACGGACACAAAGCTCGTGGTATGGGTACTAGATAACTGATTTATTAAATACATTATTATGCATAGATATACATTTTTTATAGTACATTTATACCCAGACCAACGGAACATAGGTATATCTGCAGATCGTTCACAAATTTGTTCTGAGGGGTTTGATTCCCGAACCCGTAACCTCCTGCGTTGCAGGCGCACCTTTGCCCACCGCGCTACATGATCAACATACAATGCAGCGGTTACAACAAACCTGCTTACTGAAATCATAATTTAATCGATAAGTACAGAATTTCACATCACTATTCTCACATTTCAGTAGAATGTCAGACAAGAATCAGATTGACCACATACGTATTTGAATGTAACTGAAACTGAACTGAAAAATTATATCTATCTTTTTTTTTCATATGGCATACTCCCAAAGAGCAAGAAGTCAAAACAGTGTCAAATGGTCGTTTTTATAATGTTACATCTAGTTACTATAATATAATCTTTGACTCACTCTCACTCACCACTCGCGCACAAACGTCACGAAGTGTTCCCAATGCCAAAAGGTTTTGACTCTGACTTCCAATCTGACTTCTTAGTTGATGGCAACTTGTGGTTATACACTTTTCTCACAGTGTCCACAGTGTCTCACAGGGTCATGGAAATTTCCTAGTTGTGGTGAACTCCAGGTTTTGATGATTCTAAAGGGACAGTGGCAGACTGGCAGTGGTTGTCGAATGTCCTATGTGACATTGTCACATAGGACGCAAGGTCACCTAATGGCGCGAGGTTTAAAATACCAAAGAATAAAAAGGAGAACTACATTATACTTTTTTTAAACGTAGGTACGTTTAAAAATTTAAATAACTCTATCGATTGTGAATTGCGATCCATATCACAATTCACATACTAAGGAAGGTCTCGTGCTGTGTTTCATTTTATAAAAAAAAAATTGTGAAAGTTTATCCGCTCCCGCTAACGAACCCTTTTCATGGTGAATATTAAAAATTAAAGTTTGTGAAACCGAAGCCCGTTTTTCATACTATTATTTGGTTATTTTATTACCTATTCACACTAAGTATCAAGCAAATCACGGTATAATACTTACCTATTTTAATCTTTGAGGAGACGACACAAAAGTACCTAGCTCCACAACACAAAAATGCTGCTAGCCATTCTGTAAACACAAACAGGTACTAGTACGCCAAAAATTACTTTTCACCATGTTATTCGAACTAGTTTACCTACATACTTACTATTTCTCGGGTTTTGCTATGATATGGTTACCATTCCTACTAAAAGGGGTATTACACTACACTTATTCAGGGACCCTGACTACCGGGCCCTGAATGAAGGGTAAGGACCAAAATTTTTGCACTTTTTGCGTGAGTACGATGGCACATTACTTTCAAATCAACATATAAAAAAAAATTGTTAACTTATGTGAATATTAATACTTGATTATTATAGCTGAATTTATTTTGCACCCTGTGCTTTATTCATATCTAAAATTCTTTCACTAGGTTTTTGTAAAATTAATTTTATGTAAATAATGATACTGAATCCATTTTCGTTTTTCATACAAAATGTGAATGGCACATCTCCGACTCCTCCAGGTTTTTGCAATTTTATTCTAAAACTAAAAAACTTTTCAAAGACTTTTTGATTTATTTATATTCACCATGAATTTATCTTCACGTTCTTATTATTACGGTCTCGTTAAACTTTATAGTTAATTTATAATATTAATCTAAAAGCGTGTCCCAAATTTCGTTCCGTTGTGTCACTCAGTTGTGCGACAGCATAAATCGAGAACAGGGCAAGATAGGATAACAAATAATGTTTTGTTGCAAAGGCTACACCGTCATCTAAGTTGTGACTAAATTCAGGCCAATTCTGCCACGTTGTTTTTCGCTCATTTGCAAAAACGTGTTGAAGGTGCATGTGTACCATTATAAATTTGGATTTTCTGTAAGACTTTTAAAGTGTTTTGCGTCAACTTTTCTGCCTTTTTTCTATTAATTCTTGTAGCTTATTTTGTCTACTATTGAATAGTTCTGATGTGTATTCATAAAGGTGTTTAATTTCTTCAGTATGAATTTTTGAATGCTGTGTCATGTGGTTTTTTTTTCCTGTATGCGACGAATGTCACGAGATTGTGTGACGTGTTACAATGGAATTTTGTAAAGATAGGTATACAACATTACTTAGCGATTTTAACTCTCAATCAGGTTTAGGTCTTATAATACGTGTTATTAAATTAATGTATAATATATTTGTATTTGCTATATTTTTCTAAACCTTTATATATTTTTCAATGGTTAAGAAACAATAAGAATGTAAATAATCTATACCAGTGTGATCATTTCTAGACCCATGTACACTAACCTTAACAAATTCTGTTGTGCTACATTTGCTCCGTTTCCGTTGTGCAAACATGCAAAAATTTTGGTCCTTACCCGAATATCGTCCGGGTCCGGGTGCGTCCATTAGGGACCCTAAATCTTATTACACCACTCTTAGTAAGTTAGGGTTAGTACAAACAGGTACTAGTACGCCAAAAATTACTTTTCACCATGTTATTCGAACTAGTTTACCTACATACTTACTATTTCTCGGGCTTTGCTATGATATGGTTACCATTCCTACTAAAAGGGGTACACTTATTCAGGGACCCTGACTACCGGGCCCTGAATATCGTCCGGGTCCGGGTGCGTCCATTAGGGACCCTAAATCTTATTAGACCACTCTTAGTTAGGGTTAGGGTCCCTGAATAAGTGTAGTGTAATACCGCTTTAAACTACTACGTTAAGTAAGCACATCATAGGTATAATCTTGTAGTCTAACTAGAGCATGTTTAGAGTTATTGACCTCTGAGGTTGACTGTCTGCTGCAGGCTGATCCGTTAGGAGTTTAGGACTGATTATATTTATTTTTTAATTTAACTCCATCTTAAAGTTCATAGATCAGTCATACCATATGACCTGACCTGATCTCCGATAATGGACTCAATATGCCTAATTTTATATGTATTTAAGTAATTAAATTGACAGGGGATGAGGGAAATTTACTTACAGGTAGATACCTAGGTATCTTCAAAACGAAAAAAACGGTAAATTTAGGTAGGTATTTAATAGGTAAGGTCAGTTGGGGGAAGTGCGACTATGGGGTAAGTGCGGCAAGCATCATTATTCAAGAAATTAGCAATGTTATTGCTAAAAGCGTCATCTAGTCATGACAAGAGACCCAAACTTAGTTCCCTGAAAAAAAATTGGGAGCGCCACTTTAAGGAAATAGGAGTTATAGACAATTTTATTTCTCACTCGGATTTCAATACACATCGTAGTTGATACGTGTGCGTTGCTGTGCTACAAAAACAAGTTTTTTGCTTAGATTGGATAATCTGTAATACGTTAGTGTTTTCTTTAGATCCTAAGCTTCGTATTTATGTAGTTATTTTGTTTGTTTCTATGCAAAATAAGCTATAATCCCAATTCAGGGGGAAGTGCGGCACTATGCCGCACTTACCCCAAGTCAGCGGTTTTTAACCTTTTCAACCGTATGTTTTGGGAGTAAATGTATTGGAATTTATTTTACATATTTGGTCAGCCGGAGATATCGTAAGATAGACTGAATGTCGTTATAATAATATGCAAAATTAAGTTTTAAAACCGCCTTAATATTTCGAACTTCGAATGCTAAAATTATGCATAACTTTCTTATATATATAAAAAAATTACGACATTTAATTTATTATGTTTATAACGTATGTTTATTTTGATACTGTCTTTTCTACTTGTTTCTTAATTTTTGTGAATTAGTTATATTTTTTATTTAACAAGCTTTTTCAATCAATAAAAGGGAACACATAAAAAATTTATGGATTTTTAAAGTGTACATAAACATTATCATTAGGAGCATTGTTGTCAAAAAAACATAGTACATACATCCCATTACCTTTATCTACCTTCTTGGGCAGTCAGGTACAAATGTTTAGTACCACTGGATAGCTTGTTCCTTAGGAATTATGCCGCACTTCCCCCATTTCACAATTTTCTAATTTTTTTCGGTGAACCTTTATTCTAGGATACAAGAGTCGAATATAGACTTCTATTTGAAAGTTCCTCTTTCTCCTCTTCCTTCCTTTTCTGATATTCACGTTGAAATTACAAAAAAGAGTCATTTACTGGCATTTGTAGACCCCTGCCGCACTTACCCCATTTCGGAAAGTGCGGCTATGGACATGATTTTAAAAATCCAATGAAATACATAGAAAACTACTTCAGAACTCTAAAGTTGCAGGTTCCATTTGGAGATAATTCATCAGGGAACGTGGTAATTTAATAAATTATTTAAAAATGTTCACAGTATAAACACAATTCGAGTGCAAAGTGAACTTAAAGTAAAATACGCCGCACTTCCCCCAACTGACCTTACCTATCTAATGTTTCAATCAAAGTTTTTTGTCCTATTTTTTGTTCCTATTTTTCTCCCTATTATGAAAATGTTCTTATCGTGCACTTACAAAATAGTTGGGCCTTGGGCAGGATTTTGGATGACAGCGCGTGGCACGGGCTGGGCCTCTCTTCCTATCATAAAGGGATGGGATGGGCGGGCGGGGTGTTGTGGGAGACGACTACTACGTGTAATCAAATGTAGGTACATATTTTGATGAACCTATGGGAACTTTTTTTTAATAAGTATTTTCTTCACTTTGTTAATCTAAAATTCTAAATACATACCTACTAAAGCACTAGGTACACACACTATGTGATTAGGTATAGATCTAAGGTATAGATTATCTACATTAGATATCTACCGTAGATACCTACCTAACCTAGGTACCCTACCCTAAATAACATAGGTATAGGTACATAACATACTGAGTACCACAACAGGAGATTCTATGCGATGAACATCTCTTAATAGGTAGCTAGGTACTAGGTAAGTACCTATAATTCTTAGCTCATTAAAAATGGTAGGTACCTACATCATAAATAGGTAGGGCAGGTACGGTTTACCTCATCTCTGTCATAATAGGGCGGCATCAATAGACTACGTAGGTACCTACGCATTAACAACACACAAACAACACAGCATAATAATACAAAAATACGTCCAAGTGATTTACTTGGCTGTGCGACGATGAGCGGCTGTGCGATGATCATTTACATTATCCTATAGATAGGTATTCCTTCAATGTAGAGATGTTGAAAATTACTGTAGTGCGACTAAATTAGATATGTGCTAAATCCGCGTGTTGTTGCGCTACCCGGAGGCTTGCCTTGATTTAGTAGGATTTCGCGCAGTTCTTTGTGCGAACCCCGACGACGAAATCATTCCATCCAGCCGTCGAAGTCGTGTTCTCGGGGGTTTGGGATTACGACTAGAAAAACTACAAAGTTGATGTGCCAACAACTAAATAAAACGAAGGTACGAATAACATTTAGAAGCATAGTCATTTCATATTTTAGAAATATCCTTCATGACGTTGTAGAGGGCTATGGTTGAGCATTTATGGCATCGCTTTCTTCAGGCACATCTTTCGTCTCGCTCTAACTTGTGGAAATAGAGCAAAGCATTAATTTGACTGTCTCACTCTCTCTAGTAATATAACACCGTTGTGCTCGGTCGTGTCACGTAAGATTTTTGTGTTTTTTACATAGAAAATGAATGTTTTCCGAAAAAGTTTTATGATTAGTTGCTTTTTTGTGTGTTTATGTGAGGAAAGTGATAATTTTTCCTAAGAACAAATGCGGTATTGTCATGATTTAGGTCGTGCTAACTTTCACTCTAACTATAGATAGCTTGTAGGATAGATGTTGTAGCATGGATACATGTATACGAGCTAGATATTCAACATCGAGTCGTCTCAAGGCCGAAATATACAAATAATATCTAGTTATGTGCTTGCTAACATCGCATCGACTCCATAGAAAAACGAATGGTGTCTGTACTGTACTATCCGATTATGATACAGAAGAGTGACTCTGTCCATTTTGCAAAAAGATACAGTTACAATAAGTTCGATAGCGTGTAGAGCAAGTACAGGTGCACTTTTATAAATCTACGCTCTTTCAAGACAACGCCTCTACGGTAGACGATTGTTAGTGCCTATCGTGCCAAAAGTGTAAGACAAATCTTGTTGCTTTGGGAAGCACTGTATCAGCATCTTCCATTGTCTCTGTGACGTATACGGTCAGCCTTAGGAATAACCTCAAAACTTATGATCAAAAAATTATCAGAGTAGATTATTAGGTATCTGTACTTAATCAAAACAAAGGTCACCCAACCCAGAAGCAAAACCATTGAACATTCAACTGTCATCTAAAATCATAAAACTAAAATTTATTCAGCAGCTCTACCTTTAGCTAAGTAATCAAATCTTATTGATTTCTTATACAAGTACTTGATTATAAATTATAGTTTTTATTACAGATACTGAATGTCACGAGCTGCTCTACAGGATTTGCCGAGCCCGATTATCTGTGATATCAGCTCAGCCTATCGTCCGTCCTAAAAGGTAAGATTTTTCATCAATTCATTTTATAGTGTAAGTAACTGTAAAAAGCTGAGTGCGTATGAACTCATTTTAGGTCACATTCAGTGGTAACTACATAACAAGTAAGTACCTAAAGTACCTAATGTGAAAACAAAGCACTGTCAGCTGCAATTTCTGATTTCATCAATACAAGTTAACAGCATTATTTTTATATTGCTGATTTTTGGGCATGCTTACATGAATTTTGGTAGATGTAATTTTATTGTTCTGGATTATACTGGAATAGATGTTTTGGAATTACACTATTGAATGACAAAACTTAGGAGTATGGATATATTTCTGAGCTATAAACTTTATAAATTATTTGCATTTTTCTAAGTTTATATAAAATTAATTAGACTTGTAACAGTTGGGGCCTGTTGCAAATAATCTAGACTCTAGAGGTAGATCAATTGAACTAAAATCTTTAGTTACCTAAATATCTTCAGTTACCTAAATACTTATTTGTTTTTATGGTGTTAAGAAAAGTCTAACTTATTTTCTGCATGGTATTGTATTATTAAAAACAACTCTGAAAATCATGAGGCTCAGCAATGATGAAACAACTGCCCACATGCAAGTGAGTTACAGCACAAAGAACAGAAATCCACTTGCAGAGGTCACTCAAAGATCCCAGGAAGATTCTGCGCTTATAGACGGAGTAGCGCTGGCTCTGCTAGCAACATCTAAAACTAAATAGATTCAAAATGTGGAAATAGGTATACATCTGCCTAAAAGACTGAAATAGTCCTGCTTTCTAATTGGAAAATATAATTTATTTTACACCTACATAACAAGGTTTATTATATACCACAATAGTTGTGTTTGTGAATAGTAGTGTTCCTTGCATTACTCAAGAGAAAAAAAAATATGTAAGAAAAGATTGAAATGTTTGTAGGAACAATGGTCTTAAAGAACCCCGCTGAAGACTTGTAATTTGTTTGTTCTAGGGCTGGGCTACTCAGGGCTAGAGGCGAGTCCTTGCAGCTTCCAGTGGTGATCTCACCTAGCCCTCAGCCACTGAGGCACTAACTCTGATACCTGCAATCTTGACTGCATCACGACAAACCATTGTTACTTAGTGTATAAAAACATGCAAACTGTGAATAATCTAAGAGATATTGTAGAAAACTCTATTTATAATCTTCTGTAATGTGTTCCATGATTAATTAAGGATACCTACTTGTTACTTCAACATTACTGTTACTGAACCATTGCAATGTAATGATTCCACCTGGCCGGTGGTTGACACAAATATAATTGGTGCTTCTAAGCAATTAGTTAAGAAGAATGAAAATAAGCTTTTAGTCGTAATGATGATAGATAAGAGTATTTATAATGTAGATATTGTTGAAAGTATTCACGAAAACCAAATGATTGGCGATACGCCTAACGACATTCCTTGTACGACAAACGCCATAACAGTCCAGGGTATCTCATACAGTGACCCGTATTTCAGTAGCTTTAACTTAAACTATAAGATGGCGTTCGGAGCGCCAAAGTACATGAACAAGTCTGATTATGCTTTTAATTCCTTGGTACGTATACCTGAGCCTGGCAATTCATTATTGATAAGGCATATCATGAAGAGTAATAGGGTTGATGACATGACGTCGACGAAACACCATGACAATAACGATGCGAAAGATATTGATGAGAGATTGAATCGGAGGTTCAAAAACGGTGATCTCACGTTTGCGGCGATGCTCGATATGACGAGGGAGGAAGGGAGGTTCCTTGAGGAGATGAGGAGGGGTGGCCTTGTGGACAGCTGGGGCGTTCCGCGGAGCCTCAGACTGCGAGGCGGCGGCGAGAGCTCTCTGAACGCGGCCAGTGGCTGGGGCAGCCCACCAGCCTCTAACACAGGTAACTCTAGCATAAATATCAATCAACTCTAGCATAAATATCAATCAACTCTAGCATAGATATCAATCAACCTCATTTTATATAAATCTTTCAACTTTTAGCTTTATCTTAGGGACATAAAATGTCCTGCGCACTTTCCTAGTATCTCAACAGATAATAGGACATCTAGGGATATTTTATGCCTGGCTGCTGTAGCCGAAATTTGGCTTATAGGAGATCAGAATAAGAAAACCCTTTTTGCCATTGCCTAAGTTGACAGAAATTTACAAGAAATGGGTTTACATGTTTCATAGCAGCTTTACTTTCTTTACACTCAATGTTTATTTTTCATTGTAATTACACTTGCATTTACATTTTCACTGGTCGTTTGATTCAGTGATTACATTTTCATAAGGTGTAAGATGGTAAACGGTTGAACCATATCAAAACTCCTGGCGACTTTGTTGTCATATTTATGTTTTTATATCTTCACCTCTAAGTACCATGGTAAACTTAAAATGTATGTCATCTTATCTTGTTTGTCAAAGTTCCCATTCTACTACGCTCTAAAATTGATTTGAGCACAGCTATCTGAAATGAAGTGCTTACGAAAGTATGCAATATTGTGTTCTGAAGACAATTTACCGTATTTTTGTGTCTATCGAAGCGTGAAGTCTCCTTATCTTTGTTCGATATTTAGGGTTAACCTATCAAGTACATTGTTTGATTCTGTGGTTTTCATTATCAGCCGGAAATTGGGGAGGTGGTAACTCCAGTGGTCAATCGAATAACGGGACGAACAATACTCAGCAGTGGAACAATCAAGCGCAGCGTCCTCCTACCTCTCAAGCAGATCGTAAGTTTTATCAAAACTTGACCCCACATACTCTTGCTTCTATGGTTTGGTCTATGGTCTTGAGTCTTTAACATTGTATACTATGCTTGTGGTAAAAGGATTATCTCTTTCAGTGAACAGTAACAAGGGGAATGGCAATCAAATGCCACCAACTAGTGCATCTTCTCAGAGTTGGCAATCTTCCCCGCCTAACATGCCAAATTCGCAGCCTAACAATAATGGGGCGCCTGCTACCAATGGTGCGTTGGTACTTATGGCATACTTGTAATAATATAAAGAGATGATGCTAAAGAATACAATATTCGTTTTCTATTTTAGGAGCGAATAATGGGGGTAACGGAAATGGAGGTCCTAACCCGCCGAACTCGTCATCGAACGGTAATAATTCACCTAATGGGAGCAACGGCGGGAGCAACAACAACTCCTCTGCCAAAATCGAGCAGCTCAACTCCATGAGGGAGGCGCTTTATAGCCAAGATGGATGGGGTGGTGTAAGTTTATAATATTATGTTCTTATATCAATTTATTCAGGCCTGTAGATACGCAGTCCCTATCCTAAATCCCATCGTTCCTTCCTTAAAACCCTTTTTCGCTTTGCAGCACGTGAACCAAGACACCAACTGGGATGTACCCGGATCGCCAGAACCTGGCGCGAAGGCGGAACCGAACTCGACAGCAGCGCCGCCCGCATGGAAGCCGAACGTCAACAACGGCGCTTTCCTCGGCACAGATCTCTGGGAGGCTAATCTCAGGAACGGCGGACAGCCGCCTCCGCAGCCCGCGTCGAAAACCCCCTGGGGCCACACGCCAACTACGAACATCGGCGGAACGTGGGGCGAGGACGACGATGTCAGCGATTCTGGAAACGTGTGGAACGGCCCGCCACCGCCGCAGCAATGGAGCGGTGGCGGCGCACCGCCTCCGCACTCGCAGCAATGGTCAGTCCCCAAGAAGGACGACTGGAACGCCTGGGGCGAGCCTCGCTGTCCCGATCCGAGACTCGAGCACGGCCGAGCGGATCCCCGCGCCCCGCCTCCCGATCCGCGTATTGACTTGCGTGGAGGAATCTCAGGACGCCTCAACGGAGGAGATATGTGGACGCAGCATCATCAGCATACTGCTCCACCCAATAAGATGATGCCTCCTGCTTCCGGCGGAGTGAACCAGTGGAACTCCCAGGTAAATTATTGACCATAATCATTAAGTCGTCGTTGGAGAGACTTGTAAACTATGTTGCTAATTGGTTGGATATATTGCAGGGTCCTAAAGATTCGATGAAGGGATCAGGCTGGGAGGAACCTTCTCCGCCTGCGACTCGTCGCACGGCCGGAGGATTCGACGACGGAACGTCTCTATGGGCCCAGCGCGGCGGCGGCATGGGCGGCATGGGCCGCGGGCCGCAAGGCCCTCCTCCGGGCCAGGCGCGCGTGCCCCCCACGCCTACCAAACCCGACGCGGTCTGGGGACACGGACAGCGCAACGGCTCCTGGGAAGAAGCCCACACGCCTTCTTGGGACCAACGCGAGCCGGGCTGGCCCGACGCAGGCGGCACAGGGTTGTGGCCGGGACAGAAACCGAAACCGTCGGGACCCGGCGGCTGGCCTGAAGATATCGGAGAATGGGGCGGACCTAAGCCCCCGCAGGGCGGTCCTATGAGCGGCAAGAATTTGCCTAAGGAGTTTGTTTGGAACAGCAAGCAGTTCAGGTCAGCTTCTTATCCATACATCTCTCAATCCTTTATGAAATTTGCATTGTCTAATTTTAATATAATAATAATTTGATGCAGGTTCCTAGTTGAAGTGGGCTTCAAGAAGGAGGAAGCGGAAGCGGCCTTACGCAGTCGCGACATGAATACTGAAGAGGCATTAGAACTGCTGGCGGGTCGCGGCGATAACTGGCGCAGAGACGAGTTCCACCCGGGCGGACCATTCCAGCCGCCGCCGAACGTTCCCACCGTGTCACCCGCTGTTGTGCAGAAGATGCTTAATCAGCCACCGCCGCAAACGCATCAACACCATCCTTCTTACAACCCTAATAGGTAAGAAAATAGTTTATTTCCAGCCTCAGTGTATTGCGCCCCCCATCCGCCTCGGATTATGTTCCCTGAGTCCAGCTCTTACGATGTCCGCGGCTTGGATGATTCTCATGCCGCAACAGCCACGCCTTGGAGGCCGGGAGAAACCAGAAAATGCATCAGACCTTTATGATGATTTGCCATGCTAATAACTAGAGAGTTTTAGACTATCGTTGAGTTCAAAAGCACTACTGAAATAACCAACTACCTTATTCAACCCACAAAAGCAACCCTGGCCTTTTAACAATAAGGTTTATTTTCAGTGGCGGTGGAAACAACGCGCAACCCAGTGCAGCTCAGCTTCGTATGTTGGTGCAGCAGATACAGATGGCAGTGTCCGCTGGTTACCTCAACCATCAGATATTGAACCAGCCTCTTGCACCCCAGACCCTTGTATTGCTTAACCAGTTGCTTCAACAGGTATGGTTTAACATGTTGTCTTTATATAAATTTGATTCAGGAGCGCTAGCATGGACTTAAGGATCGATATGCACCGATTTTGCTGCTGGTGTCTATAAAAACGTAAAACTAATGAATTTTATCGATCTTTGTAAACATACGTAATTGCTCTCCTGTTGTTACAAATACTAAACTAATTTGACTGTGCTAAAGTAGGTTTAAAAAATATTTATTTGTTTAGAATTACATCGCAGTATTACATCGTCACAGGTTTTTTTCTGTGATGTTTTCAGACACTGTTTTTTAGGAAATTCTTGAAACAAAAATAAGTTTCCTTCCTTTTGTTTTAATGTTAATTTATTTACGAAACACTTAAAAATTACACAACTAAGGTATTTTCGTGTGTGTCCCAATTAGATACTTGTAGGCAATAAATAACAATATGGTAGGTTTCAATGTATACTAATTGCATAATGAACGCTATGAGTCTTATTCAAATTGAATATTGTAGTGGCAATGAATTTATGGACGATGAATTGCAAATTGTGCCCTCAAAACGTTGGTCACGCATGATTTAATTGAGTAACAGGTAATTCTGATGTCATTCACACTTTATTTGTGGAAAATAATATAAATAAGCCAATTGGATCAATTTTTTTTTGAGCGACCGGTTCAGTTATCTGAAAAATATCCAGTTTGTACCTTAAAAACTACGACGGTGTTGATTTTGTTGATATGTAGTAAAATTTGACTTCACTTTAAAAACAATCGAATTGTAAGGATGGAGTCATCTTAGTATAATAATAAATGGGAAAGTCTGTGTGAATGTTTGTTATAAGTTTTCTCGGTAATTTTATTAAGATGAAATTTGGTACGTAAATAGTCTGGGACATAGGTACATAGGACAATTAAATTTTCAAAAATTAACCTCTGAGGGGGTTAAATAGGGTGGTAATGTTTGTATGAAAAATTAACTTTCCTTGGTTCGATTTACTCGAAACTCAGTATAAATAAACTATGGAACGATTAATTACACATGTTTTTTTAATTTTTACACAAAAACCCCTAGGGGGTGTGCAATAAATTTCTGAATTTATATGAAAAAAAAACTCTGGTTCGCGGGCGATGCCGCGGGGTGCATCTAGTTTTCTCTATTTACGTTGGAGATTGCGGGCTCGATTCCTTCCTTGGGACAAATGTATGATCTGTAGATATTAGTTCCGGGTTCTGATTGTTATCTCTCTATAAAAAAGTCTATGCCCCTTGTCACAGTGTATAAAGTTATCGTTACTGTGGTACGCAATCACTTCATTCAGATATCAGAAGCTAGCCAATTGCTTGACAATCTTGACTTGATATGGCTTATCGTCAGTTAAATTGAATTACGTAGGTGTTTTATTGTACTTCTCTAGCCAACATTACATATACCTGTTTTCTAATTTAAGGTATCAACTTCTAAGTCCAAGTAGTGATTCTTGTCTAGGGTAGAATTGACTAAAAATACTTAAAAACTACATCAAATATGATAAAATATAGTATTCGAACGCGTAAAACATTTGAAAATCATTCCTTTAGCTTGATAAATTTACGCAATGTTTTATATTTTCTCCATAATAGTCTAAACAAAGAATCCCAGAGCTAGAAGAGCTCTTAGTTATCTCCTTACATAAAATAAAAAGGCCTTTTAAAAAAAGTCCCGAGACATTTATTGTCCATTCTAAGCTGTCCTTCTAAAATAATTAAAATAAAAAAAAAACAAAAAAAGCTATTTGTACCTACTAGATAACTACATTGATAGATATATTTATTATACATAGAAAACACCCAGAACAACCCTCGTAACATACATCTAACAAAATTTTGTCCTGCGATCGGAATCGAATCCGTCGCAGGCGGATCTTCACCGCTACGCCATTAAAGCCGCCATTTATATCCAGTGCCATAATCACCGCTCGGCACGACTCTGATACACTGAATAACAGCTCTTCCAATTAACGCTATTGATCCCCCTATCGGCCCTTTCATCAAATAACCTTGCGCCAATTGCCTCCCCAAGTCCCCTTGCCTCCTTCCATATTAACCTAGTAGGTGTCAACTAGAATCGGAATCGAACATTGTTTATACTGCTAATTACAGAGCTGATAAACCTTGATAAAGAATTGATAAACAAGGTTATGTTATTCATAGAAATAAATGTGCGATATTAAAAATATTTACGGTATGTGTAGGATTTGTTTTGAAATTTGTTTCGATAAATAATCGCTTTATTAGCAGCTTTGTACAACATTATCACTACGTAGTATAAAACAAAGTCGCTTTATCTGTCCCTAGGTCCCTTTGAATCTTTAAAACTACGCAACGGATTTTGATGCGGTTTTTTTTTATAGATAGAGTGATTCAAGAGGAAGGTTTATACGTATAATTAAACCGTGCGAAGCCGGGGCGGGTCGCTAGTACATAATAAGTTATGTGAAAAACTTAATGTTGCGGAATAATACAGGGTGCTACATAGCATGGTGTCTAAAACTGCAAAAATTTTAAAACTTTTTTTTTTAATTAGAAAGTCTTTTTCGTATTTACACAAATCGTGTATATTGGACATGTTAAAACAATATAAAAAAAAATAAACGTAAATTATTCTCATAAAACTTTCTCTATCTAGAATTATTAAAATACACATCCAAATGCTAAGCATAAAGATCTCTCGAATAATCATTAAAAAAATTCGAATTGCAATAACAAATGCCCCTTTATTTGACAGATCAAAGTACTGCAGCAGCTAATGCAACAGAACTCTGTCGCGATGACGAAAGGCCACACTACCTTCACTCTTCAGTACACCATGCAGATCACCAAGGCTAAACAGCAGATCACTGCTTATCAGGTATGAACCTTTGAATGATTTTCAGTCCATTGGTCAAGGTAGTAGCCGAGGATTCATGATTCAGATCTTAAAATAAAGACCAACTTTCTCGAGTGGTGCGATGTATCAAGGAACAGCGAGTTAGGAGACAACCCATTCGATCGAACGACGACATTATGGTAGGTGGACCAAGCGAACGAGTGGGATTCAACGATCGGTACCGCACGTTTAATCGCTTTCTCTGTTGTGTCCACACTAAATGAACGCATATGAACATTGTGAACCCCAGGGAAAGTCGAGAACTGCCGAAGGCGAACGAAGATCCTCGATTGCTTTCGTCATGGCGTTCCACACTGGATCGTACACGTTCGTTTGTTAGCCTTCGCTCGTTTTTGTTCGCTTGATCTGGACTCAATATTACCGGTCGGAGGGAGTGTAGAGACACAAGGTATCATGAAACACCAAAAAATGCAAGAGATGGACACAAAGCATCACTCAATCCCAAATTTAACAGAGCTTGTGTTAAGTATTCTAGGCGGTTACACTATTCCATTTCACTTGTGTAAAGGTTTGGATTTGTGAGGATGTAGTTCAGATTTAATTGGATAAATAAAAAAATGCCTGTATTTCTAAACTGTTGTATTGTCAAACTAGATTACAAAGATGATTTTTTTACAGTGTTTACAACACAGGAACCTAAAAGTTGCTGGTAACAGTGTTACCAGCTTATAATTTATTTATGTCGTAGACAACTTGTCCCTTGTCTCATAACAGGACATCATCATCATCATCATCAGCCTATATTAGTCCACTGCTGGACATAGGCCTCCCCTAATGAGCGCCATAACAGGACATATTCTAACCTATTTGTCTATGTTCAGAACCAAATCGCCCAGCAGCAAGCTCTATACATGAAACAACAAGCCGGTGGTAACGACCTGTTCAAACCTGGTCCGGACCCGTTGCCAGCTCTGCAGAACAACTTCAATGATATGAGCATCAATAAGGATCCTCACTCCGTAAGTTAAAAAATAAAAGGAAAATAAAATTTATTTCTGTAACCAATTTACAATCATTTAACACATTGTGGAGGCCCCCATTTTAGTGTAAAACTTGTGTTAGAGGGTCTCGCTCTTCTATAACAATTGTTACAGATTGTTACAGAAGTTGATTGGTTGATTTTGTATATGTGCTATTCAAGACTATAATCTATTTCCGTGTCAAATTACATCCATATTCGTTCAGTAGTTTTTGCGTGAAAGAGTAAAAAACATCCATCCATACTTATAAACTTTCGCGTTTATAATATTAGTAGGACTTCAAAGTAGTAGTAGTAAGTTGGCTAGCCCAAAATTTTCACAATGTATCTGAATTTATATTGAAATTAGCCTTGTGAACTTGATTACTTTTGAAGTAAGTTTGCAAGCTCAAAAGTTTTACAATAATGAATCTGAAGTTGTACTGAAAAGCCTTGTAATGTGTACCTTTTAGGAAGCCTATAAGTATTTAATACTAGTAGTAGTTGTTTCTACAAAAAATGTTTCAAGAAGAGACGAGAAATGTTTCAAGGTTATTTCTTGGGATAGATCCCATGGGAACTAATTTTTGGGATGAAAAGTAGCCTATGTTTATTCCATAGCTAGATTTACGTCTATTCAAAGTTTCAGCTTAATCCATGTTATTTCGTTAAGAGTAACAAGCATGCATACTTACATACAAATATTGGCGTTTATATTATTGAGATTATAGGGATTTGTACGATAGTACAGTACAGAACCATTCGTGTGTGTCTCGCACTTGTTCGTTTTATTTGTTCTCATAACCATTATTGTTGCAGGCGTACGGCGGCGGTGGCAATCAACAATCCCGACTCAACCAATGGAAGCTGCCTTCTCTAGACAAGGACAGCGATGGTTCCGAGTTCAGCCGCGCTCCCGGCACCGCTAAATCAGCTACCAGCCCACTCATGGGGCTGCAACCTGATACGTAAGTAATTTCTTAATGAAAACAAAAAATCAAGACCTGAACTCAATCTTGTTAGCATTCGATTATTATAATAATATTATGCCTGATTTACACTTTGTGAAGTATCAAGTGCGAGTGAAAATTTTTAACTGAGACGCAACCGTCTTTCGCACAGTCTTTGAAGCCGTGCTGCACATTGCTTGCCACGTCTAGAAATCGCGCTTACAAGACGCAGGTGTCACTTGCACTTGATAGTTATCAAAGTGTAAAAAAGGTATTATGTATCGAGATAAGTATACTATTTTTTTCCCTAGTTCAGAAAATTATTTACAAAACTTTAGAAAACAAGGCCATAGACGAGTCAAATTATAATTTTTATAATATAAAAAAAATTATAATAAAGCACATAGACAACTCAAATTTCAAACTATAAATTATTTTCACTTAGAAATTAATTATAAAAATAGCCCCGGGAGTTCAGAAGCTAAACTTTCCCTTATTTCCAGAACTTGGGGCGTTCGCGGCAACGAGGGTTGGGGCGACGCCGGTGTGGGCGTGGACGCTGCAGATGGGAAGGACTGGCCTTCGCACCCTGCGCATCAGCCCGTCTTCGATCTCGTGCCAGAGTTCGAACCTGGCAAGCCTTGGAAGGTATGAATCTATTTTTAAAAATTCAAATTTTTCCAGTGTTCATTCAGTCTCAAAAACATTTAGAAACGTCAGATGGTGAAAATCCGTTTTTATTTTTTGATAGAAAATGTCGACCTATTATTTTTAAATAAATTAGTTTTTCCGATATAATTTATCAAATTGTATTCATAACAACAAAACGATTGTGATCAAAATAAAAAAGATTGAAGTGAACAAAAATCAAAGTGAGCTCTTTATTTCCTAGTTTTAACATAAATTTTCGGACATATCCTAGAGTCTAGAGTACTGTAAGTTTGAGTTATTTGGAGTCAAACTCTTAAATCGCCAATCATACCACAGTCACAATAATTTCCTATAAGAGCTCCTCCAACACAATACTTAATAAAATACATTAAATCTCCAACAGGGTAACCAAATGAAGAACGTGGAAGACGACCCAGCAATGACCCCGGGCTCCGTAGTCCGCTCGCCGCTGTCCCTGGCCGCCATCAAAGACTCGGAGATGCTCGGAGGGAAGACCTCCCCGCCCGGCGGCGAGCGATCGCTTTCCTCCTCCACTTGGTCGTACGCGCCCGCGGGCGCCGGCGGCGGTGCTGTCAAGACTGGAGCTGATTGGGGCGCTAAGGTGACTCTCTAGTTTGAGTTTCAAAAAAAATACAAAATCTTAATTCATAAACTTAAAATAAATATACAACAGTGTTTGAGACCCCCTTTTAAGTAAAATATTATACCTGTGTTAGGGGAGTTTATACATACAATTTTTCTTAATTTATTTATTGGAAAACCAGAAGAAAGCTTATTTATACAGAATAGCAGTGAAATATATCCTAGAAAGCTTAAATTAAGGTTTTCACGGCTAAGAAACATAGTAACAACAATTTTTTAACGCTATGAACATATCACATACACATACATACAAATCGTTCCTCTTTATAATATTACTATCTACGCCTCGCGGCTTCGCTCTCGAGTAAATTGATTTGTCAAATGGATAACAAAATGTTTGTGACTGAGAGTAAGACGTGATTCTGTGATGAGTGATGTGATGACGTTTCAAGGCTATTTCTTTCCCATGGGAACTAATTTATGAAAAGTCGCCTATGTGTTATTCTAGGTATAAAAACTTCAGCTTGATCCTTTCAGTAGTTTTGGTGTGAAGAGGTAACAAACATCCAGCCATACTTTCGAATTTATATCATTGTTTTATTTCATTACAACAATAATGTAATAAAATAATGCACCAGACAAATAAACATCTTAATATAGGTGTGATTAAGATCTAAACTTAAAGGGGCTGAAATTTGAATATGGTTTAAAAAATATAAAATTATACTGCAAGTCACTTAGCCGTCACACACATAAGCCGTGACCGGGCCGGAGGCGAAGGCGTGCGAGTTGTATCATATTGGTACCGCAATTTTTTAAACCATATTCAAATTTCAGCCCCTTTAAGTTTAGATCTTAATCACACCTATAATAAGATGTTCATTTGTCTGGTGCAATATTGTATTACATTATTGTTGTAATGAAATAAAACAATGATAAAAATTCTTCTGTGTGTGGTGGCTTTTAACAACGGTACCGGTACGCGCCATTTCCTTATACATATAATCAGTTGTTTAACTGATAGTAACTGTAAATGTGTCCCGCAGCCCCGGCCCGCGCCCCCGGGTATCTCGAAGCCCTGGCCGCAGCACCACGCGGCGCCGGCCGCCAACCAGCAGCGCGCGCTGCCCACCTGGCAGGCCTCCACTTGGCTGCTCCTCAAGAATCTTACTGCTCAGGTGAGACTATACTATAATAATAAAGTTTATTCCTCAAGAAAAAGGCTTAAAAAGTACATTAAATGAGCTTCCTGCGTTTGTTTTCCCGCTAGAGTGCGATATCGGAGTCTTCAAATCAAGAGTGAATTAGTTCCTTCTGGGAAAGCGTGCTCCATCTTAGGTCTCATCTTCACTTACGTGAGATAGTGGCCAAACGCTCGACCATTTGCAATAAAAAAAAAATCTACCTTAGATAAGAGGTAGTGTTATTCCATATGTACTTTACATACAAACCTTAGGGGTCGAATTAGACACTAACGAATTAGAACGCGACGCAGCAGGTTTCGCGTTCTATTTTCACAAATATACAATCTGCAAATATTTGTTTCAAGGATCTGGGTTTTCTACGCATTAAAGAATATATTATTATATTAAGTAGCGACCCGCCCGGCTTCGCACGGTTTTATTATACGTATAAACCCTCCTCTTGAATCACTCTATCTATTAAAAAAAAACCGCATCAAAATCCGTTGCGTAGTTTTAAAGATTTAAGCATACAAAGGGACATAGGGATATAGGGACATAGGGACAGAGAAACCGACTTTGTTTTATACTATGTAGTGATATCAGTCATCCAGTATCCATAACACAAGCTCTGCTTAGCTTGGGACTAGATGACGCTGCATAGATTCTCCAGCATTAATTTACATTTCCAACAGATCGACGGTTCTACTCTGAAGACTCTGTGCGTCCAGCACGGCCCCCTGCAGAACTTCCATCTGTACCTCAACCAGGGCCTTGCCCTCGCACGCTATTCTACGCGCGAGGAAGCTGCTAAGGTACTTAACCAAACTTTTTTAACCTTCCTCTCTCTTTCTCTCTCTCTCTGGACCTATCATAACTGGTAGGTCCAAACCAAGTGAACGAGAGCGAGCGAAAGGAACGATTGGGATTGGACGAAAGTTTGTAAGTATGGATGGATAGATAGATGGATAGATAGATGGATAGATGGATGGATGGATGGATGGATGTTTGTTACTCTTTTCATGCAAAAACTACTGAACGGATCTGGATGAAATTTGGCACAGAGATAGATTGTAGTCTTGATTAGCACATAGGCTATATTTTATCCCGGAATTCCCACGGAAACGGGAATTACGCGGGTGAAACCGCAAAGCGCTGTTAGTAATTCAATAATCCTAAGATAGAGTTCTCAGATCTCCATAACATGTACAAATATGTTTCCCCTCAGGCCCAAATGGCGTTGAACAACTGTGTGCTGTCGAACACGACGATATTCGCGGAGTCGCCGGCCGAGTCGGAAGTGCAGCTCATCCTGCAACACCTCGGCTCCGGCGGCGGCGGCGCCTGGCGCCCCGGCTCGCAAGCCGGCAAGGTAACTACCACAACCTAACATAAAAATAAATAAATAATGCAGGAATCCACACAGCTTCATCCAACTCCAAGCTGAGCAGACCTTGTGTTATGGGAACTAGATGACTGATATACTTATTTAAATATGGTACTCGCTTAGTTACACTTTAACGTGGAAATCATCACAGGCCACTGCGGATTGAACCACCACCTTCTCAAGGCCGGAGCCACAGACAGCAGTCTATGTCGTGGCTGCTTTCAGGAAGAAAATACTGTGGAACAGAAGAGACCAGATAAAAGTCGTGCTCAGCCCAGATTGGTCTAGTGCCCACCCTGGGGTAAAGAGTATTGGCGTAGGGTGGGGTGGCGAGTGCCAATCCTAGGGTGAAGAAGTGTAGATTTTAAGGAGGCTCCCTCTCTATAATTATTTATTCCCTTAAAAATACTCGCAGCTGTAAAGTAGACTCACTCGCAGTTGGCAAACCTTTTTTTAGTCAAAATCTCAAGGAAAGTAAATCTAGAAACGCCAATGATTACGATACAATTTCCATTGGTCTGGGTGTTTTTTCTGTGTTATGTATAATAAAAAAAATCTTATCTATGTAGTATATTGTATAAAGTATATCAGTCATCTAGTACCCTTAACACAAGCTCTGCTTAGCTTGGGGCTAGATGATGCTGTGTGGACCGGAATTATTTTATATTTATATTATATTAATTTATTATACATAATTTATATTAATTGAATTAATGTTGTTTGTTCGTCCACAGGAGGCAGGCTGGGGCAGCGGTTTCCCAGCCATGTGGCCCGACTCCCACGAGCAGCGCGCCACACCCTCCTCTCTCAACTCGTTCCTGCCCCCGGACCTGCTCGGCGGAGAGTCCATCTAAGCAGGCCATCGTCTCATCGACGCCTAGTCACATCCACGCGGTACCAATAAGGTATTTGACTGATCTAAAACAAGAGTTTAAAGTACCGCAATAGGTAACGCTTGTCACAGCTGAAATGTCAGCTTAGCAAAGTCAGTTGAATACCGTATAGGTGTACTGTATGTAAGTGTTCACGTAGATAGTGTATAGCTCCTCTCTACCAAATGACGTAGGTATTTAGGAGAAGTCGCGGGCTACCTCAGTCACCCCCGCGGTGTATCGCTGTATTTGTATTTATTTTGTTGAGCCCTCGGAGCTGTTGCTGTTTCGCACCGGGGGCTGTTGAGTTTCTTTCGTGCTAGTTTTTATTTTGTCGTTTTTAAAAAAACTTATTTTAATTATTTATTTGTACTTTCTTCGTCGATCGCGAGCCTCCTTTTTCCATTAGTGATATTTTATTCAGCAATAAGAGCATTTCGTGGAGTTAGTGGGAGTTGGAGTCGCGGTTACTTAGCGAACGTGTCCGCGGCTCCAACTCGACTTGACTGTACGTTTTTATAATTAGTTGTATTTTTATAAAGGTAACAAAATTTGAAATTATGAGATTTGAAGTGCATTCTTGTAGTGGTAATTCCTTTTAAGCAGCGATTATAGTCTGAGATATACAAATATTGGTTAGGAGGTGGCGCGCCAGTGGGTGTGGCCCTGTGATGTAAAGTATCTTGCCTAAGTAAGGATAATAAAGTATTTGGTTGAGTACTGTAGGCCGGCAGCGTCGGCGATCGGCACGCGGCAATAGCTGATGCTGATTTCCCCAAATTTTTTCCAGTATTTGTGATTCAAGTGCCACTTTAAGTTATATTGAAACGATTATCTAGATTATACGATTAATGTAAGGATAACTTAATGAAGATTGTTTTATCATTTTATATATTACATTTTGTGAAAAATGTTACTGAAGTACTATAATTAACGGTAATTTAAATATTACACTTTTGTGTATAGTTAACTTAAAATTAGCCATATCAATAACTTATAGAAAAGATATGTGGTATTTTATATAGGCTCAATTTCAACGTTATTTAAAGTGAAAATAATGCTTTAGACATTGTATTCTGTTAATCATATACTTGTAGCGGTAGTCTCGTCGGTATTAATAAATGTATAAATGTAAGCTTAACTGTAAGTCCTACGTTAGTTCTCCTAAGAATACTATGATATTGACAGCAACGATAGTGGCTGTAAGTGTTTGTTCGATATGAGAAAGTTTATTTACAATTTTTATTTACTTTTTAATTTATCGATGGTGTGCCACAGAGTGACTCTGCCAAACTATATCATTACCAATATTTACGACGAGAGGCGATGCAGATGTTTAGGGCTCCGGGCGGAACGGCGGCCGAGGCCGGGCTCCGAACGCGGCCCCGGCACGCCGCCGCCCTATCCCTTCGCAAACAAACAAACGTACCGATCGCGGCAGGCTAGTACCGCCGGTCCACGATCACTCTTCACAAATTATCTGATAAGTTAGAATACGCGACTTTGGACTTGTACTAGTGCGTCTTTAAATAAATTCTAATCGCTTTGGACCTGTTAGTCTAGTAATAAATGTTTCTATGTGTGATGTGTTCATCTAGTGACAGAATTAGTATTTGTCATGTCTACCTTATCTCATAGGGACCGACGTACTGTTAATATTTACATGAATTGCATATTCTTCGTTGCCTTGTTTGCATATCTCGATTGAGTGCAGATTTGATTTAGACGATCGTATATTTTCTTATCGATAAACTATAAGTACCTAATAGTTGTGTGTACCTATACATTCGATTTAAGACGTCGCATGTCGAGATGCGAGTGTCGTGTAGAGAACGCAGGCAATTCGCATGCCACTGATCAATTAGACTCGCATGCCATCCCTTGGAGGCCGACGTTAGGTGCCAAAGAATTAATATCAAAGATATCCAGAAGCAATTTGCATTTCTCTGCCAGGCGATCTTCCAAATTAAGTCGAGGCGCTCGCTCTACGGGTTAACGATCTGATGTTCCTATGACACTCGTGTTGCGTTGCGTCTTCAGAACACAGCGTGCCTCGGTCAGGCTGATGTCAATTCTACTATTATTGTCGTAAAGCTCAATTTACGTGAGGGTCTTTATTTTTATTGACTTACTACGTCATAGAATAAAAAAATATTTATTATTTTTAAATCGATATTGTTCTGTCCACATTATTTGATAACGGGTTACGCCTAAATCTCAGTCGTTAACTGGTGCAAATCGCAGCAATAAATACGTCGTTATAATTTTTATAAATTAGTGTTTTTTAAAATGAGACAAGCCGAAGAAACGGAGAGTATAATGTTCCAGTGCCCTTTAGAATACGTTGTCCATAGTTTAAATATTAAAAGACGAATGTGTCATGCCTTCAAAATGTTTAGTCACTTAAAGTTATCAGTACTTAAATAAATGGGTAATAAATAAAATATATTTGTATGATCATATAGTATTTGTTGTAAATGTTTAGGTGTCGTGCAGTGTAGTCGACGCACGGCGAGGTTGTGAGAATAACTGAATCTCCTTTCGGTTCAATGACTGCATCATTCTTTCCTGCACACAATTATTGCGCCATGTGCAATTTAGTCTGTGTTATTACATTGTTGTGTATTTATAAAACTTACCTTATATTCTGTAATATGTATATTGTGAAATTATATTCGTAAAGAAAAAAAAATATACGCTTCACGCTTTCATTTTTAACATTTTTCGTGACTTGTTTTTGTTATTTAGAGTAAATTTACGTACCTAAAAGTAATTATAATAATTATATTATCGTAGGCGTATTGTAAGAAAAAAAAAATAAAAATAAAAAAAAAAACAAAAAAAAATAATAAAAAAAATATGAAAAGCAATTAAAGCAACCAATGATTGTGCCTCAATGAACTGTGGTACGTTACCGTAACCGATGGCAGGTTTAATCGTTTCCTCGAAGATTTTATTGTAATGAATTATACGGTCGCGCGGAGCCCCATGCGCCGGCGGCGATCGCCCGCCGCTAGAGACAATACATGCGGACACCTCGGGCCCGCGCCCGCCAGAGCCTTTTGTAATCGTTAATGAGCTTAGCTGTTTTACTTTTATTAACTAAGTGTTACTTCATCAATCATTTTATATATATTTACGTGTAAATATTTTTATCCATTTAATATTTTGGTTTTCATGAAGTTTACCCGAATTTAAAAACGCATAATTTTAGAAATGTTAGCGAGGCCGTTTGATTTTAATCAGGCGGGTTGCGTCCTCCGCACATCCACAATCTAATGCCAAAGTCGATTTCTGAATGCCATTAAGCGACCACTGATATGTTTATATCGGTAGACTTGTTACATCACAAACATAGATCGTACAAATGGAACCATTTACTAGAACGCCGCCGATGTAGGTCGCCTCACTCCAAGCTGCTCCGGTGTTATTTTAGCTCAACTATTATAATAGTTTGCTCATATTGTTGTTATTTTAATAGTTTTATGTCTTACTTAACGCTTCCTTTTGTGTGGAATTAAATTTTAAATTATTTTCGTGGTAATCTCCAAATTAGTTTTTAAAGTTCTGTGACTATTGCTGCTGCGATTCGATACGAAATGCCGCCTGTTACGCGTAGGCCGTATCGTGTTATCTGTGTTACTTGTAGTATGTATGCGCCGACCCGTTGTCGAGATTTGCATTTCTCACACTGCCTCTAGGTACTTTGATCGAGTCGCTCGAATAAAATCCATCGGTTAAACCGACATTGCAAAATGTGACTTAGTTCGCGACATCAATATTCGTTTTGGAATAGCAGGCGCGGGCAGGCAACGGGTCGCTATGGATATCGATCAGCTTTCTCCATTTAGCTTGACATCATTTACCGCTTCCTCCATGAATCGTCGAGCAGTACTCACCTCCGACAGTTTTAGGGACCAAGTTGTTTCGCGTTCACATAATAAATGATACGAAAAGACAATCGAAATATAGAATTGAAACTAAACGGTCGTGCTCTATCGACGAGTTTTTTAATTATTTAGTTATAGCGTTTGATATTCATAAAGGCCTTTTAATTCTAACATTAGATAAAATTTTGCTTGTTGTATATTTATTTATGTGTACGGTATAGTATATATTTGATTAGATAAGGTATTTGTCTTTGTCCTGATACAATAGAACATTAGGTGATATTGTAGAATGAAACTAGTCTTCCTTAAGAATGTGGGTGTTGATGCGTACTGGAGGGTTGCTAGGCACTCCGCACTCGGCACAAGAGGCAATAATTCCTCTAGTCTTGTTATGTGGTGCGATACATAATACCAAATATTTAACGAAGGCTTTGACGTTGTGTTAGCTGGTAGGAGCCCGGGCAGCTTGGATACATAGGAACGGAGCCTCCTCGATCCGGTTTCGTAGTATTATTTTAATGCATTTATTTCTCTTTGTCATAGTCACTCAATCATATTTATATTATTAATTATGCTAATGCCTAAAATTGGGAATATCAGATTTTATTTAGGATGTTTAATATTCTACATTTATAGCGTTTAAATATCTAAAATTTACCTTAATTATAGTGAATGGATTTTGTATTATTATTGGTAAATAGCTGTAAGACAAAGGGTGTTCTTGATAGAAACACACAACTGAATAAATACAAAATAATAAAAAAATAATAATGTACTGAGTGACTTACGCGTAAACAGAGGGCCATTGAATAATGTTGAGCTAAGAAAATTTTCTTGTATGTGGTAATAATAAGTAATTGTGATTGCTGCGAATATTAAAACCGCTATTTGTAGTGTAGTCGTAGTCAATCCGCGCCGGCTGACTCCCCAGCCGCTCTCCCCGCGTCTCGCCCCGCCATGCGCCATTGCCACGCCAGTGGTAACTCACTAAATTATATTGCATTTTATTACGTGTAGAGTTTATATTGTATCGTATGTATATGTATAGAGCCGAGCCAACCCCCACCACGGTTAATTGATGCAGTAGACTCTGCTACTGACGACACAAGACATGCTTCTAGTCTCTCGCATTCGCGCTTGTGTACGGTATGGCGACAGACCATATCGACTCAATCCAGCATAATGGACGATCATTATCCTATTTAACTAGCTTGTATTATTCTTTCATTAGATCTCTGTTGTACCTGTGTCAAATTGTTTATATTCACGTTCATTCGTACTGTAAGTGTACTGAACCAGTCTCGAAGACTCCGCGTTTAATACGTAATTGTGTAGTTCCAACGACCAAATTCCTTAATGTTCCACTTAATTGAACTAAAAACCTCTAGATTTTGTCGATTGTATTCGCATTCAAACAATACTCTGCGCTCTTATTAGTCACTTTTGTACCTTGATTGTACTTGAATAATATCCTATGTAAGTGAGGAATGAATAATCCAATTCTGAAATATACTTAATTTAAATTTTGACAGACTGATATCTGTGATTAAGAAAATATTTTTAATATTATCCAGTGAGTCGGATGAAAATATTTATTTTGTTAGAGGTTTCCTACTGCCAGCGCGAGCGGGCATAATAACATGTCCGGAGACATTACTGCTTCGTACGTTTATTACTTTAGTGGTGTATTCCGTCGAGATAACATTGTCGAGAGCATTAAATTAGACGAGTAGACTGCTACCCTCGTTGGTTATGTTGTACAAAGGAACAAGCTTAATTAGTGATAATCCCCACCATAATAACTAGGCACGTACAATTAGCGGTCCAGACCAAACCTGGGGACACATCCCGCCCCTCACCAGACCCTGACCAGCTGGTCCTTCCAGCTGCCGGTCTAGTCAGAGACTGATCCTTATGAAACAATTCTCAATTACCACCGATGGCGCCTGAACTTTTAGTTTCCCCTTGACTCATTCATTGATCTTGAACGTTGCATATCGATTACATTTCTAATTCAAATTATTTTGTTGTTATCATATCCGTAACTTCCATAAAGTGCGTTAAGTTTATAACTTTAAGTTTAAAAGTAATTGAAAACACTTAAAAAAGTCGCCTTTTAGTATTGTAGTGACACCTCTCTAATATAAAATTATTATCTATTGGCGTTTTTAGATAAATTAATATTTTTGGTACCACCTTTGAGTTAAAGTACAACGTTAGCGTAACATTTTTCAGGGACGTTTTATCGTAATGATATCAGAATGACGCTAATAAATTAGATAAGTGTAAACTTAAGTCTTCTCTTCCTTAATACACCAATTTATAGTTCTCATCGTATTTCTATTGGAACATTAATAATATGCGGATACTAAATTATGACATAAATTATATCAATAGGCTAAAATAATGAAAGGTTTCTCTGCAAATCTCTGTGATGGGAAAAATTATTCTAAAGATCTAGTATTAACTGTAAACGAAGCAAGGGTCGTACCATGAGTCGGTTTTCCGGACGTCCACTGTCTTTGCTAAAGTCCGATCGGACTTTAGCAACGTTCGTTCGGAAATAGATGCATCAGCTGTCATGTTAGGACCTAAGTTTCCCGGTGACTTAAAAAGTTGAACTTTTCAGTCTTTTCGCGCAAAGGGTTGTGTATTATTTTTTATGTAGTACAAAATGTGTTCGCAATTTGATTGCTGCTGTAGTGTTCCTTATTTTCTTATTCAAATTCGTTGGGTATTTATTTTTAAACATTTGTATTCTCTGCCTTTCGAAAGATAATGTAATCGGCACGCCTATTTTGTACTGTAAGCTATGTCCGGCTGCCTTAATAGTTGTATGACACGAATCCTGTAAGTAAGTTCCGTCACGTACCAAATAATAGAGTAGCAGGTGTCTGGTACGGTTGCCAATGCCCGTGGCTCAACCCTTTCGCAGGCCGAGCGGCCATCGCCTCTAGGGGACGATGGGAACACTATCTAATTCAAATTCAACGTCCTATCGTATTTCACTATATAAAAACGACGAATTCATTGAGGACTGTAAGTGGGTTCTTACGAACCTATTTGGAATGAAACGTTGGTGTCCAACATAAACTAGGTTCGTAGGTACAGCTACATTTCACAATGAATTGGTATCGTATTTTTTGCTAGACAAGAATTACTTTTCTCTGAAAACATCAAAGTGTACAAATATAGTTACCGTTGATCGTTCCCCACAGGCAGTGTCCTGTTTAAGCTCATGTAGCTTTGCCTGCGCGGAAGTGAGAGGGTGGATGCCCCGGCAGTTAAACCCTCCAGTTATTATGTGTATGTATCATTACCTCATTCAGTAACCTCACGGCGCGAGTCGCCGCTTCGCCCTCGTACTTATCAAGAACTGCACTGTTATTTGGTACACAATCAAATTTTTCTCTCATTTAAGTTAATTTTAAGGTGTTTTATCGTGAATTTTTATCAATGTATCAAATAGTCAATATATTTTACTGTTATTTTTCTGATACTTACTAAAAAGCAATTTGTATAATACAAAATAAAACAGGAGAACAATAATTAATATAAGTGTAACAGTTAGTGAATTTAAGTGTGCTATTTTCCATTCCAGAACTCAACGACGACAATGTTCTTGTAATAATAATACTTATGTTCGGGTTTTAAAAGATAATATTATTGTATAATTAAACTAAACCTTATGTGATTGAAATGCAATGTTTAGAAGTATTTTTATTCTTTATTTTTTACCATTAATGAATAATATTATATGTAGTTAGTAGAGATCTATTTGAGAGTCTAATGTATCAATTATTTGTAAAGTTGGCTGTAACTTAGAAGTTACAATAAGTAGAAATATTTTACTATAACATTTGGAGCAAATTTTATGTAGATGACATAGTTGTTTGAAGTAAATGTGTTGTACGTATCGTACTGCATGTTCGATAGCGCAACGCGAACGCATCGCACAACGATGAGAGGCGTGCCACGGGCGTCTCACGTTTCCCACGCGTGGGACGAGTGGCCGTGGGTCGCCGCTCACCGCACAGCACTGTTAGGATAATTCAGTTACGCAGTAAGGATATTTTTCTTACATCTCGATAAGTGTAATGTTTATAGATGGTAGGCAGTACATAATGTATAACAAAAGTCCCTATGTATTCGAACTGATGACAGAAACGCATGTTATATTTGTGGCCTCTTTACGAATAAGATCTAAGTTACATGTTAAAGAAAATTAATTTTGCTATGCAGTATGAACAGAGATGATACTCAATAAATTGCCAAAAAGTTAAATACTATACTATATGCATAGATACGATAATTTCTTTTGGGCATATTATTTTGAATTTATGCAAAACTTAGATTATGATTAAGTAGAATGTAGATTATATTTAGTGTGAATGCATAAATATTATTCTATATTATATAAACTAAGTGAATTTGGAAATTATCAATTCTGTATTGTTCATAAGTTTAGATAATAAATGGGTTTAGCCACATTCTGGCTGGTTTGATATGTATGTTAACTTAATTGTAAAAAAAATAAAAAATCAATAAAATATCTGTAGTTTTATTTATTTCCAACTTGACACTACCCTTATTAGACCTCCTAGGAATCCAGTAGGTTTTAATAAGTTTTGTTAGTAACAAACAATGGGTTTTAAAAGTAAACAACCTCGTTTAAAATGAATGTTGACTTTTAGGGAACAATACTGCTGCACAGTGGATTGTCAAAAGTAAATTAGCTTGTTGCTATTTAAGCAAAGGCAGCATACAAAGAGAATCTTCAAATAAACAGAACTAGTGAGTTACTACAAAGCTGTTTCTTTGTCTTGAGCGTGTAAGCACTGTAATGAGCTTTGAGTAAAAGTACTTGTACTGAGAATACCTGTATGAATTTATATAATATCTTGAAATAGTAGGTAGGTAGTTACGTAATTTATCTAGGCTCCATTACAATCCTTACATTCCCTACATATTATAAATGAATGTAACTGTTACGCTTAGGTACTGAACCGCTGAAGTAAAGATTAGAACCTGAGAAAGGACATAGGCTAGTTTAATGCGAAAAAGGCTTGTGAGGTGTTGAAATAGGGGATAGAAGTTACGTCATTTTTGATGGTGGAAACTTATTTGTTAGTTTTTTGAGTAGATATTAATAAATAAAACATTAAAAGTTTCTTAAAATTGATAAATAAATTTACCCTTGAAATAGAAAAGAGGGGATGGAAGTTTGCATGGAGATATGTAAGGTTTATGTGCCTGCCCTGAAAAACTGAGGAGTTTCTATGAAGGATAGGATTCGTAATGAATACATACGACAGAGAACTAAAGTTATCGACATAGCTCAAAGAATTAGCAAGCTGAAGTGGCAGTGACCCGGCCATATCTCGCGAAGAACCGACAACCGTTTGGATAAACGTGTTCTTGAGAGGAGACCGCGACTTGGTAAACGTAGTGTTGGTCGCCCTCCGGCCAGGTGGGATGAAGATCTGTGAAAGACTGCTGGCAAATGCTGGATGCGTCAAGCTGAAGACAGGGAGCAATGGCGTTCATTAGGGGTGGCCTATTTCCAGCAATGGACTAATATAGGCTGATGATGATGATGTGCCTGCCCAAATTCGCTATTGCACGCGGACGAAGTCGTGGGCACACCTATTACAATATAAATACCTACCTATTATTTTATTGCACATCAAAAGAATTTTCAAAATTCACTGAGAACATAAAAATTTACTAAAGTATGTACCTAGGTACTCTTAATATTGTGCCCTAATGCGTAGGTAGTATGCTTATAAACTAAAAAGAATAAGTAGGTACATAAGGAGTAAACCATAAACACAAGTTGATTTAAATGTAGGTAGGTAGGTATTAGATATTTTGTTTTTCTAGTCAGCTGCGCACGCGAGGCGAATTGAAGAGCCTAGAAAAAGTATTTATTATTCGATTTATAAATGTGAACACAGTTGTACCTTACCTATTTATTTTTTCCATTTTCTAAAGCGATGTATTAGATTTTTTATTTGTCGTCCTGGATGTACGCACCAGACGAGCCGTGCGGCATTAAATATGCAGGAGGCAAGCGACTGAATAATGCAGAGCTCCATTTCATTATCCTCCCTCTAAGGATTGGAAATAACATGAATTTCATTTTATTCTGCAGGGAAAATCACCCGCTGTTATTTTCCTTCGGGAATTTTAGCTGGTTTGGTAACTCATTTAGAATTACCTACCAGTCCTGGATTTGTAAATAGGCCGTATAGGCGGCGGCATAGGGGCGGCAGATTTCAGAGGACGGTCACTCGATTGCAGACAATAAAAGCCAAACACGTTCACTGGTTTGAATTGGAGTGACTTTGCAATTTTTATTGCTGTTATTTAATTTTTGGGTTCCTTAAAAGAGATGTTATTGTGTATGTCTACCGGGGGGGGGGGGGGGGGGGGGAAAGCTAATAATGAACGGCTCTGTAAATGGGGCAGCGGAAAAAAGTGGCCTACACTCATAAAAAATATAAATCCGGCACTGTTACCTACACTTCTTGGTAGGCTACACGTGTCATTTCGAATTTTGGACCTAAGTTTAATAAAGAAACCGGCCATGTGCTCGCTCGAAGGGTTTCGTCCCATTCGTTCACAACGAGGAACTCTAAACACAGAATTTACTCATAGATTCAAAAAAGGAATGGTGCTCAGAACCTCGCGCTTCAAAACGTCGAGTCTGAGAACACCGCGCTAGTTTACGCCGCGCGAGAGTTAAGTGAACGACTTTGAGTCGAGCTATACAAAACCGCGTGCTCACCAAAGTGAGTCTTGGAACGGTGCGCCATTTGAAGTCGACTCTGAGAACGTCGCGCGTCACGCTAGTTGATTTTGACTTACTATTGAAATATCTCTTTATACATACATACATGGAAAAGTCTGTGTGAATGTTAGTTATAAGTAATCTCCGTAACAACTTTCTTTCTTCTCTTTCTTTAGATACTTTATGACCTAGAATAGGACATGGGATACTAATTTGGACATTTAAACCTCTGAATTAAATAGGGGCACGGGGCGCAGCTAGTATACACATAAAACTGTAGAGGTCCAATTCCTCTACATTGAAAAAAAAGCCATAAACCGAGTCAGGGAGATGTAAGAAGTATAATAACTGATTTAAATTTATTTCAAACATACAAACTTTCACATTTATAATTAGTGGGATCAGTGTTGCCAGATGGAATTAGAAAAGAACAGTAGAAAGTTCAGTAAAAAATCAGTAAATTGGAATAAAAATCAGTAGGTAGATATTAATGTTTCCATTATCATTCATTTCACAATTGCAGCTAAAAAAAAAGAAGGTCGCCAGCCAATTAAAAAATGCGAGAGTGGTCTAACGTTGGCGCCTCCTAAAAAAAAAGCTTCGCCGATGCGAGTGATAGAATTGAGATGGGGCTTCAGGTCCGCCAGTCCTAAAAGTTACTATTTAGTCACGGAGCTATAGGCGCTCGAGAAAATCTGGTAGATTTCACGAAATTTTAGAAATAAATCAGTAGATCAGTAGACGGTTGAAAAAGCAGGTATAGATCTACTGCTAAATCGGTAGATCTGGCATCGCTGATTCGAGTGGGATAAACCAAGAAGCATGTAAATTATTTAGTATTATACCTACTTGAACAAGATAGGTACTGGCCACTTCATATATATTTTTTTATCTATGGTTACAACCAGGGCATGTCGAAACTTTGAAATTTCGTTAATTCGAAGTTCGTAGGATTTTTTAAACTCCAACAAATACCGGAATTACTACGGTGGACACGGTACCGGTTTATTTTTCGGTGGACACGGATCAGGTCACGGATTTTATGCTTATGGAAAGTAATTTGTCACATAAACAGTTAATTTAATTTCGTTGTTTTATTATTAGTAGTTTTACACCGTAAATATTTGACGAGAGTTGCAAACACTATCAGTAATTATACACTTGCGAGCTATAAACTGGAATCACTTCATCGCTGGTTTTTGCAGAGCATATTCCATGCAATAAACTGTAGGTTGTGTTATATTATTTTAAAGATAATTTTATTAGCTTTCAAACTCTTTCGATATCATAGCGAAAACAATTTTCATCGTATGTCATGGAACGTGAAAACAAAAGACATCAATTTTTGGAACGAAACATCATTTTTTTCAAACTCCTGAATCCCTATAAAAACTGGGAATTTATGCAATTTTGTCATCAGTCCAATCAGTCACGTCACTCAAAATACACATTTACACATTTTCAAAATCAAAATAAAAACATGGTTGTTAGTACAATGTTTTTACGATGTAAAGGAATATCTTAATTATAAGAAAATATAGAGCTCAATTAATTTCATCTATAAAACATGTTTATTTAATTAGGTAATTTTATTCAATTCGTTTATTATTTATTGACATGTTTAATTTTTCACTTTAATAAATTTTGCACACTTTAAAAACAGGTAGATTGTAATTGGACTAATTATAAATATAAGAACTTTTGTACATACCTACTTGCTGGCAAATAAACGATTATGATTATGATTACCCTAGACACGTGTATTTTATTATAATTAAAATAATTTACGACAGTAAAGTTAGGTGTACAAAGTAAGGTAAGTAGGGTAATATTATAGGTTAATAAACGGGACGTTTCAATAAAATAAAAGCGAGATGACGCGCGACGTTTTCAGAGTCGACTTCAAATGGCGCACCGTTCCAAGACTCACTTTGGTGAGCACGCGGTTTTGTATAGCTCGACTCAAAGTCGCTCACTTAACTCTCGCGCGGCGTAAACTAGCGCGGTGTTCTTAGACTCGACTCAAAGTCGCTCACCTTACTCTCGCGCGGCGTAAACTAGCGCGATGTTCTCAGACTCGACGTTTTGAAGCGCGAGGTTCTGAGCACCATTCCAAAAAAGCAAGAAGTTAACATGACTCGGTCAGTCACTCATCCTAGTAGGTTCTGACCGCGCCCAAACGTTGTTGCTTAATTTCAATGTTAGGTGTTCAACTTGGTTGGTATGTATGTTGGCCCACCCTAAATTTTTTAATTAGGTTTAGTGTAGTATTCGTCAGAGCATGAATAGTAGGTAAGTAGTACATAATCAGTTAGGGTGGGTGCACCAGTGCCACACCAAGAACTATTAGTACACCATTTCTACCTTCACATCAAAATATTAACCTTCTGTCAAATTTAACGCCACTTTTTTACATTTGGTAGCATTGTTGTATTTCTATCAATCGTTTAATAAAAAATAAAAGCGGTAAATATGCCATCTATATCAGTAAAAAACGCATAATGCAAAACAAAAACCATTCTTTTCGTTCTGGGCGGCCATATTAGTAAGCTGCACTTCGACGATAAGTTTTTTCAATCTTTTGAAATCTTTGTTTGTATCAATAGTTTTAACTTATTGTTGTTTCATGTGTAAAGCAATCAAATTTCATTTTCTTTCATCAGAAAATGTTAATTTTAGTCAAAAGTTGTCATTGGAAAACTAATGGAACACGAATTCAATGCTTTTCCAGTAGTATTCCATTTGGTCTACAACTCGTGATTTAGTTTTTTTACAACATGAGCTCGTCGATCTCCGTCTTCCCCAGCAGCAGCGGGTGCGTGTCCCTGCGCTGGTGCTGCACGAAGGCCTGCAGGTCCAGACCGAAGGCGTCGGCCGCGGGGGGCTAAGAGTATCTAGGAGGTGTCTATGTTGATTGAGAGCATTCCGGCAGGCACAGAGCCCCCGCGGCCCCGTGGAGCATCCAGGAGGTGTCTTTGATGATGGAGAGCATCCAGGAGCTGTCTTTGATGATGAAGAGCATCCAGGAGGTGTCTTTGATGATGGAGAGCATCCAGGAGGTGTCTTTGATGATGGAGAGCATCCAGGAGGTGTCTTTGATGATGGAGAGCATCCAGGAGGTGTCTTTGATGATGGAGAGCATCCAGGAGCTGTCTGTGATGATGAAGAGCATCCAGGAGGTGTCTTTGATGATGGAGAGCATCCAGGAGGTGTCTTTGATGATGGAGAGCATCCAGGAGGTGTCTAGGATGATGGAGAGCATCCAGGAGGTGTCGAGGATGATGGAGAGCATCCAGGAGGTGTCTTTGATGATGGGGAGCACCCAGGTGTCTTTGATGATGAAGAGCATCCAGGAGGTGTCTTTGATGATGGAGAGCATCCAGGAGGTGTCTTTGATGATGGAGAGCATCCAGGAGGTGTCTAGGATGATGGAGAGTATCCAGGAGGTGTCTTTGATGATGGAGAGCATCCAGGAGTCTTTGATGATGGAGAGCATCCAGGAGGTGTCTTTGATGATGGGGAGCACCCAGAAGGTGTCTAGGATGATTGAAAGCATCCAGGAGCTGTCTTTGATGATGAAGAGCATCCAGGAGGTGTCTTTGATGATGGAGAGCATCCAGGAGGTGTCTTTGATGATGGAGAGCATCCAGGAGGTGTCTTGGATGATGGAGAGCATCCAGGAGGTGTCTTTGATGATGGAGAGCATCCAGGAGGTGTCTTTGATGATGGAGAGCATCCAGGAGGTGTCTTGGATGATGGAGAGCATCCAGGAGGTGTCTTTGATGATGGAGAGCATCCAGGAGGTGTGTAGGATGATGGAGAGCATCCAGGAGGTGTCTTTGATGATGGAGAGCATCCAGGAGGTGTGTAGGATGATTGAGAGCATCCAGGAGGTCTCTTTGATGATGGAGAGCATCCAGGAGGTGTCTTTGATGATGGAGAGCATCCAGGAGGTGTCTTTGATGATGGAGAGCATCCAGGAGGTGTCTTTGATGATGGAGAGCATCCAGGAGGTGTCTAGGATGATGGAGAGCATCCAGGAGGTGTGTAGGATGATGGAGAGCATCCAGGAGGTGTCTTTGATGATGGAGAGCATCCAGGAGGTGTGTAGGATGATGGAGAGCATCCAGGAGGTGTCTTTGATGATGGAGAGCATCCAGGAGGTGTCTAGGATGATTGAGAGCATCCAAGAGGTGTATTTGATGATGGAGAGCATCCAGAAGGTGTCTTTGATGATGGAGAGCATCCAGGAGCTGTCTTTGATGATGAAGAGCATCCAGGAGGTGTCTTTGATGATGGAGAGCATCCAGGAGGTGTCTCTGATGATGGAGAGCATCCAGGAGGTGTCTAGGATGATGGAGAGCATCCAGGAGGTGTCTGGGATGATAGAGAGCATCCAGGAGGTGTCTAGGATGATGGAGAGCATCCAGGAGGTGTCTTTGATGATGGAGAGCATCCAGGAGGTGTCTTTGATGATGGAGAGCATCCAGGAGGTGTCTTTGATGATGGAGAGCATCCAGGAGGTATGTAGGATGATTGAGAGCATCCAGGAGGGGTCTAGGATGATTGAGAGCATCCAGGAGGTGTCTTTGATGATGGAGAGCATCCAGGAGCTATCTTTGATGATGAAGAGCATCCAGGAGGTGTCTTTGATGATGGGGAGCATCCAGGAGGTGTCTAGGATGATGGAGAGCATCCAGGAGGTGTCTGGGATGATAGAGAGCATCCAGGAGGTGTCTAGGATGATGGAGAGCATCCAGGAGGTGTCTTTGATGATGGGGAGCACCCAGGTGTCTTTGATGATGAAGAGCATCCAGGAGGTGTCTTTGATGATGGAGAGCATCCAGGAGATGTCTTTGATGATGGAGAGCATCCAGGAGGTGTGTAGGATGATGGAGAGCATCCAGGAGGTGTCTTTGATGATGGAGAGCATCCAGGAGGTGTCTAGGATGATTGAGAGCATCCAGGAGCTGTCTTTGATGATGAAGAGCATCCAGGAGGTGTCTTTGATGATGGAGAGCATTCAGGAGGTGTCTTTGATGATGGAGAGCATCCAGGAGGTGTCTTGGATGATGGAGAGCATCCAGGAGGTGTCTTTGATGATGGAGAGCATCCAGGAGGTGTGTAGGATGATTGAGAGCATCCAGGAGCTGTCTTTGATGATGAAGAGCATCCAGGAGGTGTCTTTGATGATGGAGAGCATCCAGGAGCTGTCTTGGATGATGGAGAGCATCCAAGAGGTGTATTTGATGATGGAGAGCATCCAGAAGGTGTCTAGGATGATGGGGAGCACCCAGGTGTCTTTGATGATGAAGAGCCTCCAGGAGCTATCTTTGATGATGAAGAGCATCCAGGAGGTGTCTTTGATGATGGGGAGCATCCAGGAGGTGTCTCTGATGATGGAGAGCATCCAGGAGGTGTCTAGGATGATGGAGAGCATCCAGGAGGTGTCTGGGATGATAGAGAGCATCCAGGAGGTGTCTAGGATGATGGAGAGCATCCAGGAGGTGTCTTTGATGATGGGGAGCACCCAGGTGTCTTTGATGATGAAGAGCATCCAGGAGGTGTCTTTGATGATGGAGAGCATCCAGGAGATGTCTTTGATGATGGAGAGCATCCAGGAGGTGTGTAGGATGATGGAGAGCATCCAGGAGGTGTCTTTGATGATGGAGAGCATCCAGGAGGTGTCTAGGATGATTGAGAGCATCCAGGAGCTGTCTTTGATGATGAAGAGCATCCAGGAGGTGTCTTTGATGATGGAGAGCATCCAGGAGGTGTCTTTGATGATGGAGAGCATCCAGGAGGTGTCTTGGATGATGGAGAGCATCCAGGAGGTGTCTTTGATGATGGAGAGCATCCAGGAGGTGTGTAGGATGATTGAGAGCATCCAGGAGCTGTCTTTGATGATGAAGAGCATCCAGGAGGTGTCTTTGATGATGGAGAGCATCCAGGAGCTGTCTTGGATGATGGAGAGCATCCAAGAGGTGTATTTGATGATGGAGAGCATCCAGAAGGTGTCTTTGATGATGGAGAGCATCCAGGAGCTGTCTTTGATGATGAAGAGCATCCAGGAGGTGTCTTTGATGATGGAGAGCATCCAGGAGGTGTCTCTGATGATGGAGAGCATCCAGGAGGTGTCTAGGATGATGAAGAGCATCCAGGAGGTGTCTGGGATGATAGAGAGCATCCAGGAGGTGTCTAGGATGATGGAGAGCATCCAGGAGGTGTCTTTGATGATGGGGAGCACCCAGGTGTCTTTGATGATGAAGAGCCTCCAGGAGGTGTCTTTGATGGTGGAGAGCATCCAGGAGGTGTCTTTGATGATGGAGAGCATCCAGGAGGTGTCTAGGATGATTGAGAGCATCCAGGAGCTGTCTTTGATGATGAAGAGCATCCAGGAGGTGTCTTTGATGATGGAGAGCATCCAGGAGCTGTCTTGGATGATGGAGAGCATCCAAGAGGTGTATTTGATGATGGAGAGCATCCAGAAGGTGTCTTTGATGATGGAGAGCATCCAGGAGCTGTCTTTGATGATGAAGAGCATCCAGGAGGTGTCTTTGATGATGGAGAGCATCCAGGAGGTGTCTCTGATGATGGAGAGCATCCAGGAGGTGTCTAGGATGATGAAGAGCATCCAGGAGGTGTCTGGGATGATAGAGAGCATCCAGGAGGTGTCTAGGATGATGGGGAGCACCCAGGTGTCTTTGATGATGAAGAGCCTCCAGGAGGTGTCTTTGATGGTGGAGAGCATCCAGGAGGTGTCTTTGATGATGGAGAGCATCCAGGAGGTGTCTAGGATGATTGAGAGCATCCAGGAGGTGTCTAGGATGATGGAGAGCATCCAGGAGGTGTCTTTGATGATGGGGAGCATCCAGGAGGTGTCTAGGATGATGGAGAGCATCCAGAAGGTGTCTTTGATGATGAAGAGCATCCAGGAGGTGTCTTTGATAATGGACAGCATCCAGGAGGTGTCTTTGATGATGGAGAGCATCCAGGAGGTGTCTTTGATGATGGAGAGCATCCAGGTGTCTTTGATGATGGATAATATTGTTTTGTGTTTCTTAAATTAACGCGCTTAATTTTTTATTATTTTAAACAATTATTATAGTAGTTTTCTCAATCCCGAAAATCCCGGGATTTGGAAAAAATTATCCCGAATTTTTCGGGATCGAAAATAGGCCGGGATCCCGGGATCGAATCCTCTACCTGTGATAGACGAACTCTACATTGTATAAAACAAAGTCGCTTTCTCTGTATCCCTATGTATGCCTAAATCTTTAAAACTACGCAACGGATTTTGATGCGATTTTTTTAACAGATAGAGTGATTCAAGAGGCAAGTTTATACGTATAATAAAACCGTGCGAAGCCGCTAGTAGCTACTAGCTGGTCGCTAGTATATACCTAATAAGATTCCGTTTTCACTCTGTCTAAGAAACCCTGAAAAGTCGACATAGATTTTCTAAACTTTACTGTGCACCAACAAAAGGCAAAAGGTACCTACATAGGTACACATAGATGTAAGAAAATCCTTTCGCCATCCTAGCTAAAGCAAAAATAATCTAAACCAACTTTCTATTTTAGCAAAATGCTCAATGGTTTTTCAGGTGAGTGAGGTCTATGAAAAGGTATGTAGATATCCATGAAGTGATATGTAGAATAATGTAGAAATCGATTGTGCCTTCTTCGGACAAAGGCCTCTCTCTTTTGGCTTGGCTAGTGGTCAGCCGAAGACAGCTTCTTGATGACATTTCAGACAAAGAAACCACGCATTGACAACTTTAATATAAAATTTATTTTCAAATAATATTCGTCGGTACAATATAATATCTACAATGTAGATTAAATACATTTTTGGTTCAATATAATTTTACAATATCTAAAAGAAAAATGTTAGCATTATTTACATCATAAATAATATTAATACTTATAATCTATTTACAGCGTTATAAATGCTTGAAGCATTAGGTACTAAATATCTTGTCCGCCCCAAGATGGACGATGTTTTGTGCCAAAAGTTTATTTTAATTATTGAATAAGCAATAGAGAACAAAATTAGTACGTTCAGTTATATAGGCTGGATTTTTGAGATGGGATTGGATAGCCTTTTCAGAAACCATGAGAGTACCTACTATAAGAAAAGTCATTGAAGGGAATGCCTCCTTTAATTTACTTATAACAAACCATCCAATCTCATCTCAAAGGTTCTTTGGCACAATCTACATGTGTTAAATATAAAATCTTAAAACGAAGGGAAGGACTCTAAGATTTATTCTATTGAGTGAAGTTATTCAAACAAACATGATTTATTATTAAAACGTTGCTAAATTAAAGGCGTGACTTTGTATTTGCCAACACGGTTGCGTCGAAGACCAATAGCGTCCTCGTTTCATAATTCTCTAACACTACCTAGGTACTCTAGTTTTGCTCTCATAAAATCTATTTTAGCATTTACGACTTTTGCTGTTTAGCCGTCAAATAACCAGTGTTTATTAACAAATAAATTATTTGGCGTACTAACTAAATTTCTAAAAAAATACCTACTCTAATAGCTACCGTTCACGGGTTCGCGCGTGTTTATTAACTCACACTAGCTTTTACCTTAATCTGGATGTTTAATTAAATTGCTAAATTAAGCTTTATATTTGTCAAATAGGTACCTCCCTGCAAACTAAAATATTGGATTTCATTTAAAAGATCAATAAACTTAACGCTTATAGATGAATATACATTTAAAATTTCACAATACTATAAGTATTATTTCATAAAATATACCCTATAAATTCTCTGTACTATAAAACGTTCCACGAATCCTAACTGGGGCTTAATAGTGTTATCTCTCTTGGTTTAACGATTGGAATATGTGTTTGTACCAGAAGTCTACCGTCTTCCCCCACGCACTAAGAGTAGCTCCGTCTAGCTTGAGGACTTCGATGAACATCGTCACGATTACTTCTTTCAGGTCCTGAAACCAACATTGTGCACTTAGAAAGTAACAAATAAGTAATGCTAGACTATCCACACATCATCATCTAGCCCGCCCCAAGCTAAGCAGAGCTTGTGTTATGGGAACTAGATGACTGATATAATTAATATATTACATAGGTATTCTTATGATAATTCTTTTTTAAATATAGAAATACTTGAACATCGAAGGCGGGAATAGAACCCGCAACCTCCTGCGACGCCGTCTGCCGTCGCGCCATATCGATCGTAAGTAGGTAGTTAAGATCCTGTGGGCCTACTCCGAAAACGTAAACAAAAGTTTCTGATCCTCGTGCAATAGTTATTTGTAATACAACAGTGCAAACTTTCTACAAGCGAAGGATTCAAAAATAGGAATTCTGTGCGTAAGCGAGAGAATCTAAAGAGCATGAGGTAAAAAATCTTTCCAGTCGATCAACATGTAACTTTTCATCACACCTCAGCGAGTAAATGACGCGCGCAAAGCAAATTAAAAGAAAAGTACCAAGAACGTTCCGTGCCGAGTCTGAGTTTTTAACAAATTCAAAAAGGTTGCATGATAAATTCAGCCCCTTAGAGGTAGAAGTAAATAGGTTTAATACAGTATTGAATTACGAACTTATACACACAATGTTCCAAATTCAATTTATTTTATTAGATGTATCCTTTTATAGGACAAAAACGGCTTTTGCACCCAAAAATCCGGGGAGGCAAATATAAAGTCAAAAGTTTTATTTTTTATCTGTCATGTAAATGCCAGAGGCCAGGCAAACCTAAACAATCGCTCCAAACTGAGTGGCCTTTCAAGTGCACTAAAGCTACGACCAATTAATTCCCAAACAATTTTCATTGGATCTGATTGCTCTACCATAAAATAAACTTTTCAAATTGCGGAAAACAAGCCAACAAAAATAATCTGACAAAAAATATTATTGGAATCATTTTATTCCGTTGTTTCATGTTGTTTAAAAGGTTTCAGGTAGGTAAATAAGATGTAGAGTACCTAACATGGGATAGATAAATCTAATACAATATGATACCTACCTACTATGAATTATGTACCTACTAAAAAAGTCTAAATCTCGAATCGAGTCGGCTGATGGCAAGCAACTTCTGAAGATAAATATAGATAGATTTCCGTCAATACACTGCCTGAGGAGTTTGTATTTTTAATTACATCCGTCATTTTAATTTCAATTTAAATTAAGATGCTTAGAGTAGAAGCGTGAAGTCTCAAACAAAATAACAATCTATTAATACTTACAGTAAAGTTCTTTTCTTGTATCTTTCTCCTCGCATGCGACTCTCCCAGTTTGTTCATCATGGCAGCTACCACCTCCGGCTGATTAAGGGTGGTAACTGCGAGGTTTAAAGAGCTCATTAGGTTGATCACATGGGCTTTGAACTGGGGGTTGTTGATATATTCCTCTTCAGGCAGTTTCTTGACCATTTTGAAGAACTCTTTTGAATCAGGGAATGTTGTGAAAAACCTGTAAAAACATTTAAGTTTAAAATCACTTAAAATTAAGAAACTTTTCTGATTTGTCAACATAACGATGATTTATCGGATACTTTCTCCTCGTGGCGTCAACTGCGAGAAAATTGATGTAAAACAGCCTGTTTTATTCCAGGCCTAGCGCTAAGTCTATTCAAAATTTAAGTCCGACCCGTTCAGTATTTTTGGCGTGAACATATAACAAACATGCAGCCTAACATTCTCATTTATAATATTAATGAGATTTATCGCGTACCGAAAGGAAATTAAATAACAATGTAATAATAAATAAATACCCCAAAATAATCGTTCTTTCTTACGAATAATATTAAACGTAAAGAAAAAAAAGTGAGAATAGAAATACATTTTTAACTAGAATAAGAATACATCGAAAGGAATTATACATGGAAATGAAGTAGGAACAGGTAAAATTCAGTCTCATTAAATGACTAACAAGTTAACAAGTCAAAATACTAAATAGATTTGATTCTATCGAGTTAGCATAGGTTACTTTACATTCCTACAAACGTAAAAAACATCGAACTGAATAAAAGCTGTAAAACCAAACATTCCACGGCCACACGGTAATCAAATGGGAAACCCAATGATTTTCCATTTTATGTCGGAAAACCAAGGGAAACCAATAAAACCAATGTCTTCATTCTATAAAGCATTGAGTTCACGAGAGCTATAAACTAAATTATGATGCACCAGGGCTGTTAAAATTTAAGTGTGTTTATTTAGCTTTATAGTCTGGTCAAATGGTGGGAGGCCCGTGGCTTTGGTTGCAATCAGGACTATTTATGAATAATAAGACGAATAAATAGACATTTTACTATTTGTGTGTTGATTAGGTAGGATATTTTTATGTTTATATCAAATGAGAACTTGGGATGGGATGGGAATTTAAGGGATAAAACAATCATAATTCCAGGTCTAAACCATCACTTGTGAAGGTATATCATCATCAATCTATCCATAGTCCAAGTCCACTGCGTTATACATAGGCCATAACAAATATTAAATTTATTTGTCAATCGATACAAACTATGTCGCATTTACAATACATGTATATAATAAGAAAACCTTTTCTACAAAGCGACCAAATACACTCAAAATCGCTAGAGCAAATATTAAAAAGATAATGAATAGAACGGAGACTGGTTTGATTCAGAGAACAGGATAATATATACCTGATTACATAGACCCTGTTTGATTAGAACCTCAACGAACCTTTTGTTCTGTCCCCTTGTGGACTTAACAATCTGTTTGAACTTCGTATTTACCGACGATTATTACTGTTACGAACCCTATCAGTTCTAGCAATACGAATGGAAATAATTAGAACACTTCAAGGTTCACACTAGAGCCACCATCTATTTCATATTGTTTTCAGTTAAATGAAAGGATTTTCATAAAGCCATTGTTCACATTAAAACATTATATCATAAGAACAGGGTATAACGCCATAATTAGCGTAACCGAAAAAAGTTGAGAGTTGTGCTACTGGTATTCTTGCTACGGCTGAGGAGCGCTGTAGACATTCTACGACTTACACAAATGTGTGACGTATACCGTGCTACGATGTAGAATCGGAACAGCGTTACCGTGCTACGCCGTAGACTTGCTACGGTGTAGATGTGCTACGCCTTAAACTTGCTACGGTGTAACCGCTACGATGTGGACTTGCTATGACAAAACCGTGCTACGCCGTAGACTTGCTACGGTGTACCTATGCTACGCTTTAAACTTGCTATGATGTAACCGCTACGATGATGTGGACTTACTATGGTGTAGCCGTGCTACGCTGTAGACTTGCTACGGTGTAGCTGTGCTACGCTTTAAACTTGCTACGAAGTAACCGCTACGATATGGACTTCCTATGGCCTATGTTGTAGCCGTGCTTTGCTGTAACTTGCTACAGAGTAACACTTAAGCTGTAATCTTGACACGGCTTGTTGGTAAGTAGGAAATGTTACTTCAAATAGAAGACGTAAGCCTACTAGTATGTATTTTACACACTTTCTTCTCCTCATCATAAAACGCTCTAGCTATCACATAGACGCAAGTTTTAAGTAGCGCTCTGAGTTTCCTATCCATTATAAACTTTATTTTACCAACTTTAAAGAAGAAGAATAATTCAGATCTTCGTAAACTAAGTCAGCGTAGGACTTGACTGCTCATAAATAAGTCAAAGCATGTAGCTAATGTGCCCCGGCGCCCCAAATATTCTTCCCTCGGGAATGTGAGCGTAAATTCCTACGTGGAATTCCTACGCGGCTACGCGGCCCGTAGTAGCGTTATGAAGATGCTCAAGGACGTTTTGAGGGCTTATTTCAGCTTTCATTTCAGAAAATGTTCTTACTAAAATAAAAAGATTCCTTAAAAAACCAAATTACAATAAAACATTAATCAAATTTCAATTGGAATTTTCAAAAAAAATATCAGCTCTGGGCTCACATGTGACTTTGGCAAGACGATGAGATATGTATTTTTTATAAACCGCTTCGGTATACCAATGTATATTGGTCAAACATGTTTACTCAAAAAATTATTTGTCATCTTTTACACGTGTTGCAAATAAATAACTTTAACTTTTACCCAACGTACCCATGGGCTCGACTCCGAGGTCAAATGTGAAAGCTCTGTTGAGACGTGCATATTAGCGTCTCTTCATATCCTCAGTTATTTTCTTATTCTGTAAGCAAAGCTTTAAAAGGAGAACAGTTAAGGTAAATGTCCTTAACTGTTCTCCTTTTGTTCCTGTTTGTTAAAATTTTGATTTTAATTTTCTAGAGATGTTACAAAAGAAATTGCTAGAGCGACCAACGTCACTTCCTTAAACCAATGATGATTCTTGGAAGATGTGTCCTTTTGGTCGGAAATAATACAGGTTAAGCTACCAAAACAACCACATAACTACATATAATTGCCAGATTTGATTTTTTCTAATAAATTATATTATATATAACACTTAATTTTTCTAGAAAGTATTGTACGCGTAAAAACTTATAGGTACCTATCTAATTATAAAATAAACATAGTACAAACTGCAGCCTTATTAACCTTATTCTTACTTAACTGTGCATTCCATATCAGTGCTATGCTTGCTGTAATAGTCGTACAGCTGTAATAGTCGTATAACTGACAAAACTTGGTGAAAATTATAAGCTGGAATAATATACATCTAAACATACATCACTTGTGTAACATAAAAATAATTAAAATTTGTCTATCGATACCATCTATATCGCATTTACAATATTAATAATATGACTTTTTGTACAATGCGACCAAAGCCACTCAAAATCGCTAGAGCAAATGTTAAAAAGATAATGAATAGGACGAATGCATATTCAAAAGCTTGTTTGATGTTCATACCGTCTCAGCAGCTCAGTCCCGTTGGTGACTGCGTCAGCATAGACGGGGGCCCAGGACCTCTGGACCGAGTAGACCTCTCGCTGCGTGAGGCTCGAGACAGGACTGACTCTTACCGTCTCAACAGCTCAGTCCCGTTGGCGACTGCGTCAGCATAGACGGGGGCCCAGGACCTCTGGACCGCGTAGACCTCTCGCCGCGTGAGGCCCGAGACAGGACTGACGGCGTCGGGGTCTCCGCCCCACCAAATGTAGCTCACCCATCCTCCCATGGTTTCCTGGAATAATACTAAGCTTTCAGAAAAATAAAGTATAAAATCCTTCCTAGAAAACCACAAGACAACCTGTGGCGCAGCGGGCGAGTGTTGACCTTCGACGCAGGAGGTTGCGGGTTCGATTCCCGCTTCGCAACATATTTGTGTATCTGCAGAAATTAGTTCCGTTGGTCTGGGTGTTGTATGTTTAGTAAAAATATATATCTGTCTTTGTATCTAATGTATTAAATATGTATATCCGTTATCTAATCCATTACACAAGCTTTGATTAGCTTACTTTGGTGCTGTGTGGATTGTCCAGCATTATTTATTTATTTAGGTACTTCGATCGAAAAATCTGTTGTCCTTCGATCGAGAAATATGTACAAAACATTTCGCTTTTATTTAAATCTATTAAAATATGTAAGTAAGTTTGTAAAGGCTACTTAAATCTGTTCACATGTATTATGAAAATGAGAAAGACTGCAATAATAAAAAATGTTAAAACTTAAAAGTACATACTCCTGAATCGAATTATAAAACTAAAATAATTAAATTAAAGGTAAGGTACAGATTAAGTTTTCTAATACCTTAATAAAATCTAAAATAAAAAGTTTATTTTTAAAATTGTTTAACCAGAACAGCTTTGAACAATTGATTTATTACATTCAAGTTAGCAAAAACGACAAAAACATCATAACTAAAATAAAATTATTGGATTGGAATAATGGACAAATTAACTAAACACTGTAACTAAACATAAATCTTACAGAAAGAAGTTTTTTTTCCGGTTTTATGTCTCTTCAAAACGACAAAAGCAGTGAGCAATAGAAAGACAGACGACAAATATACGAAAAATAGCATTATCTTTTACAACTTACTCTTACCGTGGCAAGAAAAGGACTGTCTAGTCAAATGCTAATGAGTTTATTAATATTGTTACTGTGTAACTCATTAAACATCAAGCTATCTTCAATTTATCTTAGTCACAAGACTCCTGTTAAACAGAACATTGTTTAAAAGGTAAAATAAATACAAACAATTTTCGCTAAAACATTAAACAGTCATTTTCTTATCACACCTTGCACGTGCTTAGGCATTGTTAAAAACAAATACCGACATACAATTTTACTTATCTTAGATTTCATATCGCCGTTACGAATTGATTTTGTTATATTTGGTTAAAGAAATGATAACCTTTTGCCAGTAGCACAGATAAGGTAGGAAATTAATAATTGGATAAAATTGTTAGATATTGAATTGCATCAAAAAAAATATCTGTCAAGGTATTTCCGGTAAAGTACCTACTATTCTATTAATAAAAATACCTCTACATTGTTTGGTATAGCAGTTAGCTCAATTTTGTCAATTGTAAATACTAGTTCTTATTGGTTTCTGTTCTATGGATTTTTCTTTTTGTAAATAAATACCAAAACTAGAGAGTTCTAAATAAATATTTTGTTGTTCTTCCTCTAAGACATAAGGCCTATATTTCATTGCCATAAACTTTATCGTACAGGATGTTATAAAAAGCTCTACCGTGAACAATGAACATAAATGTGAAGTCCATAGGGACCTGTTCTGTTTTACTTTCCACCCTTCCTTTCCTACCTGACATAGATACAGGTACTTACAATATGTATCTAGGGATATTAGTACCTAAATGTACTATTGTACGTACGTACGGCGCATTGCCGTTTTTATCAATATTATAATGGAGTAACTGACTCACAGACAACGCACATTCTAAATAACTGGACTTGAAATATAGCGTTTATCCTTTTACGACATATAAGTGTACTAAATAAGGAAATTTGAAAATTTTACTGCTAAAGGGTTCAAAAGAGGGGTTGAATGTGAAAAAAAATGCTCTGTTTTATAAAAATAGTAGGATAAAAAATTAAATGCGCCCACTACGAAATAACCGAACACAGTTTTCAGCAATTTCAGAAAATTGCCTGCACAACACAAATTACATTACATTTTACAAATTACATTACACATTAAAAAAATAGGTTAAAAATGTATTTATACGCGATAAAAGTCGTGGCGTTAGTCTTGTATAAATAATGCCGTAATGCTAAGACTGCAAAGTGTACTATAACACCTATGTGTCAAAGTGTAGGCACTTAGAAAAGTGTACAATAAAATAGGCCATCTAAGAGAAGCGAGCTAGACTCAGGAGAATCCTTGCTCAAATGTAAGTTTTTGCGCGAAAGAGTAATAAACATCCATCAACAACCTTAATATTAGTAAGGCTAAGGTAATTTTATAAATTTCATTGATTTTGATCCGTCTACATAAGTACAAAATTTGGCGCGAAAACATTTGCTAATTAATATTAAAATTAGACGCTCTGTGATAATATATTGTAGGTGCTAAGGTACCTAAAATCGTGTACCGGCTATTAAATGTGAATTGTCAATATAGTCTAAATAAACAGACCAATTCTCGGCTCTACAAATAATATTAGAATACCTACTATGGCAGGGCAAAGATTAGAATATTATAATATCCCGTTATGTATACAAACGTGTCTTTTTTTTTATGAGTTGGTACAGGTATAATGAAAAGTGTTCCTTTGTTTTTTGAGTACTAGCGACGCCCCGCGACTTAAAACGCGTGAAAATTGAGGAAAAGTGATGTTTTATTCCATACCTAGAACTACGAAAATTCAAAATTTCATCCCGATCCGTTCATTAGTTTAAACCTCTAAACTAATGGATGTTTGTTACGTAACAACCTCTATTAATTCTTGAAATTTTACTATGAATTTACATCAAAAAAATATTTTCTAACAACCATTTTCTTATATTGATAGTGAATATGTTTAAAGGCAAATCTTTAAAACTATTGGGTAGTTATGTAGATAGTTATGGAATGATGGTAGGAGATACCCGACAATGAGGAACGCATACCTAATCTGTTTTGATGTCTTGTATACCTAATAGTCTTAATTTCACGAGCGTTTTAAAATATTGAGGATATTACTTGACAAAGACACAGACCTCCAAGAAGGAAGGATCTCAAACCTCTTAAACAACGGCTTACATCTGTACTCCAAAGTACACAGATAGCTCGAACATAATTATTAATAGATAATTGCTTTATTGTACCATCGAAATAATATATGTACATCACAGCATCTTAATACTTATTACCATTAAAGTAGCATAATCAGCGGCCTTATCGGTAACAGCAAAAAACGGACACAGAACACACAGTAGAAAATCGGGACTGCTCTACTATAGAAAAGAGTTGTAAATACCATACGACCGAAAGGAGTTCCATTTATGTCTTGAAGGAGTTTGTATTCTGCCAGCAACGTGTCGAGTCGACATCGACCCAATCAACGGGAGACATGTGGCCAATTGAACTTCAATAATTGCATTAACCTCCGAATTGGAAGCTAGTTTCGAAGCAATCTAGCAAGAAAGTAATTGTAGAGTCTGTACTTAAAGATCTCTGGAACGCGGTGAGTGAAGAGATCTATTAAAGTATTACGGTATTACCTAACCACTAGATAGATAATATGATTACTTAAAATATTATCTATTACTGCTGCCTGTAGCTGTGAACGCGTTTTTCTGGTATAAATGGATGTTTTACAAAAACACAACATAAAACAATTTAAATCATGTTAAATATCTCGTTTTAAATGACTTAAGCTTTGCTCATAAAAAATTAAACCTACTTAGTTTTAAAAGTTTTGTCGTGTTAAAAAATGAAAATCGACTTTAACTTTAACGAATTATTAAGGATTACTCGAAAAATATTGGTCAGTTATGGTCATATCTTAAAGAAATTTATAGGAGACCTTGTCTCTCCATTAAAACCTGGCAAATTTAATGGAGAATGATCCTTCGGTAAAATAGTTTTTTGTCCAACACGGGAATTTGGGGTCACATACATTTATTTATTTATTTACTATATAATTTATTTAGGTATATTGTATTTTGTTAAACAAATAAATATTAATATACTTAAAAAATAAAATCTTTGCTCTATGTACGGTACACGAGCAAAGCTGTTTTATGTTGAAAGACACCATATTGCTGAGCTTTTGAAGAATTTAAAATAACGATTTTATTTCAGCTATTTTTGTGTTGTGCCGTGGGTCCGGCATGGTAATTGGTATTCTACCTTAGTTGTGTAGAAGGGAATCAAAAGTACCAGCGACACAACCAGTTGAGCATCGTAGTTGTGCCTTGGGTCCGGAAGGGTCTTACGAAACATTATATTTATAATTAATTCATTGGAACCATTAATATTATAAGTTCGAAACGATTTGTCTCTCTGACTGTTATCTTTTCGCACCTTACAGAATCATTATTAAAATTTGGTGTGTTTATTTATAGATGGATCCCTCTTGGGGGAGGCTATTTATAGGAGTGGTTTTAGCAAGGAACATATTTACCATAGGCGGGGTTTTGAGTTTCTTTGAAGAGACCTATGAAGGGTATGGCTGATCTAAGCTAGGTACTTGGTAACCTGAATGAAAATGAGAACGATACGAAGTCGCGGCCGAAAATGAGTAGAAATATATGGTTCAATCAAAGACGCTGAACAGCGTTATTTAAAAAAGTCTTAGCGAAGCTAAGATTGGTTTCGGTTTTTGTGTTCCCGACGATGTGAGGTTTGAGGTTCTCAAACCTTTCAAAAAGTGAAACGCTTCGTTAGGGGACTGCCCTAACGCTCGGTCAAAATTAGCAGTGACATGTAGCGGAGAAAAATGTGAATAATCGGAACCAAGAATACGTCAAAACTACTTCTCTATGATTATCCAAAGATGGATGAATTTTCTAAACTGTCAAATAAATGACAGAAAAATACGTGGTCTTACAATAGAAATATTCGCAATCGCATATTTCATATTACCTACTTACAACTCACTGGAGAAAAAAAATGTCCATTCCTGGATTCTACTATCTTTTTATTTTCAACTTTGAATAATATACCTACTTACATTATTCTTTCAGCCTGCAATTAGCGTAGGTAGGCGTAGGTATATAACGTATACGGTGCTGTGATCCTTTCTTAATAAATAAATAAATATAATTAGCTAGTATGTCTTCCTGAATTTATCACGAAAGCAACTAGCCTTACATCCTTTAAGAGTAAACTTAAGCACTGGCTCGCTGAAAACAGCTTTTACAGCTATGAGGAATTCATAGCCTATAAAGCTCGGCTGTCCCAAACCAAAACCTAGTAAGAGACATTTTGAAAAATTTACAGGAGAAGCGAAAGAAACTTTTTTAGGTGCCTCTTCAAAAGTATGAAATTTTATGAACTATTCGTTCGTGATTAATTGGTAGAATTTTTTTTCTATAAGTAGAGAGTGTTAAAATCGAAAAACTGTAGCACATACACGTTTTATGAGACTTACTACATAAATATTTTCAGACGATTTATCCAGATTCAAAATCAAAAACCTAGTATAGTCTCTTACTAGGCATTTAAGTTGGAAGATTGGAATAGTTGAATTAGTGTTCGTCACTAAAAACCTAGTAAAAGTTTTACTTAAATTTGACTGACCTGACTTAGCTTGATTTGACATAAAATAATAAGTAAATGATACAAAATAATTATCAAAAAAGACATTTACTAAAAACCAATGGCAATTGTGTCCTATTTGATTGTTCTAAGGGTTGCATCTCGTCCGAATGGAAACTAGACCTTGGACGAGTTGTCCTCTTTACTTTTAGATTGGGGTACAACTCGTCCGAGTCCCAAATTTGGTGATTTTAGTTTCGGACCAATTGTACCCTAAACCAAAAGTGAAGTGGACAACTCGTCCGAGAGAAGATCGTCATTACTTTTCAGGGTTTCTTATGGTATTTTTTTAAATATACAACCATTTTAAATGATATATCCAACGGCCTCCGCTTTTTGAAAGCATAAGTTGGAAAGATCTATAATATCGCGAAATAAGCTATCAAACTAGAAATTGTAATATCTCGATAACTACAGATCGTAGAGCACCAGTTTGTAACGGTTCTTTATAGTATTCGTCAGAATATTTATTTCTTTAAGTAATTATCTCAAAGAGTCATGCCCTGTAGGTATGTGTAGTAAAATAAAATAAGAGATATATTTCAAATTATTTACTTTCGTTTTTTTTTAGGTACAGAGTTTTTAGTGAATCGAACCAAGGAATAATACTTTTCCATAGAAACTTAATCACAATTTACAATCACTCGAATCAGTGGATGATTTATGAAAACTAGCATTTGTTACTCTAGATTTCAAACTATTTGCATATCAAATTTCATCTAAATTCGTTAAATATGTAGTTATGGAGATTTTTCATAACAAAAATTCACAAAGACTTGAACATTTGTAATAAACTAATAAAAAAATAAGTAACCCTTAATCACATTATAAAAGTTTTTACTTGTTATGTAATGTTTGTTCCTCTTTCAGGCAAAAACTGCTGAATGAATCGGACTAAAGTTTGGAAAAGACGTAGTTCTAGTCCTGGAATAACACAAAGGCTACTTTTCATCTCATAAATCCCATCATAAGCTTCAACCACCCTTTTCAGATTAACCTAAATAAACTGGTGCTCTACGATCGGTAGTTACCAAGATATTACAATTTCTAGTTTATTAGCTTATTTCACGATAATAAAGATCTTTCCAACTTATGTTTTCAAAGAACGGAGTATATCATTTAAAATGGTTGTATATTTAAAAAACACCGTAAGGAATCCTGAAAAGTAACAACGATCTTCTTTCGGACGAGTTATCCACTTCACTTTTGGTTTAGGGTACAACTGGTCCGAATCTAAAATCAGCAGGTTTGGGACTCGGACGAGTTGTACTCCTATCTAAAAGTGAAGAGGACAACTCGTCCAAGGTCGAGTTTAAATTCGGACCCTAACCCCCCTTAACCACACCCACTACGCATGGAGTTGCTGTGTTTCGCGTGAGTATTTTTGATATTGTAGGTACAAATAGAGCATTGTTTTCCAATTCAAAAACTTAGTAATAGCCAATCCCAAATTGAAAAACCTAGTAAGTAGTAATTCCAAACTCAAACACCTAGTATGAGCACCATTTACGAGGTATTTGGATTTGGAAATGTTACATGCTAGGATTTTGATTTTGTTTCGCAGTGTAACAAGTGGAGTTACTAGGATTTGTGGGTCTCGTAGCTTTGGTTCTATATGAGATAGAAATACGGGTGTTTTTGCATAACACGCGGCTCAAAATTCAAGAAACGTATGACGAAAAAAAACTTTTACTTTAAAAATGTCTCTTACTAGGTTTTGGTTTGGGACGAGCTGACTAAATTAATATTATTAGTTATGTAAATAAATTTTGTAAAATGTATATTTTTTATATCGTATTTATTATGTTCTATTTTCATTAATTTAATTTAATTTTTATAGATTCTGTTTGTTTTTTACATGAAAAACACCTATTGTTTGTACTTTCATTTATATGAATAACCTACTTGCTTACATTATGTAATTTTTATAATGTAGTAAGTCAAACAAATGTGACGTATTATTCTAGAAGTTAATGAAATAAATGATTATTGATTATTATTGATTATTGGTATGAATATATAACAGACATAAAATTATAACACTACTTTATTATTTATTATCTAGATTATTTATATTTTTTCACAGTGGGGCAATGCAGCCTGTGTCTTGGGGTGCTGCAACTACCTCTAGATCATTTGTATTGTAACAGTCTACAGCTAGCTCAATGGCTTCAATAGTAATACTAATTTAAATATAAATACTAAATAAATACTAATTAAATATAATAATAGTCATACTATGACTAACATACTGTGATTAAATTGGTTTCTTATCAAATTGTAATTTACTTTTTAAAATAACACTTTACTAGTTTCTACCCGTAACTTTGTATCCTTTTCTCGATACCCACTATCTATTTTACCATATACCATGTGACCGTTGGTCCGCATTATCTCATTTATGCCCGATAAGTAAACAACCCATTGAATGATAAGATTGCAAATAATACGCAATAGTAGATATTTTACGTCACTAGCCAATTAGCTACGTTAAAACCATAAATCTATTTATCGATGCGACGCGTGACCCGAGAGCTGGTGAGTATCTGGCGCAGCGCATCAGCATTGCCATACAGCGTGGTAATGCAGCCTGCGCGTTGGGGACTCTTTCAACCATAAGGCTGCCTGTCTCCGCTCCGTTTTTTCATGCAATCTTATTGGTTAATATTTCCTCGTTTATCCGCTCCGCCTAATGACCTACGTAGCTGAGACGTGGAATGGTCACTATGGACAGGACACACACGGTTGCTCCACCGGAAAAAAACTACTAAAAACCTAAAAGCTTACCTATTTGTTTTTCCGATACTTTGGTAGAATCATCAAACATGTTGCTCTGTTATTATAAGGAATAACATCAATAAAAACTACTGAACGGACCGAGAAACTATTGGCATTATCTCATGCTGATTTTATAGACAATTTGTATGGAGATGGATTGAAACATTACGTTTGTCTTCCAGCTAAAATTACTAAACGGATATGACTGAAATTTTACATATGTCATTGATTAATGTTCTCATTTTTACTTCATAGGTTTTGAAGTCGGTTTATAGTATACTAGCGACCCGCCCCGGCTTCGCACGGTTTTATTATACATATAAACCTTCCTCTTGAGTCACTCTATCTATTAAAAAGAACCGCATCAAAATCCGTTGCGTTGTTTTAAAGATTTAAGCAGTCAAAGGGACACGATGACATAGGGACAGAAAAAGCGACTTTATTTTATTCTATGTAGTGATTTAAACACGCCATTTTATTACCCCATCATTTTATTACCCCATCATTTTATTACCCCATCAGTTTCCATAGGATACAAAAACATCAATAGCATACGCATTAGAAATGCGAAGTTGTAAGCAAATACTACTATGTATGTTATTTTCTAAGGAAAACCGAGGGCCAAAGCTATATCTAGGAATAACGCCATTTTCCTTTTACCGTTCCAATTTTCAGTGGATATTATTGAATAAAAAATCTATTAGGGTTCAGTCAGGAACGCATTCCGGAGAACGGTCTCTCGCGACTCGAATACTAAATAGGGAATAGACTTTTTTGTTACCAGGCGGATTTTTTCCCGCCATTTCATTACAGAACCATATTTTAAGGGTCAAATGAACATCGTATAGGCCAATAAATATAAGAATGAAAATATTTGGTGATAGTTTTTTCACAAAACTAATTTAGAATTAAGATAGGAATAAGAAGAGGTACAAATCGGTAAGTATAACTTATTCGCTTATTTATTCTATTAGTGTTTACAAAGTAGGTAATAGAAACTAAGTAATATCAACAAACTTTTCTGGTTAGATCCTAATGGCTTGAAATTCTTAAAAGCAAAATAATTAGACCATCATGAATTTACCTATGATAGTCAGTCAATAAACTAAGCATTATTAAGGCTAACTCAAAATTAAATTTTAAGATCTCGATCAAACTTAAATGGGACCACATGAAAAGCATCAGCTTTAATCTAAATATAAAAAACGGTACGCAAAGAAAAAATATCTGACACATAGAAAATTCAGTCGAGAAACGCCTCTTTTTTTGAAGTCGGTTAAAAACCAGTGTTATTCCATGTCTAGACCTACATTTGTACAAAATTTCAGCCGTATCCGTTTAGTCACTTTGGGTTGAAAAATAAAAACACATAAAAACAGGCTAATAGAAAATCTGCTCCTTTTTTGAAATTGTTGGAAAAAATGCAATTCGCGTGCAACTAAATGCAATTAGAGATGCTAACAAACAGACTTCCACATTCATTGTATAGATATTCAATTGATAAATATCCGTTCGCGACCCACCTTTACACTGAGCTTTCACACCAATGTGAAGGAGGGGAAATTAATTTCCCCGCCTTCACACTATATCAATATCAGTCGTCGCGTCCCCAAGACGCTCTGGCTGCATTACCATGGTGTATGACAATGCATACTAACCCGCTGTGCGATTACGCTAAAACCGGCCATCCAAATTGACATTCTTGAGCCATTTCAATGGCCATCGCGCGTGTCCTTTCCATACAATTTCAAATTACGAAGGCCATTAAAAGGGCTTTCATATTTCAATTTTGGATGGGTGGTTTTAGCGTAATCGCACAGCAGTTCTCGGATCACGTGTCGCATCGACCAGACGCTCAGATAAACTTTAAGAAACCCCGAGAGCCCCGTACCCCACAGACCCAAGGTCTCGATTCCAAGGGGAGCAAATGCGTAGGTTCTTTCGAGACCTGCGTATTTATGCTTCTTGAGAGAACTTAGTGTAAGTTATCTTTTAGCATGCAAACAAAAACTATTTACAACTAAAAATAATATTATGGTATATGTAGGTTAGAATTTAAGATACAAAACGTATGTTTGTGATTTCGTAATGCTAATTTATGTATATTTATTTAGTTAATACCTATTAGCTTACAGTAATATGATCGGCCTCTGTTTGTGTGGTTTGAGTGTTACCGCTACGATAAAGGGTTTTAGAATTCAGTAATAAGTTGAAACTAAGATTTCTTTTTATTACAGTCAAGTGAGTAACCGCACATTCAGGGAAATTTTCTAAGAAGGTAAGTTATATCCCAAAAAAGAAAAATATGATATTTTATTTACACGATTTATTAGAAACGATTGCGCTACACTCTGTAGATTCTGATTAGAAAATCGGGACATTCTACAGTGTAGAATGTCCCGATTTTCAACTATTAAATACTTATACGGGTTTAAGGGCCTTCGAAGGAATATAATTTAATTTAAAGGTTAAAACTTCTTTCTTTTTTGTTCATTTAACTCTAGACAAACAGTCTAAATTAAAATGAATGACCGCATTAAAAAAAACAATTGTTTCAATTGTATATTCATTTTATTTTGTAATAATATATAATAATTTTAATTCCTTGATTGTAATTTTCGTTGATGGTTAAAACTAATTTAACATTAATTTCAAAGGTGTTTATGAAGTTCCTATACTTATTTTCCCGTCGTTTCATCAGGTTTACCAACACGCTCCCGTGGTCACAGGAAGACTTAGTTAAGTAGTAATAGAGTAGGTATCTATATCTATAAAACCTACTGTGTATTGTCGGTACACAATAGGTAAATGTGTTTGGCCAAAAATATATTCGAATAGAGGAAACAAGTGTCACTGCTGTCTGACAGTTATGGTAGCACAGAGATAAAGTAGTACCTTATACTGACTACTGGTATTCAAACTGACTTACTAATTAAATTAGTTACATAAAAAGATTTTGATAAGCTAACCACTTAATTGACTCATAAAAAATGTTAGCGAGGTAAATAAGTGGTTCTATTTTACCATCTACTGCGCATATAGTTCTTTTTTCAAACGCTGCTTGACTCATTAAAATTGACGCAGGCCGCTCAAAAAACAGGTCGTATATCAATAATAATCAAAAGAGGTCAAAGTGACGGTGCCCTATTGACATATTAAAATGAATGGAATATCTTACTTGATGATTTGATTGGAGGATAACTGAGGCAGCTGTGAATGCGTAATCACCAATGAAACTTCCAATGAATTGTGATTGAGGAATAAAGACGATATCCGCGAGGTCAAGGGTCGCATCATCGATACACGATACTGTGGGGTCACGCTTCCAATAACATGTTTAACACCAGTCTACACAATGCTATTGATTAGTTAGTCTGCCCGCAGCTTCGTCCATTTTAACCTCTTAAGTCACTAAATATACAATGGGGGTACAATCAATAAAGATGAGATTCCCAAAGCGTCTAACTAAATATGTGTGCTGTTTCTAATCAAGCGAGGTATTATGTTTTTCAAGTTTTGCTATGTGGTTTGCAAACACTCTTTTTTGTCTCTAAGTATCAAAACGGCTAAAGCTATTTTGATAAATGAGGTATCTACATATTCTTGTGAACTCCTAAATGGTTTCAAGCCACAGTTCGTAAAAAGAGTAAATTGATTATGGTTTTTAAAGCTTTATTATTTACCTACTTTACTATATAAACTTTCATAGTTTGACGAATTCATTATCACTGGGGTTAACTACGAACCTATAATTTGTGTTGGAAGAATTCCAATGTTGCATCCCCCAACGAGGGATTTTTTCAGGGTGAGTATGGTTCCAGACGCATGAGTTCATTAAAAGTGATAGCGTGATTATATCGATAATTATGAATTAAGATTAATGAGATGAAAAATAAGTTTACAAATAGTTAGTAGATAGATAATATCTGCACCCCCTGGCTTCCTGCGTGAAGATTGATGAAAAGTAGCCTGTTTTATTCCATGCCCAGAACTACGTCTCTTTAAACTTCAGCGCGATCTGTTCAGTGGTTTTGGCATGAACAAACATCCATTCATCTACCCGTCTATCAATCTATCCAACTTACTTATTTAAAGATAATATTGCATTTTTATTGCATTTATAAAAAGAGTGAGATTTGAACTTACCTACATAATTTGTACTATTTGAAGACAGGAGGCTATGGCGCTCATTAGGGGAGACCTATGTCCAGCTGGACATATGGACTAATATAGGCTGATGATGATGTATTTTGTACTTTTTCCCAACCCTGGTTTTGCACGGGCTCCTTCAGGGTTAAAAGTACCTTACCTATAGTTAGTTATATAATTCCCGATGAGGTAGAACTACATTTTTACCAAATGTACAAAAGTAATAAAAATATTTTTTCGTTAAATTATGCCTCGCTGTCGCAGAAAGTAATTTTCCAATATTTTTCTTTCGGGAAGTCAAACTATAAATCTGTTATTTTATTGGGAAATGTGAAATAAACCTAGTTTCCCTGTTTATTCTCGGCACTCTACTAATGGTGGTCGATCGAATAAACCGACGGAATTGGTCGTAAAAAGCTAAATTGTCGGAAACAATTTGAGCGATTCCCTTACGGCTTTAAAGACGATTACTGAGATGTTTTATAGCTATTTGATTGCTTATAATTGATTTTTAAGGAGGCTTTCATTAATACCGGTAGTTATAGGAATGTTTAATTTGTGATGTAGGTTTCTAGAAGGTTTAAAATAACTGTAGGCTCTTTGATTTAGGAAAAACCTAATCTGGCAAGGTTAAAACTTAAATTCTATGCATTTAATTGAATAGGTACTTATGTAATAATAACTGTTTTGAATTTTAACTAAGGAATCACAGTAACATAAAGTTTGGATAAGTACGTACCTACTTATTATTATTAGATTTTTGTAACCTCTTCAGACAAAACAACGTACTTACAAAAACACAAATACTACAGTGTTTATATTGGTAGGTACTTAATAATGGATATTAAAATTATAGAATGCAAACAAATTAAAACTAGAATTTAGAATGGAAACAAGTGAGCTAACTGCAGTTTGTTTCAATTAATCTAGAGGTAGCATATTACATTCATACCGAAAGAAGCGTCCCCAAGACACTGGCTGCATTACCACGCTGTATGACAATGCTGATGCGCTGAGCCAGATACTCACTAGCTCTCAGGTCACGCGACGCATCAACCAGATGCTCAGATAATTTTATAAGCATGTGTACTTCCTAGTTCTAAAACTGGAATAGCAAAAACTACTTTTTCCTGGAAAAACCGCGGTATGAAGCTAGTGTACTCGATTCGACGACCGATGTGGCGCAGTGGGCGAAGGTCCACCTGTGCAGGAGGTTGCCGGTTCGATTTCCGAATTGAGAGAAATGTTTATATTGTACGATGTGCAAATATTTGTACAGAGGTTCTGAGTGTTTTCTATGTGTACTAAAAATGGTATTTCTATGTATAACTATAATATTGTTATAACTATGTAACCATAAAACAACTCAACTTAGCGTAGGACTAGATGATGCTGTGTGATGTCCAGCATTCAAAAAAACTTCTGCCAGACATGATTCCCATGGAAATTAATATACAAAAATCCTTTAAAATGCTCCTAATTTAAGGAATATGTGCGACACGATGACGACTCTATGTACCTTTAGGTATTAAGAATTGGTGCCAGCAAAACATTGGAACATTCGGTACCGCTTTTGATCAACAAAAACCAAAGTTGTTTACAAAATATGCCAATCAAACCGGCGTACCTAAACCAACCGTAAACATCGTGGAAGTACCTTATCAATGTACGAATAGGTATAAAACTCTACATCATAGTTAAGTGTTTTATTTTATCGCTAGAGTTTTCAACCAAAACGTGATTCCTATTTGTTCATTATAATTCTACTGTTTGTATGTTATTCTCGTTTATTAAACTTTAAAATGACTGTAGAGGAATTATTTAAATATTACAAAGTAGGTCTAGTCTTAACGATTGAATTAATTGAGCTAACTGCAGACTTTGTAAACAATCTAGAGGTTTCAGGATTTCCATACAGCGTTGCGATAATGCGCCTTTTGGACGCTTGATTGGTATATATTATATGGATCAGCTGTTAAAAAGATCACTAAAAGATTACTTAGTATAATAGGTAATTGTGTTATATAGAAATTTAACTCTACCACTAAAAACTAAATAATTATTATTAGACATACATGCAAAAACTCTAAATAGCCTATTAATATTAATTTTGATAATTAAATAATTTTTAAATGTATGTTTTTCACCGAAGTAAAATTGCAAAATATTTCCCAACTCTTTATAAATTAGGGAACGTTGGTAATGTCTCATTTTCCATAAGTTATGTCCTGATTTTGAGATTAAAACTTCAACAGATGGTTATCTAATATTATCTGATAAATATATTGACTGATTAGCGACCTACCGATGCTACGCCAGTTGTATTATATACCACAGTAAGCAATATTAATAAATTATAACTTTCTTAAAATCCGATTGATTTACTAAACTGTCGTCCAAATTATTCTAATTAACTCAACACTTAGCTAACACAACATACCTGCAAAACTAAATCACTTCACACATAATAAAACAACACAATACTAAAAGTTTTTACTACGAATTTGTGTGAGCTCTAAAATACGTGTGGCTACGGCGCTTTGCGATCAGTTACTGGATGATATTCTAAACCGCCCGCCCAACAATATTCGCCCTAGGCACCTTAAGCCCTTAAGTTATCGAATATAACGTATTAAATATGAATAACTCAGTTACTAATAGACAACCAATGTTGTGGGTTTATAAAACTCATTGCAAACGAAGCTTGGGCCAGTGTATGGCCAGCCAGCTAGTATGCGAAACCCACTCGTCAAAAAATTAAAATTAAACTAGAAAATTCAAAAGCAACTTTTATTTGATTTCTTGAAAGAAAAAATTGTGATTTTGTCTGGTAATAATAAAAAAAAATGGTAAGGAACCCTCTTGTTATTAAAATTAAATTGATAAAAATGAAAATAAATTTATTACGGACAGCACAAAAATTAAATTTAGGTTCATGCTATGTTAGTTTTGTATTATCATTGTATTGTAGGTGACATGTAATTTATTTAAATTTCTAATAAAATTGATTTCAGTTGTTATAAAAGCTTTGCTTTTATTTGAAATAAAGAATCCATAACTACGAGTTAGTATTTGTTATTTTATTGCTAGGAGCACAATTCTCACGCAGCTTTCTGCACAGAAAATCAGTGTTTTTGCTGAAACATAAAAAATAAACCACCAAGCCATGGCCTTTTTTTCGTGCTACACACAAACCACACAAACTTACCTTCTCTACTTTTTTGAAAATGTTTTTCTATTTATAGAGAGGTAAATCATAGTTAGAATTATTGCAAAATTTAATAAACAATACTGAATAATCCCACAGCCCCAAGCTAAGTAGCAAATTTTATGCAACTTGGAAATTTTCTTTCATGTGGTTCCACTTAGCATGTACATACTTATCATAATATACTTATTAGAGGCAAGGGTCTGTCTACAACTTTGCGGTTATATATTTGTCCACTGCTGAGCATGCCCAAAAACAAGTGGGTTCCATGATCACTGCTCTAGGTAGGCTGATTGGTGGTAGCGGTGGAGGTGTTAAAATACACATTCAAATAGTTCAAGTTCCTCATATGATAATATAATATATATTAATTATATGATAACTAGCATTTGTCCGCGGCTTCTCACGCTTTATTTATATGGAAACCTTTCAAACCTATTTTTGAACTATCTTTCTATTTTTCTTTATGGGATGAAAAGTAGCTTTTGATTGATTCCAGGGCTAGAACTACATACTTACCTACGTCTACTAGTTTATAATATATTGTGAGAAGTTATAGTAGGATGGCAAATTAAGGGTACCACTAACACAGAAATAACTCTGCCTATTAATGCACGCGACCTATTTCCTGTGAGTGTAAACAAACAATAACTGAATAAAACCCATTTGGCGCCACACCAAACACTGGACTAGCTGCCAATCACGGAGAAATACCGGCGCCGATGTCGACGCTTAAATAAATAAAAAAACATTAAATGCTTACAAAAACACAAGAAAAACTTTATTTATAAAAAACAAATAATGCTATGGTGAAAGAAGTAATTACAATAACGCTTTTTTTTTTTTTTTTTTTTTTTTTATTCTGTTTTTATTTTGGTTTGGGATTTTATTCGCTTAGCGAATATGCCAATCCCGTATTACATACACGTACTTGAATAATATATTAACTAAAGACATCATAAACCATTGTGTACAAGGCTTTAGCGGCCTCGCACAGTGGTGTGGAGAGTACTCTTTGAACCGAACCTAACTCTGCAAGATTCAAATCAAAATCAGCAAACAATTTATCTCTCATCGGCTGAGTCCGAACACATTCCACCAATATATGGTGAACGTCTTCTGTGACACCACAGGATGAGCAGTTGGCAGAGTCAACCTTCCTCATGAGGTGGTTGAATTTATTTAGTGGTATATGTCCGGACCGCAACCTGTGAGCTATAACAACCAGGTGACGCTTCAATCTACTGTTTACCCACCAGGGGACACTAGGAGGTTCATTCTGAACAATTCTGTACCATATACCTTTTGTACATGATATTTCGCTAAATAATTCCTTCCACTTTTCGAAAACCTTGTACCTGTATTTTAACGTAACCTCAGTATACTCAGGAAAAATATATACTTCAGATCCAGTCTCAACAGCCTGTTTTGCAAGCAAATCAACCTCCTCATTTCCCCTTACTCCTACATGGGAAGGAACCCATTGCAATCTCAGTTGCACGTCATTGTTTAAAAGAAATAAAGCTTTCTTTAAGATGGCATAAGCTACCGAAGCCCCTCGGATCCCTGAGGCGCATCGAGCTATATGCTGTAAAGCACTCTGGCTATCCGACAGAATCACCACTTTCTTAGAGCCTAAAGAAGTGACATATGACAGTGCTTCTGAGATTGCAAATAGTTCCACCGACATAATTGTATTACCTGAGGAAATAATACGGTAAGTTTCCTTCATATTGTGACTGGGATCGTAAAACGCCGCACCTAAACCGTTTTCCATTTTTGACCCATCTGTATAAACTTTATGCCAGTCTTTGTACATTACATTTAACATAAATAAGGTGTAACACACAAGCTCTCTATCGTCATACTGTTTCTTCGATTTATCAATGCCGTCAATATCTAGTTTAATAAAATCTGTTTTAAAACAAGACACCCAAATATTCAGGGAAAACATCTCGAGAGGATTGCATCGCTTCATTATCTCATTTCGAGATTGTTCAAAAATTAAACTAAGTAAAGGTTTCTTTTTCCTGTACCAAAAACTAGATGAACATAAACAGTTTAACTCCTCTAAAAACGCAATAGTTGGGTTTTTAGTTATCGACTGAGCTTTAAGACAATATTTAGTGGCAAGATATTCACGTCTTAACTGCAATGGGTATAAGCAAAGTTCGCATTCCATAGCGTGGATTGGCGTGGTTCTTATAAAGCCACCTATAATGCGCATCGCAGTGTTTTGAACCTTATCTAGTTTTTTCAAATGTGTCTTTGCCGCTGTGTCGTATAAAAAGCATCCAAAGTCTATTCTACTACGTACCAAAGCTATGTATAAACGCCGTAGGTGCTTAGGATGTAAACCCCATGAAGCTCCCGCTAAGATCTTTAAAATATTTAACATTTTATATGTTTTTTCTTGCGTTTCATTAATATGCTTTCTGAATAGTAGGGACTTATCCAGCCAAATGCCCAGGTACTTAATAATTTGAACAGATTTTATAATATTATCATTCAAACGTAAAGAAACATTATCTATTCCTCTACCCCTCCTAAAGCTGCAACATTGAGTTTTTATTGATGATATTTCTAAACCTAATTGTCTCAAAGTACTTACGACCGAGTTTAACGCGCTTTGAACATTTATTTCATTGACACATGAATCTTTGTTTTGCGAATAGAATATAAAGTCGTCTGCATACTGTAACATTTGTACATTAATGTTAGATATTTTCGAGATTTCGTAGGTTGCTAAATTAAACAAAAGAGGCGAAATCGGATCCCCTTGTGCTAAACCTCTGTTTGTCCATCTAACCATACTACTATTTGTACCATCATCATCATCCAAAATTTTTAAACATCTGTTACTTAAAAACATCCACAAATATTTACAAGAAAGTGACCCAATTTGAAGTTTATCTAATTTTAAAACTAGTTCTTCGAGCAAAACATTGCTATAGGCATTTTCTACATCCAAAAATACCGCAAGCGTGGACGCACCCTTAGAAAATCCTATCTGTATATGTGTAACAAGCCTGGCTAAGCAGTCTATGCATGACTGAGATTTTCTAAATCCTGACGTCACCGGGGCTAGGATCTTATTGTGTTCTACAAACCACTCGATACGATTACACAGCATTTTATGAAATATTTTGCAAACACAAGAAATTAATGATATCGGTCGGAATTTAGGGCTGCTATTAGGGTCATTATTAAGTTTAGGGATTGGAATGATTTGTATATTTCGCCATTGCAGAGGTACCAAAGAGTGTTTAAATACTAAATTAAAAATGTTAAGTAGATGCAATTTACCTACGTAGGGCAAAAAATAAATCATCGAATAAGTTATTTTATCCTCGCCGGGAGCAGTATCTTTTCTTTTTAAACATTTTTGTAACTCCTCATAAGAAAACTCTTTATCTAAAAGCCCGTTATTCGATGTGAACAATGGAGTGGGAGGAGCCACGCTATCAGGTGCTAAACTGCATAAAAGTTCATCTTTCTTATCATTAGAAGCGATGACATGCTGCGTACGAATTCCTTTTAACCAGCGCATACGGCGCCACATATCAGCTGAGTTAGTATTTTGATCTATTGATCCGCAAAAGGATTGCCAGTGCGCAGTTCGAGCTCGCCTATGTATACGTTGTGCTTCTTTTATCTTAGCTTTGAGTATATCTAAGTTACCTGGCGTAGGATTACGCCTAAATAATTTTAAGGCTAGGCGCCGCTGAGCAATAGCTGATGAAATTTCCGTGCACCAATAGGGTTTAGGTTGGAATGTTAGTGTTGGATCCAAACATCTCTTTATCATGGGAATACTTTGTTTCGCCGCGTCATTAATTTTATTTATAAATGAGTCATAGCATGATTGTAAATTATTCTCACAAATACTACCAGTAAAGGAATCTTTTAGGGTTTCTTGATATAATGACCAATCAGCTTTCTTCATATTACGACGCGTAACGGAATTGCGCGAACCCTGATAACATAGTGAATATTTTATTAACAGGTGATCACTACCTAAGTTTTCGCGAGTTACATTCCAACTGAAGTACACCGCTATGTCCGAGGTCACGAAAGTGATGTCCGGGGCCGATTCTTGTACTTGCCCATTCACTAATTTAACCCTTGTAAAGTCCCCGCTATTAATAGATACAAAGCTGTGTTCTATAGAAGCGTCAAATAATTGCAATCCCCTAGAATCTGTCTTGGATGACCAATTGGAATGTTGTCCATTGAAGTCGCCGGCAACTATTGATTTTTGACTAAACTTTGAAAAAATACTTTCCCAGTCACATTGCGAAGTTCTTATCGATGAAGGGCAATATACAGATGCTACATAATTTAAATACCTACAATTTAAAATTTTTAAGCATATTATCTCAATACCTGGATTTGTATGGCTAATGTTATGTATTTGAGTTTTAATTGATTTATGAGTTATAAGCGCGACACCCCCGTATGAATCTAGTCTATCTTTTCTATAAATGTTATAATTATTTATACGACAGTGAATCTCTTCATTGAGCCATGTTTCACTAACTATACAAATACCTATTCTTTCCTTAGACAATAGTGCTTCCAACTCAAGTTTTTTAGGCATCAGGCTCTGTGCATTCCATTGCGAAATATTAATAAATTGCGCAACGGAAGGCACAGGGCCCGATGCCCTGGGGGCTCGGTTGTTGTTGATGGTGGTGTTATCCATCATGGAAAAGGCTAATGAGTTTACTAAGAGCCTCTCCATTACTCATTGTCTTAACAATGAGTGCCATAACCTCCTCCACTAAGAATTGTAGCACCATACGGACTTTCCCTTCTAAGCTCTCATTTGAACAGAAAATGTCTTTAGCTTTCCTAATTATTTTACTGATAAAATTCTGATCATGCTGGTCCTCTTCTGTTTTCTTCTCGGTCTTCCTCAAATCAAGAGATTTCTTTTGTTTGGCTTTTTTACCTTTCCTTTGTCTTCTTTTCTTATTTATATTACTCTGTAAATTTTCTTCACAAGTATCGTCTTTGGAGTCATTGTCACTTTCTTCTAAGCTATCACTGCATTCCTGGGGTTCTTGATGTACTTCTCTTTGCGTCAATTTTGCGCCTAAGCTTTGGCTATATGACAAACCAGGTCTTGTAAAGTCATAAGCCGTTGGTTGGGCCTGCATACCGAACTCGAAAATCTTATCTGTTTTTGATTCAAATTTTTCATTGTACTTCGTCGCTGCGTTTTTATAGGTACTATTATCTTTACTCATAATGGCCCTTATTTCTTTTTCCTTTATAAATACTGGGCATAATTTATCAAAAGCCATGTGTTCTCCCTTACAATTTATACATCTGAATTTGGTCACCTCACAGTTTGCATGATTTTTGCCACACTTAGGACAAAAAGCTTTTTGGATAGGGCACGATCGTGCTAAGTGACCAAATTTCCAGCACGCAGAGCATTGCGTAACTGGAAAGGTGAAGGGTTCCACTTTAAACCTACAGTCATACCCATGAATATATTCGGGTAGCAATGGTCCCTTAAATGCGAATCGTACAGTCTCGCTTAATATCCAGTCTCCACTATCTGACGCTCTTTTCAACCGCTTCACTGCAACAATCTCAATTTCACATTTGAAAGCCTCCATCATTTCTTCCTCCGTAATTTCCATCTCCAAATTCCTCACCACTCCGTAGGTTACACCCACCTCGCTTGTCAGGTTACAGCGTAGTCCAGCAGACGAAAAGCGGCTGTTCCTGAGTAATATTTCAGCATCCTCTCTGTTTTCAAATAATATATGAACCTTGTATGGGCTTTTATATTTTATAGATTTAACATTATTAATATTCTCAGATTTCAATAACTTCGCCAATCCTATCTGTTTAGGCAACAATTGATGAGAGGAGAGACATACCTCAAAACCTTTTGGTCGGCTATACTGTTGAATGACTGGCTCACGTGACAAACGGTTCAATCCTCTACTCTTCGCTAAACGTGTGGATTTACTCTGAACTAAGGTGAATTCTTCCTCCTCAATTTCCTTTCCACTGCCATCAGAAAACTCATTCATAATTTTTAACCTCTTCGACGGTCGTTGACTGCTGATTATCGGCGAGATGGGGCCGGCGCGGCCGGCGGCGGCCGGCGCTGGCGCTGCATGAACTTGCACAACACTCTCAGATATCACATCATCACCCATCCAATCGTCCACAGGTAAAGTCTCAAAAGAGTTTCTCCTGGACGGAGGTCGAGGATCGCCCTCGTCCATTATAAGTTGGTTCTCACAATATTATGTACGATAGTGTAACGCGACGCTGTTGAATTACAAATGCACGTGTACTTCGCACGTACAATAACGCTGTAATGCGTTAATTTGCAAGCTGCTCTATTTTGGGGGTTCTGCAAAACGGGACCCTATATATACTACCTACTATCATACATCTATGTATAGCATATTTATGTTAAATACTTTCAAATATCTGTCATACTTATAAACATCATATTTTATTAGTATCTATTTATAAAACCATATTATTATTATTTTTTGAATATTTGACTAATGTGGTGCATGTAGGTATTCCATATCCTCGTAAGACAATAATTAAGTAGGTACATCTATGTTAATACTTAACTTTTGGGTACGTTTTTACTTGTATTTTCTCTGTTTCTTTAAATATAATCTTTATGACGGGGTCCTTAAAGATGCAACATAAATTTATTGTACTATTATAACATAATTAGATCACATAGCTCACTAGTATATTCAATTATAACAATCTCTTAAAAATCTAATACTTATGAGTTAGTTTTAAGTAAATTAAGTAAAAACGTACCCAAAAGTTAAGTATTAACATAGATGTACCTACTTAATTATTACCTCTTTGACTAATTATATAATTATTTATTAGTATTCGTTTACATTATCTAACACGCCACCGTCTTCATTTACGCTTCCACTCCATGTCCATCCAAAGTTTGCCTGGAAGAAATCGCTCATAAGGCCGCCCATTGTACGTACAACCTATTGTTTGTTTTTTCCTGTCCTGTGTTAAATATTTCTGGTGGGCAATAAAGAAAGAATTTTTGTATTGTATTGTACTATTATACTGTTTATTACTATTTTTATTATTTATTAGGTACTTAGTTACTAAGACTCCGCTGGTCAAGTCTGTCAAGTTTCCTCATGTACCGTGATAATTGGACAGTCGAAATTTTCACAGATGATGTAGGTAGCCAGTAGCCATTATTCAATTGAAATTTGATGATCGCATTATGACGTATTTCTGTTGCCAATACAACAACAAATACTAAAAATCAGAATAAAATAAATATTTCAGCGGCTTCCATTTCGACAGACATTATTTTTTGACGTTTTTACAGATAACGGTACGAAACGTTATTTAGTTATTGGTAGTTGATTAAAGTCAAAGGGCCATATCTCGCGAAAAACCGACAACCGCTGGGGTAAATGTATTCTTAAGTGGTGACCGCGTCTCGACAAACGCAGTGTAGTAGTACCTTCGGCCTGGTAGGATGACGATCTGCGAAAGACTTCAAGTAGATGCGATAGTGTATGTGTGGCAAGCTGAAGACGCTCATTTGGGGAGGTCTATGTCCAGCTGTGGACTAATACCTAGTTAACCTATTAGTTGATGATGATGATGATGAAGTTGACTTTTGGTGCGGAGCAGAGCACCATTAGCTTCGGCGCGCGGCTTCGCACGCGTTGGTTCCGAAAAAATGTAGCTCATAAATGTAATAGAATAGATATCTACATTTAATAGTCCAGCTGTACGATTACGAAAAAACCACCCACCCAAAATTTACATTCGAAAACCATTTCGTCCTATCCATACATTTGCAAATTAAGATGGCCATTGAAATGGCTTTCATATAATACCAATTATGGATGGTTGATTTTAGCGTAATCGCACAGCGGAGCAGTTATCTTGGCTAAGGCGCAACGCACACAGCAGGCGGCAAGGCGAAGGTAAGGCTCAGATGCGGTGCAGGCGTGCGTGATATCTGCGATGGTACTGCAAGTTAAGTTGTAGTCATTGTAAAGTTATGACCTTATCTTCGCCTCGAAGCCCTCGCGTTCTGTTTGCGTTGCGCCTTAGATCAAAAGATATGGAGGATTCATCGGAACGGAATAAATTTCTGCAGATCGTACACAAATTTGTTCCCAGGCGGGAGTCGCACCAGCAACCTCCTGCGTCGCAGGCAAACCTGCGCCCACCGCGCCATATCGGTCGTATAAAACTTACATTTATCACCACAGACTCGTAGGATTCTATATAAACAGCGAAAAATAAAATCTAAAAACTATCATATATTGAAACCATTGAGCTTACTGCAGACGGTTGCAAACAGTCTAAAAGTAGCTCAATTTATTTATGTCAATACCAGTCGGAAGCGTCCCCAAGACACTGGCTGCATTACCACGCTGTATGGCAATGCTGATGCCTTGATACTCACCAGCTTTCTGGTCACGCGTCGCTTCGACCTGACGCTCAAAATATTTTTAAACAAACTTAATAATAAAAGAATGTGTATGCCACTTACATATTTTGCATCATAATCTTCATCAATATGCCACAGAGCGCGATGCACATGCATTTTGTCCCAACACAATGGGCAGTTAGGTGTTGATTACCATCGATTAGTGGTCTGTCGTGCGTGATTCGAATGGCTATAAATCACTTCGATTTATGGCAACACTAGGACGCATGCGGTCAGAGCCCCCACTTCGGTTAACGTTAGTATCGAGACGAGAGCGTGACGTCTGATTTTTGTATGGAATATCGATCGCTTGCCCAAATGGAGCGTAGTCCTACCTAGTACCTATACAAGGCTATGCTTACTAATATTATGAACCGAATGTTTGTATGGATGTATGAATGAATGTTTGGTCCTCTTTCACGCAAACACTACTGAACGGATCGGGCCGAAATTGAATATACGTAGTTCTAGCCTTGGAATAACACATAGGCTACTTTCATCCCATAAATCATGTGCCATGGGATAGAAATAGCCTTGAAACGTTTCCATAGAAATATCGCGTGTAAAGCCGCGGGCATATGCTAGATAAGTAAAGGAAACAAAAAATCCTTAAAAAACTATAAACCCAAAATTAAATAAATTATTATACTTAATAATATGCCATTGAAATTTAGCAAAAAAGCTACCACGATTTATTTAATTAAACATTATCACAAAAACAGGTATTAGAAAAAGTAAAGTGCTATTTTGGCTAGCGTTGAATGAAGTCGCGATGAAACAAAAACAGATGTTTCTTTGGAAACTTTTGTATGTGAACAATGAAGCTTTCAGGAAATGAAAAATTGCGATGCATGGTGCCGGACCAAGTTTATAATTTTTGAAAGGGTGCTATTGAAAGGGTTGTAAAATTTCGATCAATCAAAATAAAAAACGACCAAGTGCGAGTTGGAGTCTCTTTTCGACGTAACTTTTCACAAAATATTGTGTTTCTATGTATGTATACTACATTTTAATAAAAAATCTCTTTTATTGTCAAAGTCGTGATATTAAAATTTCACAAGGAATTAAACAGTAGATTGTAAATTGACTACGACATATACATTATTATTAAGGCACAAATGGGAGGTTACACTAGCGCCACTACTTATTTTATCATATAACTAGATGCGCCCCGCGGTTTCGCCCGCGTACCAGAGGATTTTTTTCGTACAAATTTCAGAAATTTGTTTTACACCCCCTAGGGGTTATTGTGTAAAAATAAAAAATACCTGTTTAATTATTCAGTCCATAGTTTATTTTTACCGAGTTTCGAATCGAACCAAGGAAAAAATATTTTTCGAACATACTTTACCATCCTATTAAATCCCCTCAAAGCTTAAAATATTCATTTTTTTATAGCCTATGTTCTATTCTAGGCCCTAAGCTATCTACATACCAAATTTCATTTAAATAACTTAAGTAGTTACAAAGATTACTTATAACAAACATTCACACAGACTTTCCCATATATTTTAGTACAAATAGTAAGATTACGACAAAGGAATTTAAAAAAATCACACGTTATTGTCTATTTAAGGAAGAAATACGAAAATAGAGTTTGGTGTCAGCCAAGAGCAAATCTCTTTCTATAATAGACAAAAAAAAACTGCTACAGGATGTATTAAAAAAAGGTTATGATAGGTTTAACAAACTGAACCTGTGATTGAAACTAAACCGTGTTTTGATAAGTACGATGACAATGCGTACATTTGGAAAATTGCGGCGTTTAATTTTTTTTACAAAAAAGTTCGCATTTACATAAATGTGTAAATTGGGAGTGTTTACATATCTGAGCAGCTGACTGTACTTCCGAAAGGTGATAATGTACCATGTCCCTTATAGGCAGGTGTTTGCTCGTTATCCTACGCCCACATAATCTGAAGCCAGTTAACATCTTGCTGTAATTTGTAAGTTTCTTTGTAATATATAAACAAATCAAAGGTGCTAAAGTGGTATATAATGGTAAACAAATAGGTAGTTCCGTAACGGCCTTTATATAGGATGTCCTGACAAATAAGCACTTGTCTAAGTGCTTATTTTGTAAGCCTAAAGAAATTAAGATATTGATTAACTAATTTACCTGATGTGGAATCAGTCGTCAGATTAGATACTTATACATATAATATCTATTTTTGGAACGAATTCAAAAAAGGTAAATTTTTTGAATCGTGATAGCTTTTTTCTATGTGAACCCATTTTGATGATTGTTATTTATTTGAAAGTTTCTCGTGTCCTTATAAATTTGTGTCAATAATCAATAAATAATTCTGGGCAACACCTGCCTTCTGGCGACGGCTAGGTGATTACATTTTTAGTAGGTATATTGATGTTTTTTAGTGTAAATACTCACTTTAGTACATCGTATTGTTATTTTTGCTTTAGCTAAATTATACATTATACCCACTATAATTTCAAAACAGTCTTCTTGGATTTTAGACGAATTGGAGAAGAGCAATTTATATTTCCTTCATTAAATGTACTTGAGATTTGGTAAAAAACATCTATTATACTGGTGGCATAGATGATCACTTGTTATATTATTTAGTTTTATAAGAGCACATGTAAAAGTTATAAGTACTTGCATCCGCCCTCAACTTCGTATGCGTTTTTAAAAGCAACCTGTGTCATCCGGAATATTATCTATCTGAATCTAAATTATATTTACCTATCTAAATTAAACAATTTTATCAAGATCTGTCCAGCCATATTCCAAACAAGGATACAGCTCAGGTCTTCATTTATCGAGGAGATAGAACTCGCGAGCGTGTAAATTTGAAGATCGTCTGTAGATATAAAATGTATGTGTTACGATGAAATTATTTCATGAGATACCTATAGAGTTTATGAAAATAGAGAAAAAGAAAGGTGAAAGAATACCGCCTTGAGTTAATAATAAATTTTACTTTATTAACAACGAAAATTACAATAAAGGATGGAGGAGAAATTATAACTACCTAGTATTTACAATTGAAACCAATGAGATAACTGCAGACGGTTGCAAACAGTCTAAAGGTAACTCAATTGATCCATGTCAATACCAGTCGGAAGCGTCCCCAAGACACTGTTAATTATAATAACAGCTTTTATTTTACACACAATCAACTTAAATACTAAACTACATTATATTTAACTATATCTATGTGCGTTCCGCTTCAGCGGTAAAAGCCTCCTCCAACTCCTTGCATTAAGCCTTGAGTTACGCCCGCAGAAATATTGAGTTGTTCAGTAATTGGTTTGTGAATATGAAAATACAGTCAGTTAGTCATTTATAGGACTTATTGTAAAACATTTTATAATAATAAATAAATTAAGCATTTTTATTTAAAGTTTTGTATAAATGTCAAATTATGCACAAAGACATACATCATGTATATCAAGTTTCAAGTCTCTATTGCGACTAAAATATCATATGGCGACCCATGCATATAAGAGTAGGTACCTACCTACATATTATATGATGCGACGCCCATGCAAATAACTCCAAAACCAGTCTGCAACTGCTGGACATATTACGGTAAAAGTGCGTAATATCAAGGATTTCAAAATCAACTTTATTAAAAGGATTGCTGGTACCATCTAGCAAGCAAAGGATATGTATTTGTTTTAGAAACAAACTTGTTATAAGTGCAGCTAGATATTATTGTAAAAATATTTTTCGTAATATTTATACCAATAAAAATAGGATCAAAGCCTTAATATTTCAATTTATCATAAATTGGCTTGTAAATAAAATCGACGAAAAGACCCCAAGATGTAAGCACACTCTCGCTGAGTCTCAGATCATTTTGCAGCATATCGACCAATACTTCTTTGAAAACCTGAGGAGAAACAAAATACTTGTTAGCTAACTATTAGGGTTCCGCACAAAAAAATACTGAACAGCGTTTAGACGTCGAGTCTCTTCAGTCGCTTCATAACTAAAGTTTTCAAACAGTGCGTCCCATAGGTCTAGAGCTGAGATATGGACACTCACGGTATGACTGGTCCACCAGTTCATAGTCACTCAGCTATGCTCGGATTTTCTCTAAAGGACAGGATTCGAAACGATTACATCCAACGAAGAACCAAAGTTATCGATATACATACCTCAAAGAATTTCTCTGATAGGAGGATCTATAAGCAATGTCAGACTTATTCATAAGGGTGGCATTATTTGAAACTGTATAAAATACTTAATGCTGGCCGATGCTGGATGCGGCAAGCTGAAGACAGGGCGCTATGGCGCTCATTGGGGGCGACCTTATGTCCAGCTGTGGACATAAGGTCGCCATACGTTGATGATGATGATAAAAATAATAAAAGATTAAAAAAAGCTGTAGTGGCAGTCAGCCTCATGATCTCGTATCCAGATTTTGGCTTGGACAATAAAAACTGTAATAGGTAAAGCTCATCACCTCAAAGTGTGCTTTTGCAACTTTGAAAGCGCAGTGCGTATCCCCCAGCTTACTCATTAAAGCTTCCACCACTTGCGGCTCCTGGAACCAAACAAAAAACCAAGGAAGATCATAGAAAACATAAAGCACACATAGGTATGTAGGTAACTAACTAGATACATACCTACCTAAGTTTATATTTCGAAGACGAACCTAATTTCATATTTCGTCCTAGGAGTTTTTATTGTACCTATAATTTGGAGTTGGAAAGATGAGATACAAGGGTCGTCGATCACGTGATGCGTTAGTAGAGCAACTTTTAGTCGTGCTACGTGGTGAGGTTTTAGATCCTCTCCCTACTCAAAATAACTTGTGTTTTCTTGTAGATAAGTATAACTGTAAAGATAAGTAGATTAGTGACTAAGTACTAGCGACCCGCCTGAAAAAGCGACTTTGTTTTATACTATGTAGTGATAACTAGGTACCTATTAAAAATTTCAGAACATATTTCACTATCACTACATAGTATAAAACAAAGTCGCTCTCTCTGTCCCTATGTCCCTTTGAATGCTTAAATCTTTAAAACTACGTAACGGATTTTGATGCGGTTTTTTTAATAGATGAGTGATTCAAGAGGAATGTTTATACGTATAATAAAAACGTGCGAAGCCGGGGCGGGTCGCTAGTATTTATATATGACGGGTTCCTATAATCTACACACCGTGATAAAAATACCTGAAAAGGTTACTGCCCCTTGTGATTTTTCCGAACACAGCGGAATTCGTTAGTTTTAAAGGGAGTAGAGTCATCACCATCATCATCATATCAGCCCACACACGTCCACTGTTGGACATAGGCCTCCCCATACGATATCATTAAAAGCGGTTCTGAGCTTCTATCCATCAACTCACTGCGAGAGTTACAATGTCGTCAGTCCTTCGAGTGGATGGTCACACAACATTCAGACGAATAAAAATCTTAAATTAATTCAAGTTTTTTATTTTGCTTGGCGTCGAGATCCAGATAGTTCTGAAATCTGCAAGGAAGTTAAATTGCGTTTTGAAATAAACGAAAAAAATATTTTTAGATTTACTTCAAAAACTGGAATGATTTAACAATTATTGGATTGAAATCGTATTTTCATAATATTACTATTAACTGTTCCTTGTCCATTTGAGATCTTACCTTCAAAAACCACCTGAAACTAGACGCAAAGTTTATGTAATTTTAGTTAGTTATTTTAGTTTTAGTTGTAGTTTGTTTACAAACATTTAAATCCAGATTATCTAGAGTCTAGCTAGAGCATCATTTCCCCAGGGATGCCACATGAGAGACAAGTCAACTTACTCGAAGGTTCACCACAGCAGAGTCGATGGAAGCCATCACATTCTGAACGTGTGCTTTGAACTGGGGACTCTTCCTTATCTCTTCTTCGTTTAAACCTCGGACTCGTTTGAAAAAGGCTTGTGTGTTTGGATCTTTTCGGAAAAGTCTGGAAGAATAATTATAATGTGAAATCTAACAGAAGAAACATACGAGACTAATGCATTCCGATGGTTATACCTATTTAAGAGGTATTTATCGCGTTCATTTACATATTTTATTTTTATGACTGATATACATTACATAGATTGATAATTTTTTTATCACTATCAATCACTACTAGTATAAAACAAAGTCGCTTTCTGTCCCTATATCCCTATGTCCCTTTGAATACTTAAATCTTTAAAACTACGCAACGGATTTTGATGCGGTTTTTTTAATAGATAGAGTGATTCAAGAGAAAGGAATTCATTTATACATATGTATAATAAAAACGTGCGAAGCGGGGCGGGTCGCTAGTTATACATAAAAAATACCCAGAGCAACGGAACAAATTTCTGCAGATCTTACACAATTTTTTTCCGAGGCGGGAATCGAACCCGCAACCTCAATATAAACCATGTAAAAAGACCTTAGAAACAACTCCATTCCATTGTCCATAGTCTGGGCTTTGAGAATTGCCCAAGTCTTCTGAACATGGTGGACGTCCCTCGAAGACATGCCCGAGACGGGGTCTGCTTTGTCTGGCTCCTTGCCTAGTTGGTCGCTTACCAAGTTGCCCATTTCTGAAAAAAAAACGACAAAAATCGTTCATCTTTAATATTATTATAGACTAGCGACCCACCCCGGCTTTGCACGGTTGTATTATAAGTATATAAACCTTCCTCTTGAATCACTCTATCTATTAAAAAAAACCGCATCAAAATCCGTTGCGTAGTTTTAAAAGACATAAGGACATAGGGACAGAAAAAGCGACTTTGTTTTATACTATGGAGTGATGAATGTACGGATGTTTGTTGCTCTTTCACGCAAAAACTACAGAACGGCTGCTCGGCGCCGGTTTAAATAGGTAGATCTATCTGTCCCAACTAGTAACTAATAGCATGGACTAATGATTTCTAACTAGTAGGTAATCATTAGTCCATGCTAATAGGTAGGTATAACAAAAGTTAAGTAGGTATCTATATTTCTTATTTAAGAAAATAATAAGAAAATCTTTATAACCTACCTATAAAATTTTTCTTTATTTTCAAAGGCAGTTATACCCACGTTATGGGTAAGTTATACCCACGTTATAGGTAACACCTGCTCTACCTCCCTTCTTAGATAGTTATAGGTACCTCAGCTGTAGGTAACATTATAAATATCTACCTACTTATTATAAAACGAACACATACATTCGATTATAAAGCAAACTTTTAGGTAAGGTACTTAAATACGCACTTACTTAAAGACTAGGTAGAATTGTACCTACCTGTTAAAAAGATTGAAGTGAACAAAAATAGTATAAATCACTACATAGTAGAGGTATAAAACAAAGTCGCTTTCTCTGTCCTTGTGTCCCTATGTCCCTATATCCCTATGCCCCCTTGAACGCTGAAATCTTTAAAACTACGCAACGGATTTTGATGCGGTTTTTTTTAATAGATAGAGTGATTCAAGAGGAAGGTTTATGCGTATAATAAAACCGTGCGAAACCGGTTCGGGTCGCTAGTTATTTATAAAATGAATTTTACGACGTGACCAAGTGTCCTGTAAGGTCTTAAGGAATTAAAGCACTATGATTATTGACTACTTATTAGACTACCTAAGTTTGACGTGCAAAAATCTAAGAAAGTAGGGGATAGGTGTACAAAATGATCCCTCGAGGTAAAATGATCCCCTATGGTTCCCAGCAAACTACTAATGCCATTTATCTGATTTAAAAGCAAACGTCTTTCCCGTTCCCCGCTCAGTGATCTCACAAGGTGTCATGGCGATGTGAGTGTTGTGCGTCGAAATATTTCGGAAAAAAGAAAATTGGTGTGTCTAATCTAAGGTAAGCATAAAAATAATGTTTCATTGTTGAAATTTGGTTGCATTTTACCGAATGAATGTTTTACTGGCTGTTCCTATCAATATTCAATTTACTCTCAAGCATGCTACGATCTCAATAAGGTTATGTTTCGAGGTTATTTTTAGACATGTTATGAAAAATGTGCTCTTGGGGTCAAACGATCCCTTTTTGCAGGTACAAAATGATCCCTGGACTCATAGAACTTAAATTAATGTTTTTAAGTTTGTTTTTTATATACCTGTGTACGATTGCTTTTTACCTTTCCGTCCCAATCATATAAATATATATAAATGATTTTTATACACATGATGCTTATATTTTTACAGATTATCATACGAGCAAATACGAAAGGAAAACTATGTCAAAACTGGAGTGAAAATTCTATGAAAAAAGCTTTAGAAGCTGTGAAAAAAGGACAGTTGATGAGTTATTACTATGTGTTATTAAAAATTTCTGATCTCAAGAAAAAGAAAGATGTTTAATGATTGTTTAGGTTCTGTAATTTCTACCTTGGTATTTAGACACAGTGTTCATAAGGTACCTACTATAAGAATTTAAGTAAACTATTTTTGATTATTATTTGTGTTGAAAATAAACATAATCGTGATTATGTACTCTTATCTTTTATTCTAACTATAATAATAGGGGATCATTTTGACCCTACCCCAGGGATCATTTTATACACCTAGGTGTCCAAAATGATCCTTTAGTAATGTTTTTGAAAATCTGAAATAAATCTTGTAAAAGTTAAAGAACGCAAAATAAGGGTATGCTAAAACGTTAGCACTGAAATTATTCATCTTGATCTCCTTCAACATTTTCAATAACCTTTATACTTTGGACATTATCAAGCTTTTCCCTTAGGGGGATCATTTTGTACACCTATCCCCTACCTACGTAATTACTGTAATTAGGTAGGTACGGTAGTGAACTTACCGAATACCTATATAAATGATCCCCGAATAATATATTAAGAAGCAAGAAAGAAACTGGCGCCTCTTCGGACAAAATCAACACTACTGCAATTTTATGAAGGTTTATTATTTATTTAAAGATTTTATCTAAATATTTGCACACGATAGATACGCACGTCTAACCATCGCAATGCTTGGTTGATAGTTGTGTAAAATCAGCGCCATAATAACAATTTCGATTTATATTGTTTTACTGGCCATTGTGCTAATACATAGGTACCTAGGTATTTAATGTGGAATAAATACCTAATTTAATATCATTCGATATGCACATGTAACTACGAGTATCTAGGTCTCCGTACCTACATTATGGTCTTCTTTCTATTTAACAACCGACATGGTGCGGTGGGTGAAAGTCTGCCAGTGACGCAGGAGGTTGCGGGTTCGATACCCGCCTTGGGACAAAATGTTTGTACGATCTACAAATATTTGTTTCGAGGTTCTGGATGTTTTCTATGTATGATAAAAAAATATCTATATACCTATGTTTTGTATTGTATTTAATGTATCAGTCTTCTAGTACCCATAACACAAGCTCAGCTTAGCTGGGGCTTAGATGATGCTGTGTGGATTGTCCAGCGGGTATTTATTCATTATATTTCATGATTCTACTATGCACGCAATAGAAAACTACCTTAGGACTGTAGGTCCTACTATTACCGAAGATGTTAGTAGGTAGGTACCGTAAAGAATAAAAATACTTGCAACTTCCATTTGCGCAATACTTGTCAGGAATAAATCGTTCCTTCCTTTAGCTATAGAATAGGTAAGTTCTGGGGCCGAATTCCATTAAATTCAAAACAAAGGTCTCAATAGTGCCATTCAATCAAGATGATTAAAATGACGTTTGTGCATTTGGTATTCTACTATTTTTTGCGCTTGAAGAAACGTTCCTAATTAGAATGTCAAATTGGTAGTCATAAACGTTATCGTCACATCTACGAATGAACCTCAAAAAGTTTGTGATAGTAGAATTCCAAAAAGAGTTTAACACTGACATTTTGATACGATACTATTTAAATGGTGAAGCGATTTATTTAGTGGAATTCGGCCCCTGGGTTAAAATTCAATTTAAGTATATCCTTTACCTCGACCATACAGGACTATTGGACTCGTCATAAAATTCATGTTACCTTCTTATTTAAATGTAGGAAATAAAGAGCTCACATTGATTTTTGTTCACTTCAATCTTTTAAAGGTATCTTTTAAAAAAGAGAACAAGAAAAATAAACCTTTACCTTGTTAGGTTGTTAGTTTTCGAGTTGGATTTCTTATAATTTAAAATAAGAATCCCTACGCGATTATATCACGTAATCATTCTCTGGGACTCAGATTATAGATTGCACGAACAGACCTCTCAGTAAGTTTAATGGTCCTATTAACAAAGGTCCATTCTATGATCCATTACTAAAATGAGCCACAGCACGCCATCTCTCGTGCAGTAGAATAACAATTCAAAATTCTTTTTATCTTTTTTATCTATGACTTGAAAATGACATTGACACAATTACATTTTTCCACGCGTGTCATGTTGATGAGACATGTTGCCAACTGAGTGTATAAATGCTACATTTAGCAAATTTTTTTCATACATAGTATTTTTGTAATTGAGATAATCATTGATATTATGATTGTATTCAAACTCACAAGAAACATAAACAGAAGGTGGAAAATCAATCCTTTTTCTGGTTGTCGAATCAGCTCAAGAGTTTTACAAGGCATGGAATTTACGACGGAAAAACCATATTTAATAAAAAATTATGTCGCAAAATCGTTCCTACAAGGCTTGTAGGAACGATTTTGCGACCAATTTTATTTTCGATATATTTGTTCCTTGCAGCATGAATGTAGAAAATACCTCCCTATACAAACCGCAAAAGTAATGTGCAATTAGCGTGGTAATCACCATGTAATTTTAAGATACTTTCTAATTAGTGCCTCCTTCCTTACTCTTAGATTTTCACATACACAGCTAGGTACAACTTGAAGCCAGAAATTAATTTAGCATGGACGAATACTTAGCATTTTTTCATAAAATTTGGATTTTTACAGCACATATTGCATCTGCCTAGCTGGCAGCACATATCAGCCAGTCTCATTCTAGTCAGTAGTGTCAGACGTCAGTCAAAAGCTAGCACAAAAACAAAACGGCAACGTGTGTCAAAGGTTTTCGACGTGATTTTATTTTCTGATCTAAACTGGTTTTAATTTGCTAAATATGAGCAACATCAGTGAAACAGCCGTGAAGAAAATTGGAAAAGTTTTGAATGATCCAGCCCGGCCGATGAAAGAACGTTTCCGGGCGTTATTCACATTGCGAAATATCGGCGGAGAAACCGCGATTCAATGTATCTCTGAATGCTTTGTAGATGAATCTGTGCTTCTAAAACATGAGCTTGCTTACTGTCTCGGTCAGATGCAGGATAAGCGCGCTATTCCAATCCTTAGGAACGTGTTGGAAGATAAAAATCACGACCCCATAGTCAGACACGAAGCCGGTATGTTTAAAGTTTTATCAATACTTCTGCACGTACGCGATAAAAGATTGCAAAATTAACCTTAAATGATAACTGTGGGCTTTTGAGCTTCATTATAGCCATAAAAAAACTCATTAAAAACTTCATTTGTTTTAGGAAATAACCATGAGGAATTTAAATTATATAAGCACATAATCCAATTAAAACCATAACTAGTTACTTTACCATATTTCCATAAATTTCAGGTGAAGCTCTGGGTGCCATCGGGGACCCTAATCTTGTAGAGATCCTGCAGAAATACAAGAACGATCCTGCTATAGAAGTGGCCGAAACATGTCAGATTGCTCTTCAAAGACTTGAATGGGTTGCCAATGATTCTAAAGAGGATCTATCTAAAAGTGCATACACTTCGGTGGACCCAGCCCCTCCAAGCATTGAGAATGATGTTGGGAAGTTGAGAGAAGAGATGATGGATGAGAAAAAGGCTCTGTTTGACAGGTACAGAGCAATGTTCAGTTTGAGGAATTTGGGGACCAAAGAGAGCATCCATGCTCTGGGTGAAGGTAAGTCTACTTGCTTTACAAACTTATATTCTCTCTTAATTTGTATAGCAGGCATGGATGCGGAAAGTAGGTTTGGTGCCAAAGTGTAGTCGCTCATAATATGTTGTGTACAGTGCTAGACCAGCCAGTTTGCATTGGCTTGAGATTGGCTGTCGCCGCAACCAAGTATAATACATGTATACTATGCATGGTGAGGTATAGTGGTGAGGTGTATACTATGCATGTATACTATGCATGGTGAGGTATAGTGGTGAGGTGTATACTATGCAAGTATACTATGCATGGTGAGGTATAGTGGTGAGGTGTATACTATGCATGTATGTATACTATGCATGGTGAGGCTGCCCTTGAGAATTTGTATTTATAGTTCGATGCATTAATGTAAAGCAACATAAAATGAGCTGCTTCAGTGTGTGTTTGGCCTAAGTCAGTCCTGGATTTGTAAATAGGCCGTATAGGCCGCGGCCTAGGGGCGGCAGCGTCCTAGAGGGGGCGGCAGATTTCAGAGGATGGTCACTCGATTGCAGACAATAAAATTTGTCTAGGAGGGGGGGGGGTGTACCTAATAATGAACGGCTCCGTACATGGGGCGGCGGAAAAAAGTGGCCTACACATAAAAAATATTAATCCGGCACTGGCCTAAGTCTATGGTAATTTCTAATTCACAATTGAAGTACAAGGATTAAAAGAATTGGAAATGAAAAATACAATGCTCTTGTAAACAACTATTTCAAGATATTCCAGACTTAAGTAAATAAATTTAAATAATAATAAATAAACTATCCATCTTAAACTAACCCAAAGGGTCTTAAAAAACTAGATTTTAAAGCTTAAACATTAAATTCCAGGGTTCAAAGCAAGAAGCGCATTATTCCGTCATGAAGTAGCCTTTATCTTCGGCCAGATGCAGGATGAGAGGAGTGTCCCGTTCCTCAAGACGACTCTGGAAGACACATCTGAACACGAGATGGTGAGGCACGAGGCGGCAGAAGCTCTCGGTTCCATAGCCACTGATGAGTGCACAGAGGTTTTGAAGAAGTAATTATATTCATATTCAATTTTCTTATTATTTAATTAACACTATAGCTTCTATAAACGTAGTGTAGTACGCCCTCCAGAGAGGTGGGATGATGATCTGCGAAAGACTGCTTGCAGATGCTGGATGCGGCAAGCTGAAGATGGTGTTTTGGCGCTCATTTGGGGAGGCTTATGTCCAGCAGTAGACTAATATGGGCTGATGATGATGATGATAACTTCTATACTTGACAACCGATGTGGCGCGGTGGTCGAAGGTCCGCCTGCGGCGCAGGAGGTTGCGGGTTCGATTCCCGTCTTGGGACAGTTTTTTGTATGATCTTGCATATAAACATTTGTATAAAAAAAAACTAGATACTCGCTTTGACCCAAAACTAGGCTAAACAAGGTTAATATATATTTTAGAGGACAATGTACGCTTCTACAACTAAAATTCAATTGAATTTCAAAAATTATCAGAAAAAAATTTCAAAGTAATTGTCAAAAATATTCATTCTACAAGGGTTTATTTGCTTATTTGATTTAGATGCGCCCCGCGGCTTCGCCCGCGAACCAGAGTTTTTTTCGTACAAATTTCAGAAATTTATTGCACACCCCCTAGGGGTTATTGTGTTAGTTTTGAGTGAATCGAACCAGGTAATTTTTTTATTCCGTACAAACTTTACCACCCTATTTAACCCCCTCAGAGGTTAAAATTTTATGTCCTATTCTAGGTCCTAAACTATCTACATACCAAATTTCATTTAAATAACCCACATAGTTACATATAATACTTGTAACAAACATTCACACAGACTTTCCCATTTATTATAATAGTAAGATTATCAGATTATCTAAAAAGAGTTTTTTTTCGGTTTTAGGTTTCTTGTTCTCTTCTTTTCTTTAAAAAGATAATCAAAGAAATCATAATCACTTTATTTGATAGTTTTAATTTGTTTACGTATACAAGTACGTAAATTAACGTTCTGACGTGTCCAAGAGTCCTGTAAAGTCTAAAGGAAATAAAGCACTGAGTTTGAGTTTGAATTTGTGTTTTGGCCAGGCTCTCTGTTATCCAACAACACAGGCTACAAAGGCCTACTGTAGGAACAAAAAGGTCATTCTATCGGTTAAATGGGATCATTCGTTCGGTATATTTGCTGTAATAAGTGTTACTGAACATATCATAATGTATCTTCGTAATTTTACTCAGAACTTATGTTAGTAAATTTACCTTTTTACCTAATAGAATCTTTTTACTATTTATACTTAGATATTTTTATATTTTATATTATGGTTGCTAGATAACTGATAAACATTATACATCACATAGTATAAAACAAAGTCACTTTCTCTGTCCCTATATCCCTATGTCCCTTTGTATGCTTAAATCTTTAAAACTACGCAACTGATTTTGATGCAGTTTTGTTTAATAGATAGAGTGATTCAAGAGGAAGGTTTAGGTATACGTATTATCAAACGGTTAGGTAGGTATGTAAAATTATTTTTCCTATGTTATGATTATGTTTAATTAATTAATTTTAAGTTTCCGCACACAATGTATTTTGTTGACCTGGAATAAATAAATACAAATACAAAAAATACAAACCGTGCGAAGCCGGGGCGGGTCGCTAGTTTATTAATATAAGTTTATCAGTTGCCTTAAATATTTCTATCTAGCACAGATAATGTGGATTGTCCAGCGTTTTAATATATTTCTTTATTTAATTCCAGATACCTGAACGACCCTAAACCGGTGGTGCGCGAAAGTTGCGAAGTTGCGCTCGATATGTCTGAATACGAAAATAGCCCTGAATTCCAGTATGCGAACACGCTTTGTGCCGTGGAAGCGTAAACCTTGTTTTCTATTCTATTTATTTAAAAAAAGTGGTAATCGCCACACTATATTTATTATTGTTATAGTTTTGCACTATTAGAGTTGATCAAAGTCAAAACTTCTGTGAAAAATGTAACGATATTAGAATATAAAGTATACAATAATGTCAGTATAAATTGTACAAATTGAAAAAGCTACTAGAAAACGAATGAATGAAATGTTTAAAACAATGGATATGTTCACTCGATTTTAAGAGCGATGAAATAAAACATATTTGATATATTGTCTCTTTTAGCACTGGTGTAATAAACATCCTATACATAACTTAAGTATCTACTAAGGTATATTCTCAATCCCATTTTTTAAGGACGCATTTAATATGCATTTTGCTGTTTTAATTATCGACCAATTTTTCTGTGAATTTCTAGTTCTTAATATTTATACTGAGCTTTTATATTGAGATGGTTCAGCTATTCTATAAAATAAACCACCTTTTGTATAAAGCAGATCTCTTTTGTCTTCCTTTAAACTATGGCAGTTTACCTTTGAAAGAAAATGACAAGAAATCTGCTTGCTATCAGGCATATAAAAGTTGTGAATAAAATATGTGTTAGTCAAATTAAACCAGCTATTTCACAATAGCGCGTTATAAAATATTTTATGGAGTACTCGATGTCATGGCCAGCTGAAATTAATTGTATTTCATTGTTTAAAGTATTTTTTGTAAATAAAAGCTATTTCCAAATTGGTGTATGAGTTTGTTTTTCCGTGCTATACCAGGCTATACCACCGTCAACTTATTATTTCTTCGTAGGTCGTGCCAAAAATATGCAGAAACCTTTTTGAAATGTACAAACTCTTACATTTAAAAAGCTTTAGAATAACTGTGGACTTTCATTTGATACCCATTTGACCTAGTAGAATAGGTATTTGTTTAAAATTCAAAACTACGACCATAAACGACTTCAAAAAATTGTGCTGAATAGTTTTGTTTGGCTATTGTTTTTCTATTCTGTTCAGGGGTTGGGTAGGTATTTGTATTGTTTGGTATTTGCTGAGATATTCAAGATCGCAAAAAAGTACAGGACAGGAAGACCATTAGGGTTCCATTCTCCAAGAATACTTACCATAAAAATCGAGGCGACTGATACCTATTTTGATAAATTTAAAGTAGATAATTTACAAAGAGTTAGAAAATCTTGTGAAAGGATTCCGTAGCAAAAAAAACATTTTTTTAAAGTTACTTTCTCGTATACGAGAAGTGTTTCTATAGACACTAAAAATTCTAAAACCCTTGTTTGCTTACAGTCACATTATTAATAAGGCAGATTCATTTAAGCAAAGTATTTTAATAGACAAGGAAATGAAGGGATGTTTTTATTCTTGTCGCTTCGTTATAAATATACCTAATAGTACCTGCTGTAGGTAGGTACTTAGTATTTAATAAGACTTGTATTGCCAAAATCACCTATAGATAGGTACATAGATTAGTACGTACTGAGTAGGTATATACCTACCTACTGATTGGTTTTTGCCATTTTATTCTATACAAACTATGTAGTATGTGTGTTTATTCTCGACCAATTTCAAAAAAGGAGGTTCTCAATTCGATTGTATACTTTTTAGCCGTTTTTATATAAGTAAGTAACATCATAACTTTCTGTGCGTACCGTTTATGTTGGTTATTTTTTATTTGAAAGGTGGTCCCATAAAATTCTTATAGTTATTTAAGTTTAATCAAAATCTGACCAGTAGTTTTTGAATTATCCTAAGTACCTACCTGCCTAGTACTTTTATTTTCAATTCAGCTTTATTTTTAGAAAAAATCCCATTTGTTTCTAGTGATTGGAATGCTGGCTTCTATTTGGTCAACGAATTAGCATTGCCATTTAACGTGGCAATGCTGCCAGCATTCTGGGCACTCTGCCTTCTGGTGACGGCTTAGATGAATAAATGAATAAATAAATAAATAAAAATAATGAAATAAATATGTTGGAAAATCCACACAGCACCTAGCCCCATCTAGCCCCAAAGTAAGAGTCGCTCCCATCCACCCCGGTCGGCCCGCCCCGGCACCGGGGTGTTTGCTACTCAAATAAACTATAATTATAATGTTCCAATTCCAATCTTTCTAAGCTATTTTATAAGTATAAAAATACCTTTATAAAATACCTTACAAAAATTGGTCTTCTAAAAACTTTACTACCTATAAAACCGTAGCAGTTAAAGTTTTCGATAATGTCATAATATACAGGGTAGTAGGTAGCTACCCGTTTTGTTGCTGAACTAACGTAAAATGAAGTCTGTCGTAAAATGATTTCCATTTTCAGTGGAATTATTATTTTCGCTGTTTCCATTGTTCGATTCACGGTACGTAAACCTGTTACTGTTTCAGCGAATATTGAAAGTACCAAGGTAGGTAACCTTCAATCTTCGTCGAAACCGTTTCTTTCTTCGCATTTGTATTGTTTCATTCGACGAATCGGGGTGAGTTGTTCATTTGTTCTTCATATTATCCAATAGACTTACACGTATCGTAATACAATCCAATCATTTCGCGTACCTAATTACCTTCCATGGCTATCCAGCTAGGTGGGATGACGATCTGCGAAGGACTGCTATGCTGGCAGAAGTTGAATGCGACTGAAGATAGGGCGCTCTGGCCTTCATAAGGATAGGCTTATCTCCAGCAATGGTGGAATGGAATTTTCCCGAAACTGCTCTCTTATTTGAAATCGATTATCAGTTAAATTCAAATGCCAAACAGTGGTACAATCGAAGTCCAGGCTAGGTTTCAAATGTTAAAAATGAATCAATCTCCATTAGGTATCAGTTAACTAAAATGTAGGTAATATTGTTTTTTTCTGAATAAATAATTATACTTATCTAGATAACCATTTATACATGTAAATGGCTTGAACAGTCGATCATATAAAATTACACACAAGTTTTGCTTAGCCTAGGGATAATAGTATTTTTTGTATTTATAAAGTAATGTTTAATTGTACTAACCTACTGGGGGCCAAACAATAAAACGCTTCATCTGATGTTTTGCCACCCGAAAAACCATTAAAATGCCAGTATAATAGTTTTATATGTTATAATAGTAGTATAATAGTATTAATGTTGTGTGAATTGTCCAGCATTATTATTATATTATTAGTATAATATATGGTGATAATGAGATTTTCCAGCTGTGGATCTTTCAGTTGAGGTTCACAATTATAAAGCCTCTTTCAGACACCAGACGTTCTAGAAGAGGAGAGATCCTCTTTCTTCGGCTTCACTCATGAAATCCCCATCAGCTCTTCGACCCTGGACCTCGTGGAGAACATAGGTGAGTTAACATCATCATCGTATCCGTCAAGAAAGATACCCTTACAGAGCTAATTCTAATTCATTAGGTAGTACTCAATATATGTAGATGTTAGGTTATTGACTGAACACTTGCATTCAACTCTGATTATCCTAGGAATTTTTTTTAGTATTGCCATTATCACTATCACTACATAGTATAAAACATATCACTTTCTCTGTCCCTATATCCCTTTGTACTATGCTTAAAACTTTAAAACTACGTAACGGATTTTGATGCGGTTTTTTTAATAAATAGAGTGATTCAAGTGGAAGGCTTATACGTATAATAAAACCGTGCGAAGCCGGGGCGGATCGCTAGTAGGTAATAAAAGAATTCGATCGTAATCTTTCTCACTGATCGTACTGCACTGCACACACTAATGAAATGCCACGCGAATCGACGGTATGCGATGCATGCGTTGAATATAATCGTAATCGACGGTATACGACGCATGCGTTGAATATAATCGTATAATTTTTTTCTGACCAGAATTACATTCTTAATCACTACCTACATAACTGAAGTTTTGGGTGATTTTGGTCGAATACGATTTTATTCAACTCGAAACACATCTATTTTTCATTGTTTAAACATTTTCTGTAAACCCAAACTTCTACATTTGGTACTATTGGGGACTTCAATAAAATAAGAGATTTATTAGTAAAAATCAACAGATATTTGTCAGTGTTCTGTGGTTTTCTAATGTTTCATAAAGAAATATCGTAGAATCTATGGATTATAGTAAAAGGTCTTTCAACAAGGACGGGTCGATGTTGAAATTAAATAAAACAAGCTGTGTGTGAGATATTTAATCGATCAATCGATGCCCTGAAAGTCAACATAACCCAAGCCATTCCTCAGATTTCACCGGATCTATGCAGTAAAGTAATTGAAAATTGAACCTCTCAGATCCGTGCCACCGTTCGAAGCCGCGGTGGACTTCATATTTCATGAATAACGGCATAAATGGGCCTTTCAATTAAAAAAAATCATTTCTTTAATATCTCACATCAGCTTTTTTTATTTAATTTCAACATCGACCCGTCCTTGTTGAAAGACCCTTTAGTAGTAGATAGTAGTTTCTTTCTTTTTTTCTTTTAAGTATAATTATACCTATCAGTTCTCTAGTAGTACCTAACACAAGTTCTGCTAGCCTGAGGCTAGATGATGCTGTGTGATAGTCCAACATGATTTATTTAATTTATCTTATAGGAGCGGCTATCATGGATCTACCACCCGGCGATTTGCCCGTGCGTCGCTACTTCCCGCGGTACGATACCCCGTTTTTGGTGGGAGCCGAACGGCGACAAGCAAAATAAACCTAAAATTGTACATAGTATAAAACAAAGTCGCTTTTTCTGTCCCTATTTCCCTTTGACTGCTTAAATAATTTTTGCCGCCATAGCTAAATCTTCAATGAAATTTCAAAAACTAAGTATACGTAGTGTACCTACCTACACGTTTGCTCCCCTTGGAGTCAAGACCGTCTGTGATGTAGGTACAGACAGCTGCATCACTAGGTATTCAAGAGGAAGGTTTATACGTATAATAAAACCGTGCGAAGCCGGGGCGGGTCGATAGTAATACTTATAAAACATTGTATAACGAGGGCTCAAAACATCCTATTATTTATACAATGTGATTTGTCGAACCTTGATCAAACGAAATGTGCGGATACACGGACACATATTTATCGATAAAAATCGGGATAAAAAAAATTACATGTTATTTATCTCAAAAACAAAGCAGTTTTAATATTTTTTTAAATGAAGACTACTTCATCTGGTTTTTTCTTCGTTTCTTTTTGAGTTAATGGTGTATTTTATTCAAAGTAGTTTCATTTGAAAGCTAGATAGTTAACCTAGCTAATGAAATAAAAAAAAATACAAATACGATACATAAGCGTTGTAAAAACAATATTTTTTTAGAACTAAGACAAAAAAAACGATTTTTATTTTATTTTTCCTCTGTAACTTTAAAACTGGGTTATTAAGGTGTACTTTTTTGCATGTTGTATTAAACTTCATAGTTTATTCTACAAATCCTCCAAAAACTGGGGGTCTAACTCTTTCCGTTGTCATGTTTTTCACCATTTAAATTAGGTACTTTTTGTAAAGTACAAAGATCAACAGGAATCTCAACGGATTTAATCTACATGTATCTTTTGAGTTAATAGTGTATTTAATTGGAAGTAGTCTCATTTGAAAGCTAGATAGTTTACTTAGCTAATAAAATAAATAAAAATACAAATTCGGTACATACGCGTAGAAAAATAATATTTATTTAGAAAATAGACGAAAAACAAACTATTTTAATTTTATTTTTTCTCTGTAACTTTAAAACTGGATTATTAAGTTGTACTTTTTTGCATGTTGTATTAAATTTCATAATTTATTCTACTAATGCTCCGAAAACTGGGGGTCTATCTCCTTTCGTTGTTATGTTATTCACCATTTAAATAAGGTACTTTCTGCCATGTAGATGTAGTTGAATAACATGACAACGGAAAGAGTTAGACCCCCAGTTTTTGGAGGATGTGTAGAATAAATTATGAAGTTTAAAACAACATGCAAAAAAGTGCACCTCAATAATCGAGTTATAAAGTTACAGAGAAAAAATAAAATAAAAACATTTTTTTTCGTCTAAATTCTAAAAAAATATTATTTTTCTACGCTTATGTACCGAATTTGTATTTATATTTATTTTATTAGCTAAGTAAACTATCTAGCTTTCAAATGAGACTACTTCGAATTAAATACACCATTAACTCAAAAAGATACATGTAGATTAAATCCGTTGAGATTCCTGTTGATCTTTGTACTTTACAAAAAGTACCTAATTTAAATGGTGAAAAACATGACAACGGAAAGAGTTAGACCCCCAGTTTTTGGAGGATTTGTAGAATAAACTATGAAGTTTAATACAACATGCAAAAAAGTACACCTTAATAACCCAGTTTTAAAGTTACAGAGGAAAAATAAAATAAAAATCGTTTTTATTGTCTTAGTTCTAAAAAATATTGTTTTTACAAGGCTTATGTATCGTTTTTGTATTTTTTATTTATTTCATTAGCTAGGTTAACTATCTAGCTTTCAAATGAGACTTATTTGAATAAAATACACCATTAAGTCAAAAAGAAACGAAGAAAAAACCAGATGAAGTAGTCTTCATTTAAAAAAATATTAAAACTGCTTTGTTTTTGAGATAAATAACATGTAATTTTTTTTATCCCGATTTTTATCGATAAATATGTGTCGTGTATCCGCACATTTCGTTTGATCAAGGTTCGACAAATCACATTGTATAGGTACGAGAGGATGACAATACCGCGTCAAAATGGTGTTTTTATCTATACTTATAATAAAACTGTAACAGGTCCAATTCTGTACATTGAAGATATTTTGAAAAAAAATTTTGGAGGGCACTTTATTATCGATTCTCAAGCCAAAACTGTAATTTTTTTCATTCATGTCTGTCTGTCTGTCTGTCTGTCTGTCTGTCTGTCTGTCTGTCTGTATCGTAAACGCGCATCACGCCGAAACTACTTGATGGATTGAAATGAAACTCGGCATGATTATAGGTCATAATACGAGGAAGGACATAGGATACTTTTTATCCCGGAATTCAGTAAGGTTCCCCTGGGAGAGAGGGTGAAAGAAAAATTCTTTAACCAGGCATGACGCCGAAACTGCTGAATGAGTTGGAATGAAACTCGGGACGATTTGAGTTCATACTACAAGGAAGGACATGGGATACTTTTTATCCCGGAATTCGGTAAGGTTCCCCTGGGAAAGAGGGTGAAAGAAAAATTCTTTAACCACACTGCACGACGGAAGTAAATGAATTCGAATGGAACTCGGGACGATTGGACATGGGATACATTTTATCCCGGAATTCGGTAAGGTTCCCCTGGGAGAGAGGGTGAAAGAAAAATTCTTTAACCACGCATCACGACGGAAGTGAATGAATTCGAATGGAACTCGGAACGATTGGACAAGGGAAACATTATATCCCGGAATTCAGTTTGGTTCCCCTGGGCTATACGGGTTTTCAAAAATTTCTCACACACATTGCTGTGAGAATTTTGAAAACCCGTATAGCCCAGGGGAACCAAACTGAATTGAACTGATTAACGCGAATGTTTGTAAGTATGAATGGATAGATGGATGGATAGATTGATAGATAGATGGATGTTTGTTACTCATTCACGCAAAAACTGCTGAACGGATCTGGATTAAATTTAGCACAGAGATAGATTATAAGCTGGAATAACACATAGGCTTTATTTTATCCCGAAAATCCCACGGGAAAGGGAATTACACAAGTAAAATCGCGAGTACTCGAAATACTAATCATGCGCAGACGAAGTCGCGGGCACCAGCTAGTCTCTAATAAAACACTGTACTTTTCACTTTGATTGCGAGGGGTGTACTTCCGAAAAGCGCATACCACCGATCGATCTGAAATTTGGTATAATAACGTATTTTGACCTCCTAATTACGAATATCATAACGAAAATTGGCGCAAAAACACACACACACACACACACACACACAGTGGAGAGGGTTTTGAGTTGCTAAAAATGTGGGAGTGACGCCCCACAGTTCCTAATCTCCGCTGTACACACACACACACACACACACACACACACACACACACAGTGGAGAGGGTTTTGAGTTGCTAAAAATGTGGGAGTGACGCCCCACAGTTCCTAATCTCCGCTGTACACACACACACACGCACACACACACACACACACACACACACACACAGTGGAGAGGGTTTTGAGTTGCTAAAAATGTGGGAGTGACGCCCCACAGTTCCTAATCTCCGCTGTACACACACACACGCACACACACACACAAATGGCTTTTGCGCCAATTTTCGTTATGATATTCGTGATTAGGAGGTCGAAATACGTTATCATACCAAATTTCATATCGATCGGCGGTATGCGCTTTTCGGAAGTTTATCCATTGCACAGTGGGAGAACTCCTAAGGCGTGGAGCGGGAGTTTGGTTGTGCTCTTTTTTAAGAAGGGTGATAAAACTCTCCTTAAAAATTACAGACCCATCACACTCCTGAGCCACATCTATAAGCTGTTCTCACGAGTGATCACGAATCGTCTCGCCAGGAGACTTGACGAGTTCCAGCCACCAGAACAGGCCGGGTTCCGCGGAGGATATAGCACCATAGACCACATACACACAGTGAGGCAGATTATACAGAAGTCCGAAGAGTATAATCAGCCCCTGTGTCTCGCTTTTGTGGACTATGAGAAAGCCTTTGACTCCGTCGAAACCTGGGCTGTTCTGGAATCCCTACAGCGATGCCAAGTAGACTATCGTTACATCGAAGTGCTGAGGTGTCTCTATGAAGCTGCCACTATGAGTGTCCAAGTACAGGACCAGCAGTCTAAACCTATCCAATTGCGCAGAGGAGTGAGACAGGGGGATGTCATATCCCCGAAACTGTTCACGAGCGCATTGGAAGATATGTTTAAGACGCTGGACTGGAAAGGTAAGGGCATTAACATAAACGGCGATTACATCTCACACCTGCGATTCGCTGATGACATAGTCGTAATGGCGGAGTCGCTAGAGGAGCTGACCCACATGCTGGACGGCCTAGCTTCAGCCTCGCGATGTATCGGTCTTGGCATGAATTTGGATAAAACCAAAGTCATGATCAATGGCTACATTGTTCCGGGACCGATCGTCGTAGATGGTCACCTTCTTGAAATTGTTTCCGAGTATACTTACCTTGGGCAGATTGTACAGCTAGGTAAAAACAATTTTGAGAAGGAGGCCAAGAGGAGGATCCAGCTAGGCTGGGCAGCATTTGGGAAACTACGTCAAGTCTTCTCTTCATCCATACCGCAATGTTTGAAAACGAAAGTTTTCAATCAGTGCGTCCTACCCGTAATGACCTACGGAGCTGAGACGTGGACACTCACGGTAGGGCTGGTCTACCAGTTCAAAGTCGCCCAGCGAGCTATGGAAAGAGCTATGCTCGGAGTCTCTCTGAAGGATAGAATTCGTAACGAATACATCCGACAGAGAACCAAAGTTATCGACATAGCTCAAAGAATTAGCAAGCTGAAGTGGCAATGGGCCGGCCATATCTCGCGAAGAACCGACAACCGTTGGGGTAAACGTGTTCTTGAGTGGAGACCGCGACTCGGTAAACGTAGCGTAGGACGCCCTCCGGCCAGGTGGGATGACGATCTGCGAAAGACTGCTGGCAGATGCTGGATGCGTCAAGCTGAAGACAGGGCGCTATGGCGCTCATTGGGGGAGGCCTATGTCCAGCAGTGGACTAATATAGGTTGATGATGATGATGATGATGATGATCCATTGCGAGTAAATAAACTAATATAAACTTACCTTCTGGCATTATTCACACGTTTTTCACATTTCCATAATGAATTTGTCGTAAGTCTATAAAATATATTGTACCTGATTTCTACAAGAATATATTGATTATTTCTATGCATTTCTTACATTTGTATTTTTATTAGTAAAACTAGGTAGTGTCGTTCACCTTACATTCAATACCAGTAAAAAAAATTATTGACTTAGCCCTAACTTTTTTGAATGTTTTGGTTACGAGCAACGTAATGTGGGTAAGAGTTGTAATTCTTTCGAATGTTACTATAAATACATCTTTGTTTCGAATGTATCGAAAAGATTAAGAATATTATTACATAACCATCCATCATCTCCAAGAAGACGCTTTCAGTTCCTTTTTCAAAATAATTCAAATGAAATCTATATTCTTTGTTTATATGGGATATAAAAGAGTCTTTATGTGAGAGGGCAATTTTTTGTACTGGAGGATTATAAAAGACAAAAAGTAAAAATAAAAAATACTTGAAGCTCTGGCTAGGGCATAAAATTGCATTTCATCCCGCTACACTATATATTGACTAACAAACGTTTTGAAGATGATGTTAACTGCGTAGCATGTATGCGCCTTGTAAGGGCGGAAACATATCGTGTCGCGACATAACCCCCACCACCGCTCTGGCGCAATCGGCGGCTAGCAGTCTGCGACACGATAGACCGTGTCGCGACACGACACGCCATACAAGTATGTCCCTAACCATATGTATGAAACCGATATGCTTCTGGCGCGCCCCGACACACCGCGACACGCAAGTATGTTTCTGGCATAAGGCGCGACCCTCCTTTTTACTACACGCTATAATTCCTCATAGCTCCAAAACTAGTACATCTTACGAGTTTTGGTTTTTACTAATTTATATGAAAGCTCTTACTCTTTAAATACATAATATGTATTTTCCTGAATTTTCCTTTTATTTCGTAGTATTTAGTATATTATACTGAATTTTCCTTTTATTTCGTAGACCTTCGTAGCACATGCTACGGTACTACGATGAAGGTCCGTTGCATTGCATCCTTTTAATATTATAATTGTGAAAGTTTGTAAGTATGGATGGATGTTTGTTACTCTTTCACGCAAAAACTACAGAACGGATATGGATGAAATTTGGCACAGAAATAGATTAAAGTCTGGAATAACACGTCGCGTCGTCGTTAAGAAGAGAACGAGAGATCTGAAGAGAGCAGAGAGAGTGAGAAAGTTGGAAGCTATGAGGAGTTTATTGATTTTTCGCGCAAGTCTAATTCGGCGAAGAGTCCACTCGTGCAAGTGTACCATCCTTATCCTTAGGTACAGATATTATACATTTGAAAGTTTGTATGAATGTGTAGATGTATGTGTGAATGGATGTTTGTTCCTCTTTCACGCAAAAACTACTGAACGGATTAGGCTGAAATTCGCTGACGTAGTTCTAGCCCTGGAACAACTCATATGCTAATTTTTATCCCATAAACTAGTTCCAAGGGGTTGGTACCATAGAAACAACGCGTGCGAAGCCACAGATGCTAATGCTTAATAAGGGTGATAAATCTACATCGAGCTGTGCTGCGCTGTACTGCGCTGTGCTATGTTTGGTCAACTCGCTCGTCTAATATTTTAATGAGGATACAAACAAACCATGCTGTGCTGCGCTGTGTGAGGCTACGCTCTGTTTAAAAACGCAGTAGTCTCGAGCGAGGCGCGCTACCCGCCGTGCTGAGCCGCGCTGTGCCGAACTTTGCTCACTAAAATGCGCTACATAAAATATCAATATCCGCTTCTTCTTCACTTTCATCTTCATCGGATTCAACTATGTCGTAACGTTTACGTTTTTTGAAAATAAAGTAATTTTTGAGGAGGCTACGCAGCAAAGCTTGACGTAGCTTAAGCACAGCACAGCACAGCGCAGTACTGCGCTGCATAGCTCGATGTAGATTTGTCACCCTAATGCGTGAAATTTGAAGTAATTGATGGTTATTAATATAACAATTTACTATTTTGAAAGTAAAATAATAATTATGAATTTGATATTAATTTGTTTCGGTTTTACAATTATCAAATGGTAATGGTAATGGTAATGGCTAATGGTAGATGGGTCGATCTAAAGGCACAAACAAATTGGAATACTCTTCCCTATAGAACTAATCTATACTTATAATAAAACTGTAACAGGTCCAAATCTGTACATTGAAGATATTTTGAAAATTTTTTTTGGATGGCACTCTAATATCGATACTCAAGCCAAAACTGTAATTTTTTTCATTCATGTCTGTCTGTCTGTCTGTCTGTCTGTCTGTCTGTCTGTCTGTCTGTCTGTATCGTAAACGCGCATCACGCCGAAACTACTTGATGGATTTAAATGAAACTCGGCATGATTATAGGTCATACTACGAGGAAGGACATAGGATACTTTTTATCCCGGAATTCAGTAAGGTTCCCATGGGAGAGGGTATGAAAGTAAAAATCCTTTACCGCGCATCACGCCGAAACTGCTGAATGACTTGGAATGAAACTTGGGACGATTTGAGTTCATACTACAAGGAAAGACATGGGATACTTTTTATCCCGGAATTCGGTAAGGTTCCCCTGGGAGAGAGGGTGAAAGAAAAATTCTTTAACCACGCATCACGAGGAAGTGAATGAATGCGAATGGAACTCGGGACGATTGGACATGGGATACATTTTATCCCGGAATTCGGTAAGGTTCCCCTGGGAGAGAGGGTGAAAGAAAAATTCTTTAACCACGCATCACGAGGGAAGTGAATGAATTCGAATGGAACTCGGGACGATTGGACATGGGATACATTTTATCCCGGAATTCGGTTTGGTTCCCCTGGGCTATACGGGTTTTCAAAAATTTCTCACAGCATTTGAACGACGCGCGCGCGTCGTTCAGATGCTGTGAGAAGTTTTTGAAAACCCGTATAGCCCAGGGGAACCAAACTGAATTGAACTGATAAACGCGTAAGTTTGTAAGGATGAATGGATAGATGGATGGATAGATTGATAGATGGATGGACGTTTGTTACTCTTTCACGCAAAAACTGCTGAACGGATCTGGATGAAATTTGGCACAGAGATAGATTATAAGCTGGAATAACACATAGGCTTTATTTTATCCCGAAAATCCCACGAGAAAGGAATTACGCAAGTAAAATAGCGAGTACTCGAAATACTAATCATGCGCAGACGAAGTCGCGGGCACCAGCTAGTTCTATATAAATGGTAAATTCTAAACTAATTACATGCTTTAGAAATCTAGTTTCTCTGAAATTAGTATTAGAATTAGCAATTTCGTAGCGTCGTTGTTGCATAGAAGCAAAATTGCATCGTGCTTATAACACGAGTGTGATATAATCACATGCGAAATACCTACGCTCTCAAACATTATTCGTCTGCAAAGGCTTCAATACAAAAATACATAACATACATTTTTAGAGAAAAACGAATACATACTCAGACTATAGAACTATCATACAATTATTTTAGGCAGATAGATAGATAGATAGAAAATATTTTATTGCACAATTAATAGAAAATAACAATATACAATAAAACTACTTATATAGACTAAGTGACAATTGGCGGTCTTATCGCTGAAAAGCGATCTCTACCAGACAACCTTGGATGGATAGAATCATTGGATAGTATAAGGGTAGGTACCAACTCTTACAAATGTGTATAGGTTTTATTAGAACATTACAGAGTGCGGTAGATTTTATCGGAAATAAAAATAATTCATAAAAACATTTCATTTCATATAGCTGTAGGATATAGCTTCAATGTTGGTATTTTTTTTCATGGCATTCACCGCTCTCTCTATGGCTATAACGTAAAAGTTTATCTAGATAGTTATAATACAGGTACCCACATCTGGCTTCCCCGCTAAATTGTCGGAATCCTTCTTAGCTACATTCGCATTTCGGTAACGACTCGGAAGTTATTACGGGGTCGCAATTTCCACTTTCTTCAGTAATAACAGTTGTATATTTATTGAAGAAATTGTCGGTAGAACTTGGCAGCCCTGACTTTGTTTCATCCTTGACTTTGTTTCATTCGTTTTTTTATGTTTTCAATTTTCTCGATCGGTTGTTGGATCTCAATATTGTAGCGTGATGTAGTTTTACAATAACACTAAAAGTAAAAAAATATATATATGTATACCTAATGGTTTATAGCTAGTTTTAAACGTTAAACGTAGGTAATAGTCATCCTACTAATATTATAAACGTGGAAGTTTGTAAGTATGGATGGATGGATGTTTGTTACTCTTTCACCCAAAAACTACTGTACGGATATGGATGAAATTTCGCACAGAGATAGATTATAGTCTGGAATAACACAGGCTACATTTTATCCCGGAATTCCCACGGTAACGGGAATTACGCGGGTGAAACAGCGAGGCGCTGCTAGTAGGTATAAAATAGATAGATGTCTCTGATGTTGCAGTCGTTTTTAGGCTGCGGTAACCGCTTTCCATCTGGCTTTCTTGATTGCCACCTTGGAAATATAAAAAAAACTTTAGTTTTAGTCTGTACCTATCTACTTTTATAAACATAAAAAGAATCTACTGTTCCCTTGCTGCATTTCGTTCGAAACCACATTTGATGAAACCAAGGTTTTTTTAAGTTGTATATTGTATTAAGTTCCAAATGACTGTAGTGTTTTACAGTCATTTGGATTGACTTACCTTTGCCTTAGTAAGCTATTTCACAAACTACCTAAGCTAGTGTGTGTGTAGACCATAGTTTGTAAAAATACATTTTTATTATATTTATTTATCAATAATCTTCTTCTTCTTCCTGACCTTATCCCACGCTAAGTGAGAGAAAGTACGTGACAGTGGGTGAGGTGGCTAATTTGGGTAAATGTTATATTAAATCACCTGCAGAATAACCGTGAGACTTTTCTTAAGTGGAGACCGTGACTCTGAAACGCAGTGTAGGACGAACTTGCGTAAGACCATACACAGATAATGAATGTGTCGAGCTGAAAACAGATCGCTATTTAATTAATTTACTTATACCATCACTTCATAGTATAAAACAAAGTCGCTTTTTCTGTCCCTATTTCCCTATGTCCCTCTGACTGCTTAAATCTTTAAAACTACGCAACGGATTTTGATGCGGTTTTTTTTAATAGATAGAGTGATTCAAGAGGAAGGTATATACGTATAATAAAACCATGCGAAGCCGGGGCGGGTCGCTAGTATTATATATAGCATCATCATATTAAAGCTAACAAACAAACAAAGAAAACCTTTATGAACGAAATAGCTAAAAACAACAATTTTCAAAAATTCTTTGTGAGTTTTTGTATTGCACAGCGCGTTTGAATGTTTAATTTATAGGATCTTCAAAATGGCATTGATCTTGGTTGACGGCCAATGACAAAAACTAAAATTCGTTTTATGAAAAAAATGTTAAAAGGTACAAAAAAATACTTATAGCAACCTTGTTGGACGTTTTGTGCTATTTACTTATACTCTTCGACATTATTGTGTCTACTGCATTTCATTAAGTCGGTATATCAATTAACTAGTACTCATTATCCAAGCTCTGCTTAGCTTGAGGCTAGATAATATGTGAATTGTCCAGCATTATTTATTTACATTGCTACAGTTGTTTTTGTAACGGTGATCCTGTTTTCCGGCTTCGAGCCATTTCGCCCTCCCTGTACACAGACAATCAACACTGGATATTTAATTCATTGGTTTTTAAATTCGCTCGCGGAGGTAAACATCGATTTTATGGACCGTTTGTCGATACAATGAAGCTTTTCGGACCTGTATTCATATAATCCAATTGTTTATTTATTAATACACTTCTTGAAGGCTTTGGGATGTCTGCACACTCAATTTCATTATCCTATAAGTACAGTTAGTTTTCAATAGTTTACTCGTTTTATTTTCACGTGAAGTTATTTTTTATGTTGGTTCTAAAGCTATATGTATTTACAGGGGAAGTACGGGCAAGAGGTATATTCTAGCTTTGTGTAAAAAGAAAAACAACTTTTTCGTAATTTATATTCATCATTTATTTATTATAAAATCTTTTGACAATTAATTTTCCTATTTGAGGTATACTTTCCCGCCATGAATGTCTCGCTCGCTAGCCAAATTAATAAAAATGGCTTTTATTAGTAGATGCATAGAATTGTAACTATTTTAAGTAGGTAATGTACTGTTTTGTCTAAAATAGATAAATAAATCTAGAAATGGCTGCTAGCATAGCCCTAACCCATTTCATTCTAAACCATTTCGACTTACCATCCATTTTTTTATGAACCTCTGTCGTGAAACTACCTTATCTCTTCAGAGAAAATTCAAAAATCAGCTGAAGATAAATCAACCTCATAAACCCAACAACAACCTTCCTGAAAACATTTTCCCGTACATTTCCTTACAAGGATGTGATACAAGATAAAAAAAAAGTCTAATCAATACAACTAGAATTCCGTCCTCGTATTTATGACCGGGAATAGGAATTCCCTTGAAATTTTCCTTATCTTTTGTGATTTTTGGGGCTTCAGTGGTATTTTTGTACCTACATCACTAAATAAAATAATTATGTATTTAACTAACGCCTAGTGATGATACGTCGATGTCGCTTGTACCTAATAAGTACAGAGTTGAAAAGAGCGAAGACTGTAAACTATCAAAGTAATAATAATTCTATTTATTAAAAAAAAACTATCCATTTAGCGAAGTGTTCCCGTTTGAGCACCTATTTTTGGGCACTTATGAATTGAGCACCAAAAGTATTCCCATTTGAGCACCATTCAATATATTAACGTGGTGCTCAAATGGAAATACCTTTATCCTATGTAAATGGAGTTTTAGTGTCTTCAACTTGATGCTCATCTTACCTTGTCGTACCTTGTCAAAACAATGAGAATTCTTTTGATCTTCTGTGATCTTTATATACTTTTTTCTACAGCATTTTTCAAGTACAGTAACTTAGTGTAACGAAGCTGTCAGTACCAGGTCCACATGAACAAAGAGAAGCTAACAGGCGTTTGTGAAGCTCGCCACTTTGACTTTCCTGTTGGCTAAAACTTACGAATTTTGTGAAATATTTCGAACACCGTTTTTTTGGTATATTTTTAATACCTACTTGTTTTTTCCCCTCCGCCGTGGTTAAACTGGTTATTCACCATAGGGATACAATAATAGGTAGGTACTTATGCCGTACGGGCCGTAAATACGAGAGTTAAGTTTTTAAATATGTAACAATACCAACTTACTAACACAATAATGCTGTTTTTTAGGATTCTGTACCTCAAAAGGAAAAAGACGGAACCCATATAGGATCACTTTGTTGTCCGTCTGTCTGTCTGTCTGTCAAGACCGTTTTTCTCAGAAACGCGTGTAGGTCAACCTGAAATTCATATGAAATACTCAGGTTTACTGTCTCTTGGAGCTGTGATTAAATTAAACTTCTAAGCCAACGCAATCAAAAAATACAGCCATTTATGCTGCAAATTTTCGATACCTACTCGCAAGGGAACCAAAACCCGTGTAACGGTATTTCCCGTGAATTCATAATCTTGAAATTTGGTACCTACGAAGCAAAGTCTTATAGCAAAAATAATGGAAAAATTGCGAAAAGCATATATCTTAGTCACAATACAATATTTATGGCAGATAATGGTACGGAACCCTTTGTGTGCGAGTCTGACTCGCACTTGGCCAGTTTTTTTACTATTCTGAAGTTCATTATTGCCTACATAGGTATCGAAATACTTTTTAGTTTTATATCATACTAATAAATGGAATATATATTTTACCTCTATATCATACTACTAAATGGAATAATAAACTACACTAGAAGATCATCATTAAAAAATACAGACTCTTTATAACTACGGATAAGTAATTCAAGTACTTATAACTTAACTTTTACAAACAACGTTAGTTTTAAGCACGTAGGTACGTTTCACGTAAAGACCACGTAAACGTGAAACGTGTCTTTAATATTCCGTAACTTTCATAATTATGGTTAAAATGGGCACGATTATACATTAACTTAGTTGTTGAGCACTATACGGATACATTAATGAAGTTTCGTACATAGCTGATAATTTCCTGTGAGAAGTTTCGAATGTCGTTTTTAGATTCGGTGTTTTCTGGTGATATGGTTGTGTTTACACACAAGGGCAAGTTACTCTTATGTTTTTGAGCGTATAGAATGTACCCCGTAACTTCGTCTGTGTAGAACAGTGAATTGTAAGTACGCAAGTAATAATATTTCAGTGGCGTAGAATTCGATTTTTTTACTTAAGTTTTGAGTTTATTTTGTAAAGGAGGTACCTCAAGGTACTCTAGCGTCGCTATTTTATCTTATTATTACGTTAAACAAAGGATTTTCAAAATATCTAATGGTTTTTTATACCTATCATAAGCTATTTTTAATGCCTCTGTAATAATTTTGTTTTAAGTAGGTATAGGAAGAGGAAGTTGCTCTTGGGGGCCACCAAACTCTGTTTTCATATTTCTCCCTAAACTATAGAAAATATAAATATTTCAGAGGCAAGAACCGGTGCTAGTGTGCTAATGTGACCATATAAGTACCTAAAGGTTTTATTAGTTTAGGTCTTCTAAGTTAAAGACCCTAATGGGTAATGAAACCTAAGAGAGGAAGCACAGAAACTTATACATACAGGGTGTAAAAAGACGTCCGAAATAAACAGTTTGGCTGGCGGATCACCCCTGTAAATATCTGAATTATGGTCTGATTTACTACCCTTCATTTTTAGATAGTACCTAGTTTTTTTACACCGTGTGGGTTTAAGCTAGTGAATAAAATATGTCCTAGTATTTTGGACAGAAATTGCACTAAATGGCCAATCAAAAGGGCTCAAATATGAATTAGTCATATCATATTCATGAATGGGTTGATATGCATGTCTATGAATACCGAATGAGATTAAAAAAGTTTTCATGGTTCGTTCACATTATAATGGCAACCCACGCTAGGGTATGTACTGCAAATTATAATCAACAGTTTCCAGCCCATATTTTAGTTGAATCTGTGATTTATTATTTGAACTGGAAACTTGCGTTATAACTAAAGATAGGCTGAGTAAATTAACTTAAAGTTTGAAGTTTCTCACCTAAAGTTCGAGCTTAGTTCGAGTGTGGAAATAATACAAAATTGATAATACCTCTTCTATACAATCCTGGGGCCGGATTCCACTAAATTGAAAACAAAGATCTCAATAGCGTCATACAATCTAGATGACTAAAATGACGTTTGTGCATTTGGTATTCTACTATTAGTTGAGCTTGAAGATACTTTCATCATTAGAATGTCAAATTGGTAGTGATAAACGTAATCGTTACGGCTATGAATGAACCTCAAAAAGTTTGTGATAGTAGAATAACAAAAAGAGTTTAACACTGACATTTTTAAGTTAATTTAACACTGAAATGGTGAAGTGATTTATTTAGAGGAATGTCCTGTTTAGATGATGATGTTAAAATCCCGGGCTGGACTTTATTTACGTATAAGTATATAAGTTAGAAACTATTTATTTGAAGATTCTTAATAAATTTTTGTGACAAACTTCGAACAAAAAATAAAAAAAAATCTTTAAAAATTAACTCAGCCTACTTCGATCTCTGCTTACAATTATAATCATACAGTGTCTATTCATTATGGTTTATGTTTTTCACAACATCGATCAAGTTTATTGTAAAGTCACAGTAATTTTAGGACCAAATGTGAGTTTGGATGGATAGATGGATGTTTGTTAACTTATCACGTCAAAACTACGGAATGGATCGGGCTGAAATTTTGAAATGACGTAGTTCTACATAGGTCTAAAAAATATAGACTACATTTTCCCCTAATTACGAGATAAAAATAACCTTTTAACGATTCGGAAAAAACTAGTTACAAATAATGGAAATCGAATGGTAGTTTGAAACGCCTTAGTTATTTTCATTGAAATCGACGTCTAAGCGAAGTTTCAGTCAGTTATGTGCACTATTTTATATTTCGCGAGAAGATTTTAGTACTTCAGTACATAGTATACTCAGACTATAGAACTATCTGTAGTCTGAGATAGTATAAAACAAAGAAGCTTTCTCTGTCCCTATGTCTCTATGGATGCTTAAATTTTTAAAACCACGCAACGGAATTTGATGCTGTTTTTTAATAGATAGAGTGATTCAAGAGGAAGGTTTATACGTATAATAAAACCGTGTGAAGCCGGGGCAGGTCGCTAGTTAAACTAAATGTTAAAATGTGATCAACCAATCATCATAATGTAGACAAAAATCTCGTTCTATTTTGACTGGAATAACGTTAAACCTATAATAAGGGCTTTTCAATGCGATCATGAAAAAAAGCTTGCTCTATTTTAACTGGTGCTGTATGAAACTCATTTTATTATCATCTTGATTGAAACGGTGAAAACAGAAACACGTTCCTTTGTTTATTTTATTGCATTGAAAAGCCCTCATTACTCGCATGAATAAAATTGGCGCGAACTAGGAAACTGTTGGCGGGATCGCTTTCTGACCGACCAGAGTATTCTTTTTTCAAAGATGTGACTTTCGTGCAGCACCAGTGTCAAAATAAAGAGTGTGACTGTTTTTTTTTTTAAGAGTGCATTTAAGAATCAGATTTAAAAACCACAATAAACGCTGCGCTGACAGACCGAAGAATTCTTTTTGAAAGATGTGATCGCATGCGAGTAACTTCCAAATTCAAATTTTTAGTTTATTGTTTCCATACATTATTTAAAAACTAAAACAATGCAACGATACGGAAGCATGCTAACGCTATAAAACTGTGTCGCGTTCAGTATCTAATCTAGAGAAATGTATAGAGTTTTTTTCTTAGCTGACCAAATCACTGGCAAGCTTCTCGCATATATGTCCATGGGCATATTCGCACCAGCAGTCATTGTAACGTCCAAGCTTGTCGATGGTGCCACAGGTGCGACGAACGTCTTTCATGGAGGCAGGCCAGTTGTATGGCTTCCCACCTGGTCTGCCTTCCGCCCAGACAGCATAGCCAGCTTTATTGAGACTATCTCCTGAAAAGAAGATATAGTGACATGAAATAATATTTAGGTGACACTGCAAATACATATAAATAAAAATGATGCTGGACAATCCAAACAGCATCATCTAGTCCCAAGCAGAGCGTGTATGGTCCTAGATGGCTTATATTCTTGATACATAACATAGATAGATATTTTTTAATATACATAGAAAACAACCCGGGACGAATATTTGTAGAAAGTATAAACATTTTTCCCTAGGTGGGTATCGAATCGATCACGCAACCTGCGTTCCAGGCGGAACTTCGTCACTATGAGTGGCTCATCCCAGTTTTCCCCCAATTCCTATATTTAAATCTACCTACCTATTTTCAACCTTCACTTCAAAAAAGGAGACGCCCCACGGACTAAGGGTCTCGACGGTGGGAGAATGACCAAGGGAAGGAAATGCGCGACAGTGGGAGAATGACCAAGGGGGGCAAATGTGTAGGCTCTGACGAGATCTGCTTTGACCATTCTAGACTGTTTGCAACCGTCTGCAGTTAGTACATACTAGTTTTAATTTGTTTCTATTACTTGATTGTAATTATCTTTGTTTGCGACGCGTGCCCCGTGAACTGGTGAGTATCTGGCTCAGCGCATCAGCTTTGCCATACAGCGTGGTAATGCAGCCAGTGTATTGGGGACGCTTCCGACTGGTATTGACATTTATCAATAGACCTTTAGACAGTTTGCAACCGTCTGCAGTTAGCTCAATGGTTTCATTTGTATGTATTAGTTGTTATTTTTTATATTCCTCTTTGTTAATATACAAAATATAGTAATACTCACCGTTGATTGTCCTCCAGGAGTAAATTTCCTTTTCATAAATACCAACTAACATCTCGAAAGAATGAAAGGTGTCGATAAAATATTTATACTTCTTGTAGATGTTCCTCACGAATTTCATCTCTTCAAGACTGTTTAAGACCACTAGATCCCCTCCATCATTCTGACAGATCTCTCGTGATTTGTTCCAGGTATTTCCATGGTTGTATAACTTGTAGCAATGTCCAGTGCGAGGGTCTAGCAAGTAGTTAGAAGGGAAAATACTAGAGGTCGAAGAACTGGTTTCATTTGAGGTTCTAGTGTCATTTAGGGGAATGACGTCTTCGAATGAAGCGCTTTCACCATAAAAATCGCTGTCTGTTAGTGCGTTTTCTGTGAAAAATTACAAGAAATCAGATATCAATAGAAGCTTATAATAGAAGTTTAAAATAATTTACCAAAACAATTAAGTATAATTTTGTGCGTTTTAATATACTATTAACTGACGTTAAATTCTTTAATGAAAAAATTAGAACCTCATCAATGAAGGCAAAGTTGATGAAATACCTCAAAAACTAATACTGGTCAATTCTTGAACCAAACATGGGACCATATGATAAGCCTTAGTTATAAAATAGAAAAATAATCATCAAGATCGGTTCACCTAGTAAAAGTCTTGAGGTAAGAGGCAAAACATACGGCTAAATTGAGACCCTCTTCATTTAAGTTGGTTAAAATAAAGCATACGTTGTTTTAGCTCACCTTCCGTTTTCAAAATGTCACCTGGCAAAATGTCATCGTCGCTGTTATGTGTTCCTATAACAAATTAGTATATAAATACAAATATAACAGTAGATAATTACAAGTAGAGCAACACAAATGCAACTACAGTAACACAATAAAGTTTGCTGGAAGAGAACTAGGTAGGTATTTTTAGAGTTAAGCCGCCTTTCCCATATCCTATCTAGTTTTAAGTTTTCCATGTTGGTTATATACATAAATGGAAAACTTATGTTTCATTTTGAGCAATAAATAATTAGGAACAAGTTAATATACCATCCCCGCAGCTGTATTTCGATGCAAAACAAATGTATCCATGCTTTTCATCACATGGGACTCGCTCGACCAATGGTAATGTTTGAGTTGTAGACAACGCAATATTTTAGCCACTCTCTTTTCGATGTCCATTTTCCTGCAATGCAATACAAAAATCATAAATCATTCATTAGAAAATCTCATAGTACGCCCAGAAATAAATATAATAACGCGTTCCGCATTCTAATGAAAAAAGATAGATGTTGTAGTGTGTCGGGTATGATCAATCGCGGAGACCAGAGTTCCCGATTTCTACGCCATTCTCAGATCACGTATCCATTTCCTTCTAGAAAGGTCTACGTAAATCCAAGATTCTCTTGCAGCTCATAGCTGAGTGCCCAGACAATGGCTTCTTCCGTCATTGGATATCAGTACACCATAGTGGAATCGCAGTCGTTTTCCGTGTCGTAATTATAATGCAACACTTGGTGTGTTGCATCTATCAATTAACCTACTAGAATTTCTTTGTGATTTTATCTCGAGCTTGGAAGGAGGCTTCGAGGCTTGGTTTTACCCCGGCATCAACTATAGGGGTGATAAACCCTCGATCCTTGGGATGAAAAATAAAAATTTTTTTGCTTGTTTTTTTTAAAGACCACGAACCGTTTTTTTCAACGACAGGGTGCGGTGGTCCCAGCCACTGCATCCTTGCTGCTGTGTAGACCGGCATGAGCTCAGACGCGCTTGTACTGTTCAATTTTGCAACAACGGTCCTGAATCCAGCAGCTCGGAACTCTTTATTCAACGGATAGAATAATGTAGCACCTGAAAATTATATGTTATTTAATAAGAAATAAAATCAGTTTTTCGGTGCATTGATCGGTTGGCCGGATGAAGACTTCCTAGCTGCGCAACTTAATAATAATAATAATTCTTGCGAATAAGTCTGATATTGTACTTATAGATCGTTTAGAAAGATGGGCAGTGCTTCTGATATCACCATACTACTGATGTTAACCTCGTTAAAGCTGAGAAAGTTAAACTCTTAACTGAGAATTAAAATAAATATAAAAAAGGTCAAAAAGCCAAAAATGTCCTGTCTATACTTAAAAAAACTTTGAGAAATGCTGGTTTTCTTTATTTATTTATTTTACAAGAACCCTTTAATCATCAATTTTATCTAATATCCATAACACCAGCTCTGCTTAGCTTGGAACTATATGGTGTTGTGTGAATTGTCCAGCATTTTTCTTCTTGAATTAATGACCAAACCCTATCGAAAAGCTAAAGGAAAGCTACCTTCATCCTTGCAGTTGGCTTTGGCTGTTTCCCAGTCGACCTGTTCCAAGTGCAGCTTCGTCCAGCCGTGGACATTTTCATGGTAAATGTAATCCGAATAGCCTGGGCGCTCATTTAACCCTGAAAATTATGAGAATTAGAATTATTTCATTGTTTAAATGCACTTTAAAATGACAAAAGAAGATCACACTAATTCATAAATGCGAAAGTGTGTGTCTATGTTTGTTACCTCTTTACGCTAAAACTACTGAGCGGATTGGGATGAAATTTCGCTTCGATGATGGACTAGACTAGCAATAAAACATGGTGCTTTATGTCCCTTAAATTAGTTCTTGTGGAATAATTTGAAACGTTGTAAAAAAAAATCTACTTTATTTCACGCATTATTGAGGATACTTCTAAACTATGTTTTAGAAAGTACTACTTAGTCTTGACCATCTTTTAAATAAAAAGTATCATTTAAATCGGTTAACACACAAAAATATATGAGACACTTAAAAAAACAGTCGCATCGTACTCTTCCTTTTTAAGTAGTTTGATTTAAATTAATTTTTACAAGAGAACCAACGCGATCGAAGCCGCTCTCATAAAGTTTCCAAAAATAGTACATAAATACAGTATGTTAATGGTAGATAAGTATAAATTTGACTTACCATCGATTGCTGTTGAGTATATCACACACAATATTATAATAATTCGATTAGACATTGTTTTCATTCAAGCTCCCTAAAAACTCTTAAAATAAGAAACTCAGTTGAATTGTTGTTTCGTTCATGGTCAAATAAAATCTGGTCCACGATAAGATAAAAACAACTCATATTATTATTTAAATCTCAATACTCAGCATCTGTCTGTCACTAATTAATTCTGCTTTTATTTATGTGTGTCTGTCCGTAGTTATTTTATGTAATTGTCATTAAGCTTTATTAACAACTAGCGACCCGCACCGGCTTTGCACGGTTTTATTATACGTATAAACCTTCCCCTTGTATCACTCTTTCTATTAAAAAAAACCGCATCAAAATCCGTTGCATAGTTTTAAAGATTTAAGCATACAAAGGGACAGAGAAAGCGACTTTGTTTTATACTATGTAGTGATAGTGAAGAAATTATAATCACATAATAGTAACCAATTGAAATTAGTTGGTATTTACAATAGGTATAAGTAACTCAATTTATTAATAAGGAAAATAACACATAATATACTGTAGCGGCATTATGCTGAGACAGGGACCTTTTTGGCCCCTTATGTAAATAGCCTTGCTCTTCTTCTTACTATTATTATTTTTATTATTTTAGTGTTTCTTATTCTTGATTACTGTATGTGTTATTTATAAGTACGTAAAAGGGCCAAATAAATGTATTTTCTTTCTTTCTTTCTTTCTATAATGTATGCAAATAAACTTAAACTAGTATTTAACATTTCTATCTGCAGACGGTTGCAAACAGTCTAGAGCTAACTCAACTGACCCATACCACCAAGTCGGAAGCGAGTGATATTCATACCTATGGATCAGTTGAGCTATCTCTAGACTAAATTCTATCAAAAATGTTGTCTTGTACAGTACAAAGTACTTATAAAACATGCTCTGCTATAGAGGTAGGGGCGCTTATGTTATTCCAGATTTTTTGTTTAATTTTTCTTTTCATCTAATAAAAACAAATTAAGAGTCATCATAAGCGGAGGGATCTTATTGTAATGAAGTCAGTAAATCAACCATGCGAAATAAAGTCCGTGAAAAATAATGGCCTATTCTTGGTCGCTTAATATCGTGTATCTAACTCACATTTTGATTGCGTCAGCTTCTGAAAAAGTGGTCTCATTTTATGGAAATATTTTTTTTGTGATTTTTTATTTGTTTTAGCGGTGGCAGGAAATTCTTCTGCTTCAACTTTGGGCAAGCAAGTTTCGATTGTGTAAGAAAATTCCGGATCGGTAATCGAACCAGTAACATCCTGCGTCACAGGCGGATTTTCACCCGCAGCGCCACCGAGGTTAAAACAAGAATTTTGTTGTTTAACTATAATAATGAATAATGATGGACAATCCACACAATATCATCTAGCCCCAAGCTAAGCAGAGCTTCTGATAAGGGGTACGAACTAGATGACTGATTTAATTAATACAATAAATGACAAAGGTAAATATTTTTTTTTAACATAGAATATCGAGAACACCAGAAATATTTGCAGATCTTACAAAGATTTTTCCCAAGGCGAGAGTTGAACCCGCAACGTCTGGCGTCACATCATCACATGCGGACCTTCGCTCGCGCGTTACATCGGTCGTCAAGTTTTTAATTTACGTAGTTCATGTGAAACAAAACTAAACTGCGTTGAAAAATCGGCCCAAAAAGTTAATTAAGTAGATTATCTACTAAATTTCTCTATTCTAGGATTCGTTTTTATCTCAGAAAACCCTGTTAAGTACTAGGTAGGTCCAATACCTGCAATAAACCTTCCTAAATATTACTGCGATATCCAAACCTTTGACAAAAATGACCGTTATAAAGATATCCTTTGCGAGCCCTCTGGCGGTCAGCCAATATGTGTACCGATCTTTTTTATTTCCATTAGCTCTTTTTACCAAACTTTTTACAACGTTATTATTTTTGTTTACTATCCCTTTTTTGGTAAATGAGAAAGATTAGAATTACAAGGCAGGTTTATCTACGTAGGGCATAAAGAACTGAATGCCATGACCATAAATTGTCAATGTCAATGACTTGGATCGTGGATGGGTCAGGCTTATTTTTTTGTTTCTTTTCAAAATCCACAGCTTATATAGACTATATATGCCAAGCTAATCTTTTTGTTTAAGGTACAGCCAATAAAAGATTAGGATTTTATTAGTATAACTTTGTAAATACTAGTTGTAATTTTTCTATTCCTTTGCTTGTAATTTTCGTTGTTAAGGCGCAAACTAGAGCCGATGCCCTTGAGAGAATGGGCGCGGCTATCATTTCGCCCCGCACCTTCCCCACATTCCGGGCAGCGCCAGACCCGCTGTCGTCGCGCTGAGAAATAGTCTTCGCGCATAAACCGAAAAAAGGAAAATATTCGTGACAGCGCGGGTGCGGCGGGCGGCGTGGTAAACGAATGGCAGGACGCAAGAAATGCGTATTCGATTCCCACTCCTAGATATTTTTTTACAATATCTGCAAATATTTGTTTCTAGTCTTCTAGTCTAGTCTTGTCTTGTCCTAGTCTTCGGGTTTATTGGTATCACGAACCACGATGGTAAGTAACCTAATCTGGGAACAGAACTCGCTATACTTAGGTATAGTTATGTAATGTGACTCTTGGGTTGATGGTGTTAGTAGCTGCTATCCGCGTTGTAGCTAGATATACCTCCATCAAAAGTAGTCTATAGACTACCTAACTACTTGAAATTTTCATTCACCACTAAAATTAGTTGATGTGGATAATATATAATAAGTGGAATATTCCAATCATTCAATAGTTTGTTCAAATCTATTTAGTAGTTACGACGATAATGATAGATAGATTACCTACCTACGTGGTAAAGCCAGGGTAAAGGTAACAAACATTCACACAAACTTCTCTTATCTAAAATGAATGTTAGTAGGATATCAACGAATAGGTAGGTACTCATAATTCGGGTAGAATGATTTGATCCAATAAATTTCTGATCTACAGGAGAAAGGGCATAATGGAACAAGACAAAAAAATTACGAAAATTAGTAAATTATATCTTTATTTGTTTAGGTTTACAAAATAAGCACTAAGACAAGTCTTTATATTCTCTATTTACCTACTACATTTCGTTTATTTACATTACATTACAAATTTACAAGTCAATATATGGAGGATCGTTATCGACATAAAATTTTGACCTGCACATTTTGCATCGCATTGTAAATTTGGATCGTAATTCTATCTGTTTTTACCAAGTACCTAACTCGATATCTACAAGATGACAAAAAAGGCGATGTACCGTTACCCAGTTTCCTTTACATTTCGAACCCCATTCCCATTTCATTTCAGAAAGTACACGTTCACGTAAGAAACTATTACAGAATTCACATATCCATACTCTATCGATGTGAGATTGAGTTTGAACTTTTTTTGAACTTAGCTGCAGGCAGCGCAGTTCCTAAATATTCTTGGATCGGATCGGAGTAAAATGAGTGGTGTACCTACTGTCTAAAGGATTCGATCCTGAATCACGAGATCCCGGGATCCTGGTCGATTTTCGATCCCAAAAATTTCGGGATTAATTTTCAAATCCCGGGATTGTTTGGATTATTTTTTACAAATCCCGGGATTTTCGGGATTGAGATTTTTTTTTAAAAATAACAAAAAATTAGGCGTGTAAATGTAATGATCATAAATTATAAAATTAAAATTATACCAAGTTCTTTAAAAATAACAAAAAGGAACATCTGATCATTTTGGTAAACATCGGTTTAGTTTTCTTTTTAAATTATGATTGTAATGATTGTAACTGTAATGATTATTCCTAGATTTTTTTTATCAGTAAAAGCTCTTTTTATTACCAAATAATACAATTTATAAAACCATGTACCAGTATACAAAAAAGCACTCTTTTAATAGGTACTCAACCGCCTCTACTGTCACGTCGTGGTAAAATTTACGTAAAATTATTTTTTTTCAACAATCATGACATGCCTTTTTTATTGAAATAATACGTTTAACCGTCATTTAATTTTGTTTTTATTGACTGATAAATTAGTGATCGGATATTTTTCAAATCCCAAAGTTGGGGCGAAGACATGTAGGAGCTTTTAAAACCAACTTTTACAGGAATCCGAAGGAGCACGAATTATAAAATTCAAGCAATTTCTATAAAAAAAAATATATGTCACTTTAATCTGTTGTGTATTTTGTTGGTAATTTTTTTTTGTGGAAATATCGATTTTAGTGAAAAACGAGTCGGAATAAATATGTTTTATATTTGATGTATAAATAAGATTACAACGAAATAAATAACATTCTAGAACATTTTGGAATTCTTCGGAATTTATATGAATTCCCGAATATTCATGTTGTGTCGTATAAAAGAACGTGTCGTTGTAAGTTCATATAAAAGAAAAGCTGCAATACGTGGTGGCTCTTTGATTTTAGTAAAAAATAGTCTTAAATGTAAAGAAAGAAAAGATATTGTAAAACTCACTATTGAGAGGACTATTGAACTTTCTTGTGAGGAACTGGAGCGACATATCATTGTGTGTGTATACCGCCCTCCTGACGCAGATCAGGTTGCTTTTGAATGTACTATGGAAGAAGTTTTGCTGAAGTATTTACTTGTAGGAAGGATCTTATTGTTTGTGGCGACTTTAATATAGATATTTTAGCAAATCCCCTCGCCGACAGATTGCTTAACTTATTCAAGTGCTTTAGTTTACAAAATCTTTTTAATGATCCCACTAGGGTAACCCAAACATCTGCCACCTGTTTAGATAATATTTACTGCAGTCAAACTCCAACCAGCAAAGCAGTAATTAGGCATTTCCAATCAGACCCTTATGGTCAAAGTGTTAATTTTAGCTATGATGATAAAAATATTGTAGAAAAATATACCTGCAGGCCAATAACAGAGAACCGTATCAAGAATTTTCAAAGTAGAGTGGAACTAACAGTATCAAATATACCTTGTTCTGATGACCCCAATGAATTATTTTCCAAACTTTTGAATGTAATACACAAGGAACACAGTGAAGTATTCAAACTTAAAACATGCACAGTGAGAGAAAGGGTCGAGTTTATTGATTGGGCCACTCCGGGTATTTATAGAAGTAGGAATATACTATATGACCTTTATGCTTCTCGAGAAACTATGTTACTTGATCCTGCGTTTCTATTGTATTGTATGTAACCAACTATTCTAAAACATTTAAGAAAGTCTGCAACACAGCAAAATGGCTGTTTTCAAAGAATATTATAATAAAATCATCTAATAAAGTAAAAGCAACATGGAGACTAATAAATAACGAAACAGGTAAATCAAAGCCACGTTAAAAGGAAATAAGGTTAAAAATTAATAATTCAATTCTTATACATGATAAAGATATTGCCAATGCTTTTGATGCATTCTTTTCTACTATTCCTAAAGTTGTTACCCAGTCTCTAAAATCATCAGCATCAATGGCTGTTAAATTTTTAGAACCTTCAGTTGCTAAATGTAATGAGAGCTTTAACTTTAGTTATGTAAATGCTGATTATGTAGTGAAAACCTTTAAATCAATTAACATTAAAAATACTGAGGATCTCTGGGGTTTATCCACCTAAGTATTAAGTTCAATTATTAAGGAAATGGCTCCTTGTTTAGCCTATATTTTCAATAACTTTGTCGACGCAGGAATTTTTCCTGATCTCATGAAATATAATAAGTTAGTTCCTCTTTATAAATCTGGTAGCCACACCGATCCGGCCAATTACAGACCGATTTCAATACTTCCAGCAATGAGTAAAGTTTTTGAAAAAAATATTCTTACCCAGTTAACCTCTCACTTCAATCTTAATAGGTTATTTCATGAAAACCAATTTGGCTTCTCCAAGGGTAGGTCGGCAACGGATGCTGGTACAGTTCTATTAAGGCATATATTGAAGGCCTGGGATAAAGCCAAAAACGCTATTGGTGTATTCTGTGACCTTTCTAAGGCTTTTGACTGTGTTGATCATAGTACATTAATTGAGAAATTAAAACATAAAGAAATTAAGAAAAAGGCTCTGGATCTTATGAAATCATATTTATCTGATAGAGTTCATAAAGTAGATGTTGGTAAAGAAAGATCTACGGGCTCAAATATTGAATGAGGCGTACCCCAAGGTTCAATATTAGGTCCCTTTTTATTTTTAGTAAACGTATATGATCTCCCCTTTCTAGCAAAAGATCTTTGTGATATAGTCTTATTTGCTGATGATACATCACTAATTTTTAGAGTAGACAGAAATAAATATAATTATGACGATGTAAATAATTCGCTTTCACAAATACTAAATTGGTTTACCGCCAATAACCTCTTACTTAATGCTAAAAAAACAAAATGTATAAAATTCATGTTACCCCAAATGTTAGAGAAATCCCAACTCAAATCATCCATCTGAAGCAACTGAACTTTCTATTCGTAGGTTTAAACAGTACATAAAACTAAATCTTATCAAGAAGGCTTTACTCCATAAATGATTACATCAATGACGTTAGTGCTTGGCCAGATGTCGCTCAGTTCCACATCGACAATCATCATCATCATCACCAGCCTATAATAGTCCACTGCTGGACATAGGCCTCTCCTAATGAGCGCCATATATGGCATCATTATGTGGGGGTTATTGCCCATAATCCCCACGCTGGAACACACATCGACAATAGTATTGAATTATTTATAAGGCAAACATGTATTAGACACATAAGTTATACACATGCTAGTGGTTTCTATTTCGCCTCCACTAGTGGACAAAAAAGTGAGGCGAACTGAAAATCAATTATCACATTATTTTTTATATTATTTTGATAATTATGTACCTATAGTATTAAATTTGACTTGTCTAAGTGCTTATTTTGTAAGCCTAAAGAAATAAAGATATTGATTTCTGATTTCTGTCGTCACTCAAAGTTTAGGTAAATAAACGCCTGAATATCCGATCACTGCTGATGACGTTACCATTATGTGGTTATTTAAATTAGTATTTTATATCATCTACCGTAAAAAAGTAGAATAAAAAAAAATTATATTATATTATTAATTATTTGAAAAAAGAAGTAATTGTGGTTTTAATTGATTTTTACTTTGTTTTTGAAAGTAAATAAAAGTTGATTTTCATATATTACTTCGATTTTATTTACCTGTCTACGGATCCCGGGATCGCCTTTCACAAATCCCAAAATCCCGGGATTGAAAATAAAGACCGGGATCGAATCCTCTACTAGTGTCTCACTTCGGAGAGACATAAATCGTTGTGACTAAGTATCTACAGGTATTTACTTATTAGCTTTCAGTCTGCTCGGCTGCCTTTTCACGAAGTGTAGGTACCATACTAGAATTCTGATGAAATTCATGAACATAATTGTCATACTTACATATTTTATTACATCACAGCATACTACTAATATTAGCTAGGTCCTAAGTACTGGATATTTTACCTCTAGCATACTTGGCATTTCCTCTTCAGTTTCAAGTTGCTCAGTCACTGTACATCTGTAAATGAATAATAGTATAAGATATGTAATAAATGAGTAGTAGATAAATAAGAAGTAGGTATTTAGGTAGATACCTACTTACATCTTCGTTCATTTATTTTTACCTGGTACTACGCTGGACGATGGAAAGCGGACACCATAGACTTCCAATATACTATTATAAACTTTGTAGTTCCTTACTTGACATCATTTTCACCGTCCATTGTCTGAATATTTTCTTTCTGATGTATTAGCCTTTTCTTCGATCTCCTATAAAAATACATGATAAATCTAATATTGCTAATAGTAGCAATTGCACAAAATTAGGGAAATAAAATAAACGTAGGTAGGAAGGAAGTAGTTAGGTATACTTACATTATTTCCACCAACTTTTGGGCTTTCAGAGCTCTGGTCTTCTTGAGCTTACTGATTTTCTTTATAATTCACCTACACGTACACACAACAACACTGAGCAGTCAAAGTATATTTAGGGCGAGGGTATTATAGAAGTAACTTAGCACTAAAAGCGTCCTTGCGCGATAAAAATAAATATTTATGTACAGGTGATGTACAGCTTATGTACAGTCGGTTTTCTTATATTTTTACAAACTATTTAAACTAAATAAATAAATAAATATAATGCTGGACAATCCACACAGCACCATCTAGCCCCAAAGTAAGCTACTCAAAGCTTGTGTTATGGGTACTAGATAACTAATATATTTTTAATACAATATATACATAGATAGATATATTTTTTTAGTATACATATTAAACACCCAGACCAACGAAACAAATTCCTACAGATCGTGCACAAATTTGTTCCGAGGCGGGAATCGAACCCGCAACCTCCTGCGTCGCAGGCGGACCTTCGCCCACCGCGCCACATGGGTCGTCTAAAGCGTCCATGCGCGCACAACTTAGAACAAATAAAATCAATTATTAAAAACATAAATTCGACGAGTAAGGTGTGCGAGCACTAGGCAGACAAGCACAACCTCCCCGTACAACAGCCAGCGAGGCACTGCCGCCCGTCGCCCGCGCGACCACTTACGCCCACTAATCCTACGGAAAACTAGAAAAATAATATTTACAAGGTGAAAAACCGTCGCATCGCAAAATCGTACGTACCAATTGAAGACAAAGTTCTTGCCGACATTTAGGTGAAAAAAAAAGTACAAAATTCTAAGTCGTTTAGAAGTAGATACAAATTTAAAGTCCGAAACAGCTGAACTTTGTGAATTTTTTGCACAGGGAAAATGAACACGTAGAACATTTTTGTACGTACCATTTATAGATAAAATGTCAATTAAAGTCATATATTTTTTTCAGCTCATAAAGTTGACTCCTCTATGAGTAGATAGCCTCCAAAAATGACCATTCAGCTACTGTTTGCGCCTTAATAAAGTTTAATACATTATGTATAACTTAAATCAATCACTAAATTATAAATGGGAAAGTTTGGATTGATGGATGAATGTAAGTTACCACTTCACGCTAAAACTTTAACGGATCGGTCTAAAATTTTGCACACAATTAATTCTAGGACTGGAATAAATCGATATTTGTTTAAATTACATGCAGGTAGGTCTATATATGTATATGTATATATCATATATCATACGAATTTTTTTAATATATACCTAATTAAAAAATTTCATATGATATGATTTACATACATATACATATGTATATAAATTATACCTAATATTTGTACGTATCCTATCTGCCAAACTACGTTTGAACAAAATATTGTATTTCAGAAAACAAAGGCTGCTTTTTATCCATTAATTCAGTTCCAGGTAAGTAATTAATAGGGGATCTATCTACCATTTTATTTTTAGGAATATCAGATTTCAGGAAACTTACACGACCAACATTCGACTCTGAAACAAAAGCAGAGTGTACAAAATCCATTGTTTTGATATTTTTATTCTCATCACGTTTAAGGAGAATCTGCGCATGCCTGCAATGGATAACCTCGATCTTAACACACGATCATAGAACGTGAGCGTTTTCATATCTAGAGCTGTTTGAATAAAATCAATGCGGATTTTCTACGAGATCTTCTTGGGGCAGGTAAATAGGCGACAGGATTTCTATGTGTATTTTCCAAGTATCAGTATCAACCTAAGATGATTATCTGTAGAAAGTCAAAAATTTTCTGATTTCTTAAATGGATAAGGATAAATTTTATACTAAAACATATGAAATGGGTATAGTTATTTGTTAAGTATACAAGAGTGCAAGGTTTTAGTACTCTAATTTCCGCATTTAGACTCAATTTGGTCCATTATGCGTATGTTTTGCTAGCATAGCCAGCCTAACTCCGTCCAGAAGCGCAGAATCTTCCTGGGATCTTCACAGGCTTCGCGGAGTGACCTCGGCAAGTTGAGGATTTCAGTTCGTTGTGTTATTACTCTTGCATTCCAGGATTACGTGGGCAGCCGTTTCGTCGTCGCTGAGGCATCCTCTGCAGAGAGGACTGTCCGTCACTCCGATGGTAAATAAGTGTTTATTTAGTGGGCAGTGTCCTGTTAGTGTTCCCACCAAGATACGTATATCCAATCTATTTAGGTAAAGTAAGCGTTTTGTTAGCTTTGGTGATATCGATGGAAGCGCCTCTCTGGCTTGTCTGCAGTCAAGCAGGCGTATCCAACGTTCGTTATGCATCTCCCTGGTTCTGAGCTTAGTCCATGTCTGGATTAGAGAGAATGGCAGAGGTAGGAAGGGCACCGGTCCTTCTGTGATCGTTTCCGATCCCCTCCGTGCCAATTCATCCGCGGCGTCATTTCCTAGAGATCCGCTATGTCCCTTGATCCACTGAAGGATGGTCCTGTTCTTGGTGGATATCCTTTCTAATGCTAAGTGACATTCGTACACGAGCTTAGAGTTACAGTTTTTGCCTTCAAGGGCTCTGAGTATGGCAGCGCTATCAGAGAGAATACGTACGCCTTGTCCGTTGATTCCTCTATTATGTATAGCTGTAGCTGCCTGGGTTATTGCTACGCATTCACATTGGAATATGGAGCTGTGTTCTCCTAACGTTATTGATATGATAATGTTGAGGTTCATTGAGTGAACCCTGGCTCCCGTCCCTGTTAAGGTTTTGGAACCATCTGTGTAGATTCTAACTTCATGGGTTCCAGACTCATCCTTTGTGTCCTCAAGAGTGCAATAGTACATTGTTACCCAAAGGTTGAAAGTAACTTATTTAGTCCCGAGACATAGTTCGAGGAACTAAATAAGTTACTTCACCTGAGGTAAACACTGTGCTTTTCAATACGAATACAAGGAAATATAAATAAAAAAATGAGAAAGTATTAATCAAATTGCCGCAATTTTTATTATTATTTATTAGTCCATCTAGGACGAAAAGCCATACTGCCTTGTCTTTCGTATTTTTTGAATTCAGTGAATTGTCGCTAAGGTAATTTTTTTTTAGCTTCAGCATTTATTCTGCCATTATCATGCTGCGTTGCTGTCAGTTGAAAACGATTCTTCCTGGGCGAAAAAGTATCACTTTCAACCCGCTCTTCAGGCATGTTTGGACCTACTTTCCGAGTATGAGTAATGAAAAGTTGCTTTTTGACCGCGTACTCAATTTTTATGATCGAGCAAGCGAAGGATTTAAAATAAGAATCCTAGGCGTTAGCGAGGAAATCAAAGGAACACTCGAGTCAACACGTAACTTTTCATCCCACCTCAGCGAGAAATGAATAAAATTTACTACAATTACAAGCGTGATTACAAGATACTTTTATTTTGGTTCAGTACTACAATATGATAGGTCAGTAAAACAGAAAAGCAAATTTAAAAAAGTTACTCAACCTTGTGATGCTATCCAAAAACGGTCATTGGCGAAATTGCGTCAAACCAGACGCAGAGCCATAATCAAGAAGTCAAAAGTCAGTAGATATTAAAAAAAACTTCCGAGTCGGAGTTTTTAACAAATTAAAAAGGTTTGTGACAAATTGGGCACTATGAAGGTAGAAGTAAATAGGTTGAACGATGTTTTGAATTCACAAACTTAGTGCACACGATGTTCTAAATTCAATTCATGTAATCCTCTAGCGGATAAAAATGGCTTTTGCACTCAGATATCGAATGGGAAAAGACTCTTTCTGAGTTTGGGGTATGAAAAACAGGGCCCGAATTCCACTTAATAAATCGGTTCACCATTTCAATAGTTTGGTATCAAAATGTCAGTGTTAAACTCTTTTTGATATTCTACTAAGTAGCACAAAGTTTTTGAGGTTCATTCATAGCTGTGACGATGACCTTTATAACTACCAATTTGAAATTCAAATTATTATAAAATCTCTTCAATCGCAAAAATAGTAGAATACCCCAAATGCACAAACGTCATTTAGCCATCTTAATAGTATGGCGCTATTGAGACCTTTGTTTTGAAATTAGTGGAATTCTGACCTAGGTAGATTACACGAAGAGGCTACTTCACTACGGTCTAATAATGAAAAGAACAAAAACACACACAGGTAAAGAGGGTATTAAGCTCATAAGCAGGTGGATAGCGAGTGAACGCATGTCTAATGGTGGTCCAGACTAAACGAACGAGAGCGAATGAAGGCTAACAACAGAACGCGAAGGAACCAGTATGGACATCGTGCTCCGTCGCCAGCTTTCGCTGGGCTTCACATGCGTTCGTTTAGTGTAGCAACATCATATAAAGCGAGTGAACGTGAGGTACCGATCGTGGAATCCCACTCGTTCGCTTCTTCTGCAGGGATATTTTAATTCATCGGAAAAGACTTCGGGTTAGATATCGGTAACTTTTGACGATGAACGCTATTTTAAACAATATTCGATTCGAAAACTTTTTCCATTTGAATTTGGATCCTTAGTTCTTTAGTCAAAATAGCGTTCTAAAGATCTGACGGAAACGAGTCGAATGAATTAAGCTAGGTTCATATTTCTGTGTTGGGGTGTGTTGTGGCGCGATAGAACGCTATCGCTCTCATAGATTTAGTATGACTAGATTCACATCAATGTGTTGCATTGTGTTGTGGCGGCGTGTGTCGTGGCGGCAACCGCTCGGAGCCCGGTCGCGCCAGAGAGGTGGTGGGGGATCTGTCGCGACACAACACGCTACACCAATGTGTATCTGCCATTAAAATAAACTTACTGGACCCACCATAAGGGCTTTGGCTCAGCTTGCTGTTCTAACAAATATAAGTTTACTCGCTTTTACTTCCTCTAGGTAAATACTAGAAAAAACACGACACTTGTTTAGCAGTTTCAAAGTTCTAAGACTTCTGTGTCTCGTTTAAATAACTTTATCTACTAGTTTATAAAATGAATTAAAACTCTTAACTTCTAAGGAATTGAAAGGAAATCGGCATAGCGGAACGAGAAATAAGGAAAGTATCCACCGAACTTAACTTGATTCTTGGAGACAAAGTACAACCTAAACGAAATACCGATAGATCAGAATCTATGTAATGTAATAGACAGAAAGCAACCCGTTTATTATCATACTTTTTCTATTTTATACATCAATTCACCGAAACCTTTGTCTTCAAACAGTTCCTTAACTAATCCTTCACTCAAACTAGACGTAGTAGGGTGCCTGAAGCTTTCCGAAAAACTATACTCGAGTTTGGTATTATTATTCGTAATTACACTGTAAAACAACCTCAGAACGAAGAAGAAAAATAATGAATGAATGAACACTTCGGTATTTATTGTATTCAAGGGCCGCCAGTTTAAAGAATAAAAAAATTATCTGTTCATAATTGTATGTTTTATTGTGAAGTAGTCTAAGTTACTTTTCTTTATTTATGTGTGGGTGTCGTATAGTCTAATAAATAATGTTCTTTCTCTCTTTCTTTCTTCTTCTTAAATAATTTATTCTTGTTCTACCTGTAGGTAGGTAAATCCTCTTCTTTTTTAATAGAGTAGGTAAATAAAATCTTCACTACTTTGGTAGGTACAGGCCTTGGTTGTTGGAAGATGCGCGTCTAAGTTGTTCCTAGTTTATTTTAAATTGGAAATGAATCTTTATATTGAAAGGTATGGCTTCAATTACGAACTCTCTTGAATCTTTTTTTTTTCTTTGTTGAATCTGCTTAGCAGGTATTTTACCGACAATATCTGAAGGCAAAGCGTATTATTATGTCTAGGGTAGAATATAGAAAATAACATCACAAAGTAATACATTGCGTATATTATCAAACTTTTAGGATTTGACTTTAAATATTTTACACATTCGATAATCTAGTCAACAAATGCCGTGTATTAACAAAACAATCAAATTTTCAACAAGTTAGATAATGTAAGTTGTATGTAGTATTATGTATGACTTATCACTACTTGCATAATAACATAAACATTAAAAATTTTATAAAAGGAACAGTCTAAGCCTACAAAAAATGATCTTCTTTTTACCATAAGTAATATTATTCATTCTCAAGATATTATATCTTCATCTTCTATTTCACCTGGAGAAGCTTGAGGTCCTGGTATAATAGTAGCCATTTTCTCACACAAATGAGCATGTGGTAGCTGACACCAGCAATCAGAGAGACGTCCTGCAGAGTCCAAGGCACCACAGGTTTGTCTGACCCCTTTCACGTAGTCTGGCCAATCTGACTTCCTGTTCGCTGGTTTACCTTCCCCCCAAACAGCATAGCCAGTTTCCTCTAGGGTCTTACCTGAAACCAATTTAATTTTTATTTTATTTATTTATTTAACTCGGATTAATTGCAATTGCACCTCTGAAAACTATACTCTCAGCCTCACTAATAAAAATAGAATTTAAAATAGAAACAGAAGGCTTATAATAGATATTCATGAATAAAATCATTACTATACTACATAAGTATGAACACAATTTTTTTCGTCGACAATTTCGTATTTACTTAATAAATTAATAAAACTAATATTTAACCTAGAAAACAGTAAATAATAATTAAAAGTAAAACGAATCATTTGCAAAAGAAGTTGAGAGTCATGCATCGCCTTGCCCTGTGAACGATGGTATTGAAAGGGTCAATGTTACACATCCTGCTGAAATCATTGACAGTTCTACACGCTCGCACTATAAATGAATTACATATGTCTATAATTGGTACCAACATGTTCGAAATGCAGTAGGGGGTTGTGACTAGAGGATTCGATTCCGGGATCCCGGGATTCGGGATCCCGGGATCCCGGCCCATTTTCGATCCCGAAAATTTCGGGATTATTTTTTCCAAATCCCGGGATTTTCGGGATTGAGAAAAATACTATAATAATCGTTTAAAATAATAAAAAATGAAGCAATTAATTTAAGAAACACAACACAATATTATAAACTTAAAATTATACCAATTGCTTATCGCCACCATTAAAAATAACAAAAATCTGATCATGTCGGTTGACATCGGTTTAGTTCTATTTTTAAATTATGATTAATGAAAACAGGAATTATTATTCCTGCATTTTGTTATCAGAAAACGCACTTTTTATTTACAAATAATACCATTTAAAATACCATGTAACTGTTCACAAAAAAGCATCCCTTATACAAGTAATCAATCGCATCCTCGGTCGCATCGTGGTCAAAATTCATCTAAAATATTTTTGTCGATAATCACGATTTGCTTTTTAGTTAAAACAATACGTTTATTGATCATTAAACTTTGTTTTTACTGACTGATAACTAGGGATTAGATATTCGGTTGCTTATTTACCTAAAGGTGGGGGAAAGACACAAAAAAGAGCTTTTAAAACCAACTTTTTCAGGAATCCTGATGAATTACCACTAGAGGATTCGATTCCGGGATCCCGGGATTCGGGATCCCGGGATCCCGGCCCATTTTCGATCCCGAAAATTTCGGGATTATTTTTTCCAAATCCCGGGATTTTCGGGATTGAGAAAAATACTATAATAATCGTTTAAAATAATAAAAAATGAAGCAATTAATTTAAGAAACACAACACAATATTATAAACTTAAAATTATACCAATTGCTTATCGCCACCATTAAAAATAACAAAAATCTGATCATGTCGGTTGACATCGGTTTAGTTCTATTTTTAAATTATGATTAATGAAAACAGGAATTATTATTCCTGCATTTTGTTATCAAAAAACGCACTTTTTATTTACAAATAATACCATTTAAAATACCATGTAACTGTTCACAAAAAAGCATCCCTTATACAAGTAATCAATCGCATCCTCGGTCGCATCGTGGTCAAAATTCATCTAAAATATTTTTGTCGATAATCACGATTTGCTTTTTAGTTAAAACAATACGTTTATTGATCATTAAACTTTGTTTTTACTGACTGATAACTAGGGATTAGATATTCGGTTGCTTATTTACCTAAAGGTGGGGGAAAGACACAAAAAAGAGCTTTTAAAACCAACTTTTTCAGGAATCCTGATGAATTACCACTAATTCTAAACTTCCAGAAATTTCTAAAATAATGATGTTTTTTCGCCGGAATCTTTTTTATAAACAAAATAAAAGACACTTTTATTCTATTGCGTATTTCACTAAAGACATAATATAGGATTTTTTTTGGAATTTCGTAAATAAAAATCATTACTGCTCCGGAAATATCCATTTAAGTGAAAAACGCGTCATAAAAAGTGTGTTTTATTGTGTTTGATTGACCTGTAAATAAAATGCCAGCGAAAATAAATAACACTCGATATTTTGGGATTCTTCGGAATTTATATGAATTCCCTAAAAAGATTTAGAGTTGTTTGGTTTTAATAGCTCACGTTGTGTCGTCGCTCAAAGTTAAGGTAAATAAGCGCCCGAATATCCGATCACTGCCGATAACGTTACCATTATGTGGTTAATTAAATTAGTATTTTGTACGTATCTACCGAGGAAAAGTAAACATTAAACATTAAAATTTTTGTATAAGGTGCAGAGGGGCAATTCTGTATAAAAGAAATCAGTAAAAATTTTAAACAATCGTTGTATTCTCCGTGATTGAGTTTCGTCAATTCTGGCAAATCCGACTTCTTCTTAATAGTGTTCATATATAAGAAAATGCTTCTATTTTGGTCAACGAATTAGCATTGCCATTCAACGTGGCAATGCTGCCAGCATTCTGGGTACTCTGCCTTCTGGTGACGACTTAGATTTTTAAGAGTTTGTTATAATTGTATATACTAGTGAGTTATGGAATTATTAAGGTACCTAAATAAATAAATTTTTCGTCTTATAGTTACGCTTAGAAAATGCTGAAATTAATGGTGAACTATATAACTAATTTGACAAAAAAATAAAAGTAAAATGCCCGAATTGCCCCTCAGCGGGGCTTTTCTGGCAGGTGGTAATATTATTTGATCCTATGATGCTATAATAGTAAGACTGGAAGCTTTACAAACTGGACAAGTCAGTACATCCAAATTTGAGTCTTCTAAACTCCTGAGAGGGTTCAGTTTCTAGAAAAAAGATTTAAAAGATTTTTTATTTTTTCACGCGGGTTAATTCGGGCACCACTTTTTAGTCTCCCATATATGCTAATGTTGAGGCTCTGACTATCGACATCGATAATAACGAACTCGGTAAAAGAAGTGGATATTAATTATGAGTTTTTGAAAGTACGAAGGAAAGAATTGTTGTTTTCATGTTAAGTAAAAACAACAAGTTTTTTTCCATTAATTTACTTATTTAGGTAGGTAGTAAAAGCATACTTTATTATATTAACTGAATATTCAGATAAAGGACACTTAGACAAATTAAACTTTGTCAATCACATAAAGTCCTAAATTGTCAGTATTTTTCTCAGTTGCCACGAGCTTGAATTTTCATATCGACATTTACTTCAATGCTTTGGACATCACTGGTTTTTTACAACTTCATATAAAAACAGTCGGGCAATTTGGGCAGCCAACTCCGAAAAAATAACCTCCGATCACAATTTTGTGGGGCAATCATACCAGGCTCGATAACTTATGAAAAACAAAGATTAGGAACGAAACAGTTACATTAAAATAATTTCCAGTTTAAAACAAGTATAATTAATTGCCTTGTCAAATCAGCAAAAAACCCGCGAAAACCACTAAATTCTGTAAAATTTGAAGACCTTGTCACAGGTGTCAAAATGTCGACTGACAAAATGATGTTGTATATCGATCAGTTAACGCGGTAGCAAATTAGCAATTTCTTCTATAGGTGATTGAATTAACCGGTTGTTGCTCTACCCGAACATAGAGGTCTCTCTTGAGTAAATGCTAAAGAACCAAAAATATGACTGTGTGCCATAATAATCCCCCTGCCATAATTGCTCCTCTGCACCTTAATTAACTGAATAAATAAGTTTTTGTAATTTTAATTGATTATTACTTTGTTTTTGAAAGTAAATGGAAGCTGATTTTCATATATTACTTTGATATTCTTACTTCGTCTACGATCCCGGGATTATCCCGGGATCCCGGGATCGCGTTTCACCAATCCCGAAATCCCGGGATTGAAAATAAAGACCGGGATCGAATCCTCTAGTTGTGACTCTGCTTAAGCGGTACAATGAAGTATAATTTGCCAAGAAGTTCAGGACAGTCAAATAAGGAGTGTTATTTCTTACTCTGACTTATGTAAATAGAAGAAGACAGAGTGAGAAATTACAATACAAAATTGACTGTATTTTAGATAATGTAATAAAGTAATATTTGACGACCGATGTAGCGTAGCGGGCGAAAGACATTCTGTGACGCAGGAGGTTGCGGGTTCGATTCGCGCCTTGGGACAAATGTTTGTACGCACTGCAAGTATTTGTTACGGGGTTTTGAGCGTTTCCTATTAAAATATCTATCTTTGTAATCGTATTGTATTTAATACTAGTAGCGCCCCGCAGCTTCGCACGCATGGAAATTTATTTGACAAATTTCAGAAGTTTTTGCACGCCTCCTAGGGTTAGTTTCGTAAAAATAAAAAAAACGTAAGTATCTAATTATTTACTTTGCAGTTTATTTACACCGAGTATTGAGTGATGCAATCCAAGGAAAAATAATTTTCCATACAAACTTTACCATCCTATTTAACCACCTCAGAGGTTAAAATTTCCAAATTTTAATATCCATTTCCGTCTTATTCTAGGCATGAAACTTTCTACATACCAATAAAATAAGTAGTTATGGAGATTACTTATAACAAACATTCACACAGACTTTCTCATTTATTATAATAGCAAGATATATCATCTAGTACCCCCCTTAGCTTCGGGCTAAATATGTTTTACGTACCTATTGTTCAATAGTTTTATTATGAATTTATATTTATTTATTTATAAATGTGAATTCTGGGTGGTTTCTATTTATAATTAAACACAATATAATTGTATTCGCAATGTATTGTATTAAATACGTCGCAGATCGCTGCATTTATAGGCCTTAATTCTATTTCATACTAGCGAGCCTTCGTTGTGATAACATGCATTTCATAGTCAAGAGTAATGATAACTTCTTGATTAGGTATTCGGTCTCTTTGCTATATAGGCGGCCAGGCCATAGAACATGTGATTCAAAGACAACAGAATGTTGATGGAAAAATGTCATACAAAGAAAATGAATTACTTTGGTTGCAATAATGACAGTGAACTTCCCTTGGATTTTCCAAATTATTATTCTGAGTTGAATCACATTATTATCGTAGCTACGCTTTGTTATTTCATACGCTCGTGCACTGCATTAGTCCAGTAAAGATTGGTGTACCGGATAACACCTTGAGTGCGCTTTCCTGACAAAACCACATAGATGCTCGGTGATCCGGTTTTATGGAGATGATCATGAATCCTCTTTTCCCTCTAATTGCGACAAATATATCAGTTATCTAGTACCCATAACAAAAGCTCTGCTTCGCTCGTGGCAAGATGATGCGGTTTGAATTGTCCAGTGCATGTGTACCTATGTATTTACCTTCTATAGTCTTCCAAATTCCAATCGACGGTTCATGAAAGCCGACAAACGTATCATTTCCACATAAAACGTCGGCGAAATATCTGTGTGATTTATAAAGAAACCTTAAGAACTTTGCCTCTTCAGCGCTGTTGATGACAGCTAGATCTCCCCCCTCTTTCTGACAGCTCTCGCGAGATTTGTTCCAAGTCTTTCCGTATATGTTTAACTTGTAGCAGTGTCCGGTGCGAGGATCGAGTTCGTAATCTGCAAATATAAGAATTTATATTTACAACCCTAGATACGTTGGGTTTCGAGGCATTCTGAAGAATATCTGAGTGTCTGCGATGCGAAGCATGACCAGAGAGCTAGTGAGTTGGTATCTGGCGCAGTGCATTATTATTGCCATGCCATGGGGTAATAGAGCTAGCGTTTTGGGACGCGACTGGTATTGATATGGATCAGCTTAATTGTTTCAATTTTTTATACTAGTTTTAATTTGTAACTGCAAATTGGTATTGTAGCTAAGTTTTTATTAATGACTTCCAAAAAAGAGGTGCGATATTCGATTTCTTGTGATCTTTTTGCGGAATTGAAGTCAACTTTAAAGTTTTTTTAACACGTCAATGTTTTAAGTCGTGACCGCCGATATCTCCAACAATTCTGAGACTGTATCTAATCTCAAAATAACTAGATGACAATATGACGTCTCGATACTATAGCAGCATACTACGAACGAAGGTAGGCACCATTATCGTCAAACCTAACTCAGGGCTCTGAATAGACTAGCAGTCGTCAAGACTATGTTCCTTTCTACCTACCTTTTCCATGCGTCACATGGTCTTTATCGCCACAATGGTATTTCGCAAAGGGAGCGTAGCATATGAAAGCAAACTGTTGTTGGCAGGCCGTTTGCTGAAGAGATCCGTCTGGCTTGAAGACTATGCAGCGCGTGGCCACTTCCTTGTAATATTTCAGGTTTCCTGTAATCAAATAGTTAAATACCTGTAATTAATAAGTTCAAATAAGCTGGTGTGTCTCTGGATTCATTAACCTGGTTTCGATTCCCTACGTATACCCGCTGTATCGTCTTTTTGAAAATGGAATTCCCTCGCTATTATTTCCCCCCGTTTCTACTCAATAAATCGGTACAGTTAATAACAAAATAAAATAACTAAAGTTCTCAGACAGTGAGTGATGAAATACCTACGACCGGTAATTTTATAAACAAAAACAATTGACACTTTTATTTAAGTAAATAAATCGATGACTTATTAATTTCAGAATCGTTTAATTACGTGAGATAGAGTAGGTTAGTTAGGTAGTCTAACTTAAAATAATTTTAGGTCCTAAGTCAAAATGATCTATGTAACAACAGTTACAGGTACAAGCACGCACCAATTTATATAATTATTTTTTAATTTCTGTATGTCATAACTATAAGGAAGAGCAGGGTTCTCTAACACGCATATATTATGAATATATATGCTTAAAAGTTTGCCCTAACCCATGTTATTTCAAATTCATTTTCATTCTCAAATAAATGCTTATTGATAAACTAACCAGCATTATCATCCAGGAAACCTCCGTAGGGATATGTCACTTGACCTCCAGAGTGTACCGCTAGCAACGAGCCATCTGTATTATTTGACTGTACCAACTTAAAAGCAGCTTTTTTAAACTCTTCGTCCCACGGAAAGATTAGTGATGCGCCTGAAAATATACATATATTTAAGAATGGTTTGCTAGTTTGTGTAAAAACAATATAAGTTACAGGAATAACAGAAAAATAAAGTTTAATAATGGCCGTCCCGGCTATATTGTATAAAAGCTAATGCAATCATAAAAATTAATAGCAATTGAAAGGAAAGTTAGTAAAATAACAAAAACATCAGCTCGTTTTGGTGCCGGATTTGATTTATCAGCATTATATATTCAAGCAATCCATAATTCGTCAAAGGATTTTTATGTTTTATACTACATGTAGAGTTAGGAAAATTTTCTTTCTTCAAAAAATGACCAAACATTATCTAGAAAATTCTATGGAATTTTATTTCTCATCAATTTCTAACGTGTTATGTTATTTCTGTAAATTCAGGATTTGTTTCATTATAATTATGTTAAAGGACAAAAAGTTTTTACTCCGATTCCATGATATCGGCCTCTATAGTTCTCGGAACTAATTTGAAAAAAGAACACGTGAAAATCGTGCGAGCAGCGCCCAGTTTCCGGTTATTTGAGTTTATAATAATTTGTCTTCTGTGATTTTTAGTTTTTAATCGAGTGATTTTGACCATTCTAAATCGATGACTTTTCTCGCAGGTGTAGTAAGTAATAAATCACTGTATATACATACACTCAGTTACATTTCGATTTTAAATACCGGTTGGTGTTGGAATGTTTTTTAAACCATTTTACATGTCCATACATTTACAATGTTCTGGCAAAACCAGAACTTTTCACCTTTCCATTTGTAACTTGCGAATCGAAAACTTTCCTGTTTTATTTTTTGAATTTTCATACCCACCTTTCAACAGATAAAACATATATGTAATATAACTTTTTCGGTGAACTTACCTTCAAATTGACATTTTTCCTTAGCTGTCTCAAAATCAGCGGGCTCAGTGTGAAGCTTCAACCAGCCCTTGATTTTTGAACAGCGGTTGTAACCTGGGTATCCTTCTCTGTCTTGTCCTGGAAAACACATTTTCTAAAAAATAATAAGGCAGAACCACACACTGCATCATCTGACACCAAGTTAAACAGAGCTTTTACGCATACACGTATGTTTTGTGTGTTATATAACTGGTAATATATTTAATACACTACATATTACAAAGATATTTTTTTATACATATAAAAAACCTGTAACTTATGAACGTGAGTGTACAGCAAGTTTTCGTCAATAAGTTTATTTGTAAGAATTTATCGCGAAGGAATTATATGGGACATTTTATAGATTGCATGTACAAGTACGGGTAAAAAGGTTTGTTATCCGACGAATTTTAATTTATTTTTTAATGCAATGCACTAATTTTTAGTACCTAATTAATTACATATACTTACTTAGTTTATATTTATAATTTTACTTTTGTAATAATTTTTATTTAGGTTTGTTTAATGTGTACACAAGAATCAGCAACGCACCACTCCTTTTGTCGTAACGTTACATGCCCTTGGCCTTCACTGAAAACCAGCGCTGGGTGGACACACCGCAGTGTTCATCCAGCACGATGCTGAGTGGAGGCCATATTTGTCATAAATTCTACTGTGCACAATAAAACTGTTTGGTATCTTTAGTTTATATATATTATTAGTCCTAAGTTGTGTATGGTAGTTTTTAAGCAAATAAAAACATCCCTCTCTCTCTTTTAGACTCACCCAATTCATGCACGTCGCAGTCGAATTTGGGCGCCAGTGCAAAGCACACGTATGGGTGTTCTTGATTACAGTCTACAGAGACCGTTGTACTGTTTTGGGCGATGAAAACCTTGCAGTTGGTATCTGTAAAGTTCAAATTAGAATATAGTACTTAATCTATCTAAAAAACTAAGCTATAAGGGCAAAGGTGGTATTTCCCGAAATGTAATTGTTTACCAAAGAAAATAGAATCATCGATTTACATAGAACTTTTAGATTTTTTTGAGTTTCAAAAACCACTCAACTGATTTTGATAAAATTTTATAGCACCTTGGAAATATAAACGTTTGAAATAAAAATTAATTTTGAATCGGTTCAACTATCCCTTAGTAATCGGTGAAACCACATAAAAACGATTCCGACGAATTGAGTCGAAAGTCGGTTAAAAACAAGGAACATTATATACCCTAGGCAGGGTTAAAAATGGAATGACAACTAACCTGCAGAGTAAAATGTCTTCGCTCCGATGTACAGAATATTTATAGATTTTTTCGAGTCCTCTATTATGGTTTTCAGAACGTCATACAGTTTTTTCGAAGATGATGATATCAAAACTGCACCTGAAAATAATAATTAACAAATCATCACTTAGTACGGTAAAGAATATTTAAATATTACTGGCAACACTAAAATTACACTTATTCGGGGAATATTGTTTATTTGGCACATGACAATTATAAAAAAAATTAGGTACTAAAAGGGTTTATTTCGCAAAAAAATATGACACAGGCGGGAATGGAACCAGCAGCTGTTACACCCTGCATGACAATGGCTGCCAATGAGGCGTAGGTCGGAATTCCCAAATAGAAATTAACTTTATTTATCTAGAACTTAGAAGATGACAGGGATATTTCGCAGAAGAAAAAAGGTTTTTATTACAATGTCATGTGTCAAACTATCATGGTCAATGACATTAGCAGAATAGTGTCAAATCTGACGCAGAGCCATAACAGATAATAAGAAGTCAAACCATTTTAATTTTACACCGTGATCTTTTTCAGTCTTATCGAACTTTTTTAAACTTCGAATTATGAAATCTATGAAAACGGTTCATTCCACCCATTTCAATCAGAAAGACGAAAGGTTTTTTAGTTATAGAAACTTGTAAACATACCTTCCTTTTGACAATTTTGGGATGCTGTTATCCATTTAGCTGGTTTTTCATGTAACTTTGTCCAACCATAAAGATTTTTTTGGAATTTGTATTCAGGATAACCATTTCGTTCAATGCCTGAAAATTATAGACATAAAATTTTCTTTTGTACAATTTTATTTATATGTTTCTATTACAATAAAGTGTTCATTCATTCATTCACAGAACCTACTCATACAACAAAAAATCAGACATGTAGGTATACATGTACCTATGCTCTATAAATAGTACGAAAATATATTATATAGTACGAAAATCAATTGTGAAGATATTTGTGCGAATCTAAAACTTAAGGCGCAAACAGTAGCTGAATGGTCATTTTTGGAGGCTATCTACTCATAGAGGAGTCAACTTTATGAGCTGAAAAAAATATATGACTTTAATTGACATTTTATCTATAAATGGAACGTACAAAAATGTTCTACGTGTTCATTTTCCCTGTGAAAAAAATTCACAAAGTTCAGCTGTTTCGGACTTTAAATTTGTATCTACTTCTAAACGACTTAGAATTTTGTACTTTTTTTTTCACCTAAATGTCGGCAAGAACTTTGTCTTCAATTGGTACGTACGATTTTGCGATGCGACGGTTTTTCACCTTGTAAATATTATTTTTCTAGTTTTCCGTAGGATTAGTGGGCGTAAGTGGTCGCGCGGGCGACGGGCGGCAGTGCCTCGCTGGCTGTTGTACGGGGAGGTTGTGCTTGTCTGCCTAGTGCTCGCACACCTTACTCGTCGAATTTATGTTTTTAATAATTGATTTTATTTGTTCTAAGTTGTGCGCGCATGGACGCTTTAGACGACCCATGTGGCGCGGTGGGCGAAGGTCCGCCTGCGACGCAGGAAGTTGCGGGTTCGATTCCCGCCTCGGAACAAATTTGTGCACGATCTGTAGGAATTTGTTTCGTTGGTCTGGGTGTTTAATATGTATACTAAAAAAATATATCTATCTATGTATATATTGTATTAAAAATATATTAGTTATCTAGTACCCATAACACAAGCTTTGAGTAGCTTAATTTGGGGCTAGATGGTGCTGTGTGGATTGTCCAGCATTATATTTATTTATTTATTTAGTTTAAATAGTTTGTAAAAATATAAGAAAACCGACTGTACATAAGCTGTACATCACCTGTACATAAATATTTATTTTTATCGCGCAAGGACGCTTTTAGTGCTAAGTTACTTTTATAATACCCTCGCCCTAAATATACTTTGACTGCTCAGTGTTGTTGTGTGTACGTGTAGGTGAATTATAAAGAAAATCAGTAAGCTCAAGAAGACCAGAGCTCTGAAAGCCCAAAAGTTGGTGGAAATAATGTAAGTATACCTAACTACTTCCTTCCTACCTACGTTTATTTTATTTCCCTAATTTTGTGCAATTGCTACTATTAGCAATATTAGATTTATCATGTATTTTTATAGGAGATCGAAGAAAAGGCTAATCCATCAGAAAGAAAATATTCAGACAATGGACGGTGAAAATGATGTCAAGTAAGGAACTACAAAGTTTATAATAGTATATTGGAAGTCTATGGTGTCCGCTTTCCATCGTCCAGCGTAGTACCAGGTAAAAATAAATGAACGAAGATGTAAGTAGGTATCTACCTAAATACCTACTTCTTATTTATCTACTACTCATTTATTACATATCTTATACTATTATTCATTTACAGATGTACAGTGACTGAGCAACTTGAAACTGAAGAGGAAATGCCATGTATGCTAGAGGTAAAAATATCCAGTACTTAGGACCTAGCTAATATTAGTAGTATGCTGTGATGTAATAAAATATGTAAGTATGACAATTATGTTCATGAATTTCATCAGAATTCTAGTATGGTACCTACACTTCGTGAAAAGGCAGCCGAGCAGACTGAAAGCTAATAAGTAAATACCTGTAGATACTTAGTCACAACGATTTATGTCTCTCCGAAGTGAGACACTAGTAGAGGATTCGATCCCGGTCTTTATTTTCAATCCCGGGATTTTGGGATTTGTGAAAGGCGATCCCGGGATCCGTAGACAGGTAAATAAAATCGAAGTTAGAAAATCAACTTTTATTTACTTTCAAAAACAAAGTAAAAATCAATTAAAACCACAATTACTTCTTTTTTCAAATAATTAATAATATAATATATGACGGCGCATACGTCAAATTCGGAGTGACAGTAACGCTCCAGTGAAACGTCAGGTGGCGCTGGTGGCGAGGATGGGCTTGCGAGGGTTTTCGAAAAAAAGAAGATGGCTCGCGGGTCGCCGCCGCACCGGTCACAACCCGACGGATCACTTTGAATCTAAATAATCGGAACTCTCTTTATCGTTATTTGCTCGGACAATTACCCTGTTATTGTGATTTTGCATGTTTGAGAAGTTATTTGTGTGTTTACTTATATTCCTTGTAATTTGTGTGATTTACTGTGTTCTTTGAGATTATAACTCTTTGTGAAAACATCATAGTGTTTTGTGACTGAACGCCCACAACGATTACCCATGTCTGATGCTGGAGAAGAATCACTTCAGGCTTCATCAGAAGTGGGGGATAGTGACCCAAAGTCATTGGAAAGAAATGAATTGGATGAGACCAATGTCATAGACATGGAGACCTTACTTACACGATTATTAGCTATGAAACAAGCACCGGCAGTGAGTAATTCGTGTAATCTTCTACAATTCAACCCAGACGACCCAGATGCGGATGTTTTAGGGTGGTGCAATATTACAGAAATGATTGTGAACAGTAAAAATCTTGAAGGAATTGATTTACTCATGGCTTTGACAAGTGCACTGAAAGGTCGAGCAGCTACATGCCTATCTAAGATTAATGTTAGCAACTTTACATGGGCTTTGGTCAAGCAGACTTTGATAGCCAAGTTTTCTCAACCGAAGCTTGTTCAAGATTATTTTGATGACATTTTGAGATTCCAAATAGGCGGGAAAGAAACAGCCTCAGAATCTGCTATCCGTTTGTGGCACCTTGTTGAACAAATACCCTATACTGTGATGTCTGAAGAAGTGATAACAGGATTTGTGATCTCTGTGCTATCCCAGAAAGATAACTCAATCCGTCGAGAAATAGGGGCTACTAAAGTAACAACAAGAGCTCAGTTATTCCGCATTATGAGTGGCATTGCACCCAAGCGACATTCTATTGAGAAGGAGAATTATGAACCCGAAACCAAACGAGCTCGCATGTCATTTTCTGGCAGATGCCATTACTGTGGACTTATAGGGCACCGTATAAGTGAATGCAAAAAAATCAAGCGTGAAGCATTTGATACCACAACCCAGGAAAATAGATCAGCTGGCTCATCACTCAATATAGACAAAAAAAAAGTGATCTGCTTCATATGCCATCAGCCGGGGCATATTGCAACTGCTTGTCCCGAACGAAGGAAAGTTGGTGGAGCTATGGTCAAGGAGGTTCAACAATGTGAGCACCACTCCTCTAGAGGAACCTTACAGACAACATCCGGTGAGTCGGTCCCCTTTTTATTTGACAGTGGATCATCTTGTTCCCTTGTAAAAGAAAGTGTCTGCAAAAAATTTCTTGGTACTGTGCGTAGCAACCTTGTGTACCTCCGTGGTATTGGCGGTGATGATTTACAATGTTCAACACAAATTGAAAGCGGTGTAACAATTGGCACAATATCCGTAAATTTATTGCTACATGTGGTTCCAGATAATCATATATCTGATCCGGTTATAATTGGTCGTGAAATTTTTGATCTCGGGGTAGGTGTCAAAATTGATAATGAAAACTTAGTGTTTTACATTAAAGAACAATCCAACTTTTGTGAGACAAAGAGTGAAGATTTACATTTGGCCAAAATTAAGGAAAAAGATTCAGGGAGTGGGGGTAGTCAGGATATCTTACTGACCGAATTTTCAGGATTCAATCACAATGATTTAAGTACTGGAGTGACAGAAATAAAACAAGAACAATTTGACATAATTAAAGATTTAGAAAATATTGATACTGATTTACAGGGCGAGGACAGGAAATTATTAGTGACTTTATTAAAAAAATATTCTAGTTATTTTATTGAGGGTGTTCCTAAGCGACGGGTTACAACCGGGCAGTGTAAAATAAATTTGATTGACCCACATAAAACTGTGCAAAGGTGTCCATACCGACTAGCGCCAGCAGAGAAGCTGATAGTCAAGGAAAAGATACAGCAGTTGCTAGATGCTGGGGTTATTCGGGAAAGCTCTTCAGCTTTTGCTAGTCCTATACTATTGGTTAAGAAAAAGGATAACTCTGATAGATTGTGTGTTGACTATAGAGAATTAAATTCTAATACCCAACCTGAACATTATCCTTTACCACGCATTGATGAACAAATTGACCAGCTCACAGGTGCCAATTATTTTTCATCATTGGACATGGTTTCTGGATTCCACCAAATTTCTATACACCCTGACTCTATTGAGAAGACAGCATTTGTAACTTCTGAGTCCCAATATGAATGGCTCGCTATGCCTTTTGGGTTGCGCAATGCCCCCTCTGTTTATCAGAGGTGCATAAATAAGGCACTAAATGACCTTGAGGTTAAGCCCTTGATTTATATGGATGACGTGCTGTGTTACTCTTCTGACGTAGCTATAGGATTGGAGCGCTTAGATAAAGTACTTGGAGCATTGGCGGAAGCTGGATTCTCGTTCAATCTTAAGAAATGCAAATTCATGAAACAGAAAATAGATTATTTAGGATATTCACTGCAATCTGGCGAAGTTAGACCTAACGCTCGAAAAATACAAGCGCTTGTAGACTCTCCGCAACCAAAAACAGCAACACAAGTTCGTCAATTTCTTGGTCTGGCTTCTTATTTTCGTAAATTCATTCCTAACTTCACCAAGGTAGTAGGTCCATTGTACCCCTTAACAAGTCTCAGAGGACCCATAAAGTGGACCCCACAACACGAAAAAATTCGTAATGAAATAGTTCGTATTTTAACATCTGAACCAGTATTAATGATCTTTGACCCAGAACTAGGTGTAGAACTGCACACTGATGCGAGTTCTGATGGTTATGGTGCGATGCTCATACAAAAAAAATGCAATTTACCCCATGTAATTGCGTACTTTAGCCGAAAAACATCGGAAGTCGAGTCTCGTTACCACTCGTACGAACTTGAAACGCTGGCGGTGGTACGAGCGGTGGAACATTTTCGTCACTACCTATATGGTCGGCGTTTTGTAGTTTTCACAGATTGCAACTCGCTCAAGGCTTCAAAATCAAAGAAAGACCTCACCCCTCGAGTACACCGTTGGTGGGCCTTCTTGCAGGCATATGACTTTGATATTGAGTATCGCGAAGGGCGAAAAATGGAGCATGCGGATTTTCTCTCCCGAAATCCCCTTCCAAATGTCGATATCCAGAGCACCGTTGTTAAATCTCCAAAGAAGGTAGTTCAGTATACTGAACTTCATCAAGGGTGGCTTTCTGTTGAACAAAAGCGTGATAATGAGATACAAGATCTCATTACGAAACACGATAATCTCGAGTTCCCTGAATCAGTAGCCCAGACATATGACGTTAGAGACGGGATTCTGTATAGAAAAGTAGCTCGAAATAAATCTGTCTCCTGGTTGCCAGTAGTTCCACGATCACTGATTTGGAGTCTAATTAATCACATTCATAATGAGATTCAACATTTAGGTAGCGATAAGACGTTAGATAAACTTTACGAACAATACTGGTTCCCCAACATGTCAAAATGCGTACGTAGGTTTATAGACTCGTGCATAATCTGTAAAGCTTCGAAAGGTATATCGGGAGCTCAGCCTATTCAACTACACCCGATTCCAAAAGTATCTGTGCCATGGCACACCATACACATTGATTTCACTGGAAAACTCAGCGGAAAAAGCGACCAAAAGGAATATTGCTCAGTGATAATTGACGCTTTTACTAAATACGTTTTGTTAGAGCATACATGCTCTCTTGATGCCAAGAGCGCGGTACAAGCTCTACAAAAGGCAGTATGTCTCTTTGGTGCGCCTAAACGAATCATAGCTGATCAAGGTCGTTGTTATATTAGCCTGGATTTCAAGAAATTCTGTGCTGAGCATAATATCCAACTTCACTTCATAGCGACTGGATCGAGTAGAGCTAATGGGCAAGTTGAGAGGGTTATGCGGACCCTTAAAAGCTTGCTCACCATTGTTGAAAATGATCCTAATAAAACGTGGCGCGATGAATTGGGTAACATACAACTAGCACTCAATAGTACCAAATCATCAGTTACAAAATACTCTCCGACTGAACTTATGCTTGGCATTCGCTCACAATCGTTAGGAATGTCTGTGATAAACTCTGGGCATTATGATCAACAAGATCGTTTGGACCTTGACACAATAAGACAAGACGCTTCAGACAATATTCAAAAGGCGGCTAAATCGGAGATAGAACGATTCAATCGTGGTCGTGCAAAAGTTAAACCATTCTCTAAAGGTGATTTTGTTTTCATTAAAAATAGTGAACGAAGCCAAACTAAACTGGACAAAAAATTTAAGGGCCCTTTTGTTATAACAGCAGTACTAGAAAATGATAGATACGAATTAAAAAGTCTAGGCAATTCCCATCGCATTTACAAATACGCTCATGAGAACCTACGATCAGTACCTCAGGGACACGAAGGGTTGCTGGATGTAACGACAAGTCTGTTGAATGAAGAGGAGGCCGAGACGGCGCCGGAAGTTGCGGGCCTAGAAACTCATGATTGGGTTAGTAACACTTTACCTGGAAATGACATAGACACCTTGACCGTGTGCTCAGAACCTAACTCTACTGACTCTTGGGACATACAGTATGAAGTGGATTTATACGATGAACAGGATAACTCTCAGTCGTAGGTATGTCACGTTACTTGTTTTCGTTTTTGGGTTTTTGTCTATTGCTTCGAAAATCATTTCTTGTGATAGTGTTTTGAAGTAAGGTATAGCTTTGTGTCATTGCTTTAGTGTGCATCTTGAGTACAGTGTCTCAAGATTAGTTCTCCAGACGTAACCTGTGCCGTCTGGCTGAACAAGGTGTGGGCATATTGAGTACAGTGTCTCAATATTAGTTCTCCAGGCGTAAAGTGTGCCGCCCGGCTGAACAAGGTGTGTGCATCTTGGGTTCTGACACCCAAGATTAGTCCTCCAGACGTTAACTGTGCCGTCTGGCTGGACGAAGTGTGGGCATATTGAGTACGGTGTCTCAATATTGGTTCTCCTGACTGACGGTGCAGTCTGGCTGAACGTTGTGTGTGAATTTTGAGTAAGTTGTCTCAATTAGTTCTCCGGGCATTCTGTGGGCCCAGCTACACGTTGTTTCTCTAATTGGTGAATAGATGTAGTTTCAGACGTCTAAATGGTGGTCCCTAGCAGAATATTGTGTTGTGTGGTCTTTTGGCGGAATTGTATTGTTATTGGGTTTCATTTTTTTTTGTCTGGACTATGTTAAGGTGTCAATGAGGTCAGGTGGTCCAGTTGAGTTTCCATGACGTTGAGCATAACATGACAATTAGCAGGCATTAACTTGGTCCTTGTACGTACATCATAATATTGAGATTGTTGTGTTATTCATATACTATGGGGCTATGTAGGCCAGATCGGGTTAATAAGAAAACCATTTGTGTCTTGTAATAACGTGTGTTCTGGTAACTGTGTTTGCCATAAGCAATTGTCAGGATGATCGAGCGGACAGCGTCGTAAGTGAGACGTTTGTTTCAGGATGTACAAACCATGCTAAGACCGAGGACGGTCTTATGTCAGTCCGGCCGTGACGGCGCATACGTCAAATTCGGAGTGACAGTAACGCTCCAGTGAAACGTCAGGTGGCGCTGGTGGCGAGGATGGGCTTGCGAGGGTTTTCGAAAAAAAGAAGATGGCTCGCGGGTCGCCGCCGCACCGGTCACAACCCGACGGATCACTTTGAATCTAAATAATCGGAACTCTCTTTATCGTTATTTGCTCGGACAATTACCCTGTTATTGTGATTTTGCATGTTTGAGAAGTTATTTGTGTGTTTACTTATATTCCTTGTAATTTGTGTGATTTACTGTGTTCTTTGAGATTATAACTCTTTGTGAAAACATCATAGTGTTTTGTGACTGAACGCCCACAACGATTACCCATGTCTGATGCTGGAGAAGAATCACTTCAGGCTTCATATATATTTTTTTATTCTACTTTTTTACGGTAGATGATATAAAATACTAATTTAAATAACCACATAATGGTAACGTCATCAGCAGTGATCGGATATTCAGGCGTTTATTTACCTAAACTTTGAGTGACGACAGAAATCAGAAATCAATATCTTTATTTCTTTAGGCTTACAAAATAAGCACTTAGACAAGTCAAATTTAATACTATAGGTACATAATTATCAAAATAATATAAAAAATAATGTGATAATTGATTTTCAGTTCGCCTCACTTTTTTGTCCACTAGTGGAGGAGGCGAAATAGAAACCACTAGCATGTGTATAACTTGTGTGTCTAATACATGTTTGCCTTATAAATAATTCAATACTATTGTCGATGTGGAACTGAGCGACATCTGGCCAAGCACTAACGTCATTGATGTAATCATTTATGGAGTAAAGCCTTCTTGATAAGATTTAGTTTTATGTACTGTTTAAACCTACGAATAGAAAGTTCAGTTGCTTCAGATGGATGATTTGAGTTGGGATTTCTCTAACATTTGGTAACATGAATTTTATACATTTTGTTTTTTTAGCATTAAGTAAGAGGTTATTGGCGGTAAACCAATTTAGTATTTGTGAAAGCGAATTATTTACATCGTCATAATTATATTTATTTCTGTCTACTCTAAAAATTAGTGATGTATCATCAGCAAATAAGACTATATCACAAAGATCTTTTGCTAGAAAGGGGAGATCATATACGTTTACTAAAAATAAAAAGGGACCTAATATTGAACCTTGGGGTACGCCTAATTCAATATTTGAGCCCGTAGATCTTTCTTTACCAACATCTACTTAATGAACTCTATCAGATAAATATGATTTCATAAGATCCAGAGCCTTTTTCTTAATTTCTTTATGTTTTAATTTCTCAATTAATGTACTATGATCAACACAGTCAACAGCCTTAGAAAGGTCACAGAATACACCAATAGCGTTTTTGGCTTTATCCCAGGCCTTCAATATATGCCTTAATAGAACTGTACCAGCATCCGTTGCCGATCTACCCTTGGAGAAGCCAAATTGGTTTTCATGAAATAACCTATTAAGATTGAAGTGAGAGGTTAACTGGGTAAGAATATTTTTTTCAAAAACTTTACTCATTGCTGGAAGTATTGAAATCGGTCTGTAATTGGCCGGATCGGTGTGGCTACCAGATTTATAAAGAGGAACTAACTTACTATATTTCATGAGATCAGGAAAAATTCCTGCGTCGACACAGTTATTGAAAATATAGGCCAAACAAGGAGCCATTTCCTTAATAATTGAACTTAATACTTAGGTGGATAAACCCCAGAGATCCTCAGTATTTTTAATGTTAATTGATTTAAAGGTTTTCACTACATAATCAGCATTTACATAACTAAAGTTAAAGCTCTCATTATATTTAGCAACTGAAGGTTCTAAAAATTTAACAGCCATTGATGCTGATGATTTTAGAGACTGGGTAACAACTTTAGGAATAGTAGAAAAGAATGCATCAAAAGCATTGGCAATATCTTTATCATGTATAAGAATTGAATTATTAATTTTTAACCTTATTTCCATATAACGTGGCTTTGATTTACCTGTTTCGTTATTTATTAGTCTCCATGTTGCTTTTACTTTATTAGATGATTTTATTATAATATTCTTTAAAAACAGGCATTTTGCTGTGTTGCAGACTTTCTTAAATGTTTTAGAATAGTTGGTTACATACAATACAATAGAAACGCAGGATCAAGTAACATAGTTTCTCGAGAAGCATAAAGGTCATATAGTATATTCCTACTTCTATAAATACCCGGAGTGGCCCAATCAATAAACTCGACCCTTTCTCTCACTGTGTGTTTAGTCTAAAATCATAGCACTAGATGTCGCTATCACTAATGTTCAGTCTATGACGTAAGCATTGTAGTACCTTTATTTTTAAGCGAGATGTCGCTAGTAAAAAGTGACGAGCTCTGAATCGCGCTGACGAGAACGCACGGATTTAGATAGGGTCATTTCATATTTTAAATAAAATTCAGTCCACTCCGAGAGTTCAAGTTGTTTTATTATAAACACCTCATCAGTACAGTGAAAGTAGGGGTCGGGCTCAACACTGTGCATGTTTTAAGTTTGAATACTTCACTGTGTTCCTTGTGTATTACATTCAAAAGTTTGGAAAATAATTCATTGGGGTCATCAGAACAAGGTATATTTGATACTGTTAGTTCCACTCTACTTTGAAAATTCTTGATACGGTTCTCTGTTATTGGCCTGCAGGTATATTTTTCTACAATATTTTTATCATCATAGCTAAAATTAACACTTTGACCATAAGGGTCTGATTGGAAATGCCTAATTACTGCTTTGCTGGTTGGAGTTTGACTGCAGTAAATATTATCTAAACAGGTGGCAGATGTTTGGGTTACCCTAGTGGGATCATTAAAAAGATTTTGTAAACTAAAGCACTTGAATAAGTTAAGCAATCTGTCGGCGAGGGGATTTGCTAAAATATCTATATTAAAGTCGCCACAAACAATAAGATCCTTCCTACAAGTAAATACTTCAGCAAAACTTCTTCCATAGTACATTCAAAAGCAACCTGATCTGCGTCAGGAGGGCGGTATACACACACAATGATATGTCGCTCCAGTTCCTCACAAGAAAGTTCAATAGTCCTCTCAATAGTGAGTTTTACAATATCTTTTCTTTCTTTACATTTAAGACTATTTTTTACTAAAATCAAAGAGCCACCACGTATTGCAGCTTTTCTTTTATATGAACTTACAACGACACGTTCTTTTATACGACACAACATGAATATTCGGGAATTCATATAAATTCCGAAGAATTCCAAAATGTTCTAGAATGTTATTTATTTCGTTGTAATCTTATTTATACATCAAATATAAAACACATTTATTCCGACTCGTTTTTCACTAAAATCGATATTTCCACAAAAAAAAATTACTAACAAAATACACAATAGATTAAAGTGACATATATTTTTTTTTATAGAAATTGCTTGAATTTTATAATTCGTGCTCCTTCGGATTCCTGTAAAAGTTGGTTTTAAAAGCTCCTACATGTCTTCGCCCCAACTTTGGAATTTGAAAAATATCCGATCACTAATTTATCAGTCACTAAAAACAAAATTAAATGACGGTTAAACGTATTATTTCAATAAAAAAGGCATGTCATGATTGTTGAAAAAAAATAATTTTACGTAAATTTTACCACGACGTGACAGTAGAGGCGGTTGAGTACCTATTAAAAGAGTGCTTTTTTGTATACTGGTACATGGTTTTATAAATTGTATTATTTGGTAATAAAAAGAGCTTTTACTGATAAAAAAAATCTAGGAATAATCATTACAGTTACAATCATTACAATCATAATTTAAAAAGAAAACTAAACCGATGTTTACCAAAATGATCAGATGTTCCTTTTTTGTTATTTTTAAAGAACTTGGTATAATTTTAATTTTATAATTTATGATCATTACATTTACACGCCTAATTTTTTGTTATTTTTAAAAAAAATTCTCAATCCCGAAAATCCCGGGATTTGTAAAAAATAATCCAAACAATCCCGGGATTTGAAAATTAATCCCGAAATTTTTGGGATCGAAAATCGACCAGGATCCCGGGATCTCGTGATTCAGGATCGAATCCTTTAGACAGTAGGTACACCACTCATTTTACTCCGATCCGATCCAAGAATATTTAGGAACTGCGCTGCCTGCAGCTAAGTTCAAAAAAAGTTCACACTCAATCTCACATCGATAGAGTATGGATATGTGAATTCTGTAATAGTTTCTTACGTGAACGTGTACTTTTTGAAATGAAATGGGAATGGGGTTCGAAATGTAAAGGAAACTGGGTAACGGTACATCGCCTTTTTTGTCATCTTGTAGATATCGAGTTAGGTACTTGGTAAAAACAGATAGGATTACGATCCAAATTTACAATGCGATGCAAAATGTGCAGGTCAAAATTTTATGTCGATAACGATCCTCCATATATTGACTTGTAAATTTGTAATGTAATGTAAATAAATGAAATGTAGTAGGTAAATAGAGAATATAAAGACTTGTCTTAGTGCTTATTTTGTAAACCTAAACAAATAAAGATATTATTTACTAATTTTCGTAATTTTTTTGTCTTGTTCCATTATGCCCTTTCTCCTGTAGATCAGAAATTTATTGGATCAAATCATTCTACCCGAATTATGAGTACCTACCTATTCGTTGATATCCTACTAACATTCATTTTAGATAAGAGAAGTTTGTGTGAATGTTTGTTACCTTTACCCTGGCTTTACCACGTAGGTAGGTAATCTATCTATCATTATCTTCGTAACTACTAAATAGATTTGAACAAACTATTGAATGATTGGAATATTCCACTTATTATATATTATCCACATCAACTAATTTTAGTGGTGAATGAAAATTTCAAGTAGTTAGGTAGTCTACAGACTACTTTTGATGGAGGTATATCTAGCCACAACGCGGATAGCAGCGACTAACACCATCAACCCAAGAGTCACATTACATAACTATACCTAAGTATAGCGAGTTCTGTTCCCAGATTAGGTTACTTACCATCGTGGTTCGTGATACCAATAAACCCGAAGACTAGGACAAGACAAGACTAGACTAGAAGACTAGAAACAAATATTTGCAGATATTGTAAAAAAATATCTAGGAGTGGGAATCGAATACGCATTTCTTGCGTCCTGCCATTCGTTTACCACGCCGCCCGCCGCACCCGCGCTGTCACGAATATTTTCCTTTTTTCGGTTTATGCGCGAAGACTATTTCTCAGCGCGACGACAGCGGGTCTGGCGCTGCCCGGAATGTGGGGAAGGTGCGGGGCGAAATGATAGCCGCGCCCATTCTCTCAAGGGCATCGGCTCTAGTTTGCGCCTTAAACGAACGGATCGTTTTGATATTTTGCACACAACATTTTGGGATCTGGCAAAACGAAAAGGTTACTTTTATTCCAAAAAATACAGGCGATGTCGCGGGCCGATGATAGTAAAAAACTTAAGCCAAATGATCAAATGAAAAACGTGGTATGAGTGAGAGTGATATGAGTATTAATTGTCGCTTTTTGTTGGTAACTTACCACGAATTGCAGAAAAATATAACACTAAAAATAATACTGTTGCTTTTAATAGCATTATTTTGTATATATTATATTACACTATGCTAGAGATAAACAGTTTTTCGGCGATTCGTCTTGTCTTTACACAGTCGTCGAAAATATGATTTACTTTGATGATAAGAATAGTTCTGATGCCCTCTATAGCGTAGTGGGTAAATAGCCGACTAAAATGCAGGTGATTTACGGTTCGAGCCCCGTCCTGAGACCAAATGTATGTGTAATCTGAAAATAGTTTTGGATGTAAGGAGGTTGGTATTAAAATTTAATAGAAAGAAGGTTTAAGTGAAGAAGCGGAGGATTTTTTTACAACTAAGCATACCGATTTGAACTTAGAGGTTGATTCAGGGATAAGTTAAGTGAACTTAGAGGTTGATTCAGGGATAAGTTAAGATCGAGGTTACGACTAAAGATATGGGTGAAAGTTCTTTTCTTTGATTCAACACTGAATTTATTTTCAGTAAAGCTACTGAGTGAGATTCATGGAATCAAATATTTTCCAGCCAGCTTAGTCTAAATAAATAAATAATGCTGGACAATCCACACAGCATCATCTAGCCCTAAGCTAAGTAGAGTTTGCTTTATGGGTATTATACTAAAATTTTAAAGACGATGAGATTCAGATGTAGATATTTAATAGTTTTTATTAAAAAAGAAAATGAAAATTACAAGCAAAGGAATAGAAAAATTACAACTAGTATTTACAATTTTTACAGTAGGTATATAGAAAAGATCCAGAACACAAAGAACAGGAAATAAACAACATCTATAGATATCACATTTATTTAGAAAGTGTATATAAAGACTACATAGTGTTAATCAAAGTTGCACTATTAAACCAAAATAGGTTTATATTTAGGCTCGCACTAGTTTTATAGATACCAAATACATAAAATAGATTAATTGCATCTGTCAAAACATCAACATTCAACCGTAGAGAAAAGGAAATGAGTACCTGCGTGCCAGGATCTACCAGGCAAGTGAAGTCATGAACTGAAAATAATATTTATCTAATCACGACTTGAAGTTTTGACCTGTTGGCCTTGTAAATCAGGACGGTTATCAAAAGTTAAAGGCCTTCAACGGTGTAAATAATATTACAAGGGAAAAGTCGGTTAAATACGACAATCCCAAAAAATATGCTTATAAAATTATAATACTTATGAAAATGAAGCCTACCTATCACATTATTTTCAAACTAAAATTATTTACTTTTCTTTTCGACAAATACACAATCAATCAATAAAACAAATTGAATCTAATATTTACAATTGAGCTAACTGCAGACTGTTGAAAATCGCTATGCAGTGATTTGCAACACATCAGCATTGCCATATGCGCTGCGCAGACGCAAACAGATGGGAAACTAGCGCCACCACTTTTTTATCATAGCTTTTTAATTTAATTTTTTTATTGAAGCTTTTTATGAATGCATCTGTAGTAGTTTTATTTTGTCTAGTTTAGGACGAGATACGAAGTTGCTCTTGGCGACCACTAAACTCTGTTGGAATCTCTTCCTTAGTTCCTATAATATACAAAATGAAACTACTACAGACGCATTAAGTTTATGTTAAATAATCAATTTAACGAGAATTTGTGTTAGATTCCGTGTCGAAGACTCGGAAACGGAGGAGGAAACTTTTGACTATGAGTGTATTTAACCCTAGAAAGATAATCTGCGTAAAATTCACGCATCCGCGTTTGAATTATTGCTCTCTTTTGCTAAATAGCGGGATTCCAAATACAAGCATCACGGACATTTCATTTGACGACTGGGCCTTTCGAGTGGAAAACAAATTTTTTAGATAAGTATCGCCATTTTTGAATTATAGATACCTAGTGAGTCAAAATTACGCATGATTATCTTTAACGTGACTTTTAGAAACAAAGTAAGGAATGGGAATACTTATATATTTGTGTGTTTTACGTTTTAGTCGTTGTTTTTTTGCCGTGTAAGTAGTCGTTTCACTTATTATTTTATAATTTAGGTATCTTGGTGCAACAATGACAAGTCTGAATCTGGATAAGGGGGATATCTGGTCTCCAGGAATATCGATGTTTTGTTTTGACGGACCCCATACAATAGTCATGTACAAACCAAAACCGGCTAAAATGGTTTACCTTTTATCATCCGAGGATGAAGATACAATCATAAATGAGACTTCAGGAAAACCGGAAATGACTATAATCAGACAAAAGACGGAGTAGACACGCTGGAACAAAAGTGTTCCTTGATGTCTTGCAGCAGAAAGACGAACAGGTGGCATGTGGTGTTATTTTACGGCATGATTAACGTGGCCTGCATAAATGCCTTTATAATATACCACCACAAGTTGTGTGAAAGGGCGAGAAACCTCTAAGTCTGAAAAAAATATGAAAAATCTGAGAACGGCTCTCACATCCCCGTTCAAGACTAAACGCTGATGAGAGCCCCTCCATTGCAAAGATATTTGCGGGATAATATCGCTGATATGTTTCCAAATGTGTCCTCCAGTTCAACAGAAGACAACACAGAGCCTCTAGAATTAAAGAAACGTTTAATATATTGTACAAAAATAAGGCTTTTGCTAATTCTTCCTCCAAAAGATGCAAAAAGGTTATTTGCAGAGAGTATAATGTGGATGTGTGCTAAACCTGTATATGACTGATTATGTGACTAATATGGCCTTTTATGGAAAATATGGTCTTTACTGATTATAATTTTAATTTAGAAACACTGATTACTATTTGCCATGAAACATTTTCACAGAAAATGAAAATTGTTATCTAATTTTGAAATGTTATGCAGACGTTTAGATTAATCGTCCGTCTTTTAGTAAATAAACATAAATACATAATATTTTTGGTTTTTATTATTACATCTGAGCTTAATTATGCTATTTATGAACCTTCTACCCAATTCTATTAGCGAAATTCGAAATAACAGGTACTTAAAACGAATGCGTGAAAATTACGCATGATTATGTCTAACGTAGTATCAAATAAGATTATCTTTCTAGGGTTAAAAAGAGCGTATTCGAAAACTTTTGCCATTTGAATTTGGACCCTTAGTTCTTTAGTTTGAATATAAAATCAAAATAGGTTTCTAATGATGGAAATGGTATCGAATTCGAATGAAAACTTTTGCCATTACAATTTCGATCCTTTGTTCCTTAGTTTAGATATGGAATCACAATAGCGTCCTAAAAATCTGACGGAAATGGATGCGAATTCAAATTTGACGTTTCCGTTACGGAAACAAATCGAATGAATTAAAATACCCCTACTGGGCATACTCCTTTAAACCTTTTACCCTAATCGTATTGCAAGTCAAAATCAAACGATTATATTATTAATAATATAAATATTATACATAATTATATTTTTGATACACAAATAAAGACTGGTTTAAACTTACCCCCACATCCTCTATTGCGCAATTGCGTAAATTAATGAATATTTTTTAAAAACAACAATTAGATAAACAGTCACTACTAGGTAGACAAAGCTATCTCAAAGGTCGTAGAACATGTTATCAAATTATGTTTGCAACTAATAGGAAGGTAGGTATTATTTGTTGCCATGCCTCTGCTAGATGGAACAATTAAAGGTTATCTTTTATATCTTTATTTTTTTCTCCTTTTCTCTAATAAATCTATAAAAAATCTATAAAATTCTTCAGATTATAATTTTTCTATTTCGTCCTTGTAAAACTTTACAATCGTCACATTTTACGCTTTCTTCGCACCTGGGAATAAACGTATAGGTTTTTGTTTCAAAGTTCAGCAAATCTTTATTAGTAACAATGGTTACAAACAAGATATAGAAACAGATTAATATTAAAACATTGACAGTGCTTCGCACACCTTTTTTTGGTACCTAACTTCTAATAAGAAATTAAATGAAATTCCAGAAATCTACAATCTTAGTGGGATTTAAACCCGGAACCTCTCCGTAATAAATCAAAAATCATAAACTTTATTTCTTTAGGCTTGCAAAATAAGCTCTTAGAGAAGTCAAATTTTAAACTATAAGTAACTAGCAGCGCCCCGCGGTTTCATCCGCGTAATTCCCGTTCCCGTGGGAATTCCGGGATAAAATATAGTCTATCTGTTATTCCAGACTTTAATCTACATATCTCTGCGCCATATTTCATTCAGCTCCGTTCAGTAATTTTTGCGTGAAAGAGTATCAAACATCCATACTTACAAACTTTCGCGTTTATAATATTAGTAGGATTATCAAAATAATTTAAGAATTATGGTGTTAATTGATTTTCTCTTCGATTCAATTTTAAGTACTAAGCTATTGCTAAATTTATCCATCTAGCAACGATAGTCTAAACAAAAAAGAAATAACAAATGAGTTTATTAGTTTACACACACATACAGCTTGAAAGTATTAAATAAGTATTGGTCTGGGTGTTTTCTATGTATAATAAAAAATATCTATCTATATCATTATTATATATAGATATTTTTTATATTATTTAGTATATCAGTCATCTAGTACAAATAACACAAGCTCTGCTTAGCTTGGGGCTAGATGATGCTGTGTGGACTGTCCGGAAATATTTATTTATTTTATTTTTATTTTATTAATAACATTATATGTAATTACTTAAAGTACTTTAAAAAAAAAGTTAGCATAATCTTGCTCCACACAAAGTCAAAAATTGTATACTACTCAAATAATAATCTATAATGCTGGACAATCTACACAGCATCCCCAAGCTAAGCACAGTTTGTGTTCGGTTACTAGATGACTGATATACTTAATAAATTATACTACATAGATAATCATTTTTCGTAGAATACTACTTTTATTACTTTAATTCCTTGCAAATAGCATGAAGTAATAAAAACCGCCTAAACAATTAGTGAACAAATAGAATTTAAATAGAATTTCGAATCCGTGTCAGATTTCGCGTCGAAGACTGTGCAGAACAGCATAAAGCTGAGACTGACCCTTTTGGGCTCATTATAAGAGTCAGTGAGAGTAGTCTTCGCCCTGGTGGGCGGTGACTACCTACCTGGGGCCAAATTCCACTAATGTCAGAACAAAGGCCTCAATAGTGCCATTCAATCAAGATGATTAAAATGACGTTTGTGCGTTTGGTATTCTACTATTTATTGCGCTTTTCATAATTAAAATGTCAAATTGGTAGTTATAAAGGTAATCGTCTCCGCTATGAATAAACCTCAAAAAGTTTGTTTAAGTAGAATGTCAAAAAGAGTTTAACACTGACATTTTGACACTATACTATTTAAATGGTGAAGCGATTTATTTAGTGGAATGCGGGCCCTGTTTTAATGCTTGGCTTACACTGACAAGTGCAAGTGACATGATTTCCGATAATTGTTCACGAATCATTTTGAACTAAGGCGCATGCCATCTTTCACACGGCTGCGTCTTGAGTATTGCGATTTGAAGGCGCGCCGCGCAGCCTTGCGTCTAGAAATCTAGCTTATAAGACGCAGGTGTCACTTATGGTCTAAGATCCGACTGCAAGATTAGCCCGCTCATCGCTTTTTGCTTTTATGTTTATTTCTAAGAAGGAGAATATGTATCTGTCGCAGACGTATTGTATAATCCGCCGTATTACATTACATCTAGCTGTTTTGAAAAACAGCGCCGTTTTCTAATGCAGCGGTTCAACGAGTAGCTGTATTGTCATTCCGATACGTTCTTCAATATGTCGGGCCACGTTTAGCCGCATTGATAAACTACTTAATTGTACAGGGTGACCATACTAACAAAAAAAAAACAAAGTTAAAAATGATAATCAATTTTATTAATCGGGAAAAGCTAACAGATTGCTTCTTACGTTATTCCTTACTAATCAAGAATTATTATCATAGTTACTTAATATTAATTATGTAACTATGATAATATTATATAAATAAGAAAAACATCATTTTAGAAATTCCTGAAAAAGGTGTTTTTTACAGCTCCTTGTTTTATCTTCACTCCATCTTTAGTTAAAAAAGTGTGCGAATATCCGATCACTAGTTATCAGTACAAAATATCGTGATTGTCGAGAAAAAATATTTTCTTGTCAATTTCGACCGGCGCGCCGGTCGAAATTGACAAGAAAATATTTTTTCTAATTTTTAAGCATTCCTTAAACAGTTAATCGAACGCCGCCGCGGCGTTCGATTAACTGTTTAAGGAATGCTTTTATTTGTGTATGTGTAAGTACATGATATTATAAATTTTAATATCTGTAAATAAAAAGAGATAATTCTTCTAAAAAGTAAGTAAGTATAGATAAATAAAATTTCCTTTGTCCATGGTTTGTTTACAGTTTCACATTGAGAAGAATAGAAATTATTTAATTGCACCTCAAAATTGTTCTTAAAGTAATTTTTTACCGACATATTTAACACATTTTCTGTAACTCCGCAATTTAGCAACATACTTTCTTTACCCAACGCCATTGTTGTTGTTATGTCAGGCAGCGCCACGAGTGTTAAGAATCGGAACTAAAACAGTCAAAGAGGCGGCTAATCTCTCGCTTTATTACATTATGTCTAGCCGTATTGAATAACGTTTGGCGCCGAATACAATACGGCGTTTTTTTATTCAGCCTTATTCAATCCAGCTTATCGTTGAACCGCCGCATTAAAAAACGGCGCTGTTTTTCAAAACAGCTAGCCGTGTTGTAATACGGCGGATTATACAATACGTCTGCGACATATCTACCAGGTTGCCTATCAGAATAAGGCCTATGTAGGCATATGTGAGTAGGTACACAAACATCAAAATCCGCGTGCGGCGGCGTCGCCGGCTGTGACAGCCCGACTGATATGCCCGTTTAATATCGTGACCTTGAGCGCGTTCGGAGCCGAAGTTTCCCTTCTACACTGTTTTTATCTATTGTTATGCATATGTCCTGTCTCAGACTCTAAAATATCTCTGCACCTTATTTCTTTTAAATAGGTTCATTAGTTGAGGCGTGAAAGCGTAACAGACAGGCAGAGTTACTTTCAAATTTATAATCTTACTTCTTACTATCTTAACCTCCTTCACACACTCCCTTTACTAGTATCTTCGGTCTTCCTCTTTCCTTATATCATTCACATTCAGCAAAGACAGGCTCCGCAGCATCATCAACAGAGTCCCTCAAACACCGAAATTAAACTAATCTTGACTGTTGTTACCTATTTGAGTCGTTTGGAGTGCAAACTCACCACTGATTGTGGTGAGGGTGTTGAGTGGTGAGTTAGATAAGAGAGAAGTTAGGTAAGATCTTTATCTTACCTAACTTCTCATAGAGTCCACAGGTGATCGAAAGAAGCCTTATATTTAGGGCAAAGAATTAGCATTGCTATTCAAAGTGGCAATGCTACGAGTATTCTGGGCACTCTGCCTTCTGACGATGGTTTAGATTTTAAGATAGATGAAGAAGGACAAATTTTTCTTTCTTCGAATAGCTCAATATGAACAAACCTGGTTACTATTTTATTTATATACTAGCGACCCGCCCCGGCTTCGCATGGTTTTATTATACGTGTAAACCTTCCTCTTTAATCACTCTATGTATTTAAATCACCGCATCAAAATCCGTTGCTTAGTTTTAAAGATTTAAGCATACCAAGGGACATAGGGATATAGGGACATAGGGACAGAGAAAGCGACTTTGTTTTATACTATGTAGTGATGATAGCGATAGTGAAATGAATATACAGATTCAGTTTAAATAATTCGTTATTGGTAATTCTTTGATATTGCGAGAACAGATTCTGCCCAGCGCCCATCAATAATAATTTCATGTTATTATTATTTGTGATTTTTGTAAATTGTATTTTGTGTGCGATCTAATTTATAGCAACCTATTATCTTTACACATCCCTCATATGTATATACTGAAAGATCCCCTAAAATAAATAAAATACATTAATTGAATCAACTACGCCGATTGCTATTCGAAAACAGAAACATATTTTCGTTTGTACTAAACTAGCGACCCGCCCAGGCTTCGGTTTTATTATACGTATAAAACTTCCTCTTGAATCACTCTAACTATAAAAAAACCGCATCAAAATCCGTTGCGTAGATTTAAAGGTTTAAGCATACATGAGGACATAGGGACAGAGAAAGCGACTTTGTTTTATACTATGTAGTGACAATACGACTCATACAGGTAATAACTAAAACAAACAAAAGAGGCTTATTTTAATTTATTTTCGCATTTTCTATCGCATAAAATCGTTAACCTCCATGAATAAGTCCAAGGTGCTGGTTTAACACACCTAAGGCAAAGGTAGGGCTATGGCTTCTCCTGGTGACAGTGGAACTCTTTTCGCAAATGTAGCCATGTTTCATATTGCACCAACAGTCGACAAACTGTCCTTGCATGTTCAAACCACCGCAGCTCTGCGTGACTCCCTTTACGAATGGAGGGTCGTCAGATTGAATGTTAGCTGGCTTGCCGATGGCCCACGTATTGTAGCCAGAGTTCTCAAGAGATTCACCTAAAATGAGTTGAAATTCTTAGACATTTCCTATAAACCTATATGACACTCAATGTATCAATTACAATCAAGTACGTCGTCATGTAACACAAACAATTCACTACGGTTGACTAGATCATGCCTATGTGTGTTATCTCTATAACACACATAGGCATGATCTAGTCAACCGTATTTGACCCTCAAGTTGAATTCGACACAAATATTTTAGCATTTATCACAAAAGCCTCTATTGGATTCGACCAAATATAAAAATTTAGACATCCCTTTACTAAAATAAAGTTATTAATTACCTTAGTTCAACCTATTTCCTAATACTTCAGACCGTTCAGTTATTTTACCTCTAGCTTTCTATAGAGTTGTATAAAACGCTGAACCAAAAGGTAATATAACTGTGAAAGGAATGTTCTCTCAAATTTTGGCCACTACTGTGACATTTACGCCAAAATGATTGAGCGAAATTTCCTTTATCACGTATCATACGGCGATGAAAAAGCTAAAAACTTGTCTAGCTACAACTCCAGCCTTCAACACTTCAATATATTGATGACACTGACTTATTCATCATTCTCATCAACTTATTATAGTCCACTGCTGGACATAGGCATCCCCTAATGAGCGCCATAGCGCCCTGATTGTCTTCCAAAAACACGAATAGTTAAGAAGAGCGTCCTTTTGTCTTACCGTTGATAGTATTCCATGAGCCATCATCATTTAGTGTGATGCCGACAAACAAATGTGTTGGATGATAAGTTTCGAAATATTTGTTGTACTCCGCGTACATGTCTGTTAGTACTTTAGCATCCTCTTCGCTCTTAACAACTGCTAGGTCTCCGCCATCGCTTTGACAGTGTTCGCGTGATTCATTCCAGGTCTTTCCGATGCTGTGGATCTTGAAACAGCGCTTAGAGGTCTCATCAAGTTGGTAATCTGCAAAATATTTTTGATTAATATCTTGTCAATTCTAAAAGGATCAATGCTCAAAGACTATGAAAAGTTGTACAGTCGGTAAAACATTTCATTAACATACCACCATCGCCGCAGCTGTAAAGGTTTGTATAAGGCGCGTAGCAGATGAATCCAAGCTTTGTATCACAGTCGACTCGTTCGTGGATTGTACCGTTGGGGTATAAGAGACTGCAGAATGGTTTCAATTTAGGCACGAACTTTGTCTTTCCTGAAAAATAAATATTTGAAATTCATTTGATGACGTCAAATACAAATGGGAGTCTCATTTACATCAGAGATTCTAAAATTTTGGATATCAAATGGTTTTATCAAATTTTATACAGAAATACAATACCTTTATGTTTATACTAACCATCGACCGTGATGAAACCTCCACCGGGGTAGATTATTTTAGTTTTACCGAATATCAATAACGGATTTTCTTCGGTGCTGTTTGCCTTGATAAGCTTCAGGGCCACCTTCTTGAACTTGGGGTCAGTGGGATCAATTAGTTTTCCACCTGAAAATCAGATAACATTAGAATCCTACTTATTTTTTTGCCCGGGTGGCTTACAGCGACTTAGTCAATGAATTTTGTAGCACTGTGTATTTACCTTCGTCTTCGCAAGTCTTTTTTGCTTCATCAAAATCGGAGGGACCAGGGTGTACCTTCACCCAACCATCGACGTCCGAGCACTTGTTGTAGCCTGGGTAGCCTTCTCTGTCTTGACCTAAAGTTAGACATAAGAGATATAAGTATAAAGATACATAAAAATCGATTTAATAAATAATTACTTTTGAACATCAGATGTTTTGATTTATCATTTGACTTGTTCTTGACGACTCATAAATAAATAAACAATGCTGGACAATCCACACAGCATCATATAACCCAAGTTAAGCAGAGCTTGTGTTATCAGTAGGTACTGGATGACTGACAAACTTAATAATACATATGACATACTTCACTATACCAATAGATAGAGTTACAAAGTCTTTATTAACAACGAAAATTACACTAAGGGAATCGAAAAAAAAACTAGTATACAAGTTATAAGTATATAAGTTGAACTATGAGACGAAGATGCTATCTCACCCCATTCATGGACATCGCAGTCTGCTTCCTCCATCGGTGCATAGCAGACGAATGGATGCTCTTCAGTGCAGTCAACAGAATGCTGAGTGGCGTTGTTGACAACGACGACAAGGCAGTTGATCTTTTTCGGTTTCGTCTCATTTACAACCTCGTTTTCAGATTCTGCATCAAACATTGATGATTAAGGAAAATAGACTCATGTATTTAAAACTACGAAAAATTAAAAGCACAGGTATGTTGAAGATTTTGTAAAAGTAAAACCCTCTAACACAGGTATCTCTAAACATAAAAGAGGAATCCAAACTCATGCTGTGTAAATTAATTTAAGTTTGCTATAAAAATATTTTTACTTGTTTTGAATGTTAAGTATATTATTATGTAGAGTTTTACCGTCTGGCTTTGTAGGGGCTGACTGTACCAGCGAACTGATGTACAAATATTCTATTGGTTTTTTCGAATCCTTCACAATTTTGATGAGAGTTTCGTCAAGCTCATTGAATTGCGATGTAGTCAGAACTGCATCTGTAATATTAAATAAATTAGTGAGTATGGGTAGCTAAAGATATCCAAAAAGAAGAAACGTCGAGATCAGTTATGATCATAATTGAATTTGTCTTTGTTAACCTAATAAAAAATATAGGTAGTTATATAAATGAATCAGTAAATTAATAACTTTATTTCTTAAGGCTTAAAAATACAAGTAAAAATTTAAGCAAAACTAACATAATTATCAATATTATACAAATATAATACAAATACAAATCATTTATTAAAATAATATGTGTTACAATATAGTTGGAACACTGTCACCTGTGGTAGCTACAGTGTGTTACAGGGGAACAGTTACTTCCCTTATGTATTGACATTATATAAGATATAAAGTGTTAATTGACTTTATCTTCGTTTCAATGTTTTTGTCCACAAGTGGAAGAAGAGCATTGAAATGAAGTATTATAGTTATAGAAATAAAAAAGTATCTATAGTATACCTTCTCCGTCACAAATGTCGACGGCTCCCTGCCAAGAAGCTGGCTTTTCGTGCAGCTTCATCCATCCTCCAAGATCTTCATGGTATTCGTAGCCGGGGTACCCTTTTCTTTCATAGCCTGGAAATGTGACAGATGTTTAAACATAAGCACTAATAGTGAAGTACTTTGATGATGTGGACCTCATTTGCTCCTGAACTAATTTTAAATTTGAAAAAAAAGAAACAGTTTTACGCTATTTTACAATATTTTTTTTTATTGTTCTCAATAAATTTATGTTTTCAACCAAAATTTCAAATACTTAGACTAAAATATTATTGAATTAAAAAGGTCTGATAAATTCAACTTGTATGTGGCGCTGCGTTTCGTAGAGAGTAAGAAAAATCGATTACCATGTTGGCCTCCATAAGATGCCACCGAAAAACCGCAGGATCCTGGTCTTGTAAGAGTCAATGTGGCTATCTTAGGATAGGCCACTTTCCAGCAAGGGACGTCTATCGACTGAGACGATGGTGATGACGAAATACCTAGCTACGTATTTTAGTTTTTGAACATTTTGACTTACCGTTAATGGCTGTGAAATAAATCACAAATAAAATAAATGGCGCCTTTAACATCGTGTCTTTAGGAGATTCCCGTTCTGACAAACTTCCTAAAGTAAGCTCGCGATTTTAAATGCCTATATTTATATAAACTTGACTTACCTAATCTTCCCTATGTAGATACGAAAAATAATTCAAAGCAAAATATTATTATATCATGGTTCCTCTGTGATAAGAAATTATCTCCATACGTATGCATATAATAAATCGGATTGTTTGACTGGCATAGATCATGAATTGAACACACAAAACCAATGGATAAAGGGTATTATTCATTTAGTGTTTGTTTTAATAACTCAAAATCAAATACTTTATTTTTGTAGGCTTTCAGAATAAGCAGTTAGCCATGTCAGTTTATAAACTATATATCAATAAAAAAATAAAGTGTATAATGATTTAGATATCTTTAATTTCCAAAAGTGGAAGAATATAACAAAACGTGTACTTTAAGGCCAATTCAAAAGATCTACTAGTGTAGGTAAGCATTTATACACACATTATAATAAAGCTGTAACAGGTCCAATTCTGTAAATGGACGATATCTTTTTTTTGAATGGCATCCTTTAATCTTTAAGCGAAAGAGCATTTTTTTATTTTTGTATCTTAGCGTGCATCACACCCAAACTACTGAACGTATTTTAATAAAACTTGGCATCATTTGAGTTCATACTACGAGAAAGGAGAACGTAACGATTTTCCACGTATTTCATTATGCTTCCCTTGGGAGAGGGGGCGAAAGTCAACTTACTTAGTCACGCATCACAATGAAACTACTGAATGAATTAAGATGAAACTTGGCATGATTTGAGTTCAAACCAAGTCAAAGTATAAAAATACAGAAACACAGAGACTTTCCTTGTGAGATGCGGTGAAAATTTAATCAAAATTGAATTATCTGATTTAGTTATACTAATATAAAAAGTCTTACAGGTCTACTTCTGAACGATATTTTTTTTTGTACAGCGTTGCTTAATATTATAGAAACTGTGGTTCAATGCTTGGTAATCGAGAACGAAGCCATGGGTACAGCTAGTATTTTTTTTTAGTGCACATTATTTAAATATTCTAAACAATGTACCCTAGTGTGATTACAATCTAGCCACAACATAGGGCTAATAAGTAATTTAAATTTAACTTAAATCGCTAGCACAGCTTATTCTAAGAACGTGTTCATTAACAACTTTCTTATTGTCTCTATTCAAGATTTATGGGAATACAGCTAGTATAGATATATTCCTTTTCAAGAGCCCCTGCAACAGGCGGATATCATCTTCGGGTGTTATTTTGTCATATTATGCAGCCGAGGATTAGGGAGGGCCTTTAGATTTACTTACATAAAGGCCTCTGTGTGTGTGTGTGCTGCGGCCCAAAGCCAAGCTTTCCAAATGATCTGGTCACAATTGTAAGGATAAAGGTACAGGGTGACAGGGTGATTGGGGTGCAAAGCTTGAAGGTAAAGCTAGCGCAGACCATTTAAAACCAATTGAGGCATGGCTGCACAGCGACGTCTTTACCATTAAAATTATAACCAAATTTTAAGGATTTTTCAAAAAACAGCAAACTCTACAGTAAATTGATACAAATAATATTCGTGAAATGGAATCATTGTCATCATCATCACCCGATATTAGTCCTCTGCTGAACATATGCCTCCCCTAATGAGCGCCATAGCGCTGTGTCTTCAGCTTGCCTTATTATTTATTATTCTTTGAAATTGAATAATAGGTTTAATTTTTTTATAATTTTATTTCAATAAAATAATGTGTAAACCATCTAGCAAATCATGTTTTGATAATCTGCAGCATCAGATTCTTTTTTTACAGACATTTAATATTTCCGTCAATTTTTAATGAATGTAAAATAAATTATTGGTGAAACCTACCGAATTTGTTCATCTGGCTGAAATGTCAGTGATCGTAAACTAAAAAAATAAAAATAAAAAAACAGAAAGATAAAAAATTGCGATATGCATCATTTATACTTCATAATATTATATTTAAAAGATATTTTTATTCGCACCTTTCACTCCCACTTACTAATTCCAAGAGTTCAAAAGCGTTCCAAGCACGACTTCATTTGATGTCATATTGGATGCTAAGACCAAGTAGGTACCTTACGTTCCGTAAGGTAGACGGAGCATATGGTCACTGTCATCCTATAAGGCGATGTAGCCGATTTGATATTGTTTTGGTTTTGTTTGATACCGTACGGTGACACGTGAATGTCAGATTGAGAAAATGAAAATTTGTGTTTATGTTTTATTTGTAATTTTGTGTTTTATATATAATATTTAATCGAGAACTTAGTATATAATGACTTGTGTAGCTGTGGGTTGTAAAAGCCGTTTGGGATCTTTATGTGAAGATAAACGCAAGATATCTTTTCATCGGTAAGTCTATAATCGTGATAGACGCGGATATTACGCGGATATTACATGTATTTTCTTTGCAATATGTTGAATAGTTTTTTGTACATAGAATATAATAACTGTTTTACTACGTTATTTACAGCTCATTAGCAGTATAATTCTATAATTCACTATTATTAAAGTACAATACGAAAAACTGACATCTGATGTACCATTTTGATGCCACCTAGTGAAGTACTGGTAGTTGTCGATAATTTATTGTCGATGAATGTCTAATACTGGTTGACAAAATGATGATTCAAAAGTAAATTGTCGTAGTTTGAGAATTATACCTACCTACCGAGATAGTGCTACGGTACCTACATGGACCGACTAAGTTGGTGTTAGAAATCAAAACTTGATTATTCATAATTCAATTCAATTCATAATTCAAATAATTTATTTCAGACACCAGGTTACAATTTAGCTCCATAGTCCATATATCGTTTACACAAAAATAAACAAATTGGTTAATAATAATAAATTAAAAAAATAATAAATAATCAAATTGAAATTTTAAAAATTAGAATAATTTTAATAATACCTACTTAACTTAATTATAGCTTAAAAAATATGTTTACTCAACCAGTATTGCATGAAGGGGGAAGCTGTGTCCAGCCTTCCTGCAATGACCTGCAGGTAGCTGTTGCAGCAGCTGTTATGGTGTCGCTAGTAAGAGACTAAAGATTGCAATGTAGCTAGAAGTTCACAACTTATTCTTATCTTTCACTTCTAGATATACAAAATATCCAATAACAAAAGAAAAATGGAAACAAAACTTGAGAAGACATGTCTGGGAGCCATCATAGAATTCTCGTTGGTGTTTTTTACATTTCCATGTTTCGTGCCACAGAATTGGATATCAAAGGACTTACAAAAAAACTTTGAAAATAAAGGTTAAATGATAGCATCCAAGTGGTATCTAAGCACAAAATATTTCAGTTAAGTATAGTAGTATACGACGTGAAAATACTTTAAAAATAATTTCGTTTATGTTAATGTAACTAAGTACCTACCTAAGTTTTCTCACTGCTCATATCCTAAATAACGACGGCAAACAACCATCACCGCTTAACCCCATTTTAAATAAAAACATAATTATTATCAAGAAGATTTATCAAGTTTATGTAAGTTTTAACAAAATAACCTTAGTAGGTCTTTATTTATATACCTACAGGGTCAGGTACCGGTTAAGTCGATCTAGATCCTTGAGGGGGTTGTAGTTTCAATCATTACCAGCTGATTGATTTAATCATTATTGACTCACATACTCCAAACTTAATATAAAACCCCACAAACACCAAAAAAATATAGGTGATTAATGAATATTGGTATATCTTTTCAAGTAAAATTACAGCTTGCGGATTTTAAACATAACTGAATTTATTATACTCTTTTATAATAATATATAATAATGCTGGACAATCCACAAAGCACCATCTAGCCCCAAAGTAAGCTACTCAAAGCTCGTGGTATGGGTACTAGATAACTGATTTATTAAATACATTATTATGCATAGATATACATTTTTTATAGTACATTTATACCCAGACCAACGGAACATAGGTATATCTGCAGATCGTTCACAAATTTTTTCTGAGGGGTTTGATTCCCGAACCCGTAACCTCCTGCGTTGCAGGCGCACCTTTGCCCACCGCGCTACATCGGTCGTCATGATCAACATACAATTAGGGCATGCATTATTCGCTCGATACTGGTATTCGAATATTTCGAATACTAATAAATTTGGTATTCGAATACTTCGAATAAAACGAATTTTCCGAATACAGCTTTATTCATCATCATCAACCTATGTCCACTGCTGGACAGTGACAGCTTTATTGCTTAAATTCGATTTACGCTCGCAAATCTCTTCAACAGTAGCCTTTATGATATTAAGAGAACTAGACACATCTTCCAAAATTAATATTTCAGCTACCGAAAAACTAGATTTTTTCTTTAAGATCAATTACCCAACCCAACCCTTAACGTCAACGATTAGCGCCTCCAGGTACTTTCAATTAAATACTTGAAGAACGTGTTCAGTGCTGCGTGGGCGTCGGTCAGGTCTCGGTTGTGTCACAAGGGATCTGCAAAGTCCGTGGATTACACCTGTATGCCGCGCGACCACTCAAGTAAGTTTTTTTTACATGACTTTACTCTTTTCACAAGCCATTATTGCAATTTATCTTTGTAATATTTTATGTTTATTGATATTTTTTTTATCTGGAAGTTTGTAACACATTTTTTTATTTGAAGGTCAACCATGGATAGAAGAACAGCTGCTCAGATAGAATTATGGCTTGCTGAATCAGATCAGAAAAACGTTTATGACAACAGATCAAGTTCTGGTGACAAAGTGGATGATATTAAAGAGCAGGATCGTAGATCCTGAATCAGAGCAGAATGACGACATTCCAGCTGAGGCATGTGGATCAAAATTCAGAATCTGACGACATTGGGCTGCCTCAGCAGAGGCGACGTACTGACTTTTACGCCGGCGGTGACGTTAATACGGTTTGGACCAAAACTGCTTCTTTGAACAGAGTTAAAACTCGAAGTCACAATACTTTCTATGTTGTTCCTGGTCCTAAAGGAATTTCTCGACAGAAAACTACTGTTCAAGAGTGCATGCCACTTTTTCTGGACGATAATATTGTCGATCTCCTGGTTTCCGCCTAGACCTGTCTTTGGCGTGGATAGCTTCCATTAGCTCGTCAAATATTGGAATGAAACGTTACCAGGAAGTCTTTTAGACATTTAAAATAAAAGACTTTCTTGGTATTCCAACGGAAAACCAGCCAGCACCTTCGGGACCAACTCGAAATACATAGTTCCATCGGCCGTTGCCACGACTGCGGAATAAAGTGTAATAAAAGCACACGAAAAGTTTGTAATGCCTGCAAAAAGTTAATTTGTGGTGATCATTCCAGAATTGTGTGTCTGTCTTATGTCGAAAACACGAATTAGAGTTAGATTTTATTCATAATTTTATTTGTGATCTCAATCAGAGAAAAGTGTGATTTTTAGTGTGAAATAAGAGGTATAATTATTTTATTTGTTTATTTTTATCACAGAGGTTTAGATTTGATTTAGTTTCTTATTACTTGAAAATAATATTTTAAGTATAAGAATAAAATAAGAACCATTTAAAGCTCACAAGACTTTTAATTTCAATTTATATTTGGCATGCACATGTAATCCGCGCGACCATTCGTGTTAGGATTAGGTGCGCGACTACTGTAGGGTTAAAAAATTTGCGTTCGGATACTTTTACCAATACAAAATAGGAAAGTATTCGTATTGTTCGCAAAAACCGAATAATTATAAATAAGCTATTCGAATAGCAAATGTGGCGAATATCCGAATAATACGAATATCCGGATATCCGAATTGCATGCCCTACATACAATGCAGCGGTTACAACAAACCTGCTTACTGAAATCATTATTTAATCGATAAGTACAGAATTTCACATCACTATTCTCACATTTCAGTAGAATGTCAGACAAGAAACAGATTGACCACATACGTATTTGAATGTAACTGAAACTGAACTGAAAAATTATATCTATCTTTTTTTTTCATACGGCATACTCCCAAAGAGCAAGAAGTCAAAACAGTGTCAAATGTTCGTTTTTATAATGTTACATCTAGTTACTATAATATAATCTTTGATTGGATGAGACGAGGTGAATGTTCTTTTTTAAGTCAAAATTTTAATCCATCGGGAAGCCTATCGGATTCGATATCGGAAACTTCTGACTATGATTTGTTTTAAAAGAACGTATGCGTAATATTTGGCATTTGAATTTGGATCCTTAGTTCCTTAGTTTTTAAAGATCTGACGGAAATGGAATCGAATTCTAATTTGACTTTTTTGTTACGGAAACGATTAGAATGAATGAAAATACAGCCATGTGAACATGGAATGAAAGAAAAACGAAGTATTCACTCGAATGAACAGTCTTTCGAGTCCGTCCCCGCCTGGGACCACCTATCACCTTTAGCGGCAGTGATGGGTCAACGGGGTCACCGAGAACGTATCTGGGTCTACGAAGAAGAGAACTCGGGAGAGGATCAGTGAGTCGATGGAATAGTGGGTATTGTAAAGATGGGCTGGGATAGTTGGAGTTATCATATCTCATCACACTGCAAATAATCAAAGTAGGTAATGGTATGAATGGGTGGGAAGAAGTCTCGCATAATTTTTGGAGATTTTTGAGGGTTTCACACAAAGAACTATGTAATGCAGCCAGTGTCTTGGGGACGCTTCCGACTGGTATTGACATGGATCAATTGAGCTACCTTTAGACTGTAAACCAACCGTCAACCAACCGTCAACAACAACCGTCAACCATGCAACCGTCTGCAGTTAGCTCAATGGTTTCAATTATATATACAAGTTGTATTTTTTTCTATTCCTTGATTGAAATTTTCGTTGTTAATAAAGTAATTCATCATAAAATTAAAAAAAGGAACTAAGTAATTTTTTATTAAGTAATTTTAAAGAAGAACAATATGACGTCTTTCTTTAATTTAAAAAAAATGATTGATTGACCCCTTTATTGTACCTTTTTTGACCTAGAACAGTAATAAAAGTATCTTATCTATAAAACAGTATAACAGGTGAGGCCCTATTGCTGAAAACGATGTTTTCCAGTCTACCTTATTACAGTTATTACGAAGTAAGCATATAATTTTATTAAGAGTTGATATTTCGCTTCATTGAGAGGAGCAAATTGTATAAAGAGCTTTATCAATCTACTATATACAATACAAACATATACCTAGATTGATTACTTTACATACATAAATTATTCTCTACATAATTAGAGTTACGTGTAATTAACGTTCACTGTTATCAGAAATAAACAAGCATATGAGATTTCAAACTCACATACTTATCATTGAAGACTTTCCGAACATACATTATTTTAGATAAACACTACCTACTTTTAGGTGTATCCAGCACAAAAAAACTAGTGTGGAAGTGAGATGATAAATAATATGAGATGAAACTATTTTCATTTGTGAGTACTATGCTATAAAGCTTGCAAAAAATTAAATAGTTTTTAAAATAAACATAACTTTAAGTAAATGTGATTGAAATCACTACATAGTATAAAACAAAGACGCTTTCTCTGTCCCTATGATCCCTTAAATCTTTAAAACTACGCACCGGATTTTGATATGTTTTTTTATAGATAGAGTGATTCAAGAGGAAAGTTTATATGTATAATAATACTGTGCGAAGTCGGGGCAGGTCGGTAGTAATAGTTTATTTGTATTTCAAACGTATGGTCCATATCGAATATTGGACCTATTGTAAGTATAATTAGTAATGTTAAATAGAGTAGTAAGCTTGTAATTGTTCTTCCTTATTCCTTAATTTTTTCAACATTGTCTCTTCGTAATGTAAGTGAACACAAGGGAATATGAATTTGTAATATATGTGTAATAACATTAATAAGAGTATCTAAATTAATTCAAAGCGATAGGAGACATGTACGTTCCCAGAAATACCAAGGCTGCTGGCCTTGAGAGTTTTCAATTGGTTACGTAAAAAATTTAGATTACAAGAAGCAGTATGAAAAGATGCAGGAGAGAGGCGAGCACACCTTTCGCCACCTCTACATGGTTGGTGTTTGCCACCAACACCAAGAATCACCAAACACGTGCCAAACGGCGAACACAATCACGGAACACAAACACGGCATCCCCCAGGCTTTGCGAACGTATGGGCGGACAATGCAAAGCACCACTCAATCTACAAAAATAACCGCATCAAAATGTGTTGGGTAGTTTATAATAAAGATTTATCTTTAGCATATATAGGGACAGACAGACAGACAGACAGCGGGAAGTGACTTTGTTTAATATATTATGTAGGTAGTGATTATGATTGAAAACAATAATGTTATCTTCATACATATTTTATAAATATTTATTTATACATCCACTGTTATCTAAGTCGGCAAACCGTTATATAATATTTTAGGCAGGTAACCAGAAGATACTTAGAAAATAAATAACGTTTGAGTTTAAAGTTTATCGGAAAGCTTAGATAGCTTTCCGATAACCTCTGAACTCAAGTTATCGCAAAGTAAAATTTTCAGTTTGCGTGAACCGAACGAAAAGATAGGTTAATTCTGAAAATATGATTATATTTATTCAGATCAACATTAAATTAACACGATATTATGAAGTAAACAGGCTTTACAAGGACGAATTTCGGAGAACCAAGTGAAGAGCCGCCTGTGACGCAGGAGGTTGTGGGTTAAATTCCCGCTTCGGAACAAATTTTTGTATTTATGATCTACAGATATAATAAAATATAGAATTTTCTGTGTTTTTTGCTGCATTCTATAAATTACAGTAATATATAAATAAATAAAAATAAAAAAAACTAAGTATGCAGTAAAATTATTTAGTGTCAGTTACTTGTATTACCTATTTATGGGTATAACACAAGCTCGGCAAAGCTTGGGGTTTGCCCGTTAAGCCGCGTACAGATTGCTGTAACGTAACATGCAATGTATGACGCAATGAAAGAATTTGCCGTCCACACTGTCGCAATGTATCATGCAATGTAACAGAAATCACACAGTGTGGACGCCTCGCGCGCACGAACCGCGCACACTACGCGCACGAACAGAGCGTTTCAACTCGTGCGCGCCGCGATCCGACATTTGTCGGTTTTTTCGCCGAACACAAAGGGGCGCGCAGTTTGCGCGGAGCTCCAGTGTGGACGGGTTGTTTACTCGAACGCGCGCGAACGTTGGAAGAATGGAAGAAAACACAGCTACAGCAGAGCCGTTTATGTTACGTTTTTTTCACATGATTGATTATAATCATTGAAGCATCGACAGTCATCGTAGCCAGTAATAATTGTATAATAAACTCTCTCCGCGTGTTCTCGGCAGACGAGCTATGTTCGCCGCGCGCATGCCGGAAAAGATGCGAACACGTACGTGCTCAGTTCGCGCGCGCGCTGCGTCCACACTTGTGCTCCTTTCATGTTACATTGCATGTTACATTAGAGCGGTCAGTACGCGGCTTTAGAGAATTGTCCAACATTATTTATTCAAAATTCGTACTTATTTAACCTTTAAACTTAGATACGTTTTTCTAGAAGCTATTACAAAACATGTGATTATTGCATAGATTTAGAATTTTTTCACTACGTTAAGCCTATGGGTTTTTGCCGGAGTAGATAAAATCAGCGGCAAAATTTTCTTCTCAGGCATAGGTCTAACAGAAACACTTTGGGGTGCTATATTTTAGTATGGGAAGGTACCTATCAGTTTCGAAAATTGACAATGTCCGATAATATTTAGATCTCAAGCTAATTTCTTGGGTTAATCATCATTCAAGGACTTATACATTAACATACCTATGAATATACTTACTATTGATTTAAATTTATATAAGTTTTAATTTGAAATGAGTCTCTTTGGTTTTGTTGTCTAAGGATAGGTGTTTGTCTCTTTTTGTTTATTTGCCTGTGATCGGCGTCGGTGTCGGTTTTTGTGCATAAATCAAAGGGTGTTCGACAAACGTGTTTGTGCTATTTGTAGCTTGTAGTACTTGTAGTATCGTCCGCCATGTTTGCTCACACGTTCACCAAGCCTGTGGATGTCGTGTTTGTGTTCCGTGTTTGCGGGCGGCATTTGGCACGTGTTTGGTGATTCTTGGTGTTTGTGGCAAACACCAAGCATGTGAAGACTGAAGGCTTTACATATGCATATGAATATATTTTATAAAAGACGGGAATCGAACCCCCAACTTTATCATACCGCTCGTCAATTGAGGGTGACAGTAGAAAAATTAAACACAAAGTTTCTGAACACAGACTTTTTTTCTCAGTTGAGCTAAAAAAGTGATGAATATAGCACGAGTGCATAAAATGTATTTTGCTCTCGCTTTACAAACGAATTAGTCTTTGACCACTTATAAAAGGCTTATAAAAGGCGGGACTCGAACCCCCAACTTTATCATACCGCTCATCAATTGGTTCCTATATGAGGGTGACAGTAGAAAAATAAAACACAAAGTTACTGAACAAATACTTTTTTTTTTGCATCATTTTTTCTCAGTTGAGCTAGTAAAGTAATGAATATAGTACAAGTGCAATAAATGTATTTTGCTCTCGATTTACAAAGGAATTAGTCTTTGACCACTTATAGTTTTCTTCACTTATAGTCACGAGACCCTAGGTCCGTGGGGTACCGAGGCTCTCCTTATAGTTAGGGTTAATTCATATTATTGTTTGTTGTGTTTTCTTGATGGATACGTGAAATTATTTTTGCAAAACAAAAATTTTAGTCGAATTTAAAAAAAATCACTAGCTACTTTTCTTGACAATAGTGGAGTTCTTCTCACATAAGTAGGCATATTTCATTTCGCACCAACAGTCGACGTATTTTCCTTGCATGTTCATACATCCACAGGTCTGTCTGACTCCCTTGAAAGCAGGGTCCTCTGATTGCCTGTTAGCGGGGTTGCCTTCGGCCCAAACGCCGTATCCAGCTTCTTCAAGAGTCTCATCTGAAAAATAACGAACGCTATAGAACCAAACAGCATATGCCAGCTCAGTTTCAGACAGTTCCTTTTCCATGGGAAGTTATTTACAGGATGAAAAGTAGCTTTTGTTTTATCCCAAGGCTAGAACTTCTATTAATTTCAGCCCGATCCTTTTTACGTGAAAGAGTAACAAACATCAAAAAAAAATTATATAATCAATACAAACTTTTACGTGTATTAGTAAGAATCGTGAAACAAATGCCTTATATGATAACGAAGTTTGAGAATTTAAGAATATTCTGATTTGTTAATCGCTGTATGTTTGCTTTTTTTTATTGGTAATGGCTCGACCCTTTTGGCCACTATCTCAGGTAAGTGAAGATGTGGCCTAAGATGGAGCACGCTTTGTTCGGGGTTACCATTCTGTTTACTTATTTCTATATAGCTACGTTATCATAATAGATCATATAAAGAGTATAAAGTTGATTTAATATCTCTTCAAGTTACTGTCAAAGTGAGTTACTGCTTTAGTAAACTTACCGTAAATAGTTGTCCATGAGCCAATAGTCTTTTCTAAAATGCCAACGAACAGCGTCCAAGGATGGTAAGATTCAAAGTATCCATCGTAGTTGTTGTACATCTCTGTTACTACTTTCGCATCTTCTGCGCTCTTTAAAACAGCCAGATCTCCACCATCATTTTGGCAGTGCTGGCGAGATTCATTCCAGGTCTTTCCGATGCTGTGGATCTTGTAACAGCGTCCGGTACTATTTTCAAGCTTGTAATCTATAAAAAAAATATTTAAATTAATTTCCTTCTAAATACCTTTTCAAGACCCGAAAGCTGGCCCGCATCAGCATTGCCATACAGCGTGGTAATACAGCCAGTGTCTTGGGGGCGCTTCCGACAATCCAGACTATTTGCAACCGTCTGCAGTTAGCTCAATTGTATGTACTAGTTATATTTTTTTCCCTTGATTGTTATTTTTGTTGTTGATAAAAGTAATTATATTATGTTCAAGTGTTTTCAAGAATTTAATTCTTAACAAAGGACGTACCGTTGTCACCGCATGTCACTATACTTGGGTATGGTACGTAGCAGATGAATCCAATCTTGGTGTCGCAGTCGACTTGAGGTAATATGGTTCCGTTGGGGTACAAGAGAGTGCAGTATGGTTTTAAGTCCTTTACATACTTCTTTTTTCCTGTAAAACATAATAAATTTAAAACGCTCTGCTTCTACATGAGCTATAGAGGTATTGCGTGATGAATTTAGCACTCTAGTTAAAATTCAATCGTCTCCATTCTTAAGGGAAGACTAGCTCTGGCTAGGTCTTCTATAAGACCCTCAGCCAGCACTATGCTGAGTTGGGACCCTTTTATGACAATTTTATTTATGTTCCTTAGGTGCGTCTTGTTCAATCTTTGTTTTATTGTTATAATTAAATGTACTTCTATTCTATTCTAATCTATCTCTTGAAAGTCTCCGAATTTTGAAGAAAATTTTTATTTAACACATACGAAATAGCTTTATCTAACTTACCATCAACAACGATAAAACCTCCTTTTGGTTGGACAACTTTCGATTTACCGTAAATCATTAACGGATGTTCGGCGGTGCTATTAGCATTCATCAGTTTCAAAGCGACCTCCTTATACTTTTCGTTTTTCAGATCAATCAATTCTCCACCTGAAAATATATTTTTTTGTGCATTTGAGCATGTAAGATTCATTTGAAAATATTCAAGATTCATTAAGATGTACGGTCATAGTTCTTTTTGAGTTTATGATTTGTATAATAGTTTACTTTCATGACGTTCGCAAGTGTTTTTCATAACATTTCCTTACCTTCACTTTCGCAAGTCTCTTTGGCTTCATCATAATCGTTGGGTCCTGGGTGAACTTTTACCCAACCTTCGATGTCCGAGCAACGGTTGTAGCCGGGCCAGCCTTCTCTGTCTTGACCTACAATTAATATATTTTATATCTCTTTTCAACCATCTTATTTAGAAAAAGCACGAAGAAAACATGAATTATGTCACAAGAAAGTTTAGTATAATAGTAGTCTTACTATTATAATAAATGGCAAAGTCTGTATGAATGTTTGTTATAAGTAATCTCAGTAATTATTAATTATTTTAATGAAATTTGCTATGAGTTTAGGCCCTAGAGTAACACATAGTATAAAAAAATTTGGAAATTTTAATCTCCGAGGTTTAAATAGTTGCTTGGTTTGATTCACTCTAAATTCGGTAAAAATAGGCTGCATAGTAAAAAATTAAACACGTATTTTTTATTATTACGTTTCGTAATAATAAAAATACGCGTCAAATTTCAGTAATATTACTGAAATTTGACAAATAAATTTCCATGCGGGCGAAGCCGCGGGGTGCAGCTCGTATAAACTATAAGTTGCTTTCTCTCACCCGCTTCATCTACGTCGCAGTCAACTTCAATCCTCGCGGCAAAGCAGATGAACGGGTGTTCTTCACTGCAGTCCACAGACTTCTTAGTGGCATTGTTAGTGAACATGCCGAGACAATCGACTTTAGTTACCACTTCTTCAACAACCTCTTCTGCAACAAAATAATTTGGACTCAAATAATTTGTTACATCTATGATAAAATAATTTGTAATAAAATAGTAAGGTCAACCTTTTTTGCAACAAAATAATTTAGACTCAAATAATCTGTTAGATCTATGATAGATTATAATTTAGACTCAAATAATCTGTTAGATCTATGATAGATTATAATTTAGACTCAAATAATCTGTTAGATCTATGATAGATTATTTTCAAATAAAATTGTATGGTCAACCACATCTGCAACTAAATAATTTGGACTCAAATAATTTGTTAGATCTATGTTATATTTGTAATAAAATTATAAGGTATGGATAGTGTAGTTTTACCGATTGGCTTCGGCGTAGGGGCTGAAAGTGCCTGGGAGCCGATGTAAATGAATTCAATTTGTTTGTTTGATTCCTTAACAATTTTGACGAGAGTGGCATCCACTTCATCGAACTGCGACGCTATCATAATTGCACCTGTAATTAAACACGATAAAGTAAAAGCTGCGGGATCAAAATCATATCACTTTTTTAAGGCTCGAAAATAAACTCGTATACAAGGTAATTTTAAACTGATTTATAGTTAAATTAGAATAGATTTTTTTCACTTATTGTCTTATCTAGTAGTGGAAAAAGGTCATATTAGGTGTTAAATGAGTTAGCTAACATCCCAGTTAAGCTCGAATAGCATGTCCTCACGATTTTCTTCAAGTTGATGTCTCTTAGCTCATCTGAGTATGTGCTTGCCCAAATGTAGTTTACGTTTTTGCATCGGTTTTCTTCACTATGATGCAGATGGAGAGGTGTTTCCACCCCCTCAAAGAAACATAAGCGTACATGGTTGCACGATTATGCCTAATTTGAACATGGGGCTTATAAGGCGGTAATGGTTATTGGCACCATAATACGAAGGTAGTTTCTGCCCAGCGCTAGAATTCGGTTACTGTACCGAATATCAGTTCTGATGAACTAAGAGACATCACTTTGAAGAAAGTTGAGAGTGCATACGCTGTCAGTGATTGATGGTATCAATGTCAAAGGACAAAATATTTGGGGAAAAAAGTAGAGATCCGATGCTTGATGTAGCAAGCTAAAACAAGGCCTTATGGAGCTCATTTTAGGGGAGGCCTACATCCAGTTGTTGATAGGCTGATGATAATGATGTTGATATTGATGAAAGAGGTCTAAAATATTGAAATATTTAGTGTCTTGGGGACGCTTCCGACTGGTATTGACATGGATCAATTGAGCTACCTTTAGACTGTTTGCAACCGTCTGCAGTTAGCTCAATGGTTTCAATTGTAAATACTAGTTGTAATTTTTCTATTCCTTTGCTTGTAATTTTCGTTGTTAATAAAGATGTTAAAAAAAAATATTGAATATTAATTACATTAATGTGTGAGCAGCTGAGTTTCCTTAAATATATATATATATCTACCTTCATCTTTGCATTTCTGGTCGCCTGCCGCCCAAGTAGCAGGTTCGTGCAGCTTAACCCAGCCAGTTAGATTTTCCTCGAATTTGTAATCAGGGTAACCTTTTCTCACATAGCCTGCAAATTATTTTAAAGATTGCTTGAAATGATTGTATTTGAAGTCTATGAAGCAAGCTATCTTTTTATTTTTTGTCTTTTTTTGTTACAAATAGATACTTTTATAAATACGAATACAAAATGGACGTGAAACCCTGATGGACTACCAAAATTTTCTCACTCAATATAAATAATATATCTAATATCTAAATAATTTTCAAAAGTCGTCCTTACATTATCATGTCAGTTAACCATCCTCCCTCCCTTCGCAAAATACAAAATTCTCATTGAACTCATAATTAAACTTATAGATTTGTGAAATACAGTTAAGTAGTCTAAAATCAGTTGCTAACGCTATCTCAAATCTTAGGTCTCAAATATGTCTCCCATAACCTAATTCTGAAAATGCTTGACTACAAGGTTATAAAAGCAGTTTTAAATTCAAAATATTATAACTTTCGAAATCATTCACCCATTAAAAAACTAAAAAATTAAGTCATTTTATCCTTCCTGGTTTTAATTAGATTTTTTTTTAGTACCTATTTTTAATACAGTAATTAATTCTCTATTGCCAGTACTATTACTATAAGTCGTATAGTATTATATTATCTGTTTTATAACTTACCTTCGATGGCTGTGAAATATATCACAAACAAAACAAAAGTTGTTTTTAACATTGTGCCTTAGAAGTACACTGTTCCAAAAAACTGCCTAAAGTGAGCCGTTACGTATTAGTATGTGTTTATATACAGGCAGCGGTGTTATTCTTTCCTATATCACAGTAATAACCAAACAAAGTATCTCGTGGTTCCTAAAAGATAAGAATATGTATAATATAATTATAATATTTACCGGTCAAGGCGTGTCGGGTCGCGCAAAGTGCTGGGTTCCGTAGTTTCAAGGTTTACTATCGCATGCATATTATATTCAAAGCGAAAGAACACAAAAAAATTGTTTTTTGTATTTCTTCTATAATTACTTACTTAGAGTGCTTTTCACGAAAAAAGTCCCTCGGCAACTGGTGGAACTAAATTTGACAGATTGCCATATGCTTGCTGGCTTCATTCGGTCGCACTACTACAGCGCCGCGTCTAGGGGACTTCTTTCATGAAAAGCACTCTACTTAAGGACTGACATGACAAAGACTGACGGTGAAAATTCAGTCAAGCCAAAATTTTAAGTGTTTCCTTTTTTAAATAATTTTGTATAGAACCCTCCGTGTGCAAGTTAACTCGAACTTGGCTGGATATATTTATTTAATTTGTTTTAGGCTTTCATCGCTTAGTGATAACATTATCCATGAAAATCGAAAGAAAATAACAAAACAGAGAAAAACAAAATCAAAACTGTTGTTTTACTAAACATAACTCTTGGTTATTAACCAAATCAAAAACACGATCTCTTTCCAAGAAGTATCGAATAATAATGGTCTAAGATCCGACTGCAAGAATAAACCGCTCATCGCTTTTTGCTTAAAACCAAATTTTTATGTTTATTTGTAAAAAGGAGAATATGTATCTACCAGGTTGCCTCGCGACTCGCGATTTCACCCGCGTGAAAATTGGTTTAAAAAAGCGTAGGTTTTATTTCAGGCCAAGAACTATGGTTTTTCATTTATTTACGTGTTTACGGTTTCACTGATCCATTCAGTAATTTGGCATGAAGAGGTAAGAGAATAGAAAAATAACCGTTTATTGTCTTAAATACTAAGTTTACTATACACTAGCCAAACTCGATGTAGAATGTTTGTAAACACACTACGACACAAAAAACTAAAATTCACTTGCTTGGCGTCAAATTTTAGATAAGAGTGTACGAAATATTTAGTGAAGGAAGGATCTTAAATCGACAAGTAATGTAAATTGCGTATAAAAAGGCGCTGCAACAGAGTGTATTTTAGGTTAAGTATGGGCGGTTTGTTTACAAACATTCTACATCGAGTTTGGCTGATGTATAGTAACAAACAGACTTATAGTAAGTCAGACTCATGGAAGTAATAAGTATGTACGCATTAATTACTACTTCCATGGTCAGACTAACGTAAATTAAAATAAAACAGTTATCCATTGGATCCATTCAAACTTTCGCATTTATTAAATTAATGTGATACGGTGGTACAAATCCGTGAATGTCGAGATATGAAAGGTTCTGTACCAAATTACCTTTCCCCGTGATCTCTCGTCAACATAAATCTGAAAAATCTTAATTAATTTACTTAAAAACCTGTCATTTTCTTGTCAAAAAAAAACTTATTGTCCAAAAGGGGCGAATGCACTGGACTATCATTCCCGATTGCCGGCTTTGCAAGTAGAATTAAAGTGAATTTAACTTTTAATAACAACGAAAATTACAATCATGGAATAGAAAAAAATTAAAGTTAGGTATAGTAAATAAAATTGAAACTATTGAGCTTACTGCAGACGGTTGCAAACAATCTAGAGGTAGCTAAACTAATCCATATAAGAATAAATAATACCAGTTGTTGCGTTCCCAAGAAGCTGGCTGCATTAGTACAAAGCTGTATGGCAATGCTGATGCGCTGCGTCAGATACTCACCAGTTCTCGATATCTTATTTTCTTGTAAGTAACTAGACTTATTGATAAGAAATTCACTGGAAACAAGTCTTATTATGACACTTCTGCTTTAGAATTGCTTCTGTAAAACAATTGGTATTTTTCTCACATCATCATAATTATCATCCGCAACCTAACTTCACCCACTGCTGGGTATACGTCTCCAATCTACTATGCCAGTCCATTTCTATGTTATTAGAGGTATATCTATATTAGAGGTATATATATAGAGGTTGGGGTAAACGTGTTCTTGAATGGAGACCGCAACTCGGTAAACGTAGCGTGGGACGCCCTCCAGCCAGGTGGGATGACGATCTGCGAAAGACTGCTGGTAGATGCTGGATGCGTCAAGCTGAAGACAGGGCGCTATGGCGCTCATTGGGGGAGGCCTATGTCCAGCAGTGGACTAATATAAGTTGATGATGATGATGATGATGATGATGAGAGGTATATCGAGCCAGTTGCAAAAAGCTTTTAGAATCAGTTAATATAACAAATTTATCGCAATTGATTGAATTAATGGATGACAAAGCTCCCGATAAGTAAGATTTATACACAGAAAATATCCAGAATACACGGAAAAAACAAACGTGTCCGAATTGTTAGCACCCGTTGAACACACGACATTTTGTCCTGAGGCAGGATTCGAACCCGCAAGTAGGAGCTTGCGGGTTCGAATCCTGCGGAGCTTCACCCACCGTGCCACAGAGGTTATCGATATACATATCTACCTACCCTTCTCCCGTTTTATTTATGTTATCTTGCTTCTGACCTTCCGATCTTTGTATCGTCGGAGAAGTTTGTTTCTAAGTTATTTAATACATTTCATAGAATTTTGTTAAATTATCAGAGCTATCCCCGCGACTTCGTCCGCGTATAATTAGATTTCTTAAATAAGGTTAAAATCTTTTCTTTTTGTGACACACACCTTTATTCCTAGAGGATACATAAATATTCAAATATAAAATCGACAGGATTTAATTTTTAACATTGACACTGAGGTTTTTGAATCAAGGTTTGGTACATTTTGACCTGAATGCAGTTAAAAATTCGAATCATTTAATGTTGAACTAACCTTACAGTTTAAAATCTGGCTAGAACGAAAAAATTATAAATTTTGGAAAACAAATTAGTTCCGCCTTATTTTCAGAAAATTTAGGAATATGGTTATGTTTACTTTTCAGTATTAAACTGGAACTTAAATTTTGAAGTCTACTATTGACGGATCCTTAAAAACAGAACTTTTAGTTGATTCAAATTGAACTCCTTTTTTGGACCGATTAGGATACGAATTTTCAAAAATCCTTTCTTATTATTTCCTTTCTTTTTACCTACACTCCTACGCCATAAAAGGAATAATCACTCCAAATTTCAAGTCACTCACACACAGTGTCAGTCACACAGTTCCTATTTTATTAATTTTATTATATACTAGCTGTGCCACGAGCTTTCACCTACGTGACAATTGATGTTTCGTGGAGAAAAATATCAGATTCTGAGAAAAAGAAATATTAATTTAATATTATTTTAAGGTTCACATACATTTTTAGTAGATTGAACCAGGCATTTTTGCCATACTTCTAACCTTTTTTTTACACCCCCGGGTATTGTTTCGAAAATTAAATAAGCCTAACTATATCCTATTCCAAAATCCTTATTCCAAGTTTCATTAAAATCGGTTTAGTAGTCACGAAGATAGGAACGTGGTAACATACCTCGTACATTCACACAAACACAAACTTTAGCATTTCAGTTTATGATAATAGTTCAAAATTCTGATAAGAAAAGTACTACCTTTTGTGTAGATTTTATTTGTTTATTACACGTGTCATTTATCCAAAAGGCTATCTGAAAAGCTATCGCATAATTTACACTGAAAAATAAGAGTTTATACGTAAAATGTACTGAAATTAACTAAATCTTAGGTTCAATTTATTAACGATTTCTTGCGTCGCAGGAGGTTTTGGATTCGATTCCCGCCTTCGGGAAAATTTTTGTTTTATATGGACATATTTGTTCTAGGGTTGTAATTGTTTTCTATTAGTTATACAAATATCTAAGTAACAATGTTTGTAATGTACCGAGATATGTCAAAAAACTGTGCACTCCTGTGCACATCCTGTGTGTCCATTACATTTTTAATCCCTCCAAGGAGATTTCTCTGGAAAGGAAAATCTATTTTTAGAAGATGCTCACATTCCCCTCTACTTTATTCAAAGAGGGTGGTAAATCATCCTGTGAAAACTATCGGCCTATTATCATACTCACATCCCTGGCAAGTTCTTCGGTAACTGACTCTCTTATGACTGCTTGAAGTCACTTTTGAGTACTCACCAGCACGTGTTCATTAATGAAATTCACAACATGGTCTACGAACGCAAAACTCTTACTGGAACACAGGCACTTTCTATGCAGTGCTTTTGCCAAGACCAGCCTAAACCTAAACGGAATCAAATAAATATTGCATTAGGTATTTGACGATCATGCAATCAATGTGATGTAAATGGTTGTAGGCATCAAAGTTTATTTTGTATACATTGTTGTAGCTTTAGATATAGTTCATAATTATAGATTGTTCTAGTACATTCTTATCCTATTCTTGTGTGTCATTAATCTCAACTTATACGACAAGAAACGCCTTCTGTTTTGTTGGATAGCAAAAGCGGTTATTTAGTAGTTTCATGAGTTCTAAGGTTTCATCATAATAGTGCCTAAGTCCTAATTTAAATGAAATTAAGGCGCAGGAAGGACCTAAAGTGCCGCCACTTATATTATCATGTTCCTAGCGACCCGCCCCGGCTTCGCACGGTTTTATTATACATATAATATACACCTTTCTCTTGAATCACTCAATCTATTAAAAAAACCGCATCAAAAGCCGTTGCGTAGTTTTAAAGATTTAAGCAAACAAAGGGACATAGGGATATAGGGAAAGAGAAAGCGACTTTATTTTATACTATGTAGTGATTCCGTTATACAAAGGAATTTCCGAAATTAATTTGGTCTATTATAGGGCTCCCACACAAAACTGCGATTTGGTGCGATGCGATGCGATTTCATGCGATTTCATGCGATGTCACACGAACTTGATTTGCGAATTTCTGCGATGCGAATTTCTGCGGCGAACCGTTTTGTAGGGTAACCATACCTTCAAGTTTAGTCAGCCGTATTGGACGTGTTTTTAGGAAGCGTAAGATGGATCCCAAAAAGATAATTGAACCGATTTAAGCAAAAATGATCCAACCCACACAAACCTCATTTCGAGATAATCGATATTTAAGTTTGTGGCGGTATTTCTCTAGCTTTGTAATACAAAATGTTGTTATTTTAATTTAATTTAATGCTATGTAAACTCAACTTTTTTGCTATAAATAATATAAAGAATAAATTGTAATAGTTTAGTAGATAATTGGGAAAACTTGCGCCTGGATCATTATTACAAAATTAATTTTGTATGGAAAGAGCTATGTAGGGTGCAAAAATTAAAATGCAAAAATGATTCAAAGTGTGATAAAAATTAGTAATCATTTTTGTGTTTTAAAAGACAAAACAAACAAAATTGGCCCTACTCCTCGTCCAAATCAGAATAAGGTTCATCACATAAACCATCTACATCGTCTATTATTGCAGCTTCCCTTCGGTTTCTTAAATTAATCAATGCAATCATCTGGTATCTAATATTAGAGCTGCTGGCCCTGTACTTATTTTATTATATTTATTTATTTTTCGTTAAAGTACGAAACACACAGAAGCCGGAGGCGTGGCGGAGGCGAAGGCGTGCGAGTTGTATTCTATGGAATCCTATGAAAGCCTACACACACACCGCAGGCCGTGGCGAACGCGGTGCCATAGGAAAAACCGGCACGCCTTCGCCTCCGCCACGCCTCCGGCTTCTGTGTGTTTTGAACTTTATGGTTTATTTCGTTTACGTAGTTAGATGGAATAGCAATTTCAAATATTAACTTGTCAAAGCTTAACTTGTTTTATATCATCATCATCATAATCAACCTATATTAGTCCACTGCTGGACATAGGCCTCCCTTAATGAGCGCCATAGCTCCCTGTCTACAGCTTGACGCATCCAGCATCTGCCAGCAGTCTTTCGCAGATCGTCATCCCACCTGGCCGGAGGGCGTCCTATACTACGTTTGCCAAGTCTCGGTCTCCACTCAAGAACACGTTTACCCCAACGGTTGTCGGTTCTTCGCGAGATATAGCTGGCCCACTGCCACCACTTCAGCTTGCTAATTATTTGAGCTATGTCGATAACTTTGGTTCTCTTTCGGATGTATTCTTTACGAATTCTATCCTTCAGAGAAACTCCGAGCATAGCTCTTTCTATAGCTTTCTGAGCTCTTTGAACTGATGGACCAGCTTAATATTATAGTTTGAATCATTGTAGCAAAATAGAACGGTTATATGTTAGGGTAACCAAAGCAACACAAAAATGATTCAAGTGGCATGAATAAATAAATAAATAAATAACAATTGTGAACATAGAGGTGTGAGTCTTTGATATGTTAAAATATACCTTATACTGATTACATAGGTTAAAAAAACTCGAAATTGACTAGGTTGTGGGTTGGATCATTTTTGCATAAATCGGTCCAATTGCACTGCTGTTATTGTTAAATAGATATAAAAGAAAAAGAAGATTCTGGATTCATCCATTTAATACGATTATGAACACTGAAGGGAACTATTTTACTCGAAATTACTATGAGTTGAGAACTGAAGCAGTTTTTTTTTACAACACAAAGAAGGCGGCTCAGGCGCCGCGCATCTTTCGCTAAAGTTGTCTCAGAGCGGACTAAAATGGGGGGTCACCAAGTATGACGTAATATGACAGGAATGCGCGATGCAAATGAGATCTGACGTTATCGTGCGAGCTCGGAGATATTTGCGATGCGATGCGAGCTCGCAGTTTTGTGTTTGAGCCCATAGGAAGAGATACGAAAACAGAGTTTGGTGGCCACCAAAGGCCGTATCTTTTTCTAAATAAAATGAAACTACATGCAATAAAAAAAAATTATGATAGGTTTTATTAGGTCCGAGGTTTTCCAGCGATTATTGGATTAAAATTGAAATGAAAAATAAGAAAATTACATGTTTTATAGTATTCGTAATTGTTGTTTGTGTTTGTATCAGATAAGCAAAAACATTAAACATAAAGTCTGATCTGAAAGTCATATTTAGACAGATTTTGTATCTATTTTTTTTTTAAAACATGGTCTTTTTTTAAATAGTGATCTAAGGTAAAAAAAATACTTAATAATAAAAAATTTACTAATTTAGGTACCTTAAGAATTCCATAACTCACTAGTATATACAATTATAACAAACTCTTAAAAATCTAAGCCGTCACCAGAAGGCAGAGTACCCAGAATGGTGGCAGCATTGCCACGTTGAATGGCAATGCTAATTCATGATAGGTTTATAAAACTGTAGTGTTAATTTTGAAAATTCTTTGATATTTTAATTGTGGCTAGGCCATCCTATCATAAGCGTAAAAACTTGCAATTGTCTATCTATCTACAAATCATTGTCGCTAGCTGAAGCAGAGTCCCTCGTGTCAAGTTTTTTCTTAGTTAGAGGAGTCAATTTCACACTGTACATAGGTTTTATAAGTAGTCTAGACTAGTTTCTTAATACTACCATTACATTGATAAGTTTTTGCTACTACTTTGTTCAAACCTTCTTTAACTAAATTAAATTATTATCTGTCAGCTAGTAACACCCACCCACAGATTTACCTACTAAGGATGCTGCGCATCACCCACCGCTAGCTGAGTAATAGTACATTGTTACCCAAGGGTTGAAAGCACTGACCTCTATATATACAAGTACGCTGGACCTCTGATACCCTTTGAAATGACAGCTCTTGAATGTGCCTATTTGAAGCGCACTAATGCGTGGGAAAGAACTAAATCTGACGTAACTGACAAATGGCCGTTGTCTCGTTTGTATTATCTCCTGTGTTTTTAAAGTGTTTTTGGTAGTTTAACGCGATTTAGCTTGTTTGTTGTGTCTTATTTATTTAGTTCATACATAAATAAGTGGTGGGCATTCATAGGTAAACTATGAAAGAGTGTGTGTTATGCAAAACTCTTTACCAGAAGGGAAGTGGAGTTACATTCCACAAGTAAGTGAATTTACGGCTAATCTTCGGCTAATATTCAACAAATTAAATTTATGATCATTATTATACGTAATACCAACATATTTATCGTCTTATTACCAGTATTATTTTTATAAACAATAAAATTTAATAGTGCTGTCAAAGTTACCTGTCGATAAAATTTATCGATATTTTTCCTATACTTAAATATCTACATATTTACTTTCAAGAACGGAAATCGCCAATGACCGATTTTTATTATCAACGACATATAATTTTTAAATTATTCACAGGTTTCCGACAAACATATGACTCGAATTATGGCTGAAAAACATTGAAAAACCTAGTTGGCGTCCGAAAAAATATGATTACATCTGTTCAAAGCACGTCTCTGAAGACTGTTTTATTAAACATAACTCATGCACTACTTTGGAAAAGTACAGTACTCCAACAATTTTTCGTAGCAGTGCCGGTTAGAAAAAAATACCGTATTATTTCTAAAATATATAGATAGATAGGTCATACATAAAAATTTTATTCTGATGAAAATTCCGTAGATATTGATTTTGAATGATGGGCTATACTCCAGTTATTTGGGAAGCTGTCCTTTCACCAGGTGTTAAAATAGTATATTAATAATGAATATTGTTTTTTTTCTTCCTTCTGATTGGTTAAGATTACGAAAAAGGCTGTTTCATTTCAAATTAAAATATGTTTTTATGTTTTTGTAGAAAACGTATCTTCAACGCATGAAAGTATGGTTTTACCTACACCTTCTGAATCTGGAAAAAAGATGGTTACCCCCGCACCCCCTGTACCTAAGACAATACCTGTTGATGTAAAAAGAACATTAACAGATTAACAGAATTTTTGATTTCAGGTCGAAGGCGTCGAAGTACAAGCTGTGACCCGCAACAGAGAACTCCTTCAAAGAAGGTTAGGTCTCTCTCCGAGATCTGCGATACTATCAATCATGATCATCGTTATGAAAACTCTCCTAAATCATCCAAAAAAGCATTGCAGAGAGTTAAAAATCTATTCGGAGATTATGTTATTTAGTCACACTGTCTGACAAAACAATATTCTTCTATTCAATGATATGTTAAGTGTAATTTTGTCGCGATGTATAAAATTTACAAAAATAATTCAAATTTCTATGTTAAACGCAAAGTACGAAATTTTTTTGATATTTCCAATGTAACTACTTATGAAAATGATGACGGAAACTAATAAAAAATGTTTAGGGATTGTTTATTTTTATTTTCTATAAATACCTTACCTATTCCACTACATCATGAAAAAACCACATTTATATTTAAAAAACGTTCCCTATTTATTTTTGAATCTAGCTAGCCACATATTAAGTACCCGTTAGTCCGGCTTCGGCTAATCCTAAGACTAGTAGTTTCTGAGATTTGCACGTTCATCCTAACAAACTAGTCAGTTTTATAATATTACCTACTATAATTAATAATACAACTCGTTGGAAATGTCTTTTATCGATGTATTTTATCTCATTGTCCCATCTCTATTATTAGTTCCTTTCCCACCCACTTCTGCGATCAGCGCCAAAATGGCGAAAATCAAATCACCTCAATAAGGCCCGGCTTATCAGAGGTCCAGCGTACTTGTATAGATACAGGTCAGTGGTTGAAAGTAACTTATTTAGTCCCGAGATGGGGTTAGCCAATAGCCAGGTACGCCAATAGTTCAAGGGACTAAATAAGTTACTTTCAGCCGAGGTAAACACTGTGCTTTTCATTACGAATACAAGGAAATATAAATAAAAACACAAGAAAACAAATGAATCGAATTGCTGCTAATATTTTTTTAAATATATTAGTCCATCTAGGACAGGCGAAAGCCATAAACCCATACTGCCTTATCTTTCGTATTTTTTGACTTCAGTGAATTGCCGCTAGCCTGATTTTTTTTAGCTTTTGCATTAATTTTTCTCATTCTGCTATTATCATGGTTTAATAGTAACGTGATAGCTGTCAGTTGAAAACGATTCTCCCTAGGGCTGAAAAGTAACACTCTACCCGCTCTTCAGGCAACTTCAGACCTACTTTCCGAGTATGAGTAATGAAAAAGCCTGTTCTCTCTCTTGCCAACCCTAGCAGTAACAGTGTTTTGTGACAGTCGGATCGGCAAACTGATTTATATATAACTGAATATCTATCTGATTAGTAACCTAATTTAAAAAAAGAAAGAGGTTCAATTCTATTGTTTTTTCCGGATGAACCGATTGCGCTAATTAATTTTGTTTGATTTAAGTAGTAGTTATTTTATATTTTGAAAATGTTCCAATAACTTTCAGAAGTAAATCTAATACATATGTCAATTTGAAACTAAATTACCTTTACCAAGCCATACCTATCTCACCATTTAATTTGTTTAATAGTACCGCTTGGATATAACAACTTTTTTTTATTTATACCATATACTTAGAGAGGCAGACAATAATAAATTTTGCATAAGTTTTTACTCATATACTTTCGCTGCGAACACTGCGTAATTAGAGGTTAGTTTTATGTTTTACATACATTTAAAATTTTATATCTATCAATTTTACTGGCTGAATAAAACGAATTTTATTTTCTCATTTATTTTATTAATAAAACAAATTCATAATCAGTAGAACAATCAGGTTTACTTAGTCAGTTTGGGGTAATCAATCCCTCCAATGAATAATACGCGCAGGAGCCATCTGAGGTTGTGCTTGGGACCTGAAGATTCCAAGTCCAAGATCTAGATTAAGATCAAGATGGGTCCTCAGCAGGCTGTGTTGAATTGTGCTCAAAAGTAACTTGGTGACAGTGACTTTCTTTTGACATATATAGCCGTGTTTCACTTCGCACCAGCAGTCGACGTATTTTCCAAACATGCTCACAGCACCGCAGCTCTGCCTGTTTTCGTTTGCTAGTTTTGTGGATGGCTTGCCTTTGCCCCATACGTTGTAACCGGCATCGTCAAGAGATTCAGCTGGAAAAGATACAAATTTAGAATTTTGGATCTACAATTATAAAAAAATACATTTTAATCCACTCACAAAAGGACAAAAGGTCCTATAAATATTTTATGTACTTAACATTATACAGAGTGTTAAAATACTGCTATTGAAAAATGAAGTTTAACAATCAGTTTATGATATTGAATATAATTCTCGAAAGAAAAAAAAAGCTATAAAAAATAACCTTTCTTCGTGTTTTTATTTTATTATATGGGTACACGCCCGTAGTATAATATAAAGGAAACATATCTATACGAATAAATCATTTGCACAATAAATTATTTACAAAAAAAAATACTATTGCACCGCAAAGTGAATGACCTCAGCTCGCTCAGTTAATTAAGGATGCGCGCGCACATTTACGTTACGTGCAAGCAAAATAATTTTCGAACATCTTCGAACATTTCTTTGAACATTTTTATCTTCAGCTATAATTATTTTACGCTCCGCCAATTTGTTTTTTAAAGTTTAGGGGTGCTCCGCCACCCCCTACGTTTTCGTTCGTCCTCTTTTTACACCCTATATTAAGACTTTATTTGACCTGTTTTTGAGGGACTGGTGCATGAGGTAGATTTAAAACCTGTAGTTATTACAAACTTCTAAAAGTTCCACAATATTATAAGTCATTTGCCTGATTTATACTTCCGAATACTGACAAAATTAAATGCTCATTGATGACGAATGTAATATACTTTTCTTACCCTCAACAGTCGTCCATGTGTTAGGGCTATTTTCCAGGATGCCAGCCCACATATGTGTCGGGTGGTTAACAACGTATTCCAGGTCGTGATTGGCGTAGATCTCCTGTACAACACTCGCTTCGTTTTCGCTCTTTAAGATCACTAAGTCTCCGCCTTCAACTTGACATTGCTTGCGAGCTTCGCTCCAAGTCTTTCCGATACTGTGAACCTTATAGCACTTTCCGGTACTCTCGGAATATATGTAATCTGGAAATTAATTTAGTTTACATTTATTTCTATCTATCAGTCTGTTCGCATACTGGATTATAAGTTATGTATTGGATGAGACATCGAAAACGGCGTTTATATTATGGATTAATTGACTCGCGCCTGTATCTAAACATAAGTACCTAAATAACAATATCAATAAGGCTGAACAATCCACACAGCATCATCTAGCCCCAAGCTAAGCAGATCTTGTGTTATGGGTACTAGATGACTGATATACCTACTTAATAAAATGAATTATACAGATATTAATTTTTTATTACACCCAGTACCCAGAACCCAGAACCCAGAAAAAAATGCAGATCATACAATGATTTGTCCCAAGGCGGAAATCGAACCTACAGCCTGCGTCGCACGAGGATCTTTGCCTGCCCGTGCTTCATCATGATTCGGGTAGAAAGACGATGCTTTAAAATAGTGATTAAATAAGTTTAAATTTAAATATTAAACTGGCAGAATGAACTTATAAAACAATGAAACAAACAAACCATTATCGCCACAGGACAATGCTACTGGATACTTGACGTAGCAGAGGAATCCAATCTTCTTATTGCAATCGACGTTGTCGTCGATAGTACCGTCAGGGTGCAAGACCGTGCAGAGTTCCGAATTCTTTTTCAAAAACTTAGTTTTTCCTGCAACATAATTTAGTTGAACCTCACAATATAACTTAGAAAGTACCTACGTCATAATAAATAAGTTAATGGAGCAGATTCGAATAGCATTAACCCTTAATTACTCGCATGGGGTCAACACAATTTTACGTTCTAAAAAGGAAAACTTTCGATCGACCAAACGGGCTCCTGCCAACAGTAGCTTCCTAGTTTGCGTCGATGTTATTCCTACGAGTAATTTCATTTCATTTCATTTTTTTTAATTAAGGGTTAAATAAAATAATATTTTAAGACACCATAGTCTTTCCTTAAGTGAGTTCACAACGACCGGCCTTGCCTTGTGGCATTTTGCGCTCAACTAATCAAAATTTTGCCTTTGTCTAATATTATTGATGAAAATGCAGTGTGTTTACTTACCGCCAACTTTGTTAAAACCACTGTCGGGGTTGGTCTTCCTGTTTTTACCGAATACCAACGTGCTGTTTGGCTTGATAAGCTTCAACGCAACCTTTTTGAACTTCGGGTCATTAGGGTCGATCATTACTCCACCTGAAATATAGATTTTTTATTAAGAAAATTTATTATTTAAGAAAATTTATTTCATTTAGGAGTTTGAATCCACTGTACCCTTGATATATCTTCTAATTAATTTTGTTGCATAATTCTTCAACATTTTCTAGCCCTTACTAGCTAAAGCTTGTATTACGGGTTCTAGATCAATGATGATAATATGCTTAAAACTTGAAAACACCCTGAACTAACCCTGAATTAATATTTTAAGCTCAGATCAGATCGTAAAAATACTTATCCCGAGGAGGTTAACGAAACCTACGTTACAAGCGGACCTTTCTACGCTACACAACAGAAATCGACAAAAACTTACCTTCCTTGTCGCAAGTTTCCTTTGCTTCATCAAAATCACTAGGTCCTGGGTGAACCTTCACCCAACCATCGACATTCTTGCAGCCTTTGTAGCCTTCGTAGCCTTGTCTTTCCTCACCTAAAATTAGAGTATTTTAGGGTTTATCTTTTCATTAACAACTAAACAGCAAGATAAATGTAGAAGTTGCTAGAACAATATGAGTCTTGCACCCTGCACCTCTTTTAGTTATTTAAATGAATATGTTTATGCATCCTCAATTTCGAAGACGTATAGATTTTTGTTTCATTCTTGTGAAATAATAAGTTATCGTACGTCCGGTTTTGTTTTTCTATTATAAAAACTTTAATAATATTATCAGTAGGTACTTCTTTATCTACATCAATTTTCTAGAAAACTAGATTTTTCAATTTTATAGAAAACTAAATTTATAATGATCATAGTGGCTATTTTAGCTGGAATCATAAAATAATAAATAATTCAATGCTGAAGATTGAACAGAAATTCTTATAAAAGATCAAACAAACTTACCAGTGCAGATGTTATCATCCTCAAAAGGAATGTAGCAAATAAATCCAGCCTTTTGGTTACAATCAACTTCATCATTGATTGTACCGTTGGGGTACACGACGGTGCAGAAGTCCTGGTTCTTTTTTCCGAACTTGGTTTTTCCTGTAACAAAATTGTCGTTTATTAATATCAGACATGGTAGTTTACACGGTTTAAAAGTTGATCCTCATATCTTGCCACATTACTGCCATGTGAATATACTTCTATAGATAAAATGTGCGAGTAGGTTCACAAACTTTAAAAATAATGATACCATGCTCGATTAAAATGTAGAAATAAAAATTAAATTTAATTTAAAAGAAAGAAATATATTAAGGTAGTACCTACATAATAGTAATAAATTAAATTATTATGAAATAAATTAGTGAAATACTTCAAAATACTTTGTAATATATAAATAAACTTGACTTTCGGTGAAAAGAAGGAGACCTTTTGTCCAATGCTATTGTTTTTTTTTATTTTTGGACTTTGTGAAGGATAACCTTCATAGCTAACCTAGATTACTGTATTAAATAATATGGATTAGCTCGCATATCTCGCATATCTTCGTATTTGGTTGGCTATGTGCAAAGTGAGTAACTTATACAAATATTTTAGAGACTATTCTATAGTCTTAGAATAGTGCTTTTGGGTACTGTGCAATCACAGAATTTTTGACAGATATCACGTTTCTATTTATAGGTCTGCGTCATATCTTCATAAATATTATTTCTTTCAGCAATTTTTAGTAACTTACCTCCTTCCTTTTTGAAGCCATCGTCAGGGCGAGGTTTTTTATTTTTACCGAATATCGTAATTGGATTCTCCTTTGTCAGTTTTGATACGATTTCCTTGAACTTCGGGTCATTGACATCAATCAATTCTCCTCCTAAAACAGATTTTTATTTTCTTTGAATAAATAATAAAAAACTCAAATAATCAAATCAGATGTTGGGGTTGTGGGACAATAAAGAACATTTTAGACATCTTGAATGATATTTAATACAAAATTAATTGCTAGAGTGCCCGAATTTTGCATTTCATTGTTTTAATTATCCAACCGCGAAATCTGTGGTTTTTGTAAAGGATCCGAATCGTACATCGGCTGCGTAGTTCCTTTAAAACAACGAAAGAACGAATCTCGGTAAATTTTTAGCAATAAAATGCCACTTGGAACACTCAAAGGGTTAAAAGTTTGACAAATTCTTTGATTTGATTGAATAGGATCTTCTAACATGAAACATGTTTGAGTCAACCTGCTTGTGTTCATAATGATTGCTTTTCCATTGTGATTACCTTCTTTGTCGCAAGTTTTCTTAGCTTCATCTTGATCATTTGGACCGGGGTGAACCTTAACCCATCCGTCGACGTCGTCGCATTTTTTGTAGCCTGGAGAGCCTTCCCTTTCTTGGCCTAAAATAAAGGTAGGTATTAGAGATGCAAGGAATGTCAATTTTCTTACATTCGCAAATTAATTAAAATTCTTTCATTCATTCAAATTCTAAAAACTTCGCATTTATGCGAATAAAAATATTTATTTTTTGAATTAATTTGCCGATTATTTTATGAGCTTTTTATTAAACGTCACATGGAAAAAGCCTTTTTAAACTTTTTAGTTACGTGCTTAAGTTTGTTTGAGTAAATATTTAAGTTTTTTTTTTCGAAGTTAAGTTGGTTTCTCAAAAAAATCATGGGATATTTCTTAATAAAATATCAAAAGAATCATAAAAATCAGTAATTGAATTTGAATAGAAGTTACTTCAAAGTCTTTTAAGTTTGAAAATAGAACAAGTGACTTACCAGTACCGCAGCCATCTTCCTTAACTTCATCGGGCTTTACAGTTGTTGTTGTTGGTGTTATAACTTCTTCGGGGAAAGGCACGTGGCAAATGAATCCCACCTTCTGGTCGCAACCCACCCTGTGGTCTATCGTACCGTTGGGGTACAAGAGAGTACAGTATGGTGGCAAGTTCTTTACATACACCATTTTACCTGTAACACAGTATTAAAAACACAATTAATTTATACATTATAAAATGAATCCCTATTTCTCTTGGTCACGCCATCACGCGTGAACGCCTGGACCGATTTCTAGTAAATTCTTTTTTTTGGTTTTGGTTCATGTGACAGAAAAAAATGAGAATTTTGAAATTAGAACTCGATATTCATAATTAAGACAGGACAACGTCTGTTGAGTCAGCTACTAATAAATATAGCACTGGTCTATGCATGTTCTTAAACGTTTACCTATTTAACTAAACCTAGCTGTAAGCTTTCCTAAAATTTTGTAAATAAATAAATAAATTACACTAAGTTCTTAACAATGTTACACCATTTCACCTGAAACACAATATTACACTAGTATTGTCTTGTTATTTATAATATCCAGCTTCTGCCTGTAGTCTTTCGCAAATCGTCATCCCACCAGGCCGAAGGGCTTCCTACACTACGTTCGTCGACGATTATGGGTCAGTAGAGCTACCTCTAGACTGCAGTTAGAATAATTGTTTCATTTTTTAATGTTTGTTTTAATTTGTAACTATTATTTAAATATTTCGGATTGCCATCAACCTTACTAATAACAATAGAGTTTAGAGTAGATAGAGAAAGCTAATAATTATATGCATACACAAATAAATTAAATTCATTTAAATTAATTTATTGATTCAGACACAAAGATCCATACATTAGATAGTAAATTTCATACAGATAATCAAAATAGAGGAAGGTACACAGTCGTATTAGAATGGAAGATAATCTTTTGTTTCATTGTTTATTTAATAAGGTATTTTTTTGTAAGTATATCTGTATAAAAATGCTATTCTATTTATATTCTATTCCTAACAATACGACTTAGAGAATTATTTATATTAATGACTATTGTAGCATTAATACCAATATAACAGTTATTTCAGTCTGGTCGACTTATTTACTGGCTTGAAGAAACACCTAATTTTATCAAGTTTTTGAAGGTCATGACCTCATGACTGACCTTATGATAAGAGGAGGTTTTATTCAGTTGAAAATAATGATAAATAAAACCATTTTATTTTGTTTCCATGCCTATTGTTTGTAATTTACTTTGTTATTAAAATATTGATGATGGAAGATTTTTAAGTCGCTCAATTTTTATTTAACATCCCACGGTTTTGCAAGCGTGAAAATTAATGAGAAGCCTATGTTTCATTCCAGACCTAGCACTAATTCTATTCATAATTTCAGCCCAATGCATTCAGTAGTTTTAACGTAAAGAGGTTACAAACATCCATCCAAACTTTTGCATCGTAATATTGCAGTGATTAATTCATTAACTCACCATTTTTCTCGACGAAACCGCCATGGGGGTGAGTGACTCTAGTTTTTCCGTAAATCACCAAGGGATTTCCATCAGTGCCATTTGCCTTGATCAGCTTCAAAGCGATCTCCTTAAACTTCGGGTCATCGGGATCGATCAATTCTCCACCTGATTACCAAATTTTTGTGTAAGTACCTTCATAATTTGATAGAATTACAATTAAACTACTTGCTCCCAGTGAAACCTGTCATAAAAATTTTCTGTGTCGAAGTTTTGTGTACAAACCTCAAAATTGAATTCGGTATAATAATACCGGATAATCCACACAGCATCGTTGAGCATCAATGTAAGAGCCTGTGTTATGGGTACTAGATAAATGATATACTTAAAACAATACATAAGTTCATTTATATTTTATTATTCACCCAGAACAAATATCTGCATATCATACTAACATTTATCCAGAGCCGGGATCGAACCGGCAACCCCTTCGTCGTAGTTGTGACCTTCGCAAGGTTCGTTATGGATGACGATTTTTTAAATTCAATTGTGTAAATGAATGGTGGGTGACTTATCACCCAGGAACTGATTTTGTACCTATCATATGAAATGTTTTGCTGACTTTGATATTCTATTTACCTTCATCCTTGCAAATTTTCTTGGCTTCATCGTAATCGTTGGGACCTGGGTGAATCTTTACCCAACCGCCGGTTTCATTGCAGCGGTGGTAGCCTGGGAATCCTTCTCTGTCTTGACCTACAAGTACATAATTTATTAATATCATGAGTATAACAGACAGACGGGGTGCTATGGTGAATAAAAGAGAGAGAGATAAAGGAAATATGTCAAGCAGTGAACGATTACATGCTGATGATGATACATGAGTAAAAAAAAGAAGAAAATGGATGTTCTCTCTTTCTAGGAAGAGGATTTAATAAGCAGAATACGAATACAGTACAACGGTGGATGCTAAAAACTTTAAAGGTAATTACTCAGCAGCGAGTAAATCCGGCTGAGGATGATGGTAATGAAGCAGAATCAATCAATAGAACCGATCCATCTTTGTATAATAAGTTTATATTGTGTTGTGTATGTTAGACTAAGGTATATATATTTTATATGGGCCATAGTTTTAGTATTTTACATCCTGTACTTGACTAATGTTGCCTGAAATAAATGATTTATTATTATTACTAGCAACCCGCTCCGGCTTCGCACGGGTATATTATACATATAAACTTTCGTTTTCAATCACTCTATCTATTAAAAAAAAACGCATCAAAATCCGTTGCGTAGTTTTAAAGATTTAAGCATACATAGGGATATATGGACAGAGAAAGCGACATTGTTTTATTCTATGTAGTGACATTTAAGGCGTGAGTTTAATGGTTTCATTGTAGGTGGAAGGCTCACCTGCTCCGGTGAAGTCGCAGTCTTCGATTTCTTCCCTCGGCGCGTAGCAGATGAAGGGGTATTCTTCATTGCAGTCTACTGACTTCTTGGTGGCGTTGTGGGAGAAGATGACGACGCAATTAACAGTGGTTCGTTTTGTTTCATTGCTCTCGTCTTCTATAAAATCTAGGAAATAAAATTAATTTATATTGTTAAATTGACATCTCCGTTTGTAAGTGCGATACCAATTCTAGCCTCCTGCGCCCCAATGTTCTCCTACAAAGACTTTAATGCGAACTGGTATCCGCCCAGCCATAATCAGCAAAATGAAGTCATGCTGGCACAATGTTCTTGTAGTAGGACATAATAAATTTCGCAAAGTAATTTAAAAAACTCCCGCCAAACCGCAATTTTTTTCGTGTAACCTTATTGGTCGATAAGTTAGCAATGTTTTTTTAGGTTGATTGACAGGAACCAATCAGAGACAATCTGTCATTTCGTAGCCGAAATGTCAAACATGGAGCACAAGCGCAGTGGAGATAAGTCTAATCACTAATTATCAATTTAATCACATATTTTTTTGCTAAAATACAAGTAAATCTTGAAGATAAATAACTAATGATGATTATTGCCCTAATATTTACGTAAATACTTATTTGGTATTTTTGTTTTCTCCCAGTCATTTATTATGTTCTTGTGCAAGAACATATAGCCGATGTTCCATTATTTGCTTCGTAAAATATGTTCTTGTGTGAGAACATGTGGCTGATGTTCTTTTAGTTAGCTGGTTAAATTTGTTCTCATGGAATTAATTTTTTCTCATGGAAGGTCTTCCAGGCACCACCCTGGAAGACCTTCAAGGTTGGTGTAAGTGTGAAAAGGGTGTTAAGCTGTTAACAGACCCAGGATAATACGAATTAACAAAAATAACATGGACGCCGTTAACCTCGCCGACCGGGTACTGGCTGTTTGTCCTTACAGATACTGGACACAACGTTTTATTTCACACATGACGACATGGCAGTAGGTACCTGTATCTAGTATGGCAGTATCAGATCTAATTCATGGATTCAGTACAAAAAAAAACCTAGTAAGAAAAATGTGCCCATAAAAAAGAAACTGCAATTACGGAGATTCAAAATTGAACTTGGAGAACTTCTGATCGAGACCTATTCAATACAGGAGGTCTTGAATGACTCGGTTACTCAAGATAGTATCTTAGAGTCTGAGCAGAATCACCCAGTGCAATGCAAAAAAGAAGACCCACTGATCCACTTCCATCTAAAAGACGACGTTTGCAAGATGCCGATCACATGCCTATTTTTATGAGAAACAATCCAGATGCCGACATTGTCATTACAAAAAAGCTCGGATCATATGTAGTTCCTGTTCTACTTTTATTTTTTTGAGTTCAAGTCACAACTGTTTCTAGAATTCCTACCATAAGTTTCATTTAGTGGTAGAATAATCGTCTAACGAATCACATCTAATTGTTGATCTCTTATTATTGAGTTTTAAAGTTATTTTTGTTGATTTATGGTCTTGAAGGATCTTTTTAAGTTTAAAAGTTATTGTAAAGACTGTGTAAGGTTGATTACATGTAAGGAAAACGCTATTTTTTTTGTCAAATTGATAAAAATTAAAAAAAAATAACAAATTTCTTTTTATGCTTAGCGCCCAATGTCACCCTCTAAGAACATAATAAATAGGCAAAATTATGGCATAAGAGCCCAATGTTCTCAAAGACGAACAAATTATTTTTAATGTTAGACAGGCTTATTATATTCTTTTCTATATCAATATTACTACGAAAAAAGATCTCATCCAAAAAAACACTCTGACATCATTTTCTTTTTGTGTTACGGTCTGGGCGGTTACCACGTAGGCACATTATGTTCTTGTACAAGAACAATTTGTCATAATCAGAACCTAAGCTTTTTTTTCTTGGGCCTTAGGAGGCTAGACAACTTATTTAATATGGAATATGTTCTACGAGAGTTGCCATGTTGCTCATTTCTAAGACTTTTTTTATCAATAATAGACCTTCGTTTGACCACAATCTCACCTGATGGTAAGTGACGACATGGCCGAAGATGTATCACGAAAGTCTAGAAGAGACTCGGGTTGACTTTTGTTATAATACCAATACCTCATAAGAGAATTTATAAAAGTGAATCATCGAAATAAATACATCGACAGGACTAAAACCGGTCTTAATGCGCTACTTATAACGTAAAATACAATTGCCATAATTCAATTGCGAGCAATAAGCGCATCGGTCTCTTGACCTCCGTTGACTATACTTCCGTACTTACTGAGGGAAAGTTGCAAAAAACTTTAAAATACAATGTCTATATTTTACGATAGATACAAATTAAATATGTAAGAGAATATGAAAAAGTTTATCATAAAAACAAATTACCTTCAAACTTAGTAGGTCCAGATAGAGTCTGCGTACCGATGTACACAAAAGGTATGTTTTTGTTTGATTCCTTTACTATTTTGATTAGAGTCTCGTCCACTTCATCGTACTGCGATGCTACCAACACTGCACCTGTAGTATAAAAAAAATGAAGTCAAAGATCTAAGTCCAAGATCATTATGCAGTAGATTCAAGCCTCACACAGTAGACTGAAAAAGAAAAAAAGAAGTCTTCACATACGAAATAGCTACATGCTCACATAGATAAACAGGTTCCATTCTTATTAAATAGAGACAAGGGTTAGTGTTCTTCAGAGTTGAGTCAGATTCAAATTCTTAATAAAGTAAATTAATAATATTTAAGTGCTAAATCGATGAAGCTGCTAACTGTTCGATTGTCCTTAGGTGAACACTGCTCAACGGGCTTTCAGACAAACTCAAAATCACGGTTTTAGATAAGCTATTAAACAAAATACTTATTCGTAAAACATGAAAATTAAGTAAACAAAAATATGCCTTTGATACTCGAAGATGTCCATTATAAGGATTAGTCCTTATGAAAGTCCAACATACCCTCTTTTACGCAAGTGTCCACGGCCGTCTTCCAGTTAGCGGGTTTGTCATGCAACTTCATCCAACCTCCAACTTCTTCTTCATACTTGTAGTCAGGATAGCCTTTCCTCTCGTAGGCTGTAAATATAAAAACAAACATAGATAGAATGTGTTTATTTCAGGCAAAAAACCCATATTACATTTGAAAATCACACAAAAATAAATTAAAAAATATAAGACCAAATTAAAATAAAATAAACGAATGTATAAATTTGTATCGGAACATCTTGTTCGTATATTTTATTGATCTTCAATCACAGAAAAGGTCAATCAGTAAGTAGAATACGAAAAATCTTTAGTAGATTACCAATAGGATCATCTGAAGATGGCCTAGGAATTTTGAAGGTGCCGCTTAACTCGGAATTTCCGAGTTTCAGATATTTACCATTGGTAGCCGTGATGTATATGACGAACAAAATATACGTTGTTTTTAACATCTTGCCTTCAGAAGAGCACTGTTCAAAAATACTCCCTAAAGTGAGGCCTGGAGTATATTAACGTGTATTTATAATAAGCGGTGTTACCTAATCTCTCATATACCTACATGGCCAGTCAAAATATCTTGTTATTCCTGAATGATAACAAAATATATATATTTTGAAAAATATGCTTGACTGACTTTAACAGCTTAGCTACTAGTAATTTTTTATAGGTATTTCATAAGTATCGTCACGTAGGTAGGTCTTACAGAATTTTGTGAAAATTTTTGTATGTTAGTTAGTATGTTGAACATTATTTCTTAAAATATTATTTATTTAAAGTGCATTATGTTGTATTATGTAAGGTAAATACCTAGCTCTTTTTATCAAACTAGGTGTATTTATTTCAAGAGACGTTTATCAAAAAAGCTATCTGAAATGTTATCGTAGAGTTTGTTTAATTTCGTGAGTTAGAATTGTTGCTAACAGATGTGATATCAATTTTAAACAAAATAACAGGTTGAATCTTAATTTATCCCTGCTAATACAATAAAAACGAAGGTCTGTCTGTCTGTCCGGGTTATTCCTCGTGGCCAAACTATTTCGCCTAACTGATTTGGCTATGAGGACAAACCTATCCTCATAGCCAAACTCGTGTCAAAATATACAAAGTACACTCGCCACCGCCAAGAGGTCCGACTCTTACGTTTACACGCCTAAACTGCTGAGTCGATTGAAATGAAATTTAAATCAGTTAATTTATCTCTACTTCACTATCACTACATAGTATATAAAACAAAGACGCTTTCTCTGTCCCTATGTCCCTATGTGTCTTTGTATGCTTAAATCTTTAAAACTACACAACGGATTTTGATGCTGTTTTTTAATGATAGAGTGATTCAAGAGAAAAGTTAATACGTGTAATAAAGAGGCGAGTCGCTAGTATATCTATATAAGTAAATAGGACATTCAAAGTTTGTGAAAATTTACCCTGAAAGTTTAAAAAAAGAGGTGATGAAAGTTTGTATGAAAATATGTAGGTAATTTTTATGTGACTGCCCAAACCCACGAGGACGAAGTCACGGGCACAGATATAGTTTATACATATTTATATTATTTTCAAGGATGCAATGAGTATTCTTAAAGAACTAGTAAAGTCACTACCACCGAGATATTCAGAATGATTTGTGTTAGTAGTACTAGTTTTCTATATTTCAGCACACATGTTAACCGGTTTCATTATTGAGCGTACCTATACACTGACGACGGTACGTGAACGCAGACAGTTGTTTTTTTTTTTTTAATCTTTATTATTTTTAACCTGTTTAAAAATAATAAAGTTTTAAAAAAATTATGCCACCCTTATGACTTAGACTTAGAGGTAAAGTACATTGCTAATTGGATTCCGATCTCTCATTGATAGTAACACGATATAATTCTATAAGCGCCCTGGCATAGTTGTAAAAAACATAAATCATGGTATAAAATGCTGGTAATATTTGCAATCATTTAAAAAAAATATACCTACCTTTAATGCATATTTTACAGCTTTTGTTTGTGCAGTGCAATGTACAAGCCTATTATGAGCAAACTTTCAATTTCTAGATTAAATCTTTTTTTGAATTGCCTTTATAAAAAATATTGATATACACCTTTTAGCCCTCATTAGGCAAGCCTATGTCCAGCAGTAGACTAATATAGGTTGATGATGAGGATGTAGGTACGTACTCGGAGAGAGTAAAACCGTTTTACCCATTTTCAGGAATAAAAAAACTGAAACAAGGTATCTGAAGTTTTATATTCTTAGTAGTAGGTAAGTATGCAGGTACTATGTATAAGTGTAAGTTTCAATCAAATTGAGCCTCTGGTTAAATTTACTTAAAAACCTATTGAGATTTTTTAGTAAATTTAACGTCGAGTTCCAGCTTAATAATTCAAGTCAATGGCCAAGTATGTACGTCCTTTACCAGTATTTTTCATGAATTATTTAATTCTGGTATCGTTTACAACCGTATTGTTCTTCTATCGTATATTTTTATAAATTCTGCGAATACCAATTCAATCGGATGATCGGTCGTCTGTTTAGATTGATATCTTAAAGAATATTCTGAGAAATGATATTTCATGTATTATATTAGATTCCCATAAAATTTTATGGGAATAAAAATTTTTGGTTTCATCATAGACATTTTTATTTTATAAAGGAACTCTACTAAAGCTTTTCAAAATAGCCGTGTCATGTTTGTCCGACTGATAACGCACAATTATAGTCTTTTACATAACCACCCAGTGCGAGCGCAACTATAGCTAACTCTATAGGGTGCAACAAAAATAATATAGACCAAACTTTCAGGGGTGGTTCAGACTCGAGCATAGAGTACAGGAAAATTATTAAAAATACCGGAAAAATCCGGCTATTATAAAAAATACTACGAAATGTGAGCATTCCATACTAATATCAGACTCTGAAACGAATACTGTCTGTCACGCCTAAACGTCTGTACCAATTTATATTATAAATATTACCAATTTATATTATTCTACCTGATTGTATCGTTAGTAATGATTTTATTTTAAATTAACACTTAAAATTAAATCATTTGCTTATTAAATGGAATTTCTAGTCCTTGTCCTATATATACCAAAACTTTATGCAAGTATATATACGGTGACATGCAAAGGTTTGGGGGAGGAAGGAATTGAAACTATCTTCACATTCCTCTACTTTACCGTTGAGCGAGATTTAATTTCATTTATTTCAACTATGGCGAAACAGGGGAACACGTAGTTACGCTAAAGAGAATTACAGTATGCCCTTTGTCTAAATAATATTAAATTACTTAAACATAATATACACAAATGAATAATTACAAGATTACAATATATGTATAGGTATAACATGAATTGTGAAATTCAATACATAAAACTCAGTGATTTGCACAATCTAACAAAACAATATATTTTATACTACGCATTATTACTACTACGCATTTCTATATTATATACAATAATAAAAAAATGCGTAAAATTGTATTTATAACAAGCAATGGCCACACCAAAAAAATTTAATGAAACAAAATGATGTCGGCTTTAAACCTTGGATAAAGCAATGAAGGTAGGTAGGTAGATGTAGTTTTATTTGGAAGAAGTATTTTAATACCCAGCAAGGTGTGTTAGTATTCCGTTGGCACTTAATGGTTATCTGATACTCATTGGTAAAGTATTTACAACCCCAAGCATCCAGACGGCTGAAGCGGTTATGATAAATAAGTGATCAGAATGCTCATCCGGCCTGTAATGATTCCTTGCTACATTTAGCCTGTAGGCCTGTGAATAAATGAAATCCTTGTTTCACGCATCTCTTGCTATTTGCAAACAGAAGCACAGCGATTTTTTGACAACGAAAGTTCGAGAGAAATTGTGAACGTAGCGTAAATTGGTGAATGGGGGGAGTAAATATAGAATTTTTCACGGTTTCGATGACGATTCGAAGTCAGTGTTTTCGTCATCTTGTCTTTTCCACCCTATACTACTATCGCTGTGCTTGGCCTAAAGGCTAAAAACCTACTCTCGCGCTGGGCTATCAGTGAAATTAAATTCAAAGTAAGATTAGCAGTACTTAGATAAAAAAAATCTCGGTTGTATCACGTACAATTTAAGTAGGTAAATAAATAATGTTGGACAATCCAGAAAGCATCGCCTAGCCCCTAGCTAAGCAGAGCTTATTTTATGGGTATTTTATGGATGACTGATATACTTAATAAAACATATTAATTATTATACTATATAAGAGTTTGTTATAATTGTATATACTAGTGAGCTATGTGATCTAAATATCTATATGGATACATATTTTCAGATCGCACTAACATTTGTGCCAAGGCGCGAATCGAACCTGCAACCTCCTGAATCACAGGTGTACCTTCGCCCACAGTGCCACATCGGTCGTCTTTTCGGAGAACGATTTTGAGATTGTTTTGTTTCGTATAAGTCAGTTTATTTCCATAAAGTTTGTTAATTAGCTAGATACCGAACGGAAACAGAAAAACAACATGAGAGTGAGTTACCTCTAAACCTGAGATAAATAATAATAAACTTTAGGTGCGGTTTCTAGAAGCTCGTTTGCTAATTATCAAATTAAAAAGATAACATAATAAAACCTAAAAACATGTTATTTTCCTCACATACTTATCTACGCTTGACGGCTAATGTTCCATGGTAACAGAATTTATTAACTAACTACACTATTTAATTACACTTACTAAATTATGGCCATTCAACCTATGGTTAACGTGGCAAACAATAAGGTATCACTTGTCAGTTTACATTTTAAATTGAATGAAAATAGAAGTATAGAAGTATTAAAATATTAACTCTTTATTTCAGATACAAGATCCATTTTTAGGATTATTAATTTATAGTGCGTAAGGCCTCGCACTCGGGGATTCAACACATCGCAAAAAAGCTTTTAGCAAAATTTTCCGCTTAATTAGACGCCGGAATGGAATTTTTTGAGATATAATTTAATTTCGAAGATCCATTTTTACGACAGGTGAATAAAGATTAAAATTGTAGTAAAATAAAATACAATACACAAATATGATATTTAAGGTACTAGGTTTGAGTACATCCACGAAAACATTTGAATTGACCTTATAAATATGTACATAGGTAAAATAAACATCAGGGATGCTTGCTGAGTGAACGAGATGCAAGGCTTTGCCGCCTCCTCCGGTAAAAGACGTGTCCATGAAGATACTAGAATGCGGAATACCACAGCATCCATCCATCATCCATCATTTTGTAGGAACAAACTGTAGCTGGTAGAATTATCTCGCTGATATTGCAGAGATATAAATTCTACCAGCTACACATTGTGAGAAACGAAATCTAATTTAATTTGATTTTAGTTTATATTGGTATTTTAAGATATATAAAAAACCTATCAATATGTATTTTAAGAGATTTAATTAAGATTAAATAAGTAAATGTTAATCAACATTTACTATGAAGCTGATAATATGTTATGATACTATCTCAACTACTTTTAATTTGTTTCCTTGTTTTTTGTAACTTTCTTTGTTAATAACATTTAATTTTACCCTAAGAGCACTTACAAATTAATGTTTATACTTTCTGTATACAGGGAACGAATTTTATTTATTTATTTTATTACATTGATACGAGCGAATAAAACCAATCAGTTCACTGGTTTTGGTGTTATGTTGATCCATTTTGCAGATTCTTGGTGATCAGTATCCTCTTGAGAATTAGAGACCACATTAGCGCGTTGCTCGCATAAATAGCCATGCTTCATTTCACACCAACAGTTGGAGTAATGTCCTTCTATGTCCATAGTTCCGCAGACTTGTCTAGACCCCTTGTATTGGGGATCATCGCTCAGCTGATCGCTGGGTTTATCTCGGCGCCATACGTCATATCCAGCTTGTTCAAGACTTATACCTGAAAGATCACAGAGGTATGGTTTAGATGTCTTATTTTTAGAACTTTCTTCACGGTTATGGTGAAAATACCTCTACATAATATAGAATGTTTAGATTTACATGCATACATATTTATAGTATACATTATATTTTATATAGTGGTATATCTCAATATATTATATTATTATATTTTGTAGAGGTACATTTAAAGGGAGGATACTGTGTGGATCGCCCAATATTATTTATTCACCGCCAATTGTGACTTCACCTAAGTAATTTTATAATTCGTAAATTGTTATGTAATAAATTATTTTCTTTCTTTTTTCTATCTAATTATTTATTTTTGTAGGCTAGTTTTAAAAAACTATAAACCGACTATATAAAATAACTTCAAAATGATATGTATGTCATGTAACATTGATTGTTTCTACTGAAAATATATTAGCTCATTTGTTTTTACTAATAAGCTATAATAATATTTTATCCCAAATCTACCTGTGGACTAATATAGATTGATGATAATGATATTTGATTATCATCATCATCAAGGTAAAATCCAATGCTGTACAATGGCTTCTCACATATTATGATAGAAATTGAAATTAAAAAAAAACATACCCTCAACAGTCCTCCAGTTACCAACTCCCTCCTCCTTAATGCCAACAAACACCTCCCACGTATGATTAGAGCTATCACATTTGGTCTTCGTATACAACTCCTTCAGGAAGACAGCTTCGTCAAGACTGTTGATGATGGCCAGGTCCCCTCCATCTCGTTCGCAATGTTCCTGGGCGTCTTCCCAGTTCTCAGCTTCAGTGTACAGCTTGTAACAACGACCTCCGAGAGGATCCAGCTCGTATTCTGTGAATAAATGACAACAAAATACTATGAAAACTTCGCCAAGTTCGATTAATGTAATAACTATTTATCACTAAGCCAGTGTCTTGGGGACGCTTCAAACTGATACCACAATAGAATAGAATAGAATAGAATAGAATAGAATAGAATAGAATAGAATAGAATAGAATAGAATAGAATAGAATAGAATAGAATAGAATAGAATAGAATAGAATAGAATAGAATAGAATAGAATAGAATAGAATAGAATAGAATAGAATAGAATAGAATAGAATAGAATAGAATAGAATAGAATAGAATAGAATAGAATAGAATAGAATAGAATAGAATAGAATAGAATAGAATAGAATAGAATAGAATAGAATAGAATAGAATAGAATAGAATAGAATAGAATAGAATAGAATAGAATAGAATAGAATAGAATAGAATAGAATAGAATAGAATAGAATAGAATAGAATAGAATAGAATCATTCACACCAATATTTTTTATAAAAAATCAAGAGTTTGTTTGGTCTTAAAAATGTCAGAATGCATTTGAAATCATGAAAAACATGCTATGTTCCCAACCTGTCCTAGAAATTTTTGATCAAAATTTACCAATTATTATACAGATCGAAAGTTTGTATGGTTTGCTACTTCTTCACGATAAAACTACTGAACGGATACTCATCTTTACATGGATATCACCCGGACCTTAAAAAAATCAGATTTCTATAAAATAAAATCATACCTAATTCCTCATCATCACACTCGTATTGGGCAGGCGGTAAATAAGGAGCATAGCACATGAATGGGAGCTTAGTGTCGCATTTTGTTATTCCGGTAGTTTTATTTGAGTGCAAAGTTATACAGTATGTCTCCATTTTAGTTACCCACACCAGCTTTCCTGCAAACAATATTAATTTCATAACGGACCTAAATAAAAACGTAACAAAATAAAAAAAAGTTTTTATAAATATGTATTTTCTCGCTATAGAAAAACCGTCAGACCGGATGTGGACATAATAGAAGTCGATATAAAAATCTCCCCACCAAGGTACATGCATATCAAAGGCAACATTGCATGGGGAAGTATTGACATAATGCTTAGTGACCTCTATATAGAGATTTTAATGCTATATTAATTTCTTAATTTATCACTTAAATCTACATTTCAAAACCCGTCATCTTGCTATACACTCATACTTTTATGTTTAATAGTTAACTTTTTTATATTACTAAACAAAGAGACGAAAAACTTTTAATCAATGTAATGTTTTGCCATACAGACGCAGACGTGCGCTGTTCATCTTTGTAATTCATAGCTATAATTTAACAGGAAATGTTCTCACACGGTTATGCCATGTGACCTACTGTTTCTTTGAAAATAAAGATTATAATTATTTAATAGTATTTTAAAGCAGACCTACCATTAACTTCTTCGAAACCTCCGTGTGGGTGAACCTCTTGGCCTCCAGTGTAGACTGATGATAGAGACGTTTTGACCGCGTTGTTTAACTGAATCAGATTTAATGCGACTTCCTTCATCTCGGAATTTAACGGATTGACCAGTGAACCACCTGAAACATAATGGTTGGATGCCGGATTGATTTATTTCCTTTATTCAAACATTACTCTCGTGACTAGAATTCACTTCAAGCGGCATATTTTGATGATTTAATCATCAGCTTACATAATATTATGTCATATGATACCTATATGCGAAAGTTTGCATGCGGAGATGGATGGATGTTCGGATGATGATGAGGGATACAGGTTCGATTACGGAAAACGGTTTTTTTATAATTATATTTCGACATGGTAAATAAGGTCCTTGTCAAAAAGGTTAAACAATCAATTCTCGAGGAGTTATTCGCGCAAGGAGTTTTTATGTAGAGTATTTTTTTTACAAGGAGTTTGTATCGAGTGTTTTTTGCGCAAGGAGGATGTGTAGCATGGTATGTTCCAAATTCAAAAAACAAAATAGTGACTTTTCAGTATTTAAAAATAATGCTTTTTAAACTACTAATAAATAGTTGTTTTATAGGTGAATCCACTGACCTCTATCTATACAACTTGTATAGATAGAGGTCAGTGGGTGAATCAAATATCGATTGTTTAAATAGCAAACTGATGAAAAATGAAAGCTAGGAGTAGCTGTGTAAACTTTTGAAAAATGTACTTATTCGAACAGCTAAATTAGACCTCTATCGTGCAAGCTAATAATTGTGATTGATACTGTTATTATTTTTGCATGATGATCAATATTTTCGTGTAGATTTTATATTTGATCGGACCGCCCGTAAATTACTAGATGTTAAATGGAATGTATTTGTGAAACGTATCTACCATAATAACTACTAATATAGGCTGATGATGATGATAACGATGATCTACCATATTTATGGCGTACCGTAGATCATTAACCTTGGCAACCGCCCGCCCACTAGGGCGCCGTTTAGACGTTGCGGCTTGTAAAAGAGCTGTAGGTATACAGGTAATTAGGCCTTTTTTTATTTTAAATAACAAATAGCCTCATGCGTCAGTTCATTGCATTATTATTCATTGGTCGTTTAATTTTATTTAATTCTCATTTAAGGATTACCTTTTTATTGACCTTTTCATGTAGGTACCTTAAAATTTGTTTCTTGGTGTTTTTACAAGGTTTTAAAAAGGTGTTTCAACCTGTCAGGCTATGTCAGCGGAGTTGCTAACTTCGGGGCCTAATAAAATGTAGTTACTATTCACCATTGGTCCCTTCATTTTTCAAAGTTTTCGACATAGCTCAAAGAATTAGCAAGCCGAAGTGGCAGTAGGCCGGCCATATCTCGCGAAGAACCGACTAACGTTAGGGTAAACGTTCTTGAGTGGAGACCGCGACTTGGCAAACGTTGTGTAGGATGCCCTCCTGTCAGATGGGATGACGATTTGCGAAAGACTGTTGGCAGAAGCTGGATGCGGCAAGCTGAAGACAGGTCGCTATGGCGCTCATTAAGTCCAGCAATGGGCTAATATAGGCTGATGATGATGATGATTACCTTCTTTTATGCATGTCGCGTTTGCTGTATTCATATCTGCCGGATACACGTTAATCTTCAACCAGCCTTTGAGTTTGGAGCACCGGTTATATCCTGGAAAGCCATCTCTATTTTGTCCTAAAATACAATTTAGAAATAGACACGTCATTTATTTACTACCACATTATACAAAACACACATTTTAAACGTTTTGAAATAAGATAAACGTAGGTACTTAATCTTTAAAAACAACATAAAGACAATTTAAAAATTACCTATTTGTTTTCCTGAAAAAAAAGTTGAATGTCAATGATATACTGACAGTATTTTTTGCATAATTTGGCTTGTCGAGCCCTGCAGCGAAAAGCGCAGGGCTGCCTCGGTGTGCCAGTAAGTGATGGCGTGACAAACTGGATACTTATGACAAAGCTTGGTTCCATCTTGCATAAGAGTGGAGGGACCAGGGTCAGCTCTTTACCAGTAGTGGTACAAGTGGGACATACCAGGTTCACAGGTCTTATAAGAGGTGACTAAGCCTCTCAGAGGATAGAGGATCAGCCTGTAACGCGAGGTTGCGTGTTCGAGTAACGAACGTTGCGGGACAAATGCTTGGACGAAATGTAAATTTATTTTTCTGGGATTTCTGTATACCTACTATAATACTATAATTATCTGCGGCTTCGCACGCGTCTTTGGTCATTTCTATCCCTTGGGATGAAAAGCAGTAGTTTTATTTAAGGGCTAGAACCGTGTTTGTTCTACTGAAAATTTCAACATGATACGTTCATTTGTTTGTTGTGAAAGAGTATTTTAAAAACATCCTTACAAAACTTTCGCGTTTATAATAGTAAGTATATATATCAGTCATTTAGTATCCATGACATAAGTTCTGGGGCCGAATTCCATTAAATTCAAAACAAAGGTCTCAATAGTGCCATTCAATCAAGATGATTAAAATGACGTTTGTGCATTTGGTATTCTACTATTTTTTGCGCTTGAAGAGACTTTCATAATTTGAATGTCAAATTGGTCAAGTCATAAACGTCATCGTCACAGCTATGAATGAATCTCTAAAAGTTTGTGGTAGTTGAATACCAAAAAGAGTTTAACACTGACATTTTGGCACGATACTATTTAAATGGTGAAGCGATTTATATAGTGGAATCCGGGCCCTGCTTAGCTGGGTCACAGATTTTACAATACCCACACTGGGTCTAGGTGATGTGTGAATTGACCAGCATTATTTATTTATTCTTGTCATTTATCGTCTTACCAAATTCATGAACATCGCAGTCCATCACTGGAGCCGGTGCAAAGCAGACGTATGGATGCGGCTGGCTGCAATCCACTCGGTCGGTCGTTCGGTTGTTAGGGAAGTAGACAGAGCATTGTGTGTTGTTCTTTAAGTCACTTGTCATCACACCTGTGGCAAAGAGATATTAAGACGATTATAATAATAAATCATTTATTTCAGGCAATGTAAGTCAAGTACAGGATGTAAAATTGTGTAAAATGTGTTGCAGGCACCAGGGCCTCGCTACGGAAACATACTAAGCAATTGACAGGATGCTGATGAACAACTTTACATACAATTTTTCTGCTATTCGCGTATGAATGACAACCAACAAAAAAGCCAAAACCGGGAATGAATTACTAAAGGCATTTCCTAGAGAAAATTTTATTTTTATAAGACCGGAAGTTTAAAATGTTACTAGGTACAACAGTTTTCATCAAAAAACGTAGTTTTGTTTGTTTTTACTACTCTAGTTAGGTACTTTAATGGAATTGAAGTGATTATCCCACGGAATTGAAAAAAGGATTATTCCATCATTATACCATAAATTGTCGCTAGTGCGTAACGAGGAATAAAAACTTGACATTATAACTACTGAATGGAGCGCACCAAAACGGGTGCGCTATGTGGAAGTACTTTGGTGCGCTTCATCTAGGTAGGTGCGCTTCATCTGGGTGCGCTACGAGGAATGCCACATTTTAACAAATTAGGTACAATTGCTGTGGTGTCTTTGATTTGAATAAAGAATTACCTATTATGTATTTACGACATGACATGATAGTTGTAAATGTTTACCTTTATCTGGGTCAAATACCCCTCCAGGAAACATCATTTGCGACCCCATGTAAAGAACATCAATTGACTTTTTAGAGTCTGATACTATCTTGCTTAAAGTGAGGTTAAGTTCGTTTAACCACGATGTTGCCAGTACCGCACCTGAAATAAAAAGACACTGGTGTTACCACAATAAATAAAGAATTAAAATATATTAATTTATTTTCATACAAAACCGAAAACAATTGTAATAATAATGACTTATAAGTGATTATTATATGTTATGTAATCGAATTTATACTAATTTATGTAAGTAATTAGAAATTGTATTCATTTAAACCTTATTAACTATCACATATTAGCGACTGATTTATTTTTAAATTTTAATTTAGTTGTGTGCTTCTGTAATATGATTAATTTTATCATCACTACATAGGATAAAAAAGTCATTTCCCACTGTCTAACTGTCCCTATGTATGCTTAGATTTTTAAAACTACGCAACGGAATATGATGCGGTTTTTATTAGTTGAGTGTTGTTTATGTATAATAATCTCATCTCTAATCTAAAACCGAGCTGGTCATTAATCTGTAATAAATGAATACTATATACTATACATAATTGTATTCATTTAAATATTAAATGAATACAATACAACACAAAGAGGATGACAAGATACCTTCTCGTTCGCAATTTGCGGCTGCTGTGTACCAATCAGCCGGCTCAACATGCAGTTTTGTCCAACCTTGGAGGTACTTTTGTGCATTGTAATCTGGATTATTTTTACGTCCATTGTAGCCTGAAATCAACATCAAACATCTCTATTAACAACGAAAATTACAATCAAGGAAAAGAAAAAATTAAAACTTAAAAAATTAAATCATTGAGCTAACTGCAGACGGTTGCAACCAGCCTAAATGTAGCTCAATTGATAGCCTGAAAACACTAAATGTGATTGCGAAGGGAAATTCTAATGGGTAGTTTCTATCGGTTTTTTACATCATTTATAAATAAATATATCATATCTGGATTCTGGTTCGTCTATGTATAATAATACAGAATAACATTTAAGTAGTTTAATGTAATAATAATCGTTTATTTCTGAAGATCTTATAAGTATAATGTATTTCAGACCTGGTTCACTATTTAAAGTTTCAACTCCTCAACAATTCAGGTATTTCAAATTAGACTACAAAATATAGGGGGAAGTCCCCTAAGCCCGGACAGGTCCTAAAGCCGGACAGTATTTGTATCAGTGTTAAAAAGCGTGCCAATTTGTGTCTTTTGCCGCGGTTAGAAAGCAACTCCCAAGTGGAGAACAGGGGGCGTGTGCCAGTGGCCAGTGGTGAATCGTTCGTCGTGGAGCGTGGTGCGAATTTTGAGGTTAGTTAAAATTTTGTTCGAAGTCAGTTTATGAGGTCTGTTAACAGTATTTAAAGTATGGAATGATGTTCATTGTTATTAGATATTATTGCTATTATACTTATCTGATATTACCCATGCGTTTATCGTGATTCATAACACACAACACGAATGAGAATTTTTCTTGCATGTACTGAAGAGTCCCTAAGTTCGGACACTCTCAAAGTCCCCTAGTACCGGACGTTTTTACACCAAGTATGTTATTTGTAGTTATAATTTTTGTATTGTGTTTTTCAGATTCAACATGGGTAAACTCAAACCAAGATGCGAGAATACCCCTAAACATGAGAAATTGAAGAAAGTAATCTATAAGGTGATGTTATAAAAATATCACTGAGAAAGAGAAACCAAAGAAGGAAGACCAAAGTGTATTAGAAAATTAAGATTCGTTTTCTTTATTAGCCGTTTATTTGTTCTATTGTAATAGATATTGTTAGAAATTTATTGTTAGGTAATGTTTACGTCTTATAATTGACAAAAAGTTGGTTGTCCGTCATTAGGGGACCTTTTTGAAAACATATTTTTTCCTATGTTGATTGTTTGTAAGTATCTACTACATTTAAACTAACATTTGAGACTGATAATATATCTGTGTTGATTAGGTATATAATTGAGAGCTTATTTAAGTGAATTAAACAAATAAGACTATTACAGGTTTTTTATTATTTTTGTTATTCCTTAAGTGTCCGGTTCTCGGGGACCTCCCCCTAGTATAATGTAATAGGTATATGAGTCATCCAAAACAAAGCTCTGTTTAGCTTGGGGCTTGACGATGTTATATGATATGTCCATCATTAATTCGTTATTTAATTACGAACACAAAAAAGAACTTGTATCAGTTCCATATAGCCATGGACCACGGACACTTGACAACCAGTAAGGCTTTTAAATATAATATGGTATTAATACTGGACAATCCATAAAGAAAGTCCAAAAAAGCCAAAAAAAAGTCCCAAGATAAGCTGAGAATTTGTTAATGGTGGGTACTATAAAAATGATAATACCCACATCCTTACGCATGTAAACATGAAAATAGATAAATGAGATGATACAATTTTTAAATCAGTAAATCATTATCTTTATTTCTTTTTAGGCTTACAAAATAAGCACTTAGACAAGTCAAATTTAAACTATGTTGCAAGCTACAATACAATTCTTTAGTGAATAAATGATCAACTCACCCTCGATTTCTGAAAAAGAAATAACAATCAAAACTAATATTGATCTGTATAACATAGTGTTGAGAATCGACTTTACAAAAACGTTGATATTTTAAGTAATTATGTTTATTTTTAAACGCAAGGTCTTCCCTGTATTGGGACAACTTAAGTAATGCTGTAGATAATAGAACATTATACTATCTTCATTGATAAAAACATAACGTGGTTGGTAGACCAAATAACATTAAAAACCAAATCTCTTGGACACGTTTTTCTATGTAGATATAATACAAAAATATCTATCTATGTATATAATGTATGTAATACATCAGTTATCTAGTACCCATAACACAAGCTTTGAGTAGCTTACTTTGGGGCTAGATGGTGCTGTGTGGATTGCCCAACATATTTATTATTATTATTTATTACGTTAGAAAATTTGAACTACAACATAAAAACTGAGGAATAAAGTGATTACTTTAATTTTAGAGCTAGCGCGCACTGGTGACTTTTGTCAGCGTGACTGTTTTGTCACTCTTATCAAGTCCGTGGATATGTATGGAGATGCGCGCATGTTACGACCAACGTGACAACTGGGTGATATTTCACACATCTCCATACATTTGATAAGAGTGACCAAACAGTCACGCTGACAAAAGTCACCAGTGCGCGCTAGCTCTTAGTTTTTGCAACACTACAAACTCAAGACCCTTGCAAAGGCCTAAGAAGACAAAATGCATTCCTTTATTATTTTTTACATAGATTAAAAGTAGTTATAGGTACCTATAACATACTATATCACTAGTGTATACTGTACACATAGAATGGGGTTACATTAGCAGCATTAGAGATGGGCAAAACATATGTCATGTTATCCCGCTCAGTTTTAATTCGCTCAGCAGTGTGATACCAAATACCATAATTGACATTTGATACCCATTTGAATAGACTTCGTAATTTGCTTTTGTATGGATAAAAATGGCTTTCAAATGTTAATTATTACCTTATTACTACAACACAGTAATAAAAAGGAAGTTATTTTAAAATGAGGAATAGATTGGCACGAATGGTGGTAAGTGCTTGTATTGTAGACTAGTGACCCGCCCCGGTTTCGCACGGTTTTATAATACGTAAAAACCTACCTCTTGAATCACTCTATCTATTTAAAAAAACCGTATCAAAATTCATTGCGTAGTTTTAAAGATACATTGGTTGCATAAATAGGGACATAAAGACAGAGAAAGCGACTTTGTTTTATACTATGTAGTGATATCACAACCCATTGTAGTGTTTCCGATACACATAAACAATGTCATAGGCAAGCGCTTGAGTTTCACCACACTTGCTCAGTTGAGTTTATTTATCTTTGGTTCGTTGTATTTTGGAGACAATGTTGTAACCTTTGATAAACTAACCGATTACAATTTGAGTTTTATTCACAACTCTTATATAAATAAGAGGTAGTTATTTTAGGGTTGTTATGGCCGAGGTCATTCAGTAATATGCCATGATTGTTATCCCACAGGCTGGGATGCTTCAATATGGCCCTCAGCTATCTCTGGTTAACCAGCAAGGATTTTTGTTCTGAAGATATCTTCGCCGATAAATAGATTAACTAGCTAAGACAAAATGGACAATATTGGGAGCGGCATATTTACCTACATTTCCTCTGGAGCTTTTAGAAGGAAATAAATTAAACAAACAAAAACCCTTTTACTTATTTCCATGCCAATATTTTACCTACATTCATTCTAAATTTAAATTGCAGGACTCTTGGACACATCAGAAAAATATTATTTTAATAAATAATAAAAACAAGGTTAAAGCCATATGCCAGGGAAATATGCCGCAGTTGGCCGCGCTGCGTTAAATATCAATATACAACTTAATTTTACTACACTTAATTTTTCTCTGTTCTTATGTAGGTATGCTTAAATCTTTAAAACTTTACAGCGGATTTTGATGAGTTTTTTTTAAAATAAAAAGCCTGATTAAAGAGGCTGGTTTACGTATAATAAAACAGTGGGTCGCCTGTATCTAATATAATATAATACATAATAAAGCACATTGGACGGAATCTTTCAAAAGCTTTTATTACATCCACATCTTGTCTTGAATTATAGTTAAGAATTCAGAGCTCGGCCATGAAATACGGTAATGCCTTTACGACCGCGGGAAATTTGCTAGAAAAGTGGAAATAAATTTAAACACGGCTATCATAAACCATCTGTTCATTAAAAAGATTAGCCATTAAGGACTATTCAGAAAATGCTTTTTGGTTTGCTGTTGTTTTCTGTGTGTATTTAATAATTATAAACTTAGAGTTTGACCTCAATGTGTTTTTTATAAACTTTATAATACAGGGTAAATGGTTATAGGTTGGTCTTAATAAAGCTGGTAAGTTCACAGTACCAACTCTGAACTCAATGGTTTTTTTTACCAACCTCTATGACTTTCTCTATGGGATGACTCGAGAGTCATCCCGTGACCACAACTGAGTGTAACCCTGGTGAAACGTCGGGAAAAAAAGATACCTAAATAAACGATGAAAATAGTGGGAATTCCGGGATAAAATATAGCCTATGTGTTATTCCAGACTATAATATATCTTTGTGCCAAATTTCATCCATATCCGTTCAACAGTTTATGCGTGAAAGAGTAACAAACATCCATCCATCCATACTTACAAACTTTCGAGTTTATTATATTAGTAGGATGTGCTCTGATCGCGTAGGTTTAAAAAAGTCTGGAGGTAGCTCAACTGATCCATATCAATACCAGACGTCGCTTCCCCAAGACACTGGCTGCATTACCACGCTGTATGGCAATGCTGATGCACTGCGCCAGATATTCACCAGCTCGCGGGTCACGCGTCGCTATGACCAGATGTTCAGTTTTTTTTAACCTGTTGCATAGGACTAGTGTCAAACCATCGGGCCTCTTATCATCGTTTTAGAATGGCTATGGTAAACGAAATAGTAAAGGTGGTTCTTCAATAAACTAATTTCTGTTCGTGACAATGGCCTGAGGGTGAAGACGCAATATTTCACAATCAAGACACTCCTTACTACCGTAGTAGTAATTTACTATTGAAAAAAGACTGTTATCAAGCCTCTGGTGTGTATCTAGTGTATAACGTTACTAAAGAATGAGTGTTAAACATAAATAAAATAAATAAATAATGCTGGACAATCCACAAAGCATCATCTAGCCCCAAGCTAAGCAGAGCTTGTGTTATGGGTACTAGATATTATCTGATATACAAAATACATTACATAGTCATATATTTTTATACATAGGAAACACTTAGAACCCCGTAACAAATTTTTGCAGAGTCCAAGGCGAATCGAACCGGCAACCTTCTGTGTCCCAGGAGGACCTTCGCCCACCGCGCCGCATCGGTCATCTATAAGGAAAATAGAATCGAATTTTGTTTTACTTTCAACAAACAAAGCATATCGGATTACTGTTATTTGGTCCATTAGTAGATAAGATTCTGAGAGCTAGTTAGGTAATAGTAAAAGCACGAGTTTTTCCTTCAATAAAAAATCATTCGAGAAACAACTTCGATCATGTTATGTAGAGTAAGTATGTATTAATATAGAGCCTAATCATAGAGGGTTCAGCAAACAATTTATTTATAAAAATGTATTTATTTTCATTTATTAAGTAGATATTTTATCAATCCTTGGTATTAAATTCTCTCTGTATTTTTTTTAAATACTTACAAGTACTTAATTACAGACACACATAGATACAATGCGTCAAGCTGAAGACAGGGCGCTATGGCGCTCATTAGGGGAGGCCTATGTCCAGCAGTGGACTAATATGGGCTGATGATGATGATAGATACAAACCACACTTATATTAAAAATGTGATAGTTTGGATGGATGGAGTTACATCTTCATGCCACTACTGAACGGACCGGGATGTAATTTTAGACGCAGTTTTAGGCCTGGAATGAAACATAGGTTAGTAATATAGATTTTAAAATGTTACATAAAAACTCATATTGTTTTATTTATTTATTTATTTAACGTACAAAACACATCACAATCACTTACTTTTATGAGGTTATATAAAGCTAAATCAGAACTTGATTGCAACATAAACTTAAGTACGCTATAATATAAATATTTATCGGGTAGGTAGAGTTATTTTATTACTCTCTATATTATAACTATATGCTAATGTTTTATTAAAATTATCTCTGGATTAATTTCAGCCTCGGCCGGCGGCGGCCAGTCTCAATGTAGACAAAAATAAGACCTGATTTAAATATAAGTACCAATCTTGGAAATGCAATGTCTTGTTTTTAATTAGTCAAACATGATTTTTGTTTTAAAAAACAAATAGAGATGATGCTGTGTAGATTATCTAGCATTATTTATTGATTAATTCTTTTAATTAAAATAAACGACTTACACATATTTAACAGCAAGGCACACGGGACATAATTGAAAGCAAGGTTTTTATTCTTCGTCGTTAGTGACGTAAATTATTTAAAAAGGGTCAACATATGTAAAACCAGCGCTGAGTAGGTAATCCTAGTTAGATTCAGATTCAGATTCATTTATTGATATAACAATATATACACGTCAAAGATTTCCAAAAAGGTGGGTAATTATAAGTTTATCTATACAATTTTGATTAAATTCGTAATACACATACTTACCTAATTACGAGAATATAATAAGAATTACAAGATAAAATAAATAAAAACAAAAATAGAAATTAGACATACATAGAGTAACTATATACCTACCTATGTAGTACAAATATTACATTGAGGGTAGGTTAACCCTCAAACATAGAAATTCCTCCACGGTGTAGAAGGTTTGCTCGACAAGTCAGTGTTTTAGCCTTGACTTGAAAATGTTTATATTGGGAGCCACAGTGATGGTATCCGGTTATAGATGTCCGGCCCCATGATATGAGTGAGCTTCTTTGATTTGTTATCTATTCAGCAACATGCTGAGTTGACATCTTTTAGAATCGACACTCGGTGGTTTACCAAGCAGTTTGCGAAAATACTAATGCTGGGTGATGTTAACTTGTAGGTTATTGTTAATTATATGCATAGGTATATTTATCTTAGTAAAATGTTCGTTTGTAATCATAGACCTAAGTTATTTTCTTTTTTGTTTTCATTGCTTATCATAGATTAGTATTTTCCAATTAAGTATTATTTTTGTCATCTAATAAAGTCTTTCTTTCTTTTCTTTTTAAATAATAGAATTAAATTAAAAATAATATTCACAGTTGAAAAAATTTGAGCTTACAGCAGACTGTTGCAAACTATGTAGAAGAAGATCAATACTGATCCATTAAAATCGAAATAAAGCTAGTTTGAAAGCCACATTTAGATAATATTGCCAAGTAATCGACGTAATGCATCCTCTGTCCAATAGCAGCCAATAAAGTTTGCTGAAAACTTTATCGTAGGCGTACCAACTCCTAGATTTCCAGAAATGAACCACGATAATGGTATTTGAATCGTGGGATATTATTGCAGGATAAATAAATACGTTATCATTTAAAAATATATAAATAATACGATATAGTTATCTGTTTTTATAGGTCAATTTTACCACACTCAAAAGTTTTTGGAGTCCTGATAAAAAAAGCAAATATTACCTACTAACTAAGGTCACAAATATTTTTAGAACACAATAAAATGTTGAGTTTGTGTTTTTTGAGCATCAAGCTCTCTTCAAGCTTGTAGGAATCCGTAGTAGGAAGGAATCTTAGACTTAGGAAACACGAACGCAGGGTAATCCCAAATCCAATGAACGATCCTTATATGTTAAAAAATGAGATTAGATACCATATTATTTTATTTGTCGCCGACTCTATTTTGTCATAATAAGTAATGAGTTAAGGTGAGTCAAGTAATGAGTTTTCCCTTCGATGTTCGTAATTCCCTTACTTTCCCCTAACAGCTGTAAAATAAATTTTGAAATCTTCACACTTAAATTAAATGATGAGCGAAAAAACCAAAACATGACGCCAACTCAATTTCAAATTTCGAAATGATTTACAGACAAATGAAATAATGTTTAAAATAAGAACATCCAGAGGGTTGTTATTTTATAGAGGGCAGCCTAAAAACTTTTTAGAGCTATTTGGAAATCATTTCGAAACGAAGATTCGAAATGTTTTTCAGAATTTGACGTAAAAAACGGTGGAAACAACATTGACCACACGCTTCCCGCCAAAATGTGCGATGTATTTTCAAGATAGGTTATCTTTTAAAAAACAGCAAACATTTAGACGGGAGATCAAGTTGAATAGAGAGGTCTGAATTTCTCGCTTCAGCAAGTTATGTTTTTTCTACCATCAACCGGACGTTTAAAAAAGAAACAAGTAGGGATAAAAAACAAACTCAACTGTAAAAGTCAATATGGCACCCAAACCAGCGTTTTACGTAAAGCTAGGATATAAAAGCTCTTTAGAATACAATATGTTTTTCCTTTCAAAAAAAATCAATAAGGTAGGTATATTTAAACTACTTAAGTTAAAATAAGGAACATATTTTGAGATGGAGGAGGTATGTTTTTTTACATTAAAATATTCACTACTTATGTCAGCAACATAATATTATCTCAAATTTGTAGTTTATTTTAAATTCTAGTTCTTCGGCGAAACCATAATCTGCCAAGATCTTTCTAGCAAAGCGCACGAAGAACTTCTGCACTCACGTTTTAAAATTGGAATGTTTGTCAACTGCCATAATTTCTGGTTACGTCACATCCGTAACTTCTGGTAACTGGGTAGGCCACAAACTCTGCTTTAAAACAGTAGTAAAACCGCCTTAGCTAGACTTTCCCGTTAGCAAGTTTTAGCTTTTCTAGGCCTAGTGGTTCAGTCGAAATTAAACGCCCGAATTACACGAATATTATTAGCGAAAGTTTGGTTGTACATGTTGATGAAATTTCTAAAAAAATAATATTCTGTCCTAAAAAATTGTAACTTCAGTGAATCCTTTCATTGACGTAGTTCTAGCCCTGGAATAAAATAAAGGCAAGTAGTCTTTAATAGGCCTGAAATAGGCTTGAAATATTTCCATAGAAGCAACACTTGCGAATCCGTAAATATTTTAATAAAGATGAGTAATGATTTAAATGCGAAAGTTTGGATGCATGTATGTATGTTTGTTTGTTACCTCTTCACGCCAAAACTTCCAAACATATGCGCTGAAATTTTGAAGAGACCTTGTTCTAGGCCTGGAATAAAACAGAGGTAACTTTTCATCAATTTTCACGCGGGTGAAGCTGCGAGGCGCCGCTAGTCAGTCATAATTGACTACAATGTGAGAACACATCAAGTGAACCATAACTCCAAAACACAGACCCACCCTCTATATTCAGCAATATCATAGTTCATACCGAATTGCCGACATTGTGTGGACACTCTATTCATTTGGATGACAATGTATCCAGATTGAACACAGATGAAACATGGTATTGATTTCAATCCATTTGGATACTATTATATTGGGTAATATCTCTTGGGCCATATAAATGTACTATTAGGGGTTTCGTATCTAAACAAAGGTCAAAACTACTTAATCCTAGTAATTACGTACTAAATCAAACATAGCTCTTCGATATTATATCAATTCATTTTACTTTTGTTCCTTCTTATAAAGGATATTCTATTTATTTCTGGATAAGGAACTGCATTTATGATTCCTTTAAATTATTTTTTTTTCATACGGGAATAAAATAAAACTACTCAGGAGTTGTTTCATTTTGACCTATCACTGGTTTTTAACTGCATGGTTGTAACAGCGATCTATTATTATTAGCTTTAATTCAGTTAAATTTTGGAAGACACAAAAAGACATTGCTTAAAATAAATTATTTTACCAGAAAATACAAGCAACTTGAACGTAATTACAGCGGCGTCACACCCGACTTTGATCGCTCAGCGTTATTTCTAAATTGATATGTTATATGGCTCAGAACCGTGGTTCAAGACTAACTGAATATAAACCCTCAAACAAAAAAGACCCCTCAACTTTGAGTGGTTCAGATAGGCATTTTTTATGTTGGCATTACAGACTAAAATAATGATTCATACAAACTTTAAGTAATTAATTAGTTAATAAGTTTTTTTAGTTTCGATACATCTCTGACATGAGCTGGTGAATATCTGAAGCAGTGCACCGGAATTGCGTAGCAATGCATCCAGCACCTTGGAGACGCTTCCGACGTATATTGATATGTATCAGTTGAGCTAGATCTATGTAGACTGTTTGCAACCGTCTATCCTTCCTTGATTGTAATTTTATTTACTCACAAAGATAAAATAAATAGTAAAAGTAAAAAATAATATCATATCACAATTATGTTGCAAGTTGAAAGGATGGATATTAACATTTAACAATTGTTAGAACTTGGATACTCCGGCGGACAGGAGTCGTATTACCTCAGAATAAGACTTCTCGTATCATACAGCTGCAATAACGAAAAAAACATGTCCAAAGTAAATAAATTTAGATGGTAGCCCAATGCATAGAGCCATCTAGACACTCCTTAAGGCGGTTTGCAGACAGAAATAAAAAGGCCATCCCCTCACATTAAATGGGGTCTGGCACGTAATTACACTGTAATCTTGTAATAAAGCAGTTGGCAATTTCGCTTTCTGCCCTACGCTGATAAACGCAGTACCACACAAGAGGGGCGTGGTGATTTCGTAGAAATTCGGTAAAAGCCTTAGCATTTACGCCAAAGCAATTAGAGACTAAGTAACATTAAAACCTAAATATCTGAAAATTGTATGAACTAGTATCTCCCACGGCTTCGCACGCATCATTCTATAGAAACTTCTTAAGGCTATTTCTATCCCATGGGAACTGGGGATTTTTAGGGGATGAAAAGAAACGTATGTTATTTCAGGGCTAGAACTACGTAAATTCAAAATTTTTGCCCGATCCGTTCAGTTGTTTTTGTATGAAAGAGAAACAAACATCTTTCATGTCTAAACCACCATAAACCTCGTTAAAAAGTCCAGGTAAAAAAATCAGTTGGATCCTCTTTGTAATTTTAAAATAAATGGACCCGTCGTATTCCTTTTCCCCTTCCATTTATCTTTTAACCCTATTTATCTTTCTACTCTAACTTGGAATTTGAAAGAGTTTGTGTCGCTCTGTTTATTGGAAGCTCTGCGTTTCCGATTCATTATTTTAAAGTTCTGTCCTCGTTAGAACCGCAAACGGTAGTCCACAGGCTAAATAACAAATGGACGTGATTTTATTTCAAACTTCTTTAAAATACCAGGTTTAGGAGTCTAATAATATTTTAAACAAACTGACTAAAACATTATCTGCATAAATACTTGACAATTAAGATTTAATACAGCAGGTAGGTAATAAAGATTAAAAAAAACTTGAGACGTAGCTTCATGTTGAAAATTAACAACAAATAGGTTAAAAGTTTTTTCATTACTCATACTCGGAAAGAAGGTCTGAAGTTGCTTGAAGAGCGGGTTGAAAGTGATACTTTTCAGCCCTAGGGAGAATCATTTTCAACTGACAGCTATTACGTTAATAATGAACCATGATAATGGAAGAATAAATGCTGAAGCTAAAAAAAAATCGCCTTAGCGACAATTCACTGAATTCAAAAAATACGAAAGACAAGGCATATATTGGAAAAATATTTTAAAAAAAAAGTAGCGGCAATTAGATCATTTTGTTTTCTCATGTTTTTATTTACATACCTCGGGTGAAAGTCCTCGAACTATTGGGGCCCTCGCTACACTCGGGCGCCAAACCCCGTCTCGGGACTGAATAAGTTACTTACAACCCTTGGGTATGTAATATGTACTATTTCGCCGTTTCTTTTGATGGTTTAACTGAATGCATTAAAATTCAGTTTGTTGCATAACATAGGATTTAGAATTGCTATTTATGGCGTTTTCGTTTATGGAAGATCAATGTTCTGCCGTGTACGTACGTATATTAAATGATATGACAATGCCTAAAATAATTAATATACTTACTTCAGACAATTCTTTAGATAGAAATAGATGCAATATTTATTTTTGTCCTAATACCATAAATAGCACTGATAATAAAAATATCCAAGCGAAAATCCAAATCTCAACATTCTACGTCGTAGGCGGAGTAATGTTGCCAGGGTCCCTGTTTTTTAATTTCTTACTTAATAAGTTCGAGACAGCTTTTTTCCTTAATAAAAACAAAAAAACAACTACGAGTTTTTTTTGTGAGCTTACATAGAAATAACTATTAATATTGCGCGCACACGCTCAAGCAAAATCATGTTTTATCCATCCAGGATACGTTTCATTTGGTCATGGCACATTCTATTAAGAGCCATCTCTTAGCTAAATACGGCTTGATGTAGACTCGTCATTTGTTGGTGTGTTCAATTTGAATTATTTTGTAACTATTTGCATTAAAAATCTAGTATTACTATATCTCTTTGTTATCAAAAGTTACGAAAATTGCCTTAAATATAAAATTACTCACATGTAACGTCAGGTGTAAATGTTACGAACACACTAGGGCCTTCGCCCGTTGCCCTTCAGATTTCAACGCAACGATGATAAAGTTGAGAGATTTTGGAGTCCAGTCTTGATACCCCTAGGCTCTACTCATTCGCTCGGAACCAGTGCGCCGGGAAACCTTTGTCTGCAATCGTCAACAAATTTAGATTCGAGATGGGTTTGAGCTAAACTTTAGAACCTGCTTCGAGAGACAAAGGTGTTTATCGAAACCGGGAGAGTGGAAGGTGCATGCTAACTTTTGAACTCGATGCTCACAGAAATTACTTCATGGGGTGCATTCTCGATGGATGTAGGTACAACGGAGCAGAGATTGTAAGTTTTGTGTCTAAACATATTTATTTTGTAGATATATTGTAAACTAGCTGGTGCCCGCGACTTCGTCTGCGCATGATTAGTATTTGGAGGACTCGCGATTTTACTTGCGTAATTCCCTTTCCCGTGGGATTTTCGTGATAAAAAAGCCTATTTCTTATTCCAGCTTATAATCTATCTCTGTGCCAAATTTCATCCAGATCCATTCAGCAGTTTTTGCGTGAAAGAGTAACAAACATCCATCCATCTATCAATCTATCCATCCATCTATCCATTCATACTTACAAACTTTCGCGTTTATCAGTTCAATTCAGTTTGGATCCCCTGGGCTATACGGGTTCTCAAAAATTTCTCACAGCATCTGAACGACGCGTACACACGCGTCGTTTGTGAGAAATTTTTGAAAACCCGTATAGCCCAGGGGAACCAAACTGAATTCCGGGATAAAATGTTTTCCGTGTCCAATCGTCCCGAGTTCCATTCGAATTCATTCAATTCCGTCGTGATGCGTGGTTAACGAAATTTTCTTTCACCTTCTCTCCCAGGGGAACCTTACTGAATTCCGGGATAAAAAGTATCCCATGTCCTTCCTTGTAGTATGACCTATAATCATGCCGAGTTTCATTTCAATCCACCAAGTATTTTCGGCGTGATGCGCGTTTACGATACAGACAGACAGACAGACAGACAGACAGACAGACAGACAGACAGACGGACAGACAGACAGACAGACATGAATGAAAAAAATTACACTTTTGGCTTGAGTATCGATAATAGAGTGACCTCCAAAAAAAAATTTTAAAATATCTTCAATGTACAGAATTGGACCTGTTACAGTTTTATTATAAGTATAGATTACAGACAGAAAATTTATTTGTTTAATTAATTCCCTAAAAGAGTCACGTGGCTTTAATATATAAATTGCGTGCACCGCCTTTTTTGAAGAATAAAGATAGTCTGAATATCAGCTGCCTGTCCCCAGGGCAAAATACCGTAAGACGAAAAACTATGGAAGTAACTATAATAAACTAACCTAGCTGTGTCCTGATCAGTAAGATGTCTAATTGTTCTCACTGCAGAGGATACCGAACTAAGCCTGCCAGCGAGAGCATCAATTTGCGGTTTCCATTGAGAGAGAAATGAATATGCAACCCCAAGAACACCGTAGAGTCTACGAAGTGAACAATCTCATTATTTAAAATGATTTGAATTGGGAGTTCTCTAACGTTTGGTAACATGAATTGTTATGTACAGCTATGGAATGGTATAGGTTGACGATGATGGTGATTTGTGACGTCTGATGACGTCTGAAAGCTTTTTGTTTTTTCATGTTTTTGTCGGCAGAAATGAAGTTTTAGTACAGCCAGTAGCGGGAAATAACGTGCTATTAGGTCTGGTCTTGACAACATTTTGCATGAAAATGATTTTAGTGGGTATTTACTTAGTATTATATTTAACTAGCGACCCGTCCCGGCTTCGCACGGTTTAATTATACGTATAAACGTTTCTCTTGAATCACTCTAACTATTAAAAAAAACGCATCAAAATCCATTGCGTAGTTTGCGTTCAAAGGGACATAATGACATAGGGACAGAGAAAGCGACTTTATTTTATACTATGTAGTGATGTGTTATGTATCTCTTTTATACATGCTAAATACCTAGCTTAGTATTCCTTAACAATATTTTTATGTAGGTACTTGATTTTAAATCAATATCTTAATTTATTTAGGCTTACAAAATAAGCACTTAGACAAGTCAAATTTTAAACTATAGGTACATAAGGGCAGGCTTAATAAACTTTCCATATTTTTTTTAAATATGCAATAAATATAGTCGATATCGATTGAGGCTTATTATCGATTATGAATTAAGACTGGTGTTCAACAAAGGATAATCGGACAAAATAATTAAGCATTTTCTTCGGTTAACTTTGATGATTTTGATTCATAAAAACATTGTGTCCTTAATGTGTTCCTTACGTAACAAATGTGTTGGTAAACTCGGTCTATGAAATGTCAGTCATCGATTGCAGGAGGTCTCTGAGACAATTTTTGGAGGATATTTTTAAAAACGATCGAAAAAAACTTTTTTTCGCAGTAGTAGATAGAATTTTTCGTTAGATAGCGCATCCTCACTTTCGTTTTTCCGGTTTCGTCCCGATTCGTCAAACTTTTTTCTTTTGGATGTTATCAACGACTTACGCAAAGATTTCCTAACTTGAACACTTATCGCGAAGTTGTGTTTTGTTTTGTTTCTGTAAGTGATTGAGCTGGAAAGATATAAGGGTGTTTTCACAAGTGGATTTAATGCGATAAGCAAAAATTTAATATAATTAGAAAAAAAAAAAGTGGAGTGTCCATGGATCTTTGCTACAAAATGATCTATTAAATGCCGAGCCTTGGGAAGCATGAAACGCGGCTTTAAACGGATATGGTAAAAGAGTGCCTAAAAGCTCCTATAAAGCATCCTACAAAAATATATGGTCCTTTCCCTTACCCTTTGTCTGTGTTTAAAAAACCACGACTTTGTATGCTTATTCCATAATAAAATTTGGTCTATGTCTAAAAACACAATTAGGTAAAATTACAGTGGGATCAAGACCAGGTGGGATGACGATCTGCGAAAGACTGCTTGCAGACAGGAAGACAGGCCCTATGGCGCTTATTAGCCCTACGTCCACCCTGCGGCGCCCTGTCTTCAGCTTGCCGCATCCAGCATCTGCCAGCAGTTTTTCGCAGATCGTCATCCCACCTGGCCGAAAGGCGTCCTACACTACACTTACCAAGTCGCGGTCTCCAGTCAAGTACACGTTTATCCCAACGGTTGTCGGTTCTTCGCGAGATATGGCCGGTCCACTGCCACTTCAGCTTGCTAATTCTTTGAGGTATGTCGATAACTTTGGTTCTCTGTCGGATGTATTCATTACGAATCCTATCCTTCAGATATGATGATGATTAGGTATGCTAGTGCGATCTGTTTTTTTTTATCTTATTTTTGGCTTGAATATAGTAAGCTTACACACATTTAAAGAAACTTTTGTATTATATTATTACTAAAATTGCTGAAAATTTACTACAATTGCAAAAAGAAAAAACGAACTGTTTTTCTTTTTTATTTCTGCGTATGTCGTTGAATAAAATAAACAGTTGATAGAATCGATTAGTTTTGGGCAAAAAGAAAACGGTTTTTTTATTGGCAAAATTGCGTCAAGCCAGACGCAGAGCCATAATCAAGAAGTCAAGTCAAGTCTACTACGGTTGACTTGTATTAAACAAGAATTTTGGTTGACTTGTTTTTTAATACAAGTCTAGTCAAAATTCTTGTTTAATTCTTGTAAAAGAAAATAAAATAAAAAATCATTTGTTTATCATGTTTGATGACCATGTTTTCATTTACCTTCAAAACTGGTTATGTTATTCAACGAACTACGCGAACGAAACACACTACGCGAACGAAACACACTACGCGAACGAAACACACGAACAGTTTACCCAAGGAAGATTCAGAGTTATAATCATCTGCTTGCTCAAACAACAATAATTAATAAAACAACCATTTAGTTTTAGATAGATAACGAAATTTACTTGGCGAGTTGGTCTTACTAAGTTCCTATTGGAAAAGATAGTCCTTAAAATAAGTTTACTTGTTTACGTGTAAATGTTTAAGGATTTAGACATTGATTATCTATTTTGAGCGATAAGACCGCCAATTGTTACTTGTCTAAGTTATTATAAATCAAGTAAAAAGTAAAGTAAAAAAGGTTTTTATTGACATTTTGACAGTTTACAGACAATAATGAGTCCATAGGCTCCTGAACTAGTTAAAAACAGTAGTTCAGGAGCCAGTGATTTCTCCAGTTTAATACAAATTGATTATGTCAAACTAATACATACATAATGAACTTTATTGTTGAAAAATTAAAAAGAAAACATGCAAAAAAAGGCTATAAACTTCCTTAATTGTCTATTTTAAATTCAAGTGTGGAATAAAGAATTTTCCATCTTCTAAGTTTAACGCACAGTTCACTACAGTTTACGTTTCTACAAACCTTAACAACGTCTAGGTGTTTTTCAAGTCGTTGACCGTTTGTATAAAACGCTTTCATTACTTCAACGCTAAAATAGTCAACGATCCACCACCGATGACGTCAAGCAAGCAATCTCCTGAGCGTTAAGTACACCCAAATAATATTCGCCTAACGTTTTATAAATGGAAATTGGAAAGTCACGACTTTGTAATAAATTAAAACACGCTACGTCAATTTTCAATTTGGCAAACAAAAAGTAATAAACTGGACAAGTAAGAGTCGAGAGAGTATAAAAGGTCCAATCTGGGTTTCTAAAGTAGTTACCTCTGCGGGACTTAAAAATATACCTATAGTGTATGGTCGATGTGACGCGTGACCTGAGAGTTGGTGAGTATCTGGCTCAGCGCATCAGCATTACCATACAGCGTGGCATTGCTGCCAGCGTGTTGGGGACGCATCCGACTGATATTGATATGGATCTGTTGAGCTGTTAACTGTTTGCAACCGTCTGCAGTGCTAGCTTAATTATTTCAATACCTTCCTACTAATTATAATTTGATTCTATTGTAGTGCTCTTCACTACATAGTATAAAATAAAGTCGCTTTCTCTGTCCCTATGTCCTTATGTCCCTTTGAATGCTTAAATCTTTAAAACTACGCAACGGATTTTGATGCAGTTTTTTTAATAGATAGAGTGATTCAAGAGGAAGGTTTATATCTATATATACATATAATAAAATTGTAGAGGTCAAATTTCTGTACAATGAAAAAAAATGCCATAAACCGAGTCAGGGAGATGTAAGAAGTATATTAAAACTCATTTGGTGTTATTTAATTTTTTTTGTTTCTCTGTTTGTCTGTTTGTCTGTTTGTCTGTCTGTTTGTACGGGATAATCTCCGAAACTACTGGACCGATTCTAATGAAATTTTGTATGGTGGTAGCTTATATCCCTGGTCAACATATAGGATACTTTTTATCCCGATCAATTTAAGGGTTCCCGTGGGATAGCTAAAAAACTTTAATTAAGTAAGTACTGAATACTGATAATGCCATTATCATGTAATTTCATATTAACAACTTTTTACTTATCGCATGAAAGTACACATACTGTACCTATACCAAGAGTACTCAGTTCACTGCTGAATATCACAAAGGCGCCTGTCGTCGCGCGGGCTCAGAACGCGCGAGCGAATATTGCGAATGGTCATGACTCAAAGATATTAAAAAATAATTTGTAAATAATATCCAACAAAAAATATTGCTGACTTTGAACTGGTGGACCAGCCCTACTGTGAGTGTCCATGTCTCAACTCCGTAGGTCTGTTGGATAAGTAATATCCTAAATTAAAATTGTTTTCTTACGTTTTCTTTATTGTCTTAAAAAAAAAATCTTTGATAACAATATTCCTTTTTTATTAACTTAGACATTAAATAAGTACATATACTATAACATTTATTTTAAATTCATATTTGTAAACAATGCCTAGAAATAGGTCGAGTCTCTCTCAGTACTTACTCAAGAGAAGCCAAAAAATTAAGGATGGATGTCAAGAATCTAATGAAGATCGTGAGGCGAGACTCTCTGCGGCTCGAGAACGCCAGGCAGTATAGAAAGTAGTTTTCAACCATAAGCCCAACAAAGGTCTGATCTTGAACGTCATACGTTGTCTCGGAAAGTAGTGAAGCAAGGACTACGCTCGACTCTCTGAAACATTCACTGAAAGATAGTCTCGCTTGAGCTCTCAGAGTAGCCGCACGGCTGCGTCTATGTTAGTCCACTGCTGGATATAGGCCTCCCATAATAATTGCGCCCTGTCTTCAGCTTGCCGCATCCAACATCTGCCTGCAGTCTTTCGCAGATCCCACCTGGCCGGAGGGCGTCCGTACATTACGTTTAACAGGTCACGGTCTCCTCCACGGTCATTCAAGAACACGTTTACCCCAACGGTTGTCGGTTCTTCGCGAGATGTGGCCGACTCACTGCCACTTCAGCTTGCTAATTCTTTGAGTTGTGTCGATAACTTTCGTTCTCTGTCGGATGTATTCGTTACGAATCCTGTGAGCATAGCTCTTTCCATAGCTCGCTGACCGATTTCGAAATGGAAGACCAGCCCTACCGTGAGTGTTCACGTCTCAGCTCAGGTCATTAACCTTTGATACGCCGGACCTAGGAGATAATTGCAGGGTAGGACGCACTGATTGGAAACTTTAGTTTTCAAACCTTTACCCTGTAAAAGAGCAGACGACGTAGCCTGCCTCCAACATGACCTAGACCGCCTTCAAAACTATTGCATACTCAAAAAGCTCGATTTAAACATTTGTAAATGCTGTCATTTCTTCTACCCTTAAACTCTTTGTCCTTAAATTAAATTATACTCTACAAAACACACAATCAACAAGGGTAGTCAAGATAAAAGATCTGGGCGTTACGTTTAGTAGTAAACTCTGATTTGACGAGGCATCGAAAGCAGATTTCAACCTCAGAATGTCCCGCGATTTCTCAAATGTAAAACTCTACTCTACTGTTTATATGTGCGCAGCCCCTTGGAATATTGTTCATCAGTATGTAGCCCTAGGTATAATATGTTGGTACTATATCTCTGGCTTAGAGGATACAGAAAAGATTTCTACGATATGTACAAATGTCGCAAATTTCATTTCACGATTCTCCAAGAACGAAGTGCCATAGCGGATCTATGTCCTGGATCAATTTGGCCTCTGATCATGACTTTGGTTTTATCCAAATGAATGCCAAGACCGATGCATCGCGGGGCTGAGGCTAGGCCGTTCAGCCTTTTGAGTTAGCTTCTCTAGCGACTCTGCCATTACGACTATGTCATCAGCGAATCGCAGCTGCGTCTAGATCTCTGGAAACCAGTGGATGTACAGCTTACTGCTGATCGAGAACGCCATACGTTGTTACGAGTCTCAGAGACCTTTAGTAAAAGAGAGTCTCGCTTGAGTTCTCAGCGTAACCGCACGACTACGTCTCGATAGCTGCAAACCAGCCAAGAAAGAGAAGCATGACTTACAACAGCTGATCGTGAGAGTCATTCGTTATCTTACGCCCTACAAACTTTAACCTAGCGTGAGGAGCATTTACGTAAGGCTCGAAATCGTCAAAATATTGTTAGAGCTTTAGAAAGACGTGATGATCGACACCAGCAACGAAAAGATTTAGCCAGGGATGGCTATGAACGCGTACATCAGGAATGCGAATATTTATTACTAATAGAAAGGGAGAGAGTAAATGAAATACGACAGCAAGAAACCGAAAAACAACACCAAGCTCGGTTGGAGTCTGATCGACTTCGGTACTTGCTAAATAGAATGTCGATTTCATCTGAAGATTATTTATTTTTTTATCGAATGTGGTGTACAAAGAAGCATTATAAGGTATTTAGATCTACAAATTATTATAATTAAAGGAATAAAAAAACTACGCGGACGAAGTCGCGGGCATCAGCTAGTGTATAATAAAACCGTGCGAAGCCGGGGCAGGTCGCTAGTTTTTAAATAAAGAAATTCACCAATACCCATATTAGGTACACTACAAAACTAATTGTTGTAGTTTTAGTCTCCATAACACAAACTTTGTTTAATTTAGGCTGGTAAATTGATGCGAAAATGATATCACGAATTCGGTATAATATTAATATCGAATACCAAAACAAAGATTATAGGTATAGGCCTACTATAATATCTGAAAATGATTTAGGCCTTTGTTTGACGATTTGCTATTTAAGGAAAAAGGTGATTGACGTAAATACGAAATAACATTGAGTTGTTATGTTTTATTTCGCTATGGAACTCTATATGTTATATCTCTATAAATAAAATAAAGTGATATTTCTGATAAAGTCTTAATAGTCCTGTAGTCCTAATTTAAGAGAACAGGAACACCCAAGGTTTTCTCAATTACTTTCAACTGACATAATAGTAAATTTTAATGCGAATATGTCAAGTTATAATGGACGCACTATTTAACCCTTCTGTTATTTAAGATCTTCTAAAATTTTAGGACTTACATGAATTTGTCAGTTACTCAGAAAATAATAGATCCACGTAGATAAGAGATGTTGAGAAGTCATCATCATCATCATCATCAGCCCATATTAGTCCACAGCTGGACAAAGGCCTCCCCTAATGAGCACCATAGCGCCCTGTCTTCAGCTTGACGCATACAGCATTTGCCAGCAGTCTTTCACAGATCTTCATCCCACCTGGCCGGAGGGCAACCAACACTACGTTTGCCAAGTCGCGGTCTCCACTCAAGAACACGTTTACCCAAACGGTTGTCGGTTCTTCGCGAGATATGGCCGGCCCACTGCCACTTCAGCTTGCTAATTCTTTGAGCTATGTCGATACTTTGGTTCTCTGTCGGATGTATTCATTACGAATCCTATCCTGTCAAGATGTTGAGAAGTCGTCAATGAAAATAGATTCTAAGCTCTTAGATGAAAATTATAGAGCCAGTGACTAATGTCCATTTACTCACTAAATCAGCTACAAATTCTAAAGCTAAGCTGTACTACCTACGGCAACTGGTTGATTAGCCAATCTATAGCAAATGTATCTCTAGTTAATTAATCTTTCCTGAGCTAGATAAAGCGGTAGCCCTCCCTTCTTAATACAAGTTTCGACAGAGCGAGGACCTCATGAGCGATGGCTAACAAAGGGGTTTTAGTGCTAAATATATAATAGGTAAACACTATCTTATTTACATAGTTAAGGATAATTTTACGAATAGTACAACTATACATTTTTTTTTGAGGCTCAATCGGCCTCTTTATCGCTATCAGCGTTCTTTTTCATAATCTGCAAACTAAATCTATTAGATTAATCTATATGTATAAGTACATAAATAGTAAAATTGTAGAGGTCGAATTCCTGTACAATGAAAAACAATTACATAAACCGAGCCAGGGAGATGTAAGAAGTATTTTATACAATATACCTATTTAGATTTGTTTAAATTTATTTGTTTCTCTGTTTGTCTGTTTCTACGGAATAATCTCGGAAACTACTGGACCGAATCTAATGAAATTTTGTACAGTGGTAGCTTATATCTCTGGTCAACATAATATATTATATTTTTATCCCGATAAATTAAAGATAAATTAAAGTCAGCCAACCAGTGTTTCGAACCAGTTTATGTCGAATTTTGTCTACAAAGAAGGATTATAAGGTATTTCAATCTACAACGCGGACGAAGTCGCGGGCATCAGCTAGTGATTTAAGAGGAAGGTTTAAACGTATAATAAAACCTCGCGAAGCTGGGGCGGGTCGCTAGTGTGACTAATAATATAACAAAGCTGACCAATGTTTCTACAAGATCCCAATCGCGATATTAGTACTACGTTCAAACTGTGATTTCAAAGTACTTACATTTCGTGAGCTCGTTTCACAGGCCGACCATGTTTTATTATTAGCTAGCATGACGCAATCAGTTAATAGCCACAGGGAACTAACAATTCTGTCTTCGGTTATGATTGTGATCAAGGAAAAATCAAAAGCCAATACAATTTTATTAATATTTATTTGATAATAACGTTTTATTATCAAAATAGAAGAATTTGTTGGCTTTACACATATATTCTACATTTAAATTTAATTGTTTAATAGTAAATTAAGCACTTCTAACATAAAGTAATGAGTATTATGTATTTTATAAAAACTAACGTATTATTTTAATAAATGCTTTTAAATTTTCTACGAATATTTGGCCTAAAATAATATTATAATTTTTTTTTTTTTTTTTTTGGAATATTATAACTACGATTGTAAATGATAAAACAATCAAATAAATATATAATCCAAATTATTAATGCCTGAAATAGTACCTGCTCTAATTCAGAAAGTTCAGAATCAGGGTCAAATCAGTTCAAGTGTAAATCTAAGAGCATTTGAGTTATGTTATAAATACACATAAAAGACAAACTTCACAATCTGAAATGTACTCAATAATCTAGTATGAATTTTCATATCATACTGCAATAAACATGGCTAACCACCATGGAGGCTTTTCCATCCACGACTTTAGTTTTTCCCTGGGAGGTAGAAGTGGTTTCTTATTCGGCTTTGGCTCAGGCATTTTCGAATATTCCATCAGAGTTTTGCAGTCGACAGGGTGTTGGAAATGAGCGTCTTTTGTTGTTATATCCACTAAGCATTCCATGTTATCAAAAGAAGTAAGTGGACCTCCTTTAACACTAAGAGGATCAGTGTATGTTTGGTTGGTACAAATTGTAACGTTCACAATTGTTTGATTTTCAGTCACAGTTGTTGTGGTTATTATAATGTCTGTTTTGTTGGTGAAAGTAGTGATTGTAGATGAGTTTTTGGGTGGTACATCAGTTTTGTTAAGAGTGCTTGGATAAAGCTCATTTAGTATTTTATGGGCGTCTTCAAACATATGATCAATTGTATCAGTTCTTAGTTTTTTGCCATCTATATCAATACTGCTATCGCTTGTAACATCAACAGCAACGTTTGAACCAGTATTAGAATTCACAGTAATATTTGTTGTGCATGTTGTGTTTACGGTTGGCTCACTTTCTACCTTTTTACCACCACTCTCGGTGAAAGTGGAAACAATTTCACATGGTATCCTTAGAACTTCTATTTTTCCGTCATTTTTGATCCTCAAAGAGCATAAAGCTTCATCCTGTGGTTTGCTGTAAGAGCTCTGTGATTGGTGATAGTTATTAACGTTGTTGTAATTATTGTAACTGCCGGTATTGTAACTGTGGTCGTTGTATCTATGCCTGTAGTAGTCATCATAGTAGTAATGATCGTGGTAGTGACTGTGTGAGCGTCCCATATTGTACAATGTTAGCCCGGTTAGTAGGTCACCATACCTACTGTCAGAGTTTCTGTATTGTGTGACATAAACATGTTGAGGGGCGCTATAGTAAGTCTGTGGAACATAATGGTACGAAGGGGTATCATACCTTCCTGTATTTGTGTTGTAATGAGGTTTGTTTCCATAACTTGATCCTGAGCTGGAGCTTGGGTATCGTGAACCTCCAGATAGTCCGTTGTTGGAAGGATAGCTATGGGAACCTGAGCCAGAATTCGATGGGTATCTACTTCCTGATCCTGAGCCGGATAATCCAGATGAAGATGATGGGTAGCTATGTGATCCAGATCCACTGCTTGGCTTATACCAAGACGATCCTGATGATCCTGACCCAGACAAGCCAGAAGATGAGGAAGGGTATGAAGGCTTACTCCAAGATGATCCTGACCCAGATAAGCCAGAAGACGAGGAGGGGTATGAAGGTTTGCTCCATGAACTGCCGCTCGAGGATCCAGAGCTCCAAGATGATGATGGCTTGTAACTTGAGCCCCAGCTGCTATGGCCAGAACTGCTATGGCTAGATCCACCCCAGCTCTTGCCCCATGAGCCACCTCGACTGCCTCCGCTGCTTCGTCCACTAGATCTCCTGCATTCTGTTAATACCGATAAACACAATACCAAAAGGGCAAACAATATTTTCCTGTTTGCCATCGCGAGGCGTCAGAGCGACGCGAGAGCGGAAACTCGTTTCAATCTCGTTTAACACACGCAAACTTTTTGTACTATGATACAGATACGACAACAAGTTCTGGGAACATACGTCTATCTCACTTGCTCTCACTCGCTAGCAGCTATTGCGTCTCATTCCTGCGATGATAAGCACGGGCCAAGAGGTGACGTAAAATATTTTGATGGACAGACCAATTACACTACTTAAAAATTCAACGCAAAAGCAATATTGATAATGTATCAAAACAGCAGCGCTTTAAAGATCTATATTTTATTAGTTTATAAGAAGCTGGAGATAATTAAATAAGTAGCTCAAACACAGCATCTGGTCATAAAAAACACAACCCGGGTTACGTTATAAACAGTAATTTAGAAACGAATGATCTAAGTTTCTAAAATAATAGTTATAATTTTCTTGTTTTCAATGTGTATTGTCATATTGCAGGGCAAAAGCTTCTCTCTATTATATCAGTTTTTCAGTAAAAAATCCATTAAGTGAGTCAGATTCGATGACTCATAAGAATTGTTTTGCTAAGTTGTGGACCAAAAAAAATATCTTCGTTTCGTATAAGTACCTACCTACTTCCAAGTAGCATAACAGGAAATCAATCAAGTAGGTTAGTTTCAAGGCTCTGGAATCAAACGTACCCAGTCGGTTTGAATCCCGTTTGGAAGTAACGTTATCTATACAGGGTTATAGGTGTTAAATGATTAACCTCGATTTTTCGACTTGGGTAAATCAAGACTAACAACTTTTTTCTACGATTTTTTCTAATTCAATGATTTTTTTTCGCACCGAAAAAAATATATTATAAGCAAATTTCCAGTTCTGATCTTCTTAGCTCTGTCTAGGCGTCACAGATTGAGACATGTCGGTTCGGTACATGACCTATATGTCGTATACATATATCTAGCAAAGAAAGAAAGGGGTTGCGGTGAGGCGAGCGGGGGTTCATAGAAATGCCCGCGAAAACTAAAAAAAATTAAAACTGGACATGTATTACGTTTTGGCAAAAGTCATAGAACAAAAGTTGTTAGTCTTGATTCACACAAGTCGCCTTTAAAAGGTTAATCATTAGATACCTATAACCCTGTATATTTTGGTTCCGAAAAAAGTTTTTGGTTTGTTAATTTTTATCAAAGTTTTATATGTACTACGGAAGGGTTATTCCAATCCGTATTTGCTCTTATGGTATTTGTTACAGGGAACTGTAAAACAAGATTGTACTCGTATGTCGATGGGTTTTCCTGTTTTATATCACTTGTTTATTGCTACTAATTCGCAGAAAACAAATGCGCTCTTATCAAAACTTCAAAAGTCTTTATGTGGTTATCAGTCAGAATAACAGAACAATGTGAATATTTATTATTAAGTCAATGCTTATTTTTATAAGACCTAGGGATCATTCTCTCTTAAAAGCAAAATAGCAAAACGACTAAAATGAAAGAGAAAAAAATTGCCATACATCGTGATAATGATAACGCAGCTATAGCTGCGTAGTACCAGTCGGAAGTGTCCCCAAGACACTATAGTGTCTTGGGGACGAGGTGGTATGAGTAAAAAGTAAGACTATCCACAAAGATTCCAATCCAAAAGTATATAGAGCTTGTGATATACACTTAGTTACTTTAGGTTTAAAAAACTTTATTTCTCATAAAAACATTTTAGTTCACTTAAAATGCATTTTAGTTCACTTAAAATGAGATCAATCTAAGCAGGACATATTATGTACCTACTAAAGTACAAAGATGAAGTAGGTAAATAGCTCCTGGGCTCTGAGGCTAAATTTAAATTCGAATAACCAATTAGGTACTTTATTTGATAGTGGTGTATTATATTTTATTAATCCAAATTTGGTTTACGCATAGAATCTCTGTGTTTCCGCATTAAATCAAATAAGGTTAGGTTTCACTTATTACATCGTTTCCATTTTCAAACCAACAAGAAAGGCATTTGTGGTCAAGAGCTCTCTGACAAATGATGGTTACAACCTCTGTGGTTACAACCTTTGGATATAGCCACTTACTCTAGTCCTTCCTATTTTATGGCCGAAGATGAGCTTACAAATGGCGATAACATAACGATAAATGAAGGTATCTGGTTTCAGTCTGTCAAAGAATAGACACTCAATCCACTGCCAAAATCCAACCAACCCTTCCCTTCAACCGCAGTTTGCTAAAAGGCCATATTTCCACTGAATTATTTGTAAGGCCCCTTGTTCCTATGATTAATATTTCAGCTTTAACCCAGTGTTTTGAGAAATCGCGGTCGTCATGGACGTCCTTGTTAACAAGAACCCATTATTTACAAAGAAAATTATATCTAAAAGATAGGAATAAATTAAACTATATAGTATTTACACTTCAGGTTACTGCAGATGGTTGCAAACAGTCTAGATGTAGCTCAACTGATCCATATCAATCGGAAAACCAGACGTAAACGTTCTCACTTCGCTGGCTGCATTACCCCGCTGTATGGCCATAAGAATAATTGCCTTTTCGTATGGTATGGCAATGGTGGGTGATGCGCTGCGCCAGATGCTCACCAGATTCGCTCTCGGGTCACGCGTCGCGTAGACCGGATCCATAAATTATAAAAAAACAGAAAAACCTCTGTCTTGCTGTGTGAAGTTAGCAGAGCATAACTTCACTCATTTTTTTTTCTGTAAAAACGCCGGAACTATTCCTGAAAAGTATCAGGAACTATATAACTCACCTGCATGGGAACAGATCTCTCATTTATTTATGCTCTGTTGGAAGATGCTCTGCTAACTTCACAGACACCTTGACACCTTGGGGAGAATATGCGTATATTGTTACGAGACCTGCATATTAGAGTTTGAGATCCTAATGTTTTATTCCAGGCCTGAAACTGCACGTATTCAAAATTGCAACTCCATTTGTTCAGTAGTTTTGGCGTGAAGAGATAATAAACATCCATACATTCGCATTTATAATGGTTTAAAATTAGAGTGATGTTAATAATGCTGGCCAACCTGCACCGTGTCATTAGTGAATATTTATTACTGATTTTAACTATTAAAATAACCATTATTATTTTATCAGATACTGTATAATACAATACTAAGCACCCTGTCAATGATGAGCTTGAAGAGATTGTATTCCTACAGATGCATCGCTATGACTAAGAAGTGATTAGAGTGAGTAGGGGCAAGATCGAACGGTTTTTTGATGAGATGGTCAGTGTTGTTTTTGAATCCATGTAGAAGAATAGATATTAACTTTAGCTAAAAGTAAATTAGACATAATTAGAGGGTAAAGACTAGATTTTTATAATATGTCAATAACAGCCTAATAAAGCTGTCCAAAAAGTAGAAAACTGTAATTAAAAATATTATTTTTACTTAATTGAAACAGGGGGAAAATGAAAAGGTGACGGGGTAAGATCGAATAAAAATCTCAAAATCTCAAAAAATCGTTAAAACGTGTCTTAGGCAGGTCCTAGGCAAAGTTTATGGTCCTAAGTCTATAGTGTTAAGTAATTTAAAAAGTTGTAACTGACTGTAGTGCCAAAATAGCTATTTTTAACAAAGATATCTATAACAAATTTAAAAATATAATATATTCCGAACTTACCCCACTGGGGGAAGATTGAAGAAGAGATTCTCAAACTTTGCAGCCAATTTGCATAATGCAGCCAGTGTCTTGGGGACGCTTCCGACTGATATTGACATGGATCAATTGAGCTACCTTTAGACTGTTTGCAACCGTCTGCAGTTAGCTCAATGGTTTCAATTGTAAATACTAGTTGTAATTTTTCTATTCCTTTGCTTGTAATTTTCGTTGTTAATAAAGTTTTTAAATAAGTTTTGACTGAAGAAAAAAAAATATTTTCTATTAATGAAAAATCATATAAAAACTGAAAACTTATTTTATTTCACATGAAACCTATATGAATATTTTATTTTTATCACAATAAATAATTCTTTATTTTTTTTCTTTTGTAATTTTTAAAGTATTTTCTTTTTCTATTGGATTTCTTTTTTTATTTCACATTTCTTAGCATACCCTATTCTTGTTATACTTTGTTTTACTGCTTTCAGCAATATTTTTTTTGTTTCTTATTTTTCTTGCAGAAACTTACACAAAGATACAGTTTGAGGATATCTGGCTTTTAGTATGAAATCTGAAAAAGGGTCAAGATTAAGACTTTGATATGTTTGTCTTACCCCGTTAAATGTAAATGGGGAAAGATGAAAAGTTGAAATAAATTCTAAAATACGAGAAATAGAGAGATTTAGTAATAATTACATAAATATGTACAAAAAATTATAGGCAGATGTTTCAATTAAACACTCGTACCTGCCTTGTAATTTAATTTACAAGACACGGGGCAAGATGAAATCACTTTTGTGAATCCTGAAAAACACACTGTCTTAGAAAATTGCACTTTACACACAACCAGGCGTTCTCAGCCGCAACCGCTGACTGAGTTGTGATAAGTAACAAATTGGTGGCCCTAACGATGTTGCCAGCACTGTAATAAGTACTATAAATCTGGTGTTATTGAAGACTTTTTGTCTTACCCCTTTTTTCATCTTGCCCCCACTCACTCTACGTAAATATGTAATAGTAGTATATACCTGCGGCTTTGCCCAAGTTGATTCTATGGGAATGTTTCAAGGCTATTAAGAAATAGCCTTGTAACAGTTCCTATGGAATAGATACCATAGGAACTGATTTACAGGTTAAAAAGTAGCCTATCTATGTGTTATTCCAACTATCTACGTCTTTTCAAAATTTGAGTAAGATCAGATTAAAAGTTTTTGTGTTATAGAGGAACTAACATCCATCCAAACAAACTATCGCATTTATAATTATAAGAAAGGATACGGCCGCTTTTTAACGGCAGCAGCTTTTGTTAAATTGCTGGCAACAGATGAAGGGCTTAGCCTTTTGCGTAAATTGTTGCCCTTCCCCACATTTGTATTGTTGTTGATTGAGTTGCCAACTTAAGTGAGAATATCTACGTATATGGGTAGATGTTGCCAACCTAGGTGGGAATATCTACGTATACGGTACGAAAGATGAAGCTTTACCGATGCTTCTAAAACTTTGATAAAAAGCCTGTGTTATCCACGTTTATTTCGTTTTTCATTTGCAATGTCCATTATTATACGATCTGTAGATTTTTTTTGGAGTATTCTGGGCGTTTTCTATGCATAAATAGGTATGCATAAGAAGTATTAAAAAAGGGCCAAGTATGTTTCGAACTCGCGCACTGTTTGGAAGCCACTTAAAGTATTTATTTTGATTGTTTCTTAGTTTTTGTTTTCTAGTTGAAATTTTCACAGATGTTATTTTTCTGTAAAACGAAAATTTCAATCAGTGCGTCCTACCCGTAATGATCTATGGAGCTGAAACGTGGACACTCACGGTAGGGCTGGTCCACCCACCAGTTTTAAGTCGCTCAGCGAGCGTTGGAAAGAGCTATGAGAGTAGTTTTCACATTTTTTTCCAAATTTACAAAATATTAAATATTTACCGAACGGGTTAAGTTAGAAAAAAAAAATGTTTCTGATTGGCCTTGACTTGCCGCTTATGCACCTTTCAGGCTATCCACTCATTATGGGACAGCCTGTATATTAGATCATCGCTATGTGTCGTTCACACTCTTACAGCCTGTCCAGATAGGGCGCTTTACGCGCGAGTGCCCTCGAGCGTTTCAATTTATCAGCCTGTCCAGATAGGGCGCTTTACGCGCGCTTTACGCGCGAGTGCCCTCGCGCGTTTCAATTTATATTGCGTCCAGATGCGGCGTTTTACGCGCGCTCCACTGTTCGCCCGAGTATTTCGACTCGCGCGTAGCACGCGCGAGTCGACAGTCCAGCGCTTTACGCGCGTAAAGCGCCCTATCTGGACAGGCTGTATATTGCGTCCAGATGCGGCGTTTTACGCGCGCTCCTACGCGCGATTTATATGGGAGGGACCCAGGGACAGTTATAAACATGGAGCGAGACAAAGCAGTCGTGTTGTGGCTTGCATACCAAAATTGTCAAAATATGTCAAAATTATCAGTCTCCATTTTTGTTCCAAATACGTCCACTCGCGTTGGAATCGCGCGCACCACTGGACGCAGCAATGGCGCCCGAGTATCTCGACTCGCGCGCAACACGCGCGAGTCGGGAGTCCAGCGCGTTGCTCGCGTTTTACGCGCGAGTAAGGAATCGCGCAGCAGCATGTGGACGGAATGTATACCGCTCTAGTATCTGGAGAACGCGTGAGTGCTTACGCGCGAGGGCACTCGCGCGTAAAGCCTATCACCCTATCTACCCTATCTGGACAGGCTGTTTAACATGATCACATTTAGGTATCATCATTGAAATTAAAAACCAATTGGCGATAATAAAGCGAAAATTGTTGCAGCAAGTCGTGATTCTTTAAAGTTTTAATCATATTCTGTTGGAAGTAAATTGCTATTTTATAATGCTAATACATATTTAACTCTCAAAGTATGTTTTGGTCTACCTACTTACCTACATAATTATAATGACACACCAACACACAATCATAATGCACACACTTCGGAATGTAGGTAAAACACTTAAAATGTAGAACTTATTTATCTTATATTTTGTTCCATAATTATCTTTTAGGCGGAAGTGGTATGTTTTTCGTTATTGTATTCATATCTTTGAAGCATAGCATCCGAATAGCCAAGTTCAAAAACTGGGAGAAGACCATAGGCCGCATAACAGGAGCCATGTAGAGGTATTTAAGCCAGATCTGGTGAGGTAAAGAAGACTCCAAAGATTCCTGGGATGTAGAAGCTTAGCGTAGAAGGTTTTGTTGCGGAAAGTGTCCTAGGCTTCCCGCAACACGGTCGAAATTATTTGGTTTACACAAATCTGTCTACGCCTTTTTTTACTTTTCGACAAACAATTTAGCATCATTTAAAACTGGATGATCAAGTTGCCTACATTTTCTTATCTTTATTTACTTTTTGTCTGTATTATTTTTCTGTCGTGCCAAACCAAAGATTCTTGCCAAACACTTTTCTACTAGATGTTTTTACACGATGGTCGTTTTACTTTATGGTCAATATGCTGCCACAAACTAAACTCAGTATTGTTATTATTGAGTTTAGTTTGTGTGTTAGAATTTGCAGTGCAAATTCTTTTTATACCTTTTCTAGTATATATTAGTATTCCCGATTATATGTATACCTGGGCTCAAAAATTCTAGCATTACTACGTTATTGCCTGGGCTATTTGCTAATGATTGGATATATGACCTGGATCAGTCATTCACCGTTTCAACTGTATATAAATAGCCTGATAAATCTAAGCCTTGGCCTGGATATCCCTAGCCAAATTAAAACGACACGAAATAAAATGACGTTTATTATACGATACGATACAACATGGACTTTATGTATTTTATTTTACAATAACCTCAACATCATTCATAACTAAATTAAAAAAAACATAGAAACACATAGGTAACTAAAAGTAATTTTAAAAAATACAATAAAACCTGATACAAAAACACACATTAAAATGTGGTTATTAAGCAGTTTATCCGTAAGCATGTAGATAGAGTGTGTGAACGAATGTCTAATGGTTTTTTTCTCATCTTGGTGCTCTAATACAAACAGGGGAACTATTGTGAAAGGGCACTACGAGTACCTCTCTTTCACCAAATCAGCTCCTCGTTCCCCGATCATGATAGATGGTCCATACGTATTACCACTCGTAATTGTCGGCATAATACTAGCGTCAATGACAAGGAGGTTTTTTATTCCATGCACTCTCAGTTTACTATCTACCACGGAAGTCTTAGGGTCCGTTCCCATCTTGCAAGTGCCCACTGGATGGTAACATGTCCGGGTCATGTTTAAGCAAACACACTTCCAGTAATCTATGCTGTCAAGCTCATATTTGTCACAAGGAGGCCAAGTCATCCGTCCTAGGAAAGCGTTAATAGATCTGAAATAACTTGTGTTTACTATTTTAGACAACATTCGTATTCCAATAGCAGCTGCTTCCAAATCTCTCGGATCTTTGAAATAGTTGGGGTATATGAGAGGATGGTCTTTAGGATCATTAGTGTTCAAAGAAACATTTCCTCTTGAAAAAGGGTGCAAGAGATTGAACAAGAAGTCGAATAATATGTGCTTTTTATTCAATTCCACGACGTGATCTACAATAGTTGCGTTATATCTAAACTGATTGGAGTAGACATTTCGAGTGTTTGTAAGGTTTCTCCAAAATATTGCAAGATGACTTTGAAATTCCGGATAAGGGATGTCATTTGATGACGAATAAAATGTAAGAATATCTGCAAAACTTATCTGGGCTAAATATCCCGTTCGATTATAGAGGTATTTAATAACGTCCAAATTTCTCGTAGCTTCGTCAACTTGAGTAGGACCATCTCCGTAAATTGTCACTGAGACAATAACGTGGTCTTGAAGATTTTGGCCTACAGGTAAATCAACTAAGGTAGAAATATTTTTAGATTCTAAGTGATCTTTTGGACCGATACCAGATAACATGAGTAGTTGGGGTGAGTTGACGGTACCAGCACTTATGATTACTTCAAGTTTCGCACAAAATTTCATGGTTTTGCCATTTCTCTCAACTTGGACACCGTATGCCTTTTTTGTAATTTTATCAATGAGCACTTTTGTACAAAGTGTGTTTTTTAGAACTTTTAAATTGGGTCTATTTTTTACTGGATTCAAGTAAGCTAAGACAGAACTCTGCCTGATCCCATTGGCTGCTGTAACTGGAGATATGCTAGATCCCATAACGTTGGCTACATTAAAATCTTCAACTCGTTTCATACCGTTCTCATTCAAAGCGCCCAGAACTTTTTCAGTCAGTGTACGGTAAGTACTATTAAATCTATTAATAATAAGCTTGCCCTTATGTCCATACTCATCTCTAACTGCAGCATTTTTCAACAATTCTTGGTATTGATAGTTTTCTGCTTTCTTAAAGTATTTTTCTACTGTCTCTGGATGCCAATCTGTGTTGCCATCATCATACCAGCGTTTGTAATCGTATGTGCTTCCCTTCACGTACAGCATTCCGTTGAGATTGCTGCTGCCTCCAAGCATTTTCCCTCTTGGCCAAGCTATGGAACCATTGATTTGGGCCTGGTTTGATCTGCCATCATTGGTAGTGAGATATTGCCAGTCGTATTTTGTTTTAAACATAGCTTTGTCAAGAGCCGGTATCTGAAAGTAGAAATAGAAATAAAACACTGCATATCATCAACTATGTGGTCTCCTGAATGTTAAAAAGTTTTATAGACCGAAGCTGACGTAGTAGAGCTGAAACGTGTTGAATTCTATAGTGAACGTGATACTCACGACTGATTCCACTGGTGGATCCCCCCCGGCATCAAGAACAAGGATAGACCATGATTGGTTTTCGCTCAACCTGTTGGCTAGCACACACCCACAAGCACCAGCGCCCACTATGATGATATCAAACAGTTCGTTATCTACAAGAAAGAGTGAAATTAGGTCACTCAGGTATGAGTTTGCATATGAAAAAGATAGTTTTCAATAGACTGTTACTTCTATCTCAATCAGTCATATATAAGCGAATGCGCTAAATTAATTTCGTAAGCCTCGTCATATCTTTCAAAACCATTCGAAAACTATTATCGAGCCCGTATAAAATTATTAATCGCTGTCGATTATATGTAATTCGAGTTCTACGAATAGTAATTTCTCTATCCGGTAAAGGCACATATTACATAGACATTTTACAGCTGAGCATGCCCGAAGGAAGTTTTGTCAGTTGGAGGGTACAATCAGAATGTTGTGACCAAAATGTAGTTTTGAATTAAACTTATTAGAATTGAAGAAATATTTCTCGAAATAAACTGGGATGGACAAAGCGAGGACGTCTCTTCTAAAAAGACAATACTTACTACAAACATCTGCATCAGGTGGCCAATTGGTTTGGAGGAGGCATTGAGCTGCAGCAAAAAATTGAAGAGCTGTTGTGAACGTTTGAGGCGCAACGCCTGTCGTAGGCGATAGGCATGTTTCATTACTAAGGCTATAAATAGAAAAACGAGAATTAGGTACGTCGTTATACCTGGCAGTCATAATCCAAGACTAGGGAATAGTAAGTAAGTCCGAGAAAATACGGTACTACACATTGTGGTACCATTTATTTGCCACCATAAAGCCACTTAAATAAATATTTGAAAAAAATATCAGGTACTCATTAAACATGAAGTAGCCATACGTTAAATTAACTAATTTTCAATATGTAAATGGGGCCGTATTTAAAATTCTACAGAAACATTTCTATATCTACCAGTATTTTATTTTTAGAAAAGTGAAAGTGATTCTGTTTTCATGTGGGTCCTAATCAACGCATAATAACATCTATGAACATAATAATGCAAGACTAAATAGGAATTAATTGGGTTTATGTACTTGATAACGTAAAAATATATTTTCAGAATTTATTGCATGAAAAAGACATAGGTTGCACCATTGAACATCAGGTACTTAACTTACTTTAACTTACTATACTTAAATTTCCAGTGTAGCCCTACCAGCGTACCTATCTTCCGTCTACAGCACTAGTTCTTTAGTTGAAAAATTTTTAAACACGTCTGATTTAGTCCGATCACAATTTCATATTTAGACGAAGCTAGAACGGCTTGGCATAGTGCTTGCCCCGATGCTGCTCCTCCAAAATCTCTTTCGTCCCAACGGCAATGGGACGGGCCTTTGTGTGAGTTGACACGGAAATGTTTGTTACAAACGTGCTCCAGCTCGGCAGATCGTGCCCGTCTCCTAGCCGTTTCTAAATGGGAGTCAGGACATTGGCTGCAAGCACTTCCTTCTTATAACACTGGCACTTTATTGGATCCCGCTACTTTCCGTATCGCAACATGTATTCGGTTGGGTGCAAGGTGTTGTGCGCCTCATCAATGCCAGTGCGGTACTGCAGTCGAACAGCTTGGTCATCACGGATTATCGTGTACTAGGGCCGCTGGTCGGATATCTCGTCATGCCAGCCTTAATGACATCATCCGGCGGGCCTTTGTCAGCGCTAACGTACCAGCTATTCTCGAACCGAATGGTCTGTTCCGTGACGATGGCAATAGGCCCGACGGTATGACACTAGTCCCATGGGAGTTGGGGAGGCCCATTGTGTGGGACGCTACATGCGTCGACACACTTGCACCTTCCCATCTTTCAAGGACATCCACTAGGGCTGGTGCGGCGGCAGATCTGGCCGAGGATCTCAAGAGGCGCAAATTTGCAGGTCTCGACAGAACCTACGCATTTGCTCCCCTTGGATTCGAGACCCTAGGTCCGTGGGGTACCGAGACTCTCCGGGTTTTAAAAAATTATCTGAGCGTCTGGTCGATGCGACGCGTGACCCGAGAGCTGGTGAATATCTGGCTCAGCGCATCAGCATTGCTATACAGCGTGGTAATGCAGCCAGTGTCTTGGGGACGCTTCCGACTGGCATTGACATGGATCAATTGAGCTACCTTTAGACTGTTTGCAACCGTCTGCAGTTAGCTCAATGGTTTCAATTGTAAATACTAGTTGTAATTTTTCTATTCATCATCATCATCATCATCACCAGCCTATAATTATAATTATAATTTTTCTATTCCTTGCTTGTAATTTTGGTAATATTTACATAACTAAATTCTAACTGCATATTATGATTTTTTTTGGCTTTGCATCGAGATGTCACAAAATTAAATATATGTTTAGGTTTATCTAAAAAATAATTTATCCTGATTCGATAAATTGCTTCTTAAAAAGCCTTAGATACTTAATAAAAATAAGGATTCTTAACTTTTAAGAGGATCATAAAAAAAAATCTATCGTATCCACAAAAATAAAACACTTACCAAGACATCAGAAAATCTAAACAGATGCCGGTACTATTTTAAAATCCCAATGCCGGTTTCATTTCTTTTTTTCTGACATAAAAATACTTTCAAATATTATCAGAGACATTTAATAGGCTTTTACGTATATGAGAGGCCCACCGGTGAACTCAAAAATTCTCAGTTAAAGTTTGAATAAAATATAGTATTTTATAGTAAACTCGAAACTACGTGTGTTCATAATACTGTATTAACTTGTACAACACCAAACAGATAATAAAGAAAGTCCAAGGTGATCGCAATGATGGGTTTTACCTTGTCTACAAATTAGTTATGCTATCTGAATGACAATGGCCTTACAAAAGTATGTTATTTTATTTACATTACCTTCTTTTTATTTCATTGTAATATTTTTGGAGTTATATAGACAAACTTTAAAATGTTAATATAATGTATAAAGAGTTTTAATGTTATTTTTGGTATTTTAGTTTTATAATGGTAAAATATCTCAGACGAAGTGGCTGAATTATGCTATGTTGTTAATTATAAATATCGGGTTAGGCTCACATGAAGAGTCATGTTTATAGTTTTATGTAGTTATTCCATAAGTTTTTACCAAATTTTTGGCAGACCGCTAAGACCGCAAACACTGGACATTCATATCATTGGTTTAAAGTATCTTAGAAGTAAGTTATTGATGAATAAAGAAATACGACATGGTCGGAGGGCATCCTACACTCCGTTTGCCAAGTCGCGGTGTCCACTCAAGAACACGTTTACCCCAACGAATGTCGATTCTTCGCGAGATATGGCCGGCCTACTGCTACTTCAGCTTGCTAATTCTTTAAGCTATGTCGACAACATTGGTTCTCTGTGGTCTTTCGGCCGGGTGGGATGACGATCTGCGGAAGACTGCTAGCAGATTTTGGATGCGGCAAGCTGAAGACAGGGCGCTATAGCACTCATTATGGGAGGCCTATGTCCAGCAGTGGAATAATATAGTCTGACAATGATGATGATTTTATACAACTAAAAATTACAAAGTTTCAGGGCCTAGCGCACTTCCGAATATTATTGAAATGGATCATTTAAACTACATCGGGTTTGTTGGCATCATTCTGCAGTTAACTGTTTCAATTGTAAATAAATAAATAAATAGTAAAAAAACCTACTAATTCTTATTTGTGTCTAGTCCTGAATTGTATATTTATTTTTCTTTAATAAACATTTGTTCAAGTCAATATTAGATTTCAAGATCCAATATGCGAACAATGCATATTGAGATTGGGTCTGCCAAAATTCGACATAAATCGAAATGTTTTCTTATACCCTAAGGTATTTGGGTACTGATTAGCTTACAAATATTGAAATATCAAATATTTACTGTCAAATAAATTTAAAACATTTTCAACGTTATTTAAGCCTTATGCTTCTAAAAATTTTTAAAATATATTATATACAAATTTTAATTATAAACCAGCTTCAGACCATGGCTTACCGTAAGTTGTTTCTACACCTAAGCTTGTATCCATGGTTACCTACTGATTTAGGGTATTAAAAGTAGCCTATGTGTTATATGTATCTAAACTAGCGACCCGCCCAGGCTTCGCACGGTTTTATTATACGTATAAACCTTCCTCTTGAATCACTCTATGTATTAACCCTAGAGACCTAACCTTCGCAAATACCCCTTAAAACCTAACCATTCGTCGATGCGACGAGTATATTTTGAGCTCAAATATTTTAAAAATACTTACAGTTTCAGTTAATTTTATCAATTGATTATAGGAACCCAGTATTATTGTACTTAATAAAACAATAAGTTTTTATTATAATGCGAAAATATTTCTTTTACACCATGTTTTGTAGAGCACCAGTTTTAGGAGACCAAATGAGATGCTTAAATTAAAAAAAACTATTTCAAAAAAACAACACATAATAATCCTGATTTCTTTGACGAACATAAATTATAACGCTCTCTTCATCCTGAAAAACACATAAAACCTATTACTTAGAAGCGCATTTCATGCAAAAAATCACTTTGTGTTCAACACAAATTACTGTTGCATTTTTAGCAATACAAGTTAGTCATGCGCTTTTTTTATATGAATATTATACCACGATATTATGAAAATCGCAGGGCGCAACTGGATGAGACTGGCGAAGACCGTGTGGAGGCACAAAAGTTTGAAGTTTCACCCGGCAGTGGGCGAAGTCGGAATGCGGATGATGATGATGATGATTATACCACAGACTTAGCAATTCTTCATATTTGGAGCCTAGTCTGGTTGGAGGTCATGAAGGGATGATGACTGACCTTCACCTTGACCTAGATCAGACTCGGCTCCTAGATTTTGTCTTAACATGGGTTGTACAGGCATCGGACGAATTTTCAGCATGTTTTTGAGCCTGGTTCTTCTAACTGTAGGCGTAATTTTATGAAGATAATGCAATAATATGCATCTTTACGTAAAATCACGCCTAATCATTACTTGGTACAGCCATGATATCCTGGCTATCCTCCTGATCGAAAGGTTCATCTTGAGTACCATATTAGCATCATCCACCTCAAGATCATCTTGTTTTTCATTATCAGTCAATTCATCCAAAGCACTACCGTCTTCTACTCTGAATAATAAACGCGTTATATGGTCATCAGATAACAAACATTCAGAAGCCATGGTAATTGATGCAAAAAAATATGCATGAGCTGTGAAAAAATTATACGCAAAGCCTAACCATTCGTCGAAGCGACGACTATTTTGGTTATATGTCCAAAACTAAGGTTCTTACACGACGAACACAAACGCCTCCCGAAGAAGCTCAGCGAATACCGAGTTGACAGGAAACAACATAAAGATTGGCACAAGAACAAAAAAAATATCGCAATATTTCTGTTGCGTAGTCGTCGATTCGACGAAGGTTAGGTCTCTAGGGTTAAAAAAACCGCATCAAATCCGTTGCGTAGTTTTAAATATTTAAGCATACATAGGGATATAGGGACAGAAAAGCGACTTTGTTTTATCTATGTAGTTATTTAAACAAGGTTACAAACATACTTCCATTCATCCATCGATCCATCAATCCATTTTGTGCAGATGTAAGACAGACCAGAAAAAAACACTTTTATTTTTATAAATCAGCTTCCTTAGGAAATAAATTAACTTTGAACGTTTTCACAGGAATAACGCGTGAGGCCACGCGCAATAACTAGTCCTGCAATACTCTCTTCTTAGCGCAATATTCTACTTCAAGCACCATCAACTTTTCATTCCGCAGTCCCTCAGTAAATCTTAATACTTGGCAGTTTGTCTTAAGAAAACAGAACCACAAAGAAAATAGAAATTAAATTAGCTCAGACAGAAGACCCAAGTTTCTTACACAATAAGTCATAATAGCCTGGATTCTATTCAACGTGTTGAATTAAAACGGGTCTGGCAAGAAAGGTTTGAGTTTTTTGAAGCATAGCGTATCGCTCCGGCTCCTAGGGTGTGAAAGAGATTTACGTTGAGAGGAAATTCAAGAATCTATAATAATCTTTGAAATCTTAAATCTATAAGATTTTTTAATTTGGAGGGTGCATTTTTGTCTTGGTCATTGCGGTGTACTACTTTCTTAATATATGACCGAAATAACCGAAATTAAGGACAGTTTTAATTAGCCGCCACTGGTATCTCCTGCCAATCACAAAGTCAGCCAGTTACCATAAAAAGTCATTATGACTATACTTAATAACATGATTTTTGATTAAGTCATATGACTTAGCCCCTCAGCCTTATCAGTCACTTTATAAGTATTGTTTCTTATGAATCTATACCATTACTATACAAGCTATACAAACTTGAGACTGTTTATTGCTTCACTTATGGCAAACTTTTAAATGCCCTTAATAATAAATTAAGATACGTTAGGAAAATTAATTTTTTAAACTAAGGTTCACTATTTCCTCTTAACACATTGTAAGGGTCTTTGAATGTGGCTTAAGTTAAAGAAATTAACAGTTCCTAACGTATCTTACAAGTACTTACAAGCTATTACAAGTAATAATCATTACAAGATTGAATCAAATCAAATCAGATCATTTATTTGCAAGAATACAAAATTATTAAACAAAAAAAGACAGAAAAAACCGAAAACTGGAATAACCAAGCCGAATGTTCGGAACGTAGCGTTTTTGCTCCGCTTCCTATGGTCTGAATGTTTAAAGATTGGACCGTAGCGTTTTGGCTTCGCATCCAAGAGTTTTAATTAATTATATATTTCCATGTAATTGTGCGATAATATTTTTTATTAATTTATCATGTTTATTGGCGGTGTATTTTGGGAACGTCGGCTACTGCGTTTAGGAGCGCAGTAAAGCAGTCTAAAAGTTTAACTCACAGGATAGGTAATTTCGCTCTATATCTCTATTCATGAAATAATCACCTTTTTTGCGACCATATAGTAGGTACTAGCATGAACCATAATATCTGTTTGGACAGCCTTATCAACAACCTATAGCAGTCCCCTGATCGACATAGTCCTCCCCTAATGAGCGCCATGTCTTCACCTTGCCGCATCTTGCATCTACCTTCAGTCTTTTGCAGATCCTGATCGGAGGGTGTCCTACACTACGTTTGCTTAGTCGTAGTCTCCACTCAAGAACACGTTTACCCCAACGATTGTTCTGAGTGAGATATTGAACAAATTTGTGTACGATCTGCAGAAATTGTTACGTTGGTCTGGGTGTTTTCTATGTATAATAAAAAATAGCTATCTATGTAATGTATTGTATTAAGTATATCAGTCATCTAGTACCCATAACACAAGCTCTGCTTAGCTTGGGGCTAGATGATGCTGTGTGGACTGTCCGGAATTATTTATTATTTATTATTATTTATTTATATGGCCGGATGGATTCGGACAGCGCGTGAGTAGTGTTATTTATGTATAAAGTAGTTAAAAGATCTTTGTTAGATAGGGATAGATAGATTGATGCGATAAACCTTATTAGGTAGTCCAAATAATTTTAATACACTCATATTTTTTTATTAGGTTATTTCACACACCATTGATGAGACTTTACCCATTATGGCATTTTTATAAAATTACATTATAAATATGTCTACCGACATTTATTTTTAGAACTCTTGCTAGCCAATGTGATAATTAAAGGAGAAAAGGATTTTTAGAATGAAAATAAAATACAAGAAGATGGGTGGGTGGTGAAATTTTTTATTTCAGTTGTAAATCAAATATAACATAACTACAACCGAAACAACAACTTTTCTGTTTCACTTCTCTCTTCCATCATAATTTTTATGATTTCATAATATTTTTAAAACAAAAATATTTAAAACAAATTAGCAGATGTGAAACTTAGTTCTTTTTGCTTTGCTTATTGGGATCGAAGTGATCCAGTTCAAATACATAAGGAGAGTCTAAGTCATCGGGTTCATCAGATACTTTGGATCCATATAAGGAGAGTTGAGAGAGAAACCGATGTACTTGAGGGTTCGCTAAACAAATAAAGACAACCTCATTAATGAAGAATGCGATGAAAAACGAGGAGAACCTACCGTGTCTTTTTTCGAAGCCTTCAGCATAAACGTGATCGACCTTTGCTAAGGAGTACACTGCCAATATCGGCTTTTCAGCCGTGCTGCTAGCATTGAGAAGCTTTACCGCGTTTTCTTCAAATTCGGGGATATACGGGTTCAATAACTGAGCACCTGAAGGATTACAAAAAACCTACATAACAAAACCAATAGATAACTATAAGTTATTAAATGAGTTAATCACTACATAGTATAAAACAAAGTCGCTTTCTCTGACCCTATGTCCCGATGTATACTTAAATCTTTAAAACTACGCAACGGATTTCGATGCGGTTTTTTTAAATAGATAGAGTAATTCAAGGTTTATACGTATAATAAAACCGTGCAAAGCCGGGGTGGGTTGCTAGTTTAATATAAAATAATTAACAATATCCTGCTGTTGCGTTGTAAGACCTATTTTTTGATACCAATTTCCGAATGTTGTGTTTAACTTTATTACAGTAACAAAAACATGTAAATATGTAATACAATATTGTATTTATTCATTATCTAAGCAATCACCTACTGAGCCCAGAAGAGCTAAGAGAAATCACCCTGAAGAAAATCCTACTGTTCCTAGCAGCTGCAAGGGTAAGTGGCGAATTATGAACGCCGCATCTTCAGGTCTGAACACACTAAGTGGCGAACACAATAGGTCTCTTATGGTCGCAGTGCTACGATAGCCACCTTGTGCAAATAAAAAAATATATAAAATATTGTAGCCTAAACTTATCAGGTTTAGTTAAACCTGATGTTATTTTGAATGTAGGTGCTCTCTCTTTCTGTGATAACGTTAGTGATATACATATACATATATTAAATTCATCTTATCTACTCTTGTTTACATTATTTATTCTGGACCTATGTAATTCCAATTCTCGGATAACGGCATAATGTTTCTATGCTATTAATAAAAAGAACTTAAAATTTCAATTTTAATTGCAGTAACTCCTGAGTCTAATTGTTCGTCGTCCTGTAAAAATAAAAATAAAATACCATGTATCCTTAACACCGCAATATTCGTTTAAAAGCTTACTTTTGTGTTGATATCTTTTGTCTATGACATTTTGTTTGCTTTGGTGCATTTTGAGTTTTTGCCTATTACTTTAATTTTGTCTTACACAAAGATTCTATCTTGACTACGTAGGATACAATATCTTTGGTCTTATATATTTACCTTCTTCTTTGCATTTAGCCCGAGCGGTATCATAATCAGCTGGTTCCAAGTGAATCTTCAGCCATCCTTTCATCTCAGGACAACTCTTGTATTCTGGCCAGCCTTCTCTGTCCTGACCTGTAAAAATTTTTTTTTCTCATATTTTTACATAGTTGTATGATTAGTATGCTGATCGCAGTAGTGTAATTTTTAATAGGTTTTTTTTTCTGTACATTAAGGTTATTTCAACATGAATGTAAATCTACGTGATAACTTAAAAGTACCATTATCTGAAGTTTTTTCGACAAAGGTCTATTTTTCTAATCAGTAATACAAATGAAAGTTCCTACTTTGGAACTGTTTCATCAGGTACCTAATTTACTCGTTTATTTGTGACGTTCTGCTGTGCGTCACCACAAACAAATGAGTCAATGGGACCTCATAATTTTCCTTACTATGTATGGATTTGAAAGTTTGTATGGGTGTACCTATGTTTATAGATTTGTCAAAAAATTAATTCGATGTCGATTGTTCGATTAAGTCGATGTGATAAGTAAATAATACAGGTACAAAAAACTCTAGGTATAAATGAAGTTTATCATATCACTTACTTACTTTGCCGTGTGGTGCCGGCTTAGAATTTGCACTACCCCAACTCTTCCCGCGGGTGTCGTAAGAGGCGACTAAGGGATATCCACCGGGGGGCGGGCAGCAGCGCCTCCTGTAGAAAAATTCTACCACCGAACTGCGATCCCCAACCCGCATGCCCAGCGTGGGGATTATGGACATTACTCCCATATGATGAGTGCCAATGAGGCGCTTATCATGGGAAGACCTGCGTCCAGCAGTGGACCAGTAAAGGTTGTAGATGTAGATGTTAGAGATATCACTTACCTTCAATGCCTGCAAAATAAATACAAAACAAAATAAATATCGTTTTATATAACATTTGTATTTATTCTCGAGTACCGGTTCCTTAAAACTCTCTTGATAAACTGAATAAGTGATTTTATATCTTCATTATACAAGGTATAACATATTACCCCTGCTAAGCCGAAGGGGGGGGTTTCAGGAACCCATGGTGATCAGTTGTGGGGGGGAGATAATTAAAAATTCCTATTTTCAGTTTCCCATACAAAAAGTTTTCATTTCCTAGTGCCAAAATAAAGTGACAACCCTATTTGGGAAACCTATACCTACCTACTACCTCTACAGGTATGTAGGTAGGTATTTATCTTCGTAGATTTCAGCTATGGCGGGAGATTACTAGACGATCTAATAAATGCGTGATAATAATAAGATATGTAGCTAGTATGTAAGTTCCTAGGTTGTATTGAGAAAATTTTAAATGCAAAGTAGAGTTAGGAACGTTGTAAGTGTAGGTACATACCTCATATTTTCTCGCTTGTCAGCTGTCTGGATGGCTTCTTACGAAGGGATTTAAGTATGTTTTGGTAGGTCACTCGTAGGTACACTATCACAGACAAGAAATTCACACACTTCAGCACAAGGTTGGTATCTTTTTAGGCATCAACATGTCTCACTCACTTTAGCACTAGTTAGGTTAGTTAGTTAGTTAGTTACACATGACATACCGATAACTATGCATGTAAGTAGGGTTCGATATGCCTCCCTTCTTCCAAGCAACACAGACGAGCGCGGCCAACCACTGATGATGTTGCATTGCCTATTTTTATGGGAGTCAGAGCAGCACACGCTTCCACCACACGCCTCTTCATCTCTTCAGCTGTGTGACACTCCGATGCATACACCACACCCTTAAGGTAGCCCCACAAAAAGAAGTCAAGCGGGGTGAGGTCAGGGGAGCGCGGTGGCCAGGCAATCGTACCTCCGCGGCCGATCCACGTACTGAACCGCCGGTCCAGGTAGCTCCTCACTGCGCGTGAGTAGTGAGCTGGTGCTCCGTCTTGCTGGAAGACCAGGTCCCGGTAGACTCGCAGCGGCAGCTCCTCTAGCAGTTCTTCTACCTGTTCAGACAGGACTTGGAGATAGGTTTCCCCGTCTAAGCGATTTGGTAAAAAAATTGGACCAATAAGACGGTCTCCAACAACGCCAGCCCAGACGTTGACGGCCCATCGATGTTGGAAGGACGATTGGCTCGACGCGTGTGGGTTGACGTGCGCCCAGATATGGTCATTGTGGATGTTGGAAATGCCGTTCCGGGTAAACGTGGCCTCGTCACTCCACAGCACCGTGCTGATCCAACTTCGGTCCGCCTCTGCCCTTTCTAATACCCATCTGGAGAACTGAACGCGTGGGCCGTAGTCAGCTGCTACCAGTTCCTGGGTCCTCCGGTAATGGTACGGGTGCTGGCCATCGTCATTAAGGATCCGCCAAACTCTCATATGAGGCACGCCGAATTGAGCCCCTGCTCTACGAGTACTCCTTCGAGGGTCTTCGTCAAAGAAATCCAATATGGCCTCCTCGTCGGGTACCGAGGCAGCATTTGGGCGCCCTCCGAAGTTACTCCTGTGGAAGGATCCTGTAGAATAGAGCCTTCCTACAAGCTCACGAAAGCAGCGGTATGAGGGTAGCGGCGCGTTCGGGTGTCTTTCACCATACAGCCTCCGCGCAGCCATCAGGTTGTTATTTGGAGCAGCACCCACACACAGTATCATATTATAGTAATCAGCATTGCTGTAAGTCGCCATTATTCTTAAGTCCTAGTAACTTGTTTTTTTGGCACGAAAGATAAAAATAGTAAAGCACTACACGGCACCGCGACGCAAGTGATACTAAAATAGTTCATGTCATTCCTTTGATTTCGCCGAAAAGATGGAAAAATTTTAGGGTTCATTTTCAATTTTAACTTCCCTGTCCAATGAGTCATATACGACTCATAGGAACGTATTAGAATAAGTTCATGAGTCACATGTGACTCATTTCTCTACACGATTTGAGGCACTCTTTTCGGTATGAACGTGACGTGATATTTTTGTAAATCATACGTGGACAAAATGTGTATAGCATAAAACTTAATGTTTACAACGATTAAACGTGATTTTTTAGATTTTGTCATTGTATACCATAAATAAAACTATAATACTGGAATGTAAGGTTTTTTATTCAAAGAAAATATTATAAATCCATCAATAAATCAAGCATGTTTCTCATAATAACATTCTTGTTATTCTGAGAAACATGCTTAAACATGATTTTTTTAGATTTTGTCAGTGTATGCCATAAATAAAACTATAATACTGGAATGTAAGGTTTTTTATTCGAAGAAAATATTATAAATCAATCAATAAATCAAGCATGTTTCTCATAATAACAATGTTATTATGAGAAATAAATCAAATAATAAATCAAGCATGTTGTCAATAAATCAAGCATGTTTCTCATAATAAAAATGTTATTATGAGAAATAAATCAAATAATAAATCAAGCATGTTTCTCATAATAACAATGTTATTATGAGAAACATGCTTGATTTATTGATTGATTTATAATATTTTCTTTGAATAAAAAACCTTACATTCCAGTATTATAGTTTTATTTATGGCATACAATGACAAAATCTAAAAAAATCACGTTTAATCGTTGTAAACATTAAGTTTTTTGCTATACACATTTTAACAGAATAAACAGAACGCTTTTTCACATCTTTTGCATTCAGTGTGTACTTGCGTTGCTTTTCTTGCCTTAATTTATTTAACAAATTTTTCCAACAAAATATCAATTACAACCTCAAATAAACATTAAACTTTCTTATTTAATTGCAGTTATAACAGTTGATTGACATTCTACGAATGATGTATTGTCATTGTCAATAAAAAATGCATTTGTGTGGGTGTTCACATGACTCAAAGAAAATTTATCGCCCTACGTTCGTGAGTCACATGTGACTCACGAACTTCTAAAAATTTTGGGGTTAAAAAAAATTACGGAACCCGTAAAAAAATATTTCAACGCGCTTGGAAAAAGGCGGCGTCGCCATGTTGGTGTATTGCATGTTGATAGATGCCGACAGCCAATTAGCGGAAAGGGGATGGTTCTCTAAGATTTCAACTTGTCTATGATTGGCGGTCGGTAACCATTTTGCAAAGTGCTACAGCCAATAAAATTTAGTCGCTTTCTTTTGTGGAAATTCAAGTGTCAAAGATTAATGTAGGTACAGAACGGACAGACTAACTACAATTAATAACGGAAAGAGTCATTTGGTAAAGTTTTTAGTTAAGTTAACCGATCCCTGTGACTCAGCCTGCGGATGTCGTAAAAGTCGACCAAGGGGCTTCGCCAAATGAAAGGCAGCATTTTTATTCTGTGAATTACCTATACCTTTTCTTCGATCAGCAATCCCCAGCCAAGTGATTATGGCAATATCCGCCAGATTCACAGCTCTGTTCAGTAGTGGACATCAATGTGTATTCAGTCAGTAGGTTATTATGATTAGATCAACACACAAGAAAGAACCAACAGTTAGAAAAAGACATAACTAGCGAGTGTTAGCGTAGTTTAGTTCGTATGTTTAACTTCACGTAACTTAACCTTCAAATTGAAATGTGATTTTAGCTATAATTTTGTGACATGACTTACGACAATTTGCCTCAATGATGCTGTAGGTGTTTTTCTATTTTAAGAATATGAATCTGTCACTCTTTTATACATCTATTCTGTGACCATACTGAGGTCATCGTCGCAAGTATAAGAACAGCTGATTTTCAGGGTTGTCACTTCGTAAAAAATCTGCTGGCCATGTGAAAACTTTGTTTTAGTTTTTTCAGAGATACCAATCGAAATTAGAAAAGTCGTTGAACAAAAGTTGTTCCCCGGGGGGGTAGAAATACCCAGCTTTTCGCTTAGCACATGTATATTGTTACACCATGTATAACGACCTGGTTCGGTCGTTTCAACTATAAACTTATTTTATCTGAGAATGATAGATAAGACTTAAATCATCTTATATGTAAAACGTCTGTCTTTGAATTTTTCTGTTAGTTTCCAAGAGACTACAAAAACTTAAGATAACGTAACAGGAAATTCTTTCAGCCTATTCGTTAAATTGACTGTAGATCTTAAAACAAGTCTTTCTAATGTTCAAAGTGATTGATTGCACTGGGATCTGTTCGAAGATAGTATATTAAATAGATAGATAGTAGTATTATGGATGCTTTTACATCAATGTAGATAATTCTGGACAATCCTCACAGTATCTCATCATCATCCTTCTCCAAACTAAGCAGGGTTTGTGTGATTTGTAGTAAAATTTACTAGCTCCCTATTCTTAATACAATACATTACGTGGACAGTTTTTTATTTTATTTTACCTAGTTATGAAACTGCTAAAGCATTAGCTCAGACTGATTCTACTAATATTATAAGCGTGAAAGTTTGTTTATATGGATGTAGAGGTATAATACTCTTTCACGCGAAAACAAGGGCTTTTCAAAAAATTAGTATTATACAACTCCATTGAAATGAACTAGAGTTAAAACTCTGATCCAGTATTATGTTATCACATACATTTATCCATGTTGCTTTTGCGTCGAATGTTTTAGGTACCTTCATCATTTTCATTAAAATATTTATCTTCTCTGCAATGAACAGTTCCAATGATGTAAGCATAAAGAAATAAAGATATTGATTTACTGATTTACTGTTAACTCTTGGCCCGTATTATGCAGCCTCTTCAACTCTGTTTCAAAAACATTTTACTGATGTCTACCTAGCATAGGTACGACAAAGCGAGAAGGATGAGTAGTCCCTTGTTATCCCACTATTCTCTGAAGTATTTATGCTGGTTAAGAAGTATTTATGCCTGTTACTTTTTTCATCCTCCTTTTTTTCAATAATAAGATTAAGGCAAGCTTATTAGTCCAGATTATTCAAAGTGGATGTTAGACATCCACTTACATATAAAAAACAACAAATAATTCAAAGTAAGTCGTACATGTACAAAACATTAGTGCAGTAAAATAAATAAATATAGCTAAGTAGAAACAAAAAAGGCTGCAATCTAAAATCTGTGCAATCACTTTTATTATCTAGTTCCTGTGACGGTAAAACAGCCACCAGATTAGTGTAGGTTTCAGTGGTTGTAAAATACCACCACACCAAACAAATAACAATAAATCATACGATCGGCTCCACGACATCGTTATTTTTACAAACCATCTGAGTCAGCTTGTAACATTTAACATGTTCACTTTTTCTTGTTTCGTTACAATTAGTCTTCATTATAGAATACCTAGTTAGTAGAATATACCAAATAAAAAAGTCATTTTAGCAATCTTGAAAATATGGCGTTAGGTACTTGTTTTAAAATTATTGGAATTCGGCCCCGGTGCTGGGCCGTTTGTCCACCGCAGCCGTCACCGGGACGTCAACGAGAACGAGATGACGGAGCCGAATTACTGAAACATAGACTACTATAGCCGCGTGTCCACCGCAAGTCCGTCACCCGAGCACCGTCATCCCGGCCGCCGAGTTTCGAGTAGATCGGCGTAAACTACCTTAGGTAAGTTACCATCGGCTGAATCTATTTCAATTTGTGTTATTAAAGGAAGAAGAATACATGATTAGATGCATTCAGAATGCAATTAATGGCATCTTTTATGTGATATAGGATATAATCGAAGGTAGTCGTGGACATCCTATAGTAGTTAAATACTGCGATCGTATTGCCGCAACTTGTCGCGTGACGTACATAAAATGCCCCTGTGATGTATTTCACGTATTAGCGGATGAATCCAAAATTCTTTGCATCGCCTACGCCTTCGAACGTACAAAAGCAGAGCAAGCAATTGTCGACGGTTGAAACTAGCCATCCTTCTAGTTTGTTTTATTACTATTAAAAAGGATAACGCGACTACCACCCACGACAAAGCTGTAGGACTGAGCCACCGATATATCGGCGCGGTGGACAAACGATCGCCGTCACGTCATCTTAAACTCAGCCCGAAATAATCTCGTTCTCGTTGACGGTCCGGTGACGGCAGCGGTGGACAAACGGCCTTATGGAAGTTGTGGTGGATGGCAAACTTAGCTAATCGCTACAGCTCGCTATGCTTGAAAGTAGTTGATGATAATGTCATGCATGCGCTGGCAATAAAACCATCCCTAATATGACCGTTATAGAGAAAAAATACCTGGAATAAAATACAAAGGAGTTTCTACATCAGAAGGTACGAACCTTTAATTTTAAAAACCAGTTGCGCCTTGCGGCTTCGCCTGCATAGATCTTTATGTGCCTTGTCGGGGTAGATTTGCTAAATAATATATTCGTATTTAATTAACTTTGTTATTTATTTCTGCCTAGTTTTGAATGAAACAAATCAAGGAATAAAAAAATCTATACAAACTTTACCACCTTATTTAAACCCTTCAGAGGTTGAAATTTCCAACTATCTACATACCAAATTTTATTTAAATAACTTAAGTAATTACGAACTAAGTTAAAACAGATATTCACAAAGATTTTCACATTTATTATAAGGGTAAGATACAAATCTCCTGCTAATAAAATTGCCTGTCCATCACTTCAGCTAACTGAAATTAACGGTTGGCCTAACCATGCTTAGTCATCAATTTTAAAATATTCTTCAAAAAAAGTAATTATTTAATACCTCTTTTCCGTTTTCCCTACCTTATTACACATATGTAAAAACCATAAAATCTATTCGGACTTACAGCACTGTTATAACAGAAATACAGAAATCCAATTTATTCGTAGAGTCAATTTCCATGTCAATAATTTTATACCACACAAAGCATTATACACAGGTTTTACATAGTAATATTTATCCATTACAATTATTAAAATACAAAAATCAGTAATTTAAAAATATGAAAAAGGTATAATAGATATTGGAATTATTCAAATCATAGAATTTATCTCTATCATTAATCTCCTTTTTCTCAAGTAGTTCTCCTATGGAATAAAAATTACGTTATAATGATATCATTTTCCTGGCCATTGTGTTAATTGATAGCCCTTAGTCATGAAACTAATTCGCCAAATTAACATTTTCTCACACCATATTGATGAGACTTTCCCCATTAAGGTCAATTTAGAAAATTAGACATATTTCTATGGCTTACAACAAAAAATGATTTGTTAGGTATTATTAAGGAATTAATAGGATAAAAGAACACATGAGCATGAGCACACGGCGCATTTTTATTTCAGTTGTAAAACATTATACGTAGAATGTTTGGAATCATTATGGCTGGTAAAAATGAGTTATCCTGAATTTGTTTACCCCAGCAATATCAAATCTTACGATGTGCTTACGGTACTTACAATTGAAACAAAAACATTTTTTTGGTTCAGTTGTAGTTGTGCTATTTCCTTGGATTATAATAAAATGTTATTTTTTTCAATTATTTTGGCAAATTTATTATTGACAAATGAGTAATTAGATCTAAACCTTAGTAGTCGTTGTTTGTTGCATTGGGGTTGAAGTAGGGCAGTTCAAATACATATGGAGAGTCTAAGTCCCGGGGGTCATCAGATACTTTTCGTCCATAGGTACTATAAGCATCACTGTTCTTAGCGTAGCAAATGTATGGAAGCTTGTTTTCACATTCGGTTCTAAAGAGCATCACTTCAGGTTTAATGACAACGCAATGCAGCATACGGTGCTTCACGTATACAATTACATCTGAAATAAAATATTAATATTAAAACTGTTTCTTTGCATATTCATATTTTCTTTCATTTGTGTTTTATTGTTATTGCAGGTTATATGTTTTGTGTACCAACAAATTAATGAGAATGGATCCGGTATCTACGAGTATGTAATTTAAATTAATCGCTAATCTATCATCATAATCCTGCAATCACACAAAAAATTTGCTTAATTGATGTTCAAGATATAACCCATACTATTATTATAAACTAGTATTTGTCCGCGGGTTCTAAAACGTTTCAAGGCTATTTCTATCCCATGGGAACTAGAGGAGAAATAAAAATCCGGCAAGATGAAACAGTCTACGACTTAACTAAATTGAGAAGTGCGAAAGCTGGCAATTTCTACCTTCCTGTTCGCTTCCGAGTCCTGGATGATGGGGTTGAAGTAGGGCAGTTCAAATACATATGGAGAGTCTAAGTCCCGGGGGTCATCAGATACTTTTCGTCCATAGGTACTATAAGCATCACTGTTCTTAGCGTAGCAAATGTATGACAGCAGATAAGAATTAAAATTGCCTTTGAAATGTGGTGCTTTAAGAGAATGCTGATGATATTCTGGACAGCTATCAATTCTTAAACAAACCAGTGAGCACTGCACTCAGGCAAACCAAAGACGTGGAAGCCGCTAGTCAATTCCTCAACGAAGACTTTCCAAAACGGGCACAAACATTATTAATGAAGAAAGAGATGAAAAAGAAGAACTTACCACTGCTTGTTTTTTCAAAGCCTTGGGAAGAAACGTGTTCTACTTTTGCTAGGGAGTGTACCGCCAATATCGGATTTTCAACCGTGGTGCTAGCGTTCAGAAGATTAATTGCGTTACCTTTGAACTCACGGATATATGGATTCAGTAATTGGGCACCTGAAAGATTACAAAAAACAATTATACATTCCGAATACAACTAATAGTCATAAACTTTTTAATTAGATACTAAATATATACAATTATTCTAGCTGTTACGTTGTACGAACTGAGATTACAAAATTGTGTGTTCGTGGATATAAAAAATGATTTGAAATTTCGCGAAAAATTCCTTTTTACGACCAAAACAAGAATCTCGTTTATTTTGTTATACTGCTGAGCTGATCAGGTCCAATAAATAAACATAACGTTAAATAGGCCCAGTCAGCCACAATCAATGTTCAAAAACGGGCCCTATTACGCAATTATTCTAATTCCTTAATGACGCTTCTACTGTACCAATATTAGGTAGTTACTTAAATTTTCAATTTTTATTGAATTACGTCTTGAGTCTTTACATAAGTATACAAAATGAAATTATATTAAAAAAAATCTGTGTATCGTTAACACCGCAAGATTCGTTTAAATATTTACTATTGTGTTGTTATCATTGGTCTTTGACATTTCGTTTTTAACTTTTTGGTTTGCTTTAGTACATTTTGAGTTTTTGACTTTCTTCTTAAATACCTTCTTCTTTGCATTTAGCCCGAGCGGTATCGTAATCAGCTGGTTCCAAGTGAATCTTCATCCATCCCTTGATCTCAGGATAACTCATGTATCCTGGCCAGCCTTCTCTGTCCTGACCTGAAATATATTTTTTATCTGATTACCTACTTGTTGTTTGTTTAATAGCAGGAGTCTGATTATGCAATACTCGGGGCAGTATCTCAATAAATTGAATATTATTTAAAATATAAATATGTTTGCCGATTTTTCTTTTCCATTTTTATAAAAAAATATAACTACTTACAACTAAATTTCCATGAATTGATGGTTGTCACATCACTTACCCTCAATGCCTGCAATATAAATTGCAAACAAAATAAATATAGTTTTATACAACATTTTGTATTTATTCTCGAGACCCAGTTCCTTATAACTCTCTAAATAAACAAAATATGTGGTTTTGTATATCTTACTTATATAGCGGGCCTACCCTTGAATCCAATCCCAATCTCAATCCAATTCTAATCCGAATCAGTTCCAATCTCACCAAACGTAAGATTGGCACTTTGGAACAAAGTCGAGATTGAAATTAGAATCGAGTATGAGATCGACTCCACATTGTAAATAACAGTGTCAAAATGAAATATCACGATGCGTTGGAACCGCAGTAGGCTCACGCGAAGTGAAGCCATTTAAAGTTAGCCTTTAAAGGCTACGTACATCGCTCGACTCGTCAGTGCATTATGTCAAGTCCTAGCTCGCTGAATTTCTAATAAAAATGACTCAAGTACTTATTGTGCAGTGAAAGGGTGTCACAACTCTTCACATAATCATCAAAAACAGTCGAAGATTCCATTTCACGGGTAATAACAACCTGGAATCTTTTATTCTTGAGTAAAACATTAGTTTAGGCACAAAAATAAATCGTAAATAAAACAGACGACATTACAATAAAATGTTGAAAAAATGTTTTATGGCTTCAAGTTATAGCGGAATTTTGTGTCAAATTATCACTCTATGTCTAGTTACTCTAAGACGATGCGTACCGGCGCAGAAACCACCAGCAAAGTTGACATGGGCAGCCTAATAGATGGCGCAAGCCTACCGTTAATAAATATAAAATAGTCTTTTTTATTGTACGAGTATTGAATTGAAATGATAATTTACTACTTTAATAAATTTATTTAGAGCCAAATGTGCCATTTTCTCATTTAAAATCACTCCGTAAATCATAAATATCCTCGCACAATCGCTAAAAAGTTTACTTTTGGCAACTGTGAAATTTCTATTGCAAACTCGATTCCGTTCTCAATACGAAACGTCAAAATCGCGTCAAGAGTGCCAAAAAAGTTGATATTTTCGAGAAGAGTCGATTTCATTTAGTTCCATAAAATTTCACCAATTTCGATTCCAATCGTGCGCTAGTTGCGCGGTCAAGAGTACCAAATGGCATGATTTCGAACCCAATTTCAAATTACGATTGGAATCGAGTCTCAAGAGTTGGCCTACTGGTTTGGTGACTTCAACTTTGAACTTACCTTATCTAAGTGTGATAGATAAGACATTAAATTAAATAATTTCATATTTTACAATGGCAGCTTTTGAATTTGCCAGTTAATAAAATCCAGAGATTTTAATACTACAAAAATTTCACATTAAATTACGTAACTGGAACTTTCTTCAGTATTTCGTAAAATTTACTGTAGATCTTATACAAGTTTAGTCTAAAAATCAAAGTGATTGATTGCACGTGGATTTGCCTGAAGTCCTAGGTATTTGTTCCTCCCTATTATCCCCAAGCTAAGCAGAGCTGATCTTATTTGTACAAACTAAATGACTGATATTTTTAATACAGTTATTTACTTCAATATATGCATATTTTTATTATAGAAACACCCAGAACCCCAGAAAAAGTATAAACAGATCGTAAAAATATTTTGTCCCAAGGCGGGAATCGAACGCGCAACCTACGCGGCTGCGCTATAATTAAATTATAAAACAATAACTGATTAACTGATAGACAACGCAGTCTAAAAAACACCTTGGGACTTGAAATTCGTAGTTTTTATAACTTTTGCGATGTAGGCGTGCCAAGAAAGGAATTAAAAAAAAATCATAAGAAGTGGTCCAAAATGGTGTTCAAGTTGAACATTTCACATGCAAAACAAACATTAAGTTACGACTTCATCTGAAATTTACCTTAACTTTGTACAAATATTAAATTTAAACGTTAAAATGTAATAAACGATCTAAAATATGACTCGTTTTTAAATATTTCTAATTTCTTTGTACACAAAAAGGTTTAAATTATTATTCATTGCCGTTGTTCTTCTGCAATGCATTAGGCTAAGCTAATTATGATTATCTCGAAAGTTATTACTCACATTAGTGGAAAATACTTGAGATGAAAAATAACAGAAAAAGCGACTAGCTGTCAACTAGTCCTATTTAATTCAAGCATTCAGCTAAAGTTATATAAAGACGATTTCACATTTGACGTGTCTTGTCATTGTATTTTAAAGTTCTATAGTGGAAATGCCTTTTTTATACAAATACATAATTTACAGTTATTTAATACTAGCGACCCGCCCCGGCTTTGCATTGTTTTATTATACGTATACACTTTCCCCTTGAATCACTCTATAAAAAAAACGCATCAAAATCCGTTGCGTAGTTTTAAAGATTTAAGCATACAAAGGGACATAGGAATATAGGGACAGAGAAAGTGATTTTGTTCTATGCTATGTAGTGATAGTGACAAGGCAGAACATAACACGATCTATAGCTAACAAAGGCAACCCAGATAGACTAAAGCAATGTTTCTTATTTCTAACTTGCTTCTGACCGCAGCTTTACAGTCATTCCGAATAAAGAAAAGTACCGTAAGTAAGGTATATTTAAATTTGAAAGACTAAACATGAGTTACAATAAAAATTAAAGTATGTCGTGTGAGTTTATACATTTGTAATCACTACATAGTATAAAATAAAGTCGCTTTCTCTGTCCCTATGTCATTATGTCCTTTTGAACGCTTAAATCTTTAAAACTACGCAACGGATTTTGATGCGTTTTTTTAATAGATAGAGTGATTCAAGAGGTTTATAATATAATAAAACCGTTCGAAGCCGGGGCGGGTCGCTAGTGCACTATAATTTAATAATCACTAGATGCGACACACGGCTTCGCCCGTGAACCAGAGTTTTTTTACATACAAATTTCAGAAATTTATTACACAAGCTCTAGGGTTTATTTTGTATAAATAAAAAACACATGTTTAATTATTTATTTTATACTTTATTTATACCGAGTTTTGAGTGAATCGAACCAAAGAAAAAATATTTTCCATACAAACTTCACCACTATATTTGAAGTATTCCCGTTTCAGCACCTATTTTTTGGGCACCTATGAATTGAGCACCTATCATATTATTAACGTGGTGCTCAAATGGGAACAAGAAATAAAATTAGATTCTATTCCCACTTGAGCACCTGCGGTGCGGTAGCTTCTAGTGAAGGGGTTTACCCAAGGTAGATTGAGTAGGTACTTACATGTGTACATAATACCTCCTTAATCACCGCGCATAGATAAAACTTCTATAGCTTTGATATTGTCACTTCGACATTTGCATTCACAGATTTATAAATATAATAGATAGCAACTTTAACTAATTAAGAAAATACTTATTTATTAATAACGACAATTATAATCAAGGGAAAGAAACTAGTATATACTATTGAAACAATTGTAACTGCAGACGGTTGCAAACATTCTAAAGTGAATACTTACCTACATTGTACGTAAATATTTAGAAAAAGTATGACCTCTTTTTATTATAAATAATACCTCACTTACTAAAAATAAATAAAAGAAATCACATTCCTCGTAACAACAGTGTTTACGCTTATTTTTAAATAAAATATTATTTTCTTATACTTAGGTAGGTACTTACAAATGTCACACTAATCAAAACACTAATTTACTATTTTAAAATCGCTGCTTTTTTAAGCAGTGGTCGATTGTAATAAACCCACGTTTGTACTCTTCAACTGTTGAAATGAACAGTCGATTCCTCCTTTCCGCATCTTTTTGGCATTTTGATTGTCCCATTTTTTGGCGAATTTCACTGTAATTATTTTAACAGTTATGTTGTAAAACACCAAAAGTCTTTGCTCTTTTTTAATTAATTATTCAAGTCTCTCAAGAAAATTATTATTTTTATGGGTTTGACCATAACATTCCATTTGTTTGACCATAGTCTGTGCTCTATCCATTGTGTTATCATAGAGGTATAATCAGTAAAGTTTGTGATGTTATCGCCTTGAGTGCACTCTCACTCATTACATATAGCCATGCATCATCTATAGCTTCCGGTGGCAGATGGAGTAGCATGGTACATAAAGCAACGTGCTTTCGATATATGCTGTTTTCATTGAGACCTAATGCTTTCTTTCTGGTAAAGTTTGTATGGAAAATAATTTTTCCTTGGATCGATTTACTCAAAACTCTATAAATAAAGTATGAAATAAATAATTAAACATTTTTATTTTTTAAACTTAACCCTTAGTAGATGTGTAATAAATTTCTGAAATTTGTTTGAAAAAGACTCTGGTTTGCGGGCGAAGCCGCGGTGCGAATCTAGTATATTTATAAATCTGTGAATGCAAATGTCGAAGCGACAATATCAAAGCTAGAATGATTTTCACGAAAGAAGTCCCCTAGACGCGGCGCTGTAGTAGTGCTACCGAATGAAGCCAGCAAGCATATAGCAATCTGTCAAATTTAGTTCCACCAGTTGCCGTGGGACTTTTTTCATGAAACGGGCTATATAAAAGTTTTATCTATATGCGCGTACTCTACGTTAAGTACCGGCCAGTATTATTTTCTTAGATAATAATTAAGAAGGTAAGTAAGGAGGTATTATGTACACACGTAAGTACCTACTCAATCTACCTTGGGTAAACCCCATCACTAGAAGCTACCGCACCGCAGGTGCTCAAGTGGGAATAGAATCTAATTTTATTTCTTGTTCCCATTTGAGCACCACGTTAATAACATGATTGGTGCTCAAATGGGAATACCTTTGGTGCTCAATGCATAGGTGCCCAAAAAATAGGTGCTGAAACGGGAATACTTCCTATATTTAACCTCCTCAAAGGTCAAAATTTACAATTATTAATAGCCTTTGTCCTATTCTAGGTCCTAAACTTTCTACATACCAAATTTAATTTAAATAACTTAAGTCGTTACAAAGATTACTTATAACAAACATTCACACAGACTATCCCATTTATAATAGTAAGATTATATTTCGATCTAGTAATAATTAATAGTAATTAAATAATATTTCGATCTAGTAATAATTAATATAATTTAATAGTAAGATTATATTTCGATCTAGGTGTAGTTACCCGTGGTCGAGTGACTGTCTTCTGTAGGTACTAGTTAAAAACTGTATCACAGTAAGACGTCTTGCTCTCTTGCAAATGGTAGGCGTTAAGATAGTAATTATTATAGTTTCACAACAAAATATATTGGTGCTTGGACTTGTTTTATACAATTGTTATTATTTCTCGCAGCCCTTGCCGAAACCGACTCTACCTATGTGTGGTTTTTGATATGCAAGAGTTTATCTTTTAATTATTTTAGACACTCATCTGTAGTTAGGATTCTACATTCGAATTGCATTGTGTACTATTTTAAACTAGCGACCCGCCCCGGCTTAGCACGATTTTATTATACGTATAAAACTTCCTCTTGAATCACTCTATCTATAAAAAAATCGCATCAAAATCCGTTGCGTAGTTTTAAAGATTAATGCATACATAAGGACATAGGGGCATAGGGACAGAGAAAGCGACTTTGTTTTATACAATGTAGTGATATGGAACATGGAACCCTCAATAAGCCTCAAGAGCCTTTGCATTTTTGTAGGAAAGTGCAAAAAAGCTTTTCTGTGGGCAAGCAATGCAAAAAACGATAAAGCATGCTCTACACCCGCCCGCGATTCTTGCTTGAATCTATGCCGCTATTCGCGCTTTGAACTACGCCGGCCTACTCACTCGCAAAGCTTCGCAGGCTCGTTTGCGACCTTAAAGAAAATAGACGACTTTGTGCTTTTGCGTGTTACAATAACAATAAAATGTGCACTTCGAATAAAAAAGAAATGAAAATAATAGTCCGTAGAATAATTATAGATTTATTTTCATTTTTATGATCCTTACTAGCAACCCGCCCGGCTTCGCACGGTTTTATTATACGTATAAACCTTCCTCTTGAATCACTCTATCTATTAAAAAAACCGCATCAGAATCCGTTGTTTTAAAGATTTAAGCATCCATAGGGACAGAGAAAGCGACTTTGTTTTATACTATGCAGTGACAGTGATGATATTTGGACTGCCAAAACATTTGCTCAGACTGATACTCCTTATCCTTACTTAGTATTATAAAATCTGTGTCCTAACTAATGTTATAAACTCCAAATGTTCTATGTATCGATGTTTGTCACGGTCTGAAATTGGAAATAGATCGGTCTGAAATTTGGAATGGACGTAGTTCTAGTCCTGGAATAATACATAGGTATCATTCTAGATACTTTTTATCTTTTTATAGATGGCAGATCCTAGTTCGATTATAACGATGTCTGCGCCTTGGGCATGATTGAATTCCTCTCGTTCGCACCCAGGAATCTAGTTAATTCCTCGCATCGTTCATGAGTTATTCTAGAATATTGAGTCGCGCTTGGGATTCTATTCAACCCGTGACGCAGTGTCTTAGACACTGCTTTATATCCTCGGTGTACTATTTACTGTGTAGTATGTAGTAGTTGCGCCCCGCGGCCCATATGGATATTTATTTGTCAAATTTCATAAATTTATTGCACGTTTCCTAGGGGTATTTTGTAAAAATAAAAAAATCTTGGTTAAATTATTTACTTTGCAATTATTAAATTATTTAATTGTAGGATTAGATATGATTGCATGAACTTTTCAATGCACGTGCTTGAATGAATAAAAACTCTTTATTGTACTTCAACCTACCACTCAAATAAAGAAAATAATACATAAAATACTAGAAACGAAGACTAAGTACAAAGGGCGGCCTTATCGCTAAAGGCGATCTCTTCCAGGCAACCTTTGGGTGGACTGGATATAAAAGAACGTGGTAAAGTTTGTATGGAAAATTATTATTGCTTGGTTTGATTCACTCAAAACTAGGTATAAATAAATTATGGAGTGAATAATTAAACACGTATTTTTATTTTTACACAATCACCCCTAGGGGTAATTGTGCAATAAATTTCTGAAATTAGTATGAATAAATCTCGGGTGCGCGGGCGAATCCGCGGGGCGCATCATAGTAACTATATAAATATAATACACCAGTATCAGATAAAATAATTGTTTAAATTGCCTCAGAGCCCATTAGCTGTTTATCTACTTTAACTTAGATTTAGTAAGTACATATTCACTGCTTAGATTCATCTTATTTTAAGGGAACTAAAATGTTTTATGAGAAATAAAGTTCTTTTAACATAAAAGTGAGTGAGTACGTACATCACAAGCTCTATCTACTTTTGGTTAGAAGCTTTTTGGATAGTTTTACTTTTTTACTCAACTTATCCATAACAGTACGAGTCGGAAATGTAAACGAAGACACTAGCTTATCATTATCACGCTGAATGGATTTTTTTTTCTCATTGATTTTAGTCGATTTGCTATTTTACTATTTTAGAAAGATTGATCTCGAGAAGGTACTATAAAAATTATTATTATTATTCAAATTATTTTGTTATTCTGACTGACTACTAAAGACTAACATCATAGAAATATAGTTTCAACAAAGTTTTGATAAGAGCGCATTTGTTTTCTGTGAATAAGTAGCAATAAACATGTGATAATGTCAAACAGGAAAACCCATCGACATACAAGTACAATCTTGTTTTCCAGTTCTCTGTAACAAATAACTAATGAGCAAATACGGATTGGAATAACCCTTCAGTAGTACGTATAAAACTTTGATAAAAAATAACATACCTAATAAAAAAAACTTTTTTCGGAACCAAAATACAACGTTACTTCCAAACGGGATTCAAACCGACTCCAGAGCCTTGAAACTGTTAAGCTTCTTGATTGATTTCTTGTTATGCTATTTGAAAGTACTTATAAGAAACGCAGATACTTTTTGTGGTCCACAACTGAGCAATAAAATGCTTGTGAGTCATCGCATCTGACTCACAGAGTTAATGTTTTTTTACTGACTTAATATTTATACAAGAAAAGCTGAAAGAAAAGGAGAGAAGCTTTTGCCCTGCAATATGACAATACACATTGAAAACAATAATAAATTATGACGTATTATTTATAAAGTTAGATCATTCGTTTCTAAGTTACTGTTTATATCGTAACCGGGGTTGTTGCTTCTTGTGACCTTGTGTCCAGAAGCTTCAATGTCATTGGTTTACATAAACTAGTAATAAACTAATAAAATATAGAAATCTTTAAACTGCTGTTTTGGTACATTATCAATGTTGCTTTTGCGTTGAATTTTTAAGTAGTGTAATTGGTCTGTCCATCAAAACATTTTATCATCTCCGAACGGTACCAATTAACTAGTATTGTTTACGTCACCTCTTGGCCCGTGCTTATCATCGCAGGAATGAGACGCTGCGGCTGCGTGCGAGTGAGAGCAAGTGAGATAGACGTATGTTCCCAGAACTTGTTGTCATAATATCTGTACCATGGTACAAAAGTTTGCGTGTGTTGAACGAGATTGAAACGAGTTTACGCTCTCGCGTCGCTCTGACGCCTCGCGATGGCAAACAGGAAAATATTGTTTGCCCTTTTGGTATTGTGTTTATCGGTATTAACAGAATGCGGGAGATCTAGTGGACGAAGTGGCGGCCGAAGCAGCGGAGGCAGTCGAGGCGGCTCATGGGGCAAGAGCTGGGGTGGATCTAGCCATAGCAGTTCTGGCCATAGCAGCTGGGGCTCAAGTTACAAACCATCATCGTCTTGGAGCTCTGGATCCTCGAGCGGCAGTTCATGGAGCAAACCATCATACCCTTCATCGTCTTCAGGATTATCTGGTTCTTCTTGGAGTAAGCCGTCATACCCTTCATCGTCTTCTGGACTGTCTGGATTCGGATCATCGGGGTCATCTTGGAGCAAGCCTTCATACCCCTCCTCGTCTTCTGGCTTATCTGGGTCAGGATCATCGTGGAGTAATCCTTCATACCCCTCCTCGTCTTCTGGCTTATCTGGATCAGGATCATCTTGGAGTAAGCCTTCATATCCCTCTTCGTCTTCTGGCTTATCTGGGTCAGGATCATCTTGGAGTAAGCCTTCATACCCTTCCTCATCTTCTGGCTTGTCTGGGTCAGGATCATCAGGATCATCTTGGTATAAGCCAAACAGTGGATCTGGGTCACATAGCTACCCATCATCTTCATCTGGATTATCCGGCTCAGGGTCAGGAAATAGATACCCATCGAATTCTGGCTCAGGTTCCCATAGCTATCCTTCCAATAACGGACTATCTGGAGGTTCACGATACCCAAGCTCCAGCTCAGGATCAAGTTATGGAAACAAACCTCATTACAACATAAATACAGGAAGGTATGATACCCCTTCGTACCATTATGTTCCACAGACTTACTCTAGCTCCCCTCAACATGTTTATGTCACACAATACAGAAACTCTGACAGTAGGTATGGTGACCTACTAACCGGGCTAACATTGTACAATATGGGACGCTCACACAGTCACTACCACGATCATTACTATTATGATGACTACTACAGGCATAGATACAACGACCACAGTTACAATAGCGGCAGTTACAACAATTACAACAACGTTAATAACTATCACCAATCACAAAGCTCTTACAGTAAACCACAGGATGAAGCTTTATGCTCTTTGAGGATCAAAAATAATGGGAAACTAGAAGTTTTAAGGATACCATGTGAAATAGTTTCCACGTTCACCGAGAGTGGTAAAAAGGTAGAAAGTGAGACAACCGTAAACACAACATGCACAACCAATATTACTGTGATTCCTAATCGTATTTCAGTGAATGCTTCAAACGTTACTGGTGTCAATGTTACAAACGATAGCAATATTGATTTATTTGACATAAAACTAAGAAATGATACCATTGATCATATGTTTGAAGACGCCTTTAAAATAGTTAATCGGCTTAGCCCTAATAAAACTACTACCACTTCTCCTGTCATAACTTCTACAAGTGCTCCTAACAAAACTGATGTAACAACTAAAAACTCATCTTCAATCACTACTTTCACCAACAAAACAGACATGATACAAACCACAACAACTGTGACTGAAAATCAAACTATTGTGAACGTTACAATTTGTACCAATCAAACATACACTGATCCTCTTAGTGTTAAAGGAGGTCCACTTACTTCCTTTGAAAACATGGAATGCTTAGTGGATATAACAACAAAAGACGCTCATTTCCAACACCCGGTTGACTGTAAAACTCTGATGGAATATTCGAAAATGCCTGAGCCTAAGCCGGATAAGAAACCACTTCTACCTCCCAGGGAAAAACTAAAGTCGTGGATGGAAAAGCCTCCATGGTGGTTAGCTATGTTTATTGCAGTATGATATGATTCATACTAGATTATTGAGTACATTTCAGATCGTGACGTTGTCTTTTTAATGTGTGTTTGTGTGTTTATAACATAGCTCAAATGCTCTTAGATTTACAAATTTTATGAAGTAGAGCAGATATTCAGACATTAATATATTCAGACTATTTCAGACATTAATATAATTTTAATTTCATAATTATTACTTCTTTGATTGTACGATGATTTAAAATGGTAATTTATCCTACCAAAAAATGTTATTAACTATTTTTATAATAATAGGTCAAATATTCGTACAACACTCAGCATTTATTAAAGTTAACCTTTTTTGTTGTTAATAAAATTGATAATACTCATTAAATGTGATTAATTTGCTATTATACAATAAATTAAATTTTAAATATTTTGAAAAGCAAACAAATGCTTGTTTATTGATAAGACGAATAATATAATATTGTAATAATTAATTTGTATTGGCTTTTGATTATTCCTTTACCACAATCATAACCGAAGACAGAACTGTTAGTTCCCTGTGGCAATTAACTGATTGCGTCATGCTGGCTAAAAATAAAACATGGTCGTCCTGTGAAACGAGCTCACGAAATGTAAGTACTTTAAATCACTAGTTTTAACCTAAGTAGTACTAAAATCGCGATAGGGATCATGTAAAGACATTGGACATTTGGACATCTTTGATCTACATATAACTAAGCGATAACAATTTGAAATTAGTGTCGATTATGTTGTTTTGGGATTCCTAAATTTTACGATTTCTAATTTTTCTAAGTTACATAAAGTCATTTAAACAATGATATTCCTAGATATCATTATTAGATATACTTACTGATCAAAATTCTTAATTATAACGTGTTCAATAATTTTAATAATGTTTGATTTTAGTGGGGTGTAACTGTAAGATATTGTTTTTCTTTTTTTGGCCAGTTTTAAATAACAATATTTATGAAATAAACGAATAATTTGATCAATTGTATTTTGTGTATTTTATTACAGTAAGCTGAAGTTATTCTCTTGTAAATAAAATTATTTTTTTAGATAGATAATTTCTTTATGCATCATTGAAATATGTAATAATTACAATACATCTAAATTGGCACAATTGGCGGCCTTATAATCACACTATATGACATAATTTTTAGTAAAAAAAATGTTTCTTTGTTCGTGCAATGGCCACCGCTCGAAAGTGTCAAAAGGACTTTCTTTTGACGAAATAATATTATCACAAGTAAAAAGTGCGAGGTGAGTAAAATTTAGTTTGTAGTATAGGTACGCATTAATAGTTTTTGTATGACATTCCTTACTCCTAATTTTATCAGATGACTGATATATTTAATACGATACATTGCATAGATATCTTGATATTTTTATTATACATAGAGTTCTGCTGTGCTATTACGCTAAAACCGCCCATCCAAATTGATATTCTGGCGCCATTTTAATGGCCATCGCGCGCGTCCTTTCCATACAATTTCAAATTACGAAAGCCATTAAAAGGGCTTTCTTAGGTCAGTTTTGAAAAAAAATTGACTTATGAAACAAAACTGACATAAAAAAGTCCTTTTAATGGCCTTCGTAATTTAAAATCGTATGGAAAGGACGCGCGCGATGGCCATTGAAATGGCGCAAGAATATCAATTTGGATGGGCGGTTTTAGCGTAATAGCACAGCAGAACTCTGGAACAAATATTTGAAGATCATATACAAACATTTATCCCAAGGTGGCAATCAAATCCGCAATCTGGCTTCCTCGATACAGGCTCAGCCTAGTGAGGAAGCTCAGCAGATTGACAATTTCGTCTTTTTCTGTGAAAGTTTGTATTAGGTTAAGTTCTTGTAATATTTGCTTGAATAAATATTTTTTTACTTTTTACTTACTTCCTGCGTCGTAGGTGGAATTTTGCCCGCCTTATTACATCTGTCGTTTTACGAAGGTAATATTGTGTAGTTATGTGTATTGTGTGTGCTTAAATTACATAAAAAAATAAATAATGTTATGTATTATAATAATGTTGGATAATCCACAAGTATATATCCATATGATCTGGCCCCAAGCTGAGCAGAGCTTGTGTTCTGGGTACTGAAATACTTAATACAACTCATTACGTTGGCTTCAATATTTACTTGTATAACGGAAAGCACTTAACTGAAGGAAGAAATTCAAATAAAAAGCTATGAAACCTGACCTGCTTCAGTATTATAGTAAATCTAAAACAATTATATTAGTTTTGCATTGCAGCCAGACCCGTTAGTCGTTTGCAAACGAAGCCTTAATTAATTAAATTTCTTTTGTGTTCCGTTGCTTTTTACAAGTTGTCTTGGGAAAGCATGAAGTAGGGTTTGAGGGGCAATCCGCATCTTTTTTTAGTTCCGCAGTTTTTGATTATAAATAAACAGTTAAAAAACATTTATAAACCATTGAATATGTTTAAATAAAGCAGTTTCTTTCAATCCAACTACCACAACACAACACATAGCACAAACAAGAGGCTTGCGATTGCGCTTTGCCAACCAGCACAAAAAAAAAAAACCTTTTGGGACCACAATATTTTCAGCAGCTATTCGCCGATAGACACATTTGTTGCTATAGTCCTAAGTCAGGCTATGGATCTGAGCTCTACTTCCACTAAGATCACTAGGTCGTTACTAAAATAAGACACAACAGATTTTCGTTGATTCCAAAAATGGTTGCGCCTCGCTTCGCTCGCCGATAACAAATGCTCTTTGTTTCCATGGTCCCCACCTTGACTCGTGTAAGATGGTCAAAAGATGGCTTTAGAAAGCTGAGATGGGTAATTGGGTATATAAAACACATGTATGGGTGTATTTTTACTAAGGTAACCTGTAATAGTGGATCAACGTAGGATCTTCTGCTTTGAAAGGGAAAGTTAAGTACAAATTCCATTCAAACTATTGCTAGTCCTGTAAAGTAGGCAAATAAGTTTGCTTAACCATGCAACTACGGAACCCTAAACTGCGCGTAAGCCAAGCGATACTGGGCGATTTTATTTGTTTTGAAGTGAAAACAGTTTTGATTCTCCATTTTGTCTCTGAAGTTTGATAAGTAGGTACTTTGATTCTTTTGTTAGTTTATCTGAAAGTTATACCTAAGGGTCTAGACAGACGGACTGCAATTCAACTGCAATCCGACTGCCAAATGGCAGTTCAGATGCAGTTGGAATGCAGTTGGCTCGACTGCAATCAAACTGCATGTCGACGGGCAGTTGGCGTGCAGTTGGATTGCAGTCTGAGTGCAGTTAGTCGTTGTAACTGCACTCAGACTGCAATCCAACTGCACGCCAACTGCCCGTCGACATGCAGTTTGATTGCAGTCGAGCCAACTGCATTCCAACTGCATCTGAACTGCCATTTGGCAGTCGGATTGCAGTTGAATTGCAGTCCGTCTGTCTAGACCCTTAGTGTAGTACTTCAATGTTTTCAAAGAAAGAAATAAGTTACATAATACCTACCTATTTCACATTGCAATATTGTAGGCCAAATTTAAGTATCTAATAGGTTTGTAGTTACATTGATATAGTCTTACAGATGTGATTATACATTTCTTCCGTGATTATATCGCTATTTTCGTCATTGACCTACTTAAGAAACATCAAGCAAAATCTACAAAAATGTCCCGTGAAAATTATATGTATTTACATCGTCAAAATCTAATAAAACAATTTAGTGCTGTTGTGTTGTACAAAGAATAAAAGATTTATTGGCAGTAAGAGCTCCATTTGTTAGATTGCGCCTTTATGGCATCTTTGTTCTTATTTTATTTAGGGTCATATTGTAGCAAAGTGGAAACATTAGCTTTTCCAAGTCACTTTGTCAGATTCAAAGTTTATATTTGAGTATAACTTCACATAACTACTAAGTATTTATTAACAGAGAAAATAACAATCAAAGAATAGGAAAAAATTAGGTTAACAATTTCAATAATTGAACTAACTGCAGACAGTTGCTAACAATAACTGCTAACAAACTAGAGATAGGTCAACAGAACTGATCGTGTCCCCAAGACGCGCTAGTTGCATTCCTCCGCTAAATGGCAATGCTGGTGCGCTGAGCCAAATACACACCGGTAACGCATCCCATCGTCCAGACGCTCAGATATTTTTAAAAAACCTTAATAAGCCTTATTCCACCTCGGAGCTAGGGTCTCGGCTCCAAGGGGAGCAAATGCGTAGGATCTGTCGAGACTTATATGTATATAAGCGCCTAATGAGATCCTCAGCCAAAAAACGCATTAACTCAACACTGACTATGTAAACTGTAGGTACAGCTTATTGGTAGCGGATGATATCATGACAACAACCACATTACATTAGGAAGGTTGCCAATAATTACCAACCTTCTGAAATACCTATGTTGTTACATTTTATATTACTTTTAAAATGATTAAAAATTACTATGGCTTTGGTAGACTTGGTTAAATGATTTCAAGAACATATTACAGTTCGATTTTTGGCTTTGCCATTGAATTGAATAGGTGATTAGTAGCTATGGTACCATAGCTCTGGAAGACTCGGTTATAGGATTTCAAGAGCCATGACTCCAAGAACCAGTTTTGTATTCGAATGGCTACGGTAGATCTGATTGAATGACCGCAAGAGCAAAAGTGGACCATGACATAAATTATAAACGCGTAAGTTTAAATGGCTCTGACGCAAAAAAGTTCCTACGGGATAGAAACAGCCTTAAGAAGTCTCCATAGAAACAAAAATTGCGTAGCCGCGGGTAGATAGCCTCTACATAGCAGGGGCCGAATTCCACTAATTTCTTTGGTCTCAAATTGTCTCAAAAGTGCCATTCAATCAAGATGGTTAAAATGACGTTTGTGCATTTGGTTTTCTACTTTTTTTGCGCTTGAAGAGACTTTCATAATTAGAATGTCAAATTGGTAGTTATAAGTAAAGGTAATCGTCACAGCTATGAATTATAGCCGGTTTCTAGAAGGCTATTCAAATGTCAAATCAGTTGACAAAGCGATTAATTTAACACACTGGTCAATTCAAATCGGGGTGCACGAACGCTGATTAGATAATAATTGGCTAATCATTGATCATATTACGATTGTCATTCTTTCAGTTCAGTCATTCACTCCTAAACTTCAATAAAACCATCCAAGGGAGAGTCAGACTCGCACTAAGGGTTCCGTACCATATTTTTTTAAATTTTGTTTTTTATTACTTAAGTAAAAATATACCTAAAATTAAGTATTTTGTGAATATTTCAAGAGGTAACAGGTAGGCTGTTACGATTGTTACCATGTTACCATTTTTTAATATCGACCAAAAATAGTAAAAAAGGCGTTTTAATGGGAGCCCGCCTTAAATACTTATTTTCGATAAACAGAAAGCGAAGTATTAGTAATTGGGTCCCGTTTTTACCCTTTGGGTACGGAACCCTAAAAATGACGGTTGTGGCATAAGAATAAGTAAATAGTAGTAAGTAAGAGTAGAAGGGAAACGCGCTCAAGGTCAAGATATTCGCCTACACTATTTTCCACGTTAAACGGACATATCGGTCGGGCTGCCACAGCCGGCGACACTGCACGCGGTTTTTAATGATCATTCATTTATGTTTACCGATCGCGGCGCGCGGTGGCGGCCGCAAGTATTAGTTGAAATTATAGTTATGTTGTCCGAGAGCCCGGTGCGATTTTGAGTCGAGTTGAGTATCATGAATTACCTGAGGTTTTTTTTTATGATGCATGCTTTATGTGCTCTCGTTTAATAAATAATTCAAACTGACGTGTACCTTTGTGAAATAATAGGTACCAACCCAATACGTAGGTAACTAATCCAATTTTCTTTTTTTCAGAAGAAAAAAGTTTATTGAACTGATGGGTCGTAAGTGTCGTAACCTATATTGAATATACATATATCCGAAATAGTTGGTGTGTTCTGAACATTATTTCAAAATATAAATAGTGCATTCTAGTGCCCTAAGTAAAAAAAGATATGTCTGGACTCGATTAAAGAATAGTCCCTTCTACCCAGTTATTATTTATACTTATGCTTGTGGCGCGAATACTTGTTTGTTTACGTTTGAAAAAGTTCAAAATTGTAAATTAGATAGGTAATAATAGATTGTTTATTATGAAGAAAAAAACTATACCGAAATAGAAAAAATAACTTTAACTACTTTAGTAGGCAAGTAGGAACCCTTTTACATTGCTTTATTACCAATATTTTTTAATTCCTGTATTCCACCAAGTTTTTTTATATTATTTATATGTTTCTAATATGCGGAAGCAAAACGAGTATCCTAGAATATAAGAGGTAATTTAATTTATTTTTATTTAATGGTAAAACGATCCTTATGTTTAGTAATACATAACAAAACCGCTTTAGGAGTACCAACCTGTTGATTTTTTATATAAATTCGATTTAGAACTTGGCAAAATACAGCACATTGTTGTAAAAATTTCAACTAATTAGAGCTAAATCACCGATTAGCTAATTATTGATTTGACAAGAGCTTGACCAAAGAATCATGCCTAATTATCGTTCCAGAAACCCATTTTGATATTTGACAAGAGTTTTGCTTCAATGAGTTGACAAGCTTGTTAAGTAATAACTGTCAAAATCTAAGTACGTAATCAACGTTCGAGAAACCCAAATGACACTTGAATAGAGATTTGAACATTGATTAGTAAATTATGAAGTTGACATGCGTTCCAGAAATCGGCCGAATCTCAAAAAGTTTGTGCTAGTAGAAAACCAAAAAAGTTTAATACTGACATTTTGACACAATACTATATTTAATGCTGGATGCGTCAAGCTGAAGACAGGGCGCTATGGCGCTCATTAGGGGAGGCCTATGTCCAGCAGTGGACTAATGTAGGCTGATGATGATGATGATGATGACTATATTTAAATGGTGAAGCGATTTATTTAGTGGAATTCGGTCCCTGGTAAACAACAAAGTCGCTTCCTGCTGTCTGTCTGTCTCTGTGTAATCTTAATTCTTTAAAATTACGCAGCGGATTTTGAAGCTTTTTTAATTAGAGTGATTCAAGAGAGTGGTTTATATGTAGGTATAATACACCCGTGCGAAGCCGACCGGGTCGCTAGTAGTATATAAATATCAACACATGTTAAGCTTATTTATTACCCCCTGCTTTAGGCGGGGGTTAAACTTATTACTGCGACTACCATGCAACACAAGTCGCCGTAATAAGTTTTAGTCCGAGTCAGGTAGCAAAGCTAAAAACTGTACGGTACGTGAAAAGCCGTAAAATATGTCGGCGAGGAAGCCATTCTGTGCTGTGTACCACAGAATATCTGCTGTACAAATTGGAGTGGTGAGATATGACCACCAACTGGAACCTAAAGTTTCCGCCATTGTGCTATGCCGTCGGCAAATAAAGTGGTCATATATCGGAAGACCATTTACTGAGTTCTAATAAATTTTGGTTTGCGAACGTTAGGTGGTAGATTTTTATTTATGTTCGACTATAAATAGAGTATAGGCAATTTTGTGACGTGTTCAAAATGATGACATCATATCCTATACTATCAATATTTTAAACTAGTATCTGTCCGTGGCTTCGCACATTGTTTCTGTTGAAACGTTTCAAGTAATTCTATCACATGGGAACTTATTTATGGGCTGAGAAGTGGCCTGTTTTGTTGCAGGGCTAGAACTACGTTTATTCAAAATTTCGAACGTTTAGTTCAGTAATTTTTTGGTAAAAGAGTAACAAACATCCATACATCCAAAATTACAAGCTTTGGCCTAGAGCTTTGGCGTTTATAATATTAGTAAGGAAAAGGAAAGGATAAGTACAGTTAGAAAAAAAATGACTTACTGTTTAACTATAACTACTCAGTTGTTGACACTGGTACTTTAAAGATCAGTAGTGATATAGAGCTACCGTTGTCCAGCTGTGGACTGCTACAGGTTGATGATGATGATTAAGTCACTAAAGAAGTTACTTATATGGTAAATAAAACGTCGGGTAAATAAAGTTCGACCATGGACCATGGTTTAAAAGACACTGTTTTAAAAATACTAAATGCAACAAAATGTTATATTTTTGTTGTAATTGTTTCAAAATGTCTACGAGTTGAAAACATTGAAGACCTCACAAGCGGAGTCTCAAAAAAAAGCTAGTCTTCATATACTCTTGTCTTACTTACACACTTTAAGATTTTACGGCGGTTTTGAAGAGGTTTCGAGATGTACAAAGGTCCATAAAGTTGCGGTTTCATCTTCAGTGGAGTGGGTACTGGGTACCCGCAACCTCAGCGTACGTGACGAGTGTTGAGTGATAAGGGTTAGCTCCCACCGCCTCAGGGCACAAATGATCACGAACAGGCATGTCCCATTCGATGCGGAAGTCCCTAAGAAAGATTTTTTTTGCGGTGATATTTTTAATTCTGCTTCCCCATATTGGCTGATAATTGCGATGTCTTCAGAAAAAGAATTAATTATAAGGACCAATTTTTAATATAAAACAACTATTGTACTTTTGTGTATAATTTCATATTAAAAATAAACATCCATGAACATCAGCTAGAAATAGATTAATAACTTGTAATGTAGATATTGTAATTGTAGTGTTGTTAATAAATTATCGAGGGTTTGATTACCGCCTAGGGACTATTGTTTGTCTGATCTGCAAATATTTGTTCCGGGGTTCTGTGGGTGTTTTCTTTGTAGATATAAACATTATAATCTATCCATATTATGTATGTTAAGCATATCATTTATTTATTACTTACAAGCGACCCGCCCCCGGCTTCGCACGGTTTTATTATACGTATAAACCTTTCTCTTGAATCACTCTATCTATTAAAAAAAACTACATCAAAATCCGTTGCGCAGTTTTAAAGATTTAAGCATTCAAAGGGACATAGGGATATAGGGATATAGGGACAGAGAAAGCGACTTTGTTTTATACTATGTAGTGATAACACAAGCTATGCTTAGCTTGAGGCTAAATTATGCTGTGGATTGTCCAGCTTTATTTATTATTAATTTAATATTATTCTGCAGAGGAGGTAGTTTTTGCGTGAATACTGGCGGATAATTGCGTCAAAACCATTGGTTTGGTATTCTGTAAATAATTATCTACAGAAGCTAAAAATAATTTATGGAATTTACTATTTCAAGTAGGTATAATTATTGTGTGGTAGCTGTCCCGACAGACGTTGTCCTATCCTAACTTTTGAAAATTTAATTTTTTCTTTCATAAGATCCTTCTCCTGATAATAACGAACAGAACAAAACAAGAATTAGCGAAATCGGTCCAGCCGTTCAGGCGTGATGTCGTAACCAAGGGAAATAGGGATTCATTTTTATAGATAGATAGATTAGAGACTTCACTGTGTTAGTGATGGTTCGTCGAAATCAGACCTTAAGTTAAGAATAGCTTGTACAGGTTGGTTACAAAGTCTTACCCTGCTAAATAGATTTAGTTACAAGTACATTTTGTTTAGTGAGGTAACTTTGTAATGAGCGCGATTGGGTGCGAACATTTTGCTGAGCTATAAGATCTTTACCATTTGTGGATAGAGGGTAGGTTTAGGATGCTAGAGCAGTATTTAATCAGTAAAATATTTTAATGTGGGCATAGGAGTATATAAAAGCTGGGCGGTTGGGCCCAGGTACGCAGGTAGTACTATCTATTCAAAACGTAGCTAAAAAAGTTAAGTTAAATAAAATCTGTTTACAGAATGCAAAACCTCTCCGGTATCTCAGGTAACTAAGCTTTCTTCAATGTTAGATTCCCGGAATCTTGTCTTGTTATTTGAGAGCTTTCAGCTGCTGTGGCTCTCGAGATATCAAGATAAGAGCTTTACTTACTGGATTTCATAGAATCAAGAACATACCTCTAATAAAATTATCTACACACTTTTATCATGTTTTTCCAACTATTTATACTATATTATCCGACAAAGTTTCAAAAGCTTTAGGCAGGGCGCAAACGTTGAGACTTTTGTGTCTTGTGGTAAAGGTGTGTATAAGGAAATCATGCAACGAATTGTACCAAAGGCCAGAAGTAGCGACCGGTAACTGTGCCCGAACGCGCCGCCACAGGACACAACAACTAAAGTTCCCTATGAATGTGAAAATGTACCGTGTCGGCAACAAAGTGTCTAAGTATGCGCACTATGCGCAGCGCCTTAGGTACATCGTGCGACAAAGTGACATCGTCACTTATCATGAAGTTATATTGTGGTCAGACAAAGGTCTATTCTAGAATAACAAGATTACAAATATTAGGTAAAGGTAGTAATGGACGCCCCTCACCCCTCTGTTTTAGATTAAAAGTTATAAGCTCTAGTTTCACTGTCTAGACGTAACATGGCGTTCTTAGAATTTCAGTGCTTACTTGACACTACTCTGGTGGCGCGTTCAACTACCTGTGTGAAACAGAATAAAGATTGCCTCCAAATCGGCATGACGTGTTTTCATTACTTTAATTAATTCCACTAGTTTTCCAACAAAGATATCCGAAAACGTTCCCAAATCTTGAGTAGGTACCAGTTAGAGACTCCGCTATTTAGATAGTAATGGTAAATTAGTCGACTCTTTTCAAAGCATTCAAAAAGTATGGACATAGAATTTATTAAATTTTCACATACACTTATTATGAGTTACATAAGTTTCACTGGAGATCGCACATAATAAAGGATCCGCCGTTTTGAATATCGGTTAAATTTGGAATTTAGACTATTTTTATCTGTACGGGAGCCGATATTTCAAGATAATTTCAAGTAAATAGCTTCAGTAGTAACATAGTCAACTCAATGTTTAGAATTTAAAAAAGGACGGTTAGAGATACCTCAAGTAAAGGGTGGTTTTCATGGTTTCGATCGAGTTCAATACCCTGTAAGGGTTTAAAACCATCCTTTCAGATTGTTTAGTCCAGTGACTAAAAGGATCAACGAAACTTCAAGTGCACACATACCATTCTGTCAACATGAAAAGCTAGCAACGACACCGTTTTCACCGTTTCATTCGTTTAAAGGAATTTTAAAAAATCTATTGAAACTTTTGTGTGACTTTTGAAAGACTTAGTAGGTTAGGTAGGTTGTTTTTTTGTAACTATTAAGGCAGATGCGAAAACAAAGTTTGGTGGCTATATATTATTTATCTATAGTATAATAGATACATTAGCTCAGAGAAAAGTTTACATTGGTGTATGTTTTTTACAACTTTTCTGACTCCAAGACGACATTGTTTCTTAACGAGCGATAGAATGAGTGAACCTGGACGAAACAAATCATCATTCCACAGATAATAAACATTTTATACCAACACATGACCCGTGACATTGTTCTCAAATAAACATTGGTTCGAACAACGTACATATACGACACCGAAGTTGAGTTTAATTAATGTGAAAGTTATCCCACAGATCTCGGAGTCAGGAGTTCCGTTTGTTTGTGTGTACACGGCACTTGGACCGTAAATTAGCGTCACGAATAGGTACCGTCGGCTTTATATGCTTTGCATAAATACATATTAATAGGTATAGTTTGTATACGTGTTCTTGAGTAGAGACCGCGACTTGGCAAACGTAGTGTAGGAAACCCTCCGGCCAGGTGGGAGGACGATCTGCGAAAACTGCTGGCGGATGCTGGATGCGGCAAGCCGAAGACAGGGCGTTATGGCGCTCATTAGGTGAGGCCTATGTCTAGCAGTGGACTAATATAGGCTGATGATGATGATGATGATGAGGTAAAGGTTGTTTGGATATCACACCACTTCTAGTTTAGTCGTCCAGGCATTATGTCAAGGGCGTAGTGTTTGACATCACGGACGTCATTGAATCCCTAGCGCAACTCAAGACTAGAATAACTGATGAGCGAAGCTGAGCCAATAACTAGAATCTTGAGTATAAGAACGACCTGATCAAGCCTAGTATTATGCACGAAGAAAATACTCTCCTTTCAAACATTCAGCTAGAAAAAAAAAGTTTGGAAACGTATACCTCGATATTTTACCGGCTTTGAACAGGGTTTGTTCGAAATTCAAAAAAGATCATGCCACACCTACTTGTTTCAAATTGCATTTCATTATTCGCAAGAGTGACCGGGTTATTTTAAATTTGGAACCTCATGTGAGGAAATGTTGACTAAGGAGGCTCAAACTTAGAGTTTGGCAACTTAGAACTGGCATTCCATTTGTTGCATCCGTTCTGAAGTAATGCACGTACTGTATTCAGTTCAATGATTAATAAAATAATGTTTTCATTACTCATACTCGGAAAGTAGGTCTGAACATGCCTGAAGAGCGGGTTGAAAGTGATTCTTTTCCGCCCTAGGGAGACTTTCAACTGACAGCTGTAACGTTACTATTGAACCATGATAGTGGCAGAATAAATTCTGAAGCTAAAAAAAAAATCGCCTTAGCGACAATTCACTGAATTCAAAAAATACGAAAGACACGGCAGTATGGCTTTCGCCTGTCCTACGAGATGTCCTCGTAGATGGACTATTATATAAAAAAAATTAGCGGCAATTTGATTAATTTGTTTTCTCATGTTTTTTATTTATATTTCCTTGTTTCCCTCGGGTAAAAGTGACTTATGTAGTCCCTCGAACTATAACTCAAACCCCGTCTCGGGACTAAATGAGTTACTTTCAACCCTTGGGTAACAATGTACAATTACGGATGATAGTTAGTCCGAAAAAATAAGTAAGTTCTGAGACACGATATTCTGTAAAATAATCAACAGGGCCGGTGGCACTCACAATATATAAGTAACGATTAAACATCTATTAAATATCCGTATAATAAACGAACAATCATCAGACGTTTCAATAAAAACATCGCATGCGAAGCTGTGTGCAGATGCTTGTAATATAATGGAACGCTTCACCTCATATGGTCAACAGTAAGGCTGCTTACATATCCGACTGTACACAACGTGCTTGTAACTTTGTATTCAATTGTTGTAGATGTCCTACGTGGTCTGAAAGTACCATCTGTCTGTTTAAAAGTCTCCACACACAGAAGCCGGAGTCGGAGCGGAGGCGAAGGCCACCGCCTCCGGTGGGTAGTCTTTCATATGTTTCAACAGGATACAACTCGCACTCCTTCGCCTCCGCTCTGCCTCCGGCTTCTGTGTGTGGAAACCTTAAGGCCGGTTTAGAACAAGCAACAAGCCAATAGCTTGCTTTGTTTTCAGATACTACCTAACGTGTGTTTCAAAATTAGTTTTATGTTGCTTTTGCAAATATTGCTTTATAGGTTGCCTGGAAGAGATCGCTTCTAAGCGATAAGGACAACCATTGTTGTACTAGAATGTTATGATGTATTTTTGTTGTTTTTTCTGGTATACAATAAATCATTTTTGTTTTGTTTTGTATTTTATATTATTAAATCTTCCATCAGAAATCTTCCCGAATAAGCTCTATCTGCTTTGATGGCAGAGCGTGCTAGATATTCAAAATCAGACTTATTATGTAGTATAATAATATATTATTTTAATTACTGTGCAATGTTTTTTTTATATATTTTTATACCAGACTGTACAGCGGTAGAGCGCTGTAGTGGTTACCATTTCATACTGTGACTAGTATAGACAAAAATGTGCTATGAATTCTTTGTCAGGCAATGTAAAGCGGCTAGCTTGTGTTCTATTTAAGTTGTAATCTGTGATACTTAAGAACATATTTCATACAACTTGGGTCAAACGGCGAACCTCGATAAATTACGCACCTACATCTTGAAGGAAAAAGGTACAATAAATAAAATACATTAGGGTATTTTATTACGTTTCCCATTTGAATTGAATTAATTTCGCAACGGAGGGCTCTTTCATGTTTTGCTTTGTGCAGGAAATTTTCTAATAATCAAAATAAGCTTTATGATTTTTACTTGTTGCGGAAATGAAATCAATTTAATTCCTGAGACATAATAATAACAATTAAAACTCCTTCCTTTACATGACCTCTGTATCTATATAAATTTAACTAATAAGATAAAATAAAAGAGCTATAGGTACCTACCTTATGTGCCAAAACTAGCTGTTCCCCTCATGTAGCATTTATTATTTTAATGTAATGTTACATATTTTTCTAAGATAAAAATAGCTTATGTTACACCATCTACATTGACAGTAAAAGACGTGATAATCGGCCGAGCCATTATGGATATTATGCAAAACAATCAAGTGACAGACAAAAATAATAAAATTTGACACTTCAATTAACTACCGAATTGAAAAAAATACGTACTGTTAGTTTTGGATATTTACTGTGGATATGTCAAAATACGCCGCATGCCCAGCAGCGTGGGGATTATGGGCATTACCCTAACTAGATGATACATTCAGTTGGCGCTCATTGGGGGAGGCTTATGTCCAGATTGTCCAGCAGTGAACTAATTTATAGGTTGATGATGATGATGTCAAAATAAGCCATTCATTTTATGTATTATATCGTATTTTATTGTTGTTTTGTACTTATATCGATCCTTAATTGTAAGCCCATAGCTGTGTACCTAATCATGCACACTAAGCAAGCAGTATGTAGGTACACCTGGTATGAGTTTGCACATTTGCAGTTTTTTTTTCAAACTAAACGGTAAAGTTATCAAAAACGGATGGATTACTAAAACAAATTAAAGCATTTATTTGAAATACAAAAGTATGTACGATATGTCAGATTTTAAAACTGTTTTAGTCGTGCAAATATTATGCGTAGTACTCATATTTTATTATTCTAACTGATATAAGTTACAATTCCAAATATTCGTTCACTGTATAAAACATTGTTCAAATAGCCAACCTTTTAAATGTTTCCTAAATATATTTCCATACTACCTGACCTACCGACTAACTTAATAATTTAATCTACTTTTAACAATTTGGACATTTACCTACTGAAATGAAACATATACTTTAATATTTTTCGCACACCATGCAAAATGCATGCTTAACCCTCTGTATATTGACCCCGGCAAGCAATGCAATGCATCGTGCTCAATTTCCCCAAACAGCACGGCATTCAAGCATAACCCCGTAAGCATAACATGTACTAGGTATTCGTATTACCTAGGTACTTAATTAGTTAGATCATACGGCCGTTTATCGCTTGCCTATTGTGAAGTCTGCTTGGAGCAGCTATACGGATATCACAGGGCCGGATTCTGATTAAAAGAAATTTAGATTCAAAATCTTTGTGCTGGTTTCGAAAAGTAAATGCATCCAAGATTTTAATCAGTTGAGCTTTCTCTAGATGGTTTGCAATTTACAGCAGACTTTAGTTAACTTATCTGTTTCATTATGTGCCGATCAAAAAATTGCTAGTTCTGATTTGTTTAGGCCTAGTTTTGATTTCTGATTTTCTAAACAAATTTATAACAATTAAATTAATTAAGAAATTTATTTATATTATGAATTTAATGAGTCTAAACATACACACAATGGTGTGTGGCCGTCCCACCAACGGCCCACCATTGTGTGTATGTTTAGACTCAATAAATCAATTTCCGCTAATTCCACGTTGGAGTGGAATCAGCTCCACTCCAACGTGGAATTAGCGGAAAATTTATAAATTTCAAAGGAAAATCAAACTTGATAAGGAAACTGAAAAACAGCCTAGTTACAAAAAATAATGAAATAGGAAAAAAAAACGTTCCATTGAACATGTCAGTTTTTAACTTTTCTTCTTTCTTTGTTTTATTGATTTCGATCATATTAATGATCTTGGTACTCATTTAAGATTTAAATAATTTGAAGTCTTTTATAGTTTTTAAAAAACTTGTTTTTAATATGATAAGAAACCAACACCATTTTCGACTTTGTTTGTGAAGATGAACTGCAAGATTTACCCCTGTATTGGTCAACAGCTCACCCAGCATAAGCGTCGGAATACACCTATTCCTCAATTAGAACGTCAGACATGGCCGTTATTTGATATAATGATTGTTCTATAGCTAGTTGAGAGCTATGAGCTGTAGCTTAGCTTAGTATCGTATTCTAAGCATAAAGGATATTACATACAGCAACGCTGGCCTAAGGAAAAAATATGTTTCAATTAGATATGGGCTTTATTTCGTGTTATTTCTATACGTTTTACAGTGACAAAATAGCTTATCATAAGCTTTAAGCTTTTTAATACCTTTATTTAAAAAAAAATTGTATACAATATATTAAATATATCAGTTATAGTACCCATAACACAAGCTTTGAGTAACTTACTTTGGGGCTAGATGGTGCCGTGTAGATTGTCCGGTATTATTAAAAACAAAGCATTAATTTTGTTTATCCGACTATTAGTGGCGAAGGCCTGCCTACGACGCAGGGGGTTGCAGGTTCAATTCCCGATTCAAAAACTGAACGAACCGGGCTGCAATTTGAATTAGAATAGACTTCGTTCTATATCCGGACTAAAACATAGGCTACTTTCAATCATCACATTAACCAATTCCCATGGGAAATAAATAGTCTGAATACGTTTTCATAGAAACAAAGCGTGCAAAGTCACGGACAGATACTAGCTTGATAATATTCCGGTATTCAATGCAATCCCAGATTTATAATGTCCCTATCAACTAAACCCAACTAATACCATTTTGCTGACTGTACCCTCATACAAAAAACCACAACGCAAACTCATACATTCTCGCCCAGAGAATAAATACATCGTAATGTATCTAAATTTATCCCGTGTTGAATTGGGACAATATTTAAATAGGCCACTTTTATGGTACAAAGTGTACAAACCTAGAGTAAAACCTCCAAGCACATTTATATTGGAAGAGATAGTTCACTCCACTGTGTATTTCGACAAAAAATAATTAAATATACGTCAAAAACCATTTAACAAAACATTTATTATGCAACTACTAGTCGTCTATACTACTCGTCTATACTAGATCGTCGTATCTATACTACTTCGTTCACGTGGTAGGTATGTAACTTTGGCGGCAGACATAATTATAAGCTTAACATTAATTTCATATAAACTCTCATCCCCTTTTTTATATTACACCCTTAAGCTTACGATTTTTATAAACTCTGAATGTCATGTTCAGGATCACAAGTCTAAAAAATAAGTCAATCAGAAGACTAAAATAGTACATTGTTACCCAAGGGTTGAAAATAACTTATTTAGTCCCGAGACGTGGCTTGGCGCCCGAGTAAAACGAGGGCGCCAATAGTTCGAGGGACTGCATAAGTTACTTTCACCCGAGGTAAACACTGTGCTTTTCATTACGAATACAAGAAAATATAAATAAAAAACATGAGAAAACAAATTAATCAAATTTCCGCCAATTTTTTTTTATCTTTTAGTCCATCTAGGACAGGCGAAAGCCATAAAGCCATACTGCCTTGTCTTGCGTAATTTTTGAATTCAATGAATTGTCGTTAGGGCGAATTTTTTTTTAGCGTCAGCATTTATTCTGCCTCTACCATGGTTCAATATAACGTTATAGCTTTCAGTTAAAAACGATTCTCCCTAGGGCGGAAAAGTACCACTTTCAACCCGCCTCTTCAGGCATGTTCAGACCTACTTTCCGAGTATGAGTAACTAATGAAAAATAAATTTCAAGTTTCTTCAAAAATGACGAAACTTCCATTTCACTACTATCCCCTATTTCAACCCATTTTCGCGTAAAAATTAGCCTACATAATATATCCTTTCTCAGGCTCTAGACTATATCTGTACTTGTAACGTTCATTTATATCGGTTCAATAGTTGAAGAAGAGATTTGATATTCAATGTCACAATTTTTAACGTGATAATCTTTATTTACAACGAAAATTACAAGCAAGGAATAGAAAAATTACAACTAGTATTACGTGATAATTATATAAGTTGTACCACAGTCGGATCGGACAAGAAGAACTATGATTCCTTTGTCGTTCATTTGCGGCAGAATATTTATTTATTTATTTATCACTGAGATAGAAATGTATAAATTATGCCAGACATTCACCAGCTCTCGTGTCATGCGTCGATGATGCTGATTGTCTATGCAGTGAACTAGCTTTCATTTCCTATAAATAAGCCAAGCGTTAGTAACATTGCCATTCCCATACCAGTATTTTATGAAATAGACAGCTTTATGGAACTTCCATTGCACCCGTGTCTGTAGGAACTACCTCTAGAAACACATTTAGATCAGAGCTGGCCACATGAGATATTATTATGGGCCGCAATAGAAACAGTAAAACATCTCAGAGTAGAGTCCGGTTGACGATAGAATCGAGACGAGATCGTGACGTTTCTTTCTAGGGTTCCGTACACAAAGTGTTAAATGGGATTCTATTTGTAAGATGTTGCTGTCCGTCCATCTGTTTGTCCGTCTGTCACCAGACTCATGAACTGTGATAGCTGGATAGTAGAAATTTTCACAGATGATGTGTTTCTGTTTTATAAACTGCCGCTAAAACATACTAAAATAAATATTTAAGAGAGCAGTTTTCATAGATGGTATAGAACCCTTCGTACACAACTCGGTTCACACTTGGCCGGTTTTATTTGATTTTCAGAGGTAGTAGTCATATTTGAGTGACACTGTAACTGATTTCAATTGCTGGCGAGTTCTTCTTGTTTAGTTGGGCTTTGTCACGACCTAAAGTCACCACCACTTTATATCCAACTGGACTCTAACCGAATTATTATTTAGGAATGTAGCAAGCGTGTGTGATGCAATAAAGCTACAGCTCTAAACTTTTCCAAACGATCAAACTTGAGCGCTTTCCAGCTAGTAGAGAAACTAACTGAATTACGAGCTCTTTCGGCGTGACGAGGGCAGTTCTGCAAAATAGGTTTAGAAGTGTCGGTATAACGTTTCCTACTAGGAGAATTTGGATTCGTATTATTGTAAAAATGATGTTGCAGGCTGCGGTAACCGCATTCCATCAGGCGGGTCGCATGGTTGTTTGCCACCTCGGTGGTTTACAAAAAAAAACTTAAAAAATAACTATTTTTTTTTTATTCGGATTGCTATCGGCTTTTACTAATTAAAATAAAATTTAAAGTAGATACAGACTAATATTGTCATTCACTAATAGAATCATAATACTTAAACTAATCACTAACAGAGTCGAAGACTTAAAGTCTTCGACTATCAATAATTTTCATAAAGAAGTAACTTCTTTATGAAAATTATTGATAGTTTTAAATTTGTCTTGATTTACTGATTATTTAGTAAGACTGAAAAAAAAGTTATTCAGTAGTCTAGTAGTAGTACTTAGTTTTTTTGTGCCTATGAAAATATTTGTACCCACAGTTCATTGAACTGTAAGCCGCATTGTTACTCTGCCATTGCAATACCTCAATAAAATGCAGGATAAAAGCCAGGTGAACTGTTCGCGTACGACAATCCAATTTCTTGAAGTCTGTCAGAAGCTGGATTTTTGCAGTAAATGGGTATTGAGGCGAAGACCAGACTTGAACACAATAGGGAAAGATGAAATGAAGACGGCGGCGCGGGCTTACAACTTTTTAATATAGTAAGTACTACTACTTTAAAGTAAGTAACGGATCGGGTTAAAAATTTTCATACCTACTTAGGTTTTAAAGAAGCCTATTTATGTTGATTTAGGTACATAAATAGGCTTCTTTGAAACACATAATACTGCACAGTCGCCAACAGTGCTTCATTAATAATAATATATTTAAACATTACCGTTAGAAAAACATGAAACAAAGAATTTGTATTTTTATGAAAAAATATTACATGCTCAGACTTGTGTAAGTAGGTATATAAACACATAAGTACATGTGTTTTTTTCAAATTATTTATTGAAATAAATATTGAAATTGAAAAAAAAAATTGGAAAGAAATATTATCTACTTACTTTATTATACAGGACGTCCCACAGCCATGCCACATGGAGGGAAAGTAACTTTAATTTTGTAAGTTTATAGAAATTTTTCCTGAAATAATACTTATCTTTACAAAAAAGTCGCATCGAAAACTTTTACCTTTTTTTCATATCTGTTGAAGAGCTTGTTCGTCGCAGTGTACATAAGGTTCCGTACATTGCAATTAAATTTTAGTCGACTTTAAATTTTTATATTTTTCAAAATTTCAGATTGTCAATTACTTTCTATTTTTAGGGTGGTGAAGAAAAATAAAAAAAAATATACGTTTACCCGTCCACGTAACCGTAGCTAGCGAGATTCCCTTTGAAAGTTTTCGATAATGCGCTTCAGTAGTTCATTGTACAAAAATGCAATAAAAACTTTTTGTTGGAAAGTAACTTTAATTTTGTAAGTTTATAGAAATTTTTCCTGAAATAATACTTATCTTTACAAAAAAGTCGAATCGAAAACTTTTACCTTTTTTTCATATCTGTTGAAGAGCTTGTTCGTCGCAGTGTACATAAGGTTCCGTACATTGCAATGAAATTTTAGTCGACTTTAAATTTTTATATTTTTTCAAAAATTTCAGATTGTCAATTACTTTCTATTTTTAGGGTGGTGAAGAAAAATAAAAAAAATTATTCGTTTGCCCGTCCACGTAACCGTAGCTAGCGAGATTCCCTTTGAAAGTTTTCGATAATGCGCTTCAGTAGTTATTTGTACAAAAATGCAATAAAAACTTTTTGTTGCGTAACAGTTTTACTAAGGCTGTGTCCCCAGTAGGCAAACTGTGAGCAGCCGACTGAGTGAGTCGCAAAGTGGCGAACAGCTACAAACTAAGATCAGTTTGCGTGCGTATCGCAAGCATTGGTACCTGCGAGTCGGCCGCTAACTGAGACAGTCGGCGCACGTATCGCTGCAAACTGCGTACAGTGAGCGCAAACTGGCAAACTGTGAACACTCAATTTAATATATATGGAAGGGCGTACTGAACTGATGCGCCGCAAACTCGGTCGGCTGCTCACCGTTTGCCTACTGGGGACACAGCCTTAGGTACGCTTCCATGTAAAGCAGGACTATTTCAAACCAATTTGAGCAAAGGCGATGATATAAGCCAGATGCGTCCACGCTGACCTTGTTTCGGATTATTAATGTAAAAACTTGGGAAAAAGATTGAAAAAATTGTGTTTTTTATTTTCCGCTTGATTAGGTAAAATAAAAAAGGTGTAAGTTTATATTGCTTAAAATAATCAATATTTAAGGTTCATCTGTAGGATTAGCCAAGTATTCTCTACGAAGGGTTAATCAAATGTTACGATGTCTAGTTGACCCTAGACTCTAGGGGCTCTGTTACTGAACATAGTCACCTAGACCGTATCGCTATCGCATAGCATAAAAATGTCAAACCGTTCAAATACGCCTAAACTTGTTATCTCTATACACTAGCCAAACTCGTTGTAGAATGTTTGTAAACAAACCATGACAAAAAAAACTAAAATTCACTTGCTTGGAGTCGAATTTTAGATATGAGTGTACGAAATATTTAGTGAAGAAAGGATCTTAAATCGACAAGTAATGTAAATTGCGTATAAAAAGGCGCGGCAACAGAGTGTTTTTTAGGTTAAGTATGGGCGGTTTGTTTAAAAACATTCTACATCGAGTTTGGCTAGTGTATAGATATTACACTTTTGTAGAGACAGAAAGCGTATGGTACACGAGCTTGGCGCAGCCCAGGCTTGCATTTTTTTTTTTTTAATTTAATTATCTTTATCAGAACTAAGTACATCGGAGCATGAAATTGTTTTCTTATTTGACATGCAAAAAAACGTAACACCATGTAAAGGTAAAAAGCAATTAAACAAATTTAGTATCTCAAACTAGGAAATAAAGGTTTTCGTTTTGATTTTTTTTCACTTCAATCTATTTAATCTAAATAATAAAAGCAAACAAGAAGCTTTTACCTTGTAAGGTTGTAAGTTTTTGAGTTGGAGCAAAACTGAAAACGTGTCCCAAGCTTTTAAAGCTTTTTTACAAAATCAAAATCCGCTCTCGTTCTTCTGTCCACTGTAATCTCAGCCTAATGGAAAAGATTGAAGAAAGAAACTGCTGAATCAACACAGCTTTTTATATGGAAGCGAGTTTCCAACTTGACATCTCAAAGGGTTCACACGTAGGCTCAATCCAATGTTTGTATGCAAATATTGCCGCCACAATCCTTATCGCACAATATAATAAGGAATTGTGCCAAGGACATGTCAGGGAAACGAGTTTGTTCCCTTACCAATATTTATTTAGCGTCTACATACAAAAATCTAATAGGTACCTACCTATAGGTTCCTATCCTTACTAAATATTATATACGCGAAAATAAGTATTACATGAATGAAATTTTTGTTAATCTTTCATCCAAAAAATACTGTGTGGATCGGGCTTAAACAGTTCTAAGTTCAATAGTAATAGTTAAATAGTTTATTGAAATAGTAATTCTAGCCCTGGAATAAATCATAGGCTACTTTTCATCTCATGAATCAGCTCCTGTGAGATATAATGAGCCTTGAAACGTTTCCATAGAAAAAAAGCGAGCGAAGTTGCGGGTAGATAGTAGTTTTTTAAGAAATGTTATTTATTAGCGAATAAAAATTGTTTTAAATCTAATAAGCGACCCGCCTCGGCTTCGCACCGTATTATTATTCGTAAAAACCTTCCACTTGAATCACTCTATCTATTAAATAAAACCGCTTCAAAATCCGTTGCGTAGTTTTAAAGACTTAATCATTCAAAGGGATATAGGGACATAGGGACAGAGAAAGCGGCTTTGTTTTATACTATGTAGTGAGTAGTGATGTGATATACCACTAGTATTTGCCCTATTATTTCAGAGTCCACATAAGTCGTACGAATTAGTACTACGTAGTACTACGTACTACGTATTTAAATAAAGTGTAGAAATGTAGGAATTCATTCGGAAGACTCGATATAATTTCATTTCGGATCCCGAGGCGTCCATTTTAGGCGATGGTTTGCGAATCCTGAATTATTTACTGGAAAAACTTGAAATAAGTACAGGTCATAAATAAAATAAAAAGCTTTTATTTAGAGAACACCTCATAGTGAACGATAATAAAAAAAGAAACTTAGTGCTGCAAGAATTGTCCAGAATTATGATTACCTACATAAATTTGTAACATATTTTACCTCTATTATTGCTTTGTTATATTTTTGAAAATTCCTAATCCTGAAAACAGTGTCTTAAAATATGCATTAAATTTGACATCCAAATTGAGTTTACAAAAGCTATTCAATTAATCTTGATCCTTAATTGTTATCTGATTTAGGTTCTCAAACTTTAGGGCGATAAAATACGCCATTTATACTCTAAAAGTGTACATCAGCTCAAAAAAGTATCAAAGCTAAAATAAACCTTACTGAACTGAATATAGAGACTATGCGATTGAAGTTGGTGGATAACTGTACATTGTTGTAGCACAAATCTATTCAAATAAACGATGTTGATCTTTACGTTTAGTTTCAAGCTTAAACGGGGTTACAGTGTCGGGGATCAGAGGAATCTGCTTCTAATTAATGATTTAGTCTACTCTAAGCTATAATAAATATTCTGTCTTTGTAACTCTAACTCGTGGGATTTAGATTTAGCTGGTATAATTAGTAGGCTTTTATTCAATCTGGAATATCGTTTAGCCTATCACGTTCCATAGAATTTTCAAATTTACTTCATATAGCTAGGAATTAGTCTCTATTCTTCCAAGGCATACGATTGAAATTTTGAATAAAGAAAAAAGAAAGACTATCTACCAACCATTCTTTATTCGAAATTTATTTTCAGCCTGAGCTAAACTCTCTGTTCACGGTTGTTGGGGCTGTAAGTCTACCATGAGTTTCTGCTTACTATACTCGCTAGCGACTGTGCTTAAAAAATGTATGAAAACTTGAACAGCGCCTCTTGCGGATGGTTGGGTACTAAAATACGCGTAAAAAGGCTATCTTCGTATTTACGTAACTACTATAGTAAAGTCAGGCGATTGTAATGTCAAAACTCATGGTAGAGGTACTGAGGTACTTCTAAAAGAATGATAAAGGAAGGACTATCCTACCAACCATTCTTTATCCGAAATTTATTTTCAGCCTGTGCCAAATCACGGTTGACGGTTGTCGGGCCGATGTACTAAATGTTTAATTAACCCATCTCATTTATAATACGAATAATAAAAACAACCTTTTTGGGACGTTCATTCATCCCACTGAATATTCGAGTTGTATTTAATCTCTGTGATTACAAATACGACAGAGGTCAACGTAGGGTTTTCTACCCTAATTTATACCGGTACTGCCTTGTTAGCAATATTTTCAGTGTAAGCCTTGGAATTGTCTGCTTTACTGTATTTTGCGGGTAGTAATTTTTATATATTATCTTCACAATTTATCAACAAAGAAAATTACAATTGCACTCCGACCTGGCGCTTTTTTATTTAAATTTATGAAATATTTAGTACTTTCTGCCCGCGGTTTCGCATGCGTTATTTCAATGGAAAAGTTTCAAGGCTATTCCTATCCCATAAGAACGATGAAAAGTCTAAAGGTACCTACCTTTATTCCAGGCCTAGAACTACGTTAATTCAAAATTTCAGCCTGATCCGTTCAATAGTTTTGACGTGAAGAGATAACAAAAGTCCATCCAAACATTCGCATCACGTTTAAAATATTAGTGTTAATTAGGTTATTATATACATTTGGAAGAAGTCAAATTGTTTTAGTTATTTTTGATATACACTCGAGAGCAATGAATCCGGGTCACTCAAAGAATCCAAAAAATCTCGGAATGTAAGAATGCTAGGTTAATGCAATAAATTGTATTTAATAGACAATTTAATACTCCTTAAATGAAATTATTAAAACTTCTTAGTTATTGTAAAGTTATATCATAAAAAAATCAAATTTGAAAAGGGAACACTGTCGAAGATGGAACTACGAAATTACAGGATTTGTTTTTGCTTTTGTTTGTAATCTGTCATTTATGTTGGTACATAAACCAGGTTGATAGTGCTCAATATTCATTATTCAAGCTGAAATCATGTCGCTTACACTTGAAGAATGCACCAGAATACTTACATTGGTGGAAACCGGCCGGAGTCAGCGCGATACAGCCAGGACTGTCGGTGTGTCGCTGTCAACAGTACAAAGAGTTCTCCGACGTTACGAAGAAACTGGTTCTAACCTACGCAGACCAGGAACGGGCAGAACTAGGTGTACCACAGCACGAGAAGACCGATACTTGGTGAACACCATGCTTCGAAATCGCTTTCTCACAGGAACTGAACTCACAAATCAGTTTCGACGCCTCGGAGGAAGTAACCCAAGTGCATGGACAGTAAGACGTCGGCTTGCTGAATCTAACTTAAAACCCCTTAGACCTGCAAACGGCCCTAAACTGGAGCGTGGCCATCGTATTTCAAGACTAAGATATGCCCAGAACCACGTAAATTGGAGTATTGAAGATTGGTCGAAAGTTATGTTCTCCGACGAATCAAAATTTATGCTCTACAAGCACGATGGAAGACACAGAGTGTATAGAAGACCAGGGGAAAGATTCAAGCAAGCATGCATCGAAGAAAAAGTAGCCTACGTTGGTGGGTCTGTACTTGTGTGGGCCGGAATTTCCTCTGAAAGTCGCACAGAGCTGGTGATCATAGAAAATGGCTCTTTAACTAGCGTAAGATATGTGGAAGAAATCCTCAACGAACATGTTGGTCCATTTATGGTCAATTTGGGTGAGGATGCTATATTTATGCATGACAATGCCCGACCTCATACAGGTAGGATTGTGAATGACCTTCAAGAGATGAACATTACTTGTATGGAGTGGCCAGCGCGCAGCCCGGATATCAACCCGATCGAGCATGCTTGGGACGAGCTAGGGAGATGCGTAAAACAACGAAACCCTCCCCCAATCACGCTTCCTGAGCTCAAAATTGCTCTCACAGAGGAATGGGAGAATATTCCCCAAAATCGTATAAGGAACTTGGTGTACAGCATGCCAAACCGCGTAAACGCAGTAATGGAAGCACGAGGAGGTAATACGAAGTATTGAAATTCAAGAAAATCGTCATAAAGTTCAAAAATTTCATGTTTCCTATTTTTGTTTTAAGGAGAGATCAGCAGTTTTTTTTCTTTATGTAATTTTGTGTAAATAAAATGTATGGTGACTCATATTTTTTTAACTTTCATTTAAGGAGTATTAAATTGTCTATTAAATACAATTTATTGCATTAACCTAGCATTCTTACTTTCCGAGATTTTTTGGATTCTTTGAGTGACCCGGATTCATTGCTCTCGAGTGTAGATAAAAGTCATTATGTTAAGTTAAAAGTTTTTAAAAATGTGAGTACCTTTTGTAATCATAATTTTTTTAAATAACTCTATTTTCTTGTTCTTCATACGATTTTTTGTTACTATGCCTGTTCATGAAAATACAGTTATTAATTTTGTCTGTCCTCAAACATCTCTCATGAAGATATAAATGAAACAACAGACACCTGACACGTTATTCGCTAGAAGCAATTTCGTGTTATTTGTTACTTTATAGTTTCCTGTCAAGCAGCCATGTCTAATGTGATCTTATGAGATCCGGGCCTTATGTTGTTGATTTAGAAATTGTTCCCTGTTTCTGTCTTAGATGAGAGTGAAACATTGGATAGTCCTGCATCAGCATCATCATCAACCCTTTTTGTTTGGATGTGGAACTGATTTATGGGATAAAAATTAGTCTATATAATTAATCCAGGGCTAGAACTACAGCTATTAAAAATCTGAGCTATTTGCGGTCTGTTGCATACAACCTAGAGGTAGGTCAGTTGAGCTTCCTCTAGTTTATATGCAATATTCATATTAGTACGAAGCGTGCCAGTTGGAATAAAAAATCGGTCGTTTATTAAACTAAAATTATTAAAATAAATCTGGTGTGTCCCACTGCTGGACAAAGGCCTCCCCAGGTCCATCCACGCATCCCGGTCCAGCTGTGCGATTACGCTAAAACCGCCCATCCAAATTGACATTCTTGAGCCATTTCAATGGCCACCGCGCGCGTCCTTTCCATACAATTTCAAATAACGAAGGCCATTAAAAGGGCTTTCTTATGTCAATTTTGGATGGGTGGTTTTAGCGTAATCGCACAGCTGATCCAGCTGGACCCAAGCTTCAACATTGGTGTCCAGTTCGTCACGCCATTATTGCTTCCTCGGTCTGCCGCGGCGTCGCTGTTGTTGGGCCTCCACTGGGTGATTATCTTAAACATTTAAATTATTACATAACTAGCGATCCAAACAAAAAAAGAAATACAAACTCCAAATTTCAAGTCTCTAGGATCATCGGCTTAGGCAGTGCATTAATAAGTTTTTGTATTCTCCAGCAATATGAACAAAGAACCACAATATCGGACTATTATTTACATTTTATAGGTAAGTCCCCTCGAAATGGGCAAAACTTCTTTTGGCATGAAAATTTTAGTTCAAAAATCTTATCGTCGACTAAAACTGCTTTTTAGAGCTAAAAGCGCTGTGATACGTAAAACAAGAGAAAACAATACGGAAAATGCTCTTTGACGTCCAGATTTCTAGCATAGAGTCACAAGGACAGCTTGGTTAGGAATGCACCTTAGTCTTTTACTTATTTATTTTATTTTGCTTACATTTATTGTATATGCGTTTTATGTGTAGTATGTCTTAGTTCTTAATATTGGCGTACGTAGCAAAAGATTAGTATAAGTTAAGTTAAAGAAATAAACTGTTTTGTTAGTTTTGCGGGTCAGTGTATAATTAAAGTAATTTAAAAAATTGTTTGATAGTACCCCACCCACTTTCATACAACAGATCAGGGGCCGAATTCCCCTAAATTCAAAACAAAGGTCTCAATAGTGCCGTTCAATCAAGATGATTAAAATGACGTTTGTGCATTTGATATTCTACTATTTTTTGCGCTTGAAGAGATATTCTTATTTAGAATGTCAAATTGGTAGTTATAAAGGTAATCGTCACAGCTATGAATGAACTTCAAAAAGTTTGTGTTAGGAGAATGCCAAAAAGAGTGTAACACTGACATTTTGACACTATACTATTTAAATGGTGAAGCGATTTATTTAGTGGAATGCGGGCCCTGTACATGTGTATTCAAATATTCACGAATGAAGTTTAGTTTTCGGGAAGTCCTTTGAGCTTGGACATATTATGTAGGTACCAGGTACCTTTGTTACTTCCCAAGTTTAGACCTGGGGCTTTATGTCAAGCTTAAAATCGATTATCAGTTAAATTCAAATAGTTTACCGTGGTGCAATCGAAGTCCAGGCTAGATTTCAAAAGTCAAAAACGAATCGATCTCGATTATCAGTTGAGTGAGACAGGCCCCAGGTAAAAGCAATAATCTCCAAAGCGACACTAACTATTCTTGAACCCCTTTTTGAACAAACTTGTGAATGACCCAGCTACGTCCCGTCTCACTGCAAGCTTGGCTTAGTGCTACTATTGCTGAATAATCTGAAGCTAACTTATACGATAAGCAGAATTTAAAACGAAACGTTTTCCGCTTAGAAACTCTAGCGTTCAGTTAACTTCTCTTTGACAAAGAGAGCAAAGAAAAATGCCAAGTAGGCTAAAACCTTTCTGCGTGACCAGACGTATTGCGTTCTTGGGATATTATATTGTTTTTTTTTTTATTTCAATATTTGGGCTAAACAAAATATAAATTAAAAGTATTGTGAAATTTCTTATCCTATATGTTTGCTGAAATTTGAATTTGAATCTATCTATAATCTAGACTAAGTTCTTTCCCTGAACTAAAACATAGAATGAATCAGTTCCCGATAGAAATAGCCTTGAAGCGTTGAAGCCGCGGGCAGATATTAGTCTTTAATGTGGCAACCTTGGTAAATCAACAACCTATAGGTAACAAACTGCATTATAGATATTTTAAAAGTAATATTAAGTTAGTGGCGCTAGTGCATCGTTTTAAAGCCTTCAGCGTAATACAATGGCCTTTAACAATTAACTTTTACTCAATATAATATATGTACCATATAAAATTAATGAACAAAAAGATTCTTAGAAAACCTAAAGTGCGGGTAATGTGGGTATGCTGAGTCAAACCACCGACTGAGTAAGAGCATAGGTTTCGTTTTGGCTTATTCTAACTACTAGACTAACTATTTAACCAGTGAGTTATAAGTGAGTTATACGCCAGAGTGCTTAGCTTTGAGTGTAAAGTGACCCATCATTATTACACAGGAAAGTCCTTTGTTAAATGTTCCTCTGTGAGGGATTAGATAAATCCAGGTTGACCAGACTGCGCTAAACTCATGAAATTAGTAACTACCTACTGTCCGTGCAAACTGGATAGGTCTAATAGTTTTTTAATTAAATTGTCCCAAGTTCTCAATAATCCTGACAACTTCTAGTGATTCAGAACCTATTTGCATTTCTATAAATAATCTTTAATTCCCATGGGAGTTGGGGAGGCCTATTGTGTGGGACGCTACATGCGTCGACACACTTACGCCTTCTCATCTTCCAAGGACATCCGCAAAGTCTGGTGCGGTGGCAGATTTGGATGAGGATCTCAATAGATGCAAATATCCAGATTTCCACAGAACCTACGCATTGGAAGTCTGTTATTTTTGGAAAAGATGAGTGAACATCGTTGTGAGTTTCATTAGTTTTAGTCTACGAATCTATTGTTACTTAAACATAAACTTTTTATATCCCAAATCCTTACTGATATTATAAACGCGAAAGTTTGTATGGATTTCTTAAGTAAAATTATGTGTGCATTCACTCATTCATACTTCGTAAGGCAATAATGAATACCTACGTCTGCCATGGGTGGTGATTATGTCAAAAACTCTCTTGTATTAGGGGGTTATTCGACGTATCATGAGAAGTGTGATATAAAGCTTGTATTAGCGGATCAGCTGGTTTAATTAATAAACTAGCTAATCCGCTCGCGATTTCAGTTGCGTAGACTTTATTGATTCTCCCTCAAACCCTTTTAAACTAAGTTTAAAACGAATTTCCAACCAGTATCCAGTACTCAGAACCCCTGAACAAATATTAGCAGATTTTAAAACATTTATCCCAAGGCGGGAAGTAAACCCGCAACGTCTCCTTCGCCCGCAATTCCACATCGGTCGTCTAAAAATATACATAATACCAAGAAGAATATAATTAAAACAAAGTAAATTATGAAATATATTTATGAAGTTCAGTCATCTTATCTGACGCCCACCTGCTTCATAATGGCTTTTATTGCCGGCCATTTCATTATCATTTAAAAGAGGTGCATTCCTAACTGAACCGAAAATATTATTTGATGAATAGAAACAAATTAAAAGTAGTATTTATTATTCAAACAATTATGCTAATACAAAACAGTCGCAATCAGTCTAGAGCACAACTTATCCATGTAAATACCAGTAGGAAGCGTCCCAAGACACTGGCTGCATACCACGCTGTATGGCAATGCTGATGCGCTGAGCCAAATACTCACCAGCTCTCGGGTCACGCGTCGCATCGAGCAGACGCTCAGATAATTTTAAAAAACCCGGAGAGCCAATATAATATTAAATATAATATATTTAAATGAAACACACAGATCAAAAAACGGCTGCAAAGTTAAAATAATAGATCGCTTGGGAACAAACCTAAATTACTTAGATCTCTTCATATATCATTTTGTGCACGATACCACAATCATTGTCATTATCTCGCCCGGCGAATTTTAATGATTCGTTTCTTTTCCGTGGAAATGCAACGCATTTATGGTATTCTAGCTGGCCGAGTTTTAGCCGAAAACAGGTGTCAAAATCATAAATGAATTATTTCAATTTTAAAGTAAATTTGACGGCAAGGGTCTCGGATAGCCGAGATTTGTTTGACTCTACAAACCAAGATCCACTTTGGGTGGCGTTACGAAAATAAGTATTTTTGCTGTATACACCAAATTTTGTATTTGTATTGGTTTATATTGCTCACAAAACAGAAAACAATCCAATATTAAACATATGCAAAGACATAATAAAAAGTATACTGTTTCCCTAAAATATGTGCACACAACGTGTTCAACGAGCAGTTTTATGTGCACAAATTACGACCTTTTTTAGACGTTATAAAATATGTAATACCTCTAAGAAAATGAAGTACTTTTATAGTAATTCAGTGTTTATTCTAAATAGAAAGTGTTAAATATGTAATTAATGTTATGTAAAAATGTTCTCTGTTTGGTAGAAATATCAGTTAGGTACTAAATTCAAGTTTTAGTCTAAGCATTTATTGATAACCTAGGCAAGGAGACCGTTTATATTTACAAAACATACTGTTCTTTTAATGATATTACCTATCTAAGCACCCTGGGAGGTTCATCAATAATTGACTAAGAGCAATTATTGTCTTAACAACTTTGTACTTAAACGTATAATGAGCAAGCCATTTGGCTTCTCTCTTGGGGTATTCACACTGAAGTCACTTTTGTAGATTTACTATTTATACAAAGTTGGTAGGTAGTTCACGCATGGAAATTTTACGTTACCTTAAAATTTGTTCACATCATCTTTTTGAAATAAAGTAATAAAGTAAACAACTACTTGTTTACGTTTCGAATTGGAGCAAAACTCTCAAGTTTTTCGTTCTGTAGATTCTCATCTAATTAGTAGTTATCTTTGTAACAGAGAACAGTGTTCATTAATTTTGTATACTACTACTTGATACTACTTGATTTTTTTTGTAACTCGGATTGGCATTTGCAAGCACCGAAAACCAGCCGCCTGTGTAAATGTAGCCTCTCGCTCGTTGCTAATGGCACTATAACAGTATGATGAGTTAATGGAACATGAAACTCAAGGCTGTAAAATGAAATATAATACGTATTTTAGTTTGTATCATAGAAGTTTTGGGGAAAGCTTTTAAAGTTTTTCATAGGTTTTGAATTTCTAAAACATAAATGTAATGTTTAAAAAATACAAAAAGCAAACAAAATTTTCAAGCTTTAGCTATCTAGGTAAATTACTGTTTCAAAACTTCCATACAAACTTTCTACTCTCACAAGTGGACAATACATTAAAGTGAAGAAATAATCATAAAACGCTTTATTTCTTTATTGATATTTATTTATACAATATCGATTTGTGCGCGCCATTTTGTCTACCATTGAACGTGACATAAACATAAGTCTGATCATTCATTTTTGAACTTTCCATTCTACTTGTTTAGGCCCTGTATGTGAAGTATGTAGTATATACCTATAGTTTTAAATTTGACTTGTCTAAGTGCTTATTTAGTAACTCTAAAGAAATAAAGATATTGATTTATTTATAATGATTTTTTTTACCCGTTGCATTTTTTCTTGGACTGTACTACTTTCACGGGAAATTAGATTCCTTGAAAAAAGCCTACGTCGAATTTAGAGTAGAGTTCCTCCGTTGACTAAAATAGAGTTCTATGAAACAAAGACCTACGAACATAAAATTATTCCACCGGTTTTAAACTACGAAAATTAGTTCCTCTCTATAAAATCCTCTATAATGTCAAATAAAGAAATGTATAATCGTCAAAAATATAGAAAGGGTCAATATATTTTTTCGTCATCGGAAACAAATGAACAAACAGTACGTAAGGACTCTGAAGGAAACAGTCAACTTATTAAGCAACTAGGAACACGCTTACAACCTCGTAAAATAACTAGAGCCGGCTATCTCGGAACTAAAGAGGCAATATTCTACTAGTGCAAGTCCCCAAGTAAAAATATATTTCTCTGTCCCCTATCTTGTAATTGAATAGGTTAAAACTTGGATTACATGTGTCCTTCTAAACATACTGGTTTAGAATGCATCGAACAAAACACTACTTTTGTTATACGCACCGGCTAAAAAACGACCTTCCTGCGTCTGCTTTCCTAGTAGAGTATAATAAATAAATCAATTGAGCAAATAATGCTGGACAATCCACACACCATCACCTCAGAGCCTGTGTTATGAGTATCAGATGGCTGATATACTTAACAAAATACATTCACCCCTTCCCCCGAATAAATTTATCTATATTATCGATTCTATTCTTATTTTTTTTCAGTTTTCTAATACTTTATTATTTGGAAGGAATAGTTAAGTTTAAATTGCAAAAAAGCTGTTTTATTTCTTTTTAACAAAAGTCTATAATCTTCATATTAATAAAGATAGCAACATCTTTCGGGTCAGTAAACTATAAAGCTCTTTCAGATTCGCCAAACTAATGAGCAGTGTGTCCAAATAACCCTGAGTCCGTTTGGACCCCACAATCCTAAGCAGAGCTATTAAGATAACAGCGGTTTCCACGCGATACGCACTATAATGTTCTTCTAAGTGATTGTAGATGGCACGGCGGTTCGGTGCTAAACTTGCAATGGGTTCGGTTGTCAGAAGCCATTACTACATGGTAATGGTAGTGTAATGTGTCAGGAATCATAAAAAGGCAGTTGAAAACGTAACAATAAAGGCAGCAGAATCACAGTAATACTAATAAATGCTATAAGTTGTGTGTTGTAGTATGTTTGTTACCTCTTTCACGCCAAAACTAAGGATCGAGATAAAATTTAAACAGACATAGTTCTAGACCTGGATTAAAAAATAGGCTACTAGATATAGACTTGTCATTTATTTACTACTATACATACACACAATCAGTTCAATATTCAACTCTAAACAATTTCTAAACAATTTATATTCTACTCCTCATCAGGCACAACCTTGCGGCTTACTTATAGTTAGCCGGAGAGTGTGAGGTGACACGACACCCGCACCCCGAACGCAAGAGTTTTATGACGTCACAGTCCTCTTAAAATTTTAGACCTAACACTTGAAGGTCTAACAGCCTGTCCAGATAGGGCGCTTTCTCCAGATACTAGAGCGCTATACATTCCGTCCAGATGCTGCTGCGCGATTACTTGCTCGCGCGTAAAACGCGAGCAACGCGCTTGACTCTCGACTCGCGCGTGTTGCGCGCGAGTCGAGATACTCGGGCGCCATTGCTGCGTCCAGTGGTGCGCGCTGCCTATTCCACGCGCAGCTGGACCGCCTGCCTGAGGGGGAGCTCGTGCGCCTGTACGGCATCACGGAGCTCCTCAACATGCCGGGCGTGTGCGTGGAATACTGGCGCGGCGCGGCGAACCGCGTGGCGCAGTGCCATCGGTGCCAGGCATTCGGGCACGCGTCTGCCCATTGCCACCGCCCGATGCGCTGCGTCCGCTGCGGCGCCCAGCACGCCGCCGCCGACTGCCCACGTCCTGTCACGGACAAGCCGACGTGCGCCAACTGCGGCCGTGAGCACACGGCGAACAGTCGTGTTTGCCCTGTGCTCCGGCGCGAGGCGCGCAAGCGGGGAATCGCCTTTCCCCCCCCCGCCCCCAACCAACCTGCAGCTCCAACAGAGCGGGCAGGCTCGCCCGCCCCTCTAGCCGGAGGGCGCTCAGCGGCACCCAGCCGCCGCCCACCTGCACCGACCCCGCTACCAACTGCCCCCGATATAGTGGCCAATGAGGCCACCAATCGGGACAACCCCGTCCCGTCCCGACGAAGGAGGAGGCCACGAGGAGGTAGGAAGAGAAGGAAGCCCGTGGCCTCCTCAACTCCGCACCAGCCCGCAGGCACCGTCATAAGTGCCGCGGCCCCCGCCCCCTGCTGGGAGGCTCCGCCCACCACCGAGCGACGCCTAGCACCGGCCCCGGCATATACCTTGCCGGGCCCCGCGCCGCCGCCGACACAGGCAAGTACCACTTGCCAAGCACAAACAGCCTCAGCTCAGACAGCGCCGCAACCACAGCGCGAGCGCAGGGCCCCCCGAGCCCGCCCTCGCCCCGCCAGAGCCACCCACGACCCTTCTCCAGACGCCGGTGCGCCCGCCACACCCGCGGCCGGGAATCCCACGGACATCCTACTGGGGGTCCTGTTGGAGTTCCTGGCCGCCATCGCAGCCGGAGGCGACCTCAGGAGCGCAGCGGAGCGTGGACTGACCGTACTCGGGATCACCCGATCCGGTCAGGTCCCCCGTAATGCGCCTCCCACACCGGTCCCCCGGAGGAGCACAGTGCCAGCCTCAGCCATGCCGCCTACAAATACCACAAGAAACGTCCCTTCCGCGGAGCCCCAACCCGGCAGTACCTCCCAGAGTCCTTGGGTTCTTTAAAAAAAAAAAAAAAAAATTTTAAAGAATTCAATCAATAAAAAAAAAAAAAGAGACACAACACAATGCAGCCTAAAAAAAAAAAAAAAATGAAGTGAAAGCGAAAAAAGAGCATTTCGCATAACCCAAGGACCGAGGGGTCGTCACCCCTTGAGATGACGCCGGGGTAATGAGGCCCAGCCTCGAGGCCCCCCTCCGTGCCCCCACAAAGGGCCGGAATGAACGCGATAGTAGGTGCGCGCGATTACAACGCGAGTGGACGTATTTGGAACAAAAATGGAGACTGATAATTTTGACATATTTTGTAAATTTTATAATAAAGAACAATCACAATCACTAAGCATTCCATATCAAGAAGAAAGTTTACCAATCATAAAACAAAGTAGTATATACGCAAACATTATCTATTTGATAAACACGTGTTTGAAATTGGTTTCTTGATGAATTAGCTGGCAACATCATCTTGGCATTCGAATGAGGTATGGCTGAAAGCAAAACAGATAGACGCGCTACCTATCCCATCTGTAGTTACATGTAATACCACAGAATATACAATAACAGTACTACGTCTAATACTATGAAAAGAGGTAAAATATGTTAGTTTGTAAAAGTTAGCCTCCTGATGATACACTTATATTTAACTTGTTTTTTTTTTGGTCCCGGCTGGATATTGCATAAAAATCACCTCCTTCAGGTCTACTTGTTTTAAAGTTAATGTCATAAGAATCGACTAAGAAAACCTAACAGACCAAAAAATTTGCTCTCGTCTGTGTTTTAGTTCAGAACTTCTTCTACAATTACCAATCTCCTTGCTAAAAATGTAAAAGGACGTTTCTTGTGTAAAATACGATGATTAAAGGATGGTATTTTAATTAGATCGGATGAATGCATTCCGCCTTCAGGCATTGTGAACCTTTCATTTGGGATAAAATTTTCAACAGTTGATTATTATGAGAAAAAAGAAAAACAACCAGAAAAAAACATTAAAAGAATATAAACAATTTAAAACTTAATATTTACAATAGTCTAGTCTAGACTCAATTAGCTCAACTGATCCATATCAATATCTGGTCACACACCATCATCTAGCCGTAATATATTCACACATACTCGCGAACAAATTTATTGATTTTATTCTTCTTTTATTTTTATTTTCTAATACTTTGTTAAAATTTCTTACGGAAGAAATAGTTAAGTTTGAATTGCCCGAAAAATATCAGAAAACGCAACGTCTTTTTTAACTTCGCTAGTTAGAGAGTTTGCGCGTTTAATGAACGTGAATTTAGCAGACAGCAGTTTTATTATTTTTAACAAAAGTCAATGATTTTCATATCTAAGATAGGACAATGTCTTTCAAGTCAGTTAACTATAAAGCTCTTTCAGATTCGCCAAACCAATAAGCAGTGTGTCCGAACAATCCTCAGTCCGTTTGGACCCCACAATCCTAAGCAGAGCTATTAAGATAACAGCGGTTTCCACGCGATACGCACTATAATGTTCTTCTAAGTGATTGTAGGTAGATGGCACGGCGGTTCGGTGCTAAACTTGCAATGGGTTCGGTTGTCAGAAGCCATTACTACATGGTAATGGTAGTGTAATGTGTCAGGAATCATAAAACGGCAGTTGAAAACGTAACAATAAAGGCAGCAGAATCACAGTAATACTAATAAATGTTATAAGTTGTGTGTTGTAGTATGTTTGTTACCTCTTTCACGCCAAAACTAAGGATCGAGATAAAATTTAAACAGACATAGTTCTAGACCTGGATTAAAAAATAGGCTACTAGATATAGACTTGTCATTTATTTACTACTATACATATACACAATCAGTTCAATATTCAACTCTAAACAATTTCTAAACAATTTATATTCTACTCCTCATCAGGCACAACCTTGCGGCTTACTTATAGTTAGCCGGAGAGTGTGAGGTGACACGACACCCGCACCCCGAACGCAAGAGTTTTATGACGTCACAGTCCTCTTAAAATTTTAGACCTAACACTTGAAGGTCTAACAGCCTGTCCAGATAGGGCGCTTTACGCGCGAGTGCCCTCGCGCGTAACCACTCGCGCGTTCTCCAGATACTAGAGCGCTATACATTCCGTCCAGATGCTGCTGCGCGATTACTTGCACGCGCGTAAAACGCGAGCAACGCGCTTGACTCTCGACTCGCGCGTGTTGCGCGCGAGTCGAGATACTCGGGCGCCATTGCTGCGTCCAGTGGTGCGCGCGATTACAACGCGAGTGGACGTATTTGGAACAAAAATGGAGACTGATAATTTTGACATATTTTGTCAATTTTGGTATGCAAGCCACAACACGACTGCTTTGTCTCGCTCCATGTTTATAACTGTCCCTGAGTCCCTCCCATACAAATCGCGCGTAGGAGCGCGCGTAAAACGCCACATCTGGACGCAATATAAATTGAAACGCGCGAGGGCACTCGCGCGTAAAGCGCCCTATCTGGACAGGCTGTAAGGCTACAAAAAATGGAAGCTACGGTACCGGACCCGTGAAAATCGCAAGACATCTACGCGTGAGCACACGTAGCTCGTAGACCCACTACGAAGATTGTAGAGCCTCTACGAAGATTGTAGAGCCTCTACGAAAACCGTAGATGCTCTACGTGGTGCTTCTACGCAGTGTATAACACAACATCAACGCAAGTGTAACATTATGGGAGTGCTTACTAAAAATAAATGATTACTAAAAGTAAAAAACTAATACATGAGCTTGAGGCTATGCATATAAACGTAGAATAAAAAGTTAGTAGTTACAGAGGCCGTTTTAAATTGGTCTTGAGAATAATCTACATTACTTCATAAATCATATTATTACGTCTAACAAAGGAATCCCACTGGATGGATGGATGGATGTTTGTTACTCTTTCACGCAAAAACTACTGAACGGAATATGAATGAAATTTGACTCAGAGATATATTATAGTCTGGAATAAAACATAGACTATTTTTATCCCAGAATCCCAAGGGAACGGGAATTACCGCGGGTGAAACCGCGAAGCGCTGCTAGTTTCAAATAATTTTAATACATCTGTAGTAGTTTTATTTTATCTATTTGCAGTAGTAAGTAGTTTTATTTAAGTTGCTCTTGGTGGCCACAAAACTCTGTTTTTGTATCTGTTCCTATAACAAACTAGAAATACAAATCGTTTATAATATAAGCCAACTAACACAATGAATAAATTGAATTGAAAAACGTAACTTTCGCCGTTCATAGGCTGCATTATGCTATCATGTAAGTAGGTTTCAATTCAATTCAAATCATTTATTATGAGTGATACACCCAATATTTAAATAATTAACCTATAATCGTAATAGAAAATTCACTCTTAGTAAAGGTAAGAAATAAGAAATAGTCAAGGTGTCATGGAAAATTATTTTATTCCTGTATTGAGACCCTTTAAAACTTCCATATGGGGGAAAACTGGAATTTTAATATATCAATGTTCAGAATTCCCTTAAGACCATTCCTAAGGGTTTTTATTTTATTCCTAAAAGTTATTGTAGTTACAAATAATAATCAATGAGGACCCTTGAAGATCTTCCCTTGAAGGCTTTTTAAGAATAACGTTATAATAAAGAACAATCACAATCACTAAGCATTCCATATCAATAAGAAAGTTTACCAATCATAAAACAAAGTAGTATATACGCAAACATTATCTATTTGATAAACACGTGTTTGAAATTGGTTTCTTGATGAATTAGCTGGCAACATCATCTTGGCATTCGAATGAGGTATGGCTGAAAGCAAAACAGATAGACGCGCTACCTATCCCATCTGTAGTTACATGTAATACCACAGAATATACAATAACAGTACTACGTCTAATACTATGAAAAGAGGTAAAATATGTTAGTTTGTAAAAGTTAGCCTCCTGATGATGCACTTATCTTTAACTTGTTTTTTTTTTGTTCTCGGCTGGATATTGCATAAAAATCACCTCCTTGTCTGCTTGTTTTAAGTTAATGTCATAAGAATCGACTATGAAAACCTAACAGACCAAAAAATTTGTTCTCGTCTGTGTTATAGTTCAGAACTTCTTCTACAGTTACCAATCTCCTTGCTAAAAATGTAAAAGGACGTTTCTTGTGTAAAATACGATGATTAAAGGGTGGTATTTTAATTAAATCGGATCAATGCATTCCGCCTTCAGGCATGCAAACAAGCATTGTGAACCTTTCATTTAGGATCAAATTTTCAACAGTTGATTATTATGAGAAAAAAGAAAAACAACCAGAAAAGTTTGTTTGCAACCGTCTGCATTTAGCTCAATGGTTTCAATTGTAAATACTAGTTGTAATTTTTCTATTCCTTGCTTGTAATTTTCGTTGTTAATAAAGATTTAACCAGAAAAGTAGATTAAAAGAATATAAACAATTTAAAACTTAATATTTATTTTATAGTCTAGTCTAGACTTAATTAGCTCAACTGATCCATATCAATATCAGTCGGAAGCGTCCCCAAGACATTGGCTGCATTGCCCCGCTGTATGGCTCTGCTGATGAATTGGATAGTGACTATGTGTATGTATAAAGTTGAAGATAAATTTTGAGCACTGCTACGTTTTACCCAAGTACCATGTAAGCAAAACCGCGAGTAGATGCTAGTTTGTCTAGAATAAATCTTTGGGAAAATAGCTCAAATTCTTGGCTAGGAGTATTGCACCGATGAAATATTACTACGCTTTGGGCTTCGCTCAATTATTAATGGTATGCAGCGGATGCTACGGAATTTATTAAAGATATGGCTTATTGATATTCACAATGGTTTCAACTATTTTATTTTATAGAGATACCAGAATTTTCGTCGTATTTTGTCTAGTTTAAAACTAGCCTAAGTATACGTCTAGGTCCAAAACTTAGTAAAAATTCAGCACGATCTATTCAGTTTTATTTTTTGATACGATAAATTTATTTCTTAGATTCTTACAATTATTTTGTTAAAAAAAATATCTTGCTGTTTTACAAAATGAAAGATAAAAAGATATAGTTATGAATCAAATAGAGCACCACCTATTTCTAAAATCGTATTTTTTTCTACCTCCTCTGTATCTTACCACCCCGCCCGCGTGTTGAATTACCAGACTATGAGCTTGTCCAGAAAGGGCGAATTCGCCGCGAACCGTTTCTCACGAAATCACTCACGCGTTAGTGAGATACTAGGCACCAATACATCGCGTCCACAAGCATCGCGCGAATTCAAAATACGAGCATAAATCGCGTGCGCTACGCCAGACTCTCGACTCGCGCGCGTATTGCGCCCGAGTCGAGATACTAGGGACGCCTTGTTTCCGTCCAGTTAACGCGCACGCGTATCGATTTGCGATGCTCTCGCGCGTTGGTACGCACCTTGTGGACGAAACGAGAATCGCAGCGAATTCGTCCTTTCTGGACAAGCTCTATGCTGAACCCAATTAAATACCTTCTTTTTAATCTGTTGCGATTTATTTAAATAATAACGTATTGGAAATAAAAACGTAAGATACGCGATATATACCCGATTAATAATCAATATTGTATGTGTGTATTATAATGATTAATGATCAATATTAATAACCAATCTTGTAATACTTACTTATTCTAGAACAAATATGCAAGATTCACCAAGACGCGTTTAACTAAAAGCTCCTAATGAGTGTAGGTGATGTAGCAGCAACTCCGAAGTGTTCCATTGAAACTGTTTCCAAGTTTAGGTATTGTTTGCTATAGTGCCGTAAATCATGGAGTAATTGCTATTTGATAGAACACACTGTACCTAGTATCTACAAGGTGGAAGAGAATACTTAACTTATAACGCTTTTAATAGAAAACATAACGATACAATACAATAAACAATTAACTGTAGACAAATAAACAATAATTCCAATAAATGAATGAATGAAACGTTTATTCTGATAGTTTAGTAGGTACACATAAAAATAAGAGCTTATACAATATAGACAAACTACACACACCGCAAAAAACTTAATACTTACATGCAAATATAAATGTAATAAAATTATTTAAATATATATCAATTCTAAGTTATATAAAATAGATGCGTGTATTTTTATGGTTGATCGATGTAGAGTGTACTGCGCTATCAGAACAGGTCCATGCTCAGCTAAAATGTTGTGAGTAGGTGAATAGCCCACAACGCTGATTTTCAGCATGCACCAAAGTAGAGCTGACGTACGATCTGCTGATTTGGGTTCGAAAATGTATACAATGTAAAATATAAAATTCTTTAACTAAAAATATGTAAATACTAAAACTAATTAACCTCCACCCATAGACCTTCAGACTTTGATTACAAAGGACCCACTCTACCAGCAACAAGGCCTCCGCGCGCACGTCTTAAGTTTGTAGTTTAGGATCCATGCGCCACTAAGCGTGCATCATTCTACATATTATACAATGATGCTTAATAGACGAATTGCTCAGGAAAAGCTTTTAAGTTCAGAAGCGATATAGATGTAGCCAGATTTTATGTTTAGGCATAGAAAATACCAGAATATTTTGAGTGAAATCCTAACAGATGCTTCAGGAAGGATTGTATACCACTATTAATAAAACTATCTACTGAAATACGCAATCAAGTAGGTATTAGTTGGTTCTATATTTCATATATAATTGTTACTTTATTGCGATTTACACAAATTTATTTTACATGCATCACTCAGGTGATTGATTTTCCTTGATTCTCTTTTAGTATAAAAAGCTTTAATCCATTTGTATTGTATTGTATTATAATCCAAAGTACTTAACTTTATTTTAACCTTCACGAGCATAACAAGTACCTTATGCCGAGAGGCGGGAGACGAAGAAATTACTCCAAAAATCAGAAATGAAATTGTATCAATATTTATATCATTACAATAATTGTAATAATATAAAATATTTTTTATTACCTTAAACCCTTGCATTAAAAATGAGCCTTTTAAATTCAAAATAATGTTCACTGTTTCCTGGAAAAAAATACAGATATGATTAAGAAAATATTTTCCATTAAATAGCGAATATCTGATTACGACTTATTTTTGTTTTCATTATTCATGTTCGAGCATTAAATTCTACATATTATTTAAAAACACAACTTTTCGTAGTTTTTATCAGGAACTAAATCTGGCACACCCTCTACAACCAAGAATATTGGCGCATGTATTACAATTATAAATGTAGTGGAAGGAATGTTTTGCCGGCAATAAATCGTGCCTGACAACATATCATCATCATAGGAAATAGGTACTTATACATACAGCTAACGACGTTGAGTGTCGGTGAGTTTCACCAGTTGGATTTCTGGATTACTCGATAGAAACTAGGAATTTTTACATTTGCTTTTATAGAGATTGACACTGTAGGACGCCCTCATGGTGGGATGACGATCTGCAAAAGACTGCTGGCAGATGCTGGATGTGGTAAGCTGAATACAAATAGCAGTGGACTAATATAGGCTGATGATGATGATGATATATAGGGGGGCCGGTTGGGCCGTGTCCATCCGAGATTGGTCTAGTGCACACCCCAATGGTTGAAAAATAATATTTTTTCAAAATGTTAGCCTCAGTAGCTGCAGAGTTTGTAAACATTTTCCGAAAATGTATAATCGAATTAGGTAATCATGTGAAACAAACATGACCTTAGCACTGGCTGATCTCTAGGTAACATAATTCAAAATATCTTTACACCCACTCGTATTTGGTGGACCTAGATTTCTTTAGGAGGCCCTAGGGTCCACTGAAAAATAAACCTAGTTACGCCATTGAATTTATTACCAACCGTCATCCGATGTGGACTGAATAAGGTTGGAAGTGGCGCCAAACCTTTGTTTTTCAATATTTTGGAACATTCTACGCGGAGTGTATTTTGACTTATTTTGTGCATTTGGGACTTTCATTTGGGTTATTGTACCTACATAAACAAAGAGTTTTTGGTAAGGGCTGGATAATTTATTAATTTTACAGTCCTTGCCATCTGGCGCTAAAATGGTGGCCTAGTTAACAATATTTTTTTAATTAGATTTGATGACCACATCGAACGAAAATTTACAAAATAACCGTTACTATTTTTTAGGTATAAAAATAGTATAGCGGCTATAAATAGCCCTATGTTTCGATTTCTTTTAGCCCTTTCACGTTATAGCTGACATTGATAAAGTAACCAAATAGAAATAGCCGTAATGGTACTACACACAGCTCGCCATAGGGCAAAGTGAACTGAAAACAACATCTCAACTTTAGTAGTTGAGCTCTTGACTATTTTATTCCTTTTAATATTTAAGGAATTTGCTCCTATAAATCGTAATTAAATATGGTCATAATTTTTTTGTTAACATGTACGGAATGTTTAATTTTATATTAATGGTACGAAAAAATAATTTATAAAAAATAAAAAGAATTAGTATGGTTAAGTGGCAGTGGGTCGGTCATATCTCTCGAAGTACCGATAACCGCTGCGGAAAACGTAATCTTGAGTGGAGACTCGGTAAACGTATTGTAGGATGTCCTCCGGCCAGGTGGGATGACGATCAGCGTAAGATTGCAGGCAGATGCTGAAAGCGGCAAGCTAAAGACAGGCCTCTATGGCGCTCATTGGGAGAGGCCAATGTCCAGGACTAATATAGGTTCATGATGAGGTACATAACATATTTTTTTTATTAATGTTCCACGAAAAATATAACCCTTACATGGCTTGGATACAGCAAAACTTTGCAGGGCACACATATGAGTTCAATTGATGTTATTTTCGGAGCTCGTCAACCTGGTATTATCTAACCTTGCTAGTCTTGCAATCCTGAAGCGTTTGTTAATTTGGAAGTACTTTGGTTCGCTTCATTTTGGTGCGCTACGAGGAATAAGCTCTCAATTTGATATCCAGGCGCTTATGAATTTTAATATACAGTTTTACCGCTGTAGGTACATGCTTGACGGTAGCTAAATACTATAATGATGGTTTGTTATGTTATTTGTTATATGATGAAATGTGAAGTAAAGGTTAATTAGTGGGTTTACCTTGCTACACATAGATATTGCATCAAATTATGATACTAGCTATAGGAAATTAATGGGATATGAAAAGCAAGAGAATGAATGTATGTAAAATCCGCTTGGCATTTTTATTTTGTGTCCTTTGTTCAATTAAGTAGTACCTATCTGAAATAAAAAAGTATTTTTTTGACTTTTGTAGTAAAGGTAAGGTTGCGCTTCTGTATAGCATAGTTACACGGGTTTGGACTGGAGGACAAAATTAAGAAACGACCGATATGGAGACGTATTGCGGTGATCCATCCACATAGTTTCGGTCTTGGGTGGGTAGAAGGAAAGTTCCTTGCGAGATAGGTAAAGGCTTCGTTTTATTTCTACTTATATTTTGTAAATAGAACAAAGCAGGTTGATAATTGCAGACAATAATTTAATTTCAAACTGAAATCTCCGACTTCCCCCATTGCACCCGAGGTCTATTTTCTTGCAAAAAGTTTCAATTAGGCACATACGTTCAAACTTGTTTTTTGATACCTTATTTACTTAAATTGCTATGCCATTACGTGTATTTGAGCTAGTAAAGAGTCCCAGCTAACACAGATATGCACACGCAAAAATATATCATGGGTAAAGCTAGCTTCTTCAGATTATGGTCTCAGTGGCGAAGTGAAGCACCGTCTGCGACAATGGTTGTGGGTTATAGTCCAGCCATTGGACAAGTTATGGTACGTTATGTAATTGTACATATTTGTTTCACATCTGGGTGTATTTTATACTGCCACAGGTACCACTAAGGCTCTGCTTTAGGGTCAGAATAAGATAAAGTTACAAAGTAGAAAAAAATCGAATAGAAAAAGTAACAAAAATGGTATAACTTTGTATATTTTTATGTATGTTAGGTAAAAAATATTCGCGTCCAGTCAACAATATCATAATTTCGATGAATGCATTGTTCGTCAATCCATCCTCAAATGAATTAATTACTCGTAAATCGATATGACACAACACTATGTGTGTAATAAGTAGATACATTGTATTGGTTTTAGGATGATCACATCACATCAACAGTTATTGTGTGGCGACGACAATTATCAAAATATATGTATTATATGTTTTACCTCAGAAACTTTTTTCAATGTTTAAGTTTTAGCTTTCTAATAGGTTGTTCTGTCTTCTCATCCTGGAAAAAGACGTGCAAAGCTGCAGGAAAGCTAGTAAATTATAACCAAGTATGCTGTTTGGCAGATAAATCAGACATGACAGTATAAGGACTCTTAAAAAGGCTTTTATAACTTTAAACTTCCCCATTTGAGTTCTTGGAAACATCCCAAAGACGTAGTAAATTTAAACTTAATTGGTGTTGAAGGAAATGCTTTGGTTTGGACCGGAAAGGCTTGACTTGCATCTACTCCTTAACCAATTTCATAGATGGAGTATGTTCTGTTAAGTTGTACTCATGTAGGTACCTATTTTATGTCTATGTTTGTGGATTACTCCGTCAATTGATAACCGAATGTGAAGATTATTTTTCTACTGTTTAGTTGGATATCGAGATGGTAACAAATTTTGTGTATTTCAGATCCAATACAACAAAAAAGACTAAGATTGAGGTGCTTGCATGGTAAGCACCTTTTGTGACGTACTGATTTCACGTGGAAATTATATTTTTTTCCTTGGGATACCTTTCCTGGAAGATATAACAAAAAAGGACTTTTATTTTGTCTAGTTTAGGAAGTGATACGAAGTTGCCTTTGGTGGTCATTTTTATAATAAGGAGTTTATGACGCGAATAACTTAGAAAGAAAGAAAGAATAAAAAAATATCTGGCCATTTTACATATTAGGTACACATTCAATAGACAAGAAGAAGAAACACAAAAATAATAAAAATTATAAGAGTAAGGCTATTTACATAAGGGGCCAAAAAGGTTACGTTACAACTTAAATATGTACAGTTACATAGATAGAAAATAATTTATGCACACTTAAAACTAAAAAGTAATTTATAAAGTAATCTATAATTGGCGGTCTTATCACTCAAGAGCGATCTCTGCCAGACAACCTGATGAGCAATATTTACTTTTTAAACATTTTCATGAAAAAATTTACAATCACAATATTCAGGAGCTTTATTCAATTAAATTATAAAAGCGTAATGTCACAGAGTTTGTTTAAATACCCTCGAAATCGGAATTTCAGCATAAATTTTATATGCTTGCGGTTTTGTAAATACGATTTTGGTTAAGTGTCTCTGATATTTAACGAATTCATCATTGTTTTAAATTTTAATTTATCTACCAATTTTACTAAATTCGTGAAAGCTCTCATCAAAAAGGTCAGTACTCGAAAAAAAGAAGGAGGTTCCATTCGACTGTTTTTTTAAATGTATTGGTTTTTATTATTATTTATTTAATGGATAGCTGGTGCTTCTCATGTGGTCCTGATCCCGTCCCCCCAATTTTATCAATACAAATTTTTAGCTCTCTGTTGTTTGGTTTTCTATAGGTAAATACTCACCCACATATTCATTAGTCTGCTAACTTAGCACATTGCTATTATTTTCACTCTGTCCTCTCCTATTAACATAGAGTGTAATAAATATATCAAAACAATAATTATTTTTTGACTACGTTCCGTATTAATCATCTTTGTTTGAAACTAAAATCTCCATCTTTCAGTAGGAAGAACTAATAATTGACTTTTAGAAATCGCCTCATTGTTTTTCAAAATAGATTGTTTCCTTATATTTGGGTTCACATTAAAAGTTTTTTCTCTCTCTGCCCATTTCAGCCTAAACTTTGTTTCTGCGATAAATATAGCCACCTAGATAGGTTAGAACCAGTGCCGCATATAAATAAACTCTCACTTCCCTATCCCGAAGGTATCGTTAACCCATGGCGTAATCGCGTTAGAGGTCGTAAAACGCTTTACCGGTTACCGCAAACAAATTAACCGATTTTACTGCTAATAGATGGCGTTGAACTTATTGTATATTGATTTTGGATTTGACGCAGTTCCATTGCCGTGATGCTTGTCAATTGATTGGAGAGATCCTTCCCATTTGGCAAAATTTCTATCTTGTGACCATTTTACTAAAGTTCATTTCGTTGTATTTGGAAACATTTTCAATAGTGTCTTTAGTGTTTTTAGTCACGTTGAAATATTTCTAAAAGATCCTGGTACGGTCATATAGGAAGAAACCGATTGGAGGCTTTTGGGCTATGTCACGCAGTATGTCACCTTAAAACTTTATGAACCGCAATAGCTCTCACTTGCTCTAAAACACGTTTCGAAGCCACTGAATAATGTGTCACTTATTCATTTTTTATGTATTAGCTTTCATAATTAATATTTTTGCGTTGTATTTAATAATTTTAAGGTTAAGCGATTGAAGTCGTCCATACTTCAATCAATCTTATCTAAATCTAACCGACGTTAAAACATTTTTGACATAAATTTTCTTAACAAATGTTTGCCCTTCTATGAACCATTTTCAGGGATTTCGGGATGTTTTTAAGTTATCAGATCTTCGACATTTCCGATAGTAGTAATAACTCAAACTTTAATAATAATAAACACGTTTTATTTTTATGAACTAACAACCTGCGTCCTGCAACTTCACTGAGAATTGATAAAAGCCTATGTTTAACTAAGCCTAGAACTACGTCTGTTCAAAATTTCAGACCAATCCATTCAGAAGTTTTGACGTAAAAACATCCATTTATCATAACAAACATCCATCCATCCATAATTTTGCATTTGTAACATAATTAGGCACTTTATTGCTGAAAAAAACACAATGCGCTGAACCATCACACTTTGGTCGGTTACGATGAATCGGGTATACTCGGCGCCAGTCAAAAACTTTAATACTTTACTAGACCGTGTGTTATAAGCGCAAACCCGATTTTTCATAACTGTTGTGGTTTAGTTATGTTTAAGATCTATCGCCATTTGTTTTTAATTGCGCAATAAAACAAATAGCAGACGCAAAAACGTCACGATTTAACAAATATTCATCTACATTATCACACCAAGTAGTGTAAGGTATTAGCCATTAGGTAATGGCTTTAAGCTAGATTACATCTTTTATTTCCAACAATGAAAAAGACTGCGACTAAATCCCGCTTATAAATAACGTGTTTATTGTTTCTCTCGTCAGAAACGGCTCTCATCTCGTTTTATAGAACGGTTTGTTTCGACCAAATGTGTGTTTTATTTCATGATTTATTACCAGTTCTTTGTAAGAAAATAAGTTTATTGTGTTTCTCGTTGACAGTTGTAAAAATTTCGATTTGTAATAAATATGAGTAATGTAAGTACTTACCAACTTGGGTTCTTTTGTTTCTTATTTTTTGGATATTTACTTTTCTAAATATCCAAAAAAAATCAAAGACTAGATTTTTGAAATAAGGGTTCGTTCTGTTTCGTTAAAACTCATAACTACAAGATTTTTGTAAACCAACTAATGATAGTTTTTAAAATACAGACAACGCCAAAATTACTGACCAGTCAGAAATTTTGCTTACACACACACATTTAGATTAATAAATAGGCTATCTCATAAAACTCGTGTTAAGGCATTATCTTCAAAAATTTATAATATAGTAATCCTTCTTTTCCCGAGTGGCTTTTCGTTAATTACTCGAACTAAATTCCAGTCCATTTGCTGCCGAGCCACAGAACAGTTTTAACGACTTTGACTCCAATTTGTTTATCGATAAACTTTTATTTTGAATGACTGGACGCTTTGTTATACTTTTAGTCGTAGTTTTCAGTAACTTATCCAATTGAATCTAGCTTTTGCAAGATAACTATTAGTATTGCGCAGCTTTTTACTATTAAATTTGTTATGATTGCTATATTTTTCCATGCCTATTTTCTTCTCAATAAAACCCACATAATGCGCAATCGGGTTAAATCTAATCAAATTAAAATAATTTATTTTCAGAGAATAACGTCCATAGAAAAATTAAAAATAAACCAATTAATAAATAACTTATGGGTTAAAAAGATAACATTTAAAACGGTGAATTGTTTTAAAGTGTTTATTTATACAAGGATAAACGTAGAGCATCCATTTTAACAGGTCATACAGTTGACTGAGTAGTAGAACAGGCAAACGCATTCCAGTACAGTAGTTCTAGTCAACCAACATTCGTTATGATCATCAAGCGATTCTATTTCTAAAATCGTCATCGCTTAAACGATAGCGAAGTTCGATTGCGACTTAACGATGTATTAGGTTGGAAGTAAAATCGTTTCATATTATCGATTTGCTGGATGGCATCGAAATGTCTACCAATCTGATCTTTCGGTTAATAACTAGTGACATACCTAGACCGTAAGGGTGAATCTAAATCGAGTTGTGCTGCGCTGTACTGCGCTGTGTTGTGTCAACGTCAACTCGCTCGTCTAATATTTTAATGAAGATACAAACAAACCATGCTGTGCTGCGCTGTGCTGTGCTGCGTCAATAAGTTGACCAAACATAGCACAGCGCAGTACAGCGCAGCACAGCTCGATTTAGCTTTGTCACCCTAAGCCAAATCCATACATTTTTGGTAGCACAGCAAAATGTCCAGGCAAAAAGTGCTAGGCAACGTTTCGTCCATGAGGGATGTAAGTTGCGGGCAGAAGCTAGTCTATCCATAAAACCATTTATTAAGTGCGTTTAGTACCACAAACTTGGTACCGAAAACTTTTTTTCGTAATCAAACATATGTACCTACAGTTTGAATACGAAAAAAGGTTTAAATAGCTCTTTCGACAATTTTTCAATTTCGTTTCAACGTTCGAAAAAGATTATACTAGGTACGACATCATATATGCTATTAATTTTTTTTTGTCATATCTCTCATAATCTTTCGAAAACTAAATTTGAGTTCGTGAAACAAAGATTCTAGTACACACTAGCATGAAACTATTCAACCGCTATCAAACTATGAAAATTAGTTCCTCTCTCCACGGTTCCTCTTTTGGTAGAGCACTTTTAGGCGATAAATATGAAGAGACATGAAACTTTTTTCATCAACGTAAACGAATGTACCGGTACTGGACTCAGTAGCTGCCTGTTTAGTGTAGTCTTCTCGTTTATCACAGCACCCCAGGCAGTCTTCTGCCAGGCTGATCATAAAGAAGGCAAATAGTCTTGAAATAACAAACTGGTAAATGTGTCGTGCTGAGATGATAGAGGCAAGTTTATAGTCAAGGAAATATACTAGACGCGACTAAGCGAGGGAGAAATGCTGTGGTTTTCACGCCTCATCGACTATTATGATCGGTATTTTGCAACCGACTTAAAAATGAGGGGGGAGGTCTTACGGTTCTAGTTGATATGCGTGTTGCCTTAGAGCTTTTTTCCGTTTGAATCAAAAATAATTTACCCAATTGGTTTAGGCGTTTTTGAGTAATCGGTGAATATGCATAAAAAACCGATCGAGTTGGACTTGCATATTAAGGGTTCTGTACCATTATAATATTTAAGTCGGCAAAAAATTCTTCTTCGCCTGTTAAGTTAATATTTGTCTAGTATTAAACGACCTTTTTTGTAGAAATTTGAGTTCATTAATAATTTATTTCAAATCAATATATGACTCGGCAAACGTAGTGTAGGACGCCCTTCGGCCAGGTGAAGACAGGGCGCTATGTCGCTCATGGGGGAAGGCTTATGTCCAGCAGTGGACTAATATAGTTTGATGATGATATGACCATAATGATGATTTATCAGGAATTATCGTGTTTTGGTATCTGGTGTTTTTAGTTCTGTGTGTAAATAAAACATAATATACGCTTTATATATGTTTGTATAAAAGATAATCGATAAATATTCATTATTATATCAAAAAACGTAAAAGTTTGGGGTGTACTTCCGAAAAGCGCATACCACCGATCGATCTGAAATTTGGTATAATAACGTATTTTGACCTCCTAATTACGAATATCATAACGAAAATTGGCGCAAAAACACACACACACACACACACACAGTGGAGAAGGTTTTGAGTTGCTAAAAATGTGGGAGTGACGCCCCACAGTTCCTAATCTCCGCTGTACACACACACACGCACACACACACACACACACACACACACAGTGGAGAGGGTTTTGAGTTGCTAAAAATGTGGGAGTGACGCCCCACAGTTCCTAATCTCCGCTGTATACACACACACGCACACACATACACACACACACACACACACACACACACACACACAGTGGAGAGGGTTTTGAGTTGCTAAAAATGTGGGAGTGACGCCCCACAGTTCCTAATCTCCGCTGTACACACACACACGCACACACACACACAAATGGCTTTTGCGCCAATTTTCGTTATGATATTCGTGATTAGGAGGTCGAAATACGTTATCATACCAAATTTCATATCGATCGGCGGTATGCGCTTTTCGGAAGTTTATCCAAAGTTTGAAAAGATCAATGATAAAATCAATCTTTTCAAACTTTTACGATTTTAACAATTTCAGTTAAAACATAAATGTATATTCAATCACAAATTTCACGGGATTTGTTTCAAATCCCTTTTTATCATCGTATATAAGCTTTGTACAATATTTGCTAAAAAACAAGTACCTAAACAATTCTAACAAACTCGTTAATGAATTTGCCAAACAAAGATCAATCAGAAAACAAACCTAAAATAAAAGTAATTTTACATAACTAGCATCCGAGCGCGATCAAAAAGGAATGGAACTCTTTCAAATTCACAACCACTAAATCATTTTTTTTATAAATGTATGAATGTTCGATTAAATTTAAAACATAACATACTTACGTTACATATTTAATTTGTATATGGTACCAAATACACAAAACTTTTCTTCTCAAAATATATGAATCTAGGACACACCTTGATTCATATATTTGGAAAAGATTTCAATTCAATAATTATGACAGATATATACTTGATAAGGTTTTGTGTATTTGCTACCACGTACAAATTAAATATGTATCGTATGTCATGTTTAAAATTTAATCAAACATTCGTACTTTTATACAAACAAACGAACACACTGTATACTTACCTACCTAAACATAATATGGAATGGGTGACGATGGCAAATCAAAACTCAAAGTATGGAACTAAAACGTAGCAGAAAAAAGGGTCCGATGGCGATTCGCCACTAACTCTTTTTTATATAAGAAAAATATATGTGTATGTTATGTGCTCTATAATGTTGTTTATAAGTTTAACACAAAGTATGTTTAGGTTGGGCAAGGTATGTATGGATAGTTCAAAAAAAAAAAATTAAACTATAACTATATCTTACCACAAAAACATTGAAAACTTATAAAACAATAAAAAAAACGAACTAATTTGATCAATGGATCTCATTGGTTATGTAGGCACAGGTGGTAGGGTCAACGACGGTTCTCTTTTGGGCACAGAATACGTTAACCTTTCGACAATATATTGTATTTGCTAGCTAAAGGTACGCTATCCATCTCAATGTGATTATTTTGTTTCAAATTTTTACAAATAAATCCATTGTAACCAAGACTAAAGGCTTATGAATCATATAATAGTAAAAATGTAACTAGTTACTTGTCAGAAATATTGTAATGAAATAAGTTTTAGCGTTAGTAATAACAGTCGTTTTCAAAGAGAAAAACAAAAAGACTGATAGAATGAAAATCGGTACTATGTTAAGAATTTTCATATGTAAAAACATTCAAAATATTATTGAAAATATCTCATCACTATAACGCAAGAAAAAGAAAGATTTAAGTGAAAATAGACATTTACTGAAGAAAAAAGGAAGGTTCTTATATAATTGGTACTTATTACTTCATTACTTTCAGTTAATGTGTAGTACACACTACACATTAACTCTTCATTCACAACGAAAATTACAATCAAGGAATAGAAAACATTAAAACTTGTATTTAATAATACATATTAATTTGGGGATTGTGTCCTCCAACATAATTTTGTATTCTATTGCTCAACTGTGTGACGAAAATGTCGACCAAATCAAATCTCGAGGAGTTATTTCCACAATATTCTTTCCGCAAGGCATTTTATCATTTTTTACACAAGAAGGTTTGGCATCGAGTGAGATGGAGGTCATATTAGAGTGTTCTAAATTCAAACACCAAAATAGTGATTTCTTTTGTTTTAATTTGCTTATCTCAGTCTGTTTTCAGTGAATAAAATAAGAATTTTAGCACACCGACGCATTCGTGCGGCAGCGAACGAAACGAAAAAACTGAAACGCTATGTCTCACTCTGGCACATGGCTAAATGAAATAGTTGCACCCTTGTCGGTATTGTTTTACGCAAGGAACTGCCAAATAACGCAGAAGTTTCGCATACGAATGCGTCGGTGTGCTAAGGGCGTTAGACTGTTGACAATTGTTTCGACAATTGTGCGATAAACATACTTCTATTGCTTTTATTCTCAGGAAGATGCTTAGAGATACAGTGTCCAGGTATGTTCCACCAGCCGGTAAAGTTCTTATAAACTGAGTAATTGCTCACTGATGTCTCATTATTAAGTAATGCACAAATTTTACAGTTAATATTCGTGTCCGGTGCGTCAGATGATTTCTGGTAAATGTAGTGATTCTTCCATTTAAAGTAATCGGCGTACTTATCTGGGTTTCTCATAAGATTGATCATTAATTCTGTTAGTTTTGGAATACCTAATTTTCTTGCGTCTAAGTACGAGTCTTGAGGCAGGAATCTGAAATTTTAATTAAACTTTAAAATCTATCTTTTTATACACATTTTTACTATACTAATATACCGTCATTAAATAGGTCGAAATGTTTGACATGGATAAGAATGTCGTTGACACTGCCTTGTGAGAATTTTATAGTTACTGATAATTTTGTTTGTTTTACATATGAAGAATATCATTATAATATTTTTTAATCCTATTTCACAAGCATAAAATTTATTAGTCATTTTCCGGCTGGCACTAGTCCTTTACATTTTAGATCTTTATTTTTTTTATATATTACGTTGTGTAAGAGCTCTTCCTCATTAAGACGCCATGGCGACGTCGCCGGCTACGTAGAAATGTATGTTACCTAACTCACTTGGCGACGCGACGGTGTTGCAACGTCGCTAATTTGGAAGCGTAGCCACAAACGACAGCGCCCTACGTGGCTTCTGGCTACTCTGGGGCCTGTCGACGTTGCCACTATAATGTACACGTGTAAACTGCACCTCCCTCACTCAGTCGTCAAAGCCAGATAATAAAAGAAGTGCAATTTCTTCTACGTCCATTCCTGACGAAGTAAAAGAACTGACTGTCGAGACGCCATGGCCACTCGATATGGCGACCTTCAGTTGCCAGAAGTAGCCAGACTTGCGCCGCCGGCGACGTCGCCATGGCGGCCTAGTGAGGCGAGCTCTAAGTGTTTACTGTGTTGTACTTTCTCTCCTACTCTTATGATAGTAGCACATTAGTAGTCTCCTATTTAATTTTATCGTATAGAAAGAAAAGTGCTTTCAAACCAACATCCTCAGCTTGATATATTTGTAGACGAATGGAAGATAATTAAAGAGCACTTCTTGCAAATCCTTGTGACGACAAAAAGATGATTTTGATCACTTTTTACTGGTTTTATTGATGTTTCGTTTTCCTATCGTTAATTTTCTCATTTAATGTATGTGTTTTGACTATAATATTAGTTTTATACTGTCTATTTAAGCAAGAGATACGAAGTTGGTCTTGGTGGCCACCAAACTCTGTTTTCGTATCTCTTCCAACAATAGAGAAAATTAAATTACAGATGCATTAATACAAACTGTACATATGATTTTAGGAAATTCCTTTGTTTTACGAAATTATATGAAGGCTGTTTTCCGCCTTAAATTGGCAATTTGTTCCCACACCATTTTTAAATTGACATTTTCTATATTAGTTAAATAAGATCGTTAAACAATATAAAAAACGCCATGCATACGGTACCTTTGTGGTCGTACATGAACCTTTAGATTTAGGAATATGTACTATTATATAGTATTAAATCAGAATAATAATTACTTTATCAACAAAGAAAATCAGGAAGAAATTAAATTTTAAATTTCCTTTCCCTCGTGTCTCTCCCAAGTTAATTCTTACCTTGAATAATCAGCACCACCGTACACAATGGGAACAACATTGTTATGAAGAGCTCTCAACAATATCTCAGTAACATAGTCCGGACTAAGCGCGTTTTCAAATGCTAAATAGAAATAGTATTTCTCTCCAATAATCTGATAACACATCTCATCCATATCCTGTAAACATTTAGCAATTTCGTTCTTTGTATAAATTTCAACTCGACAAACGTCGTAGGAACATCCCAACCTGATGAATTCCCTTTCTAGTTCTTCTACAAAAAACTTTCGTTTAATGTTGGTTTCATAGTTTGGCGCGAACCATGCGGCTGCTATCTGCTTTGTCAGGAGTCTTCTTTTGAATTTTTCGTTCATTGGAGTCATATCTTCTGGGTTCAACCACGACATGTTCTGTTTTGGTCCAATGACATTATTATGTAAATCCCTTACTGTTAAATAATTCCATTGGATATCGGAATCCAATTTGAATGTCCATGTCCAGTTGAAAAAGTTGTTATAATTTTTATTGCATAATGAATAGGTTTCAGGCGAATCTACGCTTGCAAAAACATACTTTTGGTGCGGAGAACGTAATTTTGGCATTTTTAAGTTTTCATAAAAATAATCAGTTAATTCTGTTCCTGAAAAGACTATCACGTCGAACTTTCTGTAATCGTCGAAATATGTCATATTTGTGGTTATGTAACAGTTTTTAAAGGCACAATCCCTATTGATAAAACCTTGCACCCCGACTCCCATGTAAAAAAACGGGAAACTGATTTCGTGTATCGGTTGTCTCCACAGTAAAATGTATTTTATGTTGTGTGTATCTCTGGTTTTCATTGTATATGTTTCTCGGAATTGCGGTCTTGGAGTCAAGTCTTGATTCCTACAGATCACTTTGATTAAATAGAAGAGTAAGTTAACTGCTATTATAATAGCGCATAACACTAATAGTTTTATGTGTGGTTTCATTCCAAGAATATTGTCTTTTATAACTACTATATTAGTGCTTATTACTTTCCGGTGGAATGTTTGTTTACACTTCACAAAAACTTACATTTAGTTTTATGTTTTAGTTATACATTTATATTTATTTACTTTAGTTTAGGTAAATAATTTGAAAAATAATATTAGAAATGCAACAAAATACACGTGTTTTCACTGTAACGTAACTACGGCAAATGTTCCATCATAATTTGATATATGACTCTTTTTATACATCGAGTTTGTTTATAAATAGTTAGGCTTGCTTGACGGAAATACTAGGGATTTTTCTTTTCAATCAACATCCCAAACTGTGTGGACGTTAGTACAAATAATTAACACTATATTATTAAATTAGCAACCCGCCCCGGCTTCGCACGAAATTATTATACGTATAAACTTTCCTCTTGAATTACTCTATCTATTTAAAAAAACCGCATCAAAATCGGTTTTACGGTTGCGTAGTTTAAAGATTTAAGCATAGTACATAGGGAATGTATGCTTAAATCTTTAAAACTACGCAATACGCATAGGGACAGAGAAAGCGACTTTGTTTTATACTATGTAGTGATGATGATACAGGTTGAGTCTCGACTACTATGATGTTGTTTTTAGTCATAATGTCTGAATTTTTTCCCTTTGCTATTATGCTTTGTTAGAATTTATGTAAAATCATTTAGTATCCTTCTGTTTTATACGCAAATCAGTAAGTAAGTAGGTGTATTTTAGACGAGTGGTATGATACCCATTGTTTTGCATAATTTCCCATGCTAAAATGCTCAGTGTTAGTTCTTATTTAAAGTTTTATGCATGCTCTATCGTCAGGTTGAAAGAGTCGCACTTTATAAACTAAAAAAAAAAAATTATGTATATGTAGGTTCCTAACACTTTTACTACCTATACATTTATATTCATTATTATTAATGCTTTAAAAACGGATTATTAAAAACAAGCAGTACCCAGCGACTTCGTTCGCGTAAAATTATATTTTTAAAGTTAGAATAACTTTATTAACAACGAAAATTACAAGCAAGGAATAGAAAAATTACAACTAGTATTTACAATTGAAACCATTGAGCTAACTGCAGACGGTTGCAAACGGTTACGGTTGGTTTTTTCAAGTTATTTTGCAATATAAAGAACACATATTGTTTCATAATATACCCCCTCTTATTTAGAGATGTTTCTGTTAATGGAGCTAAAACCATTAAGTCAGTATTTTAATGATCTTTTCGAAACAGATTGAAGCAAAGAGAAAATCAATTATTGACTTATTTTTTACATTAATTTTATAGTTATTTATAGTTTAAATCGTACATGTCTTACATGTCCATGTACATGTCTTACATGTACATGTCTTTTAGTGCCTATTTTCTAAACCTAAAAGAAATAAAATTCGTAATTTACAAAAAAATATATGTTGATGTTACAAACACCAAACGATGTTTGTAACTATACAATATATATATATATACATAGTAGTAGTATACATAATATACATAGTATACAATATATACAATACGCCAAAATTCCTAAACGGATCGTACTAAATAGGTAAAGTTGCGTGGATCCATTTCAAAACTAAGTTAAAATATTAGCTGCTTTTATCCCACAACCGCTGCAAATAGTTCTTAAATAACTTTCCTAGTTCAAAACGAATACATCTACTTAAACTAGTGCATGTTCTTTCAAATGGCGTTTTATTAGAAAAAAATTCAAAGGAAACTATCAGGATCTGTAAGGAAACTACCAAACTCATTATTTTTTTACAACGTTCTTGGAAAAAAGATTAAGATAATAATACCCCGTAATAGTTATTCCTAAGATATTTTTCTATACGAGCAACTTCTCGGCAACAGTCAGCAACTTATCTAACGTCCTTATTAGCCGGTTAATTTTTAACTTTGTTACAGTAGATGCATTTCTTTAGAACAATATAAACGTTTTTTAAGTGGTTAAGAATAAATCGAATACTTTAAGACAGATAACAGGGGAGAATGGAGGAAAAATAAATGTTGCGCGGACCCCACGTAGTGTGGAAATAAGGTCCGTAAAAAAAAGTCCTTAAAAAATAATGAAACACAAAAAATCAAACATATGCAACCTTAGTAAACAAGGTTTGATCCATTCGATCGATACTCGATATAATGACGACTTATAGGATGGTGTAGTATTAGACTAAGCTATGATGCCATATATGGCGCTCATTAGGAGAGGCCTATGTCCAGCAGTGGACTATTATAGGCTGGTGATGATGATGATGATGATGATGATAAAGATCTATTCTTATTTGAAGATAGAAAAGACAATCCAACATGTTATTCTATAGTCATAGGCCTCGTAGGACCCTTAGGCCGGCGCCCATTATCGGCATCGGCATGACTGAGGATTTTAGGTGGCAAATAGCAATATACATTAACATAATGGCAATAAAGTAGAAATTGCCGTGTATATGGTCGTAATAACAAAAATACCGCTTCGGTATGCCTCAGGCTGCTGTATCGGCAGCCTTGAGAATGCTTCGAGATGCTTCGGCACCTTCGATACGCCGCTGGCGCCGAGGCAACACTCGGGGGGATAGCTTGCCCTGCGGGGCGAGGGGAGGCATCCGCCATTTGAATCATTTGACTCACATTGATATTGAGACGCTTCGGCAAGCTACAGGACGGTGCGGCATGATCAAAGACGCCTCGTCATCCCTAAGAACGTTGCAGCGTGCCAAAGGATCAAAGCAAAAGGATGCCAAAGGATCCTTTTCCTTGCCGATGCCGATAATGGGCGCCGGGCCTTACGCAACCCTGTAACTGCTAGATCTTAGCCTGTAACTAACTCAGTTGACGACAATTGGACCAGTAATAGTTGCCAGTTCTGAAAGGAACTACCAAGGAATTCTTTTCTCCGGAGATTTTCTTACATAGCTGTGTTAACGAGGGCTTTATTCAAGTTATGGTCGATTAAAAACTCGAAGAACCTTACACTAGAAACTTAGTCTCCTATTCATAAATTATGTAATGGCGCAGAGGGTGAATAAATATAAATTTCCGTTGTAGATTTACTTTATTTCCGGTACGTGTAAGATGTTGGATGAAAAAACAAGCATTTTTATTTTTTTAAAAGAGTGCACAAGCGGCTTTGTACTTATTCCCTCTAAGTAACGTTATAGTTAATGTTATATTATAACGTTTTTATAAACATATAATATAAAATTAAGTCACTAATGGTCTAAAAATATTGAAGTGAAAAAAAAACAAATTGAGCACCTAATTCTCTAGTTAATATTTCGTTAGTGTAATGAATTTTCTGACTTATGCAAAAGTCTTGCAAGGTCCTAAGGAAATATAGCATTTTGAGCTTGAGTTCTAGGTTCAAATTTTTTGGGGTATTGATAAAATTCAATGACACAGCGTGAACTGTAAATTTTGCATCATTACGCCTGTTAGAACGTTTAACACGTTTAATAAGGCACCAGAATTTAATTTTTAAAAACGTATCAAAATCACCTCCCATACAACAACAGTAAATAGTAAAGATGCACTCCCATTTATATTCACATCATCATTAGCTTATTATACATATTTATTAAATCTACCAGAGACTATACAGCGTGTAAACAGACAACTATCGAAAACGAAGGGGGATGGCGAAGCACCTTTAAACTTAAACAAAACAAAAATCCGCAGGCCGAAAAAAAAATTGTAGCCGAAGATAAACATGTTTAAAGATTTTCAATTATTTTGTTTGCAAGCAATGTACGCGTCCACTTCGATACCTACGCCGCCGCGCCGACGTGAGTCGCGCGGCGGCGTAGGTATCGCATCACTCACTACATAACATAAGTACATCACTACATAGTATAAAACAAAGTCGCTTTTTCTGTCCCTATGTCCCTATATCATTATGTCCCTTTGACTGCTTCATCATCATCATCATCATCAACCTATATTAGTCCACTGCTGGACATAGGCCTCCCCCAATGAGCGCCGTAGCGCCCTGTCTTCAGCTTGACGCATCCAGCATCTACCAGCAGTCTTTCGCAGATCGTCATCCCACCTGGCCGGAGGGCGTCCTACGCTACGTTTACCGAGTCGCGGTCTCCACTCAAGAACACGTTTACCCCAACGGTTGTCGGTTCTTCGTGAGATATGGTCGTAATCGTTTAAACTGCTTAAATCTTTAAAACTACGGAACGGATTTTGATGCGGTTTACTAGCGACCCGCCCCGGCTTCGCACGGTTTTATTATACGTATAAACCTTCCTCTTGAATCACTCTATCTATTAAAAAAAACCGCATCAAAATCCGTTGCGTAGTTTCAAAAATTTAAGCAGTCGAAGGGACATAGGGATATAGGGACATAGGGACAGAAAAAGCGACTTTGTTTTATACTATGTAGTGATACACTCGTGCGAAACCGGGGCGGGTAGCTAGTAAAGTTATAAGTCGTCAAAGTTTAAGGTAAGGTCTTTATAGCAAGTACCTAGGCTGTCGGTACTCGGTAGATATTTCACGACTTACCTAAAGACACGAGCATCAGCTGGGGTATTGCTGGTTCGGCTATCTTTCGCAGTAAGTAAATGCGCAACACTTCTGTCTGACGCATTTCCTAGAGCTTCACCATAAGAAACACAAACATTTGCCCATACTCCATCGCACTGAACATTATGTTGGAAAATAAAACACACTTACTAAACACAACCGATACCAACATCTACCTAGTTTACAAACACACACAGACCTCGGACACAGACACTCACTAAAAGTCAAATACCTGTTTAACTACTTAAAAACATAACAATACCTATTCGAAAAGTTGCAAATTGCAATTTACATGACCACCCGGCGCGGTGCATGTGTTCACTACGAATACTAAACACCGACTAGCTAGACGACGAAACGAAATAAAATAATAAGTACATAATTCCGCAAAATTAAATCCTTTTATAAAACCCGAATAAATCAATAGCCGAGGTGTAATAAGACTTATATCGAATGGAATAAAGATGAGATTCCTTTACAAGCACTGCGCCACACCTGTGCGTATCAAAGGGAGCCGAACCATGCCGAACCTCGCCTTGTTTTGCCGCAAAGACGTGGAAAATGTCTTTGTTTTGCCGACATAGAAAAATACCGCTGTTATAAACTTTATGCCGAATGGAATAAGGTTTTCGTTTATCTAGTTTGCGGGACATAATTCCATTGAATTAAGATTCAAAATCGGGCCTACTAATTTGCGCGTTGCGTATCTCGCTCTCGTGTTAGTGCACGTGACCTTAAATAGCTGAGTGAGTTGAGGTCGATCACTTTGCGCTGTACTTTGGGTACAAAATACATGGCGTTGTTTTTGTAATTTATTTATTTTCGCTTTTAAAAATGATTTATTCGAGTTGATATGTTTTCCTAGTGTTGTACCATGGGTGTGTAACTAGATAAAAAAATAAAATTTTTAAGAAAGGTTAATTTTTTTTTCGCTTTTTTTTTCGATAAATATGTTCAGAATAATGGTCTGATTGCTACCCTTCATTTTTCGATAGTAGTCTTTTTACACCCTGTATATTCAAAAAGATAAAAGTAAAAAATATATTCGTATAAAATCTGGCTGAGATTCAGCTGAGCGCAGATACAAATAAACACACATAAATGCGAAAGTTTGGATGGATGGACGAATTTTTGTTTCCTCTTCACGACAAACTACTGAACTGATAGGGATGAAATTATTAATATATCTATTTCTAGGCCTGAAATTTTTCGCATAGGCTATTTTCATCAACATTTGAAAAAGTACACTTTGTCACACAACCTCACATAAATCACACACAGACATGTACATAATACCGACACATAGACACAAGTTATGTTTATACAAATAATAATAATAATAAATAATTCCGGACAGTTCACACAATATCATCTGGCCCCAAGCTAAGCAGAGCTTGTGTTATGGGTAGGGGAGAAGGAGGCACATTAGGACACTTTTTAAAGAATAGGTCGTAGATTTTTTTGTTTTTAAAATTTTTGTATGTTTTATGCGGTAAAACCTATATTCGTATTTTACCTTTACAAATCAATAATAAAATTAACATGTTTATTGAGTAGATTATGCAAAATTTTCATTTTAGTAAGACACTGACAATGTCCAAAACTGCCCCTCTTGGGGGGTAGTTTGGGACGCTACTGGGTATGATAATATGATAGTAATAAAATCTTTAAAATTAAATATTTGAGTAATTATTTCATTATTATGAAATGTTTTAGTTAAAAACTATAAATTATTCAATTATCACAATTAAATTCGTACATGACATCAACCAAACTTAGAAACTATGAAAATGCAGTTACTCAAACATGAAATCATTAAATATGTTGATTATTATGCGTCATTTATTATTAGGATAAATAACACACACAGTTTAAATCTTGAAAAATCTAATCTAAAAGTATCGCAGCAGTTCTGGAAGGGCTTTCATTCATTGGGTGATGGGAGCTTTGTCAGGATGATCCAATATTAATATCAACCACTCATCTTCTTTTCTTTTCTACCATTCAATACCAGCAATTTTATTCATTTCCCATGCCTCTGTGTATTTTTTAAATCCTTAGTACATTGGTACGCCAACAAACTGGTTTTATTGATATTAAACCATAATTTATCTTTGATGATTTTAAAATACTTATATTTTTCCACCATAACTTCTTCTTTTGTAAATAACTGATTGATGCTATATTTTTCTTATATTTGCTTCGGCGATAAGCAACTTAAAACAAATGAAAACTTTTTATATTACCAATCACACACATTATGACATGTCCTAAAGTGCCCCCTAATATCTAGTCCTAACCTACCCCAAGGGGTCATTTAAAAAACTTTGTGTCACAATTTTTTTTTTATTACTTTAAAAACTAATACGGTAGGCTCTATCCATGCATGGATACCCAAACTTAATAGAAACTATAAAAAAACATATAATTTATTCTCAAAGTGACCAAATAAACCCTTACGGAGTTCAGATGAAAAATTTATTCCAGCCAACGGAAAACCCGACCTGCTAATAAAATCAGTTTTACAGCTGACAGCGTGGTGAATGATATGTCATGGTTTGTAGTAGTAGTGTTGAATACTAAAATGCATTTTCTTCCAAAAAAATGTCGATGGTTTTGGAGTAATCTCCAATGTCTAAAGGTGCCCCTGTCCTAAGCTACCTCCTTCTCCCCTACTACTAGATGACTGATATACTTAATACAATATACTACATAGATAGATTTTTTTTATAATACATAGAAAACGCCCAGACCAACGGAACAAATTTCTGCAAATCATACACAAATTCGTTCCGAGGCGGGAATCGAATCATGACGACACACCTCAAACTTTACACAAACAGACACATTATGCACTGCTCATAGTCAAACATCGAAATAACGCATAGCATACATACACAAGTACACATCATTCATACCCTACTTTAGTGGTATTTGTATATTTGAAAAATTGGTGTTCTTTGTATTTTGTAACCTATGAATATCGGCAAGATTTAAGGATTTTTGTTTTAGACTGTTACTTAGAAAACAACTTTGCTAAGGAACGGCACAGGTATCTTGAAAAAAAAAAACAAAACCAGAAAAAACTTTCTATTATTTAGACATCTTCAAAGGTTTAAACAATTAAAAACAAAATTGCGAAGTTTCAAACTTCAATAAGCAATGGTGACTGTTGACTGTTAAAAACATTTTGTAAACTTCAAACCATACAAACGCAAAGTTTGCTACGTTGAATTTGTAGGTAGAAAAACTGTTCTTTCGTAATATTCCACATCACTGAGCTACACTTTACGTAAAACAATATGTAACCTTTTATTAATCATGGTTGAATAACGAATATTATTCAAGAATGATATAAAATAAAAATAAGTAGTGGGGCTAGTGAACCCTCCTGTTTTCACCTTGAAATGAAAATTATTTAAGTTTACAATTTTAACTTACGCGATCAGAACACATTATTTTAAATATTTATGTACGGGTATTTATCCCGTTTATTTATCTATTTTTCCCGACGTTTCAACAGGTTTACACGCTGTCTTGGTCACGGGAAAACTCTGAAAAAAAATTATCTATCTGTTTCTCAATATCCATAAAATTTTTAACCAAGCTAAACATTAAGGTATAAACATTCATTAGGAAAATAATAGAACAAAAGAACAATAATAAACAAGTTTGATCTTTGTGCTAGAGAAATGGCCCATAGCTCAGCTGGAGCGCTGGTATTCTGCTAAGGGCTGCATTTAAGTCAGGGACACCTTGACACTACAAAATAAAACTATAACAAAATATATACTAAAATAAACTAGACTAAACACAACATTATTATTAGCGCATCAGCATTGCCATACAGCGTGGTAATGCAGCCAGTGTCTAGGGGAGTGTACGCTTCCGACTGGTATTGACATGGATCAATTGAGCTACCTTTAGACTTTTTGCAACCGTCTACAGTTAGCTCAATGGTTTCAATTGTAAATACTAGTTGTAATTTTTCTATTCCTTGCTTATAATTTTCGTTGTTATTAAAGATATTACATTATTATAAAACTATTTAAAGTTTAAATGTAAAATTATACCTTAAAATAATCCCATATACATGTACAGAACACCGACACATAACATAGACACAAGTTATGTTCATACAACACAAGACACACTTAAAATAAGTGAGCGAATAAAAACTATTAAAAAACTGGACTCGCTTCTGGCTCTACCTCTTTTTTCACCAAATGAGAGAGCAAACGTTACCACCACGTCTTTAAAATGGATCTGAGAACTTTGCAGAAGAGGTGACAAGTATTTTGATACCTCATTTTCAAAATCACTTTAACCCTAAAGCGGTGTCACAAAACACATTTTAAGTAGATAATGCACGCTTTGCGGGTAATGCAGATTAACATCCGAAGATAACTTTAATTCAAGCAAACATAATCAAAAGTTCTAGACTATAACCAGACATACTAAAACAAGACCAATGTCCAAGAGTTAGTTTAGTTTTTAGTCATAAAACAATGGGACCCTAAAAAGCAATTATTTTAGTCACTTCGTTCGGGTTTGGACAATGCCCAAAGGCACCTTTATTTGTCGAAAGTTCGTAGTTAATTATAAGCGTCGTACATTGCCATCGAGCTGTCTAATGAGTTGGGTATGGTTCACCGAACTTTTTAGAATGCGTTACTGAGGGTCTACTTCGAAAAACTAAATACAAATTAGTAAATACATACTATAGTTATACTGCCAACCTCTTTGTACTGCCTACCTCCATGTTACTGTTTTTAATTTCCGTTTATACTCTCGGTACTGTTTTGTTTATTTTTCTTCAATTTTTCCGCTCGTTGCTTCGCTCGCATAGGCTACTATTTGTCTTCAATCTAATACAACTATAAATCCTTGATAGACATGAACATCGCATAGTATATTTTATACCTTATTTATACTTTGATAACACAATTAACCCCATTTTAAGGCTTAGTTTAAAAAATCCTGTAACACGTAGGTATCTGAACTTTTATGTAATAATATTCTTAGTAGTTATTCTGTGTTAGTTTCAAGCAAATAGGATAACTTTGAAAATAAAAAATATCAACGTCAATTATAACAATAAATGGAATTTTTGAAACTTTGAATTAAAATACTGAAAACATAAATCAAATACTAGATAATTGTCAGATCTTAATCAATTTATATTTCTTAATTTATAAAAAAGTAAAATTACTAAGTATAAAAAGCTCTCAATTTTTTTAATTCATATTTAGAATTTATTAAAATTTATTTGGGATAACAATATTAGCACCAACTTTTGAATAATGAAAGAATCACCAAAATCGGAACACAGTTTAAAGTTTTGTGGTATACAAATACAAAAAAAGTCTGTTATTACTAATATAATATATATATTATAATATTTTTACAACACTTGAAACCCCACTCTACGAGAAAGCCTCGTCCACAAAATCTCGGAACCGGTATTGGTACAGTGCCATTTAGTGATTTTTCCCGTAAAAAGTAGTGAAAACATTAAAACAATTTATAACTGTTAATAATGTGCTAGTATGTAATGTAGATAAATATAAAAAGGAAGAGACTTTACCATAAACTCTAATGTATACTAAAACTCTAAACTCTAAAGTACTACTCTTAAGTAAAACTGCTTGAAAACAAAAAGCTATCTGCGAATTGGATAAAGCTTATGAAAGTCCAAGTAGATCCAAAAATGCCTCCGTAAAAAATACACTTTATTTCAACTGTGATAAGCCCAACCCTCTAAATATTAACTAAAACGTTTGTATCGGCCTACCGTCCCTATCCTCTTAACCGTAAAGGTAATCAAATCTGAAACCCTTCCCGAAACGGGTTTTCTAATTTTATACCAGTTCAAGGTAAAAAAATCCATTAACTCCAAGAGTCTGAAGATTAGGTTGTTTGTTTACCAAACTTTATCGAGGGAGTAATTTTGCGATCCCCTAGTTTACTGGCCAGTGCTTTTTTTCTGGTGACTAAAGCCTCATTTACATGATACCATTTTCTTGCCTGTTGCATATAATTAAATTGAAGCAATAAATGATTTGCATGGTCTAAACAATTAATTGTATAATAATATAAACAAAATTATTGCTTTCAATTAATTGCATTCAATTATTGCTCTTGAATATACAAGAAAATGGTATCATGTAAATGAGCCTTTATTTTGTATTAGTGGAAATCGCGGCCAATTTCAAGAAAAGTAGGAAGCCCATTCCTAGCTTAAATGTAGGAAATCTCTGTAGGAAAGATGCTCACAAATAGATAAATAATCCTGTAGACATTCAGATCATCATCTTTCCCCAAATTCAGCAGAGGTTCTGTTATGGGTTCCAAAAAACTGATATAGGTACAGCTAAGTACATTAGAGAGTTTTTATTTCAATGTACACATTAAAAACTAACGAAATTAATTAAAAGTAAATTAAATACTGTACCTACATTATTTTTGTTACACGCTTACTTATTTACGAGTATTATAAAAATAATGTATAAAAATTAATTTATTCTATTTTATGAAATATTATAATATTTTTGTAAAAGATAACTTATGTAACATAAGTTAAACAGTTTAATAGTTGTATACTTTATTACTTAATCAACAAAACGACAAATTTTTTACTAGATTTTTTTACATTTATTTCAATATCCTAAAAAACTAATACATCGCCAGAAGGCATAATGCCCAGAATGCCATGTGAACAGCAATATTAATTCTTTTATTTTTTTATTTTCAAAAATATCCAGAAATAAACGGTATAAATCTGTGGTAAGCATATAAACAAATTTTCAACAAAAACCATCATTCCGCTCTTCCGATGTAAGTACCCATTACTCATTCCGTCTACCCCAAATTTAAGATATAGGCACATCTGCGTAATGTATTGTGTACTTTCGAGAGGTGTAAATAAGTAATCTTATGAGAAAAGTTTGCAGAAACTTGGTAATGCTGTTTTTACGCAACGTTCTTATCTACGGTTTTCACACTTGGAAGGAGACTTTTTAATCGATTTCAGGATTATGTTTATTACATGTACTTCATGCATTTTATAAACAAACTTTGTACGGTAAACGCTGTATGTTTTCTTAGTTTCAACATTATAAAAAGCGATTTTTCGCCCCATAGCCAGTCTTAACGGATAGTAGTCGTGCATAGGTGAAGGAAAAAAGTAAAGGTAAAGTGAAATGAAATACTATTTATATACTTCAATATACGTTGACCATGATGGTATTAAAATAAGGATAGTAGGGGTAGGTAATATAGTGTATATTTGATTTAAAAGTCGTGCCAATATTAAATTGAATTTGCACAATGGAGTGTGTGCTTTTTGCCCTTGACATACAGAAAAGTATTTGCCCTTTACATTTAACTAGGTCAACCTCAAAAAGTCACCATATTATTACATTTCCATTTCATAGAAAAAATCACTTTGATGCATAAACCTAGATTTTAATAGAACAACGTAAATTGACCTTAACGTGGATTGATAGAAGCGGGAACCCAATCTAGCATCCGCTCAATCAAAGGATGTGGTTGGACTGACAGCAAATTGATCTTACAGCGAATTGATTGGTTCTCATAGGTGTACAGAATGGTGGCAGTTTTAGCGTTCGACATTGGGTTTAACTTATTCTAGAGCAAAATGTTTATTTAATTTCTTAATTTAGAGACATAAATAATGGGACATAAAGGTTTCAGGAAAATGTGCCTGAGAGAAAAAGTAAAGTAACTAACTTTGAAAAAGGTGGTAAACAAATGGGCATTTTGTAATAGCTAGCCGGAAACTAGCTTTGTATCCACAAAGTAACTTTACTCAGCGCTTGCTTAACTATAACAAGTATACTAGAGGGTTATCTTACATAACCTTAGTTCAGCTCATAATCACTATCACTATATAGTATAAAATAAAGTCGCTTTCTCTGTCCCTATGTCATTATGTCCCTTTGAACGCTTAAATCTTTAAAACTACGCAACGGATTTTGATGCGGTTTTTTTTAATAGATAGAGTGATTCAAGAGGAAGGTTTATACGTATAATATAACCGTGCGAAGCCGGGGCGGGTCGCTAGTATAAAATAAACCAAAAGTCGCGTTATAAAATAATCCAACCCGATGAGCCGAGGGGCTGTTAAAAATTTTCAGAGCTGAAATGCAAAATCGCAACTATCGACAAACTAAAATTCAAAGTATTCTATTTCCTTTAGGCCCTATACCTTCTAACTCTTTGTTTTAGATCTAACAAAAATCTAGGACACGTCAGAAAATAAGTGAAGAAGAAGAAATAGAAAATGACGCCTGATATGTGCGTTTTAAGCAAGATATGTCTAAATTTTGTCTAAACGTTCCTAAACATAAAACACAGCTCCTTTAATTTAACTGGTTTCACAGAATTTCATAATCTTTTTATGGCGTCGGGCTTTTAGTTTCTGAAGCTATCAGAGGAGAAAATTTCTTCTTACATATTCTTGAAGTGCCAATCTCAAACTATTACCAATAAATTTAAAAGTCGCCGAACTTTTAGCCCCTGCAAACTGCGGAACAGAGAAACTAAGTTTTGAGGCAAAAATTCCAGTTCAGTTTTAAGTTGTCGAAAGTTATTTTGATGCTTTAAGCCCTGATGAACTTTGAAGTGTGAACATTATTTGTTCCGGAAAATACTAGTTTGATTTTCGTTTAAAGTAGGGCGTTGGTACATAGAATTATTCTAATGAGAGAAGTTTTTTTATTCGTTACAGAGTATACTAGAGGCATCTGAAGTTTGATTTCTACATAAATGTCAGTATAAGAGACAATACATATGTATGATTTGCATTTAGATAGGTTCCAACGTTATTGCTGTTTGATTACCTTCATAATAAAAAAAACAACAATCAATTATATATTCAATTCAATTATTATTAAAAAAATTCTGTAAATTTTATCACGCAAAGGAAAAAATAAACATTAGATATCTAAAGACAAGAATGCTTAGAATAAAGAATGTTTAAAGGGCGGTTTTATCGCTGTGGTAAAGAGATTTGATAATTATGTGATCATCCATTGGATTAATTAGCACAATCAATCGGTTGTAAGTAATTCTAATAACCTTATAAGGCTTCATTGAACTGTAACTCGTTAAAAACCTGTAGCTTTTGCATACAGTTAAATTAAGAATAATTTATGAGAAATTAATCAAACCCATCTCAAAATAAAGCAAATCTTTTTTCTTAAAATATCTTCCTATATATATCTCAAAATCATCCCTAAAAGTATGTTAAAACAGCTTACGAATGACTAACACGATTACGTGATGTGACGAACCAAAACAGGCAACGCCGCGTCAATTTTGATGGATTTCCCAGGAGAAACCGTGTTAATGTTAGTAATGGTTTTTGCAATGTGATCTCTAGTGACGTTGATATAAGGACCATGAACTTGTTGTGATTGTCTCCTTCGACGGCTTTATTTGGAAATAATTTTCCGTCAGCGATGTCATTAAAATTTGGCTGTTTGCCGATCCCGAGAGCAAAGCTGGGTCAATAGCACTTGGTTGAAATAAATAATTGTTTTTTTTTTCTGTGCTTAGTACTTTTACACTTTTACTTTATTCCTTTTATTTAATACTTTAACATAAGTAGTTCGAAATTACTGACATTTCAACAAGTCTTCAACAAGTCAAGTTTTTAATTAAAGGAAATGCAGCACTTTGAATTTTTTTAGTTTGGCTTTTAAAGCTTTTAATATGTGTTTACACTGTTTACTGTTCTCTTTTACTCTTTGAGACCTCTTTTCACAGAAAAGTTTTGTTAAATGTAATTAAATAAATAATAATAAATTAGATGCTATATATGTAATACTTTCTTCAATCAGCTGACTCTGCCGGTGTGGATGGGTTGTTGGCACTTCGCACACTTGAGATCCCACACATTGATTGTCAGTTTGTACACTCCTTCTTGAAGGTTGAAATTCTTCAAGTTCTAATTCTGTACAAAAAAATATTGAATGAAATTGAAATAGTAATTTATACTTTAAAAAAGTAAATTATTCAAAAAATATACATATGTACCTCTTTTTTATACACCAAATCAGTCACAACAATTGAGTTATAGTCCCAACCATAACTCATTGCGTGTCAATAGGTCAAGCTTTTGTTACTTTTGTTACACGCGACTTCGGTGTGATCATTTCAGGTTAGTTCTCACTGTTCCGGAACTAATCACGGTAGTCGATTGATGTCCGCGAATTATAACTTTATTGCTTCCGGGATTTATATTGTCCTGGAAAGTTTGCTTGGATTTGTAACTTTTCCGATAGGCAGACCTTTCTTACAATGATAAATGTTTTGATGTTACCCTTTTTATTTTTACTTGCAATTGGAACCGCAATTAATTGAACGAGTACCTTATTAATACAAATATACCAATGGCTGAACAAATTAAGCCTCCCCCAAAACTTTAGTTTTATGGGAAGCTTGGTTTTACTTTAATATTCGTGCTTGGTCTGTGAATTCACTAGACTCAGATATTTTACTCTGGCGCCATCAAAAAAAGTAAAGATATGTTTTAGAACACAAGGAATATTGGTCAACAGTCGATCAAATGGATGCCAGTTTTATCGACAAATACGTGTCCAAATTATTTTATGTTTATACATTATAGGTTACGAACCATTTAAATACCAAAAATCATAACGGGCTACATGTTCGTTCATTCAGTAGGTAAGTAATAAAAATCCTTATAATACAAAATATTATCGCTATTATATTAAGTTGTTGGAACTCGAAAATCATTAAAATTATGATTGCGATTAAGTTGTTGGAACTCGATCGATGTAAATAATGTACTAAGTAAAGTAATTACTCATTTTATAGGTACCTACTTACTAACAACTAGGGCGGTATGATCCATCATGCTCTGTCAAAACAAATTTAGCAAACTTCCTATGAGATGGGTTTTTCCATGTTTTATGACGTGTGTTTTATTTTTTATTGTTTTATTCAGCATGTTTTCTGCTATAACGCTGATTCCTTTCCTATTGCTGACATTTTAATGTTATTCAATAGGTAACGGTTGACAATTTTGCCGTCCGATTATTAAAAGACAGTTAAGTGATATTTCTTCAAATTTGGGTTTTATGTACTAGGCGAAAGAGCTATTTTTTTCTCTATCGACCAGTCGAAAAAGAGTTCTCTTTCCACATGTTTTAATGATAACATTTTGCAATGGATTTCTGCAAAGTAATGCCTGAATCTATAATTTAAATGACAGTAATTGCACTGCAATATACGGAGGGACGGGTAAAAGAATGTATTTATTCTATTAGTCCCGAAATTAGTTAAGATTTGTTCTACATCTAAAGCTTACAGACAGACATAATTATTTATGTTGTATGTCATGTTTCTCTTTAATTATATATGACGAATATGTATACTGTTGGTGTACCATTAATAAATAAATAAATTTATGCTTTTAAAATCTTAGCATTATAATAAATGGGAAACTCTGTGTGAATGTGTGTTATAAGTACCTAATCTTTGTAACTACTTACATAAGGTATTAAAATGAAATTAGGTACATAGATAGCTTAGGACATAGAATACATAAGACTTATGCTATTAAAATTTAACCCTCTGAGGGGGTTAATTACGCTGGTAAAGTTTGTATGGAATTTTTTTTCTTGGCTCGATTCACTCAATACTAGGTATAAATAAACTATGGAGTGAATAATGAAACACATATTTTTTATTTTTACACAATAACCCCTAGGCGGTGTGCAATAAATTTCTGAAATTTGTCCGAAAAAAACTCTGGTTCGCGGGCAAAGCCGCGAGACGCATCTAAAATTAGTATAAAAGTGTTGATGGTTTATCCGGTTTGGAACTGGAAAATTTTCTCAGTCCCCAGAAAATGCCCCTATTTTGCGTGTTTCCGGTTCATCCCCAGCCCGTTGCGAAACCATAAATAGAATATATATCACGATAGGTACTCGGAAAAATAATAAAGGAGAGACCGGTAACTTTGGTGATTATATTATTTTTGTATGATTAATAGCTTTTGGTATTCTTATTTGAATATCCAGAGTTCTGTAAGCTTTTAAAGCTGTAATTATTAATTTTACGAAGGCAGATCTCGGAAAAACTTCCGTCTCAAGAGAAATCGCAATGATAAATACTTATTACCAAGTTTCAGAAGTTCATTCATAGAATAATTAACAGGGCTAAATATTAACATAATTGGTTTCTATAGCAGAAGATTCTGATTTCGTGTACATAGATACTGAAGAACTAAACTAAAAATTTGTTCTTATTGATGTATACTACTGTATACAGCCATGAACACACTGTATACAGTATAAAGCCATTCTGTGTCTAATTGTAATTTCCCTATGTAAATATATCTGATGTGATTATACTTTGGCTTAAAGATCTTAATTAACAAAAAAAAACTGACCAAGTGCGAGTCAGATTAACAATCGGTGGGTTCCGTACATATCTATAAAATTATTTTTATTATATGAGTAACTAGCGACCCGCCCCGGCTTCGCACGGTTTTATTATACGTAAAAACCTTCCTCTTGAATCACTCTATCTATTAAAAAAAACCGCATCAAAATCCGTTGCGTAGTTTTAAAGATTTAAGCGTTCAAAGGGACATAATGACATAGGGACAGAGAAAGCTACTTTTTTATACTATGTAGTGATAATATTGAGTTGGCTTGGAAGTTTGATTCTTTCACAGCTCCAAGTACACCTGAATATTTGATATGAATTAATTTCATTTTGCTTTTTCTTTACGTTTCAACATTATTTCATATTTCTTTTCTTTCTGCCTGTCCGATTATTAAAAGACAGTTAAGTGATATTTCTTAAAATTTGGGTTTTATGTACTAGGCGAAATAGCTATTTTTTCCACATGTTTGAATGATAACTTTTTGCAATGGATTTCTGCAAAGTAATGCCTGAATCTATAATTTAAATGACAATAATTGCACTGCCTTATACGGAGGGACGGGTAAAAGAATGTATTTAATCTATTGGTACCGAAATTAGTTAAGATTTGTTCATACATCTAAAGCTTACAGACAGACATAATTATTTATGTTGTATGTCATGTATCTCTTTTATTATATATGACGAATATGTTACCATTAATAAATAAATAAATTAATGCTTTTACAATCTTAGCATTATAATAAATGGGAAACTCTGTGTGAAGGTTTGTTATAAGTACCTTATCTTTGTAACTACTTACTCGTACTTAAGGTATTAAAATGAAATTAGGTACGTTGATAGTTTAGCACCTAGAATACATAGGACATAGGCTATTAAAATTTAACCCTCTGAGGGGGTTAATTACGCTGGCAAAGTTTGTATGGAAAATATTTTTCCTTGGCTCGATTCACTCAATACTAGGTATAAATAAACTATGGAGTGAATAATAAAACACATATTTTTTATTTTTACACAATAACCCCTAGGCGGTGTGCAATAAATTTCTGAAATTTGTCCGAAAAAAACTCTGGTTCGCGGGCAAAGCCGCGAGACGCATCTAAAATTAGTATAAAAGTGTTGATGGTTTATCCGGTTTGGAACTGGAAAATTTTCTCAGTCCCCAGAAAATGCCCCTATTTTGCGTGTTTCCGGTTCATCCCCAGCCCGTTGCGAAACCATAAATAGAATATATATCACGATAGGTACTCAGAAAAATATAATAAAGGAGAGACCGGTAACTTTGGTGATTATAGTATTTAATATGATTAATAGCTTTTGGTATTCTTATTTGAATATCCAGAGTTCTGTAAGCTTTTAAAGCTGTAATTATTAATTTTACGAAGGCAATCTCGGAAAAACTTCCGTCTCAAGAGAAATCGCAATGATAAATACTTATTACCAAGTTTCAGAAGTTCATTCATAGAATAATTAACAGGGCTAAATATTAACATAATTGGTTTCTATAGCAGAAGATTCTGATTTCGTGTACATAGATACTGAAGAACTAAACTCAAAATTTGTTATTATTGATGTATACAGTGTATACTACTGTATACAGCCATGAACACACTGTATACACTGTATACAGTATAAAGCCATTCTGTGTCTAGTTGTAATTTCCCAATGTAAATATATCAGAATCTGATGTGATTATACTTCGGCTTAAAGATCTTAATTAACAAAAAAAACTGGCCAAGTGCGAGTCAGACTAATGATCGGTGGGTTCCGTACATATCTATAAAATTATTTTTATTATATGAGTAACTAGCGACCCGCCCCGGCTTCGCACGGTTTTATTATAAGTAAAAAGCTTCCTCTTGAATCACTCTATCCATTAAAAAAAAAAATCATCAAATCCGTTGCGTAGTTTTAAAGGTTTAAGCATTCAAAGGGACATAATGACATAGGGACAGAGAAAGCTACTTTTTTTATACATACTATGTAGTGATAATATTGAGTTGGCTTGGAAGTTTGATTCTTTCACAGCTCCAAGTACACCTGACTATTTGATATGAATTAATTTCATTTTGCCTTTTCTTTTACGTTTCAACATTATTTCATTTTTCTTTTCTTTCTGCCGTTCACTCTAGACCCTTATCCGGGTATAATGTGTGCAAAATCCGTCTGCTCCGGGTATAAGCCATTTCGTAATTGTTTAAAAAAACTGGAACAAACATTACAAACTGCATAACCAGGGCTGACCCTAGACTCTAATTACATCCGGCATCCGGACCGGATATGTTTCAGTAAAAGTATTTGCTGGGTTGTTGCTTTTGTTAAAGAGGTATTTTCCTCAAATTATATTAAGAATTTCACTAAAAAAATGGCGTCATGGGTCGGAAAAGTGGGCTATTTGTCTTTTGGGTCGACATAAAAGCTCATCCAGCAAAAAAAGGTAGTAAACATTAAACTCGCATTGCCCACAACTAGGCTAAACAAAAGAAAATGGATACGCATCTACATCAAAACTCTTAGTGAGTTGTGAAAATTATCAGTAGGTAGTTAAATAAATTCAAACAAATTGTCAAAACTATTTTACAAAATAACGGATTATCTAGAGGATAAAAAAACCAGGGATGAGTTTTCCTCCAACAAGGTAAATGTTACTTGTTCGCTTCTTTACTTTGACTTTAAAAAACTTAATTGAACCAAAATGTGGTAAGTGAGATTTTTGTTTTAGAAAATACACATACTAAAAGTACAGTCGAATTGCCTCCTGTTTTTAAATGTCATCGGTTAAGAATTGCTTTAAAACAACAATATGATATTGCTTTGATTGAGAGATTTTCAGAAGAAAATCCCTTCACATAATCCATAATCATCGTTTCAATATAATCTTATTTATTCAATTGATTCTGTTAAATCCAAGTTTTTGTCTATTGATGGACGAAGTGAAAAAGAAACCACCAGCATGTATCACTTAAAAGCTAGCTAAATTATTTGTTCTAAAATAATAATAATTCAAGTTACTCATTAAAGTACCGCGTAGGTAAGTAAGAGTGAATAAGCTAGTATCCACTCAAATTCCTTCAAATGAAAACATTATGGCACAGCGTAGGTAAACTCGTCTGTATAATTTCTATTTTAGTTCCCGTATTTAAAGCAGCTGTTCCACGCAAATGTGCAACGAAGCTAATTCTGCAAGACGCATTCAGTAAAGTGTAGTTTACATGTCATTGTCTCTGGAACAGATTGCGGCTTCTTGTTTTACTTAAGTTGAAGAATTGTTATGACAGTACGGGATAAGTAAGGGATACTTACAAGTTAAATTACACCATGTGTAAGAAAAGCTTCTTCCGAATGACAAGAAACATTGGCCGAGGATCTCTACGACCGTAGAAATGGTCTCGACAGAGCTAAAGATATAATAAGATATAATTTAATTTAAGTATTGTTTTATTTTCAAAAAGGTACAATAAAGTGTTAATTCATTCATTCATTCATTCCTACGCATTTAATATTTTCTGAGTCGATACCCTAGCTCCACGTTATCAAAATTTCATAAGAGCGTCTGGTCGAATCGAAGCTACGTGTGACTGCGTTGCACTAGATGCAGATCGAAATCTGGTGAGTGTCTAGCTAGAGCAACGCATTATCATTGCTATGCCACGGGGCATAGCCACCAACATTTTGGAGACGGTTCCGATTGGTATTGTTTCAAAGAATAGAAACAAATTCAACTATTATATACAATTGAAACTAATGAGCGAACTGCAGACGGTAGCAACAGCCTAGAGGTAGCTCAACTGATCCTTATCACCACTAGTCTGAAGGGTCCCCAAGATACTGGATGCAATATCTCTGTACGGCAATGCTGATGTGCTGCACCAGCTCAGAATTACTACCTTGACCTTATACCTAGATATTATAGAGGTATAGCGAATAATTATGTACCTTATAGTTTAGTAAAAAAAGATACCAATCGCCCGGAATGTTTTCTACGTTTAGGTTTTCACACAGAGACTAAATTCAAGGAATATGTTTTAAACAGCCAAGTAACTAAGCTTTACCGGTCAAGCTCGGAATGTTCATCAATAAAGCGCTGTAAATAGTTTTCCAGCATGAGCACGCGTACGCACCTGGAATGCAGCGCTGCAAGCGGCCACGGTCATTTGATCGCACTGAACTATGTGAGGGAATATTCCTTTGTTATCTGCTTTTACACAATAAATTTTTTTAATAGGCCCAAAAATTCACATCAGTGTGGGTAATTGATTGGTACTTACGAAAATTACCCTTATTAAACTGAATCGCAATTTTCCGGATATTCATATTTTGGGGCTAGCTGATTTTGTGAGAAGGGGGCTCTGGAGCGTGCTTGCACCCCAACCCCCATTGTCGTGGTGACAAGTGGATCGTCCTGTTGTTCTGCTGTCCGATTACGATATAACCGCCCAACCAAAATTGACACATGTTAATCATTTCAATGGTTAATGGTTAACATGGTGTCAACGTGTCTTATCCATAAAATTGTAAATTATGAAGGCCGTTGAAATGGCTTTCTTGTGTCAACTTTGAATGGTTGGTTTAAGCGCAATCGCACAGCTGGTCTCCAAAGGGACTGGTATTCTCTATCGTCGGTTTAGGTAAAATATTGATCAAAAATATAGATAAAATATCAAGAATTTAGATAAAATATCACGAATATAGATAAAATATCAAGAAACATGAGTTAAATTTGCAGTGAGAATTATTCTCACTGCAAAGTTCACTCTTTTGTCTTGATTTTCGACACAGATTGGTCACAGCCGGCAAAATCTAGGCAACATTTTTTTTAGTGATTTCAAATTGTTACTACATGATGGAAAACGCACAGCCGCTGCTATCCCGATGAAATAGCATGTATATATAGTGGTGTAAACTGACATTGTCAAATAAAATGGTATTATACATATCGATACCTCTGGGCTCACTTGGCGTAAAGGACATTTGGTCGAAATTGAGTTAATAATGCAGTTTTACTCAGTTTTTAATTCTCTATCGAACTGTATATTTAGTTTCCTCAAATTCGCAAAAAAAACGCCTTTACGACCCAGGATTTTTATCGCGTAATCACTATTTTTTGGAAAAAATAGGGTGTAAATGACAAAACATTTGTCAATTGTCCTATACAACCTTGCAAAATGAAATAAAGAAATTGATTTGTCCTTTACGACCTTGCTATTTTAAATTTTAAAAATCAATTGTTCTTTACGACCTTACTAAATCCAGCAATAAACCTAGTATAGTTTCTTTGAAAATTCCTTCTAATCATGAAAATTCACCACTAGTACAGCTTAAGAGTTCGAAATTTCTCACCACAGATCTACCCCGGTAAATTTGGTAAAGTTCAAAATTAACCGGGGTAGATGTATTAATTATGAATTTTCTTAACTAGAAGGCATTGCCAACTCCTATACCGTCACTTATTAATGTCCATTCGGTCTGCTACCAGCGTATTCCGCCCTAATCATGTGGGCAAACGATGTGATTACATAACCAGCATTTGCGAACGCAGTTTTACTAAAAACTACTCCGGGCATCATCGAATTCCAATAGTGATTTGTACCTATGTACTTGTTTCGAAAAAAAATGCTTTGATTTACACCACAAATTCGCCTGCATCTTTGCAATTCTATCGTGACTCCAAAAACAGGTAGACGTTGAATGCCAATGCCTTGAATTAAGGTAAATAAAAGATAAAGGTTTTTTTTTGTGTGTTTTGAATTAAGTAAATTAGGTAACTAAAGTGCAAAGTTAAATAACTATCTAGGTACATGTTTTTTCCCCAGCTGTAAAACGGTTCTGAGCAAACTGGACCCAAGCTTAGTAAACAATAAAGATTATGTTCTGTTATGTTTATGATAAATAAGTAAAAGTAATTGTTTAAAATACACATTCAAGGATATTTATCGCGTTTATTTACCTATTTTTTCCTAAAGTTTCATCAGGTTTACACTCTGCCCTGGTGACGAGATGTGTGGAGTACTGGAACTACCACCTTGCGTAGCGAATGCTACACATTTTGTGCAAACCTTAGAAATTGTAATTAACCATTTTTATTTGATTTAATCTATGTTTTATTTATAGAGAAATATTCTTTCATTAAACTTAAAAGAAAAGAGCAACCATATAAACACAATACATACAAAAATTACATCATTTATTAATTTATTAGCCTACTAGTTAATCCTTTACGACCTCAAAATTTTTAAATTTGTCAATTACAACTTTGATTTGTACAGTTTTGAACATCAAAAGTAGCTTTACGCCTTAAGGTGCTTGCATACACTGTTTAGTTTTTGGGCGTATAGGTCATTTCTTTGTAATTTTATGGTAGTATAGGAATTTTATTTCAGTAAATATAACACTAGGATAGTTTATCAACACAGGCTTAGAAAGTACCAGAAATTCTAAGTACTTTCTTCCTAGGTTTCGTCCAAATAGCATCAAAAACAAAAAAACTACAGTCGAAATAAACTTTTTGTTTTTGTTTTTTGCGTATCCTGTAAAGTCGCCTTTTGTCCTTTACGCCAAGTGAGCCCAGAGGTATCGATATTACGTCGAGTTTGGCTTTCAAAAGGGATAACTATGTTGGTCAAGACTGCATCTCAGTTCTCACGTTAGCTAGCTTGTGTGTGGGAAGTGGGTCCCAATTTGTTTAATTGGGGCTCACTCGCCACATACAAACTATACAATTAAATTTCTCATTACGATACAGGTCTCAGTATAGTAATATAATTACAACATAGGTTCAATCCAATACTCAATACTCAATATTTTATTGCATACATGTGTTACATAAGATCTTAAAATAATACAGGTACAACATGAACCCTGCAAGGGCACAGCAATCTTATTATTATATTAATCTTAAATCTAGATCCTGCAAAAGTATGCAGTTATTTCAATTTTTAAAACTACTTTTATTTTGTTTTTGTTATTGGTTGTATTTTTTTATACAGTAATACAGACACAAACTGATAGAAAACCTATAACCAAACAAGCACATAATACTCTCACCGGCTTCGTTAACCACTGAGGTTACCTAGGTAGTTTTTTAAAAAGGTGTCTCAGCATTTACCTATCCTTTACTGGATAGCGGACTTCCATTATTAGAAAAGAGAACCCTATAAAAAAATAGGTTATATTCAGGGCTAGAACAATGTCGCTGTCGGAGACAAAGCCATCAAGGCTCGGTATCCACGCGTGCGCACCGGACTGAAGTTCCGAAGAAAGCCGAGAGGAGCCGAGCCGAGCCGACGGAGTCGACGGGGAGACCATTCAAACTCAAGCAGCGACCACCGAACCATCTAGCACTTTCTTTGTTTCATGAATACAGCCATACAAAGTTACAGTCCAGTTTTATTGCATACCTTAGGTATATAAACTATCGAAGATTACACACACAACAGTCGCTTCAAAATTTCAATCCCGCCTATGTAGTTTTTGCGTGAAAAAGTAACAAACATCGAATTTAGTTAGGACACTTTTATGTTTTGGGTACATCAAAACCAAAAAATAGATACGTAGTTCCTAAACTTAAATTAAATTATATCTTCAAGTAATGTTGGTAGGCATCTAACTGTCAATAATACAACCACCTGTTGGGGAATTCGGGTCTTACTTATAAGTGTATATTCTCCGTTGATCTGGGCACCCATTTGGTACACACCTACTTACCTAATATACTGTTCAAAGAAGAACTTATATAAGATCATCGTATTTTACATAAGCCTTCACATTAATCTTATTTTATTGTTCAATATTCTTAAAATGATGACAAAGTTATTTGGTCGTCGAGATTTTCAACATTCATCAAAAGCCAATTCCAACATAAACGGGATAACCCCGAGAAAAAATATTCAAATAACCTTCATATACGTTCATCCCACCAGTAGATTACGAATGCTTGGCTCTTGCCACTCTGAAAGAAAATTCTCGATGTAGAACATGCCTTTTATTTTACTAGTTTATAGCCCGCGGTATCGCACGAGAAAATTTTCAAAATTTACAATGGAAAATTTTATCTCATGGGAACTGATTTATGGGACAAAAATTAGTCTAAGTTTTTTCCAGTGCTAGAACTACGTCTGTTCTAAATTTCACGTCCGTTCTTTTCAGTAGTTTTTGCATGAAAGAGTAATTGACATCCATACAAACAATCATTTTTATAAACATTCCTGCTTATAATACAAGTAAGAATTTTATTAAAGACAGTGTAAAGTGAAAGTTCCACAAGCTCACTATAAACATCATCTGTGAAAACACCATATTTTTGGAACGCGGACGCAGCGTAATAAAACTACATGAATATCGTTTAACCGTACCCTTTCTGACCTCGATTTTATAGATATTTGAGCGACAATTCTCATTGTTGTGGTGTAACCTTTGGTGCCTTTGGTTATTGTTATAGTAGGTACGGCACCCATAAGTAAAACATTGAAAATTATTACAATGTTTGTTGATGTTTGACTATAGACGTCATCAGTACATAAACTCAGTATCTCCCAGTGAGCTATATCTCTCTTGTAAATACTTGTCTAAATATCTTAAACCATTTGGATGCTATCCAGAAACAGTGAATGGCGAAATTGCGTCAAACCAAACGCAGAGCCATAATCAAGAAATTGAAGTTGAAGACAGAACCACAAAAGCTTGACTCTAACAGCCTGTCCAGATAGGGCGCTTTACGCGCGTAAAGCGCTGGACTCTCGACTCGCGCGTGCTACGCGCGAGTCGAAATACTCGGGCGAACAGTGGAGCGCGCGTAAAACGCCGCATCTGGACGCAATATAAATTGAAACGCGCGAGGGCACTCGCGCGTAAAGCGCCCTATCTGGACAAGCTGAAAGATCCTACGACTTTGTTCTTGGCTTGAATTCTAACCGAGGAGAGGTCGACAGGTATGGTAATTACAGAGCATAAATAATATTTAAGGTAAATTTTCGGTTCTTGCCCGGATGCAAAGCAAGATCCGAAACACAAAATTTGAACAGTAATAATATAAAATTCTGCGACGTTGACTGACGGACGAACTGATTACGAAACTTCGTTGATTATAAACTTCAAAATTCTAATACAAAACATAGAAAATTCAATGAAACAAACATAGATTGACTTATAAATAAAGTGAATACAAGGTTAGTTTTTCACACATACCTCACGCTGAAGTCATCACCGAGGAACTCATTGAAATGCGGCATGCGTGTGACTTTATCACTAACAGAATTCATTAAGGCTCGCTTTCCATGCAAAAGCGGTCAAATCTTGCCACGTGACTTTGGATTTTGATATTATTGTCAAGTCTCGTGCTTGGAAGTTAATATAAAAAGTGAAAAATAAAAAGCCTTTATACTAACCATGATCATATTTCCTTTTTGTTATATGCACGACAGTGAAATTTGGATAGACAAGTGAATAAAGACTGAAATACGAATTTCCCACAATTCCCTACTCTTTATCTTTCCATCCAAGCAAAACCGAATAATATGGTAAATTCTTCTTCTTTCCATTATTTTAATTTACTAGCTACGTTCCGCGGCGATGCCGACGTTGATAAAATAACATTTTTAATAATCCCACGCGAATACTGCACTTTAGCTAAAAGTACAATAAAAAGGAAAATAAGTACCTATCCTGCTATACGCTCGCACCAAATTTCATCTGAATCCTTACAGACCCTACTACCTTCTATCTACTTCTAGCTCAAATAGAAGTAGTTACTTACTTATAAGACCGATGTGGCGCGGTGGGCGAAGGTCCACCTGCGACGCAGGAGATTGCAGGTTCGATTCCCGCCTCGGAACAAATTTGTGCACGATCTGCAGAAATTTGTTTCGTTGGTTTGGGTGTTTTATATGTATAACAAAAAAATGTCTATGTAATGTATTAACAATGTAATATGTATAAACTTTCTGGTGTGTCCAAGAGTCCTTTGTAGTCATAAGGAAATAAATCAACTTGAAATGTACTAAGCATATCAGTCATCTAGTACACATAACACAGGCTCTGTTTATATTGTGGCTAGATGATGATTATGTAATTTTCCGGCATTATATTTTGTTCATTATTATTTTGTAGATAGTGAGATTTATTTTCTCTTTCCATCGTTTCGGTTTGTAAAGCGAGGCATAACGTGGCGGCTCTCTTTCTATGAATATTTTATGTGCTCGTTAATCAAGTGCTCGAGGTTGATGACTAAAAGCAGTTATTCTCAGTGAATTTATGAATTACTATCGACCCGCCTGGCTTCGCACGGTTTAATTGTATGTATAAACCTTCCTCTTGAATCATTCTATCTATTAAAAAACCGCATCAAAAACCGCTGCGTAGTTTTAAAGATTTAAGTATACATAGGGACAGAGAAAGCGACTTTGTTTTATACTATGTAGTGATTTTGCTTGCAAAGTAAACAATTAACAACACTTGGTTTCCGTTGTAAATACTAGTTGTAATTTTTCTATTCCTTGCTTGTAATTTTCGTTGTTAATAAAGGTTTTAAACAACACTTAAACTATTTTTATTGTGCATTTTTATTTAACATTTTGCTGTGTTTATCTGTCGCAGCGCATGCTAGCCAGGCAGCGGGTCACTTCAATAGCGTCTTGAGAATGGTTCTGATTGGTGGATTTACATAAATTTAGCTACCCCTTTTTTATTTGCAATAATCTTGAAATTTTATAAATATATACATAGACAGATAAAAAATACTTTATGTTTACCCCATAAAGACAGGAAATAATAAATAGCAGTGCTAAGAAGAGCGGTGGTATAAAGAGCAGCCTACGACCTTCGCTATTGCTTATAAGCAATCTCTTCCGCACTTCCAACCTTATATCATAATACCTATTTCTATAAATAAACTGAAATTTTAATAGTTACAAAATACATTGTAGCTAGCCTGTTCACTGATAACCAGGCAGCCTTTTCAGACAAAATCAAGGAAACTTAGCATGAAGAGAATGGTTAAATATTAAGTATTTATTAAAAGTTGTTCATGCATAAACAACTCATCTTGTAAGTAGTAAAGGCCCAAGTTTGTTGTATATTGTGTGTAAGTTTGCAAAGTATGCTACATAGGCGTATATTCAATGAGCAAACGACAGCCATTGTTGTTCTACTGAGAAGAAACTGGCAATAAATCACACGGTATCTGTGTAACCGCAATCTGAATATGCGTGACACACAGACGGCAATGTGGAAAAACATATTAGGTATAATATTATAATGGTAGTGGGAACTAAAAATTGTATAGAAAAGATTTAGTATGTGGCAAGCATACATTTAAAACCAAGTAAAATGAAAGAACTAATAGCTCACACGTAGGTTATTTTTCATAGATAAAGTGAATACAAGGTTAGTTTTTCATCAGCACACAGACACCTCGAGCTGAAGTCAGCACCGGGAAAACTGGGGAAGCAGTATTGCTTCTGGAAGTCCACAGAAATGGAAACTCCAAGATTAGAAACCAACTTCGTATCATAATCTAATCAGCCTTCACTAGTTGGTTGTCTCCATTCAAAACCCGCATGTAGTCACCCATAAACATATTTTGTTAGACTCGGGGTGTAATAAAATAGGCCCAACATCAAATGCTAAAGCAGGGACCGCAGATCGTTCGCAGTTTCGCGAAATTATTCAGCAGTTTCAGTTATGCCAGAGTACTCCTAAGCTGGCGACCGACTGCGGCGCTCGGGCACTTTACTGCGATGTTACGCAATCCGACTCATTACCAAATCCAATTGTTTATTGGCCTTAACAAGCAAGGCGATTGTGGTTGGCTCGTGGTTGCAATCAGTGGACGTCTTCCTTAAGCTAACCGTACAACTATGCACATCAATTCTAAATGCTGGAAATTCAAAACAATTGCTGTATATAAAACTACAAAAGTTTGATGAATTCATTATTTTTGTACTTGGGTTTACCAAAAGTTGTTTTTTTCCAACACAAATAAAGTTCACAGTTGACCCGATTCCAAGAATAATTTAATGGCGTAAAATTACTAAGTTTGTGTACTTTCTCTTGTTCCTAATATATGGAAGGTAAAAGTAAAAGCCCAAAGAGCCTAAGTCATCTTAAGTGGCGTGTACTTATTTCTTCGAGTTTTGTAGTTGTAACGATATCTGTGAGTTCTTTTTTCCACTTGAGCCGAAGTGGGCAGTAAGCTACATAATTGGCATATAAAAACTTTCGGGACAGCGATAGTCGGGTCGTTCGCAAATCACTTGTTTCTCTCATGATAACAAACAAACTTCAAACAATTGACCTTTTGGAAAACGAGACACAATAATCATAAACATTGACCTACAATAAGATTTTTTAAATAAATATGCAAACAGATTCTATTACATTTATGTGGCTGCATTTTCATTGGACAGTGGTAGCAAATTCTATTACATTTTCAAAAACAAGCTGTATGCGTTGAGCAAAAGATCTTTTTTAAACTGCCAAAAATCTGACGCACTGTACATGCTTTTAACATATTTTTCTATACAATAGAGGGGAAAGCATACTAAGGCATTACCGCACTGCACAGTACTTATACGCCTCCGCCTCATAATCATGCAGAACGCCCGGTGTCTACTCGTTTCCACATGATGCTATCGAGAACATTGCTGACGGTTGGTCAACAAATAACCGACTTAAATTTTACAACTTCACGACGCAATACATATAATGCCCGCCTCTGAAAAAAACTTACGAAATATCCGTCTATTATTTAACAAACCTTAATATATTAAAGTTATCTTTAGGACAAAAATTACAAACATTTTTGGGTACACGTGATCGTTTTAAATAGAAACACCGTCTTGAAGTTTACTAAGTACTAACCGATAAGAGTAGTGTAGAAGCACCTTAACTCGCTTTCTAGTTAGCATCGCAGCGTGTCTAACATCTAACGATCACGCCGTAATTAAGAGGACGCCCTAGCCAACTTTTTTTATGAAACTATACGTAGATCGTATTACTCATGAAAAAACTGGAAAACAAATGTAATACATATATTAAATTCAACAATATATTTTATTTGATTCCTATTATGAATCTACAATAGAGGAAAAAATAAATCAAAAATAATCATCAAATTGCTCAGTTTTTAATAAAGTTTTTAAAAAAAAGGTAACCTAAGTAGGAAAAAAAATTATGAGCCCGTCCATTATTACTTATTATTTGTTTGCTCTAAGCTAGTATCATAATAAGTAACATAGTTTTCTTGTAATGTACAACAATTAAGTTTATCCTTTTCAAAACGATATGCTCTTTCCCGCTCCTATGAACATCAAATTTTATTCCTATCTTATTCACACAACTAGAAACGCGCCCTCTTAAGTTTCAACTTCTGCAAGACTTGACAATCTGCATATCTTTGGAATTGTGTCTGTTGTATGTCTGACTTCAAACATGACTTGTTTTATATTGGAAGTGATTGCACTACATTATTTTTTGCGGTCATTCTGGTTGTGATCACTCGCTATAATAATACCACAAGATAATGCCGGACAATCCATACAGCATCATCTGCCCTAATTAGAAGAAAACTTGTGAAATGTGTACTAAAATAACATTTAAGAGTGATTTATGTATATTCTGAAAGAAATTACATTTTGTAAGATATATTTTGATTGGTGTAATGTTAAGACTTAACTTTTTTCTAGTCGAACCGATTTTGATGATTGTTTAAGCTGATGTTTCTCGTATAATTTAATTTATTCCTGATCTGAGTTTGTTTTTAAATTATCCTAAACAATGCTTGAAATTACCATTTGGATTTAAGTTTTTGTAAAAAAACATCGTTATTTAATTCCCTGAATTAAAACAAACAAATCTGAATTCCACTTCACCAGTTTTGTTCAAAACAATATTATAAAAGACACAAGGGAGGTAACGAGCACAAACAAATCTGATTCCCTTTCTCGAGATTTCCTCTTACATTTGAATGTTTTAGATCTACCTTTGGGACGCCATTGAACTCTTCAATTTGAGTTGAGAGAGGTCAACAACTTGATTCAAAGTAAGAAAAATCCTTGTTAAACTTTGAAAGTTTAAAATAAATTGTATAATAGAAAAACTGATTTACCTAATGCAAAGTGGAAATAATTATAATTTTCTTTTAAAATTATTAAATTTAAACATGTATTGAACATGATTAAAATCGAATTAGAGCAATATTTTGTAAAAGCCCTTTACATATGTAACATTTTTATTTGGTTTCAAATATTTTGGTAATATGTAAGAGCATTCATTCAATTTGTTTGCAATACTATAAGTTATTAGTTTTACTTTATCTTTATGGTTTGATTGTATTTTATTGTAAAAATGTTATCTACCATAACTAGATATTTTGAATTAAAATAACTTCCAACATTCATTCATCTTTATGATATGATAACTGATAGAGAAATAATTATATGTTTTTTTACAATAAGTATCTAGTAGCTTTAGATTTTCTTAGCACCTCGTAGAACTTCCTCGCTTGTAGACCCTCTACGCTCGTAGACCCTCTACGCTCGTAGCATCTCTACGCTTGATTAACCATCAACGACTTCATAATATTATTATTATGATTTTTTATTTTCTGAAATTTCTGAATTGTGCTCTTTATTGATTTATTCAAATTACGTGGTATTGTTAAAATTACTTTGGATCGTATTTAGGTGGTTATTTATTCATTCATTCCAGTATAATATGATTTGGTATGTTTTACATGCTTTAGCGATTTCAAATTATTTAGGCTAATTTGAGGACATTATCAATATTTTCGAACTCAATAAGATACGCTGGTTACGCTCGTTTTTAATATTCGTAAATATTTATAGAATACGCTGTTTTTTGGTTGGTTTTTCGCATGTATAATGTCTTATAATATATAACTGCCAAAATGATCAACTAGTTGAGGTCAACCGCAAACCCCACTCTAGGGGTAGATTCGAAGACGTCATCGCGGCGCTTCAATCAAATCAGTCTACGATCTACGCATCTGTAATGCACACGCGTATATGCATTTTAGTCACCGCGACCGCATCCTCTTGCACCTAATGCCCAACAGTGGGATATAGACAAGAACTTTTCATAAACATTTTTCTTCTTCCTGTGACGTGAGTGATTCGTGTCCATTCAGTGTCTTCCAGGAGATATATCTCGCACCGCCGTCGCCATCCAGACCGAGACGAATTGTGACTTGAGGTGGGTATTTATTTTAAGGCTTTTTATATGTGACTGGCTTTCCATAAAACAGCGTGTTAGGTAATTACTTAGCCGCCTTCCGCGGGGCCTAATTTAGGCAGGATTAGTATTAAATCTTAGATGTTACCAACTCTAATTGGCCTAAGCAACCGCATCAGGTGTATTTAGGAATATTTATTTCTTTATACACCATACGCATTATTGGGGATAACTAAAAACTACAAAATATACTTTATAAAAAAAAACAACATAATAACATAATCAGATCTTGATTAGATTTGCATGCGACCACATAGGAAACTCTAGCTTTAAAATCGGTTCACCTAGAGTTATCATCATCATCATCATCATCATCAGCCTATATTAGTCCACTGCTGGACATAGGCCTCCCCCAATGAGCGCCATAGCGCCCTGTCTTCAGCTTGACGCATCCTAGAGTTATGAGTAACACTATTAAAAGGAGTTGAATGAACAATTTCATCTTTTTTTCTTGATTTTAGTAAAATTTGTAATAATAAATTAAATTTGTAATTAAATTTTTAATTTTTTAAATTTGTAATAAATTACTTAATAATGAGACCTTAATTTTTTCCTTATGTAGGTTTCAACAGAGTAGTAAGTAGTTTTAACTTATCTAATGTAATGGTAGTACTAAGAAACTGATCCAGAAATTAAATAGTGATGTAGTGGCTCTATCTCTTTGTCCACTTACTTATCTGTTATTATTTCAAGAATAAAGAGAACTTTCGAAGGGGATTGACTGTTTCATGGAAAGGTACATAAGCTACTTCTTTCTACGGAAAAGGATTGACAAGCCCTGCGGCAAGTTTCCAATATTTAAACGATGTTCACGTATATTCACTTTTATATAAATTTACATATAAAGACAGATGAAAATCTTAGTTAAAATCTTCCCCGGTTATAGAAACCTGAAAGTTTGCGTGTTTGTGCTTAAAATTTGTTTGGTTTGATCATGTTAAGTTGGTTTGGTTTGATTATTGTGAGTTAAGAAAGGAATTTGGTATACAAAATATTTTATTTTAATTTCGAAATAAAATTATTTTTATCTCACGAACCGTTAGAATTAGACCGTCAACAATTTTCATTTTAGTTTGCCTAGTAAAATAAACACATGTTTCAGCAGAAAAACTGTATGACCTTCCAAAGGATTCAAGAGCAAAACCCTGTCAGCAAGTCTTTAATTGTTGAAATTGTAAAAAAAAAATATATCAAAATCTTGCAGTAGGTACCTCGCAAATACTCACGGACAAAGCGAGGGTGCTGAAAGTAAAAATAGAACAACAGAAACAATAATAAACGACCGGGCAGGGACCTTCCGGTTCATTGACTGCAAGTGAGGATATCCAGACAAATCCCATGGAGCGATTCTTTAAATCCGTATGTATTCATGCGAGGTGCCGTCTTCTCAAGTCGTTTTCCCGTGACACAGTTTGAATTTTCCCCAGTAAGACTTCTGAAAATTTACACAAACTTTATCCGAAGTTGATGACGAACATTCATTGTCAATGGGCGTGTAGTTGAGGTAAACTCAACTCACGTTGCCTGAAACAAAGAAGTCAAGTGAAGCTTAAGTCCCTATTGTGACCACAGTTGCTTCTTTATAGATTGCATCTCTATCTGTATTCTTCTTCATAATAATATTGCTTCAGTCCTTTCCTTCATCATTAGAGTATAAAAAAATCAATATCGATATACTGTATTTATAAATTTACACAATTTGACAAAATATATTGGATATTTCTCCTACTATGTTTTCTCATAACTCTCTTGATACATATCTTGTTCTAATATTGTAGCTTTTTTATAAAAAGTCAAATTCTTGCAATTTTAGCCTAGACTAGCGAATTTAAAACAACTTGTATGTGATATGCATAAAAGTTTATTTACTGCATTTTAGTGACTTTTGTAGAAGGCTTAGAAACTCTCTTTTGTTTTGTTCTAGCTTTTATATATATCGGGCTCTTCAAGTAGCGATTATCGCATACTTTTGTTGGATTTTACTTCTTTTCAATGGTTTTCTAACACAGCCCAGAAAGGGCTTATGTAATTTTCTCATATAAATGTACATAAAGTATTTATGATACATCAAACAGATAAGACTATCCTCTAATGTATCAGCTCATTCAAAAGAAAACACCCTTTTTAGTATTAAGTATTAACCCCTCTGGTTTTTAAGTTTCACTTAAATAATTATAGACTTAAGTTGTCTGAAATAAAGCAACATTATAATTATTAGTAATGATTTATTTGACTTTTGTATTCTTTAAATAAATAAGCAAGAACAAATACAATTAATTACAATAAAAGTTCATAGGTTTTATGTTAAACTAAGAGACCAGAAAAGTAAGAAACTGCGGCGTAGTATCCTTGCTTGTATCTCGAAGTAAGACTGAAGTAAAGAAAGTAATAATAAAATAAATAATGAATGCTGGACAATCCACACAACATCATCTAGTCCCAAGCTACGCAGAGCTTATGTTACGGATATTAGATGACTGATATTTATACTAGAAAACACCCCGAACAAATATTTCGTATTGATTATAAATTGTGCTACGTGCTTTTGAATTGTAATTAATTTCATTATTTACTTGATAAGTATTGGAATTAATAAAATAAATTGAATTGAATTCTCAAGACGCGCTCTTTCGAGACTCGTAAGCCGGTCCACACTAAACAAATCTGTGCTTGGTTCGACTATTGTAGACGCACCTTTATGATTTTCCTGTATTTTACATATTATGTTCGACAGGTGTACTATTCTTGCTTTAGATATGTTTTGACAGGTAAAGGCCTTAATCATATTAGTGTAGAAATGTTTTGCGAAAGTAAACTCGAAGGTACCTATTCAAAAAGGTTGCCATGTAGGCGTTTGTTTGTAGACAGCTTAATTCTATTTCAGCGGTTTTTACTTACTTTTACAACCCGACCCCGAATCCAAGTCGGAACCCTAAGTAGGTAGCTACTTACCTTCCATGCTACATACTGCGAAGCTTCATAATATTGCCGTCATTCTTTTGACGATTTGCGGTATAAAACAATTTAAAAATTGCTGCAATAGGTAGAGATACCTACCTACTAGGCAGTAGAATGACAATGCAGTTTCGTAACCAGACTACCTTTACTACCGTTAGGTACTTAGGTACCAACTGCCACTGGGTATTGGTAAGTACCTTTACTAAGCCACAAAATCAATCGGTAGGTATTTTACTGAACTGTTTCTCTGAAAGATCTGACATAATCGACAAGATAATATGTGGTTGTGTGGTTTTATTTAACCTTTTGCCATGTTAAATATTTTATTTCTATAGCTATACAATTCAGATGCTTAGTGCATTTTAAAAAAAGGAATCTGCTAAGGAAACCTTATCCTGAATGGAAACTGAGTTTTTTTTCAAATATCTTAAAAACAGCTAGGCACACAGATTTAAAAGAATCATACACGGCCTGTTTTATTATTGTCAAAGCTAAAATCATGAAATTAGACACTTTTCAGCCAGGAGTATACACAGTTAGTTAGATGCGTGTGAATTTTCCATTTAAATCAGAAACTACCGAGTTAACCAGCTATCCTGAAAGTCCAGTCATTGTTCCGACAATTTGTCAAACCACGCGTGAAATTTCGCCAAAGTTATGCCCCAAGTTTGGTATGGGCTTTGTGAAGTCTATTCATATAGAACCTTATCGCACTGTGTTTATGTAGAAGGTTGTATGCTTTATGTCCACTAATTTAACCTTGTTTTGGGCTCTTGTCGAAATAAAAGGTAACATGAGTCCGGAACTTTTCCGAAAGAAAACGGTTGGACTCGTATAAAAACATTAATAGAAGTACCGAAACTCGCTTGGTTTTGTGTAAAATTTATTATTTTGATTGAACGTGTTATTTTGCTGGTAATTTTTGTTTTCTTTTGAAAAAGAGTATCAGTCATGTTCGGCAGTAGACGTATGTTTGCTAATGTGTAGTTTTATGAATCTTTCTTTCTTTCTCTGCACTCAGGTTGAAGAGTTGAGTTTTACGAACATTTTGACAAGTTTGCCAAGTAGCCAGAATAGTGATTGTAGTGGTGGAGGTGATGAATAGTACACATAAAGGTAGAACTGCCCTAATTCCTAGTGCCCTAGTTCATGGTTAGAGTTGATAAAAAATGTTTGTCTGTCTGTGTTTCAAATGTTTGTCTATATTGTAATGTTTGTCGGTCTGTGTTTCAAATGTTTGTCTGTGTACCAGGTTAGGGTCAAATGCCAATAAAACACAGATATTAATTATAGACACGCGTCTGTCGTCCGCACCACCGCAAGGCGAATGCTGCGCTCGCTAGTGCATCCGACACGCCCGTGACGTTTAATACTCAGAATACTACATCTACCTTTTACAATGAATAAACAAAATGTTTTTTGTAACTTTTCTACAATAATTATTACAACTAAGATCAGACAGATAGTTAAATATTATTTGGAAAATGCTAAACCTGTAAGTACATGTAATTTACATAATATGTTCTAACAAGTTTTAGGTTGGTTGCAACCACACCTACCATACCTACTGTTAGGTACAATTTTAATTAACAAGATAGGTGCTTCATTAATCTATATGATTCGTATTTTGTTTAGTGAAACCTATATCACATCTCCACCTATTTCTTTACAAAAGAAATGACTTACTTATAATTTAATAAATTTGAAAGGGATACTTTATTACAACCATTTACCTAACTACTTAATCCAAACCGAAATGGATAAATCTGTTTTGAACCATTTATTTGTCATCGTTTTGATCACCGGTCCTTATCTGTGCAATCTTCCCATATGTTTTCTTCGACTTTACCTCGCGAAATACTGACAATCGTTGAGATAAACGTGTTCTTGAGTGGAGACCGCGACTTGGCAAACGTATTGTAGGACGCCCTCCGCCCACGCGGAATGACGAACTGTGGAAGACTGCTTTCAGATGCTGGATGCGGCAAGTTGAAGACAGGGCGCTATGGCGCTCATTAGGGGAGGCCTATGTCCAATAGTGGTCTAATATAGGCTGATGATGATGATGAGTGTTTCTTCGTAGTTGTTCTCGTGTATCTTCCAGTTATTTTTCAGTTTCCAATCTAGGTATATCATATCCCATCTTGTAGACGACTGTGTGTAGTAATTGCATAGAGGACGCAGTATGTTTTCTTTAGTGAGGGCTTCTCATTATGTAGACTTTTTGAACCTTGTTAGATTCTGTTACTTATCTCTTTCTAGATGCATATTAATTTTTGTCTTTAGTTTCCAGAACAGCAAATTCTATGTATAAGAATAGTTATATATTTATATTTTCTTGAAAGAATCTTGAATCTTTTATACTTTATTAGGTACAAAGTAAAAGTAGTAGTTCTATACAAAGAAACAGTGTAATTCCGAACTCTTTGTAAAATAGTAAAAACTATCTGTGTAGGTGAATTGTTAAAAGTATATTTTTGATAATCTATAGGAACATACCAAGAAAAAGTCAAATACCGAACTCTTTGCAAATTAGTTCAAACTACCTGCGTATTTGAACTGTTGACATCAACATCAGATGATAATTCAACTGTTAGGCTACCCTCCTGTATAGCTACCACCTGGTGTGTCTAACCGAGAAAATATTTCTCTAAGCAAATTTATAGCAAGTACCTATATGAATTTTGTATGGTCATTTAGTAGTTTTAAATTTTTTGTGTGGCGTTTTAACAGCCTTCCATACCCAGCAAATTTTGAATGCCTGGGTACATCAGCTCAAGGCTGAACTGAAAGAGTTGGCCTTCTCATTGCATACCACAGGTTTGGTGTGAATACCAGATTACGACCTTAACAAATCTCATGATACTGAGTTCTGCATCATTGTCGATTTTCAGTAAGCACGGCTGTGTATGTTTCCACGCAGCCGAGCTTTTGATTTTAAACTTTTATGGTACTTTAATAAAATATGTGGATCCCACGCAAACGTTAGCATTAATGGTCCCTAACATTTTGTGCTGTTGCAAATAATTTAGGTACAATTATTAGCCATTCCCAGTGATTATTTTTGACACTAATCCGTGTCTTTCTCAGTCGCTTCTCTTTTTTCAGATAGAATTGTGCACCATTAAACCATAATAAAGGTTGTTGTTGATGCTCACCCTCATTTTATACTTAATACATATTGTATTAAAATACATCTGTTTTATATCGGTAGGTATACATCGGTCGGAACTCGACATTCAACTTTCAATTGTAGATTATTAGGTACATATTTACTAACCCATTCACTGCCCAGCGTCTACAGTTTTACCCCCAGGGACGCGGCAATGAAAATAGTAACTTTAAATGAATTTATTTGTTCAATTTCACAATTAATTTATGTAATATTATTTTATTCTCTTTTATGTAATTTATTTATTTTCTCATGTAATTTACTCATTTACTTTAGCTTAGTTCAGTTCAGAATATTCGGTAGTCGAACAAAATAATATATGTTTACAGAAACTAAACTTTTCCATCTCGTTATTGTAGCTGTTTTAATTACAAAAATGATTTGTTTGAAGTACCATTCAAAAGTATTTAACCTAAAATGGTAAATATTTTTGTAGTCTATTTAGGAAATGCAGCTAAATAATCAGCGATGGGAGGCAACTTCTAGGTTTGTCCTCCAGAATACTTGCTGAGCTGGACGCCTTTTTGACACATGAAATTTTCCATGTTCTAAATAAGTAAATATCATTCCTTTTTTTTTTTAAATATCTTTCATTATTATCTTTTTAAACAAATTATGGTTGTATTGCTTGAATTGGTATTAAATTTGTTTATTCAATTAAATATTCAGTACATTTATTTTAGCCATATTTCACCAGTACCCAATTTAGAACTTATACGAAAGAATACTTTTAAACCCTTTGACATTTGTAAGTACTCTTTTGACCATTATTAAGTACCATATTACGTACATAATACGTATTGTATTTCTTCTCACTACGAACTAAGTAGATAATTTGTTTTGTCTTGGTGAAAAATAACTATAGATGCATACACCTACATCTACTTTTTGCAAACCTCACGATCCAAAAGATTGATCCTTTATGAAGCTTCTGATATCTTATAGAGCTAGCTCGCTCATGTGCAAAAGCGTTACCCTCTTCGCGAGAGGTATTGTATGTCTGTTGCATTAAATACAACAATAACCTTTAAGGGTCTTCATTTTCTTGGCACAATCCAAAGATTTAATTGATGTTATACTTGTGACCATATTTGTACTATATGTACCAATGACATTTATTTTTGGGAGATAGATACCGTTTCGACCGTTTTTATCGAATCTACCTCTTATTCTATAGTTTTGTTCTTGGCAATCCAAAGATTTTATTAATGTTGACACTTGTACTATTTTGGTACAATCTGTACTAATTAAATTTTTTTTTGGTAGGTACCGTTTCGGTTTTCAACGAAACTACCTCTTAACCTATAGTTTAGTTCTTGGCAATCCAAGGATTTTATTAATGTTGACACTTGTACCATTTTTGTACCATCTGTACTGATAACAATTATTATTATATTAAAATAATGATAACAATTATTTTTGGTGGGAAGGTACCGTTTCGATTTTACCGAAACTACCTCTTAATCTCGTTAGATTACTTAACTACTTTAGTTCTTGACAATTCAAGAATTTCATTAATGTTGATACTTGTACCATTTTTGTACTATCTGTACTAATAACAATTATGTTTTGTTGGTAGGTACCGTTTCGATTTTCACCGAAACTACCTCTTAATACTTTTGATCTTGGAAATCCAATTTTTTTTTATCTTGAAAATTGTACACTATCTGTGCCAATGACAAATATTTTGGTAGGTACCGTTTCGATTTACACCAAAACTACCTCTTAATCTAGCCTGCCATGCAGCAGAGCAATACGTCTTGGGGACTCATCCGATTGGTATCGATTACGGATCAGTTGAGCTACCTCTAGATTGTTCGTAACAATCTGCAGCCGGCCCAACCGATCTAATTGTTCAAGTTTATTTCTTCCCCTTAATTATATCTTATCTTATCTTTGCTTTTAAAGTATAACATCTATTTACCATCTGTTAGCTATTTCGATAACTAACCACATTTTATCATTTACCATTATTTAGTACTAATTTGATCAAAACAGACTAAACTGCCATGGAACTTATAATTTCTTTGTAATTTAAATTAGATTTTTTAAATAGTTCAAGTATTATAATATTATTAATGCATTTCAAAAACTTTATAAATATACAAACTATTGGAAAGTCTTCAGCTTTGTTTACTCTATTCTAACAATCTATTGATATCTAAATATTATGAGCTTTTTTCTTCTCAAATAAACAATTTATAAGTACAAGTCTCAGATCCAATCTGTTTACTTGTCAACTTGTCGTTAATTACATTATTTCTCAGAGAATAATATATTATCCATTCACATAAAGAGAATGTTTATTATGTTTACTTGTTTACCAAATGAACTTTTTAAACTAATTCGCTACTGTAAACCACATGTATTTGATTGCTAGAACAGTCAATAAATTTTGGATCCGTTCAATTTTATCGAACTTATACTTACTAGGTACCATAAATAATTTTTTTTTTTTTTTTTGTGAAAATCTTTATGTACCTCTACTATATCTGTCTGATATGCAAATATTTATTAGTAGATACCGTTCGTTTGAACTACCTGTTATCAGATCTTATCATAATAGGATTTTTAGGTACCGTTCATTAGAACTACCTCTCGTCAGATCATATCTTTGTGGGTTTTTAGGTACCGTTCGTTAGAACTACCTCTTGTCTTATCATTGTGGGTTTTTAGGTACCAACCAACTTCCGTCACCCAACTGAGTCACAAACAGATTTGCAATATTTATACTTGGGGAAGTCCTCAGAACCTCAGAAAGCATAACTAACTACAAACTTAATTACTTAGGTACTGATATTAGCATTCCAGAACTTTTTCTTTTTAACAATGTAGGTAGGTGATCATCTTTTCGTTAGACCTACTCAAATTTGCTAACAAAGTAATTTTGTATCTTTCTAACCTATTTGAGGGTAGTTATAACTTTCGCCAAAATGGCACGGCGAATAATGTATTTGTTGTTTATCAACTATGGTATTTATGTAGGCACAGGGTTTACAGTTTATCAAGGTAGGCGAATCATCGAGCATGTAATCATTACTACGCTGCGATTATTTACCAGCATTTGTTTGCAACTCAGATTAGGCCGTCAGTTGATCTACCAATTGCTTATTTGGAATTATTGGCACTTACCTCTTATTTTTTAGTCACTGGCAGGGTCGCCACTTGTACCAGGTTAGGGTCAAATGCCAATAAAACACAGATATTAATTATAGACACGCGTCTGTCGTCCGCACCACCGCAAGGCGAATGCTGCGCTCGCTAGTGCATCCGACACGCCCGTGACGTTTAATACTCAGAATACTACAGTCTGTATGGAAAAGTGGCATTAAGTTTTTAATAGTTTTTAACCAGAGTGGCCCGATTTGCTTGAAAATTACAGAACATACTAAAACTGTTTGAAAATGGGGAATATCTGTAACGTCTTAATAGAGGCTTATAACCGGTATGATATAAACATTATTTAAAACACGTGTTTCAGGAATTTTCAAAAAACTCATAAAAAGTATAAACTGGGTAGATTGAAGAGCAGAAAAATTCATCTCATCCATGTGAGCGAAGCAGCGAGCGGAAAGCTATTAAAAATATAAAAGTGTACTGAAGCTTTTCAGCAGAGAAGCTTAAACCTAATAAAGCTTACAGAACCACAAGGGTAAGCTTTAGCCCTGTACTACGTCTTCAATACGTACCTACTGGGTATAAAATAGAGGTTTAAGTTATAACTCAAACGGAACCCGCATTATGTTATTGTTCGACCGCAAATTGCAAATCCCCTTTCCTTTGTTTCACCAGATTCGTTTTTACATATGGGATTGTTTCCTTGTTGTTGAATATTTTGGTTTATTTTGGTAACAGCTGTTTTCTTCTCGGCAGAAGTGGGTAGGAAATATTTTTAGTAAAACATCAAAAAGTTCACACTTAAACGGCCAAACAAATATTGATGATTTTTTTTAAGGAGATAGATGATATTCCGGGGAAGGCGCCCAAATCCACGAGAGTAAGTAAATTTACATTATTTTTTTATTACCAAATATGGAGTAGGTATGAAAATTTTGTTTATTATAGTGATAAGTATCAGCATCCGCTATAAAACGATTCTATTTCTACAGTCTTCATCGCTCAAAAGATAGAAAAGTTCGATTGGTAGAAATCATTAATTTCATGTTCTTATTCGTTAAGTTTTATTATGTTTTGTTAGAAAGTTATGTATTGTATGTTTTTCATTTATCTGTTGTATTATTTTTATTATTAATTTTTACTATCTGTGCACTACCTACCCAATTCATATATTATCTTTGTATCACTTACTATAAGGTTGCCTGGGAGAAATCGCTCTCAGCGATAAGGCCGCCTTTTGTACTATGTTTATTTATTTAATTAGATATAAGTTTTTTATATGTATTTTCTTTTTAGTACCATAAACTGCTCATTCATTCATTTATTCATTCTGAAGCGACTTAGAGAAATCGCTTGCCAAAATTGACACTTGGCTAGCTAGACATTTGTATTGTTTTTCTTGATTTGCAACAGATCACCCAGACCTATACATGGCATAAGTAAAATCAATACATTTTTGTACTGTTTTAATATCGTTATCGCTAATCGAATTTAACATTGTCTAGGCCCCTGTACAGTTTAATTGGTAGTACTGTTTGAACAAACTAAGCGCAATATGTTAATGATGACAAAACATTCCTTGCATTTTCAAATTTAACAATATTTTACTAAAACAATGTTTACTATTTAAACCACGTTTTAAGTTAACTATCATTTTATTGGAATTAATTGCAGAGATAATATTATTGCTGTTGTTATTTTGTTTGCTCGTAGAAGGTACGCGCGCTTTTTCATGATTAAAAAAGGCTGATTAGTAAGGGACTTTGGAATAACATAATTATGTGAACTCTATTAAAACTAAACTTTCGATTAAATTATTATTTATCATTTTAATAAAAGGAACCGATCTCACCTGACAAAAATTAAGAAATTCAAAGGCTTACTTAAAAATCGAAGATTTGAAAATCTTTTATAATGTTATAAAAATGTTAAATCTTCTAACCTTTTCCTACGGAACCCTGAATATTTACATCTAAAAAACGCCGCATTTGAAAGTGTTGACAGTGTTAATAAAGGCAGTTGGTCGCAAAAAGGTTGACCGTTAAAATTATTCAGTCCGTTAAATCTCGTTAAATAGGTTTGTTTTAACCGTTTATGAACTAAGCTTGGTTTTAAATGTTGTTTTAAATTCTAGCTATTATTGTTGCAATAATTTTAAACGAGGCTTTTGGGACAGCAAAAGTCTTGAAATTGTGTCATTTCCGGCGACGGAGATTGCATGTAGGGTCAATTTCCAAGTGTATACAGCACATGTAGTATAAGTAGGATTTACATTACGAATACTAGGGACAAAGCTGGTTCGTCTCCACTCAAGTAGGTTCTCTTAGATAAAGCAATTTTCATACACACTTCTAACCGCATTTGGTGTAAATTGAACCGATAAATTCCGGATTTCGTTCTTCTATTTAAAACGACTTCAAAAAAGGAGCTTTTCTATAAGACTAGATATTCTTTTTTGATGTTTTTTTTTGAGTTGACCGATTACTGTTTTTTTTTTAATCTGGTGTTTCTCGTTTGTTCTCATTTCAATTTGATCTAAATTTGACTAGTAGTTTTTGAATTTTCCTTAGCAACGCATTTATAAATATTTGTTTGGAAATGTGATATTGGTTTGTATAATAAATTGTGAAATTTGAAGTCTATTGTTACTTTTGTTACTTGTATACCTTCAATAAATTATAATCAAAAACGAATGAGACTCAATAACTACAATTGCAATAAAAATCGCTTTGTCGTGAATTTTTCTTTAATTTTTCCAAAGCTATGATACCTACTTGATACTGTGAGCTTTTAATCGTCTATCATATCATATTATGAACATCATCTTAATCTGTTTGCATCCATGTTTGGGCCATTTCTCTAACAAAACACTTCATAGGGGACCAAAATTCGCTTCGATAGATTTTTCAAAAACATTTTGGATGTATGAATACCATTTTTTGGTTTCATAATAATATTTTTACACGGTTAAGCCCTTTCGTATGAAAAAAGCATCTCATTGTGAACGTACAAAGGCGGACAAATAGCGTGGCATTATGCAATCTCACGCAGATTCAAGTGCTATTTTCTGGAATGCTCCATTTCCTTGCTTCTAAAAACTTTTAGTGGGCACAAATTCAGTCGGAATCAAAAGCAGTTCTGGGAATAACTGGGAAGAAAATAGAGCATTGCGGTAGACTGAGGCCAGTTGCAATATTTTTATAGTAGGTATACCTGAACTTTCATGTAAGTTATTTTTAAGGTCATTTGGAAGATACATACATGCCTAGATTTTTTGCGATAGATATTTTTTGTTCCAGGTCACAGGGCAAAATAGTCTTAAAAGTTAAGAGGCTGAATTGAAAATGTGCCATTTAAAAGCGTAAGCGTCAAGGCATTTGACAGAAAATAGCACTTTACGCCCTGTGGGAAATTTATAATCGATAGCATTTGCATATTCCTCCATTTTCATTAAATAATATGCAAACTGTCACATTCATTTGTTATGGAGTCAACACATGAAAGTGGGTGGACACAAAACGATAAATACTATCAAATACTGAAATGTCGCACCAATCCAAAGAGAGTGATTAAAATGTAATTGCTCAAACCTGACAAGCCGTGTCGGCTTTGGTTAGTTGACTCTATTAGTATCATTCGTACCGATGGATATTTCGCATTATATTAAATAAATAATACTAGAATTTTGCACAACGTCTATTAAGCCCCCAAGATAAGAGCTTGGGTTAAAGATAGATAACTGGCAAAGACCTGGAGAAAAGAAGATGTACCGCAAATAATTTGATGGATTTTACAAAAACTAATAACCGACTTCAAATGTCGCGCATTTTAGCTGCGCCCCGCGGCTATATCGATAATAATTAACAATTTCTAAAACTAAATATTTATAAAAATCTATTATTGACGAAAAGTTGCCTACGTTTTAATCCAGGCCTAGAACTGTATCTATTCAAACTTTTAGCCTGATTCGTTCAGCACTTTTGGCGAGGTGAGTATTGTTACTCGTGGATCCATCCATCTATCGAAACTTTCGCGTCTTCTTGTGTATTAACTCAAAAAGTCCTAGTTAAATCTTGATCAAATTTATTTGAAATCACACGATCCAGTATTCAAATAAAAAAGGGTATGATCAAAAAAATATAATCCAATTGAGTTTCTCATTTTCATTCTAAAAAGATTTAGAAGTCTTTAAAAAGGCATTTTCTATATCTTGTCTCGCTTTTTATAGCTATGCCTAATATATTCTCAAGGCCAAAGCCAATTCTATAAAACCTGGAAATCACATCTCATGGTTGATATAATTCGAGTGAACATCTGACAGTTCGTTCGAGGAAATTATTCTCATTTTTGAATTAAGGCTGCCTGTGGGTGCCGTGCAGGTATGAACAAAGTGGAGCATAAATCGCTGCAATACGTGTTTTGAACGGTGGCCATTGCAATAGCGATTTGGTTTTACTAGGTTTTTTTTTAATTTTTATATTAAAACTTCTTTCATTCTTTCTTCTTATAACACCTGTAAAACTTAATATGAGAAGTCCTGGAACCTAAAATACAGCGAAAGCTAGTTTAGAACCCTATGGAATCAGAATGTTACCACTGTAATTAAATCAAAATAAATGAATAATCAATATTTTTGTTTAATGACAACAAATACAGAAACACAAATACTAGTTCTAGTTTCTTTGTATTCTATACTTACAATAGTAATTGTAAGCAATGATTTTAGTCAATTAAAATTATGTAGGTACTATTCAAGTTAAAATCAATAATAAACATAACTTGTTAAGGAGTTTGAAAATACAATACTTAAATTGAATGGAACTAAAAATAATCAAGTAAGTACTAATTGTATCGCTCGTTTCGTGGCCACGTTTTAAAAGCCGCTCATTCGGCAGATGTTACTTCGAGACGGAATGGACCAGCTAGCGTAATTTGGACAATTAGTAGGGAATTACTGACGGAATAAAAATTTCCACGGTCTTATTATTTTTAAAAACTAACTAAATAATAAACCCGGTACTTGCACTTCAAGTCAATATGTATCGGGATTATCGAAAGTTCTCTAGCTAACTAATGTAAGAGTGTATAATGATGAACGCCAAAAAAATGCTTTACAACAGAAAATATTTTATTTATTTTATTTGCGCATTTTCAACGAGTGTCAAGATAAACCACCACAAAAAATTCAAAACACTTATAATACAAGGCTTGATCCAACACACTAAAGTGACTTTTGGTATCATCTTTGAACATAAAACATAAAGCAAAAGTCAACACAGGTGCCTACTCTTTATCGGTAAAGTTACCCTTTATAAACCTCAGGGTGCCACATTGTGTAGGTATGTTTGAAGTTCAAGAATTCTATACTCCCACGCGGCCACGTGACTGATAAGACCACGTTTATCGTGGGATTTGAGATGACGACCGATGTGGCGCGGTGGGCGAAGGTCCGCCTGCGACGCAGGAGGTTGCGTTTTCGATTCCCGCCTCGGAACTAATTTGTGTACGATCTGCAGAAATTTGTTCCGTTGGTCTGGGTGTTTAATATGTATAATAAAAAATATCTATCTATGTATATAATGTACTAAATATATCAGTTATCTAGTACCCAAAACACAAGCTTTGAGTAGCTTACTTTGGGGCTAGATAATGCTGTGTGGATTGTCCAGCATTATTTATTTATTTATTTGAGCTTTCAAGCCGAATCGGTATTCCACTACATGATATTCAGGGACCCTTACCCTAACTAAGAGAGGTCTAAATAAGATTTAGAGCGGCAACCGGACGGACCCGGCAAGCCTTCTCCCTAATCGCCCTAACTACCGGACCCTGAATATCGTGTAGTGGAATACCGCTTTGAGTACTTGACTTCACTTATTGAATATGTACCTTGAAATGATGCAAAAACCCATAAGGGGAATAAGAAGTTGAACTAGCGCCACCAGTTATGTTCAAACGACTTTAAAAAGGAGCAGTTTTCAATTCAACAATTTGTTTGAGTTTTACCACAGAGTTATTTTCTATGAACTGATTTGAATATTATTTTCCAAGCATATGCTGGTGATTATGTATTTTCACATAAATTTAATCAAGATTATTCTTCTTTATAAACTTTTACACTGAGAAAATCGACTCAAAATATATAGAATCAGATACAGCTACGGAGTTGAAAAAAGGATACAACATCTTCATACCGGCAAAATAATTCATGATTTTAATATTATTTTTGCTTTGGTCTAGATTGTGTAAAGAAACGCGTTCGACTGTGCTTTACCACCATAAGTGGTATAAACAAACGAACTACTAGCAATGTATGAGTCTCCATTTGCCTCGGTCATATGTAGGCAATGGTATAAGCTCTCTGTCTATGGCTTTTAATGTTACTTTTTATTACTTCTAAACCAATAAAATTATCCAGGAATGTTATAAAAATCCGACATTGTAAACAAGAGGGCAAACTTCTCACATTTCAAATTTTAATGGCAAAAACAAGAGGTCAATAACACCAGTCTTCACCAATCAGTAGCTTTAGGCATGATAGAAACCGTATTTTTTGTTAAGAAATCGAATGCAAGCAATCTAGAGGTAGTTCAACTAAGCTAAATAAATACCATGTTAAATGTTAAATACCAGCTTAAATTTCGTAGCCTGCCTTGGAAACAATATAATGCTGAGAAGAACGAATACATATAGACAGCAATGATTTTATTTACAACTAGCTGCGCCCCATAAATTTATTTATTTGTCAAATATCATATTTTTATACATAATATGCTATTCCCGACGAAGACAAATCCAAAAACACAAAAATCATAAAAATCGGTCCAGCCGTTCTCGAGTTATAAGTGTTGTAACAAACACGACTTTCTTTTATATATATAGATGTCTCAGCTAGTCCACATTTTCTTTGTTTTTTTTGTCATATTTTTATGTTTTGTGTATTTTGCCGGCACGGTCTCATGTTCTCATAAAATACATGTTGTTTGAAAAATATTAACATCCCTTGTTAAAAACAATAACTTTAGATAAAACTAGTTTCTGCGCTCGGCTTCGCACGCCTTCTTGGTAAGCTTCTATGGTAATGTTTCAAGGCTATTTTTATCACGTAGGAACTGATTTATGGGATTAAAATAGCCTTTGTACTATTCCAGGGCTAGAACCACGTATATTCATTAAAATAAAATTTAGCCCGATCTGTCTCAGTATTTTTTTCGTGAAAGAGGAATTTACCATCCATCCATAAAATACAGAAAAGCTTTCGCGTTTATACGACGACCGATGTGGCGCGGTGGGCGAAGGTCCGCCTGCGACGCATGAGATTGCGGGTTCGATTCCCGCCTCAGAAAAAAATTGTGGACGATCTGCAGTAATTTGTTCCGTTGGTCTGGGTGTTTTCGATGTATAATAAAAAATATCTATCTACGAGTATGTAATGTATTGTATTAAGTATATCAGTCATCTAATACCTATAATACAAGCTTTGCTTAGCTTGGGGCTAGATGATGCTGTGTGGACTGTCCGGAATTATTTATTCATTATTTAAGATAGTAAGGATTCTACACCTGTCCTTAATGTTCGCAATCCTGAAAAGCATCTAAAATCTAAGCGTCAGTATATTATGTTTAAGAATACCTTCTATCTGTAGTGTTGAAAATTGAGAAACATAATGACTACTATGCACTAACGAAATTAAATCTACAGTTGACAAGACAAAGCTCATTTTAGATCACAAGCAGGCTAAAGTGAGTTACGCTTGGCACTTGGTTTTGTGCCCCATCTAAAATTCTACCTTATTAGGGTACCGTCGACTTCTCCGCCCGACTCAAATATGTTTTATGTTAATTTTTGCATAATAAGACTATTCAACTAACGATGCGCTATTAACATAGTTCGTACCGTTAACGTTTGCGATTCGAGTTTCGTTTGGTTCAGAGTTTGCTAAGAGGGGTTTACCTCATACCTGCAACGTATGCAAAACATATTATGGCACTGAACGTAGGGACAAATTGTATTTTGTGTTTATTTGGCACAAAAACTACGGTTTCGATTTCGTTCTCGCGTTTATTTTATACATGTTTTTTTTTATTTTATGATTCTTCATGTTTAGGGTAGGGTAGGAACTAAAGGGTAAAATGGGACCCTATGACAATAAGACGCTGCCCGTCCGTCTGTCTATCCGTTTATCACCAGGCTGGATCTCATGAGCCTGTATATGGATTTTTTGTCGTTTTAATAGATAACTAGCGACCCGCCCGGCTTCGCACGGTTTTATTATACGTATAACCCTTCCTTTTGAATCACTCTATCTATTAAAAAAACCGCATCAAAATCCGTTGCGTACTTTTAAAGATTTAAGCAGTCAAAGGGACATAAGGATATAGGGACATAGGGACAGAAAAAGCGACTTTGTTTTATACTATGTAGTGATAATGGTACGGAATCCTTCGTGCGCGAGTCTAATTCGCACTTAAGTTTTGGTTACGTTGATTTTATTAGTTACTAGATGCGCCCCGCAACAACTCGTACAAATTTCAGAAATTTGTTGCACATCCCCTTATTTATTTTTATTTATTTATTTATTTATTTTAGGGAAACCATCAGCACATTAAACTTAAGTTATCGATACAGTAGAAATTGATAGGCTATTTAAAGGAATCCACTGATAGATTCATAGTAATAAAGTTTATAGTTATAGTGTAAAAATAAAAAAAAATCGTGTCTAATTATTCAGTCCATAGTTCATTTATACCGAGTTTTGAGTGAATCAAACTAAGGAAAAATAATTTTCTATACAAAATTTACAACTTTATTTAACCCCCTCAGAGGTTAAAATTTTCAGATTTTGAGGGGGTTAAATAGGGCGGTAAAGTTTGTATGGATAATTATTTTTCCTTGTTTCGCTAATATTCGATGTATAAGTGAACTAAAAAAAAATAAACACTTTTTTTACGAAACTCACCGAGACTTGCAATAAATTTCTGAAATTTGAAAAATAAATTTCAATGCGGACGAAGCTGCGGGCCGCAGCTAGTACGACATAAACTACACAAATCACTACATAGTATAAAACAAAGTCGCTTTCTCTGTCTCTATGTCCCTATGAATGCTTAAATTTTTAAAACTACGCAACGGATTTTGACGCGGTTTTTTTCATAGATAGAGTGATTCAAGAGGAAGGTTTATACTTATAATAAAACCGTTCGAAGCCGGGGCGGGTCACTATTTATAATAAAGGTTTTAAACCTACAAAGAATAAGCTATTAGACCACCTTTGTAAAATATGATATTATTTATACTAATTAATTTCCCTTTGTTATTAGATGAAACAGTATCATACCGGCGGCATTTGATTCACCAACATGTAATAACATCGACCCTTTAAAGCAATACATTACTATTGACAAAGGGATCCTCCTACACTAAGCCTACGGGGATGCTGTAACCAACTGGTACAGGGAGGGATCTAGGACAATCTTCAATATCTCATATTTTTTATTTTATTTTATTTTCGAATTTTGGGAAAATGGCGAACTCTTCTTGAGAACGTCGTATTGTGTGGTGGATCTATTTGTTTCCAGATTGTATCAATTATTTTTGCAGGATTGTGATGCACTAACGCGAATTCAATTTAAAACTATTAATGCTGGAGTGCTGGTATAATTATCCAGCATTAGGTACTCATTAAATTAAGGTTCCTAAGGCGTCATCTAGCCCCAAAGTAAGTAGAACTTGTGTTGTGTGGGTGTCGTGTGGGTAGTTGAAAACTAATATGCTTAAGTAATTCAATATATCCTTATCCTGACTAATATTATAAAAGTAAAAGGTTGTATGGATATTTGTTCACGAAAAAACTACTGAACGAAATTTTGTAGTTCTAGCCCTGGAATAAAACATACTCGTAGGTTACTTTTTCATTCCATAAATCATGGAACTGATCGTTATATTGCCTTAAGACATTTCCATATAAACAAGACGTACATAGATGTTTTGTAAAATGGACAATACCCAGATCACTCGGAAAAAATATCTGCAGATCGTACAAATACAAGGTATAACATATTACCCCTACTAAGCCGAAGGGGGGGGTTTCAGGAACCCATGGTGATCAGTTGTAGGGGGGAGATAATTAAAAATTCCTATTTTCAGTTTCCCATACAAAAAGTTTTCATTTCCTAGTGCCAAAATAAAGTGACAACCCTATTCGCGCAACCTGTACTTACCTACTAACTTTGCAGGTATGTAGGTAGGTATTTATCTTCGTAGATTTCAGCTATGGCGGGAGATTACTAGACGAGCTAATAAATTCGTGATAATAATAAGATGCTAGTATGTAAGTTCCTAGGTAGTGTTGAGAAAATCTTAAAATGCTGAGTTAGGAAAGTTGTAAGTGTAGGTACAAGTTACAAACCTCATATTTTCTCGCTTGTCAGCTGTCTAGATGGCTTCTTACGAAGGGATTTATGTATGTTTTGGTAGGTCACTTGTAGGTACACAGTCACAGACAATTCACACACTTCAGCACAAGGTAGGTTTCTTTTTAGGCATTAACATGTCTCACTCACTTTAGCACTAGTTAGGTTAGTTAGTTAGTAAGTTACACATGCATGACGTAGGTATCGATACCTATGCATGTAAGTAAGGTTCGATATGCCTCCCTTCTTCCAAACAACACACATTTTATGGAAGTAAGCACACGCTTCCAACACACGCCTCTTCATCTCTGTGACACTCTCCGATGCATACACCACACCCTTAAGGTATTCTTAAGTCCTAGTTACTTGTTTTTTAGGCACGAAAGATAAAAATTGTAATTATAGCACTACACGGCACCGCGACGAAGGTCACACTAAAATAGTTCATCATTCATTCTTTTGATTTCGTTCGCCGAAAAGATGGATAATTTTTAGGGTTCATTTTCAATTTTAATAAATCCCTAGTTGGCTACTCATGTGTAGGAGGTATTAGGATCACAGTCGTGAAATAATAGGTATGTGGTAGAAAATTGTATGAATACGTAGGTAGGTACTGATCTTATTTTACATAGGTATTTCACAATGTAGGTGCTACCTGCTACACACACATACACTTTGCGTGAATTCTGATAGTTGGTATACCTAATACAAAATCCCGTAGAAAACGGATTTAAGCTTTTTTTTTTTTGATTTTATGATTTTAAACAAACGAACTTCTTTAAATTTTGGTATTAAAAAAATTACGGAACCCGTATTAAAAAATATTTCGACCCGCTTGGCAAATACAGCACCGACATGTGGTGTATCCAGTGTTGCCAGATGGAATTTGAAAAAAACAGTAGAAAGTTCAGTAAAAAATCAGTAGATTGGAATAAAAATCAGTAGGTAGAAATTAACGACTGAAAATTCTAGAGGTACCATATGTATTTGTGTTTCGCGAGTATTTTGACTCGCATTTTGGCTGGCGACCTTTTTTTTTTTTAGGTGCTTTCGTAAAAAGGAAGCGATTCTTTGCATTTTTGCAGACAATTGCAGCTAAAAAAAAAAAAAAGGTCGCCAAGTGGTTATTTAGTCACGGAGCTATAGGCGCGGGAAAATCAGGTAGATTTCACGAAATTTTAGAAGGCGCTCGAGACATCAGGTAGATTTCACAAAATTTTAGAAGGCGCTCGGGAAAATCAGGTAGATTTCACTAAATTTTTGAAATAAATCAGTAGATCGGTAGACGCCTAAAAAAGCAGGTAGATCTACTGCTAAATCGGTAGATCTGGCATCACTGGGTGTATCGCATGTTGATAGATGCCGACAGTCAATGAATGAATGAATGGTTCTCTAACTTGTCTATGATTGGCGGTTGGCTGGTTGCCATGGTTTTGCATAGTGCTACAGCCAATAAAATTTAGTCGCGAATGAATGAATGGTTCTCTAACTTGTCTATGATTGGCGGTTGGCTGGTTGCCATGGTTTTGCATAGTGCTACAGCCAATAAAATTTAGTCGCGAATGAATGAATGGTTCTCTAACTTGTCTATGATTGGCGGTTGGCTGGTTGCCATGGTTTTGCATAGTGCTACAGCCAATAAAATTTAGTCGCGTTCCTTTGTGGAAATACAAGTGTCAAATATTAATGTAGGTACAGAACGGACAGATAAACTACATAATGACGGAAAGAGTCATTTGGTAAAGTTTTTAATTAAGTTAACCGACCCCTGCGACTCAGCTCGTCGTATGTCGGATGTCGTAAAAGTCGACCAAGGGGCTTCGCCAAATGAAAGGCAGCATTTTTATTGTGTGAATTACTTATACCGTTTCTTTGATCAGCAATCCCCAGCCAAGTGATTATGGCAATACCCGCCAGATTCACAGCTCTTTTCAGTAGTGGACATCAATGTGTATTCAGTCAGTAGGTTATTATGATTAGATCAACACACAAGAAAGAACAAACAGTTAGAAAAAGACATAACTGTGTTAGCGTAGTTTAGTTCGTATGTTTAACTACACGTAACTCAACCTTCAAATTGAAATGTGATTTTAGCCATGACTTACGACAATTTGCCTCAATGATGCTGTAGGCGTTTTTCTATTTCAAGAATATGAATCTGTCACTCTTTTCTACATCTATTCTGTGACCATACTGAGGTCATCGTCGCAAGTATAAGAAACAGCAGATTTTAGGGTTGTCACTTCGTAAAAAATCAGCTGGCCATGTGAAAACTTTGTTTTAGTTTTTTCAGAGATACCAATCGAAATTAGAAAAGTCGTTGAACAAAAGTTGTTCCCCGGGGGGGTAGAAATACCCAGCTTTTCGCTTAGCACATGTATATTGTTACACCATGTATTTCTCTTGAGACGGGAATCAAGCCCGCAGCTTCCTGCGTCGCAGGCGGCCCTTCGTCCGCCGCGCTCTAGAGGTCGTTGTATGTTATGTACCTACATCTGAAAGCGATGACACGAGAAGAATCTGTTTTGCTTTTGAATCCTTTTCCTTTTTCCGAATCCGGCCCCTTATTCGAGGCTTGCGTGCCTATGAATACAGTTACAATAAAAGCCAGGATTTGACTAATAGTCGAGGCGAGAAAATTGGGTACAGCCGCAGTTTGGTTCCACGGCTCAATGCGGAATTCAAGCGGCTTGCTTGCGGCTTGCCCTCGATTTTGATACCAAAATCCCTGGCTTTTAGACTTGATTTAGTTTAACATAACTGTCAAAAACTTCGAAACTCAAAGGGATAAAAAAAATCGTAGCAACTACTTTATTTAGGCATTAAATAAATAAGTACAGATTGAAGCACAATAATCAGGCAATCTCTTAAATACGGATTGATAAATTGTAACGGCATACCTATTCGAGTTATTGAATTCCTAATAAAAAATGCCTTGGTATAAGAGAAAATATAAAGTAATTTTAGTCGTGTCAAAAGTGTCAAAATTGCGTCAATATTATCATAGAAGGTTACAGTTTTAGTTAAAATGAAAGGGTTAAGTATATTTTTGTTCAAAGTTGTTTATCTAGTGATAGGAATTTACTTAGGTTATTGGTTTTATGTCAGTTAGTTCACTTTTGATCATTTATATAGGTATTGGCTTCTGCAAAGAACCTTTGAACTGAATAAATATTATTTTTTATTTAATTATATCCTCTCTCTCGGCTCTTATATTGTCATCCATCGTTGATTCTTAAGCCGTGACTGCCACGGCTATCTATCAAACTGTAGTAAGTACTTGTCAAAAAACGTGATAAAAAACAAATTGTACACGAAGCAATTATGTACCTATAGTACCTATAGTATTAAATTTGACTTGCCTAGTGCTTATTTTGTAAGCCTAAAGAAATAAAGATATTGATTTACTGATTGCTGAAATTGAAAAGTACAAAATGAAAAGTATAATAAAGTTCATTTTAAGTTCGAAACAACATGTTTACAATCGAACAACGAAGTGTTTGATAAATTAGCTGGGTTCGTTAAAACACGGACTTAATAATAATCTTCCCATTTATGTGGTTCATGGAGAATTGTGGAGAACATCATGGATTATTCACATATTTTGCGAACTCGGATACTAATAACTCTTATCGACACAAGTAATTCAAGACAAAAATTGTAGATTTGTGAAAGTACAACATTTTAGAACAAAAACAAAAAACTTGAGAACTATTGTACAAAAATCTTATCTGACAACAAGCAATTATTTTAACACAAAGTGTACAAAATGTGTAAGAACAAAAAGAGTTTCGAAATTAAAACTGAAAATAATGAATGTTTGAGTAAAATGTTTTATATCAACACAAACACAAATTCCTCTCGAATTAACTTTTGACAATAACTAAGACTCGTTAGTTTTTTTTCTGTTGGCATAATATTATCATGTAAAGTCCATCGAAAGCCAGAGTGAGAAAAATAATAAACAACTGATTTGTGAGTCTGGTTAACGATAATATCGAGACGTGATCGTGATCTTTTAATCTATAGGAGTCCTCTATAGTAAAAACAAAATACTACGCAAAACCCATAAAAAATGTCATGATACAATCGTCAATCAAATATTGGGCTCTGTTTGGACATATTTTTATAAGTGTGGTTAGTAAGGCTTGAAATTATATGAAAGGTAGGTCGGGCTACAAATAATAGGCTACAATAAAAAACCTACGTTCACGTAAAATAGGAATGTTATTTTATTCCGCAACACTTAATTCATTTTCGGTTTTCACCGTAAAATTGGTAAAAGCTTGGCTATGCAATTCACAAATTGATAAATTCTATATTAATTTAATTAAAGGACATTTCACAGCGCATTCTCACAGCTGTATAAATTTTATTGTATTTACACGATCATTTGATTGTTTTGTAAAAACATAAACAGGCTAACGCTGTTTTATAAGTTTTGAGGGATTACAACTAATTTCCCGGTATTAAATTTGTATCGAGTCATCTTAGAACGATTCTCCAATTTAATCCCATCTTCATTACCTTTACATAAATTTTAAACGCTAAGGTTGTAGAGATCTACGTCACGCAAAAACTACTGAACAGATCATGCTAAAATTTTGAATAGACGTAGTTCAAAACACATAGGCTACTTTTCATCCCATATCCTCCTGTGTGACGTTTTCATAGAAACAACGCGTGCGAATCCGCGGGCAAATACTAGTAACAAAATAGCTATCGACATTGATCCATAATTCATGACTTAATTGAAGAAAATAGGTATACTTATCCGAACATAGAACCTCCCTTAGAGACGTTTAAAAAGTTCTGTGAACAAAAGGTACAAAAATAAAAACATCTGTAATACCGCGAATCAGACAGTGACCTTTTTATTTCAACCACTTTATAAGAGCAAAGACAAGTGGCCCTTGAGAATAGCTTCCCTTTTTTGTAGCGACCTCCTCGGGTCTAGTGAGGAAGGACTTCGCGGAAATGATTAGGACCTTTCACTCTACTCTTTCAGATGACATATTTTGTATATCAGTATACTCGTATAATGCTTTCATTTTCATGTCCTTTGTAGTATCTTTAGCATTTAAAGTTAATTGATGGTACTAGTACGGTAAAAGTTCAAAGATTTCTTAGGACTCGCCTAAGAAATCTTTGAACTTTTCAAAGAAGCTATGAGGCTTCTTAATATAATCCAACAACCCATTGTACCCCACTACAGGGCAATGCTCGACATCTTCTTTAATATGTTAAAACTCGCTGGGTAAAACCTTTGTCTTTCTTCATAGAGTTTGAGTAACTTACTGAGTTTAGTAGATGGAAAATTAGTAATTTCCGGCCCGGTTGACATTTTCGTCCCCGCGGCGACTTCAGATAATGCGACAAGTATGAAATTGTGTTGAAATTATGACATTAATTTGTGAATGGAGAGTTCCTTGTTGATAGTTTCTGTAACGAAATATTTTTAAGAACTGTCTGAGTGCTTGTGTATATGTGGCTTCGCTCGCGTAGAATTAATTTTTTTGCGCGGAGCCTAACTTGTTTGATGATTCTTCTATTCAGAGAGAAGACGAAGCAAAACAATCAAAGATCACAAAATCGGATTCTCATGACCTGACTTAATGACAAAATCTCAAAATACACGCACAAGCCACCTTTAAACATTTTAAATTTTTAACCACACTAAAAAAACAACCTGTTTGTTTGAGTATGTACCTACTTATCTATTATTTTCTACTCAAAGTCCAATTTTATGTAAGCTGATTCAAGAGTTTTATCATTATAGGTTGTTTGCTCTTAAAAACGACTAAATAGCAATTTATTTTTTATTATGCTCATAAATAGAGCGTTTGGATTAAGTGGGGATAAATGAAAAGTTAAATTTTATGTTTGGGGTTATGTAATTTTTACGCCCTTGACCGTCGTAATATTAACTCTGCTGGTATTTTACCCAGGGACTTCATTAGTACTGTCCCGTATTTTCTTACATTTTATTTAACTTTTGTCAGGTTCTACGTACTACGTATTAACTAACATATACTTTAATATATATATTCTATTGTTTTGGCAGATCGGGATCCTACCGAGTCGTGTTTTTGGATGTAATCTAATGAAGCGGTCTAATCCATAGTTTTTTGGTTAGTTGTTTTTGTACACTGTGGTTTTTGATGAACTTTTTCTTTAACTATCAAATCTATCTTCTAGCCAAATTTAAGAAGATTCGGTTAAGCGTTTGGTCTTAGATAAAGGGATGAAAGATGACGGATAAAAAAAGACATATTATATTTCCAATAAATCACTCATTTTAAGTTCATATACCTACAGACATTCATTTTACACGAGGAACCGTCAGCATCCACAGCCCACCGTAACCCTGTTCGGTTTGAGGGACGCGCAGGGTAGGGTTATTTTTTCTTCAGAGAGGTTTAGGTACTACAAACACACAGAAGCAGCCGTGACAGGGTGAGTTGTGCCGTGACAGTGTGAGTTGAGCGTTTTATTATGCTATAATTAAACCTACCCATTTTCCCATTCCATCCATTCGAGTGAAATTGTTACAGAAATTATTTAATTTAAATTTGAATATAAATAGAGGGCTATGTTACGGATAGGTACAAATGAAAGGCTTGAATAAAGGTATGGATAAAGTCGACTCTAAATCGTCGATAGGTGAGAAGAATTTCTTTTCAAGGTTTAAGGTCAAGATTCAACATGTATATAGTATACACAAAACAATCATCACTATACAATATGTCTATAAAACAAATAATGTTCCTACATACCTAAGTGTGGTAGTATCTTTACGTTGCAAACGGTACCTAAAGTGGTACCTACTTACTAAATCCCGGACAAAAACCAATTCAGTTCATTCTCGATATCTGGGAACAGAAAATACAATTAAGCCGACTAAAGTCTCTACAATTACCCTTAGAATTACAAGTACATTTCCGATTTGTTGCAAACTATTGTATGAGGCTACAATAGAATGAAATGGGTTCTTCTGACCTCTGGATCGGGACTCAATGGGCTCGTGACAGCTACCCCTCGTCTGTATTGAAAGATAACTGAAATTAATGAACAAGAATCCTGTAAAATAAGGGATCTTAGCTCTCCTAACAAAGAAACCAGATATAAATTCTGATAATTTGGTGTGTTTTAAAAAGTGTACTAAGCCAACTTAAAATTCTATAGAGAAAAATTAGAGCATTATCACGTAAGACATTAAAAAATATCGCATAATTTGCGACTCTTGCGAGACCTGAACCTGCGACCTTCACTTAGTACATCATCAACATAAACTAGTCCACAGCTGGAATTGGCCTCACCTAATGAGCGCCATAGCGCCCTCATTACGGGACGCGCTAACCAACTGCGCCATCGAGTCATGTCACCGACAAGTCAAAAAACTTTCGGACCTTCTACGGACTCGTACCGCATTTATTATTTAATACTCTTTGTTTAATCTTTGTGTGTAGATCTAGAAGAAGGAAAAGGGCTGGGTTTATGTTGATTATTTTGCAATGCCGGCTGGTCACATTTTTACACATCAAGTTTTTTGTTGTTGTCTCAATCAATCTCTTCTCTGAGCTGATTTTTATTGAACGAACGGTTTTTCCTTTTCACTTCATTCATGTGTAGGCTTCTTGGAGGGGTACATCCTTCCGGTCCGTGGAGCGATCTTCCTTCACATATCGTTGACAGGTGACACTGACACGTGATTGACAAAAGAACCCGACCCATTTTGCAGTAAAAGGGGTATTACACTACACGGTAGTCAGGGATCCTAACCCTAACTAAGGGTGGTGTAATAAGATTTAGGGTCCCTAAGGTCCCCGGGTTCGGGTCCGTCCGACCCGAACCCGGACGATATTCAGGCCCCGGTAGTCAGAGTCCCTGAATAAGTGTAGTGTAATACCCCTTTAAGAGGGAATAATAAACTAAGATACCTACTACATACCTACTAGTTTATAAGTGTAATGAGTGAAATGTGTATGTGTGCCACTAAAATTAAGAATTAGTCTTACATACTAAACACTCTTAACTCTTAACATTATTTACTGACCCAGAGTGTGTGCTTACACACTTTACTATCGCCAATGTTGTTGAAGTCTTAAAATTCTAACGTATTGTAGGACGCCCTCCGGCTACGTGGGATGACGATCTGCGAAAGACTGCTGGCAGATGCTGGATGCGTCAAGCTATGTCCTATGTCCAGCAGTGGACTAATATAGGCTGATGATGATGATGATGTTGAAGTCAATAAAAATCACGTTTGTTGCAAGGGAGCGCCGTTGAATAGGTATTTATTATAATCTGTTTTTTTTTGGTATATGATGTTATTAATGTAATTTCACATGTCTGTCATAACCCGTTTCCCGTTTCATCCTTTGGGGGAACCCTTAAATAGCATAAAATGATAGTAGATACTATCGAGATCGAGCCGATCGAGAGAGAGTCTTAAAAATTCGACATGCTCATTTTCACGTCTCATTTTCCTATTCGTATTAGGACGAACGCTTGTGTGTGTGAAACACTGAAATGATTGGTAGCTCGCACATACATACATACATAGATTTGTTTTTGCGTTCAAAATCAAGAAAATTGTTGAATAAAGGTGATCTATGTGGCAGCATGTCTTTCCTTTACGCTATCTATTATTTTACTTGTCGAACTAGAGGGAAAACCGGATCATCTTCATGATCATCTCCATAAAACCGGATCACCGAGCATCAATGTGGTTTTGTCAGGAAAGCGCACTCAAGGTGTTATCCGGTACACCAATCTTTACTGGGCTAATGCAGTGCACGAGCGCATGCAATAATAAAGCGTAGCTACGATAATCATGCGATTTAACTCAAAATAATAAATTAGAAAAATGCAAGAGATGGTCACTGTCATTATTTCAACCAAAGTAATTAATTTTCTTTTATGACATTTGTCCATCAACAGTCCTTGAATCACATGTTCTATGGCCTGGCCGCCTATAGAGCAAAGAAACCGAATACATATCAAGAAGTTATCATTACTCTTGACTATGAAATGCATGGTATCAAAACGAAGGCTCGCTAGTATGAAATAGAATGAGGTCTGGAAACGCAGCGATCTGCGACACGACCATCCTGACCTCTCACACTCCTGTGTGAGGCAATATCTGAACTTAGAAAGGATCTACAATCTGACGCTTCTTCCGCTCGGCTATTCTGACGCCAAAAGGAAATAAATGATAGAGCAAAGGTCACCACAATAAAATTTGGAAGTAAAGTAAAGCTGTTGCACTTAACCAGTGCAAAATAACAAATGAAATCAAATCAAAAATAACGAAACAAAATAACATCAAGCAAGAAAACGCACTATCAAATACAGTTGGTAGGTTCCTGACTCAACACTCAGCACTTAACCAGTGCTTCACTATGCTTAACCAGCATTAAACCCAGAGCACTTAACCAGCGCTAACGCGTAGCACTTAACCAATGCTACTAAAGAGTGAAATGTCAGTCCAATTCAACGCAAACAGCAAATCGCAAATAGAGGCGTTAAAAACAAAGAAAGTAATTTATTCTGTTTCGTTATTTCATCAAATCAATGTCAAAAGTTCTATGACTGATATCATAAATGGTATCTGAGTAGAAAATCTTTGCTCTAGCATACTCTTTGAAACAATACTAAAACCTTTTGATTTTAAAATAATTTCTTTTCCAAGCTATGCCTGAAGGGTAAACTACTAGTCAATATACTTTGACAACAGGTCGGTTGTCATGGCAACGCAAATAACAAGACCTCAGGACAAATTTATTTTTCGCAAAGAAATAATTTATCAGGACTTACTTATGGCAATTATCCTTTGGTCTCCATAATAAAGTCAAAAGTACTCACATATAGTTGCAGCAACAAATACCATCAAAATAATATTACGCATCACCATTGGTAGAAAGGTCGTTTTCATAAATAGGTGGGCAAGAAGTTACATCCCACTTCTGATGTCGAATTAGAGGGAAAACAGGATCATCTTCATGATCATCTCCATAAAACCGGATCACCGAGCATCAATGTGGTTTTGTCAGGAAAGCGCACTCAAGGTGTTATCCGGTACACCAATCTTTAAGCTAGGTTCATATTGCTGTGTCGGGGTCTGTCGGGGCGCCGTCTAGCGTCTGTCGTTTCGCTGAGCGTTCATACTGATGTGTTGTGTTGGGGCGCAATATGTCGCATTTTTAGATCATTCATCGTTTGAGAGTTGTGGCGTCAAAACGTGTTGGTTTTAAAATGGAATCATCTGATACTGACAGTCATTTTGATGAAAATATTCAATTTCTATTATTAATGACATCTTAAAAAAAAGAATAAATATTTAATGTTTTTGTTATTTCTTCCCAAACACCATTCCTGATACCTTGATCTTTATTTTCTTTATATTTAGTGTCATAGAGTACACTATAATATTGCCGTATTAACTCTATAGGTTAATCGGACATTTATAAATGAAGTAGGAATAACTGCGTAGAACGAAAAATAATTCTATTTACGGAATGAACTGCATCCCACGCGGTTACGCGCCAGAATGGCAGATACACATTGATGTGGCGCGTTGTGTCGCGACAGATCCCCCACCACCTCTCTGGCGCGACCGGGCGCCGAGCGATTGCCGTCCCGACAGATCGCGCCACACCCCAACACAAGCTACTAATGTGAATCTAGTCATACTAAATGTATGAGACCGATAGCGTTCTGTCGCGTCACAACACACCCCGACAGAGCAATATGAACCTAGCTTTACTGGGCTAATGCAGTGCACGAGCGCATGCAATAATAAAGCGTAGCTACGATAATCATGCGATTTAACTCAAAATAATAAATTAGAAAAATGCAAGAGATGTTTACTGTCATTATTTCAACCAAAGTAATTAATTTTCTTTTATGACATTTGTCCATCAACAGTCTGTTGTCCTTGAATCACAAGTTCTATGGCCTGGCCGCCTATAGAGCAAAGAAACCGAATACATATCAAGAAGTTATCATTACTCTTGACTATGAAATGCATGGTATCAAAACGAAAGCTCGCTAGTATGAAATAGAATGAGGTCTGGAAACGCAGCGATCTGCGACATACTTATATAAATAATCGCACCCCACTTTATTTATAGAAAATGTCACATACGTAAAATGCGCAATTCATATAATAAATAATGCTGGAAAATCCACACAGCCTCATTTACCCCCAAGATAAGCAAAGCTTGTGTTATGTGTATGAAGCTACTGTTTTACTTCATACAATCAATAGCTAGATTTTATTATTATATACGTAGAAAATTCCCAGAACACATACTCGAAACACATACTTATGTGTTTCGAACAAACATTTTTCCCAAGGCGGAAATAAAACCCGCAACCTTCGGCGTGGTAGGACCTTAGCCCGCCGCGCCACATCCGTCACCAAATAAATAATATATATTTCTGTAAGTAAAATAGAATAGAATAGAATAGAAAACATTTATTTCGACACATACATAGAGAGATTATAAAAACTAACAATGAATAAGGAGGTCTACAATTAAATTAACACAAATGATACACATAAAATCGAGTTTCGCCTCTATGACTCTGTGCCGAAATAGGTGTTGGCTCAGCATGTGCTGAGACCCGCTCGGCGCTGTTTTTCAGCCAAAAACCTTTCCTGTTGACGTTACGGACGCAAAGTCGATGACAAGCTTTTTAAGCATAACTTATTATAGAGGTATATACATATTATTTTGTCATTTATATAACTAATACTTACTATTTGCACGAAGTCAATAAATATTCTTCAAAGATAGGTAAGTAAGTCTCAAAATATATAGGTGTATAAATAAATTATTGGTAATGTAATGTAATTCATAATTATTAACATAATTTACATAGAGATATAATATACGCAATAAGTAAAGTAAAAAAAAGTAAAGTAAAGTAAATAAATAATCACCTACATACTAAAATACTAATTTCGTTTTCAACAAATTACATACCAACCAACAAAAAGCCTAACTCTATTTAAAAACTCGGCAAAGCTCATATTAGCATTTCAATTCATGCCGTTTAGTTGCGTCGCGGACTATTCGAGAAAAATCGTCCATTTACAGCTCATGAATTTATGAATAGGGAATTTTAAATAAAAATGCCGCTCTGGTTCCCATTATCGTATTATGATAAAAGCCCTTGTCGGTTATAGATTTAAGTCAAAGCTTTATTTCCATTCGTACTAAATGGTTTTCCATTCCCGTTATCATTTGTATCGCTAAGGTTGGAAACGCGTGGCGTGTTTCTCTTTTATCCGGCCAACTAAAACTTTTTTTTTTTGTTTTTTTTATTGAATATGGTCGAGCATTTGGCCACTATCTCTCGCAAGTGAAGATACTGGCCAAATCGCTTTCCCAGAAGGAATTTAAACATGTAGGTAATTAAAATAATATCCCTAAAATTTTACTCTTTTGGCTAGAATTGAACCTGCGGCCTTCTTTCAGTTCGGGAAGCTTTTATCTTTAACTACTGCGCCACGAAGTAAGGGAACCTACAAAAATACATATAAGGACTTTTCGACAGACTCTAGCGTCGTTAGCTCCACTTAGCTACATATTAATTTTGCATTTTTTGCAGCAAAATTCCAATTGAACATGTAAGCATGTTGTTTAGTTTCTAAATATGGTACGAAATATTATCGGATACGAGTTAATTTGTAAATTATATATTTTTGTATATTGTTTTTTGTTGTCGTTATTAAAGTTTGATCAGCTTATAAACCAATAATTTAATTAAAAATATAGCCCGCGTGTTGGCTCCGTAGTCATTTTTTAATTCTTAGCTGAATAAAAAAGAAAACCATTGTTTTCTATTTTTTTCAGCTCAATCAGTTACCGCACTTCAACCATAAGAGTCGGATACTATACGGTCTACACCTACGACGAATTTCTAAATGTAAACTAAATCAAAACTAAATTATATGTTATATTATCTAAGATAATTAATTTAAAAGTTATGATATATAATTTGACAAATTATGAATACATCTTTTATCTGATATAAAAGAAACTCATCCAGCTTAACCATTCAGAGCACTCCGTTTTATTTATTTTTTGAGCCCAGTTCTGGAGCCGAATTCCACTAATTTCAAAACAAAGGTCTCAATAGTGCCATTCAATCAAGATGATTGAAATGACGTTTGTGCATTTGATATTCTATTTTTTTTGCGCTTGAAGAGACTTTCATAATTAGAATGTCAAATTGGTAGTTATAAAAGTAATCGTCACAGCAATGAATGAACCTCAAAAATTTTGTGCTAGTAGAATACCAAAAAGATTTTAACACTTATATTCTGATAGTATACTATTTAAATGGTGGAGCGATTTATTTAGTGGAATCTGGGCCCTGGTCTGCTCTGATTCGGACAACGCGTAACCATTTATAGCTGTAATCGCATAACAGATTTCAAGAAACAATCTTTGTACTTCACTACATAGTATAAAACAAAGCGGTTTCTCTGTCCCTATGTATGCTTAAATCTTTAAAACTACGCAACGAATTTTGATGCGTTTTTTTTAATAGATAGAGTGATTCAAGAGGAAGGTTTATACTTATAATAAAACCGTGCGAAGCCAGGGCGGGTCGCTAATAATATTACAAAAACGAAAGTTTGTATGTATGTTTATTTGTAATAATGAACAAACATCCAGAGATCCATATATACAAATATATGTATCTGTATGTATGTATCTGGATGTATGTTCATTATTCACTCAAAAACTACAGAAAGGATCGGGCTGTAATTTTAAATAGACGTAATTCTAGCCCTGAATAACAGATAGGCTACTTTTTTTCATCCCATAAATCAGGTCTCATGAAATAGAAATAGATTTGAGACGTTTCCATAGAAACAACACGTGCGAAGCCGCGGGCAGATGCTATTAAAATGTTTTTGTTTTAATTAGGTAGGTACCTACCCAACCAGAATTTTATATTTATCCTATCATTTTATTCTTACAGAATCGAAAAAGTAGGTCTATAAGACTCGGTTTCTTTTCCAAGTTCAATCTTGTATACAAAATACAAAGTAAACTTAGCAAAGTTGGAAAACTATTTAGAAATTAAATTAAAGCAGGAAACGGCACGTACAGATTACGGTTATTCTAAACTGTTGTTATAATAAGCCTTGTTTGGAACTAGAGCGGTCATTCGTGGGAGAAACTCCTTAAGTAAAGCTGGGTCTCTTACATTCGTGCATATGACTTATAAACAACAGGTCCCTTTAAAAAGCGCAGTAGTAAGGTAGGTAGATAGATATCTAATTTCTACTCAGAGTTAATACTTCAGCATAGCTTAGATTGTTCATATTTTTTATTAGATTTTCATTGGAGAACTAAAATTTTCTACTGGGTTAAAAAGTTAAGGACATTAGTTCTGTAGGCTTTTGTAACGTTTTACGTATGTAACCAGATTTTGAAGGGTTAAATTATTTTAAACGAAGCGTATACTATATAGCTACACAATGTGTATATACGGCATTATTACATATACTCACTGTAAATTTTAGCGATAATAAGTTACTGTGTTTGCTCATGCGGTGATGATGCGACGACCATTATAAAAAGATTATTTCTGTACTTATGTGTAATATTTGTATGAAACGTCTAGTATTTAAATTTATACCTCTAAATTGACGTATCTAAGCTCCTATGGTAATGATGAGGTAAATTCATACTAAAAACGCCATTCTAGCATAATTATTTACATCAAAACCATGATCCTATATGTATACAATGTGATTTTTCGAACCTTGATCAAACGATATTTGCGGATACACGACACATATTTATCGATAAAAACCGAGATAAAAAAAATTTAATGTTATTTTTTTAGACACAAGTCAAGTACAGATATCAACAGGAATCTCAACTGATTTAATCTAAATGGCAGAAAGTACCTAATTTAAATGGTGAATAACATGACAACGGAAAGAGATAGACCCCCAGTTTTTGAAGGGTTTGTAGAATAAATTATGAAGTTTAATACAACATGCAAAAAAGTAAACCTTAATTACCCAGTTTTAAAGTTACAGAGAAAAAATATAATAAAAATCGTTTTTTTTGTCTTGTTTCTAAAAAAATACTGTTTTTTCTACGCTTATGTATCGTATTTGTATTTTTTATTTATTTTATTAGCTAGGTAATTTATCTAGCTTTCAAATGAGACTACTTCGAGTAAAATACACCATTTACTCAAAAAGAAATGAAGAAAAAACCAGATGAAGTAGTCTTCATTTTAAAAATTATTAGAACTGCTTTGTTTTTGAGATAAATAACATATAATTTTTTTATCTTGATTTTTACTGATAAATATGTGTCGTGTATCCGCTTCGCTTTTGATCAAGGTTCGAAGAATCACATTGTATATTTACCGCAAGAGACACGGCTTTCCTAGGCAGTACGTTCAACATAGTAATGATGGCTTTTGTTTCGAAACATCGTTGCGGTAGACCCTCCCAAGGGAAGGTTCTAGGGATGAGGGTTGAATCCAAATCTTCTGTTCTGGACTTGTGTGAAAGCAAACAAATCTCTAGTCTTTTCTTAACAGCCAAACAACTCTTTCACACTAACACATACTTTTATTTTTTATTCTTTAGTATGTTTGGCAGGTTATTTTATTTTTAGGGTTTCGTACTCAAAGGGTAAAACTAGACCTGATTAATTATAATAATAATAAGTCTTTTATTCGGATTATCTTTTAAAACTAAAATTAAATTAAATTAAAATTAGCTTAAATTTTACTTAGCCTAGTATTCACTTTTTCTTATTGTTTGTAAATTCGTTTGCCATTCGCCAAAGGCCTCCTCCAACCTTTTCCATTCGGATATTTCTTATGCCACTCTATTCCACGTCACTCCTGCGACTCTTTGCCCAATTACTTATAAAATAAAAGTACAAAGTTTCTTTTTTCGGACATTATTTTTTACCACACACAAATAAAACTCACATTTAAAGAATCACAATTAACGACGACTCCGCTGTCTGTCTGTTTGTCACGAAGCTTTATCTCATGAACCGAGATAGTTAGACAGTCGAAATTTTCACAGATTAAGTTTATTTATATTAATAACAAATACAAAAAAAAAGAAAATGGTACGGAAACCTTCGTGAGCTAGACCGATTCGCACGTTGCCAGCTATATTTTTAATACATATGATCAAACAAAAATACACGTGCAGTGCACAAACCAAGTTCTTTTCTGATGTAGAATTTTCTTAGTGGTATATACATATTAACCGCTCCAATGATTTTGGGTAATAAATATACCCAAGGGCAAAAGTCCGTTGTTTGACCTTGGGTATAAAACCATCCCATCGATCAATGCTCGAATATTTATGTTTATCTCCTTTAAACCTTATATCGTAGGCGCCTTAGCTTTGTTCCCGTCCCTGTCTGACAATATTCACTTCAGTTCACTAGTACATGTAACGGTCGTGCGTCGCATAGTTTTGTATGTGTGCGTGTTTAAAGTCAGATGTCAGCGTTTCGCGCGCAATTGTTTACTGTTTGCGCTCGGTGATTATGTAAACAATTGTGTAATAATGGATTAATTTGTATAATTTCTATAGTTACAAGAAGTTTAAAGAATGAACTTTAATATTATAAAAGTATTTTTAATAGATGGTGACATTTTAGTGATAATTATTGATAAACAAATTTTATTAAAATTTTCAAAAAAAAACCCGTATTTTTTATGTTATCATTCTTACTAACAAAAAACCACTCAAAGTTCGTCAGTTAACATATTTGAATAGGCTACTTGACTCTAATCTAAACAAGTTCTCAGAAGAGCTCAAATAGCTACGAGCATTATTTATTACTCTAAATTGTGTTGACAGTGACCCTTTGTTCTGAGCGCGCGTCACGTGTGACGTCTAAATATTCATTATGGCTCATAAGACGGCCAAGTAAATATAATTTTCTTTCGATATCAAAAGAATAGCTTTGTCTACTTTGATCGCGATCTAACACATTTAAATTTATGATTAACATCAGTTTTATCCATTCAAACTTTAACCTTTACTAAATTGCTTTTTGATAACGGAGATCGAAGCGTTTTATGTAGCTCTGATGAATTTTAATAATGTTCTTTAGAAGGTTAAGTTATTTCAAACCTTTTTGGGACTGAACTTGGCTTTTACTTTTTTCAGTGTTATTTATTCAATTTGAAATGTAAATACGGGTAGGTAAAATCCTATCTCTTGGAATGAGTATTTTATTACAGAATTCTGATGTTACAAAGTCCTTTGAACCTAAGCCTAAAATTATGTTATACGTACCATTAATTTAATAGCAAAAATATTGGTACCTACCTATCTGAACAGGGTACCACGTAACATGTGTTATTTTATAAGCCAACGTGGAGTGATTTTAGACCTCTGAGTTCTTTGAATATTTATATTTATTTAATCTATTTAATTATATCTATTTAATAAAATTATTAACTAGTTTCTTCTTCATATGCGTATTTTTTTACGTCCTTACATTATAAAATGTCTTAAAATGTAAAAGATTTTATGTTTTTGTATATCAATTTCAGATAAGAAAAATTTCACTTAAGTTACGTCACAGTTTTTAGTTTCAATTCGTACAGAACAATCAACTACACGCTTATAATTAGGTTCACCATGATACAAATACCATGTTTGTTATGATTTATTTTGACTATAATCAAATAATATCTTTATTTCTTTAGGCTTACAAAATGACTTAGACAAGTCAAATGTAATACTATAAGTACATAATTATCAATATAATATAAGAAATAAAGTGATAATTGATTTTCAGTTCGCCTCACTTTTTTGTCCACTAGTGGAAGAGGCGAAATAGACTAGCGCGCTGTAAAAGTAAATTTAAAAATGTTAATACAAAGTGTTATTTCCTTTACACCTTAAATGAGTCTTGAACACTACATGACCATAACAAGCTACCCAAAAATAATTTAGTGTACATTTATGAAAAGTCGCAACTTGTCTGTTTGTGTCGTGAATCAAATGGCACTCAGAGTTACACCATGTGCACACCATCTCCTCTTTAGAATGAGTATACATATGGCGTTTTTTAGTTTATAAATTTATTTTGCATGATACCTATCTACATTTTCATGTAGATAGGTACATGAAAAATAATTGATATATACATAAAATTCTTCCACTGGTTCCTTGACGTCTTATTTCTAGCGAGCGGACCGCGTTCTATAGCAGCGTCGACTACTCGCGTAAAGCAAAATATACAGTCATACGTCTTTTTTCTAAGTAGGTATGTATGCGTGCCGAACTTGCTGCGAGGTGTCGCCACTTAGACAGTTTACGGTCTAAGTGGTATTTTACATAGAAATCACAACAACCCGGGAAAAAATATCTTTAGATCGAACAAATGTTTATTCTAAGGCGGGAATCGAACCTGCAACCGCAAGGTCCGCAGGCACACCTTTGCCCGCCGCGCCACATCGGAAATATCTGGTTACCTACGGTTACAGTTCGCTTGTGAAGTCCCAGCTTTAGCTATTATTTACCATCCCCAATTCTTTCTACGCGTTACCAAGTGAGCCTGTAGATGTTCGATGGAATATGCAAATTACTTTTTGTGACGGCAGACATGATTTGAGAGATTGATTCGGAAGATGGCAGAAGATGAGATTCGTTTAAAATGGCTTTAACATTTTACAATGGATGTATGTGATTTTATGATTTAGTTATTTTTATTTTATGAATTTATGTAATGAAAAAAACAAACTATAAGTAAACGGGATTTGAACCCGTAACTACTCGTAACCAGCCTAACCTAAAAGCCTGCGTCGCAGGTGGACCTTTGGCCACCGCGCCACATCGGTCGTCAAACATATTTCCTACCAGGACTTTTATCTAAGTTTAAGAGAAATGAATGCCAGCTGTGTGAACCTGGCAACCAACTTTAAGATATTCATGTTTTTTTGATCCTATTCGATTGTACCGGGTGTGTACCCGATTGTACCGACAAAATTTTCGTTTGTACCCTAAGGGGAAAAAAGTTATGGGGAGGGGGAGGTTTTTCAACTGTCGCTTTTGACCTACGTAGGTAAAACGGTTGATTGGACTTCAAAGTTGAATATTTCGTGAAACTTAGGCAATACCATCGATAGACCTTGAAATCGCAAAAATATTTAAGGTTAAATAATACAATTTTAGGTAGAAACAAACAAAACACATGAACGTAAACATTAAATTATGTTGAAAACATACCATATTTTGTAAATCGATAAAGTTTGTTCAACAAATCATCAGCCAGGTTCTAGATAGGCATGTTTTTAGATAGATCTTGAATGACGTAACATAAATCTTGCTTCACTGGAAAGAAACAAACGGGTACAAACGATAAACTTTGACTTAAAGTATCAAAATTTTTCAACAAAACCCATTCTAGGAAAAATCATCAACTTTGTTCAACAAATCATAATCTAGGTTATAGATATGCATGTTTTTAGATAGACCTTGAAAGATTTAACATGAATAAAGCTCAATTGGAGCGGTACAAACGAGTACAAACGAAAAATTTGGCTTACAAAATCAAAATTTTATCAAAAAAATCCATTCTAGGAAAATCGATCAAGTTTATCCAACAAATCGTAGGCTAGGTTCTAGACATGTATGTTTTTAGATAGACCTTGACTGAAATAACATGAATCTAGCTCAATTGGAGCGGTACAAACGGGTACAAACGAAAACTTTTACTTAAAGTATCAAATTTTTTTAACAAAACCCAATCTAGGAAAATTCACCAACTTTGTTCAACAAATCATAATCTAGGTTCTAGATATGCATGTTTTAAGATAGACCTTGAATGACTTAACATGAATCTAGCTCAATTGGAGCGGTACAAACGGGTACAAACGAAAACTTTTACTTAAAGTATCAAATTTTTTAACATAACCCATTCTAGGAAAAAATCATCAACTTTGTTCAACAAATCATAATCTAGGTTCTAGATATGCATGTTTTTAGATAGACCTTGAATGACTTAACATGAATCTAGCTCAATTGGAGCGGTACAAACGGGTACAAACGAAAACTTTGGCTTACAAAATCAAAATTTTATCAAAAAAATCCATTCTAGGAAAATCGATCAAGTTAATCCAACAAATCGTAGGCTAGGTTCTAGATATGCATGTTTTTAGATAGATCTTGAATGAATTAACATGAATCTAGCTCAATTGGAGCGGTACAAACGGGTACAAACGAAAACTTTGGCTTACAATATCAAAATTTTATCAAAAAAATCCATTCTAGGAAAATCGATCAAGTTTATCCAACAAATCGTAGGCTAGGTTCTAGACATGTATGTTTTTAGATAGACCTTGAATGAACTAACATGAATCTAGCTCAATTGGAGCGGTACAAACGGGTACAAACGATAACTTTTACTTAAAGTATCAAAATTTTTCAACAAAACCCATTCTAGGAAAAATCATCAACTTTGTTCAACAAATCATAATCTAGGTTCTAGATATGCATGTTTTTAGATAGACCTTGAATGATTTAACATGAATAAAGCTCAATTGGAGCGGTACAAACGGGTACAAACGAAAAATTTGGCTTACAAAATCAAAATTTTATCAAAAAAATCCATTCTAGGAAAATCGATCAAGTTTATCCAACAAATCGTAGGCTAGGTTCTAGACATGTATGTTTTTAGATAGACCTTGACTGAACTAACATGAATCAAGCTCAATTGGAGCGGTACAAACGGGTACAAACGAAAACTTTTACTTAAAGTATCAAATTTTTTTAACAAAACCCAATCTAGGAAAATTCATCAACTTTGTTCAACAAATCATAATTTAGGTTCTAGATATGCATGTTTTTAGATAGACCTTGAATGACTTAATATGAATCTAGCTCAATTGGAGCGGTACAAACGGGTACAAACGAAAACTTTTACTTAAAGTATCAAATTTTTTAACAAAACCCATTCTAGGAAAAAATCATCAACTTTGTTCAACAAATCATAATCTAGGTTCTAGATATGCATGTTTTTAGATAGACCTTGAATGACTTAACATGAATCTAGCTCAATTGGAGCGGTACAAACGGGTACAAACGAAAACTTTGGCTTACAAAATCAAAATTTTATCAAAAAAATCCATTCTAGGAAAATCGATCAAGTTAATCCAACAAATCGTAGGCTAGGTTCTAGATATGCATGTTTTTAGATAGATCTTGAATGAATTAACATGAATCTAGCTCAATTGGAGCGGTACAAACGGGTACAAACGAAAACTTTGGCTTACAATATCAAAATTTTATCAAAAAAATCCATTCTAGGAAAATCGATCAAGTTTATCCAACAAATCGTAGGCTAGGTTCTAGACATGTATGTTTTTAGATAGACCTTGAATGAACTAACATGAATCTAGCTCAATTGGAGCGGTACAAACGGGTACAAACGATAACTTTTACTTAAAGTATCAAAATTTTTCAACAAAACCCATTCTAGGAAAAATCATCAACTTTGTTCAACAAATCATAATCTAGGTTCTAGATATGCATGTTTTTAGATAGACCTTGAATGATTTAACATGAATAAAGCTCAATTGGAGCGGTACAAACGGGTACAAACGAAAAATTTGGCTTACAAAATCAAAATTTTATCAAAAAAATCCATTCTAGGAAAATCGATCAAGTTTATCCAACAAATCGTAGGCTAGGTTCTAGACATGTATGTTTTTAGATATACCTTGACTGAACTAACATGAATCAAGCTCAATTGGAGCGGTACAAACGGGTACAAACGAAAACTTTTACTTAAAGTATCAAATTTTTTTAACAAAACCCAATCTAGGAAAATTCATCAACTTTGTTCAACAAATCATAATTTAGGTTCTAGATATGCATGTTTTTAGATAGACCTTGAATGACTTAATATGAATCTAGCTCAATTGGAGCGGTACAAACGGGTACAAACGAAAACTTTTACTTAAAGTATCAAATTTTTTAACAAAACCCATTCTAGGAAAAAAACATTAACTTTGTTCAACAAATCATAATCTAGGTTCTAGATATGCATGTTTTTAGATAGACCTTGAATGACTTAACATGAATCTAGCTCAATTGGAGCGGTACAAACGGGTACAAACGAAAACTTTGGCTTACAAAATCAAAATTTTATCAAAAAAATCCATTCTAGGAAAATCGATCAAGTTAATCCAACAAATCGTAGGCTAGGTTCTAGATATGCAAGTTTTTAGATAGATCTTGAATGAACTAACATGAATCTAGCTCAATTGGAGCGGTACAAACGGGTACAAACGAAAACTTTGGCTTACAATATCAAAATTTTATCAAAAAAATCCATTCTAGGAAAATCGATCAAGTTTATCCAACAAATCGTAGGCTAGGTTCTAGACATGTATGTTTTTAGATAGACCTTGAATGAACTAACATGAATCTAGCTCAAATGGAGCGGTACAAACGGGTACAAACGAAAACTTTTACTTAAAGTATCAAAATTTTTCAACAAAACCTATTCTAGGAGAAATCATCAACTTGGTTCAACAAATCATAATCTAGGTTCTAGATATGCATGTTTTTAGATAGACCTTGAATGATTTAACATGAATCTAGCTAAATTGGAGCAGTACAAACGGGTACAAACGAAAACTTTGGCTTACAAAATCAAAATTTTATCAAAAAAATCCATTCTAGGAAAATCGATCAAGTTTATCCAACAAATCATAATCTAGGTTCTATATATGCATGTTTTTAGATAGACCTTGAATAATTTAACATGAATCAAGGTCAATTAGAGCGGTACAAACGGGTACAAATGAAAACTTTAACTTAAAGTTTCAAAATTTTTCATCATAACCCATTCTAGGAAAAAATCATCAACTTTGTTCAACAAATCATGATCTAGGTTCTAGATATGCATGGTTTTAAATAGGACTTGAATGACCTATCTTAAATCTAGCTCAATTGGAGCGGTACAAACGGGTACAAACGAAAAATTTGACTGAAAGTATCAAAAATTTTCAAAAAATGTCATTCTAGGAAAATTGATCAAGTTTATCCAAACAATCGTAAGCTACATTCTAGATATGCATGTTTTTAGATAGGACTTGAATGTCCTAAAACGAATCTAGCTCAAGTGGAGCGGTACAAACGGGTACAAACGAAAACTTTGTCTTAATGTATCAAATTTTTTCAAAAAATCCCATTCTAGGAAAATTCATCTACTTTGTTGAACAAATCATGATCTAGGTTCTAGATATCCATGTTTTTAGATAGATCTTGAATGACCTAGCTTAAATCTAGCCCAATTGGAGCGGTTCAAACGGGTACAAACGAAAACTTTGACTGAAAGTATCAAAAATGTTCAACAAAACCCATTCTAGGAAAAATCTTCAACTTTGTTCAACAAATCATTATCTAGGTTCTAGATATGCATGGTTTTAAATAGGACTTGAATGACCTAACTTAAATCTAGCTCAATTGGAGCGGTACAAACGGGTACAAACGAAAACTGACTGAAAGTATCAAAAATTTTCAAAAAATGTCATTCTAGGAAAATTGATCAAGTTTATCCAACAAATCGTAAGCTACATTCTAGATATGCATGATTTTAGATGGGTCTTGAATGACCTAAAATGAATCTAGCTCAATTGGAGCGGTACAAACGGGTACAAACGAAAAATTTGACTTAAAGTATCAAATTTTTTCGAAAAAATCCTATTCTTGAAAAATTTATCAGGTGTATACTACAAATCATAAGCTAGGTTCTAGACAGGCATGTTTTTAGGTAGATCTTGAATGACCTAACATGAATCTAGCTCAATTGGAGCGGTTCAAACGGGTATAAACGAAAACTTTGACTCAAAGTTTCAAAATTTTACGAAAAAATCCTATTCTTGAATAATTTATCAGGTTTTACTACAAATCATAAGCTAGGTTCTAGATATGCATGTTTTTAGATAGATCTTGAATAGCTTAACTTAAATCTAGCTCAATTGGAGCGGTACAAACGGGTACAAACGAAAACTTTGACTTAAGAGTATCAAATTTTTTCCAAAAAATCCTTTACTTGAAAAATTGATCAAGTTTGTCCAACAAATCAATTTTAGAAGTTCCCATTCTTGGAAAATTAATACAGTTTCTTCAAAAAATATATATTTATTTATTATTTAATCTAACTTTTATATTTTTTTTATTTATAGCTTTATGGTTATTTAACGATAGTTCTTGAATCATTTTAATTAACTTTTATGAAAACAAGCATTGCAATTTTTTTCAAATCATACATTTTTTGCGATTGTTGTGTTATAACCTTATCGCCACTAAGAAGGTCATTATGTATTTCCCATCGACCTGTTATTCTTCGGATATTTGCTACATAATGCCCTATAGAAGTTTTTTGAGTTTTTATACATTTGAAGTCTGTTTTGTTGTCTCCTATATATTCTATGGCTGATAATAATTTGTATTTCATTTGTCCAACACAAATTTCGTTTGGGATATCATGGAGCGTAAATGCACCCGTCCAGTTGTGATGGCCTAAGTTTTTTGCTAACTCAACCGATTGCAAACTTTCAATGTCTATCAATAGATGTTGGCCGGTTGTTACCACCGATGTAACCCTTTCACCACAAGCTCTACATCTCCTTTTTGTATCTTTAGTCTGGTTTTGTATAAACTCTTCAATTATTCCTAGTCCATGTATGTAAAATGGTGTAAGGTCTATGTCAATTAAAACCATTTCTTCTGTCTGGGTTATTTCGCATAACGCGCACGTTTCGGTAATAGTCATTGAAGGTTGGTTTTTGAGTAATATTTTTAATAAGTTGCTAACATTCATAGCGCAATCAAGGACGCCATCGTCAATTTTAATAATGTCAGCCATAATCACCGCTCGCTTTTTGTAAACTGCAACGGTGCAACCACATTTATCGAGCAGTTTAATGAATTTGACAAATTCATCATCTTTCAATGATTCCATATACCTTCCGTATGACGTCCAGTCTCTAAAAGCTGTAAGTAAAGTTTGAGCAATGGAGTCGAATGGGCATGTATTGCGTACGATTATGTTTTTCGTCTTAATTCGAAAAGGTTTTAAAAGTAATCCGTTTTTTAGCAAAGGCATGTGTATATTTGCCGATTTTGGACGACAATGGCGATGCAGAACATCAGGGCAAGGTCGGACATACTTGCCTCGGTTGGTTTTCTTTACGCTTTTTCTTTTCCATACCTCATTTTCGTTGAGATATGTCCGATCTTTCCCGGCATTATTTTTTCTATCTTCGGTCATTCCTTTGTCAATTTCTTTTATATCTTTGTCATTGTCGAGTCCTTTAACGCATTCAAGACCTAATCCATGATCATCAAGATCCTCATCATGACTTATAACACCACCATTGATATTTTCAAATTCACTTTCAATGGTGGTGTTATATTCCTCCATATTTTCTTTAGGGGTCTCTTCTGATGTATCGACGACTTCTTGCACACAAGTAATAAGGCATGTAAAAGTTTGGTGGTTCCAGCAATTGATCGAACGTGCTTTATTATAAATTTATCAATGCGAATTGCGGTCTTTCCATGGAGTATTAATTGTTTCACTTCCCTAAAATATTCTTCGCTGCGTGAAGTTGTGGCGACAGCATGGTCAGAGCGTATATTTTTAGGATCCATTATTGCTGTCCATAGTGGAAAATTTTTTGCTAGCCTGATGATTTCAGTAGCAAATTCTTTGCAATAATATGGGTTCGGCCTATCGCCGTCAACCAATAAAGATTGACAACGCGCAACCAACTCGTCAATAAATTTTGGTCCCGATGTATTAACTTCGTCATTGAGCTCAAAATTTGCATCTACCTGATCATTTTCCTCTGATTCATTGTAAATTGGTTGGACATATTTAATTGCATCAATAAGGCGCATTTGTGCTGAGTAGCATCCGATTTGGTTGATCGTCTCTGTTTCGGACCAAGCCACAGTTAAAATGTCAGTAAACAATGACTGAAAACTACTTATACTCTGACATTTAGTTAAAAGTCCCAGGCAGCGAACGAAAAAATCTTTAACTCGGAAGTTTTTCCCTTGGAAGCACTTCCATCTGCACACAAGTTTAATTACATGTGCGATGTCAATTCGAACCATGCACGATAGTGGTGCAACCACTGTCCCACTGTCAGGATCAAGTTTAGAAGTAATACAGTTGTTTACATAAGTACTCAGAGAGCATTCATTGAATGCTAAACAGACTGCATTTACCAGTGCTAATGAATAATCGGTGACCACTTTTGAAGGAATTGGTACTCCTGTACGCACCCATTCCTTCAGCCAGTAAGTGATTATGTTGGCATCATGTTTTTCGGATATCATTGAACAAACTGGTAAAATGCAGTTGTTTTTGTGAAATGAAATAACAGCCTGATATAAAAATATCGAACGGCTAGAACCGTCCGGTCTTCTAATGCGACATATCAGTGAGCCCGTCGCGTCGATAATTAGAGCGGTTCCAGGACATCTTTTGCATTTTATGGCTTCTTTGTATAAAAAAGACTGCTCTGCACTCCAATAAAAAGTGTAAAATTTATTACAGGCAACTTCTTTAATAAAACCAGCAAACTCTGGGCGGTATTGCAGTTTTTCCACTGCGTGGATAGGGTCTGTTTCGCTTGCAACACCCAAAACCTGATCATTTTTTAGCTGTTTGGCTTTTCTTAAAACGTTTTCAGAGTACAAATGCGCAGGTTCATTATCTCCAAACTCCATTTCATTCCTAGCTTTTTCTCTTCGCCATACATACACACCATCTGCTTGGAGCTCTTTGACAACAGCCGTGCGTTCAACTCCTAACAGAAAACGTTTTTTTTTATGTTTTATAGTAGAGGTGTCAAACGTTGATATATGTAACGCCATTCCTTCGCCGGACAATTTAGTCGATGGTAGGTGTAGGAGATTATGGGTAGATCTTTGAAGTAAAACCACGGTTTGAGGATTTTAAATGTAACTGAATTTATTATCCTCTTTTAATATGGTAAGGTATACGTCTGTACTGAAGCGGAGTTGAACAGAAAGTGAGAAGGTAGAACAAACACGAGTAACCAAGTAGACTACGAAAAATTACCAAACTACCCTATAACTTCCATTGTTGATTATTTCTTTTGTAGGTACTTTAAATTAAATAAAACTAACACGCCCCCTCAAAAAAATAATCATCAAATCAATGGATATACATTTTATATAAACATAATCATCCTAAACAGATCGTATACCAACCATATCTTCTCTGGGGTACATAGTAATGGTCCAACATTCGTTGCAAGGATTAGGGAAACCCAGTAAAACCTAATCAGACCAATAATTTCTTAACTAATATCATACAGATTAATCTTAGTTATTTAAGTATTCATATTGTATCCCATTTTACTTCTTATCGCCTGAAGGTGTCACGAACGCAACGGCTTCGTCAACGCATACGCCAGCTGTTGACCTGTCGGAATGGAATATTTTAATGTTATTATATTTTCTATCATACAAAATATTTTTTGTAGAAAAACTATAAATAATGGAAATGTTTTTCTTTATTTTAATTTTGCTTTAAAACCCCACTGCATCATCTAGCCCCAAGCTAAACAGAGCTTAGGTATGTAATGGGTACTAGATGACTTATATACTAAGTTTTGTCATCTTATGATTAGTCGGATTATTAGCTATGCCTATGCACTTATGCAGCCGATATTATCTTCAAGAATACCTATGGTTTATCAAATTCTATGTTCATACTAATTGCTGATGATTTAAGCCAAAGAGCCATAATACTCAGCCTCAGTGGCGGAGTTTGCCACAGAAATTTTATTAGTATTTTTTTTTGTATTCCAGGTTATTGTCAAGAACTTTAAATTTTAAATAAATTCCTGGATGTACTGTTCTGTCTTTTGTGTCCTGGCCACCTAAGTGTGAATCAGCAAAGTCACATAGAATATTATTGTACTCACACCTTTTGTAACACAATTTTGAATGTGCTGTGCCTTTCAAGTACCGACACTTCCACAGTATTTGTTATTGAATTTAGTATACCTACTCAATATATTTACACTTGTGCTTAAATAAGGGTAAGTACACAGCATTATAGCAACCAATAATGTTCCAGCATGGAACGTTGTATTTTTGTTCTGAAATTAATTCGTTATAATTCAGTTTACTTTCCAGAGGTGTATTTGCAGGTTTGCATCCTGCATGTTAAACTTACTTAAAACTGTTTTGATGTAATAATGTAAGCATTTATTTTTACACTCACGAGAAGGCAGAATACTGGTAGTATTGCCACGTTGAATGGTAATGCTACTTCGTTAACCGAAATAAAAGCTAGCATTCCGTTCAGAATGTTGTCCTTTGAAAAGTTCAATTCTAGTTATTTTCACGCCAAAAAGTTTCTTTTCATTAAAGTTAGCCATATCAAACTTTCTCATTAAATGATTTTAAAATTAATCATTCTTTTCTTTTCCTTGCATGATATTGCTAAGTCATAGAATGCATGAACCTATCACGTAAATGTTTCACGATAATCAGTTAAGTACTTTTGACTGAAACTTCGAGATACCTACTAAACTCGCCTTATAACGCAAAGGTTTTTAAAATTAATCGTTTTAATCGTAAAGATCTATAACGACATATTTTTACTTTTCGGTCATGGTTAGTACGTGACGCGATATTCATGTTTTGTTTATACAAAGAGAATTTAACTCATCTTTAATAGTGCCTTCCCACAAAGGTCTATCGTCGAGAGTTAGAATTTACTCAAACGATAAAGGCAACCTTAGGTACACATGATTAAGCACACATTAAATAATCCTTTTTTAATTTTAAGTTTTATTATTGTGTGTACGTCAGTGTAAGACTTTTAAGCCTATCACTCCTACCCCCCGTTCTCTATTGTTTCTGTATTTATTTGCGTTTCAGACAAAGTATCAGACTTACTACTTACAGGTAATTGGTTCTACATTATCATGGTTTACTAGGGCTCAAATACTTATCAGATTTCGTAAACATCTGATTTATAGCTGTCAGAGTTCCGAGACTTTATTAACACTGATTTCAGAGTAGTATCAGTTTCATCACGAGAATTTCCGACATTCTCTTCAGGTTCTTTAAGTCTTGTTTCATGCAATCCAGGCCGAATTGCATTAAACAGGTCTCGTCTAGGTTAACGTCTCTGACTACAACATTTTTCTTTCCGGTAGGATCCCAAACTTTTAACTATTTGGTTCATAACCTACCAGAATGCCCATTCCATGATTTTGTGTCGAACTTTCATTTATTCATTTTGTTATGAACATAAACAGTTGAACCAAAAACCTTTAGATAGTTTATTTGTGGTTTTTGTATGCCACAATTCATATGGTGTTTTAGCATAATTTCAAACTATTATGTAACTAGTATGTTTTTATGTAAGGTTTATCAAGGAAAAACTCAAAAATGCTTTGTCTAACCGAGCACCATTCATCATTAGTAAACGAGATTATTCAACTACCTACAGTCCGAACCACCCGCTCAGATAAACTGTTTATTGCGGAGTTCTAGATACCATTAAATCATACGTGATACCTTTTTTTTTTTTTTGACACAATAACTTTTGGTTTCATGGGATATGGCGGCACCATTATCACCATATTATAAGTTACCTTAAGTGTTGAATTTAGACTAGCTTAGTGTTGAATTTAGACTCGCTTTTAACTGCAAAATCTTTGAAAGCAGATAATGTATCTGATTTATATGTCAGTGGGTGTGGGTACGCAGTAATGGGTCTACTCATCAACAAAAAGTACAAAGTTATTTTTGTAATCCATAGTTGAAGGAGTGATTGGGCCACAAGCATCAAAATGCACAGTAAATAATGTTCAGTTACTTAAAAAACCTAATCGTTAATGGCATAATTTATAACTGTCTTTATCAGTAGTGCACATTTGGTAAGCTGAGCCGGTCACATTGACACAGCTATCAAAATATACAGGAATTAGATTATTGACTGCCTTACTTTGCATCATGGGCATACCGTCCTTGCGTACGTCGTCGGTGCCTCCGTGCTGTCCAAATACTACGGTAGACTGGGTACTCGCAGCGCGCTCCAGCATGGAGCCCGATAGCAGGTTGGAAAGGCACCTCGCCGCAAAACAGAACGCCGTCCAAAGCTCCGTGAATACCCAAGTTGGTAGTAACCTGAAGCGTTCCCCTTTTTCTAGCTGAAATAAATTGCATAGTTTTAGTTACCAATATTCAAGGGATAAATTCAAGACCATGTGAGAAATAAAAAGATCTTCCCTGTTTATTATGTGGTCCGATTTGCCAAAATCCAATCATAATTTAATTTTGTTGCCTTGGTCCTGGTTTGAATATTCGCAGGCAATATTCGCCATAAAGTCAAACCCAAAGAATTCATTGGACTTCTTGTCGACTTCCACCGCTTGAACAGTTCTTGCTCTTTCCAATTTCAGTTGCTGATCCAGATTGTTTTTGCTTGTAGTAGAAACAGTCATTCCTTTATGTCCCTTGCGTCAGCAATGATAACACTAGACGTTGTTATTCTGCATCTTCTTTCACGCCTTGTTATCTTTCCAGTTGTTCTGGTTTAGTTTCTCTGTTGTCTGTGTATTACCGAAGCTTAAGTTGTTTTTCTTTATTGTTTGCCAGTCAATTCGCTTATATTCCATATGTCGCAAAGAATTGACAACCGTTGGGATAAACTTGTTCTTGAGTGGAGACCGCGACACGGCAAACGTAGGTAGTGTAGGACTTCCTCCGGCCAGGTGGGTTGATGATCTGCGAAAGACTGCTGACAGATGCTGTATGCCGCAAGCTGAAGACAGGGTAAGACAGGGCGCTCATTGGGGAGGCCTATGTCCAGCAGTGGACTAATATAGGTCGATGATGATAATGATGATCCAAAAGTCGCCTTTTCATCAAAGCCAGAGTCAGGTTATCTTCAGATAGTGTTTCGATAGCTTTAGTAACACAATTATACATTGAGGGTAGCGTTAGAAATAATGAGTATTTCGTCGATTTCTTCTAACTTTGCGCCCGCAGCAAGCAATGCGGTAATGAGTTCATCGAATTTCGTTGATATTTTTCAAGGGTCTGGTCACCTGGTAGTTTTTAGCTGCAGTAGCTTCTTACGTAACGCCGACAGTGTCTCGATGCTTTTTCCCTCGTAAAATTTCCCGCGCTGTAGGTACTGTCCTCCTTTGCAAATCCGAAATAGGAATCGGACAATACTCCACGATAGTATTCTTTACAATTCGATTGCTTTTATTCCACTAATTGCAACGTATGGTAGGGTCCTCGTCGATCACTTTTATAACGTTCGTCTCAGATAATACGAATCCGTAACTTCCACACGCTATATGTTTCGCTTTCGAAAGTCTTAATATTTCACTATGATTTTATTGGATCCATTATTGCGTTGAACAAAGCTTTATATGTTTGATAATTGAGATACAACACTTTAGCAGGCTATTCTTGAATATTGAAATTTGAAAATTAATCCCGAAATTTTTGGGATCGAAAATCGACCAGGATCCCGGGATCTCGTGATTCAGGATAGAATCCTTTAGACAGTAGGTACACCACTCATTTTACTCCGATCCGATCCAAGAATATTTAGGAACTGCGCTGCCTGCAGCTAAGTTCAAAAAAAGTTCACACTCAATCTCACATCGATAGAGTAAGGATATGTGAATTCTGTAATAGTTTCTTACGTGAACGTGTACTTTCTGAAATGAAATGGGAATGGGGTTCGAAATGTAAAGGAAACTGGGTAACGGTACATCGCCTTTTTTGTCATCTTGTAGATATCGAGTTAGGTACTTGGTAAAAACAGATAGGATTACGATCCAAATTTACAATGCGATGCAAAATGTGCAGGTCAAAATATTATGTCGATAACGATCCTCCATATTATTATATTGACTTGTAAATTTGTAATGTAATGTAAATAAATGAAATCGGCTGTCCCATTTTAAAACCTAGTAAGGGACATCAGGCAAATTTTACAGGAGAGCCAAAAAACGGTTTGGTCACTTCATTTCAATGCCCTGGAAAAACTATGATAAATAGCTGAACGAGAATGAGCTCAAAAGAAGCGGTAGAACCTTGGCTTGCCATACAGTTCAATTTCATTTCTCTATGGCCAATATTGTAGCTTTACTGCACCAATGAATACGCGAACTTGGTTAGAAATGGTTGTCTGATACTGAAGCGACAGTCATTGACCATTTCATTACCCTAGTAAGGGCTGTTACTAGGTTTAAATTTGGTTTCGTTAAGCCACAAACATTTTCAGAAACCTAGCAACTACCCAAAGCAGAATGTCCATACTTTCATTACTTTTATACAGGTTGCTTGAGAAATGTCCTGTAGAACTAAAAGGGATTCTTCTGTACCAATGCAAACAATTTTAGTTATTTTGGCAACTCAGGAATCTCGAAAAAAAATTAGGTGTTCGATTAGAAGTACCCGTTTTAGTTTTATAGGACCTTTCTGTGGCACAGTATAGAGCGATTTACCATAATTTATTTTATATCCTGATAAACTACCAAATGGACAAGGTTGGATGGATGATTGCTGTATTTGCAATGGATTAAAGCTATATTTTACTAAATGAAACCAGTTTAATAATAAGAAAGTAAAGTAAGTAAGTAAAAAGTAAAGTAAAGTACACTTTTAAACAGTGCAATCAATTAATAGGCATTTATGTAGTTTCCTATGAGGTGCCATAGTTCATATTGCATAACCGCGTCCAGCTATTGCAAAAAAAAACATTTTTTCATTGCATTGATCATCCTGGATTATCTATAAAACTGTTTAGGCATAGCAGAAGTAATTTTCTTCATCAAAACAGAAAAAACGATGCGCACGCGGCGGCTAATTAGTGTCATACTAAAATCAGCGCGCGAATGTTGATCTTTGCTAACCATTTGTAAAACCTAGTAAGGGACGCCGACCATTTTAAAACGTAGTAAGGGAATTTCCTTTGCTAGGTTTTAAAGTGGTCGATGTCTCTTACTAGGTTTAGAAATGGTTTTTCGGGCCAGCTTTTTCATCGTGGTGGAGTTGCTAGGTATTTTTACACTTTTATTTTTTTTTCTAAGCCGTTTTTTGAGATTCTGATAATGCAATTTCGTGGACAATCGCCAACAATGAGCCTTAAATCAAAAACCCGTTTTTTTTTCAAATGTCCCTTACTAGGTTTTGAAATGGGACAGCCGAAATGTAGTAGGTAATCATATCTTGAAATTAAGTTTGGTTTGGTAACGACACCGGAACTATTCCTGAAATTAATCAGGCACTGTTTGTTTTTTACAAAGGCTTGAAAATAGCTGCTTTTTTTTTCCTAAAAAATGATCTGCTAGTTAGCAGTAAGCAGAGCATAATTTAACTTATTTTTTTCCAGTAAAAACGCCGTAACTATTAAATAAATGAGAGTTCTGTTCCCATGCAGGTTAGTTATATAGTTCCTGATACTTTTCAGGAACTATATAACTCACCTGCATGGGAACAGAACTCTCATTTATTTATGCTCCGCTGGAAGATGCTCTGCTAACTTCACCAACAAAAAGTTTATCAATTTTCCAAGGGAACTTTTGAAAAATTTGAAACTTTAAGTAAAAGTTTTCGTTTTTACCCGTTTGTACCGCTCCAATTGAGCTAGATTCATGTTAGTTCAGTCAAGGTCTATCTAAAAACATACATGTCTAGAACCTAGCCTACGATTAGTTGGATAAACTTGATCGATTTTCCTAGAATGGATTTTTTTGATAAAATTTTGATTTTGTAAGCCAAATTTTTCGTTTGTACCCGTTTGTACCGCTCCAATTGAGCTTAATTCATGTTAAATCATTCAAGGTCTATCTAAAAACATGCATATCTAGAACCTAGATTATGATTTGTTGAACAAAGTTGATGATTTTTCCTAGAATGTGTTTTGTTGAAAAATTTTGATACTTTAAGTAAAAGTTATCGTTTGTACCCGTTTGTACCGCTCCAATTGAGCTAGATTCATGTTAGTTCATTCAAGATCTATCTAAAAACATGCATATCTAGAACCTAGCCTACGATTTGTTGGATAAACTTGATCGATTTTTCTAGAATGGATTTTTTTTGATAAAATTTTGATTTTGTAAGGCAAAGTTTTCATTTGTACCCGTTTGTACCGCTCCAATTGAGCTAGATTCATATTAAGTCATTCAAGGTCTATCTAAAAACATGCATATCTAGAACCTAGATTATGATTTGTTGAACAAAGTTGATGAATTTTCCTAGATTGAGTTTTGTTAAAAAATTTTGCTACTTTAAGTAAAAGTTTTCGTTTGTACCCGTTTGTACCGCTCCAATTGAGCTAGATTCATGTTAGTTCAGTCAAGGTCTATCTAAAAACATACATGTCTAGAACCTAGCCTACGATTTGTTGGATAAACTTGATCGATTTTCCTAGAATGGATTTTTTTGATAAAATTTTGATACTTTAAGTAAAAGTTTTCGTTTGTAACCGTTTGTATCGCTCCAATTGCGCTTGATTTATGTTAAGTCATTCAAGATCTATATAACAACGTGCATATCTAGAACCTAGATCATGATTAGTTGAATAAAGTTTATGATTTTTCCTAAAATGGGTTTTTTAGAAAAATTTTGATACTTTAAGTCACAGTTTATCGTTTGTACCAGTTTGTTTCTTTCCAGTGAAGCAAGATTTATGTTACGTCATTCAAGATCTATCTAAAAACATGCCTATCTAGAACCTGGCTGATGATTTGTTGAACAAACTTTATCGATTTACAAAATATGGTATGTTTTCAACATAATTTAATGTTTACGTTCATGTGTTTTGTTTGTTTCTACCTAAAATTGTATTATTTAACCTTAAATATTTTTGCGATTTCAAGGTCTATCGATGGTATTGCCTAAGTTTCACGAAATATTCAACTTTGAAGTCCAATCAACCGTTTTACCTACGTAGGTCAAAAGCAAAAGTTGAAAAACCTCCCCCTCCCCATAACTTTTTTCCCCTTAGGGTACAAACGAAAATTTTGTCGGTACAATCGGGTACACACCCGGTACAATCGAATAGGATCAAAAAAACATGAATATCTTAAAGTTGGTTGCCAGGTTCACACAGCTATGAATGCCATCTTCTAGACTCTAGGTATGTAGCCTTATTTAATAGAAAGCTAAACACATATAAACGCTATCATAGTGCTACTGAGACCTAGACCTGGGCCCAAATTCTACTAAATAAATAGCTTCACCATTTAAATAGTATCGTGTCAAAATGTCAGTGTTAAACTCTTTTTGGTATTCTACTACCACAAACTTTTAGAGATTTATTCATAGCTGTGACGATTACGTTTATGACTACCAATTTGAAATTCTAATTATGAAAGTCTCTTCAAGCGCAAAAAATAGTAGTACACCCATAGACTTTAAAAAAATTCACTACCTACGTTAACGTCATTTTAATCATCTTTATTGAATGGCACTATTGAGACCTTTGTTTTGAATTTAATTGAATTCGGCCCCTGATGTTATATCTAATACCTAATAAGGAAAATAAATATTATTCTATGACTTATTTAATATATCATGTTGTATTTCGTGTCAAGTTGGAAGTATGATCTTATTAGATCGATGATCGATCTACAACCACTTAAAACTCAATTATTATTACTATTATATCAACTTAAACTTTATTGTTGAACCACCAATTCAATCATTTCAATTACCTTTACAAAATGTCTATTTTAATATCATTTCCTCAAATAATCCACCTGTCGTAGTTTCGTTGATAAACAAGAATTGCTGTCAGGAAACGAAATTACAAGGAACGAAGCCTACTTTGAAACAAAAAAATATACAAAGTCTCTTATAACGGATCGCAAGAATCGAACTTTACCCCCAAGTTGCTTAGGATGCCTGCTATCGTTTGTTTCGGATTTCTAAGAAATAAATGTCAAAATCACTTCCGTATTAGGTTTATCCGGTTTATCGAAAGAATGGATCGGTAGTCAGTCATTTTGTGCGATCCGTAATCCGTTCTTGTAATACGTTTTTCACAGTAAACCTCCGCTCAAATTGGAAAACTGTGTCACAGTGGTAACATTATTAAATTACAAGCAGCCTGGCGAATAAATAATGGCTTAGAAGATTTGGTTGTTGGTACACATTTCAAATGAATAATCGTACCTAATTGAAAATTGCTCGAAATTACTCGGTATGTTTATATGGATTAAGGTGCAGTATTTTTGAAATAAATAATTAAATATACTATAACACCTAAGTAGGTACGTAATAACATAAACTTTTCCATATACAAAACATTCAAAACACAAACATATGCTCCGAGGTAGGAATCGAAACCTTACGACAGTTACGACAGTATATTTTACAGTTACAACATCAGCAGACAGCACTCAAAGTCCTGTCTTGAAGTTCTAAGCAATTATGTCACTATAAATATGTCTCAACATGACGAGATAAAGCCCATTTTTGAATACTTGTTATTGTGCCATGCGGTGGTGCTAGATGCACCTACTTATACATATATCAGATAAAAATGTTTTATGAAGTTTATATTGTAACATTCTTGCCTACCCCAAAAAAATATGTTCTTTCCCAAAAAATTCACAAAGAACTTCCCAACTCTTAAACTTTAACAAATTAACGAATCCTGTCGACTTTGCGGACACTTATGTAATTCCAACTTTCAAAGAAACTCGGCCTAAATATTTTGATGTCATGCTGACGTTGAAATTAACGTGAAACTTTGACAATATGGCGGACTGTGGAACAATTTTCATTATTTGCGAACGCGGCGGTTTCGCATTTTTTATAAAGCTCTGTTTGGTATTTGATGTGTCTCGTGATATTTAGAGAAAGGCAACAATGTACTGAACTTTTACCGAAAAGATATACAAAAGTAACCAATTTATAGGTATTCAGTGGAAACTGATTATACCAGAATATCAAATACCAAGGATCACACTTTTTGATGGTGATCTAAATGGACAAAACGAAATATTTACGGTCGAAATCCTATCAAATCAGATGTAAATAGCAGCAATGGCGGATGAATTATTGTGTGAGATAGGTACACATATAAAATATAGAGTTGCCAATTGAAGAAAAACTATCCAATTGCTATCTTATTATTTAAATACTTGGCCTATAATTTTTTTTCCTTCATATTAACAACAAAGTCGATCTCGATGCTCTAGCCACATTTAGGTATTCGTTTGTAGATCTATCCGAGACTTTATATAATTTATATCTTCATATTGTGATATAAATTATATTAATAAATGCCATTGGGTGACTTGTTTAAAAAAAATTAACTTCTATGAATCAATTACAGGTACTTACTTATTCTAACTTACTACTTAATTCATTGTTTAAGATAAATAAGTTCAAACAGTTTTAAAGTATTTCATACCTACTGGCAAATTTGCTTATTTACAGGCAGTAACACCGGTGAGATGTATTTTGTGATTTTTCTTTTACGAAGTATTTCGTGTAAAAGCGTAGAAAAAATAAACTTCATGACGGAAATTACAAGAAAAAATAATAAAAAGTAGCTAAGTTAAATGATATTCCACGTTCAGACTAGTTCTAGGCAAAATTTCATCCCGATCTCTTTTGTAGATTTTGCACGAAGAGGCAACAAACACCAAACAACTTAAAATTCAATCTTTCGCATTTATTTTGTAGTAGCTTTGTTTGTCTGAAGTAAACTTAAGCCTGTAAATAAAGACAACATGGAAAAATACTAAAAAAGTTTGCAAGCGTGAACAAAACCTCAAAACTATTTCACGCCCAACAAAAGTGTTATCTCCATACAGAGTTGTTGTTGGGTAAAAATATCGAACATGAACCATTGAATGCCTGTTTCATATTATATCGCATTTTCTGAAGCTTACTAGGGCTACAGTTTTACTGTTCCGAGGTTTTTCTTTTTACGATAGAGCGTGAAAATCGTAAAAACCTTAATATGAAAATCGAATTGTATCACACTGCGCACTGTTTAGTTTTTTGTCTCTCTGCAAATGTTTATTGTGATAAGCTGTAATAGAATCAAAAAGGTAGTTTTTTCTTCATTATATTTTGCAGAATATCATAAAATTATTTAGATAAAAATTCCGGTGATATTGCATGCATCTGTTTACATTTTAGCTGTTGAACTAATTCAGCATTTTTATTTTTATTTTCATTCAGCTTATTTTTACTCGATCTTTAACGTTAAGATTAGTAGTTAAAATTATAATTAAATCACTTATTTCTAAACTGGTATTTGTGGTCCTTGATGAAGTTCACTATATCCTCATGGACTGCACCAAGTTCAAAAATCAATATTTAGTTACATTTATTATTAACATTTATCAATATCTATTAACATTATGGCCTATAAATGTCATAACCTAAACTATAATTAAAAATTAAATCAAAAAACTAATCATAGGCAAAGGGAGTAGATTCAGCTATGTGCTGCATGCAGGAAACAAGCGATTTTAAATCTACTCCCCTCGGGTAGGTGGTCACCTAGTAGTTATGTGATGGCGGGTTTTACCTAGGTAAGTTCGTACATTTACATGTTTACTTATTTAAGAAGTTTGCTTCTAATGTATGCTCATTCCTTTACATATTTTTTATTTTTATTGACGTCGTGACGGTTCATTAAAATATAATATGAAATGAAATGAAATTAAATTATAGTCGTTTATTTAACTAAATGCAAAAAGAAAGATTAAATTTGACTCAATTTGACTGTTCTAATGTCTTTTACCTCAGAACTTACTTCTAGGTGAACCGATTTCGATGCACCAATTTTATTTGAAAGATGAAACTTTTCATGTGATCCATATAAATCTGATCAAGATCCGACCGTTTTTGAATTGTATTAATAAAGCATATTTTTAAAATGATCCCGAGGTAAGGATAATAAATATGACTCCCTAAAATAATTTTGTTGTTTATTTTCTTTTGTTTGTTATTGATAAGTTAAGGTTTTGATAGGACTGGCATACTTTGTAAAGTGAAATTAACAATATGATAAAAAGCTAGCTGAAGACAGGGTGCTATGGCGCTCATTTGGGAATAGCTATGTCTAGCTGTGGACTGATATAGGTTGATAATAATGATAAAAAGAGTAGGTACCTTTTACATATTATTATATCTCTCTCTCTTTCACAGTAAGTACTAGAGTAAAGTAGGTAGAGTTGTGACCTACAAGAATTTCGTGCCATCGACTGGACTAAAACGGCAAGGAGTTCCCCCGGGGAACTAGCGATCTCTAGTGTAGGTAGCTAAAATTAAAAAAAAGGCACTATTCCACACCAATAAGTAATAGATACAAATTTATTGCAATTTTTAAACGTTAAGTATTTTGGCAGCGTTACACGTATGACACGTGGGACGTCTGGTCTTTTCTAGGAGATCAGAGTTCTGTGACTTATACGGTGTTATCCTTTTGGATACTGGTTATCCTAATGATTTACCACTGACCACTGACTGATGTGATAACAAAATGGTTTAGTGGTTAGTTTTACATTTAATTAACTTATGATATATTTATACTTTATTTACAAGCAAGGAATAGAAAAATTACAACTAGTATTTACAATTGAAATCATTAAATAAAAAAAATAAATAAAAATAAATAATTCCGGACAGTCTACACAACATCATCTAGCCCCAAGCTAAGCAGAGCTTGTGTTATGGGTACTAGATGACTGATATACTTAATACAATATACTACATAGATAGATATTTTTTATTATACATATTAAACACCCAGACCAACGAAACAAATTTCTGCAGATCGTGCACAAATTTGTTCCAAGACGGGAATCGAACCCGCAACCTCCTGCGTCGCAGGCGGACCTTCGCCCACCGCGCCACATCGGTCGTCGTGATCATTGAGCTAACTGCAAACGAAGTTTTTTAACAACTTATGATGACTTTGATGAACTTATGATACTTTACATCTACTTTGTCAGTTTCATATTTCAACTACTACTTGTTGAAATACGAAATTGGCTTAGTCATTAAATGATTCAAGGTCCTTCAGTATTAAGAAAAAATAAACCTTGTTTACTTGACTTAGCTTTATTCTAATAAAGCTATGACAGTGAGAATATTTACAAAAACCAGCAAGATTGACTTATAAAAGAGGAGATTCGCCAGCTGACATCGATTCCACTAAATCTCTTTTTTTACAACTCTTCAGAGAAAGCAAAGAAACAAACCAACCAAGACCAAACACGACACAGTTTATTTTCATAAGAACACATGCGCTAATAAAATATAGCATTGCAACAGAACACATTGATCGGTTTGAGTTGTAAAAAACAAAAGGATTCTGAATGATGAAAAAAAAAGATCTGGTAAGTACTTACATATTTTTTACTGTATTTTATATGTACTTATAGTCAAACTGTACCTTTCTAAAAACTGTATATAATATGAAGTAGGTATAATATCAGTTCCTATAACAGAAGCTCAGTTTAGCTTGGGGATGCTTTGGTAAGGCTATGTTAATTGTCCAGATTTTTTAATACTTTAGATATAAGGAAAAACATCGTCTTTAAATTCAAATAGGTAATATAGGAAATATACCAGTACCAACACAAAGTTCACCTAAGTACAAGCATTAAGAACAGCAAACGATAAATTATAATCCAAGTGAGGGACAGCTTTGTACTTTTACATGAAAATAACACGAAGGCTCGAGCTAATAAAACTGTGGACGTGTTGTTGTTCTGAATAGTTAGGATTCTGAGCGGTGCTTCGACTGTGACACACCGCTCTTCTAGTAATAATTTAATGAATAAAAAATATATAATAATATTTATGTCGAATAATTGAATCCATAGTTTTTTAGTAAATAAAAAGAGCATAGATAGGGTTTGTCAAATCGAATGATGGCGACGCGGTGCCACAGGAAAAACCGCCACGCCTTCGCCTCCGCTCTGCCTCCGGTTTCAGTGTCTGGAGAGTTTTATTGATAACATAAGATAATTTGAGTGGGCACTAAAGTGCAATACTAGCCGGTTATTTAAAAATAACGATACTTTAGCTATTTTTAAGACCTTCTCGCATATTAGCTTAAGGTCGCTCAGCGAGCTATGGAGATATATAAAGAGATAAATCACTACATAGTATAAAATAAAGTCGCTTTTTCTGTCCCTATGTCATAGTGTCCCTTTGAACGCTTAAATCTTAAAAACTACGCGACGGATTTTGATGCGGTTTTTTTTAATAGATAGAGTGATTCAAGAGGAAGGTTTATACGTATATAATAAAACCGTGCGAAGCCGGGGCGGGTCGCTAGTAAATAATAAAATAAGTAAATTATGCTTAACCATCTAGCATCATCTAGCTCCAAGTTATGAGCACTAGATGATATTACAGAATAGAGAGCTTTTGGATGTCCAAACTACAAAGCTTTGTGTATCGGACACTAATCCCGTTAGTCACAAACCCGTCAATGTGTAATGTATGAGTCGCTAGTCTCACTGGAACGTTACTCACATGTTATATTATGAGACAGACACTATAGTGGACAATAAAAAGTATTGTATTTTCATTGTATCTACGGAAATGGTTATATAACATTAGGGCGCAAACAGAAGTTGCTCTTGGTGGACACCAAACACTGTTTTCGTATCTCTTCCTAAAATATACAAAATAAAACTACTACTGATGCTTTAAAGCATAGCTAGCCTAGCTTCTTTGAGGTATAACAAACTAAAAGTGTGATTTTTGGAAATTCCTTTGTTTATCGGTATTATATTATAAAATAAATGGTACACGAGCGTACCTGCTGTTTGCGCCTTAATAGCTGACCTGGCAGAACTGCCAGCCTACCAAAGGGTGAGGTCTCTATAAGCACAAACATATTATTCAGCTTAAACTAAGCAAATACAGAAAAAATAATATAAATTCAATGCTTTTGCCATATGATTAGACATCTAGATTAATAAACAAAAACTTAATGAATTGTCTATATTCTACAATTTGTCCATCCGATATTCACCAACATGGTAATTAATGAATAAACACAATAAATAAATAATCAATTAACATGGTTATAATTTATGTAGGTACCTAAAAAATATTAATTGTACTTAATCCTTGTAGATAGATGTGATTATAGATACAAGGTGCCGTACAAAACTTGTTCTTATTAAATTAATGTATTTTTGTTATTTCGAAATATTTAAGAGTTAAAATAAAATAAAATTTTAACTAATCTAATGTGAATGCAAGTTTTTGTATTGTGTGGTAGTGTTGAAAGGAATAGACATATGTCAACGTCAAATTCAATTTGATTGTCACTTTAACTTCACGTCAAAATGTCTAGTATCTACTGACTCGCTCTAACACTGTATCGTTCTCTTGCTCTCTTGCCTCCGTGTAACTCAGTTCAGTAATTTTGTGAAATCTCTTTTAATCTTAATAAATAACGTGAATATTGGTATCCGCGACTATTATTTACCTTCAGGTTATGGGCCGTCCCGTATACCTATAAATATTTATCGTTTTGAAAGTCATAAAAAGTATAATTGGCGAATTTGATAATTCAACTACGCACATCGTCGTCGCAAAAAATGGCTATGTCAAATGTCCAGATTGAAAAGTTATCCGGTCGAGAAAATTATTGTACATGGAAGTTCGCCGTAAAATCCTATCTAGAACATGAAGATTTATGTGATTGTGTAGACCCAGGCACCGCAGTTGACCCCAAAAAAGACATCAAAGCCAAGTCAAAAATCATTTTGTTGGTTGAACCAATGAATTATGTACACATAGAAAACGCAACAACATCAAAGCAAGTATGGACAAATTTGCAAAATGCGTTCGAAGACTCGGGGCTATCTCGTAAGGTTGGCCTATTGAGGGATCTAATAAACACTTCCCTAGAAAACTGCGTAACTGTCGAAGTGTATGTTAACAAAATAATGAGTACTGCACACAAATTGCGGAACATCGGTTTCGAAGTCGGTGACGAATGGCTGGGAACTGTAATGCTGGCGGGTTTACCCGACAGTTATAGATAAATGGTCATGAGCCTAGAAAGTTCCGGCGTAAAAATTTCATCTGACTTTATAAAAACAAAACTGTTACAAGAGGTTAAAGATTCAGAGTCCGCTCTCTTCACAAAGCATAATTCTAATAAAAACACAAAGCCAAACACAAAAGGAAAAGGCCCACGCTGTTATAATTGCAATAAATATGGGCACTTTAAAAATCAATGCAAAGCAAACAAGAAAAGTGAACAAAAAAATTTTTCAGACGTTTTTTCAGCTTTCAGCACATTAAATGAAACTGATTGGTACATCGACTCGGGAGCAACAATGCACATGACAAAACGTTCTGATTGGATGTATGATATACAGGCACCTCCGATTGAGAAAATAATGGTGGCCAACAACGATGCTGTCTCCGTACTAAATATGGGTAAAGTAAATATCCATACCGATTTATGTAAAGATGAGCTTCCCATCCAGGTGAGAAATGTTTTATACATTCCTAAATTGAGTGCAAACTTGTTATCGGTTAGTCAGTTAACAAAGAATGGATGTAAAGTTGAATTCACTGATAAAGGCTGTAATATCTATAATACCAACAAGATTCTTGTAGCAACTGCAAGTCTGACCAATAACATGTATAAACTGAACACTGTTACTGATTATGCCTGTGCTGTTTCATGTGAAAGTAAGGCAGATATTACTACCTGGCATAAGAGAATGGGTCACTTAAATATGGCTGATGTAAAGAAGTTAGAATTGCATGCTGAAGGTATAACTATTACCAACAAAGATGTTGATACCGTTTGTATACCATGTTGTGAAGCGAAACAAACAAGACTACCGTTTCCACATTCTGGTTCGAGAGCGAATGCATTGCTAGAAATAGTTCACACTGATCTATGTGGTCCGATGGAAACACCATCTGCTGGTGGCGCAAAGTATTTCATAACCTTTATAGATGACTATTCCCGCAAAGTATATGTATATCCTCTGAAGAACAAATTGGATATAAAGTCAGTCTTTAAAAAGTTTAAAGAGAATGTAGAAAATGAATTAGAAAAGAAAATTAAAATATTAAGAAGCGATAATGGCACAGAATATTGTAATAAAAATTTATCTGAATTTCTAGCAGCTTCTGGCATCAAACATCAAACCAGCGCTCCTTACACTCCAGAGCAAAATGGGCTAGCGGAGCGGATGAATAGGACGTTGGTGGAACGTGCAAAAAGCATGTTATTTGAAGCAAAGCTGAACAAACAATATTGGGCTGAGGCAGTTGCAACTGCAGCCTATGTCATCAACAGATCGCCTTCAAGAGTTTTGGCTGAGGCAACCCCATTTGAAATGTGGACTGGTAAGAAACCAAACATTTCACATTTAAAGATTTTTGGTTCAAAGGCCATGGTACATATCCCAAAACAAAAACGTTTGAAATGGGACCGTAAATCAAAAGAATTGATATTTGTGGGATACTGCGACAACACAAAGGGATATAGATTGTATGATCCAATAAATAAAAGGATTGAAATCAGTAGGGATGTGGTATTTATTGAAAATACAGATAATATCACACTGCAACATAAAAATATAAATTTACCGCAAAATATCACCATTCCCCTCACTGATAGTGATAAAAATTGTACACAGGAGAATGATGAAGTTGTACCAGAACCTGTTAATATTCAGTATGGAACACAGGAATCTATTTCATCACCATTGTCTTTTTTTGACACTCGAGATATAAATGATGAAACTTATCAACCAAGCACAAGTGATGTAAGCAGCGATGATAGTGTCATTAACAATGTCACTATAAGATCTCACAGAAGAAGAAATGTACAGGGTAATAATTTCATGTGTATTGGAGAAATTTCAGATCCTCTAACTATCAAAGAAGCTTTGTCAGGCTCTGATGCTGAACATTGGAAGAATGCAATGGATGAGGAGTATCAGATCTTGTTGGAAAACAAAACATGGGAAATGACAACTCTCAAAGCCGACAAACGTCCAATACCATGCAAGTGGGTCTTCAAGACAAAGACAAATGAAAAAGGAGAAATAATAAAGTATAAAGCAAGGCTTGTGATAAAAGGTTGTTCACAAAAACCCGGAACAGACTACACAGAAGTATTTTCACCTGTTGTAAGGTATGCTTCCTTAAGATATCTGTTTGCTCTGGCAGTGAAACATGATTTAGAAATATGTCAAATGGATGCTGTATCAGCTTTTCTACAAGGTGACATAGAAGAGGAAATTTATATGAAGCAACCACCTTTATATGAAAATGGTGAACAAGTATGTAGACTAAAAAATCCTTATATGGCTTGAAACAAGCTAGTAGACAGTGGAACAAAAAACTTAGCTCAACATTGAAAGATATGGGTTTATTGCAGAACAAATTGGATCCCTGCATTTATTACAAGATTGTGGACAATGATGATATGGTATTTCTTGCTATTTATGTCGATGATATAATTTTATTTACAAATAATAAGGAATCTCAAAAATTTATAAAGAATGAACTACAAAAACAACTCAGAATAAAAGATATGGGAGATATAAAATATTACCTTGGAATAAATATAGAAAGGGACAGGAAGAATGGAATAATATATTTGGATCAAACAAAATATATACAGGAAGTTTTACATAAGTATGGCATGTCTGATTGCAAAAGTGTGAAGACTCCAATTGAAGTTAATACAAAAATGCAAAAACAACAAAATGAAGAAAAAATATTGCATTATATTCCTTATCAGGAAATAATTGGATGCCTATTGTATGTCTCACAGATAACTAGACCAGACATAAGCTTTTATATAAATTGGTTAAGCAAATACAACAATAAACCTGAGATGTTACATTGGGTAACACTAAAGAGAGTTATGCGCTATCTGAAAGGCACTGAACAGTGTAGACTGAGCTTTAAACAGAACATAGAAGAAAATATGCCAAATGGCTACTGTGTGTGATGCAGACTGGGCTAGCTCAGAAGATGATCGACGTTCCTGCACCGGATACACTTTCTTATTTCAGGGAGGAACAATCAGCTGGAACTCTAGACGCCAGCCTACTGTTGCCCTTTCCACAACAGAAGCGGAGTACATGGCATTATCGTCTTGTGTACAAGAAGCATTGTGGCTGAAACAATTCCTGGAGGAATTCTGGCCACTGAAAAATCAACCAATGTTAATTCATTGTGATAATCAAAGCTGTATTAAACTTTCAGGTACTGACTGTTATCACTCTAGAACAAAGCACATTGATGTGAGACACCATTATGTGCGCAGCAAGGTACTTGATGGGACAATAACCGTGCAGTATATCCAGACCGGAGAAATGGTGGCTGACATTCTAACCAAGCCTACCCCACACTCAAAGTTGGCATTTTGTGCGATGAAGATGGGACTATGTCTAAGGGAGGATGTTGAAAGGAATAGACATATGTCAACGTCAAATTCAATTTGATTGTCACTTTAACTTCACGTCAAAATGTCTAGTATCTACTGACTCGCTCTAACACTGTATCGTTCTCTTGCTCTCTTGCCTCCGTGTAACTCAGTTCAGTAATTTTGTGAAATCTCTTTTAATCTTAATAAATAACGTGAATATTGGTATCCGCGACTATTATTTACCTTCAGGTAGCGATACGGACCTTGTAACCTATGCTAGTCTATATTGTCGTAGCGGCCCAAAAAAAGGAACAAAAATAAACACAGCAGCTCTTTTAAAAAGATTTCCTAAAAGGATTAATTAAATTGAAAATTTAATTATTCCCCTTCACATCCTACGCGTCCTCAACTTGTTTGTGCTCGTTTGGATAGTCTATTCAACACATTCGCTTGCCTAAGTGAATTAAGAAGCGATTTTGTAACAGCGGCTCCGTTATTTAACGGCCGCAATGTTTATAATACTTAATTTATGTAATCTTAAAGTATTTTTCCATTATAGAGGATATTATTATTACTGGGTGTCTCAAAAGGTTTTTTAAACCAAATCGTTTTATTAGTCAACCTACCCAAGACAAAAAAAGTTTTGTAGGGGAAAAAATAATGGATAGACTCGAATGGGTTTTATGTACTGTTTGAATTTTTAGTACTCCAACCTCATAGAAGTTTTTGATTAGTATAAAAAATAGGAGTCTCCTTAGACGCCTTAAATTTCACATTTCTATTTTCTCATGAATTTTTAATATGAAATTTTTTTATTGTTTTAATTTATTTTGATTAATTTTAATGACAAGTATTCGTACGTGCTATAGCGGTACCGTTACTACTGAAAAATAAAATATTCGTTATTTCCATGTTACTCATTTCAACCCTCGTAATTCACCTGAAGTCTTTCAATTCATGATTGATGTTCAAAACGAACGTTTGTCAATGGAATCCTCATTATACCTGCTTTTCTGTTTAGTTAGTGTCCATGCAAAACATTATGCGGGCGAATGCTCGTGTTTATACTCAAACTCTAAGAACCTGTTTATTCTATACAAAAGAAAAGGCTTTGGCCAAATTTGATTCAGCAAGCAACCTATGCGTAGGTACGGAAATGCGCTATCAATTTCACCACCAAGGTGACCGACAGATCGTTTCAAAGACTACCTACTCAAGTGGCCAACTATCAATTTACAATATTAAGTATTTTTTTTAATTACAAAACAGTAACTGACACAGTGACAGACAATGGACAACCTAAACCGCTTGTATTAGAGACTTTAAATTTGGACTGCTAATTTATTTTATGGTGCTGGGGTTTTAAAAAAATTCACATACATAAAATTCATATTTGAATCAAAGATGCTCTGTATTTCAGGAACCGTTAAAATTTGACCGTCAAATTTACTTTGCAGGCTCCTCTATTACAAATAATCAAACACATGACACAGAATTTTTTGAAATTTTCCTACAAAAAGGAACACTTGCCTAAGTATCAAAAGACAAACAAGCATATTATATTATGTACAAGGTATGTACCGAAAGTAACAGTCAACTTAATGATATGTGCAAATTTGATTGCGAGAAAAGACAGGTTGATGATGATGATGACTATGAGTTCAAGCTTCATTGAGAATATTTTCGTCAATAGTAAGCTATCGATACCTACTCTACGATCGCAATGTCAAATACACTAAGGACACCTTGAAAGACAAAAATCAACCTACAAAAAAAAGCTGCTTATAATAATAAAAAGTGCAAAAAAACCGTCGCATTCCAGTATCGGAGCAAGCAGCTGTCGCTCTATGAATAAGTCCCATTTGCACCCTAACCACGTTCTACAAGCGCCCGGAATTAAAACTCGCAAGATTAATAGAGGTTAGTAATTGTTATGTTTCTATCTCGACACTTAATAAGCATAAATATTGTTGATGTGTGGTCTAGTGAAAACGTTTATATAGTTCTCTTTGGGATATTTATTGCTTTGCAAATGTAGGTTTTCGTATCTTTGAATGTTTTACTTTGAGGTTGACACATAAAATTTATCTAGGAACACTGAAAACTTCATATAGCAGTTCTCTTTTCTACTGTTTTCTAGTAAATTGATATTATTTCTAGTAACTTAAATATTAAGATTCTATCTACTCTTCTTCTTTCTTTGCCTACTCCTTTTCTTCCCAGGCTGTACTTTGGAACGCTCTGTCAGGACGTTTTTAGCGTGATAAGTTACTAGGTACCATTCTTTAAAACCATACTAAGGGAGCACTATTTGTACTACTGTCACTGAAGATATATTGATTCATGTATATAACTACTATAATATGTACACATATGTGTATAAATTATGTTTTTATGCATAATACAAGTTTTTTTACTAAACCTACGTGAGCTTAAAGATCCCCTTGGACTATTCAATGATCCTATCCATTTAAGGTTGTCTGTTAGAAGTGGTTGTTGCGTGTGAGCGATAATACCGCCAATTATTACTTTAAGGTAATACGTTTTTTATTGTTTTTTTATGTTTTAATGAAAATACCTTTCGGAACGAGTATTTTTGTTCTTCGATATTTGGAGCATAAGCCGGTTTTATCCTCTATACTATAGAGTCTATAGGACAAAGTAAATTGAATTTAGAACATTGTGCGCATCAAGTTAGTGAATTGAAAACATTAGTAAACCTATTTACTTCAACCTCCATGGTGTCACATTTATCATACAACCTTTTTTAATTTGTTAAAAACTCAGACTCTGAACCTTCTTGGTGTACTTTTTTATAATTTGCTTTGCACGCGCCATTTCCTTTTATTACTTTTCATTTCCTCGCTGACGTGGGAAGTTACGTGTTGCACTCGAGTGCAAAGATTTTTTACCGTGAACTCTTTTGATTCTTTGCTCGTTCATAAAAATTTTACACGTGATTAAAAATCAACTTTGCACTCTTGTATAACAAATAACTATGTATTTATATCTTTAGTTTACTAGTTTCTCTCCGCTGCTTTTAAGCAACATCGATGCAAAGTTCCAGCCCGAACCTTTCAGTAGTTTTGGCGGCAAGAAGTATCTACTATAAGAACTTCTATCCATCCACACGAACTTTCACATTTACAACATCTGGGGGTCTACTTTTTTCAACGAAAAACGAACCTTCGATCGAAAGTTCGCGTAATTCCTACTCCGGTTTCATTTTTTTACGAAACTTCGATCGACCGAAAATTGTTTGACATTTAAATTTTCTAAACCTACTCTGTTTCACGAAAGTTCGAAACGAACATTTGATTTTGACGGATCTTTGTTCGGAGTTTTAACCTCAAATCGACGAAACCAAAAGTGGTACCTTTTGATTTTCGTTTTTCTGATTTGATAAAGAAAATTGACTGAACTGAATAATAATATAATATAATAATAATATAATAATTATATAATAATTCCATTCCATATTTGTCGCATTATAACGAGTTCTTTATAGTGTCTTGGGTAAATTACGTCAAAAGTAGTAATTGGTCAAATTCTAGTTGTTTAATTATATGTTTTGCTTAGATACAACAGAAAATAGTTATAAAACTACAGAATAGATGTAAAATTTAAAAACAAAGCGAAACATTTTGTTTATTAAAGAAAAATCCGTAATTGGCATGTTAAAAGACCTAGGGGAAGCAGGGAGAATGGCGATCACTTAAGGAAAATTTGCAATAACTTTTTTTTACAAAGGTTATATTTTAGAGAACATCATCATTTCAAAGGAACATTGGTTAAACTATCCAGTAATCAACATGCATTAAAACCACTTATCTATTTATCACACAAAATTGGTAGGGACTCGTACAAAAAAATATAGGTTTGACCGTCATTCTCCCTGAGCATGGGTAATGCCGGTCATGCAAAGGGGTAATGGCGATCAAAATTATTTGCTTATATATGACAATGGAGAACCATTTTGATTAATTATAATGATGAGATCAACGTTACTTTAACTTATTAAAAGACTACAATGATATTTGAGCATAAATGACTAATCTGAATTAAATGTTTCTATGAAAATATGTGATATCTAATCTTAGGTACATAAATCACAGATGTATCCTTTAGCAGAATCCAGAACACACTACATGAGACCATTGGCCGTATGTGGTGCATCGATACCACATCTCATCGTTTTGTCCGAATTCTTTGCAAATATTGCATTTTTTTTTCTTTCATCGTCATTACCTACATCCATATCATCATAACTATCGTCGTTGCAAAGGTTAGGATGATTTTCTTGCAAAATTTTGCGTTTGTAAGACTTTCTTGTCATATTTCTTACAGCTTTTTCTTGAGGCTTAGTTTTCTCAGCTCCTTTGGTTTTACCAATTTTCTTTGCCTTGACTTGACCGGTATAACCCCAAAAGACGGTTTTGCAATCAAGCTGAATTTTAACAAAACAGAGATACAATTATTAAGAAATGTTTACTATATTGTTTAATTTAATGTTTGAGCGCAAAGATAATGAATAGCAACATTAAATGAGTAAAATAAATCTGTACTTGCCGACAAACGCACTCAGCCGAAAATTAGATCCGGGCGGCCAGAAACAAACATACGCACCTCTCTCTCACGGGCAGCGAGCGGGCTGACCAAACTTATCGCTGCCTGCTTTTACGTCTCGCCCCCCTCCCTTCAGCCCGCGCACCGTATTTCTATGAACTGTATTTTGTTAGTTTTTTGAGTGACCGCCATAACCCCATGACCGGCATAGCCCCTGCTTACCCTACACATATCATTCGTTCAATTTCATTCACCAAAATTGTCTATGAATCCGAACTTTGTGTGCGTATCCGAAAATGAAAGAGAGTAGGTTCATCACCGAAACTTCGTTTTAAATTCGTTCGTTTGCGAACCTTCGTTTCAAAGAAAGCGGGTCGACGCCCAGATTGATGAAGTCATGCAAAGACCATCTCTTAGTAGGTTAAGCTTATGGAAATATATTCAAGTTAGTATTTGTAAAGGTCAGGGACACAATTCTGTGCCGATTTATATGAGAGTGAGATTGATTGACTTTCTTATTCTTGGAGGAATAAAGATTGATATTGGTGTTCTTCCAACACAAACACTTACAATTATCATGGTTACTTTATTGTAGGTATCTTGAATGGTAAATAAAATAAATAAATGATTCTGGGCAATCCACACAACATCATCCAGCACTTGTGTTATGGTTACTAGATGACTGATTCATCATCAACATCAACTAGTCCATTGTTGGACATAGGCTACCCCTAATGAGCGCCATGATTGACTTAATATTAATACATTAAGGTGATATTTTTAAGAAAGAATTCAGATCCCCAGAACAAAAGCTTGCAGATCGTGCAAAAATGTTTTCCAAGACGAGAATCAAACCCGCAACCTCGTGCGTCCCGGCTGATTTTCGCCTACCTTGAGAAAGACTATAAATATACTATTATATGTATTAGTATGTAATTTAACTGGAACGGTTACGCACTGGCAATCCAGAATGGTCTGTAGCAGCTAGTTTGAATTCAAAATAGAGCTTAGTTGATGGGTTTCCCTCCAATAACAGACAAACGGACTTGTCACTACCAAGTCTGTGACTGTTGTTGACTTGAAGGGCACGTAGATACCCTGAATCCTATCCCGAGGGTCAGCAGACTGGATGAATAGCCTCCATCAGCTCCCAAGTCACGTATGGCGAAATTAGAAGTCGCAAGTTAGATGACGCGTATGGCATGGAGTTTAGGGAAAGGTTTGTAAGGGAAATGGGTGGCTTTTATAACAATGCCGAAAGTCATGGATGGAACAGTGAGTTTAACTGGATTCTGTGCTACAGTCTTTGCACTATTTAACTTGCCCTTTTATTTTTACCAGTTGCGAAATACAAATAAGGAAGGAATATAGGTACTACACTACTTTTGTAGGTTCCCTAGTAGGCTCTTGCGATATTCTAAGTCTGAGGAGGGGTCGATTCTAACGCTGTGACTGCCAGGACACCTTTACCATAAAATTGAATTTTTGAAAGAGTTCTTTATATACGATTGAATACCCAATCCAAGACTTCAAAGGGCTAAATAACAAAACCACGGAAAATTTCCATTTAAATAGGACATAACGAGAGAAAAATGTCTCCTAGCCAACAGTGATACCAGCATTATGGATGCTGGGTGTCCATTGATAAACTAAACCTCGGATGTGGTGTTATTATTGTGGCGAAATGAAAAGTTGAATCAGAAATCGGCGTTACGTTTTGTTAATCAAACTAGATCTAGACCTCAGTAATCATTGGACCCAGATGAACAAAAATTCAATATTATTATTTAAAATTTGATATTATCAAGAAATAATATGATGCAAAGAACATGAAAACACATAGATGGTCAAAATCTCAGGAACCCTGAGGTCAATTAAAGTAACTTCGGTTTTGATTGTGGGTTTTACTACTTATTTAATCATTTCGTTCCTTAGGTAGTTTATTTGTACCAAACAACTTTAGCAATTCCTATCTAAAAATGTATGCTCTACCCGTTCATCTATACGCGAAACCTGTTCCCATCCTATTCGCACAAATGGTATGAGCATGCGCTCATAAATGACCAAAAACTTATTTGATCTCGATTTCGCTGTTGTGTCCACTCTAAATAAATGCATGTGAAACTTAGCATACTCGTAAACCGGCGGCGGAGCACGGCCGAAAGCGTCCGAAGGCTCTCGCTTACTTTTTCTTTCTTACTTTTTCTTTCTTACTTTTTTTTGCTTCTTTTACTTTCACCATGACGTCAACGTTCGACGTGAACCAGTGTGTTCATTCGCATTCGTTTGTTAGCCTTCGCTCGCTCTCGTTCACTTGGCCCACTATCAGATCAAACGTAAAAATTATAGTGTCATCCAAAAACTTCTTTTCTATCCTCAGTGGTCCACCCAAAGCATATTGCGGCCCACCTGTCTCGGTCAAGCGCGGACCGCAATTTAATGATTTTTATTGGCAAACCTTTTCCTGTAAGGGACCGAAAATTTACCTGGCCATAGAAGCCACGTACAATCACATTATCGAACGTTTATTAGGCCGTATGAAGAGTTATTGTGGAGGGGCCCTTTAATTTTGTTTGGCCTTACTTGGGACCAGATGGGTAAAATTTTTGGCAACGTTTTTTGTACCATTCTTGGGAATATCAGAGTTTATGTTCAGTCGGTATATACGAGTTATTTTAACTCAGGTACACAAAGGTAAAAGAGCTATTTTACTTTTATAGTTCTCGTGTACTAGGTATGCAAAAAGATTCATTGTTTCAACAAATTTATTTAGGTAAAACACACCTGGGGCCGAATTCGACTAATTTTAAAACAAAGGCCACAGTAGCGCTGCGTCCTACAATTACGATGCCTGAAATGACTTTTGTTTACTTGGGACAAAATAACTTTTTTACTTGTAATCCTTTTAACTTCAATAATTTTGACCATTACTCTATTGAGTGAGTGAAAGTTATCAAAAATAAATAATTTTTTGATATAATTATAATGTCTGGAGAGTTCACAATCCTTATTAACTAACTTGAAATCGATTAACAGTTAAATTCAAATACCTACAAAGATTCCCAGTGGAACAATCGAAGTCCAGCTGCCTTATTGTCTTACTTAAAATCGATAATCAGTTAAATTCAAATGCATTACTGTTGTACAATCGAAGTCCAGGCTAGGTTTCAAATGTCAAAAATGAATCAATTTCGATTATTAGTTGATTAATACAACAACGGTACCTTAGCTTACCGGAAAACTGGCTCATTTTTATCACTTTCATGGTGACAAATGATGTCACTTTATATTGCCCAGTTATCTTTTTTTCCTACGCTGTTTTTATCGCAATTCTGCTATAGTTGTTTTTCCATACGTGACGACTTGCCTTTTCAGGATTCACTAGGTAACGCTAAACTTTTTTATAATTCATGATATCGAAACCATAGTTACTAATCATCTCATACAGAATCATGCATCTTGAATAAGAATTAATGAAAATGTAATAGATAAATTGACTTCAAAAAATTTATTATGCTGTGTGTATGTAATTGTGAAAATAAATAACATTGAAGTCGGAACAAAATCTAGCCAACGCGTGTTCATTTGGCCTTTTCATGAAGGTGTTTGACGCTTAAGTTTGATTCCAAGGTTCCTCGCATGTGCATAAATTTAATTTCCCTTGTTTTGTGTTATTCAAACCACGGGTCAGACATCGGCTTAATGAAATACAAACAGTCTGCTTCATTTAAAAATTCCGTGTGATTTATCGTTGCTTTACCTTTCCCTACCCTGTGACAGTGTATTAATTATTCCACCGTGTGTTTATATTCTTGCAGAATTTTAATGAGTTTTGATAACAATTTCTGCTTTTTGTTTTCGGGCACACCATAAATTCTACATTATAAAAGTGCTTTACTAAATAACATAGTAGTCAAAATATTATCAGGTAGATAGGTATTATTGTTTTCTAGTGTATGTTTATTTAATTGTAAGCTTTTTTGTATAATGTAAAATATTTAGAATCAACATGCACATTTTTTATATCTACATAGATCATAAAAAAAGTCGGGTTAGTAAATAACCATAAATTAATTAAGAACAGTTGAACTGATTATAATGATATTTCATTGTCTTTATTCTGAGCAGAATATTTAACAATTTAGACTCCACGTTAAAATATTTGGTTCTAAGAGAGCGAAGCCGCAGGACTCTGTCTTTGAATCATATTTGAGCTTTTTTAGACCTGACAAATAAAAACACAAACAATAATAAAAAAATAGCCTTAGACAATATATTAATCCAGACTTAAGTTGCCAATCCAAAAGATTATAATTTATTTCAGGAAATTTATTACTTACGATCAAAAACAGCATTATGTCTTCATGTACTCCAACCATCACAACACCTTTTAGCTATAAAAACTTTTCATTCCCGTTTATACTGCATAAAGTGCTCCGGAATCTTCTCACAATAAATTACGATCGCATTTTTCCTGATTTACGAGTGTAAACTCTGTGCTTGAAAAGAATTAGTGTTAGAAATAAAAACTATTATTGCTTAAACTTAATTAAAAAAAATTAAGTATTAAAATCTGTATTAAATAATTCAGAGAATAAACCATTTACCTAACTTATAAAAGTTAAAATAAACACAACAGTCTTCACAGACGGCGCGTCGCCAGACTGTCAGTATTCTACAAATACCACTTTGGTGACTGTGCACAGGCATTGTACGACCTTATTCCATCATCACCTTTCCACCATCGGACCAGCAGACTCTCTGAAAAATACCATCCTTACCTGGTCGATATTCCTCAATGTTGAACTAAAAACTTTTGCTCAACCTTCATAATTAGCACGACCAGAGAGTGGAATGAGCTTCCTGTGTCTGTTTTCCTGCTAGAGTACGATCTCGGAGTCTTCAAATGAAGAGTGAATAAGTTTTTTCTGTGAAAGCATGCTCCATTTTAGGCTACATTTTCACTTACCTGAGATAGTGGCCAAAAGCTCGACCATTTCCAATAAAAAAAAGTCTAACATACCAATGCAAACGTAACAGTGTAAAGACAGTGCCATAAGACATCTCTTAACCCATCAGACTTAATCTTTACTCAGAATTGTATACAAAAACAAAAACCGATAACGATGAACCTAAGGTTTATTTCTGAGTGCGGCTGTTAGACATAAGTTTTAACATATTTATTACTAACGCGCATACTTGATATATCCGGCCCGTTGAGGAACAAAGCCTGAGTACTATTTTGGGTCTCTTATATCATGTAAGATTTATGAGTAGCGACCACCTAAGACCACGTACTAGGGCATAGCGGTAAAGCCGTTGTCGCGGTCGCCATTCTCTAATTTTAGGATTCCGTACCCGTAAGTAACTAACGGGACCTTAACGTCTACGTCATCTGCGTGACCTTGCGTCACTGAATGAATGAATCTATTTAAGATTTACAAAATCCACAGCTTTTAATTAATATAAGTATGTATATAAGCTAATTGAATGAACACTATATTTTACTTAAAGGTATCATACAGTCAAAGACTTATATCTAATTAAAAATTAAATGTGTTTGTACAAAGCGCGGCCTTATCACTGAGTGATTTCTCCCAGGCAACCTCGTGACTGAACAGAACTTAATATTTGTAATAATATAAAAACGCTAGTCCATTTTTTCAGGGTACAATTGTTTTATCTTCAACGGCACTACCACGCCAAAAATTCATGGGCGAAATAAAATAATAATAGAATATCACAATAGGTAAGTATCTCAAACTATTTATATTTTGGTGGGACTTCAACCCGCGACCTTCCCTCAGTAGATGCGCTTATAACCAACTGGAAGTCAATTACGTTACTTGATTAAGTTGAAAATCTTTGCGATCATCAATGGACTCTAGAAGCGTTACCTAGCAATCTGGACTTATACATTATAAAAACATCGGGTATTTCTATGTATAAGACATATTTATTGATATATGTATTGTATTAAGTATATCAGTCAAGCTCTGTTTAGCTGGGGGCTAAAGGAAATTGTGGATTTTCCAGCTTTATTTATTTAATACTTAAATAAATTAGTGTACGTCGTACCTACCGATTGAAAGGATATGGATGCTTTTTCTTACTAGTGAAATGAAATAGGTTGACAAACGCTTACCCATCGTGCGCTAAGCTAGCTTGCACTAAGCAAGTACTTGTATCTACTCATTTACCATTTACCTTATTCAGTCGCCGAAGGCTGCCTTATCGCGCGGTAGATGCCTACAACCCTTTATACGTCATTATTAAGCGCTTCACACTCTTTTGCCTATATGGCAAAAGCGTGTGAAGAGCTTAAGGGTATGTATTGTAGCCCTGTTACTATTGAATACGTCTTTAAATAGTTTTGTTTCCTCCCTCGATTAAGGTAGATTCTGTTTAGGTTTGATTTTAGTTACGGCGGCAGATACCTACGCTTTAGTATTTGTAAATCCGACAAGTTGGCAGCTTCACACCACGGCGTTCCACAATCACTACATAGTATAAAACAAAGTCGCTTTCTCTGTCCCTATGTCCATATGTATGCAAAATCTTTAAAACTACGCAACGGAGTTTGATGCGGTTTTTTTTAATAGATAGAGTGATTCAAGAGAAAGATTTATACTTATAATAAAACCGTGCAAAACCGGGGCGGGTCGCTAGTGATTAATAAATAACACTGCGGGTGGACCCAGTACTTGTTTCACCTTTTTTCGGTTTAAATCAGATTCTACTTAGGTTAGATTCTGGGGCCTTTTTGTGGAACTCAACTAGTTATCGAGATCAACTTCGTTTTTAACAGTTAATCCAGTTTAATGCTTTATGCCTAAGACAATACCGAATACATTCTGACTGCGTCGACCACTGGTAATCGATTTCAAGTTGGACAGTAAGGCACCTGGTTACGACGACAGATACACTAGTATTTGTTCAGTCGACTTAATTATTTAAGTGTGGCAGATTCATCGCCTAGTTTCATAATGATGGAAAACTAATACTGTGGACCCAGTCCTCGTTTCACCGATTATAGATAAAATTCAATAGAGTAAAATTTGATTTCAATTATCTGGAAGCTTTAAGTTTAGCACATCTTAATTATTAGGTACTTAAAATCTTTTCGGATACAGTACTCATGTAGTTATGTTCAAATTTTCTTAGTCTATTAAATCATGTATACTTTAAATTAAAATATACATTTTCTGTTGAAGTAGGACTTTTTTAGAAGGGATAGAATAAAAAAGAATCACTGTGCAATTAATTTATTATTAAATCGATGTACGACATAAAAAATTACCTGTACAGTATCTACAATTAAAATACCAACCATAGTTATCGGCTCTGATTTGATCCCTACTAATGTTTAGCTAACATGATTATTTCTGTGGAAATAAAGGTTTGTCACACTATATTCACCTAACATCGAGGGACCAAAATACATGCCGAGAACTATAATATGAATAGGCTAACAGTCAGTCATTTTGAAAATATTACGACCAATTTTCTATCATATCATAGGCACTACAGTTTAACATTAAACTTAAATAAATAAATAAAACGTACTTTTTACATCCATAATTACATAGCTGCCAATTAAATGGACCAGTTTAATAACTTATGTTCAAGAACTTAACGAGAAATGCACGTTTTTCAATATTTATGGTTTGTGGTTCGAAAAATATTTTTTCATACACAGTTTCATTTACAATACTGAATTAAATTATAATTAATATAAAACAAATACTCACTGTCCAGTAATGTGTTTTTTTCAAGAAAATTAATAAGTTGAACCTGCGTACTGAAGAACAGAGAATGAAATATTTTATTATATTCATCAATATTTTGTTTACTTTGTTTCAAATATTCTCCACCAAATTTAGTAGAGTAAAGGCCCATTTACATGATGCAAGTTTCTTGCCTGTTGCATACAATAATATTGAAGCAATAAATGACTGGCATCGTCTGAACAACATGTCACATTCTTGCTCTACTAGGCAATTATTCCATTCAAAACTGTTCTTGGTATAAACAGTACATACAAAAATTTCGTATGCAATTTTTGTATTCAATTGAATTCTTCATTTGCAAATATAAGTGCAGTGAGTGAGGGTGTATTGATCGTTGCTGCTCTTCTAAGATAAGAAATTTAGAGAAAACATCGTAAAAAAAGGTGTTGGATCAAAAAATGGATAGCAAGAAAAGAGATTCTCGGAGCATCTAACAACCTTTGTATGGGTTACAAACCAATTTTAACACTTTTTGACTCATCTTTTTTTAATAAACAACTCTTTCTAAAACGTTCAACACTTGAATAAAAATTCGCCAATGCAAATACGTGCAATACTTGAAGCAACGCACCAGGAAATGGTACACGCACCTACAAGTCTGTGTTTAGACAAGTCAAGACTTGAAAGCAATAATCTCCTAAACATAATCGTATTGGTGTAAACAAATGACACTTGCAATTATTTCTTGTCAAGATTTGCATTCAATAATTGTTTAATTTTTTTTTACCAGTACCCGCGTGTAAACAGTTGCTTCCAATTCTTGAAGGTCAATTATTGCACCTAATTTATTGCATTCAATTATTGCTCTTGTATGTACAAGAAAATGGTATCATGTAAATGGGCCTTAAGAGTTGACGTCAAGTTTTGATTTTTTCAGATATTACTTTAATTTTGTTTTGTGAAAACAAAACAAAATTAGATTAATTAGCTAGAATTCTGAAGTATATAGAATTTTCTTTTAAAGTGTTTCACAAAATTTGAATTTCAGTTAACGTTATGGTTTGTTTTGTTCAAAAATTATTTAAAATTTGTTTCTGTGGCGTATACTATAGAGGTAAGTATACTAAAATTCAACTGAATAGAAATTTTGTACGCTAATGACTAATTTTGAATGCACATTGAAAAATTAAAAGCAAGCCTTTACAAGTTAATTCTCATAAAAACTGCAAGAACTACACAAAAGTGTTCGCAGCGAGAGGTTGCCCTTTGTCTTGGAGGTTGCACTTTTGCAACGACGGACTCTTTGTTAACCGCAAGTTTAAAATTGTTTTCTATTGTTTAAGTTGAAAGGTTTTCATTAGGTAGAATGCTCAAAAAACAATCTTTGGAACTGTACTCAGCTACAATCCTAGATAATTTTTGTAAGCAAATGGGTTAAGATCAAAAATATTTGAGGAACATATACCGGTATCATCGGAGACCAGGGGCCGGATTCCACTAATGTCAAAACAAAGGTCTCAATAGTGCCATTCAATCAAGATGATTTAAATGACGTTTGTGCATTTGGAATTCTACTATTTTTTGCGCTTGAAGAAACTTTCATAATTAGAATGTCCAATTGGTAGTCATAAACGTAATCTTCACAGCTATGAATGAACAACAAAAAGTTTGTGCTAGTAGATTGCCAAAAAGAGTTTAACACTGACATTTTGACACGGTACTATTTTAACGGTGAAGCGATTTATTTAATGGAATTCGGGCCCTGTACCGTAGTTTGAAACAATTTTTAATTTTAAAAACTGTCACTTCGTTTTTCGTCCATTTTCGAGTTTAAACATTTTCGAATTAAACTCGAATTCTAATATTTTCCCCTAAATTAATGCTATCAGTTTTTGTTATTTTTGTTTTTATAAATTAAATGTTTTTAGTAACAAATAATCATGTGGATTCTAAAACCCAGGATATGAGGTAGTAGTACTTATATCCGATTTTATTTGTCGTTAAAATAAAAAATTAAACTCCTTACGTACCTATACCTAAGCTCAATTCACACTGAGTTTGATAGAAGTTTACGATAAACTATAAGACCAAGTTCCAACTAATCATAAATCTTTTCACAATAATGTCGAACGCTTAGATTTCCAGAATTTTAGATATAAAAACTTAACCTAAATATTTCATGCACTGTTTTACACACAAAATGCTAGAAACAACAATTAAATATCTACTTGCAAATAATTTATGCATTTACCTTAAAAATATATAACAACTCAATTTAATTTCGCTATCTAAACTCAAGTTCTCATGTTTTAAAACACCACTTTAATACGTGTTAATCAAAGTGAATATTGTTTCATTACTTAAAATTAATTAATTACACTGTGACTTTGAAGTCTAGACGCTTTTGTTTAATTTACTTAAACAAAAGCGGCGTTTATAAGCTGCCAAATCCACTTCAAATGACAAAACTTTCTTTATAAATAAGTTGCCAAATCAGGAGGTTCTCCGGAGTTCTACGACGTGATTATTTAAAGTAGTTCTGTTTTTGAATCACCAATACAATAGCTACCATACCTTACTACCACCGAAACTCGGTCCCAGAAGCCAAACATGTCACAGAGAATTCAAATTTTTAATAACATATAATACGAACACGACATTAAATTATAACAACTAGACGCGGCTACAGTTATGACCTAAGCATCTAGTATGAGCTTGCAAAATAATGAAGCTAAAAAGTTATCGAGAACGTGACAATTTTATGTCACTTATTTGGCGAAGTAAGAGGCAGAAAACTTTCATAGTTTGCACTTATCTATAGCATATTGGAAGTAAGTTTGCCAAAATGCTATCGATTATTCTAAATTTCTGAGGAACATACTCCAGTTTATATAAAACAATTGGATGGTCATCATACTGAAAAGTGGTTTCTCTCAGTATCCCATTTTCAGCTCTGAAAGTAGTTTCAAAGTTTATTGAAGATAAGATAGAAAATAATAAAGTTATTTACAAAATACGCAGTGTTCATGAATACGTTAACGTAAGCTTCAATAATGTTTACTAAGCAAAACTCATACTTGGGCTTCTAAAATTGTTTCTAAGGTTTGACAGAGTTTCGAAGGTTAGAAGTACATACAATTCCTGATAACACAGCTTCTTTGTCTACAGACAGAAAACCATAAGAATTAGGAAAGTTTTCAATTAATATCACAGTTTCCATTTAAAAGTAGGATTACTCTATGATACACTGATAGTTACACTACACTAAAAACAGTACGTTCTGGACACATCACAATCATTATCCTGTTGTCACCCAAAGTAGTACTGCGCGTTCGAATATCGGTATAAACTCCTTGTATTAGGGTCCGTTTCGCTTTGGATTTGAACTCGAGGTAGCGTTTTCACTGCGACGCCTCTACCGAGCGTCCCATGAGGCATAGTTCGTAAAGGTATCGGCATATCTATAGGGAACTCTGCTACTTGTCCATACATGTTGGTTGTGACGTGAGGATAGGTGTTGGGGACGGGTCTACCGACGTATCTATTGATTTTGGGGCTGAGAGCTACGTTTGTGAACTGCATGTCCGGTTTGAGACCGGATTCGGTCTCTACGGGTCCGGAGAGACTGCTGATATTGATGTCATTGTCGACCTCTGATATGCTGTCGTTGAATCCGTTGGGTATTTCGGTGGTGGCGGACACGTCGGGCCCTTTCGGCTGGCTTGTGGTATGTCTAGTTTGTAGACAGCGCACGATCGTGATGATAATACAGATCAGCAATGTTATTGTTATTCCTCCGATGATGTACACGTAGATTATGTCGAATGATTCTGTTGACAAAATTAATTTAATTAATATTCTCTGAGAATTTCATTTGTGTTAAATCAGCATATTGATGCTGATTTAATGAACAACCTATTGTTTGAAATGAACAAATAAAAATACAACGTACGAATTGGATTATTCCAAATAAAATACACAAATAATTGTTTAGCAAATGGTAGGTTTCCCTGATTTCTGAATTGTTAGTATGGGTTTGAAAAATAAAAAAAAGGATAAAGTTTTCGTTATTGTTGATCTGTCAAAATTAACAGTTGTAGATTGAAATGAAAGAAATCAATTAAAATCTGAATTATGAGTATATACCAAACCAATATAAATAGTCGCAAATGCCACGATCTGATAAGAAGAAAATTTAAAAAAATATGATACTATTGCATCGCTGTCGTGCGAAAAGTAGTTCCTCTCTATCTATACGGTTGTAAGTGCTGCAAAACTTTAGTTTTATTAAACTATGCAAAACCCATACTAAGGGCTTATAATATTGGTCCATACCACGCTACGTTTAAGTATATTTTATTTTTTTGGTTAGCCAATTCATTGATTAAAATGGTGTTCATTAAACATAAATGATGAATGGATTATCGGATTATCGCAACCTTTGATTGCTTCAAAATGTTTTCCATTAGTTTGACCAATAATAATTTTCCAGGCTACACAGCTTATCAGAACTTGATTGCACTTTTTGAATTCGTATTTTTTGGCAGGAAAAAATCCGGATTGATGCCATTCGTGCCCAACAAATGAGGTATCATTCCGGACTTTACCCTGTTCGTAACGAAATCTTGCTTTATTGCAACCTAGATCAATCAAACTAGGCCGTGGTCAACCGGTCCCTGAACGTCCTTCACGTCTAAGAATTACCTAGATTGCTTTAAAATGTTATATTTTCCAGGCTGTACAGCCTAACAGAACTTAATTGCAACTGTAGAAATTATTTTTTTGGCAGAAAAAAATCCGGATCGATGCTTTTCGTGTCCAACAAATGAGGTATCAATACGGACTTTACCCTATTCGTTACGAGATCTTGCCTTATTGCAACCTAGATCAATCAAACTAGGTCGTGAACAACCGACCCCTGAACCTCCTTCAAGAATTGCCTACCTACACGTACGTATCGATTGTAGTTTTACCCACGTACATGGATAATTGGCTTACCTCGCAAGTCTTTAAGAACATGATAGGTATAAGATCCTACGTAGGAATTGATAATAGAGGCTGGATACCGTTGAAATGTTAAGAAGTTATCATAATTTTATTTATTAACTAGCGACCCGCCCCAGCTTCGCACGGTTTTATTATACGTATAAACCTTCCTCTTGAATCACTCTATCTATTAAATAAAACCGCATCAAAATCCATTGCGTACTTTTAAAGATTTACTAAGCGTTCAAAGGTAAATAGGGAAATGGGGACACAGAAAGCGACTTTGTTTTATACTATGTAGTGATGGTACGGAATGATCCTTGGCGGTTTTTACCTTTGACTCTGAAGTTGGAAAAATGTCTTTTAGATGAACAGTTTGGAAAAAGCTCTGGAGTATATGATAATGTCGTGTGAATTGTCCAACATTAATAACAAACAGAGTCGCAAGTCTCTGTCCCTAGGTCCCTTTTTATGTTTAAATCTTTAAAACTACACAACGGATTTTGAAGAGTGATTCAAGAGGAAGGTTTATACGTGTAATAAAACCGTGCGAAGCCGGGGTGGGTCGCTAGTTTAAACTATAAATTGCTGACATCAATACTCATTCTCTCTACTCATTACTACTCTCAAGCATAATTACTTGGTAAGATAGATTAGGAACGGATTTAGGCATGGTAATCCATACCTATGGATTGCCATACCTACAGAATGTTGTCCGTAATTGTATACGTAGAACACATCTAATCAAATCTGGCTCTTCAGCCCGACTAAATTGTCTCCGTGAAATCTGTTCAAAATTAAATAGGCTTCGGGGTAAAGCTTGGAGTTATGTGTGGGTAGATTCTTCATATGCAGTCTCTTTTTTATTGATTGATTTTATGTTATGCAAATAAGCACTTATTTTATTTAGAGAGCTTATCTAAATCCGTGATTCGGTTTGTCTGAAAGCCTCTTAGACCAGTGTTCACCAAAAGTCAGTCGAACAGTTTTCACTTATCAGCACTAGTACCTATTTCGTTTTTATATTTAAATGGTTTTGTTACTTTTGTGTTTCCATTTATCTGATCCGCAAAGTTATTACAAATTGTTTTAGCTTCGTGATTGATCGTTAATTTGTTTAAAAAATACCTGTATTGTTTATACAATATAATACAAAAATACTTTATTGTACACCAGATAAAACATTAAAAAATACTAGTACACTGGGCGGCCTTATCGCTTAAGAGCGATCTCTCGCAGGATAAAGTGAGCTTATTCAAATGAGTCGCAAATTCCATAAACTACTGATACGATAATTATTTCCTTTAGTATCATTTTCTTTCAGTATCACGTAATTTCGGAGTAGCTAGGTACTATTTTAATTACAATATCTTGAGAAAGGACAGAAATTATCCAGCCTGAGTGAACATTTTACTCTAAGGTGTTAGTAAAATTATGTTGTAAGGTAAATTTACCTCGACCCTTGAAATTACTAATTGAGTTATAAAAGCCATAAATTTTGCTGGAAGTACTGAGTAGTTTTAGGTGTTCTATAGACCTACCTATATCTTATTAAATACCTATTTATTACCAATACCCAGGGATATTGGTAATAAATTGCCAATTAGAAAGGTACTATGTTATAAAGCGATTTTGGTGGATTAGATGATTAAAATACAATACCTTAAAATACAAGTTACAAGTTCTTTACAAGTTAATCTTATTAATGTTTTAGATTTGCAATAAATTTGGTTTCATATTCAATTTCAAATTATTTAATTGTTCCCTATATCACTCACTACATAGTATAAAAGTCGCTTTCTCTGTTCTTATTTCCCTATGTAGGTATGCTTAAATCTTTAAAAGATTTTTAGATTGTTATGTGGTTTTTTTAATAGATAGAGTGATTCAAAAAGAATTTTTATACATAAAGGTAATAAAAACCGTGAGAAGCCGGGACAAGTCGCTAGTAACTCATAAAATTCTCATTGTTTAAGTGTAAGTACTTATCATTAAGAGTACAAAGTTTTACTAAGAAAGGAAGAGCAATATTAGTACTTGTAAGTTTATTCAAACTTAGCTTGCCAATTAGGGCACAAAATTGTAATATACTTGTTTGAAATATGTAAATATGAGTTATGATTTAATCCGAACCGACAACCGTTGGGGTAAACGTGTTCTTGAGTGGAGACCGCGACTCGGTAAACATAGCGTAGGACGCCCTCCGGCCAGGTGGGAAGACGATCTGCGAAAGACTGCTGGCAGATGCTGGATGCGTCAAGCTGAAGACAGGGCGCTATGGCGCTCATTGGGGGAGGCCTATGTCCAGCAGTGGACTAATATAGGTTGATGATGATGATGATATTTTAATCTACTGCACTTACTTATAAATTAGGTTTGGATTAGCGAAATTTCTTAAAATAATTAATTTAATTTAAAATCAATTTTGATTAATATGCAGTGGCCAATGATAAGCCCATACATAATACTGGAAAACTTATTGCGCAAGAATGAAGACTCATATTTCCTTCCTAGACATGCTCGAGATCTAGAAGGAGATAGTGAAACGAATTGAGCAAATCTCTGGTGGATTGAAACGTAATGGCTTAGGACAGGACCGCGGAGTGTGAAAGGTAAGTCCTTTGGAAATAAGAGGGATGACCAGCGTGGCTAGCACGCAGTTTCTTGTCTTCTCTTCCTAGAATAGAGTGGAAAACTTTCTTGTCTTCGAAATTTGTCTCTTGCTCGAGCACACCGTTTCTCGGAACGAACCCTAGAAAACAGTTTCTTCGTAGACTAGCTCTTTATATAGCAACGGGAACGAAACCACAGATAAATTATGAATTGTTGTAAAAAGCTCGTTCGTAGCGTTTCATTACCAAAATAATGTCAACAAGGAACAAGAAGTTTCGCAAATACGTAAATCGAAACGTTTAACTTCGACATTGATTTGACGTTCTAATGATTATGAAGTAAATTTACGTCACATCATTGACTTTGCCAATGTCATTATGTACTATTTAAATCATAGTCAAACCAGACGCAGAGCCATAATCAAGAAGTTGAAGTTGATTGTTTTTGTTTATAAACAAACATTATTTGATTTATTATTCATTGATTTAGATGATGGAGAGTTCGTCGGAGAATATCATGCTAAAAGGAACACTTTACAACTCTGTACTCCCAGACTTCTAACACTACCTACAGACCAGGCCACCAAAATTTTTATTTCAGCTCTGGACGTTACATGCTAATGCTCATTATGACGTTATGAGTACTAAATAATAGGTATATTGAAGAGGTTTATTTGCAGCAAGCAGTGGTCACTAATGCGCTGCAATGTTGTGAAAGTTTTCTACACATCCCAGTTTTGATGTTTTAATTATTGATAACTAACTTCATTAAATACTCTTGTTTTAGGATCTAAACAACAACCTAAAAAACATGACTTGGAGAAGATACAGATGAGAAACTTCATGTAAAGTTTTATTCATAGGTGTCTAATTTATACAGAAAACAAAACATGTAGTTATCAATAACGGTTCCATGTTACATGTCATGGTTCTTACTTCTGATTAAATTAATAATTAGTTACTTTTTATAAATTCAAATATACATTGGCAAAAATTATAATTTATTAAATTCATACTAAATTATAAAATGTCGAAAAGTTCATTAAATGTATAATAACATTGCTCAATTAGCCAGAACTTTAGTTTCGTTTTGAAGGACTGCGTTGAGGAAGCACTGATGATTGTAGATGGGAAGCGGTTTTAGACAGCCAGCCCCATCACATGCACCAGCTTCGAGGACTTCATGAGGCGCCTCGGGAAAGCTCTCAGCTTGTGCGCATGACGAGTAGGCTACCTGTGACCCTCACCAAACTTGGAGTATATCTACATATAGTACTGCTTGTATAATTGCTGGCATTTCTTGCTCCATACCTGGAAAATATAATAAATTAATGTTAATAATTACTTATTTCTTCTTATAGATTAACTTAAGTTATAATAAAAACATAATATTTCATACTGTGTTTTCACTCAATAAATAAATAGGTAGGTTACCTAGTCATTGAAATATTCCCTCACTAATCTGTTGTTTGTTCCGTCTCATGTGGATTGTGGGGATCAACTCTCACGACCCTGAAAAACAAAATTATTAATAACATGTCGGCATTTCTTAGGAGGTGACTAAAAGTACTTGTATGTAATAGTGAGAATTTCTCAAACCTGATTTGGTTTCATCATGGTAAATATCCCATTTGAAATGATATAAGTGCTAATAACCATGATGATGTTGTTGGTTGTCATATTTATATTTAGTGTTTTGGTTTAAACTGTGTGTGCGTGTGTGTATTATGTAGGTATATTTATAATGCTAAAACACCTCTCTGGTAATGGCTAGAAATCAATAGGTACTTTGTGAACTTTGCTCCCGCAAATATAAAGGTGAAAATAAAATTATCAACCGGACATAACCTATAAATGGTTTTCATTAAACTTGCAATGAGACTTATGTATAATTTAGTAGGTAGTTGACTAGATTAGGTACTTACTTTTACGATTGTTGGGCAGTCTTGTTTTGTGTGAGGAGACAGCTCTTGGCACAAATATTATCCTTCATTATGAAAAAAATCTCCGAAACTAGGCCTTCGGCAAATCGAAAAGAGCTCTTGAACTGCGATTCTTTCTCTTCTTCGGTCATTTTTCTCCTCGTAGTGTCTAAGAACCCAATTCCTACCCCGTTCATAATAGCCAAAGACCATAATACTTTTACGAAATACGAGAGAAACGCTTGTCTAGGCCTCGAGAGGTGTAGAGAATTTTGGAAGAATACTTTCTATTCTCAAATGTCAAAAATAGAGTAAATTGATCGCCATGCGTAGACTCGTCTCTAGGAAGAAAAGAAACATTTCTATCCGCTCATTCTTTACAACGCCGTGCTTGCAACCGAAGAAAACTTTCTACTCTCTACACCCAAATGTCACTTTTATGTCATTTTTAGTCTTGTCTACCTAGACAAGAAAGGCCATGCTAGTCCTGCAGGGTTGATAATCAGATATCCAGTCCTTTGAATCTTTTTTTAATAATTACCATTCCGTTTCAAAACTTTTGCACTAACACATAGAAGATATAGAAGTTTAGAACTTCCGCAAAGCGGATTTAAGGTGTAAAACATACAAATTAAGAGTAGCAATCAGACAATGATTGTGAACTGATTTTTCGAAACCAAACAACGCAAAAAAAATACCAAAGTATTTTTTTATCAAGTTAGATACCCACAGTACAACTAAAAAAATCTACCCGAGTAAATCATTTATAAAAACAATGATGAACAAAAAAAATATCTTGTAACTTATAGAAAATTTAATGACCTCTCTCTCTCTCTTTCAGAAAAGTAATTATTATCATTAATTTATTTTAACACAACAACAGTTATACAGGTACCTAATGAATCCTAGCTAACCGCAGACTGTTGCAAAATTTTTCTTCTTTGTTGGAAACAAAGAAGAAAAATTTTCTTTGACTGTTATTTTCTTACTTTCAGGCTAGATGATGCTGTATGGATTCTAGCATTATTTATTTATTTGTTATACCTTCGTTCCATTGATGTCTAGGAGGTGCAGCAGACGGCTCGTCTCTGATGACGCTGGAGTTCAGCGAGGGGATCGTGGGACGAGGAGGCACCGCCGCTACGGCTGGGGCTGGAGGCACAGCTGACTCCACCCACCAGCGGTCGTTGGACTCATCTGAAAGGGTGGAACTGGTTAAGATGCAAACAGAAGATGAAGTGGCGCCACCACTTATATATCATATAATTACGTTTTAAAAAGGATTTTCTAAAATTCACACGTACAGTTTGTTAAACCTATCATAAACTTTTTTTAATGCATCTGTTCATTTTGTTTATTTTAGGAAGAGATACGAAAACAGAGTTTGGTGGTACCTAAACTAGACAAAATGAAACGCGAGGCGCGAGGCGACGCGGATGACTTCGAGGAAAATGATAGACTGATTAAACTCGCACGAAGGGTTCCCTACAATTATCTACAAAAACGGCAAAAAAAATTGTTAAAACAAAAGTTGTTAGTCTCGATTTACCCAAGTCGCCTTTTCGAGGATAATCATTAAATACTTATAACCCTGTAGAGCCACCTCAAATAATTATTTAAGTTTTTGAGTATTTTTTGTTATAGCGGCAGCATCATCTGTGAAAATTTATCCTGATTAACCATCAAGGTTCATGGGACACAGTCCAGTGATAGACAAACGGACGGACAGTGGAGTCTTAGTGATAGGGTCCCGTTTTACCTTTTGGGTAAAGAACCCTAAAAAAACTCTGTTAGCAGCAACTTCAAGTTTTTTGGATCCCTTTTATTTTTTCAGTCAGTTTCTTGTTTTGTTACAGTGCTATGTAGGTATAAGTCCAATAAATAATATAGTTTTCTTTCTATCTTTAAATGCGACCAAGCGTTACGAATATAAATTACTTTGAATAAGATATTACGATTTCAATGATGAAAACTTTTATTAAATCTTACACTTATTCGCCTCCAGCTATCAGTCAGTGTTATTTTTTAAGCACGTTTTTAAGAATTATTAAGTACAATTTTTTGGTGAATAATAAAAGTTGCTAGCACAATAGCTTTGAAAAACCCTTAATTTATTTTTGAAATAGGTATTCAGAAACAAAAACGCCTGAATAAAAGAGGGTTAACAATCGATCCAATTTATCAACATAGGACAATAGATTGAAATTTATTGGGTTTTTACTGGTAGACCTACGATTTTGTAACCAAATTCATCTAGTAGTAGTAGTAGTAATAGTGCTGGAAACCGTGGTTTTTTTTGTTTACTTTTTGACACAATCTATCTAATATCAGTAAAGTTATGTATTGTATGTTTTTCATTTATCTGTTCATTTTATTATTATTATTTTTTACTAGGTATCTACATATTTTTCACTACTTAACCAATTCTTATACCTATGTATCACTAACTATATGATTGCCTAGGAGAAATAGCTATCAGCGATAATGCCGCCTTTCCCATAATCCTCCCATAATTTAATAACCAGTGCGTAATTAATTATTAATCCAAACACAATCAAAAGCGTTAATAAGATTCCTAATAGAGTCAAAATATGAACCGTCACGAAACACACAGATTAACGAAAAGTTGCTATCGTGTAATCTCAAAGAAGATATCTTTGAGATTACACGATTTCAGAAGTGGAACGGAATAGGTAAGAGAATTTATTTCACGGAAGATTAACGGATGAATAAAAAACTACAAGTAAAATAGGATTAAAATAGGTTTTAGTTGAATTATACCTACTTAAAACATGTCTATGTCTTTTGTTATTAATTCTTGAGTTCATTCCAATTTTGTTTACCATGAATACAAATAAAAATAATATTCGCAGGAATGTAGGCGCAAAGACATAAGAGATAATAATCAAAATTATTAAAGGCAACAAAAGCGTAAAAATTAAAAAGTGAAATTACATTATTCAAAGATTAGTACTACACAGGTAACGAATATTACCTATATACAATTCAAAACAATTCAATATTATTATCTTATTTCTAATAGTTGAAAATAAGTTTCATCGACAAAATATCCGTCATGTCATAAAAAATCTAGCCTCTAACCAAACTTTCAATTTCATCTTAAATGTATTAATGGTATAGCTATAATAAGTTAATCGGAATATTTTGCTATACCCACATAGATATATAGATAATCCTTTATTACAAAGCACTTATCCCTTAAAGAGACAATGGATTATTGCATTCCTTATTGCTTAAAGCGAAATATTTCTCCTAGGCAACCAAAGTGTAAGGAAAGGATAATAGGATGGCGGCACATGTGGTAGGACTGGTGATAGTCATTATGTGCTTTAAATTTTACTCTGTGTCAAGGACATAGACTTTGATGTCTCGTCTGCCTATATATCACATACGCTTTTCAGGCAGACCAACTAAAACCACGTTTACAAGCTTAAGACATTGCAACAAGGGTTATTTTCATTAAACAAGGAGATCCCAGTGAAAACAGTGTTCCCTGTTCCAGTTTCCGTTCCCTAATCCGTTTTTACATTGACAAAGCAAAGAGAACTGACACGGACAAACAAATCCCGAGATAGCGGCTTCAAATTAAGACAGGATTAGGCAAATTTCTTCTCCGCCAGTTACATTGAATAGCTTAAGTAGTACTCTTACGAAAGTAGGTGGGTTTATTTTAAAGAAGCTTTTGCCTGCTATGTCGCATGCAGTTTTTCCTTGCCTGGTGCTGGTTTTTCTTAGCCTTTGTGTTTGTGACAGTAGAACTCCATATTTGCGCCTCCATTCGATCCAACAGAAGTAAATTTTACTTTTATCTAATCTTTTGTTTGTATGCATAATGTGTTTAAAATAACTAAGACTTAGCAAATACAATAACATAATACCAAATGTAAGTGCTTTTACCTATTACCTCGTTCTAAAACTATGTGTGATTGTTATGTCGTATCTAGAGCTAATTTTACAAGTTACTTCTAGTTATGTCAAACCCCCTTAACTGTAAACGACTTCTATCAAATGCACCTTGCTCTAAATGAGAATATCAGAGGTGCTATAAATGTGTTACTCTTAGGTTGGTTTTTCTGAATTTTTATTTATTTATTTATTAATCATAACATCATTACAGGTTTCTTGTTTTAGCCCTAATTCGATGCTAGATCTTAACTAAGTACAGTATAATTAAATTTGTAACTTGTTTAAGGTTTCTTAGTACAGTTACAATTTACACACATAAACTAATCTAAAAACATATTTTGGTTTCTATCACTAGCTGTGCCATTTCAATGACTTTCGGCAGGTTTTGGTGAAATATATCCACGCTGTTGATGGACAGGATGTTGAGTAAATAGATAGCGAGTGACATGGGAGCAAACTTAAGTAGATTAGTCCTACAGTTGGGCGCTTCCAGCATGGCGGGGCGGCTGCGCGCGCCCAAGTAGTCGTTGGGCGCGCGCAGCCGCAGCGCCGCCAGCACCGCCGGCTGGTGCAGCTCCCCGCGCACCATGTACTTCACCAGCGCTACGTCCCTCCGTACCGACAGCCTGCAGTACCCTACCATCCCTAGTACAAACTGACTCGGGTACATCAATGGGTAGTACGGGTAAACTCCATACTCTTTGAAATAAACAAAGCGAGCAAATATATTTTGTATTTTCTCTATCATTAGCTTGTACTTAGCTTCTTGGGGATTCCAAATGATAGCATTTGTTTCTAGGTTACTCCGTACCAGGGCGTAATAGGAATACTTCATTTTCTTTATTCATAAATCTTGGTACATTGCAAATAAGGTTCCTTTCTCGATTAGAATGTGGTTGATCAACAACTAGGTACACAGGACTAGGATGTGTTGAAGAAAAAGTTGAGTATCAGTGTTGCAACATCAAAACTTTTCTGTCTGTATTTATTGAATGCGCTTAATTCGATCAAAGCTTATATATAAACATTTATATACGCAATTAATCAATCACGGCTATAAATTCAGATCTGTCCTTTCACTGTAAACTCGCATGTCAATTATTGAGCATTATACCACTTTTGAAATCAAGTTTGGTACATTTTAGTTAAAATTTAAAATTTAATATTAGTACAACAAATCTTAGTAACAATACTTGTTAAATCTTTTCCTCGACGCCTACATATGCTTCAAAAACAAAAACCTCCTTCATCTCGGTTGAGCAAAAAACAACATTCATTTCAAATGTGTCCCTAGTGCCCACTGAATTCAGACCCAACATTTGTTGAAATTGGCTTTACGATTTTCTACAATTGCCGATTAGAGGAAAAAATACTTTGTTTAAGCTAATATTGCTGCTCTAAGACTCTTTTTGAAAATGTTTCTCCTTCTATTCTATTTCTGGCGTCGGATGTGATAACTTAACTTTCCGGTAGAATAAAACGTCGGATATTCTCACTTCATTTTTATTACAACTTTTACTAATAACAGCATTACTTTGAATCCTAAGCAACCTTCTTGTTCTGTAGCTCAACGAAGACTGTCTGTTCTTCCCAAAAGACCCCGTAAAGAAAACCATAGGTCTCAGCTGGCTAATTTTGCCCCGGAATGTCCGTTGTTCCGAGTAGGTAAGTACTTCGGTCAGTTGTCGTTGAGCTACGTAATAATTTGAGTATCGAAATAATTACTTTACAAATAGAATACTATTTTAACTAATGACAAACATTATTTAGTACTTATTTGATTTCATAATTACATTTTCAAATTGTTGAGAGTTTCCGCTTTTAACAATATTACGAACAGTGTAAATTCAGCAACTTATTTTTGAAAATTACAGTAAATACATATGAAAATGTATAAGAGGCATCTTAAAATACAAATTTAATTATAAGCAAGCTAACAATTCGTCCATCCTGATAAAATGTTCGCGTCCTCGTGAACAATAAATAGGTGTAGGTATTTTATCACAAGAAAAATATCATTCTCTAAGTACATTCCAAGTATCTAATCATAATTTAAACAGGATCAATATGCACATAGCATCTTTAAAGTGGGTGAATCCTGTGCACACATTGAACTTCTAATGTAAGTATTTATTTTATTTATTTATACTAGCACGATTATATAAACCAATTACACTAGTTAATAATTAGGTACTAATTAATGAATAATTCATCCTTAATATTATACAGGTATACAACAAATTAATAAACACAAAAATTCAATAACATTAACATACTTATAACATGAAAAATAAATCGTCAATTATACATTTTAATGATCAAATAATCAATATCTTTATTTCTTTAGGCTTACAAAATAAGCACTTAGACAAGTCAAATTTAATACTATAGGTAATTTAATAATAAAGAAAATACAATAAATTAAAAGTCAATAAATTAATATGTGCATATTGCACTTTTAAGCTTGGTAAACCATGTGCCTGCACTTTTAAGTTAAATCAAATCATTTATTTGCAGAAATGTAGGTACATAAGTTCTTAATAATAGTGATCGATCCTTGTACATTCTGCCTCGTCGAGGCGTGCAAATTTTTAAATTTAAGGCTTTATAAAATACAACATGATTTTCAGAAAATAAATTTGTCAACTATTTAGGTAATTATAGCTAATACATATTATACAATTCAAAACGTGTCAAAAATTATGTTATACTTACAAGAATTTCATTCAAGCTAAATACTAATAAGCTAGGTGACACTTGTGCACATCGCACTTGTAAACTAGATAAATCAAGTACACATTGATTTATATACTGGGTGAATCACGGTCACAGATTAACACACTGGGTGATCACGTACACTTATAAGCTAGATAAATCAAGTACACATTGATTTATATACTGGGTGAATCACGGTCACAGATTTACACACTGGGTGATCACGTACACTTATAAGCTAGATAAATCAAGTACACATTGATTTATATACTGGGTGAATCACGGTCACAGATTTACACACTGGGTGATCACGTACACTTATAAGCTAGATAAATCAAGTACACATTGATTTATATACTGGGTGAATCACGGTCACAGATTTACACACTGGGTGATCACGTACACATAGCACTTATAAGCTAGATAAATCAAGTACACATTGATTTATATACTGGGTGAATCACGGTCACAGATTTACACACTGGGTGATCACGTACACATAACACTTATAAGCTAGATAAATCAAGTACACATTGATTTATATACTGGGTGAATCACGGTCACAGATTTACACACTGGGTGATCACGTACACATAGTACTTATAAGCTAGGTATGTACTACACTTTGTATGTATTATACAGGTATATAGATATCCCATCATTATAAAGATATACCTAAGCATATACGTCACCGTCTACATGTGTACATCTGCCTTGTGTCCATCCCAAGGTTGCCTGGAAGGGACCGCTTTTAGCGACAAGGCCGCCCATTGTGCAACTTTATTAAATCTCTTATTCTGTACTTTGTTATTATTTCTTTTGGTGTGCAATAAAGTGCATTGTATTGTATTGTACTACTATCATTTTTATCCAACTTATCCTCTGTTTTGAATAGAAAGCATTTTCCCTTTTGATCAACCTATTTCACGAGTCAATTAGATTTCAAAGGTGCCACGATGTAAACCCTATGATGAACGATTACCTATACGTAAGTCGCTTAACTATTCTAGATTAACGACTACTTAGAGGTGAAATCATCAATACGTAAATTAGACTTTAATACAACTAGCCGTCATACAAAGTTTCTAAGTAAAGAAGAGCGATTACTAATTTATCAAATCGCGAAAGTGTTAAACAAGGACGTTAACCCTTGGGCAATATATATGAATCCGTGAGTCTACGAAATCCTTGCCCTTCACTATTTCGTTATGTAATGTACTACTAAATATAATGTAATATATAATGCCTGTATAATAATGTATAATGTCCAAACAATATAAGTACCTTTAACTCACAAAAAAATAACTTATACACCATAAACCTACTGTGTGCGAGCTGCTTGCCCAATATTCAAATAAATACTAGTATTGATACTAGTAATTGAGACTTGTGCATCGCACTGTAAAATCAAAGAACTTTTAACGTGAACGCTTATAAAAATCAGAATTAATAAATTAAAGTAATTTTTTTTGTTTTATCCCAGTTGAATCAATTTAATATTTATACTAATAAAAGTACGTCATTCTTGCAAGATATTTGTCAATTTATTCCGTATCCTGTCAATTTAAATTATCAATTTAGGTAGACTTCAGATCTACTCACCATTTACTCAAAATTATTATGAATCAACCATGTAACTAGACACCTACCTATCACAGCCTATTTCGCTATCTATAAATGTTTGTTTATTGCGTCATATAGCCTATAAGTTAGGCAGTATAGTTTAATTAAATCCTCGGAAGAAGCCTAACCTACCGTATTGGTAAGTCCTGGTATTCTAGTTAACCGTGTTATTGAATCAAACAGTTGTCTGTCGTATCACAATCTTTACCATGGATCTGGATCGTTCCGACTGTATAATTTTCGTGGCCATTTTTGCTACGATTACTAAACATCTGAAATCACTAATTAGCAATTTTGGTAACCCGAATGATTCTAAATTGTGTCTTAGCCATACCTAGTATCTTATAGGTATGTCCCTTACGTTATATAGTCAAGGTAAGCAAGAAGAAGTTTTGGTATAAGGCAAGTAATTATGTGCTTAATTCAAACTGGATCTATCTATATCTATTTTACAGAGAAAATACTCAGGTCTGGAACGACTATCCACAGATTACACACATTTGTCACGCGGCGGGAATCGAACCCAAAACCTCGCGTGTAGCGGGGACAAACAAGCAAACCCATCGTGCCGAAACAGCAGATTTTACTTAATTTAACTTTTTTTTTTGTTAGAGAATGTTTACGACCGTGTGTGTAATTTGTCTGCCTTATTAATGTTTTAGCTCATTTTTTTTTTGTGTTTTAATGATGCCTAAAACAAAAACTTCTAACTAAAATAAGAATCAAAAATTTCAGGTGACGTCTGCCTACTTTGGACTGGTTTCCAAAACCTAGGCTTTATATACCCAAGCGTCTTTACTTCAAGCAAAATTATTATGTCTAGAGCGCTAAGGTATATTCTGGCACTTTATAATTATTTTTACATTCTGAAAACAAATAAACTGATAACTATTAACCTTTCTATATCATTGGTTTATTTATTGCAAACACATCCCTAAGTAATGATAAAATATAGTTTGAGTAAGCTTTCTATTCAAACTTCAGAAAAACAAGGACTCGAACTTTCGGTCCCAGGCACCGTGCGCGGGTATATTTGTACTTTTATTTGGCGCGGGTATAGAAAGGTTATGAAAGGCTGCAGAGTGACTAAGTGGTAGATTCCTACCCTCTGGTAAAGTGGACGACACAAGCATCTATTTGAAACGCTTACTAATACCATAAGAATAGACAAAAACAGTGCTAATACATCTGATTGTAACTTCCTTGATTTAAAATTAACTATGTTTCTTTGGAATGCCCTAAATAATATAGGTATAGTTGTTTCATTATACACTTTCGCTGAACACACACACACACACCATACACACACCACACACACATAAGTACATAAAAGCAGCCATAAGTAAAATCTAAAAGAAGGTAACATTATATTGTAACCGTTAATCATCATCAATAAAGTAAATGTTAGGCTATGAATTTTGAGGTTCTTTTATGGAACCTTATTGTACAGATTTTAGTTATACTCCATCGGCAGTATCCTTACATACTTAATACACATAATTAGTATTAATAGACATTACTTTTTGTTCAAGCTTATCTACACATAGACGCGATAAAGAGTTAGCTATGTTCGAAGAGAAACGGGCGTGTTGGCGCATTCGCTAAACTAAGACAATAACATACCACATTTGCTAACGTTTGGCCATGGAGCAACTATTGCGGCCATATAGCACTCAACATTTTCAACGACACTTGTGACGCGGGGCAATCCTGCGTTTTACAAATTCGCCGATCGAGTAGGTAGTTTATATTAGTGGTTTTTAGAACAAATTCAAAACTGCCTTGCTCCTAGACTTCTCAAGCATAATAAAAAATACTGCTAAACAACAGCGCAGGCTTACGAATAGATAAAAATGAGGGTAGGCTAAAAACGACTACATGAGTAGGTCAATTTTCCCAGAGATAAAATCACAAAGGTCTAAATGGATTTTGTTCATTCTTTGTTATCCAAGTTGTTTGTGTTTATTTCATCCAAGTATATTATTATTAACTGATTGTGTAAGCACACTCTGCTGTTAAAATAGATTCTTATGCAGGTGACGGTTCAAGTGAACTATCTGTATTCTTGGTGAAATAAGACAAATCCTTAAACCGAAACCACTTCCAGTTAACCTTGAGATTAAGATAGTTACCATCAAACATATCACACATCATCATTAGAGGTAAATATAATATCTGTAGGTAAACCAGATATCTTACACTTGAATTGGTGCAGATTGTATCAATCGTAATGTTACCTAAGTACCTGCTTGTATTTTTCATATTGGAATAGGTAGTTATGGATTTTTCGTGTCCCAATTTTACACATTTTTACATATTTTTTAATAACAGATAACTAGATGAATTTACGATCAAGGAATAGAAAAATAAACATTACAACTTAGTATGCAATAGAGATTGCTAGACAAAACTGAATAAATGCTAGATCGTACTAACAAAAACGCCCATCTTTCAACGACCTCCGTCGTTCATGGTGATTCAAACAATTGCATAGAACGTAGGTAAGTAGTTTTGCAAAATAAATAAAACGAGATCTATAAGTATATGCAAACGACTAAACAGATACTAATCTCAGTTTCAAGATTCCTTCAGCTTTAGGATGTTTTGAGGTAAAAACTAGAGTAACGTAGGTACCTGTACCTACCTATCAGACTATTTAGGTTTAAAGATGTTTCTTCTCATAGAATAGTTCTTTTCTAATGAGGTACAATAAGTAGGTTAATTATAAATCTACTTATAAATTAATTCTTAAAATTATTATCGCCTCCAGGGCCGAACAATTATATCGTAAGATAGGTATGCTATACATGTACGTTAGATTACGTTTATTACGTTATATTACATTCGCTTAGGTAGGTAAGTTATTAAACCATTTTCGTACAATAAAGCGTTTCACAAAACAATACTTAGATAAGACTATTTAAGTTTAGGTAAGTAATGTAATCTACAAGGCATCTTACCTACTAACTATATAAATAATTTCGTGGTACTGTTGGAGACTTTATAATGTATCTTACGTATCTGACTACGGAGAGTGACGAGAGCATGGCTACTATGGGCGAACACCTGCTTGGCTCCAGTGAACGACGATGCCGACGACTGCGTAGCTGCTGCGAGCGACGACCACGTGGCTCCAGCGAGCGACATGTAGTGGCTGTATCGACAGCATGGCTCAGTCGTCGCATCGACCTGAGAATGTTTTCAACAGCGAGTATATCGTTCGAAAATAAGACCTATTTTTATTATTCACGTGCCTACCCATGATACATAGTAAGTTTAGATCGGTATAACAACTAAAGTCCTACGAAAAGTGGGTAACAACAAAGTACCTATTGTTATTTCTCGTATGTTTAGAATGTTCTCCATTTGTAAAAATATTTTACAACCCTCATTGGACAAAGGTCAAGCTTTCTAGCAAGAAAAGATTTTCAGAAGGTAGGCACTCAAACAAAAGAAAGGTTTTAATCATAAATGTTACGTACCCTTATTTGCCGTGGGCGTACGGTCACACCAGGGTGGTATGAATACACCAGGAATCCATGGTGCATCCCTGCTTCTGAAGTTGATAACTTAACTTTCCGGTAGAATAAAACGTCGGATATTCTCACTTCATTTTTATTACAACTTTTACTAATAACAGCATTACTTTGAATCCTAAGCAACCTTCTTGTTCTGTAGCTCAACGAAGACTGTCTGTTCTTCCCAAAAGACCCCGTAAAGAAAACCATAGGTCTCAGCTGGCTAATTTTGCCCCGGAATGTCCGTTGTTCCGAGTAGGTAAGTACTTCGGTCAGTTGTCGTTGAGCTACGTAATAATTTGAGTATCGAAATAATTACTTTACAAATAGAATACTATTTTAACTAATGACAAACATTATTTAGTACTTATTTGATTTCATAATTACATTTTCAAATTGTTGAGAGTTTCCGCTTTTAACAATATTACGAACAGTGTAAATTCAGCAACTTATTTTTGAAAATTACAGTAAATACATATGAAAATGTATAAGAGGCATCTTAAAATACAAATTTAATTATAAGCAAGCTAACAGATGAGAGAGACTTTTGTCCAATAACGTGTGTAGGCTAATATTGTGATGATGACGAATTATAAAACCATAAAGGTTAAAAAAAAAGCCATAGAGCTGAGTACATTATTCTCGAGAGATATTTTATCAGTTACACCATGAACGAAGCGAACCCTAAATAGGAATTGTGTTATGTTTATGGTGGGATCTTTACTATTATAAATACTCAGAGCCCTTTATAGATGGATGAAGAATTTATTGACAAATAAGCGGTAATTTTAATACTTTTTTTGTAAAGTAGCTATTGCTACTCATCCTGTATGAAGTAACATAATCGAAAACTTTTTCTTAAATAATAATTCTTCTCAGTCAATCTTGGTTTATTGAGCCCTAGTTTTTGAAACGAAATTAGAAAAGACAATTATCTAAACTCAGTAAAAATACCCTACATTTTCACAGTTGGAAAGGAATTAAACGGTAGTTCCATGTCGTTAGCTTCAAGTAGACTTTTTGCTCAACAGCCGGTCCCGGTAAATATTGGGGGATGTAATGAACAATTTGCGGGGTTCAACTGAATTGCCCATTGACGTTGTATTGTGGCCTTGTTTGGATAAACTTCTTGTCCTGAAATGTTTTTCAACCGTTCGACTTCATCATCAGAACAAAACAAAGTCATAGGATCTTTGGAACAAACAGATATAACTTCAACTGTTTGTAAATGAAATTTAGAATGGTTTAGCGTCTAGTTTGACGTAATTCTATCATGACAATCTCAAATCCCACGATACGTAGTCTAAGATCTTTGATCAAAGCCTTTCAAAACAGACGACTCATAGGAAGACCAGACACAAATCTGACGTAAAGGTTCGTTTAGATCACGGTGATGGCATTTTAAGACTCCTATGTTGTAAACTAACCTATTATGCAGTGACAAATTTTGCAACTCATGATTCAAGTCTCAAACTCAATTCAGGATTAGAAAACAGATTTTCATTGAAAACTGAATAATAACCCTATTATTTAGGTTATTATTCAGTTTTCAATGAAAATCTTGAAAACTGAATAATAACTCAGTTAGTTCAATGTGTTCCTATTCTTTGATCTTATTGTTGAGTTTTAAAGATAGTAAGTTGTATAATAGTTAAATTTAATAGTTTATGTAAGTTAGGGCTAGAGGATTCGATCCCGGTCTTTATTTTCAATCCCGGGATTTCGGGATTGGTGAAACGCGATCCCGGGATCCCGGGATAATCCCGGGATCGTAGACGAAGTTAGAACATCAAAGTAATATGTGAAAATCAGCTTCTATTTACTTTCAAAATCAAAGTAATAATCAATTAAAATCACAAGAACTTATTTATTCAGTTAATTAAGGTGCGGAGGGGCAATTATGGCAGGATTGTTATTATGGCAAACGGTCATATTTTTGGTTCTGTAGCTTTTACTCAAGAGAGACCTCTATGTTCGGGTAGAGCAACAACCGGTTAATTCAATCACCTATAGATGGAATTGCTACCGCTTTAAGTGATCGATATGCAGCATCATTTTGTCAGTCGCTATTTTGAGTGCGCATGACACCTGTGACAAGGTCTTCAAATTTTACAGAATTTAGTGGTTTTCGCGGGTTTTTTGATGATTTGACAAGGCATTTAAACTGGATATTCTTATAATGTAATTGTTTCGTTCCTAATCTTTGTTTTTCATAATCTTTGTTTTTCATAAGTTCATAACTTTGTGTTTCATAAGCCTGCTATAATTGCCCCAGAAAATTGTGATCAGAGGTTATTTTTTCGGAGGTGGCTGCCCAAATTGTTGATTTTCCCAACTGTTTTTATATAAAGTTGTAAAAAACCAGCGATGTCCACAGCTTTGAAGTAAAAGTCGATAAAAAATTCAAGCTCGTGGCAACTGAGAAAAACACTAACGCTTTAGGACATTATATGATTGAAAATGATTATTTTGTCTGAGTGTCCTCTATCTGATTACTTATAATATTATTCAGTAAATATATATTCAGTAAATATAATGAAGTATGCTTTTACTACCTACCTAAATAAGTAAATTAATGGATAAAATCTGTTTGTAAAGCTTCTATAGAATTATTAATAATAATAATATTACCACCTGCCAGAAAAGCCTCGCTGGGGGGCAATTCGGGCATTTTCCAGTTTTTTGTCTAATTAGTTTAAGTTCACAATTAATTTCAACATAAATTTTAACACTAGAAGGCAGATAAAGATTAGTTAGCACCAATTTCCCAGAATTCACGAAACTCAATCACGGAGAATACTACGATAGTGTAAAATTTCGACTGATTATTTTTGTACAGAATTGCCCCTCTGCACCGTATACTAAAATTAAAATAAAATACTTTTTTTAATGTCTTCTTTTCCACGGTGGATACGTACAAAATACTAATTTAATTAACCACATAATGGTTGCGTTGTCAGCATTCGGGCGCTTATTTACCTTAACTTTGAGCGACGACACATGAGCTGTTAAAACCAAACAACTCTAAAACTTTTTTAGGGAATTTATATAAAATCCGAAGAATCCCAAAATATCGAGTGTTATTTATTTTCGCTGGCATTTTATTTATAGGTCAATCAAATATAAAACACACTTTTTCTGACGCGTTTTTCACTTAAATCGATATTTCCGGAGAGAAAAAGATTTTTTTTACGAAATTCCAAAAAAAAATCTATTATTATGTCTTCAGTGAAATACTTAATAGAATAAAAGTGTCTTTTATTTTGTAAAAATAAGATTTCGGTGAAAAAACATAATCATTTTAGAAATTTCTGGTAGTTTAGAATTCGTGGTAATTCATCAGGATTCCTGAAAAAGTTGGTTTTAAAAGCTCCTTTTTGTGTCTTTGTCCCAACTTTAGGGGCACCTGAATATCCAATCGCTAGTTATCAGTCAGTAAAAACAAAGTTAAATGATCATTAAACGTATTGTTTTAACTAAAAAGTAAATCGTGATTGTCGACAAAAATAATTTTAGATGAATTTTGACCACGATGCGACCGAGGATGCGATTGATTAATTGTTTAAGGAATGCTTTTTTTGTGAACAGGTCCATGGTATTTTAAATGGTATTATTTGATAATAAAAACCTGCTTATTCTGATAACAAAATGCAGAAATAATAATTCCTGATTTTATTAAGTAATCATAATTTAAAAATAAAACTCAACGGACATGATCAGATTTTTGTTATTTTTAATGGTGCTGATAAGCAATTGGTATAATTTTAAGTGTATAATATTGTTTTGTGTTTCTTAAATTAACGCGCTTCATTTTTTATTATTTTTAACAATTATTATAATATTTTTCTCAATCCCGAAAATCCCGGGATTTGAAAAAAATTATCCCGAAATTTTCGGGATCGAAAATAGGCCGGGATCCCGGGATCCCGAATCCCGGGATCCCGGAATCGAATCCTCTAGTTAGGGCCCAAGAGAAAACAAGTTATTTTTTTCAAGGCTTTATCAAACAAAACAAAGCATTGTGTTCACAGTAGCATTATTTAAACTCTAAAGTCTTACTACGGAAGTCATGTTTTACTTCCCAGGCTTTGTACACTTCCCTTTATTGTACAGAGCTAGCATGCAATTTCTGACGCTTGCAGGAAATCGGTCAAGAGCCAGTCAAAGTCGTGTGCAGAGTTTTGCGCAGTATTCGTTTCCCGTGAATTTCATAGACTAGATGGATAATTAGGTTTTCCTTTTAACTTTGAGAGAAAGCCTCAAATTCCGTAGTTTTTTTAGTCGATTCCCAGTTTTTTTTCGGATGATGGAATCATGCGCGTATTAGACTGTATATGCATTTTGTAAAAGAGAAAACTGGGAGACTTATCAAGATATCTCTGAAATTACAACAGCTACCAAGCTTAAAATATTGCAGGGAGATGTTTTGAAACGGATTTTTGGAAATTCGTATTCTAGGTACCTAGTTAAAAGGGTGTCAATGGGGGTATAACTAAATCCCACGCTAATTAAATCACGAGCGTGTCAGCTAGTAATTGAAAAATGATCCTGGATTTTTAGAATCGTCTTTCATGACTTGTTTTTTAATACCAAAAGATTCCATGAACTAGGTAAGTATCAAATCATACAAACGCACGATTTATGGAACTCAAAAATGATTCATAACTCTTTATACAAAACTTAGATTAGCTAAAGCATTTTACATTACACGATATTCTAAAGGTGAAACCATTCTTCTACCTAACGTTTATCACGCTTTTTTAACTCACTTTGCATACGACTTTCTCATAAATTTTCAGCTAGGGGTGACAAAAAGGCTCGTTTCTCACTCGAAGAAGATAGTGATCAGAACAAGTTTTTATGGTCCATATAATTTTTATGCTATCCACATTTTAAATTCAATATTTGGCACGAAAACCAAGTTATTGGTCTTTTTCACAGCTCGCATTATAAATTGCATACTTTGTAAATTTGAAAAATCAATAATATTAAGTTATAATAAGAGATTAGTGTAATTAGTGAATTATTATTATGATATGTGTTCTGCTTTATACATTATGCTTTTCATGCTGTGTTGTCCTTTTATATAGATTGTGTTGTCCTTTTGTTTTAGCAAAATCACTTAAGGTGCAAAATTAAAAGTTTCATTCGTAAAACCGATCATATTCTATTTAAGAAGTTTACGACACTAACACTGACACTGGCAGAGTCGTAGCGAAAAGCAAGCGGCGCCACTCAATAAGAAGTTGAAGTCAAACATGACCATGGTAAAAACTCAACGGTACTACGTTATAATCTGAAAGGTTATTAACAAAGGTCACATTTTTATACTATTTAAAAGTTAATTGAAAATTCTGTAAATGATAACTTAGGTACCAAAAGACTGGGATTTTGGGATGCCAACAGCGTGCAAAAATGTACACCGAAATTCTACACCATTCGTACAAAGTAAAGGCAGCTTTGTTGGCAGCCCTGAGTATAGAGCCACAGTGTAACAACTTCGTCCCCTGTCTGCGGATCCGTTGAGGGTATAAATTAGCGTGTATCTAGCTATATCCATTAAATGGGCAAGTAAACTTGTGCTTCTGACATGGTAGGTAAGTTAGACTGTTGGAATTGTGACAAAGACTGAACTCACACTACTGGTGAATTAGTTTACAGTGCCAGTTTAAATTATTTGGTGTTGTGTAGTTAAAGTTTCATTATTATTTTAGGTAGTTTTTAGAGATAGAAAAAGCTAAGTGTTCGTCTGATGGTGGAACTTCCTAAAGCATACAACTTATCAAGAAGATATCAGGATGGTTTTGTCTGACTTTAATTTTTTGTGTCTTTTATTTAAACTTAATTTATTCTTTAAAAATAATCATTCTAAATTGGTGGGAAATTGATGAAAGCATAGCCTTTCATTTCTTATTTAATTTTTAAACTTTTATTTTATTTGAACGTGTAACTTTTATCTCTATGCTAAAGTCGAACTTAGGTATTTAAATCAGAGGCATAAAAGTTTATGTAGAATCAGGAAAATCTTAAAAGGCCAAACAAGAATCTTGCCAAAACTATACATTCCACCGAAATGCTATAAACTAGCACCTACAAAGAAAATTGTCTGGTCTGGCGGTAAAAGTTTCGCTACAAAAACTTAGCTTGGAGCGAAGTTCACAACACATTTTTCATTTCTACAATTTGTTTGACCATTACTTGCTACTTGTTTGACTTGCTTGTTTCACTTGTAGCTGCATGGAAAAGGACTGGACTTGTGACCATTCCATGTCATGCTGGTTTATTATACACGTCATTTGACCCATGATGTCTTCAAGGTTATTTGAAGTATACTCACCACGAGATAATAAGATCCCTCAAAGGTTATTAGTTTAGTATTAGTTTTATTGTTAGCCTAAGAGAAAAGTTTATAAAATTATAGATCCAAAAAATAATTGAATCGATGCGATGGAGGGACTTAAAACCTCAACCAGAAAGTTTCGGATTCAAGTCTCGCCAGAGACTGGAACCGCAGAACTTTAGTTCTGTAAGGGAATGCGTTGCCAATTTCGCCATGCTCACTGCAAGCCAAACCACGAAATTTATAAATTTATGGAAATAATAAATGCTTGCAAGATGCCTTCTGTGATCGTAATGTTACTTTCACTATCAAATGAGATTTCTCTTTTAATTACCTTACTTTTCATTTTACTCATTGACTTGTCTTTTTATTTCACTCTTTTTCACACAAGTTATTTTATTATTTTATCAGCAAAAGGCCTTCGTTTGACCACAGTCTTACCTGAAAGTAAGTGACGACGTTACCGAAAATGTATCATATAGGTCTAGAAGACACCTATTCACTCTGATCTTCAAGAGACTCGGGTTGTACATGTCGGGAAAAAACAGAAGCAGGCAGAGTATTCTATTCTTTAGCGGTACGAATGATAAAGGTGGAGGAAAACAAGTACTGCATAATTACAGAAGAGACGAGAAAAGAGGACATGGGTTAAAAAGGTGTGAGAATTCAGAAGATAGAGGAGACTGGAAGAGATACACGTTTTGTGTTGAACTGGCATGTGCTAAGGACCAAAGAAAAATAATAACAAACAGCAGTGTTCTTTCTACTAGTAAAAGAGCTCGTAAGAAGAATAACCCTAATTTTTGAGTTGCGAAGCAGAATTACCTACCAACATATTGGGTAAACCGTTTTACCCAATAGGTAGGTAGGTAATTCTGCTGTTTACCTACCTGTGCTCTGTGTTAATCTGAAGTGGTAGATATCCACTGCTTTTATAGCCCAGGTTAATTTCAAGTATCTATTTAAAAGCCACACAAACACTGAACGTGCTCTCCAAGTCTGGACGTAGGTGTCGATCGCAAAAACTAGATTCCCGTACACGAGCTCGGAAGTTAATTTATCCGCTAAAGGATTCTCGAAAGATACCTAGATTGTTTGTGATCTAATGAACTTTTTCTCCAAAATTTTTTGCCTAATTCAACGTTTAGTTTTACTGTTGGAACCAGTGAAAAGTTCAGACAATGTTATTTCGTTCGTCTGCATTGTGTTCTTAGCACCGCATTGTGAAGATCTCGATTTGTCATGTCTTTTGCACTCTTTTGTGCCGCAATATCTAAATTTAGAACAATTTTCTTACTGCATTAACTTTTCCTTTGCGCAAATTACTCTAGTTGTTCAATGTTTTCTTGAGTTTTGGCTAAACTAAGGCAGTTTCAACAAGTTTTAGTGCTGAAGTTTGGTTTGCTGGTGAAAATATTCATATTAATGAGCAAGCTTCTTAGTTATTGTGGCTGCTCAAAGTAAGTTGGTAAGATTATTTCCATCATCATCAGCTGATAGACACCCTCGCTACTGAACTTAGACGTTCCTACAGATTGCCTCATGAAACACTCCTATGCTAGCCGCATCTAGAGGAAGATTATGATGCTGTGAAAAAATGCAGGAACCGAAGTCATCTTGAGCCTTGACTCACTGACGCCTGTAGGTACAAATTTTACAGGCGTCAGTGGCGTCACCCGTCACCACAAACAATTATTATTATTATAATTATTCAATCAATATGAAGCATTATAAAATTATGACGTCTTGCTAGCCTAATTTTGGTCACGGCGTCAGCTATCATTGTAAAGTATAGACATCTAGTGTCGGTTGTGTTACCGTCACCTGTCAAAAACGACTTTATAATCTATGACCGCACTCCTACTGCGCATTACTGGTAATTAAATAAAACCACATTTATTATACAAAACAATAGTGTTTTAATCAACGGTCAGTCAGAAGTGGTCACAACTAATAAAAGTGATGAAGAAAAGGAAATAAACGTAAAAATCATAAAATGGCTACGAATGACGCAGTTTCTGGAATAAAGCCACCATCTAACCTACAAATCGACTCTGAGAAATCAACGACTTGGAAAACTTGGTCGCAACAATTCAAGTGGTATTCCACCGCAATTCAACTAGAAAAAAAGCCACCCGAGGTCCAAGCCGCAACATTCATGGCCGTGATAGGCCCAGAAGCAATCGACATCTACAACAGTTTCAATCTCAGCAACGCCGAAAAAAATAACCTGCAAATTATCGAAAACAAGTTCAATGAGTACTTCACCCCAAAATCAAACATATCTTTTGAAAGATACATATTCTTCAAGATAGAACAAAACGAGGATGAACAGTTTAACGAGTTCTTGACAAGGATAAAAACGCAAGCAAGTAAATGTGAATTCGCCAATTTACTCGATGAAATGTTGAAGGACAAGATAGTATTTGGAATTAGATCTAATCAAGTAAGAGAAAAATTACTAACCGAAATTAAATTAGACTTAACAAAAGCGATAAATATCTGTAAAACAAGTGAACAAGCTTCCAAACAATTAGATGAATTTGAAGGTAAAAGCAAAACAGATAAAATCTCAGTGTTGAAAAATTTCAATACCAAAAAAGAACAAAACAACAACTTTGACTGCAGAAGATGTGGTACAAACCATGGACGCAGAGAATGCCCAGCGTATAACAAATTGTGTACTAAGTGCGATAAAAATGGTCATTTTGCTAAAATGTGCAAAACAAAGAAGAAATATGATAAGATACAGAAAAACAGGGTGAATATATTAGAAGAAAGCTCTAATTCTGAAGATGATGTATACATATCAACCCTAACTGCCGGAGGAAAGAAAAATGTGAAGTTTACAGTCAAACTAGATACAGGAGCAGAATTCAATGTATTACCAAGGTATTTGATGGACAAAACAAAGGCAAGTCTGAGAGCAAGCCGAACAAAAAATTTAATAAGTTATACAGATGATAAAATGGCTGTCCTAGGCGAAGCAGAACTACTATGTAAATTAAAAAATGAAGAAACAAACATTGTATTCAAAGTAGTTCAAGAAAAAGGTACACCAATTCTAGGACTTGATACCTGTGAGAAATTAGGGCTTATAGCAAGAGTCAAGACTTTGAAAGAAAGTCAATGCACAGGAGATATATTTGATGGCTTAGGCTGTTATAAGAATTATGAGTATGACATCGACCTGATCGAGAACCCAAAATTCGAGATTAAACCTTCAAGAAGAATTCCACATGCCATAAAGGATGAGGTAAGGCAAGAACTAGATAGAATGGTAAAGTTAGATGTCATAAAACCAGAAACAGAACCCACTCCTGCAGTGAGCCCTATGGTTATAGTCAGATAAAAAGATAAAATAAGAATCTGTATAGATCCATCAGATGTAAACAAAAATATTCTGAGACGTCACTTTCCACTTACAACTATAGAAGAGATTACAGCTGACATAAAAGGCTCAAAATTTTTTGCACTATTAGATTGCACAAAAGGATTTTGGCAAATTAAGCTATCAGAAAGAACACAAAAAATATTAACCTTTGCTACCCCATGGGGAAGGCATTCCTTTAAGAGACTCCCATTTGGCGTTTCATCAGCGCCTGAAATATTTCAAGAAATTTTAACAAATTTGCTTAGTAAATTTAAAAATGTGAGAGTATCCATTGATGATATATTTATTCATGCAAAAAGTAGAGAAGAACTACAAAAAACTGTCTGTGAATCCACTAAGAGACTTGTTACATAAAAACACAAGTTTTATATGGGAAATTCATCATCAAGAAGCACTCAAGAAAATAAAACAAGTACTTCAAAGCCCACCAGTACTAAGACTATGTATATGATGTAAACAAACCGGTAACATTAACCGTGGATGCAAGTTCTAAAAATCTTGGAGCTGCACTGCTTCAAGAAGGACAACGAATAGCCTATGGAGCAAGAACATCATCCAAATCTGAACAGAACTATCCACAGATAGAGAAAGAAGCACTTGCTATACTATTTGGGTGTAAGAAGTTTCATGAGTATGTTTACGGTAAAGAACTGACAGTGGAATCAGATCATAAACCACTTGAGACAATATTTAAGAAAAACATACAATCTGCACCAGCAAGGTTGCAACGCATAATGTTTAACCTTACACCATACTCACCAAAAGTAATATTTAAAAAAGGCACAGAAATACCCTTAGCAGATTTTCTTAGTCGAGACTGTGATGCATCCAACCTGAAATATGAACCAGAAGAAAATTTAAAAGTTGCTGTTATACTACCTATGTCACTAGATGCTCGAGAAGAATTAATTGTTGCTACAAAAGAAGACTCACATTTACAGTTACTTCACAAGACAATAATGCAAGGATTTCCAGAAAATGTCAAGGATCTTCCTACAGAACTACAACATTATTTTAATTTCAGAGAAGAACTAAGCTGTTTGAAAGGGATTATTTTCAAAGGTGATAAAATTGTGGTGCCAAAATCACAAATTCCTAAAATGTTAAAGAATATTCATCAAGGACATCTAGGGATACAAAGTTGCTTAAGAAGAGCCCGACAATTCCTTTACTGGAAAGGACAATACAATGACATAATAAAACTAGTCAGAGATTGCTCCGTCTGTGAAAAAACACAAAGAGACAATTGTAAAGATATGGTACTGGTTAAAAAGATTCCTACTCTTCCATGGCAAATAGTTGCATCAGATTTATTTGAATTGAAAGGAAAATCATATGTAGTTATCTGTGACAGTTACTCTGGATATTTAGATTTCCACCAACTGAAAGGTCAGTCATCATATGAAGTAATTGAACAACTTAAAAGATGGTTTTCTGTACATGGAGTACCAGAAGAGCTACAAACCGACAATGGAACACAATATTTGTCTAGAGAATTCAGGAGCTTTCAAAAAGAGTGGAGATTTAACCATGTTACATCCAGTCCACATCACCATCAAGGCAATGGACTTGCTGAAAGAGCAGTACAAACAGCAAAAAATATATTAAGAAAATGTAGCATTGACAAGTCAGATGTTCAACTTGCTTTATTAAATTGGAGAAACACACCACGAAATGACCAGTTAGGTTCCCCTCACCAACGTCTTTTCAGCCGAATAACCAGAACCTCAATACCCACCATTGATGATAATTTAAAACCAAAAATAATCGAAGGAGTCGCAGCTGAACTACAAAGATTAAGAGAAGAACAAGTCAACTACAGTAATAAACATACAACAAGACCAGTCAAATATGAAATCAATGATAAAGTCAGACACAAAGTTGCTCATCGACATTGGGAAGGAGCTAAAGTAGTAGAAAAGCCCGAAGGTCTACCCAGATCAGTTATAATCCAAACAGATCAAGGCCAAATATTCCGAAGAAACTTCAGTCATTTGCATAAGACACAAGCAGATTTAACTAGCAACAGAGAGGTAGTACCTGAAACTAAATATGATGAACCAGCAAGACAACAGGTTCCAGCACAAGACCAATCACCAGCTGTGCGTATGTCACCCCCAGCATCAACACCAACATCACCAAGCACTTCCAATCAGGTGCAGGAATCAAACATAGCTCAACCAGTGACAGCACCACGATTATCAAGATTTGGTAGGACAATTAAGCCCATAAATAGACTTAATCTATAAAAATATTTAAATTGATAATTGCTGTAGCATTTTCCTCATAATGTATGTCTATAGCATGTAACTTCTACAGTAAAATCAAAGGAAATTAATACCATAAATGTTAACCTTTTTAAGAGTTATCTATGTAAGTACACCCCAGTCAACTGGTTTGTTTATTATTTGATGTATGTTAGCTATTAGGGTTTGAATATTTTAGATTATACATGTATCTAGTAGACATTATATGCTAAAGTAGATTTTAAGTTAAATTGGAAGTTAAAAGTTAGTACCATAAGTTCTCAGTTTGTTAACAAAGAAAGAGAGATGTAAAGTATAGACATCTAGTGTCGGTTGTGTTACCGTCACCTGTCAAAACGACTTTATAATCTATGACCGCACTCCTACTGCGCATTACTGGTAATTAAATAAAACCACATTTATTATACAAAACAATAGTGTTTTAATCAACATTAAAACACTTATATTTCTGTTGATACTATTCTACTGCAGAAGTATGAACGCAGGCTCATTATAGGCACTCTCTTTTCCCTCAATCTCATAATCCAATGAGAAGGCAGACCGAAGCGACTCGGAACTCGGAAGAGGGCAAATGTAGATCCAACGGCTTTCCGGGATGTCTACTGTGCAAGTTGGTAGAAAAATTCAAATTAAATATTTGGACTGACCTGGGAATCGGGATGTATCCCCAAGACCTAATTTTCAGCAGATGTACATGCATCGCTAGACCAACGAGGCAGTTATGAAATAACTCTATTATGGCTCCGCTCTCAAGCTCTATCACAAAGACCGCAATATCTATTCCAACAATACGATTATAGTTATTTACATAAATACATTACAGATGCGAAATAACAGGGGACAGTAATATCCCAGAACATGTTAATTTATCCCTTGTCCTAACCCGAAGATGGGTCGCTCTAAATGGTACAAATATGTTGTTAGTGCTGCATAGTTGAGTTTGTTGGTACCTACCCGCATTACAATATACTTTAAGTCGCACATTTCTACATACCAGAGGCTTTAAATATGTAGGCACACGTACTTTTTAACAGAAATAACCTCGTCGTACCTGTATAGGTATGGTTTTAAACAATAAAAGGCACACATTTTCACTTATCTAGTAACCTATTACATAACACAGTATCTGCTAAGTTTATGTCTTGATAATGCTGTACGAATGTATGGTATTTTTAAAGCATAAAAGATACACGGTACACTAATAACATTCAGTTATCTAGTACCTAGCCCATAACACAAGCTCTACTAAGTTTGGGTCTAGATGAATGCTGTTTGAATGTATGATACTTTTAAACAAGAAAAGGTACAGAGTAAACTATCAGTTATAGGTATAGTAACCCAAAATAAAATATCTGCTAAGCTTGTGTCTAGATGATGCTGTATGAATTGTCCAGCATTATTATTACTAGATAGGTACGTGTTATTCATTTCCATATCTCGGATTTATTAGCCCGTTTCTTTGGGAGGAATGCGTGGGGCAAACAGCACAGAGGACCTTCATTAAAGTTAATCTAAAGGCGATATCTACGAATAGTGTATCATCCTCGGATGCACAATATGATACGCCAGAAGATGAGATCAGATCAGGTATTGAATAGAAAAATAAAAGGAAGAAAATTTAAAAACGAGAGGCGTAACTCAAAAACAGCCGATGAATCTATACGGGAATACATGAGCAGCACCAAGTTTATAAAAAGAATCAACAGAATCCGTTCACATAGTTTTTTTTTACTTAATTACCTACACATAAAAGAAATTAGGCAAATTTAAGGCAATTTCAAGAGCCTCCTATTTTTATATCTATTGACAATCGGAGATGTTCATAGCGTGTTCTTTGCTGCTGAAACTTATTACATGATTACGAACTCTAAAACAGTTTCAAAGAAATATACTTCAGCAACAAAGTTAGGAACCTAGACATTCTGGATGATTAAATGAACTAACCGGAACAACTTTACGTGATCTTAAGTTTTATTGCAAAATTCCTCTGCTTTAAATGTAACGAGGTATATTAAATTTGACGGGTTTTGCTCCCCTTAAAAACCAACAAGCCAACCAGGTAAAGGTGTTTGTTTGGTTCTTTTGAAGTGACGTGAGAAATCTCAACGGAAGATGAAATTATTTAAAAGTAATAAATACTGGACAATATCAGAACACATTATTAGATATATTTATGTACTAGTATTTATCGTGTTTATTTACCTATTTTTCCCGACGTTTCGACAAGCTTACACACTGCCGTAGTCACGGGATGACAGTCATCCCATAGTAAATAAACGCGATAATACCCGTACATAAATATAAATATACATACAGGTTCAAAGCCCCAAAATAGAGAGTTTGGGTTTAGATTGTGTTCTGCCAGACCCACTCTAGCTAGGTGGGATGACGATCTGCGAAAGACTGCAGGCCGGGATGTGGCAAGCTGAAGACAGGGCGCTGTTTAGGGGAGGCCTATGTGCAGCTGTGGACTAGTATAAGCCAGGTAGGTAAGTAAATATTGCTAGACAATCCTTACGGCATCATCTAGCTCCAATCTAAGCAGAGTTTGTGATATAGGTACTAGATGACTGATATAACTCAATACAATATATGACATACATAGATACTATTTTGAATCATAAATAGAAACCAGCCAGAGTCCACAAATACCTATTTTCAGATCGTACTAACATTTGTCTCAAGGTGGGAATCGAACCCTACGTCGCCGGTGGACCTTCGCCCGCTTAGCCACATTGGTCGCCAAAGAAAGAATTGAACGTTTTTATTCAAGCAACATAAACTAATTTTGTTAATAACCGCTTCTGTCTTTACAATTGTACTACAGCCGTTACAACAATCTATAGATATCATAAATAATCCGTATTAGTAGGTACGTACCCGTTAGCCCAAACCATAGATTTTACAATAGGTACTTACGTATTGTTACGTATAAGTAACCCAAACTATCTATTTTATTAATAACCAGTCACACAGAATAATAATAAGAATAAAAGACTGATCTTTACCAAACAAATGAGGTTCTATCGAAATCTGAAAATAAATAACAATTTTAATTAAATAATTGACGATCTGCGTGACAATAGATAAATAGGTAATCCTTTCTCACAAAGACATATTCCTTACATAGTTCATAAAAACTTATCCTATACAGACTTTTTTAAGCCCGTTCAAAAAATTATAATGCTCCATGACTACAGCATTTGTTATTTTTACGGATGGAACTCTATATATACCTAAGCAAGCATGTTACTGGCAAGGATTAAGTCGGGTAATTGCAGAACTAACTGCGTACCTACGTGCCATTAAAGGCATGTGTTGGATGTCTATAGGCATGCCACAGTGTAATAGCTTACATTTGCTAGCACAGATAAAACAATGCTGCTGCTAGCAAATGACATAACTAAACTGAGTCACATAGTGTTATATAATACAGTGTGCCACGTTACATGTACTGTACATCTAAGTAATAATTATAAAGGTATATAATTATTATAAAATAGAACTTCTGAAACCTACCAGGTTTTTTAAGAAACAAATCTTTATTAACAAACAAAATTACAATCAAAGATTAGAAACAAATTAAAACTAGTAATTTACAATTGAAAGAATCGAGCTAAATGCAGAAGACATTTTTTTTAAATAAATATATTTACATAAGAAAAAAATTATGTTTTGTGACACGCTGTATGTACTTATACAGAACGTTGATTTCAGCAGATCTTAGAAGTAGTTTGCCTCGTTGTAAATTTAAGTTTCCAGCTAGAGGGGTAAAAGCTTATCAAGTAGCTTACGCTTTTTTTGTTAAAACAGAAGCATTCTTAATGTTTTTCCTGGGATAAAGTTTAATTCGTTTCTGGTCGTTTAAATGAAATCCAGCTTTCCATGTCATTTACGGATTCCATTGATCTATTGCATGAATATAATCCATTCAGGTATACACAATACACAGTAGTATTGTGTATACCATTCAGGTATACACAATACACAGTAGTATTGTGTATACCTGAATATCGCCTTTGGTGTACAAAATGCAATGAATATATATTTTTTTCGCTAGTTAAAAATTGGGAAAAAATTAACTGTTCATTTAATTCAAGAAGACATTGGCGTCGCGGACAAAAAAAAATCCCCGAAGAAAATGTTACCATAACATTGCACGTTTGTTTTTTTGTCCATCATTTGAATCCTTTAAATTTCATACGACGACAACTAAATTTAAGCAGGTAGTTACATAATAGTTCTTAGCAAATCGTCACAATTTTTTACAAGAATATAGATTTTATGCCTTTCACTGAATTCTAAGTAAGAATATATCTTTTCTTCCAGCTATCAAAGTAAAAAGAAGCATTTTTATAGCGTATTTTATGTAGTCAGCTTTTAGTTTGAGCTGTTGAAATTAAACTCATTTCTTAAAATGCTGTCGACTAAAATTAAAAACAATCAAGTCTCTATAAGACATAGTATTAAAAAATCACTTACCATCTTCATTCCCAAGATCGGCGACATCGTGAACAACTTCATCCTCTTCAGGAGCACTTTCATACTTCTCCTTAAGTACTGTCCTCGGCACTGCAATATAAAATGCATTTTAGCCACCAGATCCTAAAGTACTATTTCGCTCAGCAGAATGTCCAAGTAGCTCGTTAAAGTTGTTAATTTTAGATTTTAGGGTGCGTCGCAAAGTATTTTTATGTTTAAAGGGCTTTTGTACGCGATGCTAGAATTGACTTAGTTTTTTTACAAATTTCGAATGATTTTGGTGAGGTTATTGAGTTTATAGACATGGGTTGACAGGTCGGGACGATGTGGGGTTAGTAAAGTTGCTAGAAAGTAAATGTTCGGGTTTTTTGCCCAAGGGTGCAGTGGTAGACCGAACATGTTACTAATCTAAACCTCTCCGCTTGACTATATATGCCAAACACGTTTATACAAACACTAGAATAGACTAATAGCGAATGAAAAATTAAGTCCTTTATCAACTCAGTTTCCATATTTTAAACCACTTGAATCCACAATTTTATTAACCCTGAAGAAAATTAAATAATTCAAAACTGGTTTACTGATGGAATGGTCCGATTTATCACTGAAATTGGTGAAACACTTTTTGTCTTTACAATTTTATGTTATTTCCTTAGCTATTTCTGGAAGTCGAAAGCATTTAGCATTAGCAATGGTCCAAAGGGCAGGCTGAATGACGAATTGAAAAATTCAAATTATTTAGATTCAATTCCGCTGTCTGACGACCATTCCTGACGAACGTCGCAGTTAACGTTGCAATTGTGATTTGGCACGTTTCGGAATAGACAATCTAGAAGTTTTTCGTGTGGAAAAATTGCAATTCAATGTTATAAAATTGTAAATGGTATAGAATGGCCGATGCAGCGAAACGTTGAAACAATTTGGCTGACCATTTTTGTATCGGAGTTTTGTATTTTTGGAAACAATTTATAATAAAACGTTTTTTATGTCCATTGTATAAGTTTATATCATAGTTTTATTTTATTTGATGAAAAAAGTGTTACACAGTGCTTAAAAAAATTGCGCGAAAACTGGATAATAAGTACGTACTCTCCTGGTAGTTGGTAAAGTAGTAAAAGAGCAGAACAGAAACAAATTAATGTTTATTTAAGAACCGCTTCCTTACTATATACGGGTCGCGACTCGTGGTCCCACTAATTTGACCCACTGGTGGGACAGTGTGTCGATTTAATGGGCTCGTGGTCCCACTGTCTGGTGGGACCATCAGTCAACGTAAACCTAGCATCCCAAAATCCATACCCATTTTGGCATTATCAAACATAGGTAATGCCAAAAAAATTAAAAACATTTCATAGTTCAACTGCTGGGCAAAGGTCAATTATTTATTTTTTTGAACAAATAACCTTTATTTTTAACGCTTACCTTACAAACTTAAGATGTGTGTCAAGAACCATGCAGTCAACAATTCCTTATTCTAGCTTCAAAAGGATGAAGTGAGTCTGTGTCAGTAGCTCGTCCCACATTTTATATCTGTTGGATTTATTACGGCCGCCAGTCTGGCTGGGTAAGCTTCTCGAATGAAGGTAGGTTTTAGCTGTATTTAAAATGCTAGTCTTACTCGCTAAGAGACTTATAAATAAGTAATGAATTCATATTTCATTCATTCGCATTTACTTTTTTAAGTTAAGTCTTATGCACTCTTTGATCGTCACTAAAATAATACAAAATTAAGACAAGCTGAAGACATAGCGCTATGGCACTCATTAGGGGTGGCCTATGTCCAGCAGTGCATTGATATAGGTTGTTGATGATGATGATGATGAACTCAAAGTTTTGACCTTTTGAGTTAGTTATGTGATAATCATAGTGTGGATAAGTTATAAAAGGAAAGGAGATGTAACACATATGACAAAATTTTAAAATCCTTTGGTAATGGTAAGTCTGCAGTCTGCACTCAGTCAAGTGAAGCGACAGAATCCATTTGTTTCAAGTTAATTTCTTCGACTCCGTCGTCAATCTTTTACACGTCAAAATGTTCAAAATTTTATTCTGTAGGAGAACTACTTGAGAAAACGGAGATTATTGATATTTAATTCTATGATTTGAATAATTCCCAATAAGTATTTATTTTTTATTTGACTTTTTCAATTAGGTAACAAGGTACCTTATTAATATTTTTAAATTACAGATTGTTTGTATTTTAATTAATTAAAATGTATAAATATTATTATGGAAGAACCTGTGTATATGCTTTGTGTACACTTAGGTACAAAATTATTGACATGTAAATTGGCTTTATGAATAAATTGTATTTCTGTATTTCTGTATGGTCTTATACACCAGTCCACTGCTGGGGGACCCCGGGTAGCTGGGTATGTTGCGCCGAGAGGGAGGATAAGTAAAACACTGTGCTTTTCTTATGAGCGCTATAGTTGCCTGTTCTGTTGCCTGGCCTGGCTGGCCACATCTAGAAGATAGGTATCTGCAGTAATTTGCAAGTCCTCATCCCACCCGGCCATCCGGCTTCCTACACTACGTTGCGCTTTGTCTGAATCTTCACTCAATAATACGTTTATCTCAGCAGTTGACAAACCTTAATACAAGCACATAACAATTCAAGCAAGTTTTAATAAAGTTTAAGATATCTTCCCTAATCAACGAAGATTGTCAGCTTGACGCAAGAAACTCATCACGGTTCCCTTCCATAATCAGGCGGACAGCTTCAGAAGTTTATAATAAAGATAAAAGGTGTTCTTTACAGGTTATCAATATTAATTAAAGTCTTCACTGTTTCAGTATGAATTAAAATGGACGGACTGGGTTAGTAATATAATTAAATCGTTTATTAAGAAACAATAAGAATGAATACTTCATCACTACATAGTATAAAATATAGTCGCTTTCTCTGTCCCTATGTCATTATGTCCCTTTGAACGCTTAAATCTTTAAAACTACGCAACGGATTTTGATGCGGTTTTTTTAGTAGATAGAGTGATTCAAGAGGAAAGTTTATACGTATAATAAAATCGTGCGAAGCCGGGGGTCGCTAGTATATTATTAAAAAGCAATAATGAAGCCATCTGCTAAAGCTTAAAAATTGTGTCCCAGATGACAACGTCGTCCACGGAAATTAAAAAGCATCGAGTTCGAAGAATTATACAAAGTAACTATTATTTATTAAGGTAGATTTTTGAGGCTTAGTGAAAAGTTTAACTTGAAAATCATCTAAAAAATGGTTACAATTGTCTAAAGTAGTTGTAATTTTTTTTTTCTAATTTTCGTCGTTAATAAAGTTATGTTCTATAAAATTAAATAAAAAACAAATTTAATACTACCTAATATGATAACAGGTAATGTTCTTGCTCAATACAATTGAGTTTAATTTCAATTGTTATTTGTTGTGGCGGTTTAACTCACATTTGATTATAACGCGCTTCGTGTCACACTGCAAGGCGAGCGCAGCGAGCCGCGCGGTGTGACCGCACACCCCTCATATGGGTATCGTTTTCGAGTATCTTCAACCCGATAATAACGATAAAGACGTCCATTTTGAAATCCAAGATGGCTGACATTTTTTATCGCAGATTTCCGACATGGGTATCGATTTCGAGCAAAACGAGGGTGTAGGTTACGATAAGGGGAATAAAATTGCAAAATGAACAGTCTACACAACCGACGCGAGCTGCTTGCAGCTCGCGCACGCCTAAAAAACTAGTTTGATTATAATAGTAATGTCCTAGCGAATTTTAATACAAGTACAATTAGCTTGTGGCTAGATGATTCTGTCTGGAATCTCCAGCATTACTTTTTTATTTATTTTACTTTATTACTCCATCCCTCAATAATAATAATTAGCGTAGGTACCACAGTCAATTCTAATGAAATATCTGAGCGGACGTCTCTACTGGGTCGTCCCTAACATTATTCTGAGTAACGTAGAGCCTTTTTAAAACCACTTCGTGTAAGTGTTACTACCTTTTTGTAATGTTGTTGTTAATAAATATCTTTCTTCTTTTAGCATCGACAGCATATAATAAAGAAAAATGTTCTCAGTAATTATGTATATTTTTTTAAATGCTCTTTTGTATGTCAAAGGTATCAGTGAGGCGCCTTCTGTGCCCGCTTCCCCTGTAAATTGGCAATCCTTAAACTGAACAAAGCTTTCACTACAAATGTGAAATTCAATAATAACGTTCCATTTCAATTTTACGTGGGTCGTTTTAGATATAAAACGGTTTGCTTTATCTTATTTGGAACCGAGAGGAACAGAACAACGCAATAATATAATATCCAAATCCCGGAGATTAATATTTATGAAAATCCCCGTCAAATTAATTTGAGAAATCTCCATTTCGTGTATTGCTTCAAAATCTTAATGATATACGCGGGTAAATAAATATACTTTATATACTTCAATTCAGTTAAACGACGAACGTGCACTTAAACTGTATCTGTAGTTTAAATCCTAGTAATATTATAAACGCGAAAGTTTGTAAGTATGGATGGATGGACAGATGGATGTTTGTTACTTTTTCACGCAAAAACTACTAACTAAACGGTTAAGGATGAAATTTGACACAGAGATAAATTATAGTCTGGAATAACAACTAGTTGTATCCCGGAATTCCTCGGGAATGGGAATTACGTGAAACCGCGAGGTGCTGCTAGTTCAATTATAAAAACAATCTCAATTTATGGTTATGTAAAAACTGTCAGAGGGTTTTCTGCAATTTTACGATGACGATAATTCATAAAGTTTTTTTCCTCCATTTTTCAAAGATTCGTGTTGCTTTGTTTTCCTTGTCGAATATTTATTTATTGATCGTTCGGTTCACTTGTGCTTGCTTCTAGATTTATGTTGTTTACATCCGATAGGTTTGTTGATTTCTTACTTATTTTTGTTTCATTTATAGTCTTGATTTTATGAAAAAGTAATCCAATTGATTATTTATGTTAGTTACCATTGTCAATAAGTAACGAAACCTTACATTTTTTCTTTTTCCTTGTCGAATATTTATTTATTGATCGTTCGGTTCACTTGTGCTTGCTTCTAGATTTATGTTGTTTACATCCGATAGGTTTGTTGATTTCTTACTTATTTTTGTTTCATTTATAGTCTTGATTTTATGAAAAAGTAATCCAATTGATTATTTATGTTAGTTACCATTGTCAATAAGTAACGAAACCTTACATTTTTTCTACAAAACCATTTAAATGATGCACCTTACTTTCCAAGCTCTATCGAAAAGCTATTGGCCATTTCCTGCAATATAGGTGCCAATGTATATATTTCTTCCATTAATATATTTGGCAACGAGAACAAAATACCCATAAATAACTTACAAGTAGGTCAAACTACTTTTAAAACCATTCAGTTTGTCCAATTGTATGTCTGATAAATAAAATTCACAGCACTTTCCAAAAATACAATACAAACTGCACGAAGTTTTTCCTAAGCGAAGTTTGGACTAGTCCATAAACTCTCGGATTATCTACCAGGGGAAAGGAAAACGCTCAAGATTTCAGGCTTTACTAGTACTTTCCAGTTCGAGATGCTTAAGATATTTCCAGTTTAGAATAGAATTTTAACATTTTATTTCGTATTGTTTAGGTAGGATTTCCAACGATGTATTTTGTAGATTTTGGTACACAACTAAATAAACTTGTTTCAAATTTGTAGGTTTTATTTTTACTGACGAAAAACAAAGGAGGTTCTCAAGTCAATGCGTATCTAATTATTTTATTATGTATAACTGAACATAACTATTTACAGAGTAATTAACCGTGCACAACTTTGAGTTACAGTCGTGCCTACTAAAAAGATGTAGGTAATTTTCTACTTAATTACCTTCCAATATGCCTATTTAAGTTCATATTGATTGAAAACCAATATTCTAAACAGCGATAAAATAATACTCACCATAACAAGAACATAAACACCTTGATATTCATCATCTTTTTATGAGATCGTAAAGTATAACGATGCTTCGACTTAGTAAATAAACAAAAATTACGGATTTGGCTCATGAGCGGCGTAATTTGAACTTTATGAGCGCTAAGAGATTTTTTCTCACGAAAACGTAACCATAATTTTAAACAAATTAAATGAGTTTTTAGCTAACAAGAACACGTGGGATTTTTGTTACCTCTTTTATAGATAGACCTTTTTTAGGTTTTCTCACGGTTTGAAGGTTAAAAGTTCCTTCAAAATTCCTTTTCTTGCTATATAGTGTAGCTATTTTTGCTGTTATGTTACGCTATCTAATTTATCATTATAAACCTACTTAAATTGTTAACAAAAATGAGAACATCAACAATGTAGTCGAAGAGTTTTTATAATGATAATTGATAACGCAAAACCTAGTCTGATCTTGATAAAATTTATAATATGGGACCACCTTATCTATCGACCCCTATAAAAGACAAATGATGCATTCACTAACGAATAGCATTTCAATAGAATCACTTCTTCAATTCTTATTCACTTCACAATGATACATTCTCACCTTTCGTTAATATAATAATAATAAATAATTCAGGACAATCCACACAGCATTATCTAGCCCCAAGCTAAACAGAGCTTTTATTATATAAAACACTGTTTCAAAATCAAATTTCATCATAATCTATCAACCTTCGGAAACTATTGAATGTGTTCCCCCACTAGCATATATTACTGAATCAGAATAGCTTAGCATATTAATTTTAAACCGATTATGCGAAACATGTCATGGAGTTCGAATCACCGGTAAACTCTGTTGATATTCGAATCGGTTTTGCCATGGATTAATTCACTCTCTAGAATAATGGTCCCGTTTTGTTACGCAATAATGCTTTGATGAAGCTGTCTATTTTGCTATTTATATATTAGAAATATAAATAAGATGTGCGAAATTAAGTTTTTGTCTATAAGTTCATTCAATATTTTTAGTCGCCACGATGGTTGTCCTAGTACCACCAAAACATTGAGTCTATTTGTTAAACAAAACCGAAGTTTTCAATTAGGTTTTGTACAAACGCTAACTTTACATAAGTTAGTGACATTTTGTACGAAGACAAATCAGTTACTTTGATTTTTGTTTTTCCGAATAAGCCTACTGATTTTGCCACATTTTCGCATTTCGAAAGATGACACGAGCAATAAAAGATTGAAAGCTGAGATGACAACTGATAGTGTACAAAGAACAATGTTATTCAGAGTGAAGTAACGTGCGGAAGCTAGTTCAATGAATTCCTTAATTTTAGCTTAGCAATGTCGTACGTGTAATGCGTGATGTTTATTGTTTTACGTACCTTTCATGTTCCGTATTTTATCTTCATGTTTACTAAATCTAATAAATAAATCAGTTGCGATCTAAATACCGTTGTTGGAGTTATCCTTTCTATCCCAGTACCTCTAACAGATCTATATTATTTATTAGTGTACTAGCGACCCGCCCCAGCTTTGCACGGTTTTATTACACATATAAACCTTCCTCTTATATTACTCTATCTATTAAACCGCATCAAAATCCGTTGCGTACTTTTAGAGATTTAAGCATACATAGGGACATAGATACAGAGAAAGCGACTTTGTTTTAAACTATGAAGTGATGTAGATATCTTATTGTAGTAAATACTCACCACAAGTGTAAACAACCTTGAGATAGGCCTTGCTCCCTACCCGGCAAGGCTTCCCAAACATGCTGCTGTCAGCTGACAACACGCAGCGTCTCTTGCCGTGGCACTCCCGCATGGCAGTCTCCGTCGCGTACGGCTCTAGGCATGCTGAAATAAAAAGAAGTTAGTCAATCAGTTCCCTCATGAAAGCGGTATCTATAATTTTTTTTTTTATCTTTTTTAACAACGAAAATGATAATCAAGAAATGCAACTGCAGATTGCAGTCTAAGGCTGCCTGTCCATTGACGCGGAGCGAGCTGGCGGAGCGGATAAACGAGGAAATATTAAGCAATAGGATTGCCATGAAATCTCCTCTCCGCTTTTTCATGCAATCCTATTGGGTAATATTTCCTCGTTTCTCCGCTCCGCCAGCTTGCTCCGCTCCAATGGACAGGCACCCTAAAGGTAGATCAATTTGATACATGTCAATTTTAGTCGGAGCGTCCCCAAGAAACTGGCTGCATTCAATATTAATAATACATAATTTTTTTTTATTTACCTCCATAAATACAATTAAAGGAAATCATAATAATAAAAACACAAAGTAAGCCACAGAGGTTTGTAAAGTGTTATTAGAGAGTCAGCTGAGTAACTATCACCAGGTTAGTCAAATTTAACCATGAAGATAATATTAATAGAAATAAGAATAAACTCGCTTTGCTTACAACTAGAAAGTACCTACTACCTCAGAAAGTTAATTTATTTTTCAAAAGGAACTGTATACGCTTCTACAACATCGTTAATCCTGTTCTAGGATACATGCGAAATTTCAGACCGGATGTCAGTGCTTTATTCAGAAATCCAGGGCCCGAATTCCACTAAATAAATCGCTTCACCATTTAAATAGTATCGTGTCAAAATGTCAGTGTTAAACTCTTTTTGGTATTCTACTAGCACAAACTTTTTGGGGTTCATTCATAGCTGTGACCATTATGTTTATAACTACCAATTTGACATTCTAATTATGAAAGTCTCTTCAAGAGCAAAAAATAGAAGAATACCAAATGCACAAACGTCATTTCAATTATCTTGATTGAATGGCACTATTTAGACCTTTGTTTTGATATTAGTGGAATTCGGCCCTAGACTCTGTGGGCAGGCTATTTAAGAAACTCAGATAGTAAAGTTTTCGTACAAACTCCACGGTAATTACAGAACAAACCAACCGTTTTTGGGCATTTTGGTGAAACGCGTTGTCAAACGCATTCGAATTTCAATTTCATCAACGATTCGAAATTCAAAGCCGGGGACGAGTAACTTATCAATCAATAGTGCCTCTGAATTACCAATACTGATTGACGAACTCAATAGCGAAGCAATCGAATGTACGCTTACGACGCAGGAGGTTGCGTGTTTGATTCCCGCATCGGTACAAATGTTTTTAAGATCTGCAGATAGTTTGTTCCGGGTGTTTCCTATGTCGAATAAAAATTTATCTATTTAATAAAAGTACCTAGTATATTATTTTCAAATGAGCAGTTATTTAAAAACAACATAAGCTCTACTTAGCTTGGAGCTTATACGATGCTGCGCGCATTGAAAATAGTCTGACTGATATATTATTACAATGTTTTTGATCGGATAGTTAGAGCTTAAGGGCCCAAAGTCGAACAATTTTCTATCCCAAATTTGTGATACACTTTTTGTACATTTTAACGCTTTATCCATAACTACTGTCTATATAGTAGCTATTAAAGGATTTGTGTCAAATTTTGTTCACTTTGTTAGTAACACTAAAAATAAAAAGTTTACCTATTTAATTATTTGTACAACATCTCCATAACATGGTCTTTATGACTCAATTTGGTAACAACAGTTCTATCTATATATATAGTTTCAGACTAGCTTATTTTTCACAGTTCAGTATCATCATTTATTAATTATTATTATCGAATCAAGTCGAATCGACGTGAAATGATGTACTTTTTTATGTTATCAATGTAGTGATTGCACATTTATGTAAGCATGTGTTTTATCTCATGAGATCTTAGCTTTATCTTGTTGGGTTGGAGAAAGTAAATTGTTGATTAATAAAGAATTTTGTTTAATATCATTTGGGATTCTAGGGAAGCCGCAGGCATATAATCCTCTATAATGTGTACATAATGTTATTGACTTCGACTATGACAATGATCTCACTTTTGCTTAAAATGGTTTAAAGTATTGATGATTTTTAAAAACAAGCCAATTTATACCAAATGGTTCCTATAAATTGAAGTAGGTATCACGTGGCCGCTTCTAAGAAAACGCCGGCTTAGCAAACTTTCCGTCGACAACTCACCAAAGTACCAAAGTAACCCATTTCATCCCAAACTCCGTTTAAGTGAGGGATAAGCGGTGGAAAAAACCATTCGATGACGTAGCTCATTATCCACTGTTGGCATTGAAGCATTTTACAAGATTGGAAAGTTGAGGGTTCAGTTTAATGACCTAAGTTTAAGATTGAGATGAAAATAGATGCGACAAGTTTACGGTTGCTATTCTTCAGTAGCTTTGGCCAAGGTAAAAGAAAGATTTAATTATGTTTAACCATATTCAACTAAGTATCTTGAATATAGACTTAATTTGACATCATTTGAAATCAACAAGAACAACAGAATAAAAAAACAGGTAACTAACAACAAAGAGAAAAAGGTCACTTGTAGCATTTCTAGACTCAATGGTTTTCAGGTACATAGCTGGTTTTCAGGTGGGACGTATAATATGTATGTATATTCGTTTCTATTGCAAATTAGTTGTTACAGGAGTTTGAAGGAAGCTTTTAGCTCTTTTAGCGGTTTAAAGGAGCTCTTCCTTGCTCCATATTAATAGTTTATAATTTTGTCACCACGAGATTGTCACGAATAGAAGCACTTGCGGAGTTAAATCTTTAAAATTGTCGTTTTATTATTAAATTTAATGATTCGCCGAATGTTAGTTGCTGCTCGTGCAACTATTTTGTAGATTTAGTTTAGGAAGAGATACGAAATTGTTTTGGCCTCCAAACTCGTTTTCTCATCTCTTCTTAAAGTAAACAAAATCAAACTTTTACAGAGGCATTTTGATAAGCTTAAGATGTGTATCACAAACTGTAATAATATGATAAACTAAGTGGCAGCGGTAGTGTGCCTCGGGGTACCGTATAATAAAGATTATACTTTGAAATTTACCTTCATACTTCCTGATGAGTAGGTAAATTTAAAATGAGATACATTTGTTTTTACAGTTTTAATACAATATAAAAAAAAACGAAGAATTCTTCTTCTCGGCTTCGCATTATACGTAAGAACCTTCCTCTTGAATCACTCTGTCTATTTAAAAAAACCGCATCAAAATCCGTTGCGTAGTTTCAAAAATTTAAGCATACAAAGGGATATAGGGATAGAGAAAGCGACTTTGTTTTATACTATGTAGTGATATTCGTGAAATACTCACTTTCCTCCTTCATCCCGCGTGGCTGAGGACACTGTATGGAGTCATACTCGGTCCGGCCGTAACGCGCGGAGTAGATGGCAACTCTGGAGTGAGGGTTGCAGCTGAGGTGCAGCACGTCGTTCTCACAGCCCACTTTACTTCGGAACTCATCTGTTGGAAGGGAATTTTATGAGTGGCAACACTAACAAATTAATAATAGAGTCAGCACTGTCGTAGAGACGGTATGTTTTATTAATTTATATTTTGAATTTTATTTTTATTTAGATTATTTACATTAACAATTAATTATGACTTTAGGTTTGTAAATTTTTTTGTAATTTTGTTTAAATGTATATTGGTGTTTTATTGGTGAATCTCATTAAAATTTTCTAATGAGAGGTGACTTGTTAATGATTTTACTAATAAAATTACTATCTTTCTAACTGTATGATGGTCCATATCTAACTATGTGATCCATTTTGTGTATTCTATGGTATATAGCGTCCGTACCATGATTGACATGATTTGCGTAGTTTGCAGTGGTAAAGACAAAATCTTAGTTCCTTTATCTTTATTTTTAAACTACGCATATCATTGCAAAATCTGCAAATAAATACCAGTAAAATCGCCTTTTTTTTACCTGTCTGCACTATCTTTGCTAAAAAATTTGTATGTATGTAGTTTATTAAACGTTAATTTCAATAAAAATAAAAATCACTAACATTCATCTACACTCGAGAGCAATGAATCCGGGTCACTCAAAGAATCCAAAAAATCTCGGAAAGTAAGAATGCTAGGTTAATGCAATAAATTGTATTTAATAGACAATTTAATACTCCTTAAATGAAAGTATTAAAATTTCTTAGTTATTGTAAAGTTATATCATAAAAAAATCAAATTTGAAAAGGGAACACTGTCGAAGATGGAACTACGAAATTACAGAATTTGTTTTTGCTTTTGTTTGTAATCTGTTATTTATGTTGGTATATAAACCAGGTTGATAGTGCTCAATATTCATTATTCAAGCTGAAATCATGTCGCTTACACTTGAAGAATGCACCAGAATACTTACATTGGTGGAAACCGGCCGGAGTCAGCGCGATACAGCCAGGACTGTCGGTGTGTCGCTGTCAACAGTACAAAGAGTTCTCCGACGTTACGAAGAAACTGGTTCTAACCTACGCAGACCAGGAACGGGCAGAACTAGGTGTACCACAGCACGAGAAGACCGATACTTGGTGAACACCATGCTTCGAAATCGCTTTCTCACAGGAACTGAACTCACAAATCAGTTTCGACGCCTCGGAGGAAGTAACCCAAGTGCATGGACAGTAAGACGTCGGCTTGCTGAATCTAACTTAAAACCCCTTAGACCTGCAAACGGCCCTAAACTGGAGCGTGGCCATCGTATTTCAAGACTAAGATATGCCCAGAACCACGTAAATTGGAGTATTGAAGATTGGTCGAAAGTTATGTTCTCCGACGAATCAAAATTTATGCTCTACAAGCACGATGGAAGACACAGAGTGTATAGAAGACCAGGGGAAAGATTCAAGCAAGCATGCATAGAAGAAAAAGTAGCCTACGGTGGTGGGTCTGTACTTGTGTGGGCCGGAATTTCCTCTGAAAGTCGCACAGAGCTGGTGATCATAGAAAACGGCTCTTTTAGCGTAAGATATGTGGAAGAAATCCTCAACGAACACGTTGGTCCATTTAAGGTCAATTTGGGTGAGGATGCTATATTTATGCATGACAATGCCCGACCTCATACAGGTAGGATTGTGAATGAGTACCTTCAAGAGATGAACATTACTTGTATGGAGTGGCCAGCGCGCAGCCCGGATATCAACCCGATCGAGCATGCTTGGGACGAGCTAGGGAGATGCGACAACAACGAAACCCTCCCCCAATCACGCTTCCTGAGCTCAAAATTGCTCTCACAGAGGAATGGGAGAATATTCCCCAAAATCGTATAAGGAACTTGGTGTACAGCATGCCAAACCGCGTAAACGCAGTAATGGAAGCACGAGGAGGTAATACGAAGTATTGAAATTCAAGAAAATCGTCATAAAGTTCAAAAATTTCATGTTTCCTATTTTTGTTTTAAGGAGAGATCAGCAGTTTTTTTTCTTTATGTAATTTTGTGTAAAGAAAATGTATAGTGACTCATATTTTTTTAACTTTCATTTAAGGAGTATTAAATTGTCTATTAAATACAATTTATTGCATTAACCTAGCATTCTTACTTTCCGAGATTTTTTGGATTCTTTGAGTGACCCGGATTCATTGCTCTCGAGTGTATTACAGTTTAAAAATCTCTTAAATACAAGTCAAATTATAAACCACAAAATAATCCATGAAACCTTATTTTTTCTTTTCAACATGTTTATGAATTCCTGACATACATACACTGTATACGAATTCCTGAATAATTAATTGCTGGGCGCATATTGATCATACCTTAATTACTTTACCTTTAAATAGAACCTTATGTAGGTAGGTACATTCGTTCATTTCTTCATATCATATAACTAAGAAACCCTCTAATAAAAACCGTCGACACAAGAAACGTGACGATAGGATCCTAGCCTAGCAGCGACCACGTTCCCTCCCGTAACATTAATTACAGTTATGATTCATAATGTGGCGAAATTAATTTCTTTGTTGGCAAGATGGGGAGTCACTTTTCTAGCTTTTACTTGCCGTCGGTTGTCATTTATTCGTATAGTATAAGGAACTGAGCGGACTTTGGTTATTATTTCAGTCCACTGCTAGAAAAAACAGGTCTACCCTTAAACGACCAGAGGGCATCCTACACTACGTTTGCCGAGTAGCAGAGTGGGATTTAGGTAAAATACAATGATGTGACAGCTTTTAACTTTATTTTGATACTCGTGTCGGGACGCGGCATTGCACGCTTTGTTCTATGGAAACGTTTAAAGTTAGTTATTTCCTATTTACATTTATTTAATAGATAAAAAGTCTAGGTACTTTGTTATGTACACCAGCTTCAGAGTCACATTTGTGCAAAAGAATCCAACTCGCTCAGTAGCTTTGGTGTGAAGATGTGATAACTTGGCTTGGCATTTGTATGGAAGTAAAATCGTTATCGATTCGCTTGATGTCATCAAAAATATGTACGTGCATTGTCTATTGATGATCTATTCGTTAACAAAAGAACACGTAACATATATCTATAGCATATGTCAGATTTGACTTATACATTTTTGAATTTTTCTATCGATAGCGATAGGTTATCGTCAATCGAATGTTACGTTGTTGAGGTCTTCAGAGCTTGTCTACATTTCACCGTCGTCATTGAGACTTCCAAAATGAATCAATTTAGACTTAGTTATCAGTAGAGAGAGTATAAATTGCTATAATATCACTCATAACAGATTAGAGATGACAGTATTATCAAAGCGATTGGAACGAAGCTCTATAATCAACAGAATATTGGAGACTATTTGGTCAGTTAATACAAACTTGGCAGGGAACTCAGAGAAAGCTATAAAACAAATTACAGCTCCGAATAATTCTCTTTGTGCCCTCAATGAGTTGTCCTATTACTATTCTTGGCAAATTTTTCGGTTATGAGTTACAATGGGTTCAAATAAATCAGGTTTTTTACTTTTTTCTTTTCGGTATGCGGGAAAACTTTTGGCTCTAATGTTTGTCTTACATTTAAAGTAATTTTTATATGTGTCTGTTTAGTCCTCGTAAAATAAAGTCGTGGAAACAAAAAAAGCATTCCATAGGAAAAATAATGATTCTCTTGATTGAAATGCGGAGGCTGTGGACTCTTATATTATTGGCGGTATAAATAATTATGTCCAGTTGTTGTATACATAATCGTGGAAGACTGATATAGGTAGTTCTTCCAAGAAGCTTTTCCCGGCCAGTTCTACCAACAATTGATAAGCAATTGATCTACTGGTGATCTACACATGAGTGCACATCATGTAGATGTGAGTATTCTAAGCTTCATGGTTATTGAGGAATCACAAACTGAAACGGCTCGCCTTGAGGTTGCTTAACGCACGTATGAACTTGGATTCGTATTGCCTTGAATTTAAAGCAAGGCAAATCTGCGATGCTCCCGGCGAATCAATCCTCCAGGTAAGCCAGCAAAACTGACGGATGTATATTGCCAGGCGTCATTTTGCCACGATTCACTTCGAGCTCTGTTATAGACTTACATAGCCGAACCATATCAAGGCCTAAGCCTTGGCCAACTACAGTTGAGTGAGCATAGCATAATCGGTATTGATATCTTGATAGTCGTCTGGAGGAGTTTGGTTTTCTTCACACGAGTAAAAGCTTATATTGGAAGTTGATCATGAAGGTTTTCCAACCTTTTTTAATTTGAAATTGTTCCTTGTAGTATTACCTACTACCGACATTTGCATAAATATCGTTGAAATTTAATTCATTTCATATAAATGTTACATTTTGTTACTTAAATGCTTTGCTACGACATCGATATTATTTTGAAAAACTTTGGAGAAAGCCTTTTCCGGGGTGGAAAAACTCATTGGCCTCCTTCATTCAACTTTTTACACTTTTCTCTCTCATTCGCTTCCCTTATCCATGTTTTTCATACTGTCTATTAGCTCACTCTCCTACGTTTTGAACTATCTCCCGTGCTCGTGCTGTGTGGTGCCGGCTTAGAATTTGCACTACCCCAACTCTTCCCGCGGGTGTCGTAAGAGGCGATTAAGGGATATCCACCAGGGGCGGGCAGCAGCGCCTCCTGTAGAACAATTCTACCACCGAACTGCGATCCCCAACCCGCAGGCCCAGCGTGGGGATTATGGGCATTACTTCCATATGATGAATGCCAATGAGGCGCTTATCATGGGAAGGCCTGCGTCCAGCAGTGGACCAGTAAAGGTTGTAGATGATAGATGATGACAGTGTTTTACTATACTTCTATATAACAAATCAGTAGGTATTAAATAAACATCTAAGGGGACTCCAACAGACAGACATGTTTTTTGCCGTTTTTAGATAATGGTACGGAACCCTATCGTGTGCGAGCCTGACTTGACCGGTTTTATTCAAAAAGCCGTCTCTGTTTCAACCCTGTGACTAAACCACCGGTGCTCGTTATTGCCGCATCGAAGCGGATTCGCCCGAAAATACGCCCGGTGCGCTACGCCGCGTCCGTGGCATGCGACGTAGTTAACCGCGTTATTACCGCGTAGCTTTTCTAGTATAGCTGGTTAGAACTAGCCTACTGCACATGGTTTACTAAAGGCTACGCTATACCAATGTTTTCTGCCCTGAATACCTTCATTATCAATCATCTATTTATCAAAAAGAAAACTGGGTGAGTAATCAAGAAATCTCTATCACTACAATAGCTACGAAGCTGAAATTTTGCATGGAAGTTCCTTTATAGACATAGGCAAAGAACTACTTTTGAAAATTGTTATTCTAAGGCAATTATAATGGGTACAATTGGGTATTACAAAAGTCGAGAGTAAATAATGCAGTACACAATGTAATCTATGTGAGATTCCGCACCATCTAGCCCCAAGCTAACTAATATAAGTTATTTCAGTGATTAATTCCCATAAAACTGTCAGACTATCATTATAAATGTAAAAGTTGGGATGGATGTTTGGCCTCTTCACACCAAAATCAAAGATAGGATTGTTCTGCAATTCTGAATTGACGTAATTCTAGGCCTGGGAAAAAACCTAGGTATACTTTTCACCAATGTTCACGCGGTGTAGCCGCGATGTGCAGCTAGTCACTACAAAATCGCTTTCTCTGTCCCTATATACCTATGTCCCTTTGTATGCTTAAATCTTCAAACCTACGCAACGGATTTTGAGGCGGTTTTTTTAATAGATAGAGTGATCGAAGCGGCTTATACGTATAATAAAACCGTGCGAAGCCGGGGCGGGTCGATAGTTATCAATAAAATTGTATTTATTTACCAAGATACAAAACCGTGTGTGCTATAAACGAAAGTTGCCATTACCTAGTATTAATGTGGCGTAAAATGTCGCCTCCATTATACATGCCGTTGCATTTTGCGGCAGTTGACTTTGGCTTTGCCACAATTTGTACTGTCAACGATATAAAACTGATATACCTACTTTCTTTGACAATGTACAATGGTAGTCTGAGTGTACAATGTTGTTTATTTCTGTTTTATAACAAAGGAAAGTACAATCAAGAACAGATACAAACAAAAACAATTATTCTCAATAATTGAGAATACTTGTTTTTACAACAATTATTGTTGTAGTTTGTTCTGCGAATTGAATGGATTAGAAATGTATTTAGACAGATACAAAAAAGTAAAAAAATAAATGACAAATAGAAACAGTATATGGTCGACAAACGAGGCGCGGCGGGCGAAGGTCCGCCTGCAATGCAGGAGGTTGCGGTTTCGATTCCCGCTGTAGAGCAAATGTTAGTATGACCTAAATGAATAATAAATTAATAGTAGGCCACTTATAATGTATAGTAGGGTTGAATGGAATAAATGAATTGAATTGTCTGCAAATATTTTTTCCGAGGTGTAATGTAAGCCATGTCACCCATAAATATTTTATCCGAGGTGTCATGTAAGTCCCATAAAACAAGCTCTGCTTAGGTTTATAGATGATAAATGACAAAAAGGATGCTGGTAAATATGTATAAGGAGGCTCTGTTTCCCTGCACTGAAATGTATATTGGCTCATTGTATGCTGAACATTACATACTCGATGTGTAATTAACATAGATGGTAAACATAAAAAACGCTCTTTATATCACCCTGTTCTTCTATTTATATCATTGACTGTACCTAAACGTGAAGGTTATTAAACTAAATGTTTCCAGTTTAAATGATTGTGGTCTACTAATGACAGCTGTATAATAGAGTTATCAATCGAAATACTCTATGATTAGATATAATTTATCAACAAATACGCAAAACGCAATTCAAAATCCCTCTAATTTTATAAAGGCGAATGATTACTACCATGATTGTAATAGTTTATTAGTTATGTAGACTAAGGATTCATCCTCATAATTCCCGTTCTCGTGGGAATTCCGTGATAAAATATAGCCAATATGTTATTCCAGACTATAATCTATCTCTGTACCAAATTTAATCCATATCCGTTCAGTAGTTTTTGTGTGAAAGAGTAACAAACATCCATCCATATTTACAAACTTTCGCGTTTATAATATTAGTAGTATAAAACTACTATCGCCTATCGATAAGTAGCACACGCATCTACTATTACAAACTGGGCTCTCTTTCTCTTAGTAAGTTTCACTCTCTTTTTCCTAATAAGGTTTGCAGGCAGACAACTTTTTTAGGTTTAAGTTTGCTATTGCCATAACCTGTCCAATTTTAAGTATAACATGTATTTTTTTACTCATGCGTTTATTAACACGTTGAACGCTTCGTGAAAAATCGAGCATTTCCGTTCAGGCCACGGGGCTCACCGGTGAGCCTACTCGTACTGTGCCGTTTGAGCCACGGGGGTCACCGGTGAGCCGCGTCAGAGGTTTGACGTAAACGCTTCCTACAAGCCACAGATTGCAGCTATGAAACAAAACGCGTATGGAAGTGAGCCGCGTGGCCCTGTAGCCGATACGGACGGCGTGGTTTTGAAATCCAATAGAAACTTTTACATATAACAAGGTATTTGTAATAATGCTAGGGTTGTGCTAACGTTACGGTAGAAAATACTTCTAACCTTTATTATGCACAATAAAACTACAAAATAATAATCAAATAATTATTAAAATACAAATTTAAAGACTTATTTACTTCAGCAAAAGGAAAAATATTTGTGGATCTTATGAAACAATCCAAAAAAGGTAAGGTTTTTTTGGACAGCTTTGGCCATATGTGACCACTTTTATCGTCTTCGTTTTGGCCTGTTTGCTATCCAAGACTCTTACGTTGTCTTTATTTTCAATCCCGGGATTTCGGGATTGGTAAAACTCGATCCCGGGATAATCCCGAGATCGTAGAAAGTTGAAAAAAATTAAGTATTATAAGAAAATAGCTTGTATTTACTTTCAAAAACAAATTAGAAATCAACTGAAATCACACAAGCTTAATTTTACGTAATTAAACACTATAAATTAAAAAAAACTGATTTTTGTTTATATCTACATTCTTACGGTAGACAGGCAAATACATACTACAATTTGACCATGATGCGACCGAAGAGATGATCGATTACCTGTTTAAGGAATGCTTGTTGTGTTTTATCTTGTGTAAGGTTACATAAATTGTATTATTTGATAAAACAATAACTAATTCGAATATATTATCAGTTAGTTTAGATAAATAAAATTTGATTAAAGAAAACTATACCGATGTCAACCGAAATGATCGGATTTGCCTTTTTTTCTTATTTATTACGTTTCAAAGTCAAAGTGCTTTATTTCCTTTAGACCTAACAGGACTCTTGGACACGTCACAGAATGTATGTTACAAATTGGAAATAAAGCATTCACTTTGAATTTCAATCTTTTTAAGGTAAAGCGAACAGGAAACGAAAAATACCTTGTTAGGTTGTAAGTTTTCGAGTGGGAGCAAAACTTGTACCAAACATTTCTATTTTTTTTAAATTGATAATTTATGCGCTCCTACAACAAAACTCACACTTAGAGTTAGGAGGAGCGTATACAATGCCCGTTGAAAGGTACCTTTACTTTGTTTCCGATAAAAAGTTTTTACATTTTCCTATACAATTTGTGTTAACGTTATATATAGCGCTCTGTTTTTTATTATTTCTAACAGATTTAAAAAAATTCTTTATCCCGATAATCCCGGGATTTCAAAAAATGTAATCCCAAAATTTTCGGGATCGAAAATCGACCGGGATCCCGGGAAAGAATCCTCTACATTAGCGGCATGTCCTTCTAACTTTACTTTTTTCTTCTTCTGTTTTCTAATTGGAAACTTTGGTTCAGAAGATTTTTCTCAATGTTATCCAACTGCGTTAGATCCTCTTGCGTAAGCTCGAAATCAAACTCATCCATTTTTGCGAAAAGCGTATTAGATCGTCACATGTCGACAAAGCGCACCATACCAAAGGCGCGGCGGCGCGCGCGCGGGGTGAGCCGCATTGTGACCCAGCGGCCCCCGCCAACGGAAAACAGGAAATCTTCCGCCCTAGGCCACGGGACCCACCGGTGAGCCTTTGACGATAACTTAAAAACTACACGGTAAAAGTCGGTTATTTTTATTTTCCATGCCAATTACTTCATTTTATTAACTTTGGAATTAAAATTTTAAGTTGATGAAAATGACCGATCACCTGATTTTGGCTTGGCCCGAATGGAAAAGTAAGCTAGGCTCACCGGTGGGTGATATGGCGTTCAACGTGTTAAAAAACTTTTTTTTTGTGAATTATTTGAACTTTGATAACGTGAAAATTAAAATTTCAACATTTATTCATTTCAATATTTTAGTTCTGGATTTGGAAACACCTAAACTTTTAGAATGCGTTTCATTCACAATAAAATACGCATTCTAAGTCATGAAAAAGCTAGTAACTCAAAATCTAAGCATAACCTAAACTGCTGTGTAGATTGTCCAGCATTATTATGAGTTCCTCATTTCCATGATCTCGGGCCATTATGGTGGCTCGATCCTTTGTCTTCCATAGCATGGAGGCCCTTTATGAGAGTTAATCTAAAGGCCAGTTTCACATAGCGGGTTTGATCCTCGGGTACACAACATGCCACACCCTAAGATCGAGTAATCGGGCTATAGGGGAGACTGCGGACGCCTTAAGTTACTACCTTAAACTATCTTAACTAATATTCTAAACGTGAAAGTTTGTATCGATGTATGTATAGATGTTTGATGCTCTTTCACGCAAAAACTACCGAACGGATTGGGCTGGTATTTCTAGATCTGGAATAATACATAGGCTTCTTTTTATCCCATAAATCAGCGCATCCCATAATAAACGGCGAGACTATAATCTCTTTACTTGCATTATCTATGTATGTACCAAAATTGTAAAAATACAATTATTTACAAATACAAACTATGTAAAAATGTCAATAAAATCCCTACAAGCAAATAAGATCTATCGAACTGTTATTATTTTTGTTTATTTTCGTAAACCAGTGTTATAATGGTTATTTAAGATGGATTAACGAAACTTTTGGCTGCATTACAAGTGTCGTTAAAAAGATCATAAATCGGTTAACAGGTTGTTATACTTTGTATAACTGCTTCAATTATTAGTAGGTAAAATTTTATAGCATTTTGATCGCGGGGGTTTGATTAGATAATGTAGGAGTGGAAAATCGATAGTTGAAAAAACATTCATACTATAATAATTAAGTGTATATCTGGTCAAACTTAAAATAAAACAAAAACAAAAAGTTCGGGCATGTGTGGGTCATTCTAAAATTGAGAGCGTTAAACATTGACACTGAAACAAAAAACGTAGCTTTTGTGAACTAGAAATACCTTTAATATGTGACTTTTTTCATATGTGTTAACTGAGTTGCAAAAATAACAACTTTTGCAGTTTTGTAGTAAATAAATTCAAAGAAATTGTCAAATTAATTTTTTGTTTAAAGGATTTACTTACGACAAAATATTGTCTGAGTGCTTATTTTGTAAGCCTAAAAAGAAATAAAGCTTTTATTTCTGATGCTTCGTAGAGGCTCTACGCCGTAGCACTTCATAGCAAAAATAATTGCCTCTAGGCACTTTACCAAACGTCATAAGCTAGTTGAAGAGCAGCTCTTGTCTCCACTGAATAGGACACGTTGAAAGATTGGAGGTTGATCGGGTTGTCTCGAAGACGTAAAATTGAAAACCGTAAGGTCGTAGACTATTCGAACGCCCCTACATCGACGAAGTTCTAAGAACTTGACACCAATATCTACGTGAGCTCAGAATCGAGATGGCTTGTATCGAAGCCACTTTGGGCAGATGAGCCACTAGTAATTGCTCGTATGTAAGGTCCTTATTTACTTTACTTACTCCAGACACAAACTGAAGTCAAAATGCGTTGTTGCCTTACATACAAGACTCTTGGACACGTCTGGAAGTTAATGTTTATGTATTAGTAACATTATATTAATAAAATTAGAAAATAAAGATTATTCACTCCTAATTTTTCGTTCAGTTCATCTTTTTAAGGAAAAGTAAAGAAGCAAACTAAAAACCTTTACCTTAGTTTTTGAGTTGGAGTAAAACTTACTACGTATTAAAAAAAATTTCTTGCTATATAATTTGGAAAGTAATTTTAGCTTAAACGACTTCAAGTGTAACATTATGTACCTACAACTGTGGAATAAAATACTGAAAGACACGGCCGCATAGCAACGTTGTTAGTTGGATGGAAGATGAGAAAAAAAGGTATGAAAGTAGTAGTACGAAACCCATGACACTGCGTTTAGCTTAGCTAGTCGCATGGATAAAGCGAAGCTATTTCTGCTTTTGAATTTTGAACTCTATCCCACTTGCTTAGCTATCATGGAAGCAACTTGCCTACCGCTTTCCTTTCATCCTACTATACTGCCGTGGACTTATGATACCTTATAGAGAGACTATATATTCTAGAATCGAGATTGCTTGCTTTGACGGATTAGGACTTTGTTTTGTTATGAACTCAGGAAGAGTTTTGTATGCAAACGGTACTTTTTGGACACGACTGAAGATATAATATCGTTTGAAATCCTCTAAATACATTCAGTCAGGAATACTAAGTTAGCTTATAATAAAATAAACTATATTTTTTTTAACCTCGCTGAAAACAAAATATGTATATCATACCCCACGCCTTCTTTCAGGTTTAAGATATTTGATTTCTTGTACTTAAGAATAGTGATTTAAGGTCTGATTGGGTATCTGGTCATTATAATCACTTATACCATCGTTTCTCTTGTGGAGTATTGATTTGGCTATGTATTGCGACTAGCGTATGTCTGTCAAATGATATTGCATGCAAAGATAAAAAGATTTTTTTGATTAGTGGAACAAATATAATTGTAAATGCCTTTCAATATAAAACTTCGACCCTTTCAATATTAATTTCCAACTTTATTTCAACACCATTAGGTTTAAAGTTGAAAAAATTACAAGCTCTCTTGTGAATCAGGCGAAATCAGAACTTATAACCACCTATTAGACAATTAACTGAACCTATGCACGGAAAGAAAATAAAATTATATTGCCTCGATAAAGTAATATTTGGTATAATTTTAATACAATATCGTGCAAGCAACGCCAAACAACTTATAACCCAAAGGTTTATAAGTACCGGGTATAAAAGAGGTATAACAAACCACAGAAGGCTCGTAATAAAAAGAAATTTACAAAAAAGGAGGTCAGTGTAACTTTTATACAACCATTCTAATGCCAAACATTCCAGCAAATGGCACTTTGCTATCTACGCAACCTCATATAATAATACTCAATGCTTAACCCAAGATACACCCGAATTGCAGTATAAAATAAAAAATAAGCACAACAGGATAAAAGGTACGACATAAAACGCTGGAAAAATTCGTAATATTTCCGCTTAGAGCGAAGCGGGTGGACGGTGAAAATTTGAGCAATTTTCTTAATTCGACCTCATTACAAAGTTACTTACATGGACGGCATTTGTAGGCTACTTCGACGAACCTTCTGGATCCGGGGCAGGGGTCCACGCCAAACGCCTTAGGGCTCGTGTGAAATTTGCACTGTCTCTTCTTTTGACAGGCTTCCACCACCGTCTGTAACAAGGAATACTACAAAATTAGTTAGTACGCCTGTTCTGGTTTGATTAAAAACTTTGATTAATATTTCGGGCGTGGGTTTATTAAAGCTTGGACTTTTAATTAAACGGGAATTGTGTCGATTTTGTACAGGTAAAATAAGGACGACAAAAAGTTGGAATTGCACAAGAGAGAGCTATCAAATACCTTGTCATCGCTTAGGGTTAACAAAACGTGTATTTTCTCCCATTTTTTGTTTCAATGCAACTCTTTTGAAATACTTAGTGACGTTAAATCTGTAGTCCTAGTCAACTAGCATTCGAATTCTAATACTTCTACAATCGTCATCGTTCATACCATAGCGAAGAATGATTGGTAGACAAGAGACTTAGCGAAATTTCTCGTCGAAAGAGCCACTTTGCAAGGCAATTGCATAGAAAAAAATCGTGAGATGTTATTGAATCACATTGTCTACCAATGATCTATTCGTTAAGAGTAGATGACATGACATAATATGTAAAACATAAATTAATCCATGTATAATTGGACTTTTCTACTATCGTTATCGTTAATCGAATATTACGTTGTTTAGTCCTTAGATCCGTTCAAAAGATCTTTAGAAATGCTATTAGTGATTTGTTTAACCTCTACATTGGCTCACAAATCTCTTATCTCTAAAACACCGGTGTCCGACTTATAACGTTCGCCGTCTGCCACAAAACCCTTGCTTATCCCCATCCAATTTCAGTGGATAAGTCGATAGATTTGACGAAGCAAAGTTTTGAAGTGTTATTGGGAATTACGGATACAATGTATATTGATTTGATAGGCAGGTTATGTACTTCAAAGTTACGGGCCTACTTCAGAGTTTTGATCCACTTTTGTTATTGTTTCCGAATACACAAAGTTGTGTGTATTAATGGATTAGGATGGAAGTTGTGAATCGTTCTGATAGAAACACAATGATTACAAGCTTTTAACACATTCAGTGTCTACCCTTGTTGTTGCGTACCACAGGCGCGTGCACGTGCGTGCCGCTACCGTAGTTTTTATATTCTTATATTTGACATTACAGCATAAAACTTGACGAAGAAGCGGCCATTTAGATGTCACATAGCGGTTCTGAGTACCTACCTATACATATAGCTTACCGTTAACAAATCTTGGTGCAGCAAGTGTAGATGGTTATGAACGGGCAACCGCAGCAACACTGATGTACTATTTTTGTGCTGGGTCATATAAGAGTTAAGACTTATTCTAGGGTATTCAAGGCTAGACTGGATAGGTAAAGAAAATCTACGTTGAAAGGCTTAATATAACTTTTTATTTACTTTTAGAGTTTATTTCGACCGAATTGGCGCATTGGGCTTCAACTCCAGTGTTGGGACAAATTTTTGTATCTTAAGCATTTTTTCCGGATATGAAAAAAGATCTATTTTTGCACTGTATATTTAAAATTGCAGGAAAATCAGCACATACTTATCTAGCCCCAAACTAAGAACAAGAAACAGAGCTTGCTTAATGGGCACAAGATGACTTATTACTATTTAATGCATCCTGAGCATAGTCATCAGGTAAAAATAGCTAATAATATGTACAAAAATAAAAAAGTTAGTATTCTGAAAGTTACACCATTATTAACTTAATTGGCAAACCTGGATCAAAATTAGATATAGTAGGTACTAAGCCTACTATATCTAATTGTTATAGATAGATAACAAATCAGGTTAGGGCAATCAGGGCACCTACGGGTTAAAGACCTACCCTACGACCGCTTGTTTATATTTTCAATATGTACATATTTTCATTTGCCCGGTCCTTAACCGAAATCACGTAGGGTCAACACAATAATATCTTCTTTTCAGAACGAGACGCAATTTCAGGCTAAAACAAACCCGTTTTTTATACAGGCATGCCTTCGTACACATCGAATTAGTTAAGTCAAATCTCATTATCAGGCTTCAACAATATGTCTGGATAAAAGTAAACAAAGAAAATGAAATCTAAATCAAACGTAGCTACAGAAAACCATCAAAGAAACGTAAAACCTTAGACGGAATGGGCGAAACGTGGAAAAACCGAAAATTTCTCACATTTATTGCTTTAACTCAAAGATTTTTCAGATCTTATTTAGAGGAGTATTTGAAGAAATTTATTTTCGCTTACGGAACGTTTAATGAATACAAATATTTGATCAGAAGATACAGTTTAGGGTTCCGCAAAGGAGTTCATGCGTCGGAACAGTAGCCGTTATTACAATTAATATGTGATGACAATTTTTAATGCTGTTTCCACTGCGGCGCTTTCCAATAATTGTCACACTTAATTATGGAAGTGTGAATGACATAAAAACGAAATATTTTTTTTTTGACTTTGCATAATATAGAAAGTATACGAAAAATTCGAATAACTTTGAATAACAAAACTATTAATACATAAAAGGATCAGGAACCATCTTCTTTAGTTTCTTAAGAAGTAGAAGAAAATCTGCAGGTAAAAAGTCTTTAGGCATTTAATTTGACTTTGGAGTTGAATATCCAATGGAGATGTCACCGTTAAATTGCAAATAACGTTAGATTATAATCTATCTCGCGATATTATAAACTGTCGATAGATTGTGAACCATAACATTTCATTACAATTTAACTCATTATTTTTCGGTAGATTATAATCTATCGAAGTGAAACCGTCAAATCACAATCTTACAATTTTCAAACTGTGTTCTATACGAAGACCTGATCCCTGATTGGTCAGCCTTACAGTAGACTGATCTGTGTCCATAGAGTTAGGAATGAAACATAGGTGTCAAATGCACTTCAAGAATAATTGAGTTCTTTTTATTTTTTTATTTTTGACTTCCGATGTGGCGCGGTGGGCAAAGGTCCGCCTACGACACAGGAGGTTGCGGGTTCGATTCCCGCCTCGGAACAAATTTGTGAACGATCTCCAGAAATTAATTACATCAGTCATCTAGTACCCATAACACAAGCCCTGCTTAGCTTGGAGCTAAATGATGCTGTGTGGACTGTCCAGAATTATTTATTTATTTATTATTAAGTATTATTAGGTACTTAATCAATAATTCTGATATCACATGGTCTCAAAATAAGAAAATCAGAAACGTAAAAATAAAAATATATTAATGTTAAATATATAAATATATTAATGTAAAATGAAAATATATTAATGTTTTTGAAAACATAATTTTATTGTGTTGTAGTTACCAACTCGTCTAACAACTTTAAAACACTTTGTACTCTTTGATTTCTCCTTTGTATTTTTTTACTATTTTCATTATGCCCGCTGTAATAGGTTTGTAACTCTGTGATAAATTCATACTGATTAAATCAGCGCGCTAGGTGCGTTCTGTTTTACAATTTGACGGTTTCACTTCGATAGATTATAATCTACCGAAAAATAAAGCGTTAAATTGTAAGCAAATGTTACAGTTTACAATCTATCGACAGATTACAATCTCGCTAGATAGATTGTAATCTAACGTTATTTACTATTTAACGGTGACAGAGACATTTAAGTCCATTGGGCACGAATATTTGTAAAATTCTGAACACATCAGCTAAACGCGATAAGTATCTAAACTAAGAAAGTTTGTTTCGATCTATCGATGGACGTTTGTTCGCCGAACATGAGACGTTTCGCGCGAAGCCGCGGGTAGATGCTAGTATAATTATGTGATTGTATTAGTTTAATAATGTTTCACGGTCTTTTTGGAATATTTTAAAACTTTACTTAATAAACAGTAAGTAGGTTGGTAAATACAAAAGAATTATAAAATTGATACGGAACTTCAACAAAATTTTGTCGAGGTGCTCTTCACGACTTAGCTCAGATTACGCGACGGCTCTTAGTAATTGAAGAAAAATATTTTCTACAGGTTTGATAGATCAAAAGAGTCAAGGCAATATTTATTCAACAGTCAAAAGAAATAAATAATACAATAAAAAACTGGTGTAAAGTGGCTTGTGTTCGCAAGAAGTGGGAGGAAATGAAGAAAAAATGGTTAAACGGAACAAGATAAATAAGTGTCTAAACGGAACAAGATAATCAAACCATACTTTGCACGGTTTTATTAGACGTATAAACCTTCCTCTTGAATCACTCTATTAAAAAAAACCGCATCAAAATCCGTTGCATAGTTTTAAAGATTTAAGCATTCAAAGGGACATAGGGATATAGGGACATACGGACATAGGGACAGAGAAAGCGACTTTATTCTATACTATGTAGTGATACCTAATTATAATAATAAACCGGTCAAGTGCGACTCGGACTCACCCACGAAGGGTTCCGTACCATAATCTAAAAAGACGGCTAAAAAAACGTGTCTTTTTTTCCATTTTTTTTTTTATTTTGACCCCCTTAAATATTTTATTTTAATGTTTTTTTAAGTTTTTGTTGTTATAGGGGAAACCAAAACACATCATCTGTCTATCTTTCACGGCGCATCAGATAAAACCTGGTAACAGACGGATAGACAGACAATCTTATGGACGAAAGACTCCGCATCTTAGTAATAGATAAAAAAGTATCCGTACGAATTTTTAAAAACCGCAGAGCACTTTGTAGCAAGCAGTTGGTGAGTTGAGTAACAAAACCACGAATCCCGAGTCCTAATATACGAACGTCTCTGTAGTGGATTATGTGGATGGCGTATTTGTTCCGGGGTTCTGTGTTTTCTATGTATAAAAAATATGTATTATATAATTCATGTATTGAATTAAGTAAATTAGTTATCCAGTACCCATAATACAAGCTCGGCCTTCTATTCTATTTGAAAATGTCCAAGCATTATAAAAAAAGTTTCGAATTTCAGTTAGAAGATTTTTTTACAAGCGATTTATTTTCGATTGACTGATTTAGGCGGCTATATAATATATTTTTTACATTAACTTCGAAGTAACTTAATAAACAAAAAGATGAGCATAGCCATATTTTGAGACATTTGTTTGATATCAGGAGTTTGCATTAACCCCTTGATCACCATGATCCGATTAATACGTTTTATTCCTTTTCATCCAAAACAATATTAGGTTTCAAGTTCATGATTCAATTATACTTAAATTTGAATTTAACTACGTCCTTCAATAGAGAAACCCAATTGATTTCTCCTATAAATATAGACCCTCTAATTTATTCGATAATGAAAGGTGCTTTATTACCTTTTGTAGGAGGTACGGAGTTTCTTTATCATTGTGTCGGCCTTTGAGATTATTATTAAAGAAAATTAAGACTTTTTTTTTAATGTAAGTTGATTCTTAATTAATTGAATGAAAAAAGGAAGAATAATGAAATTTTTGTAAACAAATTACTTGTGAAATGTGAAGTAATCAATGTTGGGAAATATAATTTTAGAATATTATCTTTAACTTGTGGGTTTAGACAGGGCCTACGCATTTGAAACCCCTTGGAGTCGAGGTCCGTAGAGTTCCGAGGATATCGGGGATTAAAAAAAAAATATCACAAATAATTTTCTTTGTAGCTCTTTATCCTTTTAAAATATAATATTTTTAATTCAATGTTTGACCAAATTAAGTAACGCTTACTAAATATGACCAAAACACACATCGAATACCTTAACTAAAAGGATTTCCCAAAGATATTCATAAAAAGGTTACCCAAAAGAAAGCATTTCACTTCCATCATAGCTCACTCTCTTTCACCCTTCTAACAAAAAACACATTAGCCTATTTTATGACCAAGCATAAAAATACAATTGTCCTAAAATATCCTTACGAAAGGGTTGTATGTTTGTACAAAAAGAACTATGGATTTAACCCTTATCATTGTGCTAATAAAGACGCCCTTACTCAGCAAATTGTCGGTAAATAGAAATGAAGTTAAACCATTTATATAATCAGCTACATACACCTTCGTGTTTTACACAAAATTGAATGTCAAAATATTGAGGTACCTCGGTACTCAGGTTTCAGGGTTTCTATATTGAATAAAATCAACCGTTGTTATGTATGAATACATAATAAAGATTTCAGTATATTTAGGCATCTATTAACCATAACACAAGCTCTGTATAGCTAGGAATTAAAATGATTCTGTGTGGAATGTCCCGAATTATTTTTATTATTATATTGCTACCACTAGACTATCTAGAGTTTAGATTAGGTTATTACTAGTTTTAATTTGTTTTTTTTTCCGTGGTGGTGATTTTCTATGTTAATAAAGTATTAATATTATTATTCTTGGACAGCATGGTGTTAACCCGCCCATGTTCTACCAAAATACGTTGAGATTTGTTTACATCAACCAAAGCCAAATAGGTATCTAAAATGCACACAACGGTTCTTAAAGACTCTTAAATTGGTCTATAGAATCCAGAATAAGTGTCAATAAAGACTATGCTGGCAGATTAGCCGAGAAGCAGAAAATATACAGATCGGGGCCAAAATACAAACATTCCGGAAATAGCAGCGGTTTGAATGTTTTTTGGTAGCGGCATCGACATTTCAACGACTAGTCGGATTAGCCTGGGCCTCGATTTTGATAGGTATTAGTGGGAAGCCACTTCAGTCGAATTTGAACTTTAACCTAGCAGAAAAAGGAACGATAGGTACCAAAATAAGATAATTATGGTTGCCTCGGTGTTGGGGCTATTCTGTCAAAACACACAACGTGTGTTATACACATACGTGTATAGCTAGGAAAGTAGCACTTAAATATGTTTGATTAGCCAAATCTATTTTAACGAAATAACACGGGGATCATGACAAAGGTACCTACTCAATTAATGTTTTGAAAACAAATCTCTTTAGAGACCACATATACGAGACTCTTCTTACAATTTGTCACTAAGCTTTCAAGAAAAGCACCAAAAACCATTATTTCGGATTCTGACAGATTTTACTTATGACTTTCTCTTATGACATGTCACACTCAATGTGTAACTAGGTACATTGTACCTCTTCGAAGGTCCGTCTGTGGCACAAAAAGTTGTAGTCCGATTGCGGCCTTAATAAAAATATTTGTCTCGGGGTTTTGGAGGTTTTCGATGTATAATTCAAATTATCTATCGATGTAATTTATTGTATTAATCTGTCATCTAGTACCCATAACACAAGCTCTGGCTTAGCTTGGAGCTAGATAATGCTGTGTGGATTGTCCGTTCGGCATTATTTATTTAATCATTTAATTTAATAGCTTACCTGCAAAGCGCTGCTATATACACACTCGGTATCTCCCACCACCTCAACAGCCACTGGCTGGTACTCCGTGAGGTCGTTCAGGCAAGCCTTCTGCGACGCCGAAGCACCGTACTGAGCTACTTGGATGCTGATCGTGGTACCACGAGGACAGATCAGCGTGACCATTTCTTCGTCGCACGCTGCCTTCTGGTGTGTTCTGAGAGTTCCGAGCAGGAGTTCTGTGGACAATTGAAAAAGGTACATTTGAAAAATAGGTACTAGTTAGAAAAGGGTAAAGAACCCTTCGTGCGCGATTGACACACATTTAGCTGGTTTTTTTTTAAGAACTCACGTTACAAATGTCTGTAGATGGTAGGTATCTACAGAAGTTTTTATTATATGTATGTTCTGGGTTTTTCTATTTATGATAACAAATCTAAATGAAAAAAATGTACTATTGCATTATTGAGTATATCAGTTGTTATCTACTACACAATCTTAATGCAAAAAAAACGAAATACCATGAGGTAATAAAAAATAAATAAATTTGCATATTATTTTATTATTCATATTATTGTTCAAAACAATAAATAGGAGTATGCTATTTTAAACAAGCATCATAATAAAAAAAAATTTTACTTCGACAATTAGGTATAATGCTCAACACCAGCGAAATAGGAAGTAAATAATATAAATATGTATATCGGCGCTCCAAATAATAAAATTATTTACCATTGGATTAATTTTTCCTGTAATAAATTATTATTTGATTATTAATTTATTAATAATCAATTTCTATTCCTTTGCTTGTAATTTTCGTTGTTAATAAAAATCCATTTATTAACTCAATATTAAAACAAACTTTATGATCATTATGGACTGTCCAGAATAATTTATTATTTATTATTTATTATCATCAGCCCATATTAGTCCACAGCTGGATATAACAAACTTTATGTTAGATGTAAATTGTTTGTGCTCAATTTTGTATTGTTGATCTTAAAAGTTAGTTTTTTCATTCTGTTTGTTTTCTTTGTGTGATGTTGATTAAAAAAAATTGAGAGGTCGTACTGATATTCTATTAGACCCACTACCCCTCCTCGACTAATACCTAAGTAACTACCTACCTAATTTTACAGCGTGTATGTATGTGCACTAACTTCCACATTTAAGCAAGTTTCAAACGCAAAGGCAAGGTAAAGCCCAGTATAAGCTAATAGAAACTATTCAAGACCTCTTGAGTTGTTATGAGCGTACTATAGAAGCTCAAGTACTACCTGTACGTATGTACTTATATAATTAAATCGGATTCGGTTGTTTCTTCACGTTAAGTGCGGATTAAGCAGTGTATCAGTAATACAGAATCAATTGGTTCTTCAACTTAAGTGCGGACTAAGTTTACATACTTATATCAGTAAATCGGACCCAGTTCATTTCTTTTTCTAAAGTGCGGATTAAGCTGAGTGTACATAAATCAGAAAATCCGAATAAGTTGTATCTTCAACAGCGTAAAATATTTAGCCAGTCTGACTTTGTTTGTTAGTTTTTGTAAAGAAAAAAACAATAATATTTTCACCTACAAACATTATAATAATTTTTCTTCTAGCTCGGTCCAATTATAAGTGTATGGTTTTTTGAATATTAATTTACCTATTTCATCAAAAAAGTTTGTAAACAACGTTGATTTTTTTAAATATCATCACTCACTACATTATACTTAATAAAGATTCTTTACTTTTTTTATAAGACTATTAACAACAAAAATTACAATCAATTTTTAACTTGTTTTGTCCTATTCTAACTCCATTTTTTCAAATTCATTTGTTTGATAAATCTATAGAATTTCAAATATGATCACAAAGGCATGGTAAATAACAAATAATATGGTACTGAAATCTATGTATTTCTATAATATATGACGTTTCAGCCAAATATTGAAAACTGGTCACGACTTCAAAAATGAGGAGGTTCTTAATTCGACTGTTTTTTTTTTCATAACTTTTTACTGCGTGTTCCATTTTCGATGATTTTTTTCATTTGAAAGCTGGAAATTTTCATGTGTCACTAAAATTTGTTCAAGCTAATGCAATTCAATGGCAGTTTTTGAGTTATTCTTATTAATGCGTGTTTTGTTGACTTTCACTATATTTATGATCTTCTAAATAAGGCACAAACACCACCTAAAGTGGCGCCCCCATTTAATATATTATATAATTCCGTTAAAGCTAGGAATTTTGGAAATTCAGACGTACAGTTTGTTAAACCATCATAAGCTTTTTAATGCATCTGTAGTTTTGAAAAATTCCTTTGTTTAACGGAATTATATGATAAAATAAGAAGGGGCGCCACCTTAAGTGCTGTTTGCTTCTTAACGACTATTAAAAATTTGATGTTGGTAAGTACCTTTATAAACATTTTTTAAAGCACGCCAAATTATTTAGAAAACTGTCATTTTGTACAAAAAGCCACAAAGACATCACTTCCGTCACTCGACGTCATTTTACGTCTATTTTGTGACATAGGTAGGTACTGTTTCAACGTAGTATGATTACATTAACCCGACTTAACAGTGTGAGTGTAATCCAAAACCTATTTTCCTTAGTTATCACACTGTTACGATGTTGTTGACGCCTTAATGTGTCTAATGCCACTTAAGGCCTATTACCACTTTGTTATTATCCCGTTCATTATCATTAGGTTTTGCAAGTTAACGATAATTTTAGTGATGCTAGAAGTTTTATACAAAAATAAATGGCGTACCCTCACTATCACTACCTACTTATATTATAAAAGTGAAAGTTTGTAGGTATATGCATACATGTATGACTTTATGGATGTTTGTTCTTCTTTCACACAACAACTACTGATCTGGGCCCAGATTCCACTAAATAAGTCGCTTCACCATTTAAATAGTATCGTGTCAAAATACAATAAATTACAAAAACGCTTTATTATACACCATAAAAAGAACATTACAAAAAGAACATTAAACAAAACAAGTACAATGGGCGGCTTTATCGCTTAGAAGCTATCTCTTCCAGGCAACCCCAAAATGTCAGTGTTAAACTCTTTTTGGTATTCTAGTAGCATAAACTTTTTGAGATTCATTCATAGTTGTGACGATTACCTTTATAACCAATTTGACATTCTAATTGTGAAAATCGCAAAAAATAGTAGATTACAAATGTACAAACGTCATTTTAATCATCTTGATTGAATGGCACTATTGAGACCTTTGTTTTGAAATTAGTGGAATTTGGCCCCAGATCTGGCTGAAGTTATTTCAGCATTCTTTATTGTTTTTTTATGTTTCACTGTATACAATACACTGTATGGACCTCTTACCGATAACAAACGGCACTATTACTATAAATGGTTTATTGGAATAAAATTATTACTATTGGAAGAAAAGTGAAATTTAATAGAAAATTTGAGATTCTGCTATATTATGCTTCCTTGATCCAACATAATATAAGATAACTACTTACATAATGTCTTAGTTATAACCACTATTTGCAATAACGGGATTTTTACTACATCCACTTAAATTTTTCCGTGAATAAGGATAATAAAACCGGCATTGAAATATGGAGAACTCAAATAAAATGGAGAGAATTTTAATATGAAGCGTAAGATAAGTGAAAATGACAGACGACCTAGAGAAGACTCAAAACTGATACTGTGTTTATTTTCCAGCATTTTATTCATTTGTTACTACTGACCCGCCCCGGCTTCGCACGGTTTTATTATACGTTTAAAGTTTATATAGATAAAGTGTTTCAAGAGGAAGGTTTATTCTATTATCCAACCTCTTGAAACATTAAAAAAAAACGCATCTAAATCCTTTGCGTATTTTTAAAGATTTAAGCATACATAGGGATAGGGATAGGGACAGAGAAAGCGACTTTCTTGTGATTAATTAACTAAGAGCGTGACTCTAGTTAACTTGTAATAGAGACCAATGTAAACTATAAATGTATTTCTCGCAATTGTGGGATTGAACAAAAAATGCTTATATTTAAGTAAGCCTAATCTACTCTTTCTCGCGTAAATTTGAATTTACAAGTTGGAGGTATGAAGGGTAAAGAGGGTGCCTCAGCATTGTGTAGCATTCGGCTGGGTTGAATGCTACGCTGATATTCAGGCTTTTCACTAAACTCAGAAAAACTAGATATCTTAGTAAAACTATGGCTAGAGTCTCCCCAAAATTATTCTCAGTGGTGTCAGTGTGATGTGAAACTTCGGTAGTAAAGTACATTTCTTCGCTAACTTTGGCTTATCGCTTGTTCGTGACTCGTTGGTGAAAACAACGAGATACTTGTAACTTTGAAACCGATACCATTTTAATGGCGTAGAGTTCAAGAAAAGGAAGAAGATAATGAGCAAAACGTACCTAAGGGCCTTTTAGTAGAAGCTGAGTTTGTTTACCGATTACCTTCCGTTTCTAGAAATCAGTTGAAGGTTGTAATATTTTTCTAAAAAGGAAAATATTTACTTATTTACTTTTGAAATGATTTCCCTTCGACTGCAAAGATATTTTATATTCAATGAAAAATTTAAGTCAGTGGAGTACCAAGGTTCTCTGGTTTTTCAAAAATTTACTGAATTTGTTGTCGAAGCGACGAGTGACCAGATAGCTGGTGAGTCTCTGGCGCAGCCCATCATCATTGCCATATAGTGTGGCAATGCAGTCTTGGGGGGGAGGTTTCGGATTGGTATTTTATATTGTCAGAATAAACTAACAATTTATTACTTACTAGATGCGCACCGCGGCTTCGCCCGCGAACCTGAGTTATTTTTATACAAATTTCACAAAATTACACAACCCCAAGGAGTTACTATTAAAAATTTGATGTTGGTAAGTATTTATTTCTTTATTTATTTATTCATTAATCATAACATCATTACAGGTTTCTTTTTTTAACCCTAAAGCGATGCTACACTACAGTACAATAAACAATATTTTTATGTAAGCTATTAAATTACAAATTATTACAAATTACAATACACAAATAAACAAATATATAAGTACCTTTATAAACATTTTTTTAAAGCACGCCAAATTATTTAGAAAACTATAATTTTGTACAAAAAGCCACAAAGACAGTATTATTTCTACGTAGTATGATTACATTAACCCGACATAATAGTGTAAGTGTAATCCAAAACCTATTTTCCTTAGTTATCACACTGTTACGATGTTGTTGACGCCTTAATGTGTCTAATGTCACTTAAGGCCTATTACCACTTTGTTATTCTCCCGTTCATTATCATTAGCTTTTGCAAGTTAACGATAATTTTAGTGATGCTATAAGATTTATACAAAAATAAATGGCGTACCCTCACTATCACTACCTACTTATATTATAAAAGTGAAAGTTTGTAGGTATATGAATAGATGTATGAATTTATGGATGTTTTTTCTTCTTTCACGCAACAACTACTGATCTGGGCCCAGATTCCACTAAATAAATCGCTTCACCATTTAAATAGTATCGTGTCAAAATACAATACAATACAATAATGCTTTATTGTGCACCATAAAAAGAACATTACAAAAAAGAACATAAGTAAAAAAACAAAATAAGTACAATGGGCGGCCTTATCGCTTAGAGGCTATCTCTTCCAGGCAACCCCAAAATGTCAGTGTTAAACTCTTTTTGGTATTCTGATAGCACAAACTTTTAGAGATTCATTCATAGCTGTGACGATTACCTTTTTATCTACCAATTTGACATTCTAATTATGAAAATCTCTTCAAGCGCAAAAAATAGTAGAATACCAAATGCACAAACGTCATTTTAATCATCTCGATTGAATGGCACTATTGAGACCTTTGTTTTGAAATTAGTGGAATTTGGCCCCAGATCTGGCTGATTTTTTTTCAGCATTGTTTATTGTTTTTTTATGTTTCACTGTATACAATACACTTTAAGGACCTCTTACCGATAAAAAACGGCGCTATTACTATAAATGGTTTATCGGTAACGAGAAAAATGAAATTTAATAAATAATTTGAGATTCTGCTATATTATGCTTCCTTGATCCAACATAATATAAGAAAACTACTTACATAATGTCTTAGTTATAACCACTATTTGCAATAACGGGATTTTACTACATCCACTTAAATTTTTCCGTGAATAAGGGTAATAAAACCCGCATTGAAATATGGAGAACTCAAATAAAATGGAGAGAATTTTAATATGAAGCGTAAGATAAGTAAAAATGACAGACGATCTAGAAAAGACTCAAAACTGATACTGTGTTAATTTTCCAGCATTTTATTCATTTGTTACTAGTGACCCGCCCCGGCTTCGCACGGTTATTATAAAGTTTATATAGATAAAATGTTTCAAGAGGAAGGTTTATTCTATTATCCAACCTCTTAAAACATTAAAAAAACCGCATCTAAATCCTTTGCGTATTTTTAAAGATTTAAGCATACCTATATAGGGAAATAGGGACAGAGAAAGCGACTTTGTTGTGATTATTTAACTGAGAACGTGACTCTAGTTAACTTGTAATAGAGACCAACGTAAACTATAAATGTATTTCTCGCAATTGTGGGATTGAACAAAAAATAGCTTAAATTTAGTTATAAGTCAGCCTAATCTACTCTTTCTCGCGTAAATTTGAATTTACAAATTGGAGGTATGAAGGATAAAGAGGGTGCCTCAGCATTGTGTAGCATTCGGCTAGGTGTAGTGCTACGCTGATTTTCAGGTAGGGCTTTTCACTAAACTCAGAAAAACTAGGTATCTTAGTAAAACTATGGCTAGAGTCTCATAATACCCCAAAATTATTCTCAGTGGTGTCAGTGTGATGTGAAACTTCGGTAGTAAAGTACATTTCTTCGCTAACTTTGGCTTATCGCTTGTTCGTGACTCGTTGGTGAAAACAACGAGGTACTTGTAACTTTGAAACCGATACCATTTTAATGGCGTAGAGTTCAAGAAAAGGAAGAAGATAATGAGCAAAACGTACCTAAGGGCCTTTTACTAGGAGCTGAGTTTGTTTGCCGTTTACCTTCCGTTTCTAAAAATCTGTTGAAGATTGTATAATTTTCTAAAAAGATATCAAATAATATTTATTTGCTTTTGCTTATGCTTTTCCCTTCGACTGCAAAGATTTTATATTCATCTAGCGACCCGCCCCGGCTTTGCACGGACGTATTATACGTATAAACCTTCCTCTTGAATCACTCTATCTATTAAAAAAAACTGCATCTAAATCCGTTGCGTAGTTTTAAAGATTTAAGCGTTCAAATGGACATAATGACATAGGGACAGAGAAAGCGATATTATTTTATACTAGCGACCCGCCCCGGCTTCGCACGGACGTTTTATACGTATAAACATTCCTCTTGAATCATTCTATCTATTAAAAAAAACCGCATCAAAATCCGTTGCGTAGTTTTAAAGATTTAAGCAATCAAAGGGACCTAAGGATATAGGGACAGAAAAAGCGACTTTGTTTTTTACTAGTATGTAGTGACTATGTAGTGATGAAAAAATTAAGTCAGTGGGGTACCAAGATTCTCTGGTTTTTCAAAAATTTACTGAATTTGTAGTCGAAGCGACGAGTGACCAGAGAGCTGGTGAGTCTCTGGCGCAGCGCATCATCATTGCCATATAGTGTGGCAATGCAGTCTTGGGAGAGGCTTTCGATTGCTATTTTATATTGTCGGAATAAATTATTAATTTATTACTTACTAGCGACCCGTCCCGGCTTCGCAGGTCTTATTATACGTATAAACCTTCCTCTTGAATCACTCTATTAAAAAAACCGCTTCAAAGTCCGTTGCGTAGTTTTAAAGATTTAAGCATACAAAGGGACATAGGTATATAGAGACATAGTGACAAAGAAAGCTACTTTGTTTTATACTATATAGTGATTTGGACAAGCTCCTGTTCTCGATACTGATCAAATAAACCAAGCATCATACAAACAATTATCAACAGACCTATCTTTCTAAGCGGATAATCCGCTGACGAGGACTTCGGCAGGCCAGCGACCGGCAGCGGCGGCGTTTAAAACTTGAATTGTCTGACCGTTTATTTATACATATATGAAGTTTTTGTAAAGTTGAGTCTCAAAAATTCTCGGCTCAATTACTATTTCATAATTGCTATAGATAATAACTATTTGACAAGGCTATGTAAAAAAAGGATAATCTATCGAGTTAAAATTGCTACCCAGTAATGTACATAAGGTTTGTACAAGGTCTAAAACAAGAGAATTGACACCAATGTAGCTGTAAATTTTTAAATGAACAGAACTTCCATTCCCAGTTCCATTACAAATAATGTATTATTATCTATACCAGATGCCAAGACATATAATCCCACTTAATTTGAGTAAAGCATGAGTAAGTAACGTAAAAAAAGCCTTCAAAAGGAAAAGCCTGCATGCAAAAAACATGCGGCGCTAATTTGAATCTACTGCTCTCGGGATAATTATAATATTTTTTATTCAGGAATAAAATATATAAATCTAAACCGTATTTATAAAACATCTTATTTGGAAATACTTGTGATAGGTATATTCCCTCTTCCACATTTTTAATTATGTAGTTATATAGTTTTTGTAGGGTTATTTTACAATAGTATCAAACTTTACTATTCCAACCACACCCTAGACATCCGATGCGTCCATAAAATCATACTGCACTAAATCGTTAAGTCAAGTTAACCACAGAGTGCATTATGGCTATAAACCAACATCTGCAGCCAAAACTGTTATATGGTTGTAAACAGTAAGAGCAAAGAGTTCTGAGTAAGGCATAGCGATTTTTGAAACGTTTGCGTCCGAATTTGATTCGTGCGGAATGGTACGATTATGCATGAATGATTGCTCAGACTGCGTTCAATTAGTCGTACGTACCTACGTTTACGTACGAACAAATTCGTAGTCAAAATAAGCGCGGCGTATCTAATGAAACCGATATTGCACTGCATTTAATGTAAAAACAGATTTCTGATTTATTTATTTGACTAAGTACCTTTTTTTGATTATTTATTTTGTTAGCTTTTAGGCGAACTGACTAATGTAGGGAATTCTTTTCTAACAAACAACTTATAAAAATGTATGACTTGATAATATTTTTAGGGAATATTTATCTTGATGTGGTGGGTGACAAAAAGCGCATTTTGCCGCTTAAACTTTTTCATTCCTTCGAACAGTCACGCCCAAATCCCCGATTATAAATTTAAAAGAAGATTAAAGAATAAATATACCTTAGTTTTAATACGCTACATATGCCGTATTGTAAATAAATGATATTATATTTCAGCTATAGTGTACCATTTCTCTCATTTTATCTCATGTAATTGAAGAAAATAGAACCCAATGTAAAGCAAATAGATTTAAAACAACTAAAATGATGACCGCAACGTGATACGAAATGTTAGTCCCAAGGGATTATTATTTGTCCCGCAAAACTTAAAAAGTGTCTAGGAATTAAAGCACCACTGCTCCATTCTAAGCGGTGGTGGTGGCCCCATAAACTTACAACATTTATTACTTCCTATCTTTTTTGTTGCAGTTTATTTACCTTTTTCGCTTGAAATCAGAGTATAGCGGTTGAAACGAGCGCAGTTAAAACTGCCAGTGTTGTTCTATTACAAATACGAATGTTTCGAATAAAATTATTAATAATTTATAGGTACATAAAAAATATCACAGATCGTTTCATTTCGTCGAGTCTCTATTCGATTTACTTCAGTACCTTTGTTGTGGTAGCAAAAAGTTTCACAATCAAAATTAATGACAACATCTTCATTATGAATGTATCTCTCAAAGATTAGTTGTCTCCGCAGCCAGTCGATAGGATCTGTTATTTGAAATGGTATCCAAGGATAACCAGACAGTTTATGGAGTACTGTCATTAAATAAAATTATTGATTTGGTTGCAATACGACTGTAAACATGTCTGGTATTTTCCATTTCTCCATTATAATTCCATTATCATACTCGTAACATCCCTTTGTGATTGCATGCAGTGCATTTGCACAATAATTATTGATTTACCGAATAACACCTTGAGTGCTTTCCTGACAAAACCATATCGATGCTCGTTGGTCCGGTTTTATGATGTTTTTCCTTTTTACTCTTTCTCTCTTTCTCCGACTTATATATTTTTTTAATTAGTTTGATGAACTCATAATGATGATATATTTGTCATTCGCAAAATCATCACCATCGACCTATAACAGTCAACTACTAAACATTATACAAAATGAATAATATTATTCAGCTAGTTAAATGATTATCACCCTTATTTGCTGCTAAAAAATAATCAGGTAACACATAATTCATGTTTTAAAACATGCCTACCTAGGTGCCTAAAAGATGACCACTACATAGTATAAAACAAAGTCGCTTTCTCTGTCCCTATGTCCCTATATCCCTATGTCCCTTTGTATGCTTAAATCTACGCAACAGATTTTGATGCGGTTTTTTTTAATAGATAGAGTGATTCAAGAGGAAGGTTTATACGTATAATAAAAACGTGCGAAGCCAGTCGGGTCGCTAGTACATAATATAACACGACCATTCCTTAACCAGCAGCTTGAAGAGCCGTCACTGCAGTTAACACAGTCACTGCTCAACCTCGCTAATACGACCCGCACTGGAGCGTGCTGGCTGAAGCCTAAAGGTCTACCTACAGGATCCAGATATGCCATGAAATAATGTTATATACCGCGTAGTCTAACCCGTTTTGCTCAACCTTCATAATTAGAACAGCCAGAGAGTGGAATGAGCTTTCTGAGTCTGTTTTCCCGCCAGAATACGATCTCGAAGTCTTCAAATCAAAAGTGAATAAGTTCCTTCTGGTAAAGCGTGCACCATCTCAGGCCACATCTTCACTTATGTAAGATAGTGGCCAAATGCTCGACCACTTCCACTACAAAGTTTAGTCATTTTCTAGCAAATAGAAACCTAATCGTTGCTATTTACCAGCTAGTGTGTTACCTAAACTGCTAATAGTTCATTCCATCTGTCATCATGTCCATCTGATGGTATTTTATCTACATTTTTACTATTCTATTAGGCATATTTAAATATTTATAGGGGTAATTCTGAGATGGATTGTTAACGCTGTTTTATTGCCAGCTCTGTTTATCGACCACACACTATAACGGGCAATGAATGGAGAGTTTGTGCAATGTTTGGAGCATCGTAAATTTATACATGCAGATGCTTTTTATATTAAAACGTAAAGCCATTTTGTTATTCGCTAGTATTGTAGATATCTTTATTAATAAGAGCATTACAATGACATAGATAGCTGAAATAGGAGATATGGGTCTAGGTGTATTTTTGTATGCTATTTAACAACAAAAATAATAGTTAGAATGATATTTTTTTGTAACCTAAGTGTATATTATCAATCCAGTCTAGAATTACATATATCTCCTTATGCTTATACACTTACATATACATCCCTGTCTTTAACAAAAATGCATACATCCAAAGCATTTATAATATTGCTACATAAACTTATACAGCCCAGTCCATTCAGTAACATGAAACGTGAGAAATCGTGAAACCAACATCCAAAGTTTCACATTTATAATAATAGAATGATTGCAATGCAGATATACAGACCAAAATCCGTACTGATGCAAACTTATCTTCACTCAAAGCGAGTTTGACTACGTTTAAGTTTGGCCAATGAAGAAGTTACCTCTCGTATCGAAATGTGCCTTTAGACAAAGTTTTACGCTATTTCGGATATTTAAGTAATCAAACCTCAGTCGGTCCAGAAGATATTGATCATAAGAAACTGAATCGATTGGCATCACAAAACTTATTGTGTAAATTAGGTTTGAAGATATTCTCATAAAAGACATAGTTACTTACATGAGAATAGTATTTTGAGTAACCAATAGATAAAAGTAAAAATTACCTGTTTCTTGCTGACTATATTTTCCGAAATCTTTGATGTGTAATGTAATTTTGGGGGTTATAAAGTTTGGCGTTTTAACTGAAGATATTTTAATTTTAGATGTTCGAATACTATCCCAGTTTAAAATTTCTGGAAAAGTTATGGACAGTTTCCTAGGTACCTACGTTTTTCTGTAAATATAACAGTAAACGTACTTGCCTTTACTGTCCCGTCTCAATAATTCACCCTGTATACAAACTCAGAACAAATTTGGTCTGTGTTATGTACAGTAGCGATAGCTCTGATTTAATCTCCACTCCAGACAGTTGAAGTACGTGGTCGTTAGGGGTTGCTATCTATTATTAGCTAGTGTAGGTACTCCAAGAGTGCCCAAAGTTGATACTTTGGACACTCTTGGAGCTAAATGTGAGGTGGCGTGTACTCCTGCATAATTAACTAAGCTGAAATTATATTATTACTTGCTCTGCTCAAACTTGTTTATGCTAAAGTTAAATGCTGAAATATTTCTGACATGAAAAAAAACGTTATTTTGTGTAAGCAACCCCCTGGGCTTTTTAATTCCACTTTAATCACTTCAATAATTATATTTATTGATATCGTCTCAAAATTACACGTTTTGGCATATAACTTTTCAACTTCTTGTTTTATGATGCTGCTTGATTTTAGCTACGACTCTGCCAATGTATGGTATGTATGTATGTAATCGGTTTAACGATCCAAAATGTAATTTTAAACACTTTGCTTCTAACAAAAGAAGCTATAGACGGAAGGACGCGTGTCAAATGCTGTGCTTCCACTCCGACCAACTAAACCGATCAACTGGTTGTTTAGAATGGAATTCGATGAAGGGTTTTTTTCCAATCAAACCAACTGGTTGATCATATAATTAAAACCATTATATCAAGCTCTCCGTGTAAATAGAACCGCACACGTTATGTAGAGTTTCTATCATGGACGATTCTGCGCTGATCCCATAGTCATAGTAAAGCGATTGGTTAGTAGAATTTGGTCGAAATTTCAATTTACTGACTTAACAATTATTAAAAAACCTTTCTACTTGCAATCGGCTAAGTACTGATTTTTCACAGTAAATTAGGTTTATTTGGAAATATATTGATATATTGAAGTGAAGAGAAAGTCAATTTTTTATAAATTTTTATTCTTAAGAATCAAAAATGTGCCTCGTTAATAAAGTTATGAAGGGAAGAAAATAGACTCATAGATAATAATAGATAAATTAAGAACGGTTGCCATTTAAGAAAAAAAAATTAAACTACGTCACTTGTCATCACTTCACGAGTAATAATAGCCTTTTTAAGTACCTCAACATAAAAATAGGTTTTTTAAGTACCTCAACATAAAAATAGGTTTGCCTACATTTGGTTTGTATAAAGTCTTCATTCATTAAACTCTGTAGTTAACAACGACCCATTAAGGGGATGGAATCTATAAATAATCTCGTATTTCATACTCGACGAGAGGCCTAATAGAGCACACGTGGCGGAGTGTGCTTGCTCTGAGATACAGGATGTAGCGTTATGCGATAGTTTTTTGCAGATTTGGCTGAGAATCTCAAGAGAAACGAATATGGAGGTGCAGAGGCTATGCATATCAACGGGTTTAAAAAAACTGAGCGTCAGGTTGAAGCGGCGCGCGACGCGAGAGGTAGTGAGTATCTGGCGCAGCGCAGCAGCATTGCCATACAGCGTGATGTAGTCAGCGTCTTAGGGACGCTTCTGACTGGTATTAATATGGTTCACCTCTAGACTGTTTTAAAACCATGCAGTATGCTCATTTGTTTCAATTATATGACTCGGAGTCGCTGGATGTTTTGTCGGCCTTAGATTGGGAAAAATGAATGCCTCACCCGAAAATACGTAAGTACCTCGACTTTCCGTGGTTTTCAAGTTCTAATTGTTTAAAGTTTCGATTAAGAATTTTCTGTCCGGTCCATCTGCACCTGTTTTAGGTTCATATAATTTAAAACAAAAAAAATCTGCAGATCATACAAACATTTTCAACATTATCTAAGTGAGTAGCATGACATCTTCAATCATATCCTTATAATAATATGACGTGATTTATAAATCAACGTAATGTAGGTGACGCCCTCTGTCGCTCATCGGGTTAAAATCCGCCTGCGACGCACAAGGTTGGGGATTCGAATCCAGCCACGTGACAAATATTGCATGATCTGCAGATACGTTCTGAGTTATATCTATGTTGGATAAAAGGGAATCTGATTATTAACCGTAATGTATGTATTGAATTTATAAAGAAAATTACGATAACCCTTTATATTATATATAATATATAATAAATTCGGGCAACCTATATGGGACTTAAGTTTATATACTTAGATGAATAGTGAATTGCAAGTAAATAAGTTCCAATAAACTTTCATAACTGGATGAACTTATTAACTTTAACTTATTATAGTTATACAAGTAGTTAAGTAAGTTAATAACTGCGCTTCTCTGAACTCCAGCCAAAAATCCAAAACTAGTGGCTAAATTTATTTTCTATAGATAAAAGAGATCAGAAACCGTTACGTTTTTCAAAAGCTTTAAGCCAATCACAAACAACACAGATGGACCAGATATTCCGGCTTTTATAAAGCTGACTTTTTTATAACAACGGTGATGGGCTTTTCATATCCATTCACATGTTATTGAAAATAAATATTGGACTGTTCATATTAATAGCAAAGCCAAAAAACTGAAGTTTTCAATGTAGTAATAAAATATTTATTTTGGACACGATATTTATTGCACATATTATTCTACCGATAATAATTTAAAGCAGGTAATGGACTGTACGTTAAAATCCGTTAAATTATTACAACGTTCATTTAAATTTTCTCGAATATGAGGGCTTTCGATTTTATGGGATAAAGAACTTTCTTAAATAAACTAATTTCAGTACAAATAAACAAAAATTTAGTACCTACATCTATAAAGTACCTACAAAAATCAAATGTATATACCAAAATTAGTAGTCATTCTGAATGTAAGGACAGTGACTAAAATATAAAAATATGTGTGTATTCATAATTACATTTTAAATAAACTCAGAGAATAAACATAATAATGCTGGACAATTCCACACATATCTAGCCCCAAGCTAAGCATAACTTGTGTTATAGGTACCAGATAACTGATAAAAAGCTTAAAGAAAGAATTACTTTTGCCGTAGTGCCAAATAAGTCATAATTGTTCTATATAAACTTTTTGTTCGCAAGACGAAACGTCTAAATACAATACGTATTGTTTTAGCTTTTGGCTCTCTCGGCGCGTTTGGAATCCCTAAAAAAGCGTTCTAAATTTAATTTCCAGTTTTAAATTTAATTTCCACCAACCCCTCTGAACCATTGCGTGAGTATCTTTTCTTTTCAATCATGCACAAAAGCCAACTGCATGACCAACCTACTTAAGTTTGGCCCTATGTCACTCGCTACATCTACTAAACATCCTGTCCAGTAACAGCTTGGATATATTTCACCAAAACCTACCGAAAGTCATGGAAATACGAGTAGCACAGCTAGTAATAGAAACCAAAATGTGTATTTTAGATTAGTTTATTTGTATATTGTAATTTGTAACTGTATTTAATAGCTTACTTAAAAATATTGTTTATTGTATTGTAGTGTAGCATCGCCTTAGGGTTAAAAAAAGAAACCTGTAATGATGTAATGATTAATGAATAAATAAATATTAAATAAAAGTGTTCACTGTTAGGCAACTGAAGGTTAAAATACTTGCAACGTCAGCATCTGTTAACATGTAGTGGGGCTCCCCTGTCTAATGAGAACCGGCTCGATGAAGACGCGGTTACGGAGCCATCAATCTTTGTCACTATTACGGTCTTGCTTACACTGTGCTCTGAATTTGAACTTCATTTGTAAGAGATAAAGCTTAAATTGCTTTTCTGGTAATTCTAAGGAAGTATGGATTCTAAAATGGTAACTTTCACTCTATACTAATGTCAGGGAAATTTAGTTTAGTAAAGGAGTAGCAGTTAGGAGACTAGCCAACGGTTGATCTGCTTTATTGTCTGGTAGATAAAGTTATAATTTGCGCAATCCTAACTAAACTAAACTAAAATATTCCCATGCCAACTCATACTACACTCGAGAGCAATGAATCCGGGTCACTCAAAGAATCCAAAAAATCTCGGAAAGTAAGAATGCTAGGTTAATGCAATAAATTGTATTTAATAGACAATTTAATACTCCTTAAATGAAAGTTAAAAAAATATGAGTCACCATACATTTTATTTACACAAAATTACATAAAGAAAAAAAAACTGCTGATCTCTCCTTAAAACAAAAATAGGAAACATGAAATTTTTGAACTTTATGACGATTTTCTTGAATTTCAATACTTCGTATTACCTCCTCGTGCTTCCATTACTGCGTTTACGCGGTTTGGCATGCTGTACACCAAGTTCCTTATACGATTTTGGGGAATATTCTCCCATTCCTCTGTGAGAGCAATTTTGAGCTCAGGAAGCGTGATTGGGGGAGGGTTTCGTTGTTTTACGCATCTCCCTAGCTCGTCCCAAGCATGCTCAATCGGGTTGATATCCGGGCTGCGCGCTGGCCACTCCATACAAGTAATGTTCATCTCTTGAAGGTATTCATTCACAATCCTACCTGTATGAGGTCGGGCATTGTCATGCATAAATATAGCATCCTCACCCAAATTGACCATAAATGGACCAACGTGTTCGTTGAGGATTTCTTCCACATATCTTACGCTAGTTAAAGAGCCGTTTTCTATGATCACCAGCTCTGTGCGACTTTCAGAGGAAATTCCGGCCCACACAAGTACAGACCCACCACCGTATGCTACTTTTTCTTCGATGCATGCTTGCTTGAATCTTTCCCCTGGTCTTCTATACACTCTGTGTCTTCCATCGTGCTTGTAGAGCATACATTTTGATTCGTCGGAGAACATAACTTTCGACCAATCTTCAATACTCCAATTTTAGGTGGTTCTGGGCATATCTTAGTCTTGAAATACGATGGCCACGCTCCAGTTTAGGGCCGTTTGCAGGTCTAAGGGGTTTTAAGTTAGATTCAGCAAGCCGACGTCTTACTGTCCATGCACTTGGGTTACTTCCTCCGAGGCGTCGAAACTGATTTGTGAGTTCAGTTCCTGTGAGAAAGCGATTTCGAAGCATGGTGTTCACCAAGTATCGGTCTTCTCGTGCTGTGGTACACCTAGTTCTGCCCGTTCCTGATCTGCGTAGGTTAGAACCAGTTTCTTCGTAACGTCGGAGAACTCTTTGTACTGTTGACAGCGACACACCGACAGTCCTGGCTGTATCGCGCTGACTCCGGCCGGTTTCCACCAATGTAAGTATTCTGGTGCATTCTTCAAGTGTAAGCGACATGATTTCAGCTTGAATAATGAATATTGAGCACTATCAACCTGGTTTATGTACCAACATAAATGACAGATTACAAACAAAAGCAAAAACAAATCCTGTAATTTCGTAGTTCCATCTTCGACAGTGTTCCCTTTTCAAATTTGATTTTTTTAAGATATAACTTTACAATAACTAAGAAGTTTTAATACTTTCATTTAAGGAGTATTAAATTGTCTATTAAATACAATTTATTGTATTAACCTAGCATTCTTACTTTCCGAGATTTTTTGGATTCTTTGAGTGACCCGGATTCATTGCTCTCGAGTGTAGTTGGCATGGGAATATTTTACAAACCTTTCAGTACATTGAAGCTAGTTATAGGGGAAGGAGATAGATTCTGTTTTTTTCAGTCTGCATTCTACGTTTGTTTGAACCTTACGTACGAGTTTATTATCATCAATGGTTAAGAGTTCAATCTAAACAGTATAGATTGACTAATATAAAATGCGTTTAGAGCTCAAACATAAAGGGAAGGAGTCCTAACTCGTTTCCCCACAGCAAAATATACTAATATTCTGCGCAGTGCTGTGAACTGTGCTCACAATATTTTGCTAATAAGAGGGTAATCCCAACTTTGTGTGCTGTACGTGTTAACCTCCCGTTAGAACACCGGAGGGGATGGTAGTGAACATTTTCAACCAACGTAAAAACAGAGGAGTTTCGTCGACGTGTCAGGTTTTTTATTCAGTGACCACCACGTATAACTTTTTACAGAGTTGACCGATTTTGATAATTATTTTGTTACTAGGGATCCCCGTCTTTGCTTGGGTGTATAATACATATAAATCTTCCACTTTAATCACTCAATCTATAAATAAACCGCTTCAAAATCCGTTGCGTACTTCAAAATATCTAAACATACATAGGTTTCAATTTTGTTTTATAGTAAATTAAAAGTAAAAATGGTTTTTATTGACATACTAGTTTTACAGACACTAAATGAGTCCATAAGCTCCTGAACTATGTAATTCAAAACAGTATTTCAGGAGCCATATACTATGTAGTCATTAGAAAGGCTATACTGTTTAAAGATATTATACCCCGATATTAATCGCATTTAATTATTTTTTTTTTTGTAAAGCGGTTTTCTTCTTCATGTTCGAAGTAGCGCAAGTGAAGTTTTTTGACAGGTGATCTCGTATGCGGTAAGGAAAATTTACGTTGAAAAAGATCATCAACAAAAAAAACCCCGGACGTAAAACCGAATATGATTGTACAGTAGGTACCAACCTACCAATGACACAAAAGAAGGATAAGTAACTACATGCGGGACATTCAATCAAATATGTCAACAACGCCGGATTAAATCCAGTAGGTATTTTTTGTTGAGAACACTGTAAGGTTTCTCTACGTCGCTTGTCTACCAATCGAACTTCGCTATCGTACTGAACTGTATTTTTTGTGTTTTCTACTATCTACGGATTTTTTCTAGACAAACAGATGTCGATGATTTTTCTTTTCTTTTTTGTTCATCTTTTAATTTGAATACTATGTTAATATGCGTTGACGCGACGCATTCGTGCCGGATTGTGTTGTTCAGTTCCATGGAAGACACTGAATTGACGTAGGTGTAGCCACCCAAGCGAATATTGTCGCGACAACTCCCTTTCATGCGCGCCCGTTTAGCGACAGCTCCCCGACACTACATCGTCTTCGCCCGAATACTACGCGATGACACGATATACCCGGCCACATTCATCGCGTCAACACGAATATTCGCCGTAGCCCGCTAATGTAGCCCTAGCATTATATTACAATAAATTTGAATTAGGTCTTTGATTATAATCACTCGACTACATTGATGATGTTTTAATTGTTTTATAAAACACGTCATATTATATTCATATCTGGTCGTACAATTAGTTAAACTAATAACAATAGATGAAAAATACGACCAACGAACGATAGTGTAGAGAAAATTCAGTCGTAAAAGTTAATACTAGAGTCTACTTTACAATAGCCATACGCCGCCTTCTAAAAATTAGCTATTGGCAAGTTCCTGAAGTTAAATAGTTTCTTCCCATTTCAACTTGTTCGTTTTTATGACGGCTTTCAATAGGCTAACTATTTTGTTTGTTCCATTTTCTAAAACTTATCTTATTTTGTGAAAACGAGTTTCGTGTCCTATCATAATTTCGATTCGGTGGTTTATTTGTGAGCCAGAGGCATAATAGAATAATATATTATAGGTATTTTAAAGATACAATCAAAATGTATTTTTAATCCCAAACTTTTTTAATGTTAATTTATTTGGGTTCTTTTTAATATGTATACCGTGTTTAGACAGATATAAAATAGGTAGATTTAAGTCTGTTACCACGATAAGTAGATGTATTCGCTGAGCGACAATGTCAACAAAAAAAATAGCCCAAACAGGTTTATTTATCGGTGTGGTATTAGCTCCAAAGCAGATGAACCGATTTAGATTGTGTGTGATAATTGGTGCAGGAATTTTGTGGTTCAAAGTTTAATTTAATTTGTAAAATAAACCTGTGAAACTAAACGTGTTTTTATTTTAAAAATCAGATTATTAAATCTTAAAAATCAGAAAGTTCAATTTGCAGCAACAGCAAATTAAGCTTTAAAAAATATTTAAACTAAATCCTGACCTTATTAACAAGATTCTAATAATGAGCAAATTCTGTTAGCTTTTTTACAAAAAACCTTGAATTTTACCAAGCTTTCCTAACAAAGCCTTTTTTATCGTTCGATTTTAGATGAATTATAATATTGACGGCGGTCTGCCCTCAATAGGTATTATAATTAATCTTTCAATTAATAAGTTAGTTACCTAAAAATTTTACCTATTACCTAACTTCTCATAGAGTCCACAGATGATCAGAAAACTGGTCAACGAATTAGCATTGCCATTCAATGGCAATTCTGCCAGTATTCTAGATACTCTGCCTTCTGATGGTTGATTTTTAGGTAATGTTACAAGTGAAATAATAGTTGTAATTTGACCACCGATGCGGCGCGGTGGGCGAAGGTCCGCCTGCGACGCAGGAGGTTGCGGGTTCGATTCCCGCCTCGGAACAAATTTGTGCACGATCTGCAGAAATTTGTTTCGTTGGTCTGGGTGTTTAATATGTATAATAAAAAAAATATCTATCTATGTATATAATGTATTAAATATATCAGTTATCTAGTACCCATAACACAAGCTTTGAGTAGCTTACTTTGGGGCTAGATGGTGCTGTGTGGATTGTCGAGCATTATTTATGTATTTATTTATTTCATAAATTGGTCGCGTGATGAGCGTGACGTCAAAATGAGAAAAAAACTATTTAAGAAACTCACAAACGATTTTTGGTGATAGTCTATTACACGTTCTATCACAAATTAGTAAAGAATACTAAGTTAGGTTTTATTTATTTTTTGTCAATCTTAAAAAAACTCTGCCCTATTTTATTAATGGCACAATATGCAAATCGCTAGGGAGAAGCCTCTGACTCCTGATATACAGCGTGTAAACAGACAACTATCGAAAACGAAGGGGGATGGCGAAGCACCTTTAAACTTAAACAAAACAAAAATCCGCAGGCCGAAAAAAAAATTGTAGCCGAAGATAAACATGTTTAAAGATTTTCAATTATTTTGTTTGCAAGCAATGTACGCGTCCACTTCGATACCTACGCCGCCGCGCCGACGTGAGTCGCGCGCGACGCATCACTCACTACATAACATAAGTACATCACTACATAGTATAAAACAAAGTCGCTTTTTCTGTCCCTATGTCCCTATATCATTATGTCCCTTTGACTGCTTCATCATCGTCATCATCATCAACCTATATTAGTCCACTGCTGGACATAGGCCTCCCCCAATGAGCGCCATAGCGCCCTGTCTTCAGCTTGACTCATCCAGCATCTGCCAGCAGTCTTTCGCAGATCGTCATCCCACCTGGCCGGAGGGCGTCCTACGCTACGTTTACCGAGTCGCGGTCTCCACTCAAGAACACGTTTACCCCAACAGTGGTCGGTTCTTCGCGAGATATGGTCGTAATCGTTTTGACTGCTTAAATCTTTAAAACTACGGAACGGATTTTGATGCGGTTTACTAGCGACCCGCCCCGGCTTCGCATGGTTTTATTATACGTATAAACCTTCCTCTTGAATCACTCTATCTATTAAAAAAACCGCATCAAAATCCGTTGCGTAGTTTCAAAGATTTAAGCAGTCGAAGGGATATAGGGACATAGGGACAGAAAAAGCTACTTTGTTTTATACTATGTAGTGATACACTCGTGTGAAACCGGGGCGGGTAGCTAGTAAAGTTATAAGTCGTCAAAGTTTAAGGTAAGGTCTTTATAGCAAGTACCTAGGCTGGCGGTACTCGGTAGATATTTCACGACTTACCTAAAGACACGAGCATCAGCTGGGATATTGCTGGTTCGGCTATCTTTCGCAGTAAGTAAATGCGCAACACTTCTGACGCATTTCCTAGAGCTTCACCATAAGAAACACAAACATTTGCCCATACTCCATCGCACTGAACATTATGTTGGCAAATAAAACACACTTACTAAACACAACCGATACACATCACATTCTCCATAGCACATCATGAGCATTTGTCCATACTCCCTCGCACTAAACATGTTTATAAAACACACCGAAAAACACAGAAAGTAACTTCCACTATTTACCTTCCTACACTAAGACCAAGTACTTAAGAAAAACTTTAAAAACACGCATACCACACTAAAAATCTGTTTCACAAAACAAAACAGTATTCGCAAATTTCCGCAACGACCGCGCAAGTTCGAATACTAACACCGACTAAAAGACGAATAAAAATAATACAAGCACTATGTACCTACATAGAGAAGTTATGCATTCAAAATCCGTTTTTAAATGCCGACAGCCAAAGTGTTATAATCCTTATGCCTAATTAAATAAAGTTTAGATTCCTTTCCATACATTTCCTTTGACTATAGCCGACTGGCCGCGTGCCGACCCACGCGGCCACGGCGCGGCGCTCCGCGCCCGACAAAGAAAAACACCGCTGCTGTTATAAACCTTATGCAGAGTGGAATAAGGTTTTCCTATACCAAAGCAGATTATTCAGTATCCAATAAGGTTCAAAATGGGGCATACTCATTTTAAAATCTTTATCACAGAATTATGAGATAATTTTATTTTTTTCGCGGGAATATTTGAATACTACGACTAGTAAAAGAATTACTTAGTTATGAACGTTTCCAGCTAGAATTAACTTTTTACCCTGAACCAAAAAAACACAGAATACATAATAGTAGTATACATGGTCATACATTACATCCCAAGGTTGCCTGGATGGAAGAAATGAGAGAACTTTTAGCGATAAGACCGCCCTTTATACTATGTATGCAGTATTTTTGTTTTGTTTTCTTTCTTTGTGTGGTACCTAGGTTTAAGTATAATAAAAAAGAGTTTTCTATTCTATTCTAGTAGGAACAGGTAGGTAAAATGTAAATGATATCTTCAATTTGTTATTAGAAGTAGAAGTGTTAGGAAGGGTTCGATCCTACAATCTTCAGATTGAAAATCGAGTGTATTCTTTCTATGCCAAGACGGCAAAATACAGATAGCCACCAGCGAGCAGCGCGGTAACCTACGTGCGTACCTAGCGTATGTATGTATCTTGCGTAGATAGATAGATACCCATTTCGCTCGCGCAGTCGAGCGGTGGTGCGGGCGTCCATAAACAGCTGAGTTGAGGTCATTCACTTGCGTGCAATACATTACATCTTTTTTTTAATTTGTTTATTTTTGCTTTTAAAAATTGTTTATTCGTGTTGATATGTTTTCTTAGTGTTGTACTATGGGTGTGTAACTAGATAAAAAAATAAAAAAATTTAGAGAGGTGAAATTTTATTCGCGTTTTTTTTTCGATAAATATGTTCAGAATCATGGTCTGATTGCCACCTTTCATTTTTCGATAGTAGTCTTTTTACACCCTGTATAGTTTATACTATTTCGGGAGTCTATGGATAGATATAAATTTGTCTCGAATAATTTTCTTTTTTCATTTAGAGATTAGGACTTTAATTTTTAAACAGCTAACCTAACCTAGTTCAAAACCTCAAACCCTCAACCTCAACCTCCTCTTACTTTTATTACATTTCTTTTCCATCTAGAAATACCTTCTCAATCCAAAAGCGTTATCCAAGGCACCGTCAAAACTAAATTTCATTATCCCTTAGAAAGATTTATTATCATGAGTAAGGGCACATTTTGAGACTCCACCCATCTCATTGTGATTGCTTTTTGCTCTATGGAGCTCTACATGTTACTCATTAAGTATGTATGAAAGTACAGTTAAGAACAAAAGGCAGTCAAGTGGTGGTGTGTTACTCATTTCTAAATAAAAAAACCGACCCGAGAGCTTCAAACGGCAAAATGGAGTGTCTTTAATTATAGACTACTTTTTCTTTACTACTTTTACTTTTTCTTATACAACTGATCTGAAATGTTAAACCTCTTGTTACGAGAACATATTATTTATTCAGTCTTAGTCAATTTAAAAGAAAAAGAGTTCCAAATAACCAATAAAAATATGGGTTTTAAAATGATTGCGGTTCTTGATGTGATGACAGACAGACATCATAGTCAAACTAGACCTACAAAGACTTATAAAATATATTTACATACTTATATTTAGGTTTCCACTTTCTTCCACAAGTCGACAAACGTTTAGGTAATTAGAATCAATGAACATTTATATGATGTGTGAATAATTTAGATTAAATTGAACTTGTCTGCAAACTTATTTTATAAGGGCAAAAAATAAAAAAAATATCTGCTTTGAACAAAACAATTCCACTGACGGGTAAAAATGTTTAATACTATATTCAGCCATCTACTAGCGTCTTGGAACAAAAAATACACGTCAAAGAGACGTCCACCATTCCATTAATATAGATACTACACCTATTTTCAGTAAGATCGGTCATCTGTTTTCGTTTTCGTCTGTACCTTTCGGCTGTCTTGAACATTTTATTTTTACCCTCCCACTCGAACGAAACTCGTTGTGGGTATATTTATCTTAAACAACGTCCCTTGTTTCAATGGATTCGAGGAGATTTTTCTTTGATGCCGTCTTATAAACTTCTAAGCACACAGAATTGAGTTAAATGAATTTTGTGTTCCTGCATAATTTCTGAAAAATGGAAGGATTTTCTCACGTTAGAGGAGGCTTTTTATTTAAAATTATAAATATTATCATCATCACAAACACACGAAAAACAAATATTTTTCATATGAATAAATTATATAACTACGAAAAAGATTATTTAAATATAAAAACGTGATTTAATTTTAAATTTTCGTTTTATATTTTATATGACATGTGATCAATTTTTATATCCTAATATAAAAACTACTACTTTAAAGTATAAATACAACAATACTAATACTAAAATTAACAACAGGTAACTATTTATTTAGAATTTTAGAAAGAAAAACTTCATTAGTAATTTGTGGTCAATGTGATTGGTGACATGAGCATTTCCAAACTTTTTATTTATAAATCGAAAATGTAGTTACAAGAATAACGTAAACTAAATTATAAGTTTTTAAAATTATCAGTAAGCCCCGCTTATTTTTCTTAGACAAAACTCATTATAAAAAACTTGAGTTTGAAAAAGTTCTTAATTTGCTTCTAAAAAAGTGAAAGAATCACTGAATGTGACTGGCATCTTAATTGTATCATTAAGAACTTCAAAGAATGTTATGAAAACGATATCTTTGGTTGAATAACAGGTCCTTTTGATGTGCCTGTAGTAAATTACATTCATAGAAATCGTTTAACATAGTACAGCCACGTTTGCTTTACGACTCATCGTGGGTGTTTCCAAATTCAAATCGCAATATGTGATGTATTTTTTCTACTCTAATGAATGGTTTGACCGTTTTTATTTTTGTGTATTTTCCTATACCTATACTATACGTAATAATTTTTAGTAACTGTCTTTAACGGCATTCAAAAAAGGGAGGAGGTTCTTTATTTGACTGTATTTTTTAATGTTTTTCATTTTTATCGGTGAACCAGATTTAGATAATTTGTATTTTATTTGAAAGCTGGTGCTTTTCGTGCGATACCATAAAGTTCGATTAGTAATTTTACTCATATTTTCTTTAAAAAATTAGATCGGGAAATCTAAAAATATACAATTAGGAACCTTTTCAAACGTTTGATTATTGTCACGATGCATTTCACATTTTATTTTCATAGTCGACCTACTATGAAAATAAAATGTGAAATGCATAGTCAGTTTGGGCGTTATAAAGAAAACTTTTTGTCTGATACTGATAAACAAATAACATGCCGATAACAAAGAATTCGAAATATCCAAAGACTCCTAAAATCTGTCAACTGTCAGACAGCCGAGCCCCATAAATGTCCAAAATGCACAAGTCTACCATCTACCATGCACCATAAAACATTTTAACGACAAACATGGTCAATAGCTGAAACGACTGATTTAAGCACTTTCTAGTAACATAAAGAGTACAGCTGCAGACATATTTAGCGGTTTACGGCGTGTTTCTTTAAAATAGGCTGTTTTTGGTTGTTTTTTTGCTCAAGTTTTTGAGATCGTTCTCTTAAAGTGGGCTGTGTTTTGGTTGTCTTTTTAAAACGAATTAAGCTTTTGTTCAAAACATTGGAAAGGAAAATTGATATCTGTTCGTGTATTCCATATTAAGGTTTTATGTAAAGCTATGGTTTTAAACACTTTACGTAAGTTGGGTAAACTGCCCTTTCAGCTTGCTGTAAGACAATTTGGGTAAGTGCTCGTACTACTTCCAAGCTCATTAACAATTTTGGCCTGACCTGGGATTCAAAATCGGAACCTACTTGGAATAACAAATCTATAGGCTGCTTTTTATCTGGACGTAACACGTGGGAATAACCAATATCTCACAAAATTTTTATAACAACAAAGTCATCCATGAATGAGAATTTCACTAAAACTGATAACGATAACTGAAAACAACTAGTATCTTACAGCAAGTTAGGTAATCCGTAAAAACGAAAACTTCAACAATGCACAATTGTACAAGCGCAGAAAAAAAGGTTCAAAATTCAAGTTATAAAACGACAAAGGGTTAGAATTAGAAGTTAGGAATAGACAAAGAACGAGATATAAAGTATTGATAATAAATAAATAATTCATTAAACGATAAAATAAACAGCTTCGTAGTTCTTTTAGTTACTGATATATCTTCACCACCCAGTTTTCTCTTTTATAAATGTAGATTCTAGAGCCTAATATAGATGGTATAGGTGCTAAGTTAGTGCAAACATTTGAGTGAAGTTGGGCACGTTGGGTATTCCTTATTTAATTTACTGCTTCTCAGAAGTTTTCTGCTAGTTTATTCACGCGTTTGTTTGTTGTTCTTCATACTTTGCCTTTAGTTAACTATTTACCTTACATGTAGAAATAGCGTTCTGAATAGCATGGGTTTGCACTGCACAATACCTAACAAAAAAGATAGACATAAGAATTACTTTATAACCATTATTGTAGATAGAAGACACTCAGAACCCCGTCACAAAATATTTGCAGGTTTTAACAACGTTTGTTCTAAGGAGAAAATCGAACCCGCAACCTTTTTTGTCACAGGCAGAACTTTGCCGATCAACTTAGATGATCAAATGAATGGAAGGACGAACACTTTATCGTTATCGTAAATGCACAAATATTCTACGGATTCTGTTCTGATACTAGTCTTCGGGATATAGCTACCTACAGCTGGCTATTTATCTTTTATCATCTGGTCAATACGTCACGTGACCTTAGAGCTGGTGGGTATCTAGTGCAGCGCATCAGCATTGCCAAACAGCGGATCTATGCAGCCAGCGTGTTAAGGACGCTTCCTACTGGCGTAACTAATCAATGACGAAATGGAAACCTACCACTATTGATTCAGATTTTATATTTAAACTAGCGACCCGCCCCGGTTTTATTATACGTAAAAACCTTCCTCTTGAATCACTCTATCTATAAAAAACCGCATCAAAATCCGTTGCGTAGTTTTAAAGATTTAAGCGTTCAAAGGGACATAATGACATAGGGACAGAGAAAGCGACTTTATTTTATACTATGTAGTGATGATATGAGATAACTTTAATCGTTTATTTGAATCCTACCTACGCTTTATTCAAATCAAGACCTAACAAACATTTATTATATTTGAGATACTACGCTAATACTTACTTCCTTTTCGCAGAATTATTTCATATGTATTTTCAGGACGTAGTGGTAAGCAGTTTATATGAAGAATTAAAAATTTACATGAAAATTTATGTACGAAATAAGTATGAGCCTAATTATTAAGAGTGAGGTGTGACTCCACTTCACTTATTTCTTTTCAAGGCGGTCTCTTCTGCATTTTTTTTGGTCCGACTCATATAAATTTTTAAATTCTTGGGCTTGTTTTTACTCGTCTTCTTTCTAATGTTCATTCTATGATATAAAGCTTCTTTCTACGATACTTGAACTTCTTCTCTTTTGAATAGTTTTCATGATAACTCGTTTCTCATTTACCGCTTCTAGCACCTCCTCTTAAATAACCTTCTGTATCCAGCTATTCCTTTCCATTCTCTTCCAGCACCACAATTCAAACGCTTCATTCCTCTCTGCATCCTGCTTTGTCATGGTCCATGTTTATCAGTCTACATAATTTAAATACATTGTATTACATGGGAAATAAAATACCTTTAGTATTTATCTACTCTCAATTACCTAGTCGGATGAGCAATTAGATATGAATCCAGGGGGGAAAACTGGTATTTACTAAGCTGATTAATTTACTGTTGCTATCCTCATGGTATTTTGAATTTGGTTTGGTTTCCTCATGGTGATTTCATGTGTATGTGTAATTAACTAGCTATGCCTACGTCTTTGCACGCGTAGAATATGTTATTTTTTGCGCGAGCCCCTGTATTTTGAACTGCTATTTGGTAGGACGGCCATAAATCTAAATTAATTTAAATCGATTTTCAAATCGATACAGCCGTTCTTGAGTTGTAAGTGGTAATCTAACCCAAAATTATTACATTATATTATACTTAAACATAATAATGTAGACATATCATAATCCAATAATTATCTTGGTAAGAGCCACATTGTATCTAATATATTCAACCTCGTACACTCAAACTAGAAGCTATCAATGAGTCTTTCCAATCAAGGAATAGACAGGATTTGAGGCTAAAATTATATTGTGTGGTTTGTGCTTATTATTTATTTGGTGTGTAAACTCAGTACCAATCACTGTATCGGTGGGTTGTGTTGGTCTGTATGTCATAGCCAGATTGATGTAAAGACACGTGAAAAACACGTGATTGAGCAAATTTAATGGAACTAAAGATGCTCATAATCACCAGAAGGTTACAATTGAATCTGATGTTCTATAACTAACCATCCCACCTGCTGCCTTTTTTTCTAACTTGAAACCGATTTTCAGTTCAATTCAAAATCTCAACCAGTGTTACAGTCGCCGTCCAGGCTAGGTTTTAAATATCAAAAATTAGTTTAGACAATTAATAAGAGTAAGACAATAAATCCCCTGGTCCGGTTTGTCATGTACAAATAATACTATAGTTGTACACAGGTAAAATCGGAGATTTCTTAGCGAGTAATTTCAAATTTTAACGAATCATTTCCAATTTTCTGTTCTTCACTCCCTTCTCCTCTTTATTTTCCTGGGAGTCTTTACACTGATTTATTCAAACGTTACCTACTCAAAGTTAATTATATTCACCAGCTCTCGGGTAGGTTAACAGTAATATAAATAATACACATAAATATGTACCTATTTACTTGTGTCATTTAAATGATTTGATACGATATTTTTATACCTTTAACTAAACCACATAATATGACACATTTGTTGTTAGCTTATTTCAGAATAAAAATATGATGTCTGTACATAACTAATTTGACTGATTCAGGGTTCCTATATAAGGCCACCAGGATAATCATTCGTGTTCATTGTGCTATCACCGTTCGTGTGATAAGTGTCTCTAAAAATGTTGTCAATTTTCCTACTGTGTGCTCTGCTGGTGGGGGCTATAGAATGTATAAGTCACCCGTTCCCCAATCATCAAGAAGATTATGCTGACGTGGATCAACTCAACCCAAGTGGACCACCAAGCCTGTACGAGGGAGGTGATGCTGAGAAGGTGGATCAACTTAACTCAAGAGGACTCCTAAGCCCGTTAGAGGAAAGTGTTCAGACCCAAGGTACAAAAGCTGACTGCCCGTTAATGTACTTTACAGCCGACGGAAGAAAAATATGTGTGCCACTTTTTGAAAAATTCAAAGTTTTTCAGAAACGACTTATAGCAGCCGGTTTAGCTCCATATGTAAAAGCAAAAGAAGACGCTCATTCGATCAATAAAAGGCAAATTTATGGCATGTTTTGTCCTAAAAAGTCACGACCTTACAGTGTTGGTTATTTATCATTTTTTTGTAATCCACGAAATCAACAAAAAGTAATCTTCCTTTAAGATGCAATTAGAGCAACAAGGGAGTTCTTATTCTCTCTCTCTATTATCTCTCTTTATTCGTCTCTTTTTCTTTCTTCGTATTGGATAAATAATGTGAGTTTATTTTATGTTTTACAAATAAATAATTTATGAATATCTTATCTGACTGTGATTTGGAAAAGAGAACACAAACTCTTTTTCATCTTAATGTCTTCATCAAAACAAAATCGGAGATGCGTCGATTTACTTTATAATTATTATTCAATTTATGTTGAATTATAGTAATGTAATTGAATTTGTGTCAGAAATATCAACATGTTCAATTGTTCTATTGTGAAGAACACTGACCCTAGCCTCTAATTCAGACGAATACATACAGAACCTATTTATTTATTTACCTACGTAAATAGGAAGCTAGGTAGATAACTTACAGAATTATTTGTAAAAATCGTTCCTAGTAATACATACGGTAAACACATAATATGCATACATTGGGTCGGTAATTTAAAACGAAATACTATGTAATTCAATTGTACATTTAAACAGTTAGGTATCTTTTTAAAGTGTAACATAATACACTGAACATAAAATCAGCTTGTGTTATTTTTATTTCAGATATCACATTAATTTGTTTAATCTATTTATACGTAAAATTTTGTTCATTTATTTTTTGCTATCATCAAAAAGATTTAATAAACGCATTTCAAATAGTAAAATGTTGTGTCTTTCATTATTTTGCAGGTTCCTTCTATACTATGTTTATGTTGTAAGCAAAGATAATTCTCCCTTATGCCTGGTTTACATCTTTTAAAGTATCAAGTACAAGTGACAAGCGCAAGTGACATTGTGATTTTCGATAATTGTTCACGGAACATTTTGAACTAAGACGCAAGCCATCTTTCACACAGCTGCACCTTGAGCTTTGCGGCGCGTGGCCGCGCCGCGTCTAGAAATCGTGCTTACAAGACGCAGGTGTCACTTGCACTTATCACTCGCACTTGATACTAAACAAAGTGTAAGCCAGGCATCATTACCGCTATTTGTAGCATCCTATGGGAGTTGCCTGTGTGGCATCGGACGTTATGTGGGTTGATATGATGATGATGGTAAATTGTCCTTTAGTAATATTGTTTTTTCGAAATATATTTCCATTTTCCTACCAATAGGCTAAATCTAGTATTTACTTTACTTAACCTTACTACTTAAATGAAGACGAAAAATTTTCCAGCACCTATGGATAAATTATTATCAACGTAATCGGTCCTAAAACAACAGATTTGCCAATATAAACTGAAGTTCCGTTGATTTAGGTACGTATGAGTGACAAAAAACAAACAAACAAAACCTAATGCGTATATAAGTTTGGGCTTCGGTGGGTTTAGCATGTTAATCAAATAAAAACTCCTTCATATTTTTAATTGATTTTATTTTTATATATTTTTATAGGCTACATAGGTTTTTTTAATGTTTTTGGTTTCATGTGGGGGAGTTAACCCAGCTGAGGGACGGAAAAGGCTGAATAAAGAAAAAAATAATTAATAAATAATTCTGGACAATCAACACAAGATCATCTAGCCCCAGCCAAGCCTAGCCTAGGTAGCAGAGCGTGTGTTATGGGTACTAGATGACTGATAAACTTTATACAATACATGGATAGATATTTTTTGTTAAAGATAGAAAACAATCAGAATCCCGAAAGAAATACTTGTAGATCGTATAAATATTTGTCCCAAGGTGGGAATCGAACCCGCAACTTCCTGCGTTCCAGGCGGTCCTTCATCCGCCTCGCCATATCGGTTGTCCAAAAAAATGGTTTTATAAATTTATATTAAAGGTCTACCCCAGGAAATAAAGATATGAAACAAATCTGTTTTGCTTCTTGTTACAGGTTTATTTATGTTATTGTTCTTACTAAGAGGCAACAGGAAAGAAACTTTCACAAAAATAGTTCAATTACGTGATAATAATAATCAAAGGAACAATCTGTCCATGTTATTGGCGTTCGTTAATGTTAAAAATATAAGAGTCTTGTATTAGGAATGTCGTCATGTTATGGCAATACTGATGGAACGCTCATGGCTTTGTTTGTTCGGTTTTATTTTATTTTTATAATGATAACAAGGTAGGTACCTACTATAACAACGAATATATCATAATAAATATCGTAAATGAAATATCTATTCTGTAGAGCTTTGTTTAAGTTTTACACTTAATCAAAGCTCTACATTATTACATTATTATTAAGTTTTCTCTACCACTGCTGCTCTCTCTTTCCTTAGTCTCAGGGTCACAGACATAATAGGTCTTTTGTGTATTGTATGTTTTTTTTTTTTTTTATATGTAGGTTCTGTTTTTTTGGAAATTCTTATTTTTTCAATAATTTTTAACAAAGAAGTAAATTTTTTGGTAAATTGTATATAATTTTTCATTGATTAATTTTATTGTGTTTGTCAAATATATTGTATAGTCATTATGGGTAATTGTATCGTAATATAATAACTAGATTATTACTAGATTTTTATGTTTTGGGAACTCTATTTAAATGGTTTATATGTATATGATATTTTTGATATGCATTGTGTTAGTAGATACTCCTATGTGTATGTAATATATAATAATGTATTGTGTTAGTGTACGCGACGCGTTTGTTTGGTTCCGACGGAAGATCAGCGTTGTGATAGCTATGCACAATGGCTATTACAACATAAAGCTGAGTCGGACGCCATTTTATAGCATTTAAGTTTTAATTAATTAGTACATACCTAAATACAATATGTAGTTCATGGTGTTGGGTAATTTAAGAAATTAGGTAAGTAACTTAGTAGTAGGTAGTTTGTAAATGCTATAAATAAAGACTTTCTTATTCTTATTCTTATTCTTATTCTTATCATATCAATGAATATAAACAAAATAAAACTGGAATAAACAATTGAAATAATTGAGCTAACTGCAGACGGTTGCAAACAGTCTAGAGGTAGCTCTACTGATCCATATCAATACCAGTCGGAAGCGTTTTCAAGAAACTGCCTGACGCTGCAGCGTAGGCAGGCAGTTTCTTGAGAACGCTTTCATTCAGCATCTTTCAATCAGCATTGCCAAACAGCGCGCTGTATGGCAATGCTGATACGCTATCTGTCGCAGCGCTAGATTTAATTTTTTACTTTTACTTATTCATCTTTAATTAAATCTACATAAATAAATATTCTTAATCGAATCCAAACTGGCAACGAATCCCGAATAGGCCCGCATGGTTATGGAGTTAGGAATCACAGGGGGCAAATGCTTGTTAACTTCCTTGAGGAAGAGGGGTTGTTCTTAATGAACTCCTTCTTTAAGAAGCAGCCCCAAAGGAAGTGGACATGGCGAAGTCCCGACACTGTGACTAAAAATGAGATCGACTTCATCATGACGGATAGCAAGCACATATTCAGAGATGTCTCAGTGATCAACAGGTTCAATACCGGATCTGATCACCGACTGCTCCGAGGCACTCTGAATATCAACTTAAAGCTTGAAAGAAACCGTCTGATGAAGTCCACGCTCCGGCCTAATCCAATCCAAATCATGGCGGGCACCGAGAAGTTTCAGCAGCTTCTCGGGGATAGATTTGTTGCTTTGGAAGTGGAACCCACTGATGACGCTGACGAGAACCTACACAATCTGGTCGAAATGATGAGGGATGAGGGCATTAAATTCTGCAGAAAACAAGGTACTGGCAGGAAGTCCAAACTCTCGGATGAGACTCTGGATCTGATGACAAGAAGACGGGAAACCACCCAAGTGACTTCGTGAGAGAGGTCAGACCTGAACAAGCGAATCGCGAAGATGGTACGGCGCGACCTTCGGAGCTCCAACACACGCCTCATTGAAGAGGCGATAGAGCGCAACCGAGGGTCCAAAGTATTCACTCAGCAGCTTGGCAGGAGCCACCTGACGAAGCTTAAAACGCACGATGGGAGGACCGTTTTGTCGAAGCCGGAGATCTTGGCCGAGATAGAGGATTTCTATGGCCGTTTGTACACTGCACATGCCCCTCGTTCCCGGCGAGATGACTATGATTCCAGAGCCACCCTGACACGCCACTATACTGACGAACTGCCAGATATCAGTCAAGATGAAATCGTGTTAGCTCTGAGGCAGCTTAAAAATGGAAAAGCCCCGGGTGAGGACGGTATTACTTCAGAGCTTCTGAAGGCAGGAGGAGCTCCCGTTATACAGGAGCTACAGAGCCTCTTTAATGCCGTCCTTCACAGTGGGAGAACTCCTAAGGCGTGGAGCTGGTAAGAAACCAGAAATCAATAACATTATTTCTTTAGATTTACAAAATGATCACTTATACAAGTCAACCAGTATTACCGTTTTCTATATTTAGGAAAAGAAGTTCGTAAATTGGATTATCCTTGAAAGGGAAGTTTCAAGACTCCTGACTAGGTACTAATTACATATCCGGAGGAAAATAAGATAATAGGACTCTGTTCTCGATTAAAACATTAATTGGTCATAATGTCTGGTTAATAATAGTAAGACGGAAGCTAAGTATCTTCAAATAACTAATATTATTATGATTTGCTAACTTTGGGATACGATAACCTGGTTCTGTGATTGTATCTATATTTAGTCAATTTGTGAATGTCTTTTCCTGTCGCGTCAGTTCGCATGCCCTATTGGAATATAGAATAGGATTTATTTCCACACACACCTTTAAGAGTAATGAAGATAATTTTTATAATAGTGTGTAAGACCTTACTTACGTACTCGAGTGAAATAAAATTCATGACTCTTATAAATGTGTGGATGAAGATATTTATATTAGAATGCGTGAGCAAGTCTTACAAAGTATACTAAAAATATCTTTTTATCTTCTTGTTGACTTACGATGCTGGGGTCCATAGGAAGTCCTAAACTTGTGCTTGATAAGGGATAGAGGCTATCTCGGTATGAAGTATCGCATAACCTTGTTAAGGATTTCTAGCTTCTGGCACTGTATTAGCTTGCAAATCGATGTGGCTTTTAAATTATTTGTGTTTATCGCCTCGTATGAGATTTCCTTCTAAAATTACAAAAATCTATGGCCGTTATCTTCTTTAAACTAAAATAATTCGTAAAACCACACCATAAATCTTATCGTTTTAATATACAAGTACAAATAGTAGTAAGTATTATATTATTTCTAGTTTGCAACATGCACAACTTTGTTTCTTTTAAATTTACGATGCAGGTCACAGATAAACGAAGGTTAGTCTTTCCACTAGCTAGATCAACATTTCCAACTTCGTCTTCGCCCGAATACTACGCGATGACACGATGTACCCGGCCACATTCATCGCGTCAACACGAATATTCGCCGTAGCCCACTAATGTAACCCTAGTATATTACAATTAATTTGAAATAAATCTTTGATTATAATGACTCGACTACATTGGTGATGTTCTAATTGTTTTATAAAACACGTTATATTATATTCATATCTGGGAGTACAAGTTAGTTAAACCAATAACAATAGATGAAAAATACGACCAACGATCGATAATTTTAGAGAAAATTCAGTCGTAAAAGTTAATCGTAGAGATCTTTACAATAGCCATAGGCCGCCTTCTTAAAATTAGCTTTTGGCAAGTTCCTGAAATTAAATAGTTTCTTCCTATTTCAACTTGTTCGTTTTTATGACGGCTTTCAATAGGCTAACTATTTTATTTGTTCCATTTTCTAAAACTTATCTTATTTTGTGTAAACCAGCTTCGTGTCCTATCATAAATTTCGATTCGGTGGTTTTTTTTTGAGCCAGAGGCCTAACAGAATATATATTATGGCTATCTTAAAGATAAAATGAAAATGTATTTTTATCCCAAACTTTTTTAATCTTAATTTATTTATAATTACATAAAATTGTCTTCAAAAAATACCACCCACCGTTTGTGAGATAACTTTAGTTAGTATTTACCTAGCATGTAGTTTATACATAGTTCTGAATAGCATGGGTTTGCACTGCACAATACCAAAACGAAAAAAGTTAGACTGAAGAATTACTTTATACTCATTATTGTACATAGAAGATACTCAGAACCCCGTAATAAAATATTTGCAGGTTTGAACAACGTTTGTTCTAAGGAAAAAATCGAACCCGCAATCTTCTTCGTCGCAGGCAGAACTTTGCCTGCGCACCACTGAGATGTTCAAATGAATGGAAAGACGAACACTTTGTCGTTATCGTAAATAGACAACTATTCTACAAATTCTGTTCTGATACTAGTCTTCGGCATACAGGGTGTCAGTGTGAACACCGTTGTCCTTGAAACCAGAGGTTCAGCATCATGAGTAGAATCCAAAACGGATGAAAAAAAATGATTATATTTTTTACGCATTTTTTAAAGAAAATTTTTATAAACCTTAAACGTTTGCTCACAAACACGTGACACAAGTACTTCGCCCAGGCGATACGTGGCATGTGCACCTCAGTGTCGGATCACCTTCAGTGCGAATATCCCGTCTTTTGAAGGGCACAAGTAATGAAGTTACGATCCAAGTAAGGCGCGGGTATAAGTACTTACGTAGGTAGGTACTTAAAGAATGTAGAGTGACTATGGCATCGTGTACGATAGCGAAGACATGAAATATCAAAATCTTGCAAAACTAAAATAGGTGTTAAGCTTTTCTCATCGGTTTTTGATTCTACTCATGATGCTGAACCTCTGGTTTCAAGGACAACGGTGTTTACACTAACACCCTGTATAGCTACTAAAGCTAAGCTAATGACCATTACAATTTAATCCTCAATTATTATCTTTTGTTGTCGTTTTGCGATTTTAGGCGGGAATTCATAGAGTACAGATTTTTATTAAATTATTATGGAACTAGTTTCTATTGCACTCTCTTATCCGCACTGTAGCTCGTGTTGTTTTTATGAAAACGTTTTCTACTTTTAGTTAAGCGATAAAGGAGATAGTTTTCCTGTCAGAATAAAATTACAGAAACAACAATTATAAATTTTCTGAACTATATACAATTCCTACCAAAAACCCTATCTCATACCTCTGTTGATTCAGTTATTATATTCAAATATGAGAAAAGTTTTATCTCATATTTGAATCCACCTACGTTTTATTCCAAATTTAGACCTAACAAACATTTTATCCATTAAAACTTTCCATTTACAATATTTGAGATACTATGATAATACTTACCTACTTTTTGCAGATTTATTTTAAAGAGAGAACAGTATATTAATTGTAAGCAGTTAACATGAAGAAATAAATTTTTTTAGAAAAATTTATGAAAAAAATAAGTATGAGTCTACTTAATACGAGCTCCTATCGGTGTAACGATACAATTTATTCCACTTACCTCTTTCCAATGCGGTATCTTTTGCATGTCCTTGATCCGACTCTGTCACCAGGATATACTTGATTCTCGGTCTTCTTTCTGCTCGTCTTCTTTCTACTGTTTCTTCTATGATATAAACATTCTTTCTACGATATTTGAACTTCTTCTTTTTTGAATAGTGTTCATGATAACTCTTTTCTCATTTACTGTTTTTAGCATCGCCTCTTTAATAACTTTCATATAGAAGTTTATTAAAAAGGAGTTGCTAAAACAATAAAACGCTAGAAGAGAATGCTCTTTTAACGCCACTTTTCAAAAGTTAGATCCTTCCTCTCTCTATCACGCTGTGTCATGTCCATGTTTATCAGTGTACCTACCTAACTTAAATACATTATATTACATGGACAATAAAATACTTTTGTTATTAAATACCTACTCTCATTTACCTAGTCGCTTATATCCAGGAGGCAAAATTGGTATTTACTGAGCTGATTTATTCACTGTTGCTATCCTCATGGTATTTTGAAGTTGGTTTGGTTTCCTTATGGTGATTTCATGTTTATGTGAAACTAGCTATGCTCACGTCTTTGCTCGCGTAGAATATGTAATTTTTGTCCCTAAATTCATTGTTATTTATTTATTTATTGTTAAACTGTTATTTCATGGGACTGCCACGAATCCAACAAATCAAATAGGTATCATGAAATCGATACAGCAGTTCTTGAGTTGTAAGTAACTGACCCGTGTTTATTACATATAATATACTGATATATATAAAATCATAAGTATGTGAAAAAAAATATTCTTGTAACCCCATAATATTACAGACATAATATATAAAATAATTATCTTGGTAAGAGCCACATTGTATGTATATATTTTATTCAACCTCGTTCACTCAAACAAGAAGCTATCAATGAGTCTTTCCAATCAAGGAATAAATAGGTAGGCTTTGGGGCTAGATGATACTGTGTGGATTGTGCTTATTATATATTTATTTGGTGTGTAAACTCAGTACCGATCACTGTGTCGGTGGGTTGTGTTGATCTGTATGTCATAGCCAGATTGATGTAAAGACGCCAACACGTGATTGAGCAAATTTACCCACCAAATTTAACGGAACTAAAGATGCTAATAATCACCAGAAGGTTACAATTGAATCTGATGTTCTATAACTAACCATCCCACCTGCTGCCTTTTTTTCTAACGTGAAACCGATTTTCAGTTAAATTCAAAATATCAACCAGTGTTACAGTCGCAGTCCAGGCTATGTTTTAAATATCAAAAATTAGTTTAGACAATTATTTAGATTTAGACAATAAATCCCCTGGTCCGGTTTGTCATGTACAAATAATACTATAGTTGTACACAGGTAAAATCGGAGATTTCTTAGCGAGTAATTTCAAATTTCAACTAATCATTTCCAATTTGCTGTTCTTCACTCCTCTCTCCTCTTTATTTTCCTGGGAGTCTTTATACTGATTTATTCAAACGTTACCTACTCAAAGTTAAGTTTCTACCAAATTATGTATTTACAACTTTAAAGAATAATCATAGGGTAGGTTTACAGTAATATTATTAAAGTAAATAGGTACCTATTTACTTGTGTCATTTTAATGATTTGATACGATATTTGTATACCTTTAACTAAACCACATAATATGACACATTTGTTGTTAAACTTATTTCAAATGAAAATATCATGTCTGTACATAACTAATTTGACTGATTCAGGATTCCTATATAAAGCCACCAGGATAATCATTCGTGTTCATTGTGCTATCACTGTCCGTGTGATAAGTGTCTCTAAAAATGTTGTCAATTTTCCTACTGTGTGCTCTGCTGGTGGGGGCTATAGAATGTATAAGTCACCCGTTCCCCAATCATCAAGAAGATTATGCTGACGTGGATCAACTCAACACAAGTGGACCACCAAGCCTGTACGAGGGAGGTGATGCTGAGAAGGTGGATCAACTTAACTCAAGAGGACTCCTAATCCCGTTAGAGGAAAGTGTTCAGACCCAAGGTACAAAAGCTGACTGCCCGTTAATGTACTTTACAGCCGACGGAAGAAAAATATGTGAGCCACTTTTTGAAAAATTAAAAGTTTTTCAGAAACGACTTATAGCAGCCGGCTTAGCTCCATATGAAAAAGCAAAAGAAGACGCTCATTCGATCAAGAAAAGGCAAATTTATGGCATGTTTTGTCCTAAAAAGTCACGACCTTACAGTGTTGGTTATTTATCATTTTTTTGTAATCCACGAAATCAACAAAAAGTAATCTTCCTTTAAGATGCAAGTAGAGCAACAAGGGAGTTCTTATTCTCTCTCTCTATTATCTCTCTTTATTCGTCTCTTTTTCTTTCTTCGTATTGGATAAATAATGTGAGTTTATTTTATGTTTTACAAATAAATAATTTATGAATATCTTATCTCACTGTGATTTGGAAAAGAGAACACAAACTCTTTTTCATCTTAATGTCTTCATCAAAACAAAATCGGAGATGGGTCGATTTACTTTGTAATTATTATTCAATTTATTTTGAATTATAGTAATATAATTGAATTTGTGTCAGAAATATCAACATATTCAATTGTTCTATTGTGAAGAACACTGACCCTAGCCTCTAGTTCAGACGAATATAGAACCTTTTTACCTACGAATATAAGAAGCTAGGTAGATAACTTACAGAATTATTTCTAAAGATCGTTGCTAGTAATATATACGGTACACACATAATATGCATACCTTGGGTAGGTAATTTAAAACGAAATACTATGTAATTCACATTGCACATTTAAACAGTTAGGTATCTTTTTAAAGTGTAACATAATACACTGAACATAAAATCAGCTTGTGTTATTTTTATTTCAGATATCACATTAATTCGTTAAACCTATTTATACGTAAAACTTTGTTCATTTATTTTTTGCTATCATCAAAAAGATTTAATAAACGCATTTCAAATAGTAAAATGTTGTGTCTTTCATTATTTTGCAGGTTCCTTCTATACTATGTTTATGTTGTAAGCAAAGATAATTCTCCCTTTTGCCTGGTTTACATCTTTTAAAGTATCAAGTACAAGTGACAAGCGCAAGTGACATTGTGATTTTCGATAATTGTTCACGGAACATTTTGAACTAAGACGCAAGCCATCTTTCACACAGCTGCATCTTGAGCTTTGCGATGCGGCGCGGCCACGCGCCGCGTCTAGAAATCGCGCTTACAAGACGCAGGTGTCACTTGCACTTATCACTCGCACTTGATACTAAACAAAGTGTAAACCAGGCATCATTACCGCTATTTGTAGCATCCTATGGGAGTTGCCTGTGTGGCATCGGACGTTATGTGGCTTGATATGATGATGATGGTAAATTGTCCTTTAGTAATATTGTTTTTTGATATTTATTTCCATACTAGCTGCGCCCCGCAGCGTCGCCCGCGGGGAAATTTATTTATTTGTCAAATATCATATTTTTCTCGCCGTAAAAACCATCATTGAACTTCAACGAACATTTTAAAAAAAGATTTGGCCAAATTGGTCCAGGCGTTGTTGAGTTATGCGCTTACCAACACATTTTGCGATTCATTTTTATATTATAGATTATTCGATATTTATTCCATTACCAATAGGCTAAATCTAGTATTTACTTTACTTTACCAGACGAAAAATTTTCCAGCACCTATGGATAAATTTTTATCAACGTAATCGGTCCTAAAGCAACAGAGTAGCCAACATAAACTGTTCTAAGTTCCGTTGATTTAGGTACGTATGAGTGACAAAAAACAAACAAACAAAACCTAATGCGTATATAAGTTTGGGCTTCGGTGGGTTTAGCATGTTAATCAAATAAAAACTCCTTTATATTTTTAATTGATTTTATTTTTAGATATTTTTATAGGTTACATAGGTTTCTTTAATGTTTTTGGTTTCATGTGGGGGAGTTAACCCAGCTGAGGGACGGAAAAGGCTGAATAAAGAAAAAAATAATTAATAAATAATTCTGGACTGGGGCTAGATGATCTTGTGTTGATTACACAAGATCATCTAGCCCCAGCCAAGCCTAGCCTAGGTAGCAGAGCGTGTGTTATGGGTACTAGATGACTGATAAACTTTATACAATACATGGATAGATATTTTTTGTTAAAGATAGAAAACAATCAGAATCCCGAAAGAAATACTTGTAGATCGTATAAATATTTGTCCCAAGGTGGGAATCGAACCCGCAACTTCCTGCGTTCCAGGCGGTCCTTCATCCGCCTCGCCATATCGGTTGTCCAAAAAAATGGTTTTATAAATTTATATTAAAGGTCTACCCCAGGAAATAAAGATATGAAACAAATCTGTTTTGCTTCTTGTTACAGGTTTATTTATGTTATTGTTCTTACTAAGAGGCAACAGGAAAGAAACTTTCACAAAAATAGTTCAATTACGTGATAATAATAATCAAAGGAACAATCCGTCCATGTTATTGGCGTTCGTTATTGTTAAAAATATAAGAGTCTTGTATTAGGAATGTCGTCATGTTATGGCAATACTGATGGAACGCTCATGGCTTTGTTTGTTCGGTTTCATTTTATTTTTATAATGATAACAAGGTAGGTACCTACTATAACAACGAATATTACAATCAATGAATATAAACAAAATAAAACTGGAATATACAATTGAAATAATTGAGCTAACTGCAGACGGTTGCAAACAGTGTAGAGGTAGCTCTACTGATCCATATCAATACCAGTCGGAAGCGTTCTCAAGAAACTGCCTGACGCTGCAGCGTAGGCAGGCAGTTTCTTGAGAACGCTTTCATTCAGCATCTTTCAATCAGCATTGCCAAACAGCGCGCTGTATGGCAATGATTTAATTTTAGATTTAATTTTTTACTTTTACTTATTCATCTTTAATTAAATCTACATAAATAAATATTCTTAATCGAATCCAAACTGGCAACGAATCCCGAATAGGCCCGCATGGTTATGGAGTTAGGAATCACAGTTACTTCAGAGCTGCTAAAGGCAGGAGGAGCTCCCGTTATACAGGAGCTACAGAGCCTCTTTAATGCCGTCCTTCACAGTGGGAGAACTCCTAAGGCGTGGAGCTGGTAAGAAACCAGAAATCAATAACATTATTTCTTTAGATTTACAAAATAATCACTTAGACAAGTCAACCAGTATTACCGTTTTCTATATTTAGGAAAAGAAGTTCGTAAATTGGATTATCCTTGATAGGGAAGTTTCAAGACTCCTGACTAGGTACTAACTACATATCCGGAGGAAAATAAGATAATAGGACTCTGTTCTTGATTAAAACATTAATTGGTCATAATGTCGGGTTAATAATAGTAAGACGGAAGCTAAGTATCTTCAAATAACTAATATTATTATAATTTGCTAACTTTGGGATACGATAACCTGGTTCTGTGATTGTATCTATATTTAGTCAATTTGTGAATGTCTTTTCCTGTCGTGTCAGTTCGCATGCCCCATTGGAATATAGAATAGGATTTATTTCCACACACACCTTTAAGAGTAATGAAGATAATTTTTATAATAGTGTGTAAGACCTTACTTACGCACTCGAGTGAAATAAAATTCATGACTCTTATAAAATGTGTGGATGAAGATATTTATATTAGAATGCGTGAGCAAGTCTTACAAAGTATACTAAAAATATCATTTTATCTTCTTATTGACTTACGATGCTGGAGTCCATAGGAAGTCCTAAACTTGTGCTTGATAAGGGATAGAGGCTATCTCGGTATGAAGTATCGCATAACCTTGTTAAGGATTCCTAGCTTCTGGCACTGTATTAGCTTGCAAATCGATGTGGCTTTTAAATTATTTGTGTTTATCGCCTCGTATGAGATTTCCTTCTAAAATTACAAAAATCTATGCCCGTTATCTTCTTTAAACTAAAATAATTCGTAAAACCACACCATAAATCTTATCTTTTTAATATACAAGTACAAATAGTAGTAAGTATTATATTATTTCTAGTTTGCAACATGCACAACTTTGTTTCTTTTAAATTTACGATGCAGGTCACAGATAAACGAAGGTTAGTCTTTCCACTAGCTAGATCAACATTTCCAACTTCGTCTTCGCCCGAATACTACGCGATGACACGATGTACCCGGCCACATTCATCGCGTCAACACGAATATTCGCCGTAGCCCACTAATGTAGCCCTAGCATTATATTACAATTAATTTGAAATAAATCTTTGATTATAATGACTCGACTACAGTGGTGATGTTCTAATTGTTTTATAAAACACGTTATATTATATTCATATCTGGGAGTACAAGTTAGTTAAACCAATAACAATAGATGAAAAATACGACCAACGATCGATAATTTTAGAGAAAATTCAGTCGTAAAAGTTAATCGTAGAGATCTTTACAATAGCCATAGGCCGCCTTCTTAAAATTAGCTATTGGCAAGTTCCTGAAATTAAATAGTTTCTTCCTATTTCAACTTGTTCGTTTTTATGGCGGCTTTCAATAGGCTAACTATTTTATTTATCCATTTTCTAAAACTTATCTTATTTTGTGTAAACCAGCTTCGTGTCCTATCATAAATTTCGATTCGGTGGTTTTTTTTTGAGCCAGAGGCCTAACAGAATATAATATTATGGCTATTTTAAAGATAAAATGAAAATGTATTTTTATCCCAAACTTTTTTAATCTTAATTTATTTATAATTACATAAAATTGTCTTCAAAATATACCACCCACCGTTTGTGAGATAACTTTAGTTAGTATTTACCTAGCATGTACTTTATACATAGTTCTGAATAGCATGGGTTTGCACTGCACAATACCAAAACGAAAAAAGTTAGACTGAAGAATTACTTTATACCCATTATTGTACATAGAAGATACTCAGAACCCCGTAATAAAATATTTGCAGGTTTGAACAACGTTTGTTCTAAGGAAAAAATCGAACCCGCAATCTTCTTCGTCGCAGGCAGAACTTTGCCTGCTCACCACTGAGTGAGATGTTCAAATAAATGGAAAGACGAACACTTTGTCGTTATCGTAAATAGACAACTATTCTACAAATTCTGTTCTGATACTAGTCTTCGGCATATAGCTACTAATGCTAAGCTAATGACCATTACAATATAATCCTCAATTATTATCTTTTGTTGTCGTTTTGCGATTTTAGGCGGGAATTCATAGAGTACAGATTTTTATTTAATTATATGGAACTAGTTTCTATAGCACTCTCTTATCCGCACTATAGCTCGTGTTGTTTTTATGAAAACGTTTTCTACTTTCAGTTAAGCGATAAAGGAGATAGTTTTCCTGTCAGAAAAAAAAATCACAGAAACAACAATTATAAATTTTCTGAACTATGTACAATTCCTACCAAAAACGCTATCTCATACCTCTGTTGATTCAGATATTATATTCAAATATGAGAAAAGTTTTATCTCATATTTGAATCCACGTTTTATTCCAAATTTAAATCTAACAAACATTTTATCCATTGAAACTTTCCATTTACAATATTTGAGATACTATGATAATACTTACCTACTTTTTGCAGATTTATTTTAAAGAGAGAACAGTATATTAATTGTAAGCAGTTAACATGAAGAAATAAATTTTTTTAGAAAAATTTATGAAAAAAATAAGTATGAGTCTACTTAATACGAGCTCCTATCGGTGTAACGATACAATTTATTCCACTTACCTCTTTCCAATGCGGTATCTTTTACATGTCCTTGATCCGACTCTGTCACCAGGATATACTTGATTCTCGGTCTTCTTTCTGCTCGTCTTCTTTCTACTGTTTCTTCTATGATATAAACATTCTTTCTACGATATTTGAACTTCTTCTTTTTTGAATAGTGTTCATGATAACTCTTTTCTCATTCACTGTTTTTAGCATCGCCTCTTTGATAACTTTCATATAGAAGTTTATTAAAAAGGAGTTGCTAAAACAATAAAACGCTAGAAGAGAATGCTCTTCTAACGCCACTTTTCAAAAGTTAGATCCTCTCTCTATCACGCTGTGTCATGTCCATGTTTATCAGTGTACCTACCTAACTTAAATACATTATATTACATGGACAATAAAATACTTTTGTTATTAAATACCTACTCTCATTTACCTAGTCGCTTATATCCAGGAGGCAAAATTGGTATTTACTGAGCTGATTTATTCACTGTTGCTATCCTCATGGTATTTTGAAGTTGGTTTGGTTTCCTTATTTGTGATTTCATGTTTATGTGAAACTAGCTATGCTCACGTCTTTGCTCGCGTAGAATATGTAGTTTTTGTCCCTTAATTCATTGTTATTTATTTATTTATTGTTAAACTGTTATTTCATGGGACTGCCACGAATCCAACAAATCAAATAGGTATCATGAAATCGATACAGCAGTTCTTGTGTTGTAAGTAACTGACCCGAGTTTATTACATATAAAATACTGATATATATAAAATCATAAGTATGTGAAAAAAAATATTCTTGTAACCCTATAATATTACAAACATAATATTTAAAATAATTATCTTGGAAAGAGCCACATTGTATGTATATATTTTATTCAACCTCGTTCACTCAAACAAGAAGCTATCAATGAGTCTTTCCAATCAAGGAATAAATAGGTAGGCTTTGGGGCTAGATGATACTGTGTGGATTGTGCTTATTATTTATTTATTTGGTGTGTAAACTCAGTATCAATCACTGTGTCGGTGGGTTGTGTTGGTCTGTGTGTCATAGCCAGATTGATGTTAAGACGCCAACACGTGATTAGCAAATTTATACACCAAATTTAACGGAACTAAAGATGCTAATAATCACCAGAAGGTTACAATTGAATCTGATGTTCTTTTAAACTAACAGACCCACCTGCTGCCTTTTTTTCTAACTTGAAATCGATTTTCAGTTAAATTCACAATCTCAACCAGTGTTTCAGTCGCAGTCCAGGCTAGGTTTCAAATATCAAAAATTATTTTAGACAATTATTTAGATTTAGACAATAAATCCCCTGGTCCGGTTTGTCATGTACAAATAATACTATAGTTGTCCACAGGTAAAATCCGAGATATCTTAGCGAGTAATTCCAAACTTTAACTAATCATTTCCAATTTGCTGTTCTTCACTCCTCTCTCCTCTTTATTTTCCTGGGAGTCTTTATACTGATTTATTCAAACGTTACCTACTCAAAGTTAATTATATACCAAATTATGTATTTACAACTTAAATGAAAAATCTTAGGGTTTTTAATTAAGATCTTTATTAACAACGAAAATTACAATCAAGGAATTGAAAAATGACAACTTGTATTTACAATTGAAACCGTTGAGCAAACTGCAGACGGTTGCAAACAGTCTAAAGGTAGCTCAATTGATCCATGTCAATACCAGTCGGAAGCGTTCCCAAGACACTGGCTACATTACCACGCTGTATGGCAATGCTAATTCGATGAGCCAGATATTCACCAGCTCTCGGGTAGGTTAACAGTAATATAAATAATACACGGAAATATGTGCCTATTTACTTGTGTCATTTAAATGATTTGATACGATATTATATACCTTTAACTAAACCACATAATATGACACATTTTTTGTGAGCTTATTTCAGAATAAAAATATGATGCTGTACATAACTATTTTGACTGATTCAGGATTCCTATATAAAGCCACCAGGATAATCATTCGTGTTCATTGTGCTATCACTGTCCGTGTGATAAGTGTCTCTAAAAATGTTGTCAATTTTCCTACTGTGTGCTCTACTGGTGGCACTAAGTCACCCGTTTCCCAATCATCACGAAGGTTATGCTGACGTGGATGAACTCAAAACAAGAGAACCACCAAGCTTGTACGAGGGAGGTGATGCTGAGAAGGTGGATCAACTTAACTCAAGGGGACTCCAAAGCCCGTTAGTGCAATATGTTCATACCCAAGGTAAAAAACCAGATTTAAGCGGTCGTGTTTTTGGGAAAATACTTATGGTAGCATTCTTAACTCTCTTCGCTAGTGGCTGTGCGTGGATGAGACACAGATTGTGTAAGGCTTAGGTTTTATTTAATTTTATTTTATTGTGATTTATTGTGTATATACAATTTAAATTTTTCTATGCATGTATTTCCGTCTGAAATAAATTATTTTGATTTTTGAATTTGAATTAAGCTCCATATGAAAAAGCAAAAGAAGACGCTCATTCGATCAAGAAAAGGCAAATTTATGGCATGTTTTGTCCTAAAAAGTCATGACATTACAGTGTTGGTTTTTATAATTTTTTTGTACTCCACAAACTCCACAAAAAGTATTCTTTCTTTAAGATGCAAGTAGAGCAACAAGGGAGTTGTTATTCTCTCTCTCTCTATTCTCTCTCTTTCTTTGTCTCTTTTTTTTCTTCGTAAATAATGTGAGTTTATTTTATGTTTTACAAATAAATAATTATTATATTCAAATATCTTATCTCACTGTGATTTGGAAAAGAGAACACAAACTCTTTTTCATCTTTATGTCTTCACCAAAACAAAATCGGAGATTCGTCGATTTACTTTGTAATTATTATTAAATTTATATTGAATTATAGTAGTAGAGTCCTTTTCACGAAAGAAGTCCCCTAGACGCGGCGCTGTAGTAGTGCGACCGAATGAAGCCAGCAAGCAAATGGCAATCTGTCAAATTTAGTTCCACCAGTTGCCGTGGGACTTTTTTCGTGAAACGGACTCTATATATTTAACTTGTGTCAGAAATGTCAACATAAATTCAATTGCTCGATTGTGAAGAACACTGACCCTAGCCTCTAGTTCAGATGAATATAGAACCTATTTACCTACGAATATAAGAAGCTAGGTACATAACTTACAGAATTATTTCTAAAGATCGTTGCTAGTAATATATACGGTAGACACATAATATGCTTACATTGGGTAATTTAAAACTTAATAATGACTATGTAGTTCACATTGCATATCTAAACTGTTATAGTATCTTTTTAAAGTGTATTATAATACATTGAACACAAAATCCGTTTGTGTTATTTTTATATCAGATATCACATTATTTTTTAAATCTATTTACGTAAAATTTTGTTAATTTATTTTTTGCTATCATCAAGAAGATTTAATAAACGTATTTCAAATAGTAGAATGTTTACCGTGTCTTTCATTATTTTGCAGGTTCCTTCTATACTATGTTTATGTTGTAAGCAAAGATAATTCTCCCTTATGCCTGGTTTACATCTTTTAAAGTATCAAGTACAAGTGACAAGCGCAAGTGACATTGTGATTTTCGATAATTGTTCACGGAACATTTTGAACTAAGACGCAAGCCATCTTTTACACAGCTGCATCTAGCTTTGCGATGCGGCGCGGCCACGCGCCGCGTCTAGAAATCGCGCTTACAAGACGCAGGTGTCACTTGCACTTATCACTCGCACTTGATACTAAACAAAGTGTAAACCAGGCATCATTACCGCTATTTGTAGCATCCTATGGGAGTTGCCTGTGTGGCATCGGACGTTATGTGGCTTGATATGATGATGATGGTAAATTGTCCTTTAGTAATATTGTTTTTTGATATTTATTTCCATATTATTCGATATTTATTCCATTACCAATAGGCTAAATCTAGTATTTACTTTACTTTACTTTACCAGACGAAAACTTTTCCAGCACCTATGGATAAATTATTATCAACGTAATCGGTCCTAAAACAACAGAGTTGCCAACATAAATTGAAGTTCCGTTGATTTAGGTACGAATGAGTGACAAAAAACAAACAAACAAAACCTAATGCGTATAATAAGTTTGGGCTTCTGTGGGTTTAGCATGTTAATCAAATAAAAACTCCTCTAACGTACTTAAATGTAATTTAAATTGATTTTATTTTTCGATAATATTACAGGCTACTTAGGTTTTTTTAATGTTTTAGCTGTATATGGGGAGTTAGCCCAGCTGAGGGATAAAAAAAATAATAATTGGAAAATCAACACAAGATCATCTAGCCCTAGCCTAACCTAATCTAGCTAGCAGAGCTTGTTATGAGTACTAGATGACTGATAAACTTAATACAATACATTACATAGATAGATGTTTTTTGTTATAGATAGAAAACACCCAGAACCCCGAAACAAATATAAAATTTGTAGATCGCATAAATATTTGTCCCAAACTGGGAATCGAACACGCAACCTCCTGCGTCGCAGGCGGATCTTTGCCCGCCGAGCCATATCGGTTGTCGAAAAAAAAAGGTTTCATTAAATTATTTTTAAAGGTCTACCCCAGGAAATCTATATTTATAAAAGAAAGTCGTGTTTGTTACAGCACTTATAACTCGAGAACGGCTGGACCGATTTTTATGATTTTTGTGTTTTTGAATTGTCCTCGTCGGGAATAGCATATTATGTATAAAAATATGATATTTGACAAGTAAATTAATTTCCCCGCGGGCGACGCTGCGGGGCGCAGCTAGTATAGATATAAAATAAATTTGTCAGGTTTATTTATGTTATTGTTCTTACTAAGAGGCAACAGGAAAGAAACTTTCACAGAAATAGTTCAATTACGTGATAATAATAATCAAAGGAACAATCCGTCCTTGTTATTGGCCATCGGCCATTAAAAATATAAGTCTTGTATAGGAATGTCGTCATGTTATGGCAATACTGATGGAACGCTCATGGCTTTGTTTGTTCGGTTTATTTTTTATAACGATACTTTATTAACAACGAAAAAGTATCATCAAGGAATAGAAACAAATAAAAACTACAATATACAATTGAAACAGTTGAGCTTACTGCAGACGATCGCAAACAGTCTAGAGGTAGCTCTACTGATAGCAGTCGGAAGCGTCCGCGTCCCCAAGAAACTGACTGCATTAGCACGCTGTATGGCAATGCAGATGCGCTGCGACAGAGACTCACCAGATTTAATTGTGTATTTTTACTTAAATCTACATAAATAAATATTAAAGGGTCTTTAATGGGTTGGTTCGCAAATTAAAATCGTAACTTTCTACATGATCATTTTAAAATTTTGTCTAGGATGTACATAAATATGATTATTGTTGATTATTTGTTATTCATTTTCAATTACCTACCTATCTGCCGATATTATTACTGTCCTATTTCTAGGTTATGACGCATTACCTATTGGAAATGCAGATTTATCCAATTGTTTATATTTATATAGACCTAATTTAATGTTTTACTTTGTTAAAGTAATTTAAAAGTAACGAAAATATTTCATGAATAATCGATTTTCGGTACTAAATCAAGTCAAAAATCGAATAAAATTTTTACGATTACACTTGAACGTAAACGAAACTGAAATGTCACAGAACGCTTCCTAGGTGAAAAATACTATAGTTGTAAGTACGAAAGCAATTTTTACATTTTTATGGTTATTCATTGTATGAACCCAATTTAACCAATTTACTAGAGACTTATAATGATTGTAACTGTTAAGAACTCAGAAATCATTTTTTTTTCTTCAGGCTTACAAAATTAGCGCTTAGACAAGTCTACCATTACCACTTTGTATATGCATATGTAGGAAAACTAGTTCGTAAATATCATCATAATATTTTATTTGATTGGATTATCCTTACTAGGGAAGGTTGGAGACTCCTGACTAGGAACTAATTACATATCCGGAGGAAAATAAGATAATAGTATGACTCTGTTCTCGATCAAAACATTAATTGGTCATAATGTCGAGTATATAATAGTAAGACAGAAGCTAATTAGCTTCATAATAACTTACATTATTATAATTTGCTAACTTTGGGATACGATAACCCGGTCCTGTGATTGTATCTATATTTAGTCAATTTATGAGTGACCTTTTCCTGTCGTGTCAGTTCGTATGCCCTATTGGAATATAGAATACTAGCGACCCGCCCCGGCTTCGCACCGTTTTATTATACATATAAACCTTTCTCTTGAATCACTCTATCTATTAAAAAAAATGCATCAAAATCCGTTGCGTGGTTTTAAAGATTTAAGCAGTCAAAGGGACATAGGGAAATAGGGACAGAAAAAGCGACTTTGTTTTATACTATGTAGTGATGATTTATTTCAACACAAACCTTTATTAGTAATGAAGATAATGTTTATAATAGTGCGTAAGACCTTACTTACGCACTCGAGTGAAATAATCTTCATTACTCTTATAAAAGTGTAGAATGCGTAGGGCATTCTAATATAAATATAATCATCCACCATCCACATCCAAGTCTTACAAACTATAGTAAAAATATCTTTATATCTTCTTGTTGGAACTTACGATGCTGGAGTCCATAGGAAGTTCTAAAGTTGTGCTTGATAAGGGATAGAGGCTATCTATTCCAGTGTGAAGTATCGCTTAGCCTTGTTAAGGATTCCTAGCTTCTGGCTACTGTATTAGCTTGCAAATCGATGAGGCTTTTAAAATATTTGTCTTTTTATCCGCCTCTTGTAAAGTTTCCTTCTAATAATATTAACAATCTATGCCCGTTTTTCCACTTAAAAATGGAATAATTCGTAAAACCTCACCATAAATTCGATAATTTTGAGTGGAAACTGTCTTAGCTTGATTCAATAAATGTATTTAATAAGTCTTATCCCAACTGGAGAGGGTTTAATTTAGATCTAATATACAAGTATAAACATTATATTATTTCAAGTTTGCAACAAAGTGGATCTACACTTTGTTTCTATAAAATTTACGATACAGGTCACAGATAAACGAAGGTTAAACTTTCCACTAGATCAACATTTCCTTTGCTCGAGTGACAAAGTACGTCCAAGTTTTCCTCAATAATTTATACATACACGAAGCATCCGTATCGAAGCTCGGTGGGGCGTGACGCGAAAACCAACACAAGGCATTCTTCAAACCCAGTGAGTTTATCAGTGCGACAAAGAAAACTGAGCCTGTATTCGCTAAGATTTCTTGATTATAACGCACGAATACCGCGTTATGCTTTTGATAGAGCCAGTAATTTACAGGCTCTATCACAAAGTCCTTTTAGTTTTCTAGTTTAGTTAGACTTCGAAAAATTTATCGTTTCTTTCCATACGTTTAACGCTCTGCAGTGCCGCATGTGGATAGGGAGGATCTACTTTTCATTGTTTGAGCGATTTAAGAGTTTGATTAAAGATTTTAATAGTATTTATATCGTGACATTACAAGGAAAGTAACTAAGCTAGGATCCATAACAAAAATACTTGGGATACCAACTTGAATAATTATAAATAAACTTAAAAATAATCGTGTCATTGGCACCGGTCGATGATGATGAAGGTTCTGTTGCAGGCTGAGGCACAGTATCGCGTATCAGCCTGCAACACAACAACTTATTGTAAGTACGACTAACGACACGTATAGTTTTGGTCAATGTATTTCATAAGATCTACCTATATTGTGAAAGAAAAAAAAACACGACTGATTAGATTTTTAGAGGACACATTTAACTTGTGAATTTTTTTAATAACTCTGTCACCAAAGAGAATATGCTAGAGTTATTTACACTGAAAAATTAGTTTTATTTACACAACTCGACATATTAGTATAATACTGTCACTTAGGTATTAGTTTAGGTTCATCCTAAATATTTATGAGGATGAAGTTGAAAGCTAAACTTAGTCTACAGTGCTTGCTTAATGTAAATAAATGTAACTTTATGGTATTAGTATTTTGTAGACCCATACTAAATGCCCATAGCTTACTCATTTCGTTTCATGCCAAACGCGTTTAACGCGCTGTTCTAATTTAAATTGTATGTTCTACTGAATTTTATTAAATGTTAAAGCTGTTTTATTCGTAGGTAGGTATACAAAAAAAACATGGATGAAAGAGTTTGAAGTTGGTTGGTTGTTGAGGTTGGCGAATACGCCAACCTCAAAACAATAGGGTATTTTACACTATGTAAGGAAAAATATAAAAATGTTTGTTCATAATAGATTTCGAAAAAAGTAAACAAGAAACGTCGATATTTATTCATAAAATTGCAATTTTAATTTTATAATTCCATTTTAAAAATCGTCTTTTCTAATCTATTTTTCAAACGTCTAAAACGCCATTCGCCATATTGGATCCCGCCGTGACGTCATTCCGATAGCAAACAATCTACTGAAAATAAGTTGTGCGCTGTTATTTTGATAAATTTACGAGTTATTAACACGTTTGTAGACTTCTAGCCTTTATTTCACTATGGAAGACGGTTTTGTGAAAGCAGAAAGTACAAATCTGCCAATGGTTAATACCTTAATGGTGGCGAAATTTTTTGCCTCCAATCCCGATTTCTGTTCTGCCGAGTTGAGAAATGTTAAAACAGCAATGTAATAATGCGTTTTTACACTTGTATTTTTGCATTCAGGCACAAGACACCAATGATAACTCATTATTTTCACGAATCTTATTACTTGGTCTTTCGCAGTCGTATTGTTTACTAACCGAGTGACGTCACGAGATGAAAAAGCATGGCGGCTAGCGTTTCCGCGCGAAAATTCAAAATCAAAAATAAAAAACAGATTTTAGGGCGATTTTCGGTTTTAAAAAAAATTAACAGAATTTCTACTAGTTCATTACGATCTCAGGATTAATTTAAAACAGTTTTTAAAAAATGGTGTAATACCCTATTACGAGTAAGGAAAATTGAGAAAACAAAAGGCGAGCGATAAATGCCCGATAACGTTACTCGTGTAAAAGTGGAAAAGGTCTTTGAGCTGAGTTCTAGAGATTTAGCTGTACCAATTTAAACTTAATAATCAGAATAATCAATTGATTGGTAAGAGTATTACTGGGTCAGTCGTTAAAGTTACAGTCAATGTTATAGGTATCAATATTGGTTGTTCACATCACCTTTGCATTTTGGGCTCATCAGCACTTATACATTAAATAGGTAAGTTCTATTGCAAAAACTACGTAATAGGTATATATTTTATAAAAAAATAGTATACAACTTTCAACAGTCCGGAATGAAAGACCAACTAAAAAGTAACCATAGTTTACTCTAAAAAAATCTGTACTGACATTTTTTTTTATAAAGTACACTATGACCTTGGTTACTCTTTACTATTGAAGCGCAATGTTAGGTTATAAGTGTTCCTTATCCATAAACAGTAAGAAAAATTGTGGATCAAACAAAAATGGGTTAGTACGTATAGATTACAACTTACCAAGATTATCAGCCCGGTACAAGGGGAACGTAGCAACCCACAGAAGAACAAGCACCGTCCCCCGTTCCATCTTCAACCTTCAGAGTCAGTTTGGAAAACAACCGAAACGCATCCTGTTCGTCAAACGTGCTTTTGAAGAAGCATCTGAAAACAAACAAAAAAGGCCATTAGAATAAGGATAGTTGAAAAAAATACAGAAAAATCACATAAAACTAAAGGACAGCAATCATGACTCAGAGAACATTTTATTTGTAACCCAATCAACAAAAACGATTAAAATAAAAGACAAAATCAGACTTATTTGGGATTGAGTCACAAACGATATCTTTGTCAGCATGAGTAAGTTGTACGTACATAAAGCCGCGTACAGATTGCTGTAACGTAACATGCAATGTATCACGCAATGAAAGAATTTGCCGTCCACACTGTCGCAATGTATCATGCAATGTAACAGAATTCACATAGTGTGGACGCCTCGCGCGCACGAACCGAGCACACTACGAGCGCGAACAGAGCATTTCAACTCGTGCTCGCCGCGATCCGCCATTTGTCGGTTTTTTCGCCGAACACAAAGGGGCTCGCAGTGTGCTCAGAGCGCCAGTGTGGACGGGATGTACTGCGGAACGCGCGCGAACGTTGAAAGAATGGAAGAAAACACAGCTACAGCAGAGCCGTTTACGTTACGTTTTTTTTCACATGATTGATGATAATCATAGAAGCATCGACAATCATCGTAGCCAGTAATAATTGTATAATAAATTCTCTCCGCGTGTTTTCGGCAGACTGAGCTATGTTCGCCGCGCGCATGCCGGAAAAGATGCGAACACGTACCTGCTCAGTTCGTGCGCGCGCTGCGTCCACACTTATGAAATGCTCCTTTCATGTTACATTGCATGTTACGTTACAGCAATCTGTACGCGGCTTAGATGTGCAAGATCATCCGATGTACAAGATACCTTATATAAATAGACTAGATAAAAAAACAGTCAATCGTGACGGTACGCCCTGGAATATTTTATAAAAAGACAGAATTACAGCGGAAAATAAATCCGTTTGCATTTTATTTTTTTAATATTCTTCAACAAATACTTCATTTAGAGTTAAACAATGCATTGTGTTGAGTGCCTCTGTTCATCTTCTTTACAAAACAGTAATTGTTTGATAAACAGCCATGGAGTAATATTAATGAGAGCGTTGTTGGCGCCGCGCGATGACGTAAATATTCAGGATATTGAATATTCGTGTGTGACTGGAGTTGAAACATTAAATATGAAATAATTTTATAATAAATATTTTTAATTATGATAAAAACTTTTTGAAATTCATTATATTATGTATGTCTGGCTTTAACTGTTTTCAATTTCGGAAGTCTTAAATGCAAAGTAAAACGTTTGAACTTTTTTATTTTGTTCTTTAGACACTATTTTACAAAAATATGAAATGAAATAACTAAAAATATAAACTACAAAAATTCCTTGGTGGCGAGGGACACAAGACGCCGAAACTGGCAAAAACAAACGATTGAGTTTCAAAGGTTCATTAGAGTTTTAAAAGATGAGCTCTGTTGTTCAGTAGAAAACTAAAAGTATTTTAGCAAATATCGTAAAACGAAATATTATGATACCAAACGTATGGTAGAATTATATATTAAAAGCATTTATGTATATTACAACCGATGCATGCATGATGTAGAGGCATTGTTTCTAGTACCTATCCGTATTTTAGATAATTATGTCACAGAAAGCCATTTTTGAGTTGTTTTATTTACAACTGGAGTATACCGAAAAACCTATTATGTATTAGGCTGTACTCGTACCTACGTATTTCACTAACCTCCTACTAGGTGACTGACATGATACGAGTTCGTCAGTTACTTTTCTACTGGAATTCCGTTCGTATTGCGGAACTATTGAATGTCTAGGGATAACCGAATTCCACACAATTGAATTTCCACCTTTTTTCCTTAAATTAAGTTTTTCTTTGCTTGCATTTTCGCCTTAGAGCACAATATTGGAGCCAACATAACCGCGGACCCATGGACAAAAAAGGATAACGACAAAATCTCCTATAGAAATTACCTTTTGAAGATATAAAATCCAATATTGGATTTCCGAAATCGGGCGATCCAACGGGAAAATATCTACAGGTATGATCTTATCTAAAAAAATCCCATACTGATTACGGTATGACCAAACAATTTCGGAAAAACGTTTAATATTTGTATGTACCTAAGTAGGTATGTTGGTGCGTTCTTGGATTAAATTTAGAGTTGCTTTTACAGAATATAATTTATCAGGTTATAACTATAGACTGAGGATTTTTCACAAGGTATGAGGAAAAGATTTTTTAAATATTTTACCCGATTGTCGTTTGTTTATTTCAGATAACTATGTATAGTAAGTATATTAAATATAACTAAAATACCACCTTGAAATGAGTTTGGTTGAAAAAATAACAAAAGGACTAATTACAACTCGTATTAAAGTTGAAATTTCACTATAATACCTTACTATTTTTGCTTACTAGGATTATTAACAAGGGGGATTAGGTAGAGCTACTTATAAAAACCTTCCAACCTTAAGCAACTGTTAACTGTCAGCCCACAATCAGAAAGTATTCTTTGTTTGAAATTTCAGAATAAGAAAAATACTGCTAAAGTAAGAGAGATCAAATTAAGAACGAGTGTCTAGATAATTATGATTTGATACCATCGCAAACGAAGCTTATCCACTGTATATTCCTATTCACATTAGCATGCAAATCAAGAGCAGTGGAAATACAGATTTCTGGAATACGAGCACGAAACAAAATGTAATTAACGTTATTAACACGGAATTGCTTTGACAATGTTCTGTAAATTCTTTGTAATGTTGTGCTAGAGTAAAATATACCAGGAGATCGAAGCATCAGATGATCACGATTATCATAATTATCTGCATTATTGAGGAATAAAAGTAAGTCCTATTTTTATGTGTCTTTTCCCAACTTTTTCAGGGAATTTGATTTTGACGATTTTGTTATTAAACCTGAGAGCTGTGATTGTATATACTTTGTACTAGTTTTTGGAATATCTTTAATATACATAATATATAGTTCTTATATGTATTTTTATATAAGATAGTTCTGTATGTTCCTATGGTAGAAATAAATAAACTAAACTAATTTATGACATCTACAGAATGACTCGCCCAGACTATATTCGTCATGCATTGGTTCTTTATCCGCGCGTATTCAGAATGCAAACGAAAAAAGTGTAGAAAACGAGTGCAGAACGAGTCAATTTATAGCATTCACACTCGAATACACTATTTTCGTCGTTTGAACTATTTTCGACTTCGCACAGGCTATTTTCGCTAGCACGCTGTCAAAACAAAACAAACAAATATAAAACAAATAACATAACGGCGACGTTGACTCGGCGTACATGTACTTAGGATGATATTTTATTACTCATGTTAATGAAAGGAAAGAGTAAAAAACTAATTATCGTCATCATCAGCCTATATCAATCCACAGCTGGACATAGGCCTCCCCTAATGATCGCTATAGCGCCCTGTCTTTTGCCTTGCTTGCCACATCTAACAAAAATAAATGCCTACTAAGAATCCACGGCGTTACGGGTTAAGTATTAGTTTAGAAAATTCGTGCGTACTGGTCATCGTCAGTATAGTTTGTTTAAAAGCTCAATGTTATAAGAAGATTGAATACAGCTTTCAACAATAGCTGGGTGTTTATTGACTTAATAACCACCAGAGCTAATATTACGGGCATACATAGTAATTTCTCTACACTGTAGAATACTACGGAATACGTAAATTCGGAGAAGAACGGCTGTGGGCAGACCAAGCTCGCAGAACTGATAAAAGATTCTCGAGTGGACCGCGATAGAATGCGAAACGGGTTGAGGGAAGACCTCCCACGTAATAGACCGAAGAAGTCGTAGCGGTGGTGTAGGATTCGGTGGATGAAGGCCACTTAGGACTTGGAATATATTATACGACGACAGATGTGGCGCGGTGGGCGAAGGCGCGGCTGCGATGCAGGAGGTTGCGTGTACGATTCCTGGACTGGGACAAATGTGTGTATGATCTGCAGATATTTTTTCCAGAATTCTGGTTGTATTTTAAGTAAGAAGGTATAATTAAAAGTATTAAGTATATTCAAAAATATGTATGGTATTATTTAAATCAGTTATCTAGTACCCAAAACACAAGCTCTGCTTAGTTTGGGGCTAGATAATGCTGTGTGGCTTGTCCAGAATTATTTCTTCGTTTATTTATTTAATCGGAGCCTCGTTTCGAGGAGGCTATGTCCTATAGACCTATAGCAGTAACATACTGAACAGAAATTTAAAGGTCATCACTGAAATAAACTGAGAGGTATTTGAATATCAATTATCATCTACTGAATGGAGCACTCTACTGAGCGTAAACAGGAAAACGTCGAGAGCTTCCGTATTACTTAGACTCTTTTCTTCTCAAACATTACGAAAACAATGGGCTTGTACGCCTTGATAACACGATCGCAAGATCGCTTTGGAATATTTCACCAAATTGAAAGAAGCTCTTGCTTTTGGAAAAGATCTGTCGACTCTATAATCGACTTATTAAAACGCTACGAATCCTACTAAAATTATAAACGCGAAAGTTTGTAAGTAAGTATGGATGTTTGTTACTCTTTCACGCAAAATCTACTTAAACGGATATAGATGGAATTTTGCACAAAGATAGTTTATAGTCTGGAATAACACAGGCTATATCTTATCCCGGAATTCCCACGGAAACGGTTAGTCATACACATAATACAATACATTACATGAATAGATAAATAAAATAGAAGATTGACCAGTACGCAGTAGCTGACAAGTTAAATTGAATGAAAAAGGTGAAAATTAAATAATATAATAGCACAAGTAAGCAGGGTAACAAGGTAAAAAAATAAGCACTTCGACAAGTAAAAATTTTAACTATAGGTTTAAGTATAACTAGTATAGTGTTGACTCAGCTTTTAATGCTCTAACACAAAAACCCAGTGCCATTTGTGAGAAAGCACTGGGCCCAGATTCCACTAAATAAATCGATAACATGTAAATAATGTAGTATAGTGTCAAAATGTCAGTGTTAAACTCTTTTTGGCATTCTACTGACACAAACTTTTTGAGGTTCATTCATAGCTGTGACGATTATCTTTATAACTACCAATTTGACATTCTAGTTATGTCAAATTGTCTCTTCAAGCGAAAAAATAGTAGAATAGCAAATGCACAAACGTTATTTTAATCATCTTGATTGAATGGCACTATTAAGACCTTTGTTTTGACATTAGTGGAATCTGGGCTCTGGTTTTCAGTCTGATTACAATTATGTGTCAAGAGCAGTCATAGTGTTGTAAAACGTCCTACTCGTTTAGATCATTTATCGGAACTGAAGAACCGAGCCATTAAAACCGTATTAAGGCAAGCTTAGAAAAAACTGGCGGCTCGCCAAAAAATATTTGGGAAATATTTTTTAGTATTTCTTTTGGTATAAGGTTTGACCAAATGTCTTTATTATTTGCCAAGACTTAGGTTACGTGTAGAATACGTAGAATGTCTTATTTTCTGATGTTTATACTAGCGACCCGCCCCGGCTTCGCCCGTCCCCTTGAATCACTCTATCTATTAAAAAAACGCATCAAAATCCGTTGCGTAGTTTTAAAGATTTAAGCATACATAGGGAAATAAGGACATAGGGACAGAGGAAGTGATTTTGTTTTATACTATGTAGTGATTTCCGTTTAGGTACAAATTTACGAGTCGCTCCCAGCGAGCCCGGTGGGCCGCTGGGAGCCGTTTGTACGATCCGTGGATATTTCTTCCAGGTATTCTGGCTCTTTTGTGTATATAATAGGAAATATAAATATGCAATGTTTTGTATTAAATAGAATAATAACAATAATTCCGGACAGTCCACAAAACATCATCTAGCCCCTAAGCTATAATGTAATATACATACTATTGCCCGTAACACAAGCTCTACTTGTGTGAATTTTCCAGCATTTTTATTTATTTTTATTAAGTAGTTACATATTTAAGTGAATGACAAAGTAATTAAGAGTACATGTTAGGACAGCAGAATGTGTTTAATAATGAAGTTGTAGAGAAGAAAACTTTGAGATTGGCATTAAATCTTCAGGGATTTGTAGCAATTACTTAAGATGAGGATAGCTTTTCATAAAGTGACTTTGAAGCTTTTTATAATCCCGTTATAATTACGAATAAGTATCTTTTTCTGTCCTTGAGAAGTCATTTTCTTCCAGTTTTCAGACAGTCATTAATTTTAGCTGTCTAGTGCAGGTTTAATATTCATACTCTCGTATCATGAATAGGTTATGAATACACAGTATGTATTTCAGAACCTAAGCTTCTTATAGGATTTCTAGAGGTGATTGCAATTAGACATACCTCCATAAAACATAAAAAAATACTGTCCATACTTAATAAAATGGCCATTGCCTATTTAACGACCTTTTAAAAAAACTGTACTACCTTAATTTTCCTTTCATACTTTTTGTCGTGGCTTAGATCTACTCGGCTCACCTGCCAATCTCAATCGCCCCGGCCAGCTCTGAACGTGGTGCACCGGATTGGAGTCTATCTAGATGGCTCACGAACTAGGAAATGTCATAGGGGTTCACACACTCGTTAGTCTAGCTCTAGACTAACGAACTAACGAGTGTGTGAAACCTCTAGAGGTTTCACGTCTTGACAACACACAAAATCCACCAATTTTCTCATAAAAACCGAAATCGATCGCGCAACGACGTACCTATTTGATTTTTTATTGCGTAGTTCTTCCTTCTTCCACCAGAGGCGGTAGGGACGCCAGTACCCAGTGTTTATTGGTGCATCACAGGGATGCGTTAATTGGTGCATTGACCCACGCAGCCCAGAAATTTGAATGTAGGGTGTTGCCTTTCAATCATTGCCAGAACCTGAATATTTATCTACATCATCAGAGCCTGCTGTCACAATTTCTCAAATTAGGGAATGTCCATTTCGGTACGAAACACTTTTGGTTGTATTCATACTTTTCTATAGACAGCGTCTTTAAGTAAAATCACAGAAAGATACCTAACGAATCACGATACCATCGGTGGGTAGTTACATAAAATACTTAGGATTCTATTATAATATTGATCCAATTATTATTAAAGGCGTAAGTACAGGCAGATGAAAGGCGATGGAATTGGTGATTACTTTCAAATCACAAGTGAGAGGTCACAATGGGTATATGTGTATATCGTGATTGCTATAACTTTACAGGTCAGGCCCCTTGTATGTCCCAAACGGCAATTTATATCCAAAAAAATCCAACAATTTGATTTTTGGAGAGGAACTACACAACCCATGTTCGATGATAAGGTTAAACGAGTAAAAAATACTAGCCTTATTTTATAATTAACCACTGCGCAACTTTAAGCGAAAGAGAATACTAATATACAGAAAAAGAAAACTCGAAAATAAAGTTCGTTCCGACATAGTTATTCAAAAGTTGGAATAAATTTATTTTGCAAAGATCTTTTCTTCTATAATGCCATATATAACACTTGTGCTGAAGTCGACTCACATTTTACGCGGTCGGTATAAAAATTAATCATTATGCATTTCATCCTAGCGCGCTTCTCTCATTTCATCCTAGTGCTTTCAACTGGGTCTATCCTTTATCACACTATGTCAGGTAAGATTTGCATTCAGATTCCTCTTTACCGACAAGATTTCGTCGTTGACTCGTCTAACTTCAAGGTGTGGTTACAAAGGTATTGAAATGCTTTATCAAATGACTTAAAGGTAATGGTATTTTTTTTTTAATTTCTTGTTTACTAACAGAGAATTTGATATAAGCACTATAGCACTCTGTTTTCTTGTCTTGAGCTTGCCGCATCCAGCATCTATATACTAGCTGGTAATTCTATGAATTATGGTATAAGCATTTTAATACTTTTCTACCTATCCCCTAATGGGGGCATATTAGTTGTGTAGATCTTCTACAAAAATCTAAGATGTCGTGATTAAAAATTTCAACACTGAAATGCCAGATTCGGACACTCCAGCTTCTCAAAAACGATTGACAGCAAGCGCAATACCATTCTGAGAATATAGACTTTCAGAATACCATAGACTTTAAGAATACCCTTCGGAATAGACTTTCCCAATTTGAATATTAAGACAAAAACAAAAAGTTTTGATAAACCCTTCTATACTTTCGGAATCTTTAAAAAGAGTTATTCTGCTCACAGGTAGGTAGGTAATCAAACTTTTTCCTTATAAATTCCAGGGCACGTTTTATTTCAGCATATCAAACGCAAAAGTTTTTAGATACTGTCATAATAACCCTCCCTTCGGCGGGGAAAATAGACTGAGAGTTTTCTTATTTTATACCTAATTTATTCTTTTGGAGTTATTATTTGTATGTTAAAGGTCTTATTATGTTCGTGAATAAATCTGATGAGTACCTAATCTTGAACGTTTTTAGCTTTTAAAAATAACAGAGTGAATAGCTATCATATTATACTAATAGTAACATGTTGTGCGATGATATGAATTAAAAATAGGGTTTATAAAATAGTTTTAATATAAAAGGACATAGTATAAACCTAAGAAAATAAAAAAGATGCACCCTATTTCAAAATTGTCCAAGATACTAAAGTCATTGAATACGGGATATTTATGATGATTTGATTTATTTTGAGTTTTCCGATAGAACTCACGAAAGAAGAAGTTCTTTCGTGATCATGGCGCTTAAAACGGTGCCGAAATCACGGAAAACTCAAAATAAATCAAATCATGGTAAATATCCCGTTTTAAATGACTTTAGTGTTAAAAACCATGATAGTTTTAAAAATTATATTGTCGAAGAGAGTTTTAAAACTAAATTTTGACTTTATTTGGCCTCAGCCCAATATTAGGTGAGGGCGACTTCTTTCTGAACATATAGCGGTCTAGACTAATCAACCATACAAACTTGTTGTGAAATCAATTCTTTAGCTTAACAAAATGCGCTAAACGATATTATATTTATGTGGGTAGTAAGCACATTTTAGTTGATTTTTTTATTATTAACAACGAAAATTACAAGCAAGGAATAGAAAAATTACAACTAGTATTTACAATTGAAACCATTGAGCTAACTGCAGACGGTTGCAAACAGTCTAAAGGTAGCTCAATTGATCCATGTCAATACCAGTCGGAAGCGTCTCAAGACTCTGTCTGCATTACCACGCTGTATGGTAATGCTGATGCGCTGAGCCAGATATTCACCAGCTCTCGGGTCACGCGTCGCATTGATTTACAAATACTAAAGACTTCTAGAGTAAAATAAGACCCAATATACGGATGAACCTAAAAAAGTCATCATCTTTTATAAAATAAACACAAACTCCCCAAACATGACACTTACCCCGCCCTTTAATGTTTACAATAAAACAGAAAGAATAAATAATAGCAACCATTAAAACAAAAGCCATGAACCCTCGACTCAAATAGACAATTTTCGAGCGAATCGACCTTTCTCGTCATCCTTTGAAACAAAGACAGAAATATGAATAAACAATGGTTATACTCTGAATACAATTCTCTAATAATTCTAAGGCCAGAACCACTCACTGTTGACGTTGTTTTGTTGGATAAATATTTTGTTGGGATTATCTTCTGATCCAGACCAAATTCAATAAAATGAAGAAAAATTGTTTTTAAAATCTTCAAAAACCAAGTTCTAAGAACTTGATAGATTATTCTTTTGATCAAGCAATTATGTAAGTAAGCTTGAAAAGCAATAAAAATGTGTGACTTCTTAAAATTAATAATTCACATTATGCTGTAACAGCATAAGACTTGACGAAGAAGCGGCCACACAATAGGAGATAACATTTAAATAGACTAACCAATAGCTAAGTAAATTAGCTACTAATAATATAAAGTGAAAGTTTGTAAGTATGGATGGATGGATGAATGGATGCTTCTTACTCTTTCACGGAAAAACTACTTAACGGATATGGATGAAATTTGGCACAGAGATATATTATGGTCTGGAATAATACATAGGCTATACTATATCCCGCAATTCCCACGAGAAATCCCAGAATTTCCACGAGAACGAGAATTACCGCGGGTGAAACCGCGAAGCGCTGCTTCTCTTACAAAAAAATAAATCTAATAATCTTATAATAAATTGGAAAGTCTGTGTGAATGTTGTTATAAGTAATCTCCGTAACCTATAGAATAAATAAATATAAAATTTGGAGATTTTAACCTCTGAGGGGGCTAAATAGGGTGCTAAAGTTTGTATGGAAAATTGTAATTGCTTCGTTTGAAACACTCAAAACTCGGTAATTATGTTTCACGGCTTCATTCTTAGCGATTTATTTTACGTATTGTAGTATGATCCCACACACCAGCCTTACACACGGATTTTTAAATATTTTTTGACTTATTTTTTAAAACAGAAACCCTTTTTTAGTCTGAAACGACTTAGTACTACTGCTCTGACGTTGTTGCGCTACCTTCACTCAACGGTGCCTACCTGCGGCGCGCCTGTTCGAATTTTGTCATTCCGTGTTTCCGTGCTCTAGCCTTCGCACGTCAACTACAGAGCCCCAAAGAATAAAAAAAAAAAATAATAATTTGTAATTTGTATTTGCGTTCTAAAAAACTTTCAACATGGGAAGAAAAAGGAATTATAGCAGCAGCAGTACCGATGATGAAGAACTAAACGATTGTGAAACTACAGAACAAATCGTGCAATAAACACCGCCGCGTGTTTTTTGCCTCATCGTCTTCAGAAGATGAAAATAACCGTAAGTACAAAAATAAAAAAGGTTTTTTAATTTGTTAAAATAATAAGTAAGCAAAGCTTAATTTTGTGATGCGTGCTGCTAATTATGGGCTACCACTGTCACTATGAAAATTTAAGCTTATTTTTGGCCACGATGCGAGCAACTATCCTGGGTTGACTCTGTCGTTTCAAAGGTCAACGATTATTTTTTCACCGTACCTAAGTACAAAAATAAAAAAGGTTTTTCATTTGTTAAAATAATAAGTGGGTAAAGCTTAATTTTGTGATGCGTGCTGCTAATTATGGGCTACCACTGTCACTATGAAAATTCAAGCTTATTTTTGGCCACGATGCGAGCAACTATCCTGGGTTGACTCTGTCGTTTCAAAGGTCAACGATTATTTTTTCACCGTACCTAAGTACAAAAATAAAAAAGGTTTTTCATTTGTTAAAATAATAAGTGGGTAAAGCTTAATTTTGTGATGCGTTCTGCTAATTATGGGCTACCACTGTCACTATGAAAATTCAAGCTTATTTTTGGCCACGATGCGAGCAACTATCCTGGGTTGACTCTGTCGTTTCAAAGGTCAACGATTATTTTTTCTACCCTCTTGTTCAAAATGTGATGCGTACTGCCATTTGCTACATATTTGGGTTGATACTGTCACTTCTTTGCGTATTAACGCATTTTCTTTGAATACCATCTGTGTATAAAATTATTTATCACCTTCATGGTAAAAATGTGATGCGTACTGCCATTATTCGGGTTGATACTGTCACGTATATACGTATTAACGCTTTAATTTGTTTCGACCGTGTCTGACGTACACGAGTCATTCCCGGAGAACGATCCTGTTGCCTCTGCTGACTGCACAGGCGCTGCCTATCGCAGTCCAGGCGTCGTCGCTGACGATGCCACCGTCAAAGCCGCTGCTGATGTGTCCATCTTAACCGCCGCCGCTAATGTCAACCCTGCCGTGACAGAGGCTCTCGAGACCGCCATTTCTCCTTCTGATACTGCAGACTATGCACCTAAAACTGAGGTAGCTTTAGGCTTAGCTGTCCACAAAGATATTGCTGCTAGATGGAATCTTCCAATCTTTCAAGAAATCTTTAAAAACCGCCTACATAACTTGTAAGCAATTATGCCATTCCTGCTAATTGTGACTTACTATTAGCTCCCGTGCTAAACGTGTAAAGGCCGCTTTACCCGACACATCAATAAAATAGATGCTGCCTTATGCGTAAAATAAAAACATATCGGTTCGGCGCTGGCCGTATTAGCTGTATCAATGGATAAAATGGAGACGACTCAAAACACAGCGTTAGAAAGCCGTTGAGCGACGTTAGTCGTATTTAATGCGACAATCACTTCTGTGAAACTCGCATTCGCACAAATTTCTTAGTGTCTACGGTAAATCCTTTCTTAATCAACGCCCCTAGGGACTTTATTACTATCATAACCGCAAGAGCTACGACAAGTCAGCCCACGGAGGGCGCCCTGCAAGCCGCGGCGCTGCCCGCCCGCCCCAGCAGGACCGAGCGCCGCCCGAGCCGCGATACCGCGCCGCGAGCGTTTGCCGCCCTCGACGAGGGCACCGCCGCCCTCGACGAGGGCACCGCCGCCGCCGTCCCGGCGATAGACGAGGTACATATTGCTCTGCAGTATGCAGGTCGATTGCAATATTTTACTCATGTTTGGTCACAAATCACAGATGATTCTTTAGTAATCTCATATAATATCAAAAGCTACGAAATTCCTTTTACATCCATGCCTTACCGCAATGATGCTAGGGTTATCATTCGTTAACAATCGGTAACCCGAAATCCGAGGAAGAATCAAATGATTTGAATGTAGCGATAAATAGGCTGTTAGAAGTAAATGCTATTTCTCGATGTGAATACGATATTTCACAATTTTTGTCTAGTATATTTTAGTGCCAAAACCAAACGATGAAAAAGGCTTATTTTGAACCTTTTGTGTGTTTTAACAAGTTTATTAAAACTAATCTCTATAAAATGGAGGACTATCGAACAGCCTCCAAGCATATCAATCGCAATAGTTTTATGGCTTCAATTGATTTGAAAGATGCTTATTTTCTGGTACCCATTCGAGATTCATAAAAAATACCGATATAATAATATACCTATACAAATTACATTGCTTACCCTTTGGTTTGTGCACATGTGTATTTACAAAATTACTTAAAGCTGTAATGGAATATTTAAGATTACTAGGTTTTATTTCGGTAATTTATTTAAATTACATTTTTAGTATCGGTAGATCTTTTCATGAATGCCCACCTAGGGTATATTATATGTTCCTTGCATTAATTTCAGTCTAATGTAAATTCAACAAAGAAGTTACTAAACAGTCTTGGATTTATATTGAATTAAAAATAATAATAATACTGTATTGTATAGCATGTGTGTCCAAACACTGAATGCAAAGAACAGAACGTAGTCATGCTAAATCTTTGACTGCAAAATTTTTGGGGTGTCTCCAAAAATATGATTTTAAAATTACCCCAGGAAAACAAACTTAAATAATATATTTTGCAGATTAATAAATTGAAATTAAGATATTTTTCTAGTTTTTTGGGCATGATAATATCCACATGTCCAGCAATAAATTGGACATATTCTCATATGCTTTTAACTCTACTACTGGGAGAGTTTTTTGTAATAACAAATAATGTTTTTAGGTATTGGAATGAATCTGAGAAGATTTTTCATTTCAATGAGTTGGAACTAAACCCGCCATAGCAATCAGATGTTATGCAAAAAGCATAAACATCTGTGAACTACTTTAAAGAAATCGATAATGTAACGGCACTAGCTAGTACCTACAAATACAATGGGTAGTGTTCAGTTTAGAAATCTAAAAACAAATGCAAGGGATGTAATACAAAAAAAAAAAAAAAATTTTGCTTTTTGCTTCATATATTTTGATGCAGATTTACTGTCTCGTAGAAAGTTTGAAGACACCGAATGGGAGTTAACTGAATACGCAGTTCAAAAAGTATTGATAAGTGAGGTAAACCACAACTTGATTTGTTTGCCAGTCGTTGTAATGCAAAATGCGCTACTTTTGTAAGCTGGCGAAACGAGCCTTAAGTGTGGGCAGTTGATACATAATTTTATATTGAAAAATTGTTTTTTCTTCGATTTTCCGCCTTTTGCGATTACTGTTAACTTAATTTATAAAATTATAAGCAATAAGGCAGAGGAAATGGTCGTGGCTCCTTACTCGCCTATACAGCCATGGTTCCCAGATTTCACATCTGAGATTATTTATAATATAAAATTTTAGATAATATTATATCACAAAATATTATATTTTTAACCTGATATTAATCTTTTAAAATCTCCTATCAAGAAGCCTCACAAGCTCTACTGATCGCTGACTCTAGTGGCCGTGAGATTATCAAATTTTATTGGCTAAGGATTAACAGATAGAGCAATAGAGATAATGTTAAACTCTTTATCAGACAACACTTCTAAGCAGTAAGGCACCTATATTAGAGCTTAGATCGAGTCGTGTCACGAAAATAACTATAATCACATGAAAGCAACAGTGTCACAAGTTATTTCCCTTTATATGAAGTTTTCGATAATGGCGTAGGTTACGGTATAGTTAATTCATATAAGTCTGCCTTATCGCTCATTGTAGACGATCTGTCAAATATTTCTAAATTAAAACGCTTTAAGCGAGGAGTTTTTAGATTGAGACAACCGGCTCCCAAATATACTACCTGGGATCCTTGCATTGATTTAAATTATTTCTCTCAAAAATGGCCAAATGACTAAGTCTCAATTTAAAAACTATTTCGAAGAAAACCCTGACTCTTTTGGCTTTAGTGACAGCACATCGTTGTCAAACATTTTCATTGATGAATTTTCATGAAAATTATATATGAAATGAAAACATAAAAACTAAGTAACCTCCAAATATTACATTCTCATATAGCTATCTCATAATTAAAAAAAAAAAAAAAAAGATGACCTGAATTTTATCCTTTTAGATATTTGGAAACAATTTTAAATAAAACAAGTTAACAAAAAATCAGTTACAGAAAATCGTATACAGGAATCTCATGACAGAGATTAGGTTGGGTACAATAGTATCCAATCATAGATACTAGTATCTTCAGTGGTCACAGTACACGGCATGCAGCCACTTCTACAGCCAACAGGCTCGGTGTTAGTCTAGATGTAATTCATAGAATTGTTCGTTGGACTGTTTCTTCAGCAGTTTTTGCAAGATTTTATAATAGAGTAATTGTTAAGGAGGGTTACAATTTAGTAACTCAATTATCACTTTCGTTCGTTAAATTGCACTACTTCCCTAAACCTATTTCACAATGTTATGTAGGTACTTACATTACCTCTGAACATCCTACAATACGTAAAATAAATCGCTAAGAATGAAGCCGTGAAACATAATTAATGATCAAACGAACTTAAACAAGTGAAGTTCGATCACAATTATGTGAACGGCTTCATTCGACGCGATTTATACACACCCTCCCTATACTAAAAGTATGCTACACATACTTATTATATACATATACCTTATTAAATATAACACATCCCGTCCCTAAATATACCTACTTTTGCAAAGTACCTACAGTGTGAAATAGGCTAACACTAACCTACCTAGGTACTTTCTTTAAACAAAATGACAAAATTCGAACAGGCGCGCCGCAGGTAGGCACCGTTGAGTGAAGGTAGCGCAACAACGTCAGAGCAGTAGTACTAAGTCGTTTCAGACTAAAAAAGGGTTTCTGTTTTAAAAAATAAGTCAAAAAATATTTAAAAATCCGTGTGTAAGGCTGGTGTGTGGGATCATACTACAATACGTAAAATAAATCGCGTCGAATGAAGCCGTTCACATAATTGTGATCGAACTTCACTTGTTTAAGTTCGTTTGATCATTAAGTATAAATCAACTGCAAAGTAAATAATTAAACGCATATATTTTTTTATGAAACTACTCAGGAACAACTAGGAGGCGTGCAATAAATTTCTGAAATTTGACAAATAAATTTCCATGCGGGCGAAGCCGCGGGGTGCATCTAGTAATATATAAATGGTTAGTTATCAGCTGAATGTGATTTTCAGCATATGGTTATTAAAGGTATAGGGTGCAACGTTACATCTGTACCAAGTAGTTGGGGATGATTCTGAACCTCTAGGACAAAGGACGGCAAACAGCGGCTTGCGAGCCGCATGCAGCTCTTTTCTAAGTAAAGTTGCGGCTCAAAACGTACTAATCATTATTTTCACTTTTTCTAATTTGAGCTACCTTTAGACTGTCTGCAACCGTCTGCAGTTAGCTCAATGTTTTCAATTCTATATACTAATTGTAATTTTTTCTATTCCTTGATTGTAATTTCCATATAAGGTATTTAACTTCAAAACCATTATAAATAGTGCAATCGAGTACCTACTACGTACGTATCATATCATGCAGAGCGGTAGATTACATAATTCATTATTGAAATATCCGAAGCAATATCGCGATGAAATGTATGGAACTGTTGACACCATAAGGCTTAAGGTTACATGTCTATGGTTAACACAAATGATTTCAGCACAAACATAATCAGATCAACATTGTACCATTCGGAATTAAAACTTACTGAGTAAAGTTTGACCGTAGGGCTGTGTCCCCAGTAGGCAAACTCTAAGCAGCCGACTGAGTTTGCGGCATATCAGTTCAGTACGCCCTTCCATATATTTTAAATTGAGTGTCCACAGTTTGCTAGTTTGCGCTCACTGTACGCAGTTTGCAGCGTTACGTGCGCCGACTGTCTTAGTTAGCGGTGGACTCGCAGGTTCCAGTGCTTGCGATAGGCACACAAACTGATCTGAGTTTGTAGCTGTACGCCACAAATTTGCGGCTCACTCAGTCGGCCGCTCACAGTTTTCCTACTGGGGACACAGCCTTAGTAATAAAATGTGTACTGTCATATTAAATAAAAAAAATGTGGATCTTCAAAAACTCGGAAGTTAAATTTACTTCAGTGTCAAAAGGTTTCAGGACCTCTGCTCTAGGGGATTAACTTTAGATAGACGACTTTGTCGATTTCGAAAAAAAAAGTATTTTCCTGTTTTTCGTGTTATTTTAAACGCACTAGTACATACAAATAATGTGTGTTTCTCATGGTTTTGTATTGTTTTTTATCAAAAAAGTGTTTTATCATGAAATTATAACAAAAAAATTATGTTTAATTAAAAAAAAATATAAAAGTGTTAGAATACGCGTAAAAAGAAAACCCGTAAGAATATTTAACAGCCTGTATAAGCCTAGTCTTGCCATGACTTCGCCAACATGTGGACAGACCTATGAGAACGGTATAACTGCAAGTCTTGAATATGTCAACATATTTAATTAAATATGGTTTATTTAAAAGAAAGTTGGGTTATACCCATATCAATTTTAACTCACGAACGCCGGACTGGATTTAAAAGATCTTTAATTTTTTGTATTTAACAGTTTTACAATAGCAGAATAATGGAATAGGGTTCCACGCAAAAAAATTAATTAGGTGCGGGCGAAGCACAGCTAGTCACTACATAATATGAAACAGTCACTTTCTCTGTCCCTTTGTATGCTTAAATCTTTAAAACTACGTAACAGATTTTGATGCGGTTTTTTTAATAGAGAGAGTGATTCAAGAGAAAGGTTTAAACGTCTAATAAAAACGTGCGAAGCCGGGGCGGGTCGCTAGTTATAAATAAAACTAGCCTGTGTCTTGAATATAAGAAACAAAAAAAATCGTTAATTTCAGAGTTTACTTACTTTTATGTGTTCCATATGGGCACAGAATATTACAAAAATTTTTACGTAAGCCGACAAACGGAACCTACCAAAAGAAGCTTCCTTCTGACTTACTTTAACCCCTCCACTGTGTTCACCAATCCGCCTGCTTAAAATCCCAGACAACCCACAACACCCACGTGTTCATCTAACCCAGAGTTGGGGTTTCCGAGATTTTATTATAAAAGAAAAACCATCATCGTTGTTTGATGTACCTACTCATTACTGATCTTAGTAGGCCGAGATTTCAGTACTAAAAACTATCATTCTCATTACTTATGTTAGGGGGCTTATTACCAATCTTAATAGTATTGGAAGAACAACAACAGCTCATCTTGTTCGTAGCTAACCCGCTTACATCCGTACCTAATAAATACATTTAGACAGTTTCCTTCTGACTTCTCCTTATTTTCTCTTCTTAACTTCTCCTTATTTTTACTTACTGAATAGTAAAAAATAGAAGGTAATTTTTGTTAGAAAATTAGACATAATTTCTTTGAAAAGAAAATAAATTTAATAGTGATTGTTTCGATAACTTCAACTCACCTTCAGTCCACACTAAACGATTCCAAATAAGAGCACAACACAGCACAAAACAAAAGTTCATACACAGTTCATAGTTTCGAAACACGCGTGTTTTCAGCAACGCCGCACGACCGCACTTCATGAACGCGCGAGAACAACTGACTTCAATCTGAGCTACAGATCTGCGCAAGGCAGCGACGGCTACAGTCAACGACAAAAGATCATTCAAGATTTATATTGCCGCGTTTTGTCATTATTGCTTTTTACTGTTTGAGGATTAAATCTGGATAAATCTGTTAGGAATTAAGAGAGTATTTTTTCCTTATTTTTCAAAACAAGGTGTTGTTTACAAGAGGCAACACTTTCCTCGATTGATAATCATCGGTTCGTCTTTTCTTTTTATGTTTAACTAGCAACCCGCCCCTGTTTCGCACGGTTTTATTATACGTTCTTATAAACCTTCCTCTTGAATCATTCTATCTATTAAAAAACCGCATCAAAATCCATTGCGTAGTTTTAAAGATTTATGCATGCAAAGGGGCATAGGGATATTGGGATAGAGAAAGCGACTTTGTTTTATACTATGTAGTGACTAGTATCTAACAGAGTCTTTGCACGTTTTATTTCGTTTAAACGTTTCAAGGCTATGTTTTCCATTTATGCAAAAGTAGCCTATGTGTTATTTTAGGGCTAGAACTACGTCTATTGAAAATTTCAAACCGATCTGTTAACTAATTTTTGCGTGAAAGAGGAACAAACATCCATAAATTCATACATCTATATCATCATCATCATCATCAACCTATATTAGTCCACTGCTGGACATAGGCCTCCCCCAATGAGCGCCATAGCGCCCTGTCTTCAGCTTGACGCATCCAGCATCTGCCAGCAGTCTTTCGCAGATCGTCATCCCACCTGGCCGGAGGGCGTCCTACGCTACGTTTACCGAGTCGCGGTCTCCACTCAAGAACACGTTTACCCCAACGGTTGTCGGTTCTTCGCGAGATATGGCCGGCCCATTGCCACTTCAGCTTGCTAATTCTTTGAGCTATGTCGATAACTTTGGTTCTCTGTCGGATGTATTCGTTACGAATTCTATCCTTCACTACAATACATTTTAATTTCTTCCTTCTATACATCTATACATGGTGTAACAATATACATGTGCTAAGCGAAAAGCTGGGTATTTCTACCCCCCCGGGGAACAACTTTTGTTCAACGACTTTTCTAATTTCGATTGGTATCTCTGAAAAAACTAAAACAAAGTTTTCACATGGCCAGCTGATTTTTTACGAAGTGACAACCCTAAAATCTGCTGTTTCTTATACTTGCGACGATGACCTCAGTATGGTCACAGAATAGATGTAGAAAAGAGTGACAGATTCATATTCTTGAAATAGAAAAACGCCTACAGCATCATTGAGGCAAATTGTCGTAAGTCATGGCTAAAATCACATTTCAATTTGAAGGTTGAGTTACGTGTAGTTAAACATACGAACTAAACTACGCTAACACAGTTATGTCTTTTTCTAACTGTTTGTTCTTTCTTGTGTGTTGATCTAATCATAATAACCTACTGACTGAATACACATTGATGTCCACTACTGAAAAGAGCTGTGAATCTGGCGGGTATTGCCATAATCACTTGGCTGGGGATTGCTGATCAAAGAAACGGTATAAGTAATTCACACAATAAAAATGCTGCCTTTCATTTGGCGAAGCCCCTTGGTCGACTTTTACGACATCCGACATACGACGAGCTGAGTCGCAGGGGTCGGTTAACTTAATTAAAAACTTTACCAAATGACTCTTTCCGTCATTATGTAGTTTATCTGTCCGTTCTGTACCTACATTAATATTTGACACTTGTATTTCCACAAAGGAACGCGACTAAATTTTATTGGCTGTAGCACTATGCAAAACCATGGCAACCAGCCAACCGCCAATCATAGACAAGTTAGAGAACCATTCATTCATTCGCGACTAAATTTTATTGGCTGTAGCACTATGCAAAACCATGGCAACCAGCCAACCGCCAATCATAGACAAGTTAGAGAACCATTCATTCATTCGCGACTAAATTTTATTGGCTGTAGCACTATGCAAAACCATGGCAACCAGCCAACCGCCAATCATAGACAAGTTAGAGAACCATTCATTCATTCATTGACTGTCGGCATCTATCAACATGCGATACACCCAGTGATGCCAGATCTACCGATTTAGCAGTAGATCTACCTGCTTTTTTAGGCGTCTACCGATCTACTGATTTATTTCAAAAATTTAGTGAAACCTACCTGATTTTCCCGAGCGCCTTCTAAAATTTAGTGAAATCTACCTGATTTTCCCGAGCGCCTTCTAAAATTTTGTGAAATCTACCTGATGTCCCGAGCGCCTTCTAAAATTTCGTGAAATCTACCTGATTTTCCCGCGCCTATAGCTCCGTGACTAAATAACCACTTGGCGACCTTTTTTTTTTTTTTTAGCTGCAATTGTCTGCAAAAATGCAAAGAATCGCTTCCTTTTTACGAAAGCACCTAAAAAAAAAAAAGGTCGCCAGCCAAAATGCGAGTCAAAATACTCGCGAAACACAAATACATATGGTACCTCTAGAATTTTCAGTCGTTAATTTCTACCTACTGATTTTTATTCCAATCTACTGATTTTTTACTGAACTTTCTACTGTTTTTTTCAAATTCCATCTGGCAACACTGGATACACCACATGTCGGTGCTGTATTTGCCAAGCGGGTCGAAATATTTTTTAATACGGGTTCCGTAATTTTTTTAATACCAAAATTTACAGAAGTTCGTTTGTTTAAAATCATAAAACCAAAAAAAAAAAGCTTAAATCCGTTTTCTACGGGATTTTGTATTAGGTATACCAACTATCAGAATTCACGCAAAGTGTATGTGTGTGTAGCAGGTAGGTACCTACATTGTGAAATACCTATGTAAAATAAGACCAGTACCTACCTACGTATTCATACAATTTTCTACCACATACCTATTATTTCACGACTGTGATCCTAATACCTCCTACACATGAGTAGCCAACTAGGGATTTATTAAAATTGAAAATGAACCCTAAAAATTATCCATCTTTTCGGCGAACGAAATCAAAAGAATGAATGATGAACTATTTTAGTGTGACCTTCGTCGCGGTGCCGTGTGCTATAATTACAATTTTTATCTTTCGTGCCTAAAAAACAAGTAACTAGGACTTAAGAATACCTTAGGGGTGTGGTGTATGCATCGGAGAGTGTCACAGAGATGAAGAGGCGTGTGTTGGAAGCGTGTGCTTACTTCCATAAAATGTGTGTTGTTTGGAAGAAGGGAGGCATATCGAACCTTACTTACATGCATAGGTATCGATACCTACGTCATGCATGTGTAACTTACTAACTAACTAACCTAACTAGTGCTAAAGTGAGTGAGACATGTTAATGCCTAAAAAGAAACCTACCTTGTGCTGAAGTGTGTGAATTGTCTGTGACTGTGTACCTACAAGTGACCTACCAAAACATACATAAATCCCTTCGTAAGAAGCCATCTAGACAGCTGACAAGCGAGAAAATATGAGGTTTGTAACTTGTACCTACACTTACAACTTTCCTAACTCAGCATTTTAAGATTTTCTCAACACTACCTAGGAACTTACATACTAGCATCTTATTATTATCACGAATTTATTAGCTCGTCTAGTAATCTCCCGCCATAGCTGAAATCTACGAAGATAAATACCTACCTACATACCTGCAAAGTTAGTAGGTAAGTACAGGTTGCGCGAATAGGGTTGTCACTTTATTTTGGCACTAGGAAATGAAAACTTTTTGTATGGGAAACTGAAAATAGGAATTTTTAATTATCTCCCCCCCACAACTGATCACCATGGGTTCCTGAAACCCCCCCCTTCGGCTTAGTAGGGGTAATATGTTATACCTTGTATACATCCAGACAAACTTTATAAATATTTAAGTAAGGATTTGTGTTTAAATGTTTTTTTATAAAAGCAAATAAAAAAGTTTGCTTGATATTTATTACGCTCTACTTTTGATACAAAACGCTACTAAAATTATCTTTTAATCATAACAGGGATAGTCATCAGGCTTATTGCTGATAGTAGGTAATTTATATATAGAAAAGTATAATAAATATAATAGTGAATAAAGTACCTAATGGTAGTGCGAATAATTAAGACGAGGATTAATTAGTAAAATATTTTTTTAGTAGTTCGAAATAAAATATGAAAATTTATTTAGCTCTTCTTTAAAAAATTTGTGTCAATTAGATCACGTCTCAAGGCAGTGATTTAAAATCCCTAAAATATGTATTATATTAGATCACATAAAAAAACCGTATAAAACCTTTTTATATCTACGGGAATTTCATAAGCTTGCGTGCTTGACTGTACCAAATAATATTATGACATTTTGATATCGTTTCATTAGTTAAGTTGATTGATATAGATTAGATATTAACTTAATGAGTTTGATTATTTGATAATTATAAAGTAACACAAATTAAGCAATTGAAAACTATACAAACATTTTGACTCTGTTAGCGTTTTATCATATTTATCGCAAAATATAACGTCTAAAAATGTATCCAAGTACTATAAAGGAGACCTGACGAGTATTTTGATATTATTTATCAAAATCTATTTAGATGTTTTGATGCTACGACTTAGGTAAAAGTACCATTTACCTAACCAAATCTATAATATAAAAATGAATCGCAAAATGTGTTGGTAAGCGCATAACTCAACAACGCCTGGACCAATTTGGCCAAATCTTTTTTTAAAATGTTCGTTGAAGTTCAAGGATGGTTTTTACGGCGAGAAAAATATGATATTTGACAAATAAATAAATTTCCCCGCGGGCGACGCTGCGGGGCGCAGCTAGTCTATAATATAAAAATGAATCGCAAAATGTGTTGGTAAGCGCATAACTCAACAACGCCTGGACCGATTTGGCCAAATCTTTTTTTAAAATGTTTGTTGAAGTTCAAGGATGGTTTTTACGGCGAGAAAAATATGATATTTGACAAATAAATAAATTTCCCCGCGGGCGACGCTGCGGGGCGCAGCTAGTAGGTAATAAAACATAATATAATCCATCTCTATCCACCGCGCCGCCCTGTAGAGTCATCAAATTATACTCGCTAATTTTTACTATCAATTAATAACAACTATTTTAACGAGGTATTTTATAAGTGCTCAATTTGGACAACATATCCAGAGCATGATCCAGCTAAAACATGATAGATTATTAACGTAGCACGTAGATATAAGTTTCATAGATAGAGCCCTAGTACAGAGTGATGAATGTTCAATTGAAATATCTATAAACTGATAAGGCGAGGTGTGTTTTTCATAATTATTTGCAGATCGTGCAAATATTTGTCTCCAGGCGGGAATCGAACTCGCGACATCCTGCGTCGCAGGCGGACCTGCGCTGCGCCAAATCGTTCGTCCAAGAAAACAGCGTTTGGTGGCAACCAAAAGTAACTTCGTATCTCGTCGTAAAATAGACAAAATAATTATGTTAGTTAAAACAAACCGAACTGGTTAATTTTGGAAATTCCTTTGTTTAAGGCGCAAACAGCACCTAAATTATATTATTTTATCACATAATTCCGTTAAACAAAGGAATTTTCAAAATTCACTCGTACAGTTTGTTAAACCTATTATTATAAGCTTTTTTGTAATCCATCTTTAGCAGTTTCATTTTGTCTAGTTTAGGAAGAGATACGAAGTTGCCTTTGGCGGCCACCAAACTCTGTTTTCGTATCTCTTCCTAAAATAGACAAAATTAAACTACTACAGATGCATTTAAGAAAAGCTTGTGATAGGTTTAACAAACTGTACGAGTGAATTTTGAAAATTCATTTGCTTAGCGGAATTATGTGACAAAATAAGTGGGGGCGTCACTTTAGGTCCTGTTTGCTTCTTAACGTAATTATATGATAAAATAATTGAGGGCGCTAGTGTACCTCCTGTTTGCGTCTGAAATACAGAAAAAGGGAAAAAAGAATACAGAAAAATGGAAAAAGAATATTACATCGGAACTAGTTTTCCTTTTCAACATAGCGAATAAAAAGTGCATTCATCATGCATTGCATGTTATTTAAATGCTGCTGTGAGTTTTCTGATAATTTCTAAAACAAAAGAAAATATTTTCAGTACCTACGTACGATAAGAGACCTGTGAATTGTGTCCAGTGTCTTGTGGCATTCGGTATTGGAAACTCTAGCGTTATTCGCTAGAAATTGTATTTCACTTGTACATCATTGTAATTTCGCACTATCAACGAATTTGCCTTTTTCTGTGACAGCATGAAAATACATATGACTTGGGGCTTACACATCAAAGTGGGCCGGATACAAGTTGACTAAACATTATCAGCTGCCGACAAATTGACAAAATATTTTTTATTGCTGACAAGTTGACAAAACATTGTCAACGTCTGACAAGCATGTAGTATGTAGTGTTTATGTATATCGCCGACGGATTTGTTGAATCAACCTGTTTGTATAATACTAGGCCGATTGCTAAGCAGAGCAATTTAGTTGATTGCCTATGCCGTTTGTTGAACGATAAATAGATATAATATCTATATTAACGATCAATGCATGCTAAAACGTCACTTAGCCGTCTCATTGTATGCCATGTGTTCCCAATAAATCAGCGTTCGTTTTGTAATCGGCCTAGCCATTCTACAAACGGGCTGATTTTAAGAACCGGCGATGACAGACGTCTCGTTGACAGATAACTTAAGTTAGATGCTGTAAAAAGTCAACAAAAAGGAACTTTGGCGAATGCACGTCGTAGCTTATTGCTGTCAGATATTATACAGTCAGATAAATACGCGGATAAAGATAGAAAGCAGTCGAGGAGCCGCCTGTTTTATGAGACAATTGATTCTTAAAGTATTATATTTTTTGTAAACAAATGAGTATATAACAAAACTCCAATGATTTTTGGTACAACAGAAAAATAACATCACAAAAAGATACAAATTATACAAGTAAACTGGGCGGCGGCAGCGTTATCGATTACAAGTGACTATTTCAGGTAACCTTTTGATGGAAATAATTATGTGAATTTATGATTGACATGATTATTTCGATGGTAATGTCTAGATTTCTTAAAATAAATGATATAAAGTATTAACATATGCTTACTTCATTCTGGTTTCAGCAACTAAGCCACGGGTGGGCCCTTTTTGCGTGTTAGGTGGGTAGTTCTAACCACCCGATGTCTTCCAGGAAAGCCGCTGACTTTGTTTGCTGTTTCAAACCTTCTTTTGCGTCCTAGCTGGTCGTTTAGATGATTAAAAATGATTACAATAAGTTTCTGGCAAGGTAGCCTGGTACTCACTTTATTGTTATATTTTCTAGTTTTGGATATATTTGTTTACAAAAAATACCTTGATTCGAGAACCGAATACTCAACAATGTTTACAGAGGATGATATTGTATAGCAAAGCAAGATATCAAACAAAAGAAGAAGAATAATGTTTATCTTATTCTTTGCAGTACGTCTGTCGATCGCCAGGACAATGCCTTCTTTGTACCCAGTTGAAGAGCTACTTATGTCTTAATTTAGAGATCCGCCTACAAAATCTTATTTTAAACCTCTTTTACTTCTTATTATCTTTTAAACATAGGTATAATTGACTTGATCTCCGCTCGCGGATTAGCCCGCGTACTCTGTACGATTTTATTGCTATTCATATGTTCAATCTACCTATTCAGAGTTTCTTTATCCTATTCACAGTTTTTTTATACCTGAAATAAATGTTTTGAATTTTCACGCGTAAACTACAGAACGGATCGGTTTGAAATTTTGTACAGACGTAATTCTAGCTCTACTTTTTATCCCCTAAATCAGTTCCTATGGTTTTTCTGGTAATTTGGTCTTGAAATCTATCAAAAAGTCATTAAAGATCTGTTTCACCCGCAGTAGAGAACGGGCATCAAGATCGCTCAATATTACGTGGCTGTAATACGGAACACCTCAGAGTGCCTAGTATGAGTTTACTAAAAAGTTTCCGCATGCGTAAGTCGTGGTATTATTTGTCAAAGTTGTGTAGATCCATCTTTATCTGACAACCTACTCCTGTCTTGCCTATGAGCTCTTCCTTCTCTGTGCGTGCCAAAAAGCCGTGGAATGTAAAACACGCAAAGCCGACGAAGTTTACGAACACTATTTTTCATCAGTCACTCATAGTTTTTATTTGCATAATTATTTCTTTATTTACTTAAGTTTGTATGTATTATCAGTCAATGTTCACTGTATGTTAAATTTTACTGTGTGTAAGTAAAGTAACCACCATACGTGTATAGCTAATTCGTGCCCATCCCAAGGTTACCTGGAAGAGATCGCTTTTGGCGATGATGCCGCCCATTGTGCAACTTTATTATCTCTCTTTCCCTGTATTTTGTTTGACATGAAATACAGATTTTAAGGGACCATTTTGCGATTTATTTAAGCAAAAAATTATCACAGTAGGTCTACAATTGACAGACAAATCGAGGATTATATTTATATATAAAAAAAATACATACAGCCAAAAAAATTTTGCTGCAAGACGCTAGATGTTTTACAAGGAAATGAAAACTTGAGTTTTCGTAAATTTTGCGCAACTCGTTCTAAGGCAGTTGACTGCTACCTCCGCATTCCAGATTCCCAATTCGCATCCCGCTTTACGTCTCGCTTCATCGAATCACCGGCATCGACGTGAGTACAACAGCAGAATTAATGGAGTGTCAAAGTGTTGTTTAGGTTTTACAAAATCTACAATAGTTTCAAGGCAATTAAAAATAATAATTATTTAGAAAAAAAAACATGGACAAAATTTTCATCAATATTGCACCTTTAAACCACGAAAGGTTGTCGATTTAGACTTACGTTATCACTACATAGTATAAAACAAAGTCGCTTTCTCTGTCCCTATATCCCTATGTCCCTTTGTACGCTTAAATCTTTAAAACTACGCAACGGATTTGATGCGTTTTTTATAATAGAGTGATTCAAGAGGAAGGTTTAGACGTATAATAAAACCGTGCAAAGCCGGGGCGGGTTGCTAGTAATTTATAATAATAGGTACATTTTGATCATTTATAACTTCATTTGAATGATAACCTTTGAATATTGCCTGGTATCAAGCAATAGTCAAAGATCAATAGTCATTCAAAGTAATTCAAATCAATGAAGATTAATCATTTTTCAATTCAAAATTTCAGAAAAAGGCTAGTAAACTCCATCTAAGGCCATGAGGTAGTGGACAAACGATCAACCAAATTCAAAAAAGAAGATTCAATATTCCATTTAAATTCTTTATTTCGTTACACTAAATAACATGGGCAAGTCAATTGATACATAGTCTTAAATATCTAATAAATCAGTTTTCAAAAATTATCTGAGCGTCTGGTCGATGTGACGCATGACCCGAGAGCTAGTGAGTATCTGGCTCAGCGCATCTGCATTGCCATACAGCGTGGTAATGCAGCCAGTGTCTTGGGGACGCTTCCGACTAGTATTGACATGGATCAATTGAGCTACCTTTAGACTGTTTGACACCGTCTGCAGTTAGTTCAATGTAATTTTCGTTGTTAATAAATTATAATAATATATCAAAATAAAAGTTTTCAAATAATACGGTCTTTGACCATTTCTTTTGATCATTATAAAATCATTTCTTTCTCAATCATACTTGGTTCTATTAAAATACCTCAGAATCCTAACTCTATATTCCAGATTCCTTCTTCCCTCTTTACGTCTCGCTTCATCGTATTACCGCCATGACTGTACAACAGTAGAATTAATAGCTGGTTATTTATCTTGTTCTTTCAACAACAGAATACGTACTATAATACTTACCAGTAATTTATCTTATTATTCCATTCTCTAATTTACGGTTGCTGAATTACACAGGTTCATAAATTTATATGCAGTGCTAATTTATTAATTTTGGCTTGAATCCTCAAAGGCTTCCACGGGTCATTCGTAAAGTAATAAATTATGATCTGCTGGCTCTTTCACACTCATTGTAAGGGAAGCGAGTGTCCTTGTGGTTCTTTGTTTTGGAGGGGTGTTTATAAACGTATGTACTTATTTGTTGGCCTTTGTGGTTCAGATTGTTTCAGATATAATGTTCTGGTTTTGATTTTATAACCAGCTCTAACTCAATCGTAGTTTTGGGATAACCAATCCATACTACCTCCTTATTTTGTCACTGAGGCTTTCACTAATGATAAGAATATGGAGCGGGGACGTACTGAACAAGAATTTATAATAATTATTAAGATACACTTAAGGCCCCTATTACGAAAAAAGGCGAAAATGCACTTATTCGTCGTCCAAATTCTATAGCTTTCGTTCGTTACTTGAAATAACAATTTCTTGTTAATAGTAGATTGTTTCCTCAACTTCAGTAATAATTAACCAGATTTTAGATAACTTATTTGTTTATTTAGTTATAATCATTCTCCCGATGCTAGTTTAGGCAAAAACGCTCGGAGACCTGTTTTGGGAGCTCTAATTTGAAGATTCCATTGAATATAGACCATAAAACTATTTTTTTTAAGGTAACAAATATCCCATTCTTCGATAATAATTAAATACATTTTCGTTATATGCCTTTATATGAAGGGAAAAAAATCTGAACCGAGGTTAACTATCGATCGAAAAGGCTTGGAAACAAACCCTAATATCTCCAAAGTTCTACATCATTTTGACATAAAATTTATACCAAAATAATCTTCATTGTTTTCTTAAACTACAATATTAATTTTACGTTTTAAATCCCAACTAATTTTTTTTAATGAATTTATTAAAAAAGGTATATATTTCATTGTGCTGGCAATCTGCCCTCAGTACCGCGCGAGCGCTTGTCGAAGGTGGACCTATGTCACTTTTGCTCGCACTCTCCGTCGGACGAAACGCCCAAAAAATGCAGCGTTTATGAGCGAGTTGGAACGTTTTGATCGTTGTAAATATTTACATTCGCATTTCAATAATTTTTAAATTCGTAACATGATTATTACATATTTTACCAGATAGTTATTTTTATTATAACTGAGGTTTATCACAAGCCGAAATGGGGAAAATAAATACAAATGCGTTACTAAACAAAAAAAAAACTAAATATTCTATCGTTGAAGAAAGCAAGGTATGGTATTATTTTATTACCCTTTATATAAAATTGTTTTACCACTCACTGACTCACTCACTCACTGACTGACATGATTGTTCTCCCTGTTGGTGGAGGGGGAGGTATGTTTTTTTTTTCGGAAATGTGTAGGGGGGGTGGGGGTGAGTTTGGGAAAATTTCCATTTTTTTAAATTTCGAACCCCCTTTAGAACCCCCCGGGGGTTCTTCGGCCGTGTGGGGGGGTGGGTCAGATTTTTTTGTGGGGTCGTATGGAGGGTTAGAATTCGTTTTGGGGGGTGAAATTTTTTTGACCCCCAAGACCCCCAACACCCCCCGCTTTTGACTTGCTACCGGATAGCGTACCGATAGAGGATTTCGGATGGCGGGATCGTATAGAGGGTTAAGTCCTTAATAGGAAGGAAAAAAAAATCGACCCCCCCCTCATGACCCCTTTTTAGAACCCCCCTTCGTATCTCCCGAACGGCTCGCGATGGAAAAAAAGTCTTTTCGCAGTCGCGTAGAGGAGGTCGAATAGTTGCGGAAGCCAAAAAAAGTTTGACACCTTTGCACCCCCAGAACCTCTTTTTTTAAAAAAAACCGTTTTTTGGCCAATTTTAAGGGTTTTTTTAGGGTGGAGCATCGAGGCGAGCGAAGCGAGCCGAGATGCGACACTGGGAACCAGCACGGCGAGCGAAGCGAGCCGTGCTGCATTCCCCCCACTACCCCCAGGACAACCCCCTCGACCCCCTCGACCCCTGGGGTTCTTCGGCCGTGTATCGGGTGGGTCAGATTTTTTAGTGGGGTCGTGTGGAGGGTTCAAAATCGTTTTGGGGGGTTACATTTTTTACCCCTAAGACCCCCAAGACCCCCACTTTTGAATTGCTACCAGATAGCGTACCGATAGATAATTTCGGATGGCGGGATCGTATAGAGGGTATCTATAATCTTTAATAGGAAGAAAAAAAATCGACCCCCCCCCCAATGACCCCTTTTTAGAACCCCCTTTCATATCTCCCGAACGGCTCGCGATGGAAAAAAATCTTTTCGTAGCCACGTAGAGGAGGACGAATAGTTGCGGAAACCAAAAAAAAATAGACCCATTTGCACCCCCAGACCCCCTTTTTTTAAAAAAAACTATTTTTTGCACCATTTTTGAGGTTTTTTAAGGTGGATGCGACACCGGGACCAGTACGAAAAGGGGTTCTAAATAAAAAAAATAGCCTACACAACCGACGCGAGCTGCTTGCAGCTAACTTTCGATCACGTGATCGTTTCCGACTAAACCCAGGGTATGTTGCTACGAATTTGAGGTGTTTTTAATTTTTCCATGTTTATTTTTCATTTAAGGCGTTTTTTTTTATTTTCGTATAAACTGAGGTTATAAATTACTTAATTATTTTTAATCCAATACGCCTTATTCATGTCCCTAAAATTAATCTTTGGTATCGTTTCACTTATTTTATTAATAACAATATTTAAATTAAAACAAGTTTATTGTTTGGAATCAATAATAATATAATAAAAAAATTATAAAAATATATACGTTTTTTATTGTAATAAAAAAAATCTATCCATATACATATTGTATTACCTATATAATTATAATAGTTTTCTAGTTCCCATAACACAAGCTTTGACTAGCTAATTTTGGGAATAGATGGTGCTGTGTGGATTGTCCTGCATTATTATTATTATTATACCAGGGTACAAATAAAGAGCCTTTTCTTGCGACGACGGCGTTAATGATGGCGTTTTTTTAAATGAATATTTATTATGACGTCACTGTAATAGTTAGACATATATTGTAGCGATATTTTTTGTAGATAATAATGTGTTCTGCAAAGTCGTAGTACATTGTTTTGTTCTATCATCAATAGTTTTCGTAGCGCACGCGCCGAAAGACATTTTGTGACTAACTTTTTTACACCTTGTTTTAGATAATTTAAGTTTTAGTAGGGATCCTTTTTTTTACTTATAAATATAGTCTATGTTGCTGAAGGATAAGTAGCATTCTAATGGTGAAAGAGTCTTCGAAATCGGTCACTTTGTGAGTTTATTCGTTACATACATACAAATCTTTCACATTATAATATTACTAGTTGCGCCCCACGGCTTCGCCCGCTTGTAAATTTATTTGTCAAATTGAGAACTATATCGATGTCCAAGGCTGAGAATAATCACTACGTTTTATTCTTTGGTGGGTAGGCCACGTTTTGGAATTTTGAGCCGACGCGGAGAGCGGATGCGCTTATCTATTATTTACATACGTAATGGTTTTCAGGTAATGGTATCATGTTTTGAATGAATGAGAGAAAAAGGAAGTTATTTTTCTTTTCCTAAAAATTTATTGCAAAAGCCCTAGGGGTTATATTGTAAAACATAAAAATACGTATTTAATTATTCACTTCAAAATTTATTTGCACTGTGTACAAAATTTACCACCCTATTTAACTCCTTCAAAGGTTAATTTTCAAAATAATACTTCACATATTATTATGTTATTCTAGGTAAAATAAATTAGTAGTTACTGCAATAATTATAACAAACATTCACACAGACTTTCACTTTTAATGTAATAGTAACATAGTAAGTATAAATAAAATTACCTACATAAAAACGATAAGACAAACAGATACTATTAAATTATTTATAAATCTATGGAAGCGATATTTGATTCACATAAAAAAATCATCTACCGAAATCAGTCCTAAGAAAACTTTGTAAAAATTACTGGTGGATCAAGATTTTATATCAATACTCGCTTGCGTAGCACGATGCCCCGCCCACTCGGTGTCGAAATACCTAAATCAGCATAACGTAGATTTGTGAACCGCCTCTTAATTTATGTTTATTATTAATCTTTTGAGAAAGACATATAATTTTGTGTATGTATAGTACCTATCAAATAAATGATATTTCTACGTCTATGTCTTATATAAATAAATATCTTTAAAACATAAAGTAAATCAAGGGGTACCTGCAATGATAATAAATCATCTTTGTTCCCAAAACTTCCAACAAAAGGTTTCCTTGCTCTTGAAAATAGCTGAAATACGTGCGAATTCGTCTTAGATCTTAAATCTTTCCCCCCAAAAGTAGACAGGAACCGGAAGTGACCGGAGACGTTGCCAATGGACGGCGCCAGAAGCCCTGTCCTTACATTCGACCTCTGATTTATAACCACTCAGCCGTGAGAGCCGTTTACTAGTAGAGATTTGAGTCCCGAAGTCGAGTTCAGTTCGAAATTGAAATGAGTTTCAAGCTTTGAAAACAAATGAAATTAGATCGATTTTGGTTAACAAAAAATAAGATGGTTAGAACGAATAAAGGTGGATAAATTCGTACATTCGAGAGAGAAATTGGTAAACTCCGTAACTTTGAATAGAGAAACCTTAAATATTTTGAATAATCAAACAAAAAATTATAATTTCAAAAATAAAATTTTACGTGGGCGATGCTGTGGGCATATCAATTTAAAAATAAAATATAAATTCAAAAGTATTTTTAATTTTTCAATACCTAAACATAAAGGCAGGCCTACACCTTATTAAATTCGCTACCGAATACCGATACCGATAGCGGGACAGAAAGCCAAGTGAGGGGTTTATTAACCTAATGTCTTAGAGGAATTATTCTAAGCCTAATGTTCGTACCGAATTATACTTGTTTATGAAAGAAAATTTTATTAACAACGAAAATTACCATAAAGGAATAGAAAAAAATTCAAGAAAATCATCATCAATCATTTCTCCACATCTGAAGACATTTCGGTTTTGATGATGCCTCGAGATACTTAAAAAGTGTTTTGTATTTTAGAATACTAACTAAATTGACCATATAAGGTAACATTTCGTTGTATCTACTCAGACTATTGCAGTAAGAAATGTTCGACTTGGCTCCAACAACGAACAAAGTCAAGTCGATGGAATTTGTTTGATCTGCAACTTCATAGAACTTCACTCGTTTCAAATATTTGTATGATAAACGTTGAACTTTGCCCGGTCAAAGTGGAAGCTGGTTGGCGATCACCTACAAACTTTCGAATTCCAAGAACTGGACTGCATGAAAGGAATAAATACAAAAGGAAAATAAAAGGTCCGGTTTTTAGCAAATGGTTGTGAAAGATAGTTGCCAACCAAAGGAATAATCCGAGCTTTCCTGAAGCCTCCTCAAGCCACTCCTCAGCCGCGATTTTGAAGCACATCTTATATCGAGCGTTTTTGCAGCGCGATTTCTTACATACAGCTGCATAATGTAAGCGCGATTTCTAGTCTCCGCCGCGCTCCACCCCTCGCAAAAATCACAAGACCCTGCTGTGTTGCAAACTTGCAGGAAGCAGAAACGCATCGGAGAACCTTTATCACATCGATAAAATCGCGTCAGGGTGCAAAATGAAGAAGACTGCGTCTTAAGGCGCAAACAGCACCTAAAGTGGCGCCCCCACTTTTTCTGATATAATTGCGTTAAATATAGGAATTTCAAAATTCACTCGTACAGTTTGTTAAACCTATCATAAGCTTTTTTTAATGCATCTGTAGTAGTTTTATTTTGTCTAGTTTAGGAAGAGATACGAAGTTGGCTTTGGTGGCCACCAAACTCTGTTTTCGTATCTCCTCTTAGAAAAGACAAAATTAAACTACTACAGATGCATTAAAAAAAGCTTATGAAATTTTTAACAAACTGTACGAGTGAATTTTGAAAATTCCTTTGTTCAACGGAATTACATATATGATAAAATAAGTGGGCGCGCCACTATAGGTGCTGTTTGCGCCTTAATCTAAAATCTTTTCTAAAAAAACGCAAGGAATCGCGCAACACAAGACGCGCTTCAAAAACGCGGTTGTCTGTTGGAGGCTTAACCCATCAATTTGGCAAAAGCTCATTCATACACAGAGGTACGCTAGTTAATGTTGATTTATGAAGTGTTTTTTACACACACATAATAAAACAGATAATACGGCGTGGATTTTCCAAAAATAGTACCAATTAATCGGGATTCAATTTCGATAGTCTGCTATGCATGATGGCTCCTACGGGGTTGTTACTTTGTCTTCCTAAAATAATCTAAGTGAAATCTACGATTTAACTCCCTTGTGTACCTAATAGTTACCAGGTAAACCTACAAGAGTGGTTAAGTCTTAGCTTAAGTGTTTAGTATAACCTAGTACCAATCACTTAAGCTCCCTAACTTAGGTAGGTAGGTACTCATAGCAAACCACTCTAAATCAATTAATAATCAAAAATAATCCTTATTCACCAAGCACTTAGCACCAGGCGTAAACATAAGCACATAGCTCAGTAAACGTGATCTAATACATCGAAATATGAAACGTGGAACTCACGAACGTGGCTTGACTTTGCACAGTTGGTTGGTGCATTGCATTCATATTGCTGAAAAGACAAGAGTTCACAGTAAGATCACTGTCTTTCATATAAACGGACGTGACCAGAAAATGTTGATACTTGGTGGAAGCTAGTTCACTTATAATGTGTATATGATTAACCGTCTTTAAAATAATTTGCAAGCAAGCCTCGACAGAACCTACGCATTTCTTTTCCTTGGAGTTGAGAGTCTAAGTCCGTGGAGTACCAAGGCTCTACGGATTAAAAAAGTATCTAAGGGTTTGGTCGATGCGACGTGTGACTCGAGAGCTGGTGCAATGCGTACAACATGGTAATGCAGCCATGGTAATGGTAGTGTCTAGGGTTATTAATTAATTTGATGTTTTTTACAAAAGCTAAGAAAAGAACCGACTTCAAAATCAAACATTGACCACCAGCTTTTTTAAACTTTCGCTATTTTTACTAAAAAATCTAACAAATTCAAAGAGCCCTAATGAAACGCATAGAAGTAGATTGTACCTTAAAAAAACTTTCCTAGCTTTTGCAATTCTCATAAGTCCCGTATATTAGAAGAAAATATATATAATATACCCAAAAACCCTGAATAACAATTTGCAGATTGCACAAACTACTACAGTTTTTATTACAAAAAATAGGTCAACATAGATTGCAATTCTTTTAAAAAATATAGTAAGCTATCTCTTTATTCTATCTTTAAGATCTTCCAGGAGCTTGTCTAGAATACTGTTCACTTTCGAACTGAAGACAGATTTTATTGAACAGAAATAAAGAAATATAGGAGCTATCTCCACAAATACACATGTATGTTTTTTATGAGCCCTCGGGGAACGCTTATGAGGTTAAATTTTATTGGAAATGGTCATCTCGTATTGTAATAAACATTTATTAAACCTACCTACCTAAGCAAAAAGAATTTAAAAAGCTATGTTATTCTACAAATTGATGGGCTGAAAAGTTGCACTGGGATCACAAATTTTATGATACAATTAGCTGCGCCCAGCGGCTACACCCGCGTCAAAATTGATGAAAAGTGGACTATTTTTATCGTACAAATAAGTTACTCAAAGCTTATGTTATGGATACTAGATAACTGATTATATTTAATGCATTATACAGGGTGTCCCATAATGAGTGGATAACCCGAAAGGTGCTTATGCGCTAAGTCAAGGCCAATCAGAAACATTTTTTATATTTTTTCTTTTTTGACCCGTTCGGAAAATATTTAATATTTTGTAAATTGGAAAAATTTGTACCTTTGTTCACATTTTTGGACTTTGTGGCTATAATTTTAATAATTTTTTAATTTTTATTTTTGGAATATACTAAGGAAAAACAGCTTTTTTGAACACCGTAAGAAATATTTTGGTAACTAGGACCAGTCATTTTCAAGGCAGGTTTAAAGTAGAAAATTTTAATTTTTCATATTTTTATGCAAAGTTTGAGCTGCTGTGGTTAAAAAAAAAGATAAGGAAACCTAAGATGCCGGATACTTTAAAAACATGTCCATTTCAAGAGCATCCTAAAATGATAATAAACGTTGAAATTTTTGTAGGGTAAAAAACTGAGATATTGCTACTTTTGTGCCAAAAGGGGCCTAAGCTAGTAAAAATAATATTGAACCAACACATCAATAAAATATGTTTTTCGTCTTACACGTTCTAAAATGGTTACTTTGCTTCTTAAAAATAATGAGGGAAATCTATTTTTGCTGATTCATGCTGGAAAATAGGAAATATTTTGATAAATAATAAACAATAATCTAGCCGAAAGTAAAGAGAGTTTGTGTTATGAGTACGAATTTGGTGGTATGAATTTGGAAAGAAGATTACAACTGCATTCAAACTACAGAATGACGGGTGTCCAGTACACTAAGCCGTTCAGGAACGGCGTTATTTAGATTCAGCGTATCCAAACAGGTGGGTTACGCGTGGTGGCGCTTCCCAGTGGCCAGCGCGGTAGCTGGACTTGAACCCATTGAATTTCTTTTACTGGGGCAACTTGAAGGAACTGGTGTACAAAAAACCTATTCCCTAAATACTATAACTTAATTTAATTTATTATAACTTAATATAACTTCAACGTCGAGTCTAAAACGATGCGGAAAAAATTAACCCATATTAGTCCACTGCTGGACATAAGTCTCCCCTAATGAGCGCCATAGCGCCCTGTCTTCAGCTTGACGTATCCAGCATCTGCCAGCAGGCTTTCGAAGATCATCATCCTACCTGGCCGGAGGTCGTTCTACACTATGTTTGCCAAGTTGCGGTCTCCACTGAAGAACACGTTTACCCCAACGGTTGCCGGTTCTTCATGAGATATAGCCGGCCCACTGCCACTTCAGCTTGCTAATTCTTTGAGCTATGTCGATAACTTTGGTTCTCTGTCGGATGTATTCATTACGAATCCTATCCTTCAGACAGAGAAACTCCGAGCATAGCTCTTACCATAGCTCGCTGAGCGACTTTGAACTGGTGGAGCAGTGAGTGTCCACGTCTCAGCTCCGTAGGTCATCAGGGGTAGGACGCACTGATTGACAACTTTCTTTTTCAAACATTGCTGTATGGGTGATGATATTTCAATCACTGTTTTTAAGAAGCAAAGTAACCATTTTAGAACGAGTAAGACGAAAAACATATTTTATTGATGTGTTGGTTCAATATTTTTTTTACTAGCTTTGGCCCCTTTTGGCACAAAAGTAGCAATATCTCAGTTTTTTACCCTACAAAATTACAACGTTTATTATCATTTTAGGATGCTCTTGAAATGGACATGTTTTTAAAGTACTCGGCATCTTAGGTTTCCTTATCTTTTTTTTTAACCACAGCAGCTCAAACTTCGCATAAAAATATGAAAAATTTAAATTTTCTACTTTAAACCTGCCTTGAAAATTACTGGTCCTAGTTACCAAAATATTTCTTACGGTGTTCAAAAAAGCTGTTTTTCTTTAGTATATTCCAAAAGTAAAAATTAAAAAAATATTAAAATTGTAGGCACAAAGTCCAAAAATGTGAACAAAGGTACAATTTTTTCCAAATTTACAAAATATTAAATATTTTCCGAACGGGTCAAAAATAAAAAATGTTTCTGATTGGCCTTGACTTGGCGCATAAGCACATTTCGGGTTATCCACTCATTATGGGACACCCTGTATACATAGATTGTAAATACTAGTTGTAATTTTTCTATTCCTTGCTTGTAATTTTCGTTGTTGATAAAGATAAAAAAAAATACATAGATAGATATTATTTAAATATACATTGAAAATACCCAGAGCAATGGAACAAATTTCAGCAGCATTTTGCAGGCGGACGCACGCCCGCTGCGCCACTGAGGTCGTCTAATCACTACATAGTATAAAACAAAGTCGCTTTTTCTGTCCCTATGTCCCTATGCCCCTTTGTATGCTTAACGGATTTTGATGCGGTTTTTTTTAATAGAGTGATTCAAGAGGAAGTTCTATACGTTTAACAAAACCGTGCGAAGCCGGGGCGGGTCGCTAGTAATAAATAAATAAATGATAATTGATTTACTTACTTATTTTATTTTTAACGCCGAGTCCATACCCACGTCTCTGAATTCAAAGGACACGAACAGGCGACTATCCCTAGACCTTTTTACGGCGGTCAGTAATTAAAACAATAATTTACCGATGTCCCATCGCTAATACTCTCTCGTCCCGACATAAAAGATAGGTTTAGTGTGTCTATAGATAAAAATAAAATGGTTTTATACCGTCTGACTGAAGATGTTTGGATTAATGCTGATTTTTATGTGGAAATACATGTGTAATACATGTATTTACTGTATGAAGACATTAGTTTGTGATGAAAATTTTGATTGCGTCTAAAAGTATGCATTTGTACCAAAAGTTTATGTCTTTCTTGATACCTACAAAATTGAATTAAATAAAATTGTTTGGTTTTAAAATTATTATCCCGCCTCGGGACTTTTCCGAATGAATACTGCAATATATAAATAATTGTTTTTATGGCAGTTTCGAAATTACAGATTCATCCAGAGAAATTCATTTTTCTCTTTATTGTTTGCCATTTTTTAATACAATGTATAATTCGTTTGTAGAGTCACTTGTTTCAAATATTTTTGTATGTAAAATATTGAAAAAATATATTTTATTTTTTGTTAATTGAGATTAATGACTTTGTAGCGTAGACGACCTCATTGTCGCAACGGGCGAAGGTCAGCTTGAGACTCCGGAGGTTGCAGGTTCGATTCCCGCCTCGGGACAAAACATGTTTGTAGATATTTATTTTTAGTGTTTTCAGCGTTTTTACGTATAATAAAAATGTATGTATGCAATGTACAAAAAACGTTATGTATTGTATTGTGTTCTTATGTGGAGACCGTGACTCGGTAAACGTAGCGTAGGTTGCCCTCCGGCCAGGTGGGATGACGATCTGCCGATGATCAAGCAAGAGGCCGCTGCTGGATGGGGCAAGCTGAAGACAGGGCGCTATGCTCATTAGGGGAGACCTTTGTCAAGCTGTGGGCAATATTTGATGATGATGATGATTGTATTAAGTATTTTCTCAAGTACCCATAAAACAAGGCATAAAACAACTTATTCCAAATCTGGATGATCCTGTGTTGATCGTCCAATATTAGATACTTACAAATAGACAAATTATAAAAGAGATTTATTGATAACTAGATGCGCCCCGCGGCTTCGCCCGCGAATATGAACTTTATACCATAGCAATAAAGCTCAAATTGACTACGTTTTAGTTACAAATCATTTGTATGGGAAAAAGAAAAGGGCTATTTTTATGGTTTTTCCAGCAATAATTCTAATTTTTCTCGCCGTAAAAACCATCCTTGAACTTCAACGAACATTTTAAAAAAAGATTTGGCCAAATTGGTCCAGGCGTTGTTGAGTTATGCGCTTACCAACACATTTTGCGATTCATTTTTATATTATAGATAAAAGATAGGGTAATTATTGTGAGAAAATACATAAACCTTCACTACAGCAAAATAAACTACGGAAAACAAGCAAAGTCGCAGGCTCAGTCCTTCTACATTTTTACTACACGTATAAATTTTAACGTGCGAGGGATGTCGACCCTTATCTGAAGGTGTCTTAACGAAAAGAGTACCTACTCATGCTGTTATGTAACTGCTCCCTTATCCACTGACATATTGCGGGTCCCCCAGATTTAAAATTATTGTGGCGTTGGCGAAACGGCGGCAAAATAAAACTAAAGGGTACTTACTGTTAGAAAAATACCTAGCAATGACTTTAGTTTGTAAATTGGTTGTTATTGGTTGTTGTTATTAATTTATGAGATTTTTTATGCACTGCGTTAAAAATTTACTTAACACATTTGGCACCTTGTAGCGCCTTTATATACCGGTACTGAAAACGACTGCTCCATACACACACTAGCTGCATTACCACGCTGTATGGCAATGCTGATGCGCTGAGCCAGATACTTACCAGCTCTCGGGTCACGCGTCGCATCGGCGACTGGTGAGTATCTGAGCATCGATACCAGACGCTCAGATATTATTTAAAAACCTGGAGCACGGACCTAGGGTCTCGACTCCAAGGGGAGCAAATGCGTAGGTTCTGTTTCGATCCCGTTCAATAGTTATAATCCTACAAAATTATTTCCTCAGAATTACAAAAAACCATTATTCTCTTCACGCAAGATTGACACACCTTCCTGTCTGACTAAAGCTACTTTATCAAAGTGAGTGAAACAAACTGGTATTTCCGATCCAATTCCATAATCTGACTGTTTTGTGGCGCGAAATCAATCCACTTAGAAGGCAGGTAATAAGTTTTGTATATTCATCAGAGTTCAAAAAAGGAGGAGGTTGTCAGTTTTTTTACTATATTTTTGTGTGAGCATAATATTTTTTTTAAAGTTGAATCTTTTTGATGATTGAACAGATGATGCTTCTCGTGTAGTCCCGTGTAAATTAGATCAAAATCTGACCAGTTGTTTTACCCTAAAATGATGTGATCAGAGAACACGCTATTTTCAATTCCATTTTTGAAGTACGCAGGTTAAACAGAGATGAATCTGTGTACATATTTTATAAAATAACTAGCGACCCGCCCCGGCTTCGCACGCTTTTATTATACGTTTAAACATCCGTTGCGTAGTTTTAAAGATTTGAGCATACATACGGACGTAGGGACATAGGGACAGAGAATGCGACTTTGTTTTATACAATGTAGTGAAGAAGGTGGGATCTTTTAAATGTTTACTTAGAGGTTTTAAATTATGTAGTTATCGGGTTTTAATGCAATTCCCATCAATAGACAGAATTGTTACAGAGGGAGGTTTGGAAGTAGGTATAATAAACGCGCATCTTGTCGGACCTTGACTAGTACATAGGTTTTTTTATATTTTTTTAACTAACAAATACCAATAACGCACCGCGACCATCTAGTTGCTATATTTTTCATAAGATCTTGATCGTATTATAATAGAATCACACGGAAAGCACTAAGTACCTTCAAATAATAAGAATCATCCAAATCAGTACATGTAGAAAGAATTTTTCACATAACACATAATTAACTTATCTTAACAAAGAGTGATTATGTCACAACATTCTAAAACTCTAGACAAAAGGCTTTCTCATCCTCAGTCCCCAAAGATGACGGGTTCTTGTTTATATTATCGTCAGAAATAACAATGGCTCCCATAACTGAGCAAAGAATAGGACTAAAAAAAAAATGTATTAAATGTACTTGTCGTCATCGATCTATATGATTAGAACAATCATCATAATCTTCAATCTCCATCATCCTCAGTCCACCGCTGGACATAGGCCTCCCTTAATGAGTGCCATAGCGCCTTGTCTTCAGTTTGCCGCATTTTGCATCAGCCAGCAGTCTTTCGCAGATCGTCATCCCACTTGGCTAGAGGGCGCCCTACACTACATTTGCCGAGGCGCGGTCTCTACTCGAATACGTTTACCCCAACGGTTTTCGGTTTTTCGCAAAATCTGGCCGGCACACTGCCACTTCAGCCTGCTAATTCATTTCTTTAGTTAGAACATACTATAGATAAATCGCGAAAAAAGAACTGAAAATATTTGCTGGCACAATTGATCATTTTCGGTTTCGGCACATTTCATAACCCCAAATAAACATTTACATGTTCCGATTAAAAAGCGCTCCTGGAAGAGCTACCGGATATTAATTTTTAGCTTCACAATCACCTATAATGGGTTCATTTAGCAAATTACAATTCGATCCATTGTTCAATCGGGTCACGCCGTTTCACTTCTTGCTTTTGGAGTAAACGGGATACTTTGAGAGCATAGAATCTTCTGATACTTCTAGACGTTTAGTTTAACAAAAACTAAGCATCCATTATTTGAACACATCTTAGTTAGAGAGACACACAATTGGTCTGTGAATGTTAAAGGTAGACGACGACAGTAGTTTCTCAACGTACCTATCAACGGTCCGTACAGTTTGATGTGTAGACTCCATTATTTGCCAGCTCAGAAATTATTTAGCCTAACCGGTTCGCACAAAGCACTATTTGGGAGGGTCCTACCATAAATAAAAAAAGAAACATTGATTCTTCATTCGTTATTAAAATATTTATTAAAAATTAAGAATCCAGTTCTAAATCCATCTTTTAACATTTTTGTTTATTGTTGTCTCATCGGATGAAGCTATGAAACAAGACTTGCCACAATATTTCATTTGTGATCACTAAATCAACATGAAGGTCAAAATATAAGATAAATTGCCAAAAGATAAGTAATCATGTGTTTCAAAGTATATTATTCAGCAATCCTTCATAGCTGTACCTCATTTTACAGTTTGTAAGGTCTTAAAATTATCACTTAAGGTAAAGAAATAAAAAAATTGACACAGCCCTATACGTTTTGAGAGGTAGCTTTAAGCGACCTAATAGCCTAATACAGGGTGTAACAAAAAGTTGCCTGTCTGCAACGATTAGTTCATTATCGGATATATTACCGGTATCGGATCGTTCCATTTTAATCCATTACTGTACGGAGTTTACAGTGCTCCGGAAACAAACGATGATCAATGGTGTTAAATGTATTTGCAGACGGGTAACAAGTGTGTACACCTATGTAATTTCTATACGACGTTTACTGTTGGATTAAGATTTCCTTTGATTTTAAGATTAGTTCCTATTTCTTTTTTTGGGTTATTCTGTACCTATAACATTTTTATATTTACAAAAAAGAACAAAAAAATAAGACATATTAATAGGTAAGATTAGAAAAACATTTCAGAGTAAATGTATTCAACTTGCACAGTGCAGTTCAATCTTGGTTTGTAGGTAACCCTGGAAGAGATTTTGCTTTTATTTAAATAAACTAAATATTTTAGGACACCCATTGTACATTATCAGTATTTGTTTTTGTATTTTGTTTATTTGGTGGAGATTAAAGTATAGTTTTGTTTTGTATTGGAACCCGGATACAGTAGTCTGTAGTAATGATTTTCTTGTTTGAGATAAGCTCTATTTTCACGGAGAATATTCCACGAAATTAATTACTATTTTTCTTGATGCATATAAGTAGTAAAAATACACTTTAAAAAGTAGATGTGTAATATTTTTTTAATATCAAAACAAGCTCTATTCAACCATTACTTTAAAACGAATTTTTCCCGCTGTTGTTCTTAGAAATTTGCGATTTAAATCAGTAATATTCCTTGGCTATATTTTTGATAGACAGTTGTGACTCGTGTCTAATGAAATCCAAAAAATCTAAACCAATGCCCTGTCATCAATCGTGTTAGACAAGTGGCCGCTAAATTCGCCCGCCTAGATAAGGTTGAGGCAAGTAATGAAAGCAAACCAACCGGAAGACGATAACGTAGTTTGGTCTATTCGTCGGAGGCTCTATGGCCCATGAGTCCTGTTCGGATAAGTTATTGCCTGGATTCGGATCGTAGGCGAGATTGGGATTTATGTAATGTTATGAGCATTCATTTTTGCTTGCCTCTTACTTTATGTTGGGTTAGAAATTTGTTAAATGCAGGTTACAGGACGATTGTACAAATTTTTTAAAAAACAGAGTGTAAGCACACTTTAGCACTATTCTGCGCCATGTCGAACGAATCATCTGTGATAGTGATAGATAGACATAATTATGTTACACATACATAATAAATTCCCTCATGACTGAGGTAATTCATATGTTAGCTTATGCTAATATATAAGCTAACATATGAATTACCTAAGTCATCGTTCAGCGACTTCATGCACGTTTTACAGGGATAAAAAGTTGCATGTTAATTCATCCAAAATTTCAGCCCGGCCGACTCTTTCGAGTTTTTTGGTGTGAAGAGGTTTGCCTTTACCTCCTTCCTTTCCTCCTTTTTACCAATACATAAAAAATAATGGATTATTGGAATGTTAGTTACTTTTATTTTTTATTTATGTAAATGTTTGAAACCGAAGATTAATGTGAATACCTTCACTTGGATTTTTCTATTTTTACCTTGTTTTTTACTATCGAGACTGGACTTTCGTTTTACCACAATTCACCTGATGTTAAGTGACTATTTGGCCAGCAATATAGGTATTTTTTTTTTCAGCCTGCTATAAATAAACCAGTACAATATTAAAAACGAATATTTACATAGGCTCCAATCCATAGCATGCCAAATCATGAACGAACACGCTCGTAAAGTATGAATGTATTTAAATGAAAATTTTAAAGCGTCGTAAAAATTGGAGCACCGAGCTGAAGCAGCAAGTTAAAATAGCTTCACACCGGAGGTTTTCAAAATTGATGAACAGTCAGTTTATGATAATTCAATATGATATGGATAGATGTGTGATGGATATAAGATGCATAGATGTCACTGTTAATTAAAATTTATTACGTAAAGAGAAAGTTCGTCTGATGAAATTTACAATTCTGTAGATTTGTACTTGGATTTTTTTTCTATTTAATGACAGATCTAGTCCTTGTTTTTATGAATGCAACTACATAAATTAGTGTTTTTTTTTTCGAACAGTAAGGACAATCCTTCATAATATGGTATACAATCTAAGTACGTTCACATTTTATGGTCACATTTGCAATCATCGACTACCAACACAATAAAAGCAATAATACCTACATCTCACTCCTATCTATCTATAATCATGGATAGACAAGAATTTTGAACAGTAAAATTATAAATCTCTTAGTTTAACGTGAAGCTACATTTGACTTTTGAATTCGTATAGCAACTTCAGCAGTTATCCAACTCGTGTTTTTATATCACTCGAAGTTACACGAAAAGGGGATTTCGATATCACATTTATTCACATCTACGTATTGATTTTATTTATTTTGAAAATAGTGTTTTACTGAAAATTTCTATATGAATTTCGTAAGTAAACTTTGTATTTTTCTTGTTGGATATCAAGCAGATATTGAATAGAGGAAGGTTCTTTTGTAGGCACGTAGTCACTCATAGAATAGGTACCTACGTTAGTCAATGTATCTATATAACGAAAAATAATGATAAATTATTTCACATGGTCAAATACGTAACATAAATCACTAAATAATAGTATAAAACAAAGTCGCTTTCTCTGTCCCTATGTCCCTATGTATGCTTATATCTTTAAAAGATGAATCAGTTTTTTTAATAGATAGAGTTTATACGTGCAAGAGGAAGGTTTATACGTATAATTAAACCGTGCGAAGCAGGGCGGGGCAAAAATATTTGCAAGGAAATTAATTCTTTCAACTTTATGTAATAATTTGGTAATGCATGACCGTGCGAAATGCTTTTTTGTCTATTCTTCCACATAAATCTAAATTATAAGGCACTAAATTTCTGTGATTCTACCCTAAACAGCAATCCCTACGGATAAGGCTTGAAAGCCAGTCTACATACAATGTTTCCGAGATATCCTAGATTTTAGACAGTCATCTTGTGGTAGAAACTGACCAATCGTATTATATCTGAGACCTAAGTATAAGTTCTCCATATTTTACTAATGTTTATAAGTTTCCGCTTCCTTCACATATTTAGCTCCTTGTAGCAAAATTATCGTACTGATAGAAACTACTTTCATAGTATGACTAGAATCAAGGTTGTATGACAAGTTTCACACAAAGTCGTTTCTATTTTTTAGGGATTTTTGAGTGATTTGTTACTTTTTGGAAGTTCGAATAGGTATAGTAATATAGTAAAGTAAGCGATAGGAAGCTGCCATGGCCTCGTATTCACCGATTGCCAACTTATTTATATAAAATAAAATTGCTGAAATTGTTTGCAACCGTCATCACAATTGCCAATACTTGTTATGTTTTGTTCCTTTTCTTTTTCATAGAGTTCTTACCAATTTTACAAACGCCAAAGTTTTTAAATCATATTTAGTGTAAGAACCTTTACAATTAAAACATGAAGGTCTTATACATTATAATGTAAACACAAAAAATCAAGTAATCATTAACATTACTTATAATTTAAAATAAAACAAATGAAATAAAATTAAGTTTATACAAAAACAAGTCCTATCACTTGAAATGAAGTTTTTGTGGATGTATTGAAGTTTGTTCCTCTTTCACGCAAAAACGGATTGGGCTGAAATTTTGAATAGACGTAGTTGTTGGTTTGGAATAACATAATATAAGTAGGCTAATACTTTTCATGAAATAAATCAGTTCCTATGGGATAAAAATAACCTTGAGATGTTTCAATACAAACATCGCATGCAAAGCCACGGGCCTAGTTATAAATAAAAAAATGGAAAAGAAACAGATAAAAATAACAATCTACTAAGAAATGAAATAACATCGCAAAACTTTTCGAATTCAGCGGGACTTGAACCCGGGACCCTCCGTTCCTCAGTTTTGCGATGTTATTTCATTTCTTTTCCCCGAGTGCGAGGGCTTATGAGTAGTGTATTATTGCGGGTTCTGGCTCACTTTTGTTGTGTATAAAAATGTGCCTTATGTCGTATGCGTTAAGGTTGTTTTTATGTTGTGTGAAAGTGTTTTTAGTGTGCTTGAGCTCTGTTTAGGAGGTGTAAAGTACTGCAGATGGTGTCTGCGATGGTTGGTTTTTGGTTTTGTTACGCGTTGTGATTGGGCTAGAGCAACCAGAGGTCAGCTTGAGTGGTGGTGATGGATCTCTCCACCTCGAGCTTCCGGTTTTGATAACGACTGTGGCGGAGCGCCCCTCCGATTGGAGCGCTAATCGAAGGTCGCCGCTGCGGTGCGGAGGAGCACATTGGTAATGTATGGTATTTGTTGCGAAATAGACGAATGATGCCTAGACAAATATCTGTACAGGATGTTAAGTATGGTATATTATAATGAACTATGTAAATTTATCAATAGCTGCATCCTGCGTTGATTGATAAATCAAGTACTCTATACCCTATGTGATCTAGTAAATGCTGAATATTATTATATTCTAGATTCATTTCAATCTGAGCTAGCAAAGAGAGAGACACCTCCACCAGTGTTGTTAAAATGTTGAGTCATTTATTAACATGGGTTATATACTTCAGATTAAATTCGAGTGATGGTGATGTGAAAAACTTAACTCTTTTCCCTTTTAAAAACGATGTGTTTACAACAGTTTGTCAAGAAAAAACATGGAATTTGCATAATGTAAGAATAATTAATGAAAACACGCCATTAGCTAAGAAAGTATGGTGAGAACAATGTCAACTTGCTATACACCGACACTGACTCTTTTATTTATGAAATCAAAACTAATGATTTTTATGATGACATTAAAACAGACTTGGATAGATTTGATACATCCGACTTTTCCACTGATAATAGATACAATCTACCGTTAGTCAACAAAAAAGTAGTAGGTTTAATGAAAGATGAAAACAGTGGAAAAATTATGACAAAGTTTATCGGTTTACGATCTAAAATGTACGCCTACACATTGGATGGTGATGATGATGATGGATATGAAAATGTAGTGAAAAAAAACAAAGGTGTTACAACGTCTGTAGTGCGAAAGTTACAATTTGAAAATTACGTAAATTGTCTTAACCTATCTCAAAGCTACTACTCGTACAACAACATGCACACGCTAGTCAGTAATAAACATGATGTATACTCACAAAATAAACGAAAAAAGGTATTGTGATATATATTGTGAACGATGATAAGAGATACATTATCTCATCGAGCGATGACGGTGGTAAAAACACTCTTGCGTGGGGGCATTGCGATATACCCACCTAGTACCTATCTAGTCTAAGCAATCTTAAGATATCTAGTTCGTAAGATGTATCATAGTTACATAAGGTTAAATAAATACTTGAACATAACATACAATACCTACTTTTATTGATAACACCTTAGCTTACAAGAACCTTATCAGGTGCGTACACTCGCAAAACCACAGATTTTGTTTATTTCGCAACAAATACCATACATTACCAATGTGCTCCTCCGCACCGCAGCGGCGACCTTCGATTAGCGCTCCAATCGGAGGGGCGCTCCGCCACAGTCGTTATCAAAACCGGAAGCTCGAGGTGGAGAGATCCATCACCACCACTCAAGCTGACCTCTGGTCGCTCTAGCCCAATCACAACGCGTAACAAAACCAAAAACCAACCATCGCAGACACCATCTGCAGTACTTTACACCTCCTAAACAGAGCTCAAACACACTAAATACACTTTCACACAACATAAAAACAACCTTAACGCATACGACATAAGGCACATTTTTATACACAACAAAAGTGAGCCAGAACCCGCAATAATACACTACTCTTATGCACTATAATTTATCTACTATTCGCATTTACCACTAACTAACTCATACTAAACGTACAGTTTCAGAATCCAGTGCTCGTTGTCTTCACAGTCTGCCTAGTCAAGCTTACAGATGCTGTCCGCCTCCACAAGCTATTTCAGTTCATAGACGGCTTCAAATCAGAGCATAATCTAATAGGCTTCCTCCACGTCGGAAACGATTATGCTGTGTTCCTCCGAGCGCCAAAACCACATGATAAACACCTTGTATACGAGCTGTACGAAGCTAAGAATCTTCCAGAATTGGGAAGTTTTAAACCAAGGTTACTTTTTAATTTATTACATAGTTTACATCATCAGCCTATATTAGTCCACTGCTGGACACAGGCCTCCCCACAGCTTACATACTGAATAAATAATAATAGTGTAGGACGGCCAGGTGGGATGACGATCTGCGAAGGACTGCTGGCAGATGATGGATACAGCAAGCTGAAGACAGGGCGCTATGGCACTCGTTAGGGGAGGCCTATGTCCAGCTGTGGACCTATATAGGCTGATGATTACATATTGAATAAATATTTTGGTAAGGTCTCATATTTATGAGACAGTAAATTTCTGTCCTTTTTCCTACTTTTTCTATTTCTCGATTTTACAGTTGAAAAAAAAAACAATCGAGATATAGAAAAAGTTATAACTAGAAGATACATATACATGGGTAGGTTTATTAACAACGAAAATTATGAGAATATGTGGATATTTGTTACACTTTACGCGAAACTGCTGAATGGACTGAAATTTTGAATAGAATAGTTCTAGCCGCCCATCAGATCGAAATAACTTTGAAACGCATCCATATAAACAAGCGTGCGAACCTGCGAGAAAGTATAGTAATGTATATTTAGAACTTAAAATTCCCTCAGAATAAGTAAGGTATCGGGGCTTTAGAAAAATTATGTCAAAGACTTGTTTCAAAGTGACGCATAGACCGAGAAATGAGTATATAGAGCAGCGCATCATTAGCCAAATAGCGAGGCATGCAGCTATAACTCTTTATCTACTCTGTGCTGTAGCGTCTTGGAAACGCTTCCGGTTGATATTGATTTGAATCAGTGCAGCTACCTTTAGATTATTTGCAACCTACTACAGAAAGCTCTACTGTTTCGTGTAGGGACACTAGTTTGTGCTCGCGGTTTTGTACGCTTTGTTTTGGGAATAAAATTTGACTCATAGGATACGAACAACGTATTTTAAGATCATGAGCTACTAATTCTAATCAGATTCTAGTAGGTATTTCTTGTTGACTTCGAATAACGGTTATTGCATGTCAGCAAAGATCTTTATAATTTATCTGAATATTGGTTTTCAAATATCTAATTTATATTCCACGGTAATTGATTAAGGGTATATTTATAGCTTAGATTTGATTCCACCCACATTAATATACATTTAAGCCCAAATTACTCAGTCAGCAGTCTTGATGTAAAGATCCATCTATCCAAACTTTCACAATTTTTAATAATGTGATTATCTTGTCTTTGTAATTAATTTAGATTATTTACAGGTTACTTGCAATCTCGAATGTGCCAGTAAGCTATTTGAAGGAACAGCTCAAGACATACCGGTCCGAGATATATCAAGCTAAGTACTCTAACCCTAACGTGATCCCTGGTACGCAAGTTAGGACTTTGAGGGAATGGCAGATCAAGAAAGCGTTAGCAAAAAGTGAAACTCGTGTGTTAAAAGAGAAAATGCCTGTTTTGAGATCTATTTTGTGATTATTATTAATTAGAACATGATTTTTTAATGGATTTTATCAATTTTTTACCTTTTTGATCAAACTTTTCAAATGATTAGCTAATTCTATCACTACACGGATATAATCTGTCACTGCGTACATTATACAGAATGACCTGTATTAATGAGCTTAGTTTTGTGTTGTTGCTTAGATTTTAGCACAGTAGGTATCAATGAACGAAGAAAATGTGGTTAAGGTGATTGACCTCTGGCTTTAAATGTACATAAACAACAGTGTTCCAATTTTCGTTAAAATTCTTAAAACACATACTTAACTAGTTAACAATAAAGCCAAAAAAGATTACATGAATAATAATAGAATAAATAGAGAAACAGTAAAGTTTAAAAAATACCTATTTTCTCATTAGTATAAAATCTAGATTAGTAGAATATACAATTACACGGTACTGATATCTCTGCTTTTTAATTACTATTATATATAAATTGCCAGTATATTATTTATAATTGCCAGTATAATTGCAGTCTCATTTATTTTTCTTTTCCCGCCACTACTGCCCTCAATGTCGTTAGTACCTAAGTAAGAAGAAAAACATGAAACTTTTCCAGAGTAATCGTTTCTCCATTCAAAGATATATTTTACTTGATAAATAACACTTAATATTCACAACTAGAGGCCATTGACGATCATCCATCATTTCTGTTCCGAGAGCGCTCTTACTTTAGTTCGCCGCACAATTCATCTTTTGAGGTTATTTTTAGGGTTAGGTATTTATGCTGGTTAATGTTTAAATGATATGATATTTCAAGTTATACTCAGTTCTTTTTCAAATATCCTATTAAAAACCTAAATTTTAACAGTTTACCTTAAGTGTATTGAAAACCTAAGGTAAAAGCGGACAAAAAATTGAAGAAATTGTATCGGGGAGTCACCAAAGTTGAAATCCGTTGAAGAATCTCTATTCTCCAATATAGTATCAATAAAGTAGCATCGCATTGTCTGTCTATCGGTCCTTATATATTTTCTTATAGTTTTTTTGTACCGTACGAAGACGGGGCGGGTTGCTAGTTTATTTATATAACAAAAGCCACACAATTAAATATACTTACAATTACATCATCACTACATAGTATAAAACAAAGTCGCTTTCTCTGTCCCTATGTCCCTATGTATGCTCAAAATAACTTATGTTAAAATTATAAATAAGTACAAAATCATATATTTTGTGGGATAAGATAATGCGTGTGCCTGAACTAGGTAGTAACCTGTTTCTCAGGCAATATAAAGTGCTGACAACAAATAAAATCGAATGAAATAATCAAATACAATTAGTGACCGTATTAAATTTAAACATAAATGCGGTGATTACTTTTAAAATATATTTTTTTCTTAATAAGCTAAACTTAAAACTATTTTAATGATAAAGGTGCTTATAAATGCGTGGCCTACTTCAAAACAGTCAATAAATTGTCTGTGTCATCGTCGTTTAAAACTACACAACGATTTTGATGCGGTTTTTTAATAGAGTGATTTAAGAGAAAGGTTTATGCGTATAATAAAACCGTGCGAAGCCGGGGAGGGTCGCTAGTAGTGTAATATACACAAATAGATACCTAAGTACCAACTAATACAATAACTAGTCGGCATTAAGCCTAATATTTGTAGGAATACTCTTGTAAATTGTGTAGAATACTTAATTTAGAATTTAAAAATAAATAAACACACAAAATCAATTCCTAAAAACCTAAGAAACTTCTAACACAAAACGTAAACATACAAATGAAAAAGTTAAACAAACCCCAAGCCCCTACGGAACCCTTTTCAATCGTTGTGAAACGAACTTGACAGATGCTTTTACCATTCATTCAAAGAATCTTGGCTTTGCTTCGAATAAAGTTTATTTGCCAGACAAAAGTAACAGGTAGGGTAAATAGGTACTTACATGGAGTTTTGAGCATGTCTTTGATGTAACTAAATACAATTTGAATGATTAAATAGAAGTTTTTCAAAGCAGCTTTAAAAAACAATGTTTTCATAAAGATTGCTTCAAATGTGTATTTCTTTGATTACTAAACAAACACAATCAACAGAGGTCTCGTTCTAAACATTATAGAGGTAGTAAAAGTTCATTTTTTGCTTTATTTTTAGTAAGTAGGTATATTTATTTAATACATAGAAATCAATGGTTCACATGGTTCACACTGCTAAAGGCTAGTCCGTGAATGTGTAAAGTAGTTGAGGATCCAAAGCAAGTTTGCTATACTGCAAAAAAATAGTACATACATATTCATCATACCGATAGGTATTTACGTAGTTTAGATTTAACGAGGAGTTACTAACGGCTATCATTAAAAATGCTTATACACGGTTGGAAATAATATCAGGAAGAAAGTCGTCTCGTTGTTGTGAAGGCTGCCGGTACCAACATTATCCTGAATGCTTCACTACGTATAAAGTAGTAGTCACTACATAGTATAAAATAAAGTCGCTTTTTTGTCCCTATGTCCCTATATCATTATGTCCCTTTGAATGCTTAAATCTTTAAAACTACGCAACGGATTTTGATGCGGTTTTTTTATTAGAAAGAGTGATTCAAGCGAAAGGTTTATACGTATAATATAACTGTACAAAGCCGGGGCGGGTTGCTAGCTATCCAATAAATGGGATAACCCGTTCCTCAAACACTGTAATTGAGTAATGATGAAACAACTTTGTCATTATTCGAGTACCTACAGTGTTTGAAACTACTTTAAACTAAGTATTTAAAAAAAATTACATGTCACTTACTAACATAGGATAATAGGTACAATAATAAGTTAATATGAACCTAAATTTATTTTTTTGTAGTCCGAAATAAATGTTTTATTTTTATTTTAAACAACAATATCTTACGTGTCGTGTGACTGAGAATATAGCATTTAATGTCTCGTTCGATGTTCAAAATACAAAATGTTTTAAGTCCTCATTTTTGCCATTACGGCATACAACCAAATTCATATTAAATTTTGAAAGGGTCCGATTTCAATCGCTCTTAAATGCACCGCGCCTGTATGAGATAGATTCATACGATTTAGTCACGCGCCTCGATTTGAAGTTGCGAGAGGGGTCATACGTAATCAAATTGCATCCAATGAGTAGCATAAATACTAGAGGGAAACTGGAATAAGCCGATATGGCAATTTGGCTTCGAATAGAGAGAAATAAGACGGATCATACCAACCGTGGATGCGGGGCTTAACGAAGCAGCCAAGCTATGGTAATTTTATTGCACATTTTCACACCGCGTATTGAAACTGATTACTTTTAAAGTCCTGAAATTACGTGCCGGTGCAGTGGCTGCTTTTACTGTTTAGTCTCTGGTAAAGTTTTATAAAGTTAAAGTTTATTTCATATAAAACTGGGGCCGAATTCCCCTAATTTCAAAACAAAGGTCTCAATAGTGCCATTCAATCAAGATGATTAAAATGACGTTTGTACATTTGGTATTCTACTATTTTTTGAGCTTGAAGAGACTTTTATAATTAGCATGTCAAATTTGTAGACATAAACGTAATCGTCACAGCTATGAATGAACCTCAAAAAGTTTGTGCTAGTAGAATACCAAAAAGAGTGTAACACTGTCAGTTTGACACGATACTATTTAAATGGTGAAGCGATTTATTTAGCGGAATTCGGGCCCTGGTTTACTAGTATTTATATCATTATGAAATAATTGACATCTCTACCGAAAGCCAAAACTGGACTTATGCTCTCCATCCATCTCGTCCATGGTCTTTTATATATGCAAGCCTATAAAGTTCCTCAATTGTTAGTGAAGAAGAAAATACTGAATTACAGGACAGAATCTTTTTAAATGACCAGAATTGGCATACCTAGTTTAAAAACAGGCCGATTTTAATGATCTAGATATTATACAACATGTACATGTATACTATGTGTATATACCTACAGCACATTAACTCGATCACTCGTAGTTTTTACATTGGAGATTACGTTTCTCGCCAGGGGCATGTAATTAAAAGAACAACAAAAACAAGGCTTTTATATTCTGCCCGCCTATTGAAAAAAAAACTATTTAAATTATGTAATACAGACGTAAAGAAAAAAATAAAAAACTATTTCTTGTATGTATATAAAATTGATTGTCCTAAGAAATCAAATCGATAAAGGATTAGGACCTGGCTATTTGATTTTCAGTTGAACTATCGGAAAGAAAATAATGTCGTGGAAAGGGTATTGGTATCCCCCAAACGTCAATGTGGGGGTGGGGATTCATCTGCCATTACATGGCCATTACCCTCGTAGATTGCCTTTTTTTACCTTAGACTTTTACGACGTTTTAGAAGGTTTGTATGCTGCCGATAGTACCTACCGCAAATATAAACTAAATTTAAAATAGTGTTTTTAGTGTAGCCTTTCAATTTCTTTAAATCCGTTGCTAAAAGATAAAGATGAACGAATAAAATACTTTCTATAAAACTGTTAAATAATTACATTTATTCCAGAAACGCTAAAAAAGTCGATCAAGAAAACTTGATTTGTTACTCACATCTACAACCTTTACTGGTCCACTGCTGGACGCAGGTCTTCCCATGATAAGCGCCTCATTGGCACTCATCATTTGTTACTCAAACTGCCTCAAAAGCAGTTTTTATTGCTCTGCTTTGTGTTACATATAATTAAACAATTAATACAGAGCATAATAATTATCTCACTGTATCGGCCCCAAAGTAAAAACACCTTGATGGGATTTGATCATATCCTATATGTATTTTGTTATGTTCCTTTTTGTAATGTTTTTTCTGGTGTACAATAAAGAATTTTTGTATTGTATTGTATTACATAATGAATAAGATTTTATCATACCACTTAGCAGAAAAAAAAGTGCGAGTTGGACTCGCGCATTAAGGGTTCTGTATCTATAAAAACGGCCAAAAATCAGGTTTTTTGTATGGGAGACCCCATTAAATATTTATTTTATTTTGTTTTTAGTATTTGTTATTATATTATGTAGCTGCAACAGAAACTCATATTTTTTTTAAATTTCATCTGTCTAGCTATCGCGGTTCTTAAGATACAGCCTGATGAACGACAGCGAATTCTTAGTAATAAGAGTCCCGTTTTTACCCTTTGGGTATGGAACCCTAAAAACTGATTTAAGTAGTAGCGATTTAACTGCTAGTGCGTATATCGTGCGGTCCAATCGCTAGTGCGTACAGGCTCTAAGGACCAGTTTACAGGACGATCTAAAACTTGAGTGGACTTTCATTTTATTTTCCAATTCTAGAGAATTACCCCCTAAGGTCGTCCACCTGAGCCACCGCCATCTGAATCGTGATACTAGCTGAGCCCTTTAGGAGGTACAGTCGATGACATAATAATAGTCGATAAAAAAAATCAGAAAACCTACTGAGACCTAAATCTCAGTTAAAATGCCTGACCAGGCACACAGTCGCCGTAGCTGAAATCGGCTTTGAGGTCATCATCATCATCATCACAATCGATATAATTAACTAGATACAGAAGCAGAAATACTTCACTATCACTACATAGTAAAAAACAAAGTCGCTTTCTCTGTCCCTATGCCCCTATATCCCTATGTCCATTTGTATGCTTAAATCTTTAAAATTAAGCAACGGTTTTTAATGCGGGTTTTTTCGATAGAGTGATTCAAGAGGAAGGTTTAAACGTGCTTATAATAAAACCGTGCGGGGTGGGTCGCTAGTTATGAAATAAAATGATAAATTAGTAGTAATGGACTATTCACATGGCATCTTCAAGCATCAAACTAATGAGTTGCTAAGCCATTTCTCGAGGTACAGTCGATGATATAACTAACTAGATACAGAAACAAAATACGTACTCGATTTGACTTTATGGTTTGCTTGAGAGATTTGACGAAAGCAATTTCCACGGAATATTATATTTGTCTCCAGTAGTGGTATTCGAGGATCCAGAGCTTCTCTTTTTAAAGATTTACATGTGTATTAAGTAATTTTAGAACATAAAAAAAATTAAAACAAAAATAGTTAGGCAGGTACCTACTAAATACTTAATATTTTCAATTTTTGATTTTTGTTAGAAAAACAATAGCAATAAAATAGTTAAAATAACAGAAAATGATTGCAACAATCTAAAGATTTCTTAATAAAAAGTTCAGTTAGGATTTTCATTTATTACAATTACAATTTCTGACACTGTTATTGTTTTTTATTGTTTGTCAGTGCCATTGTATGTAGTGTAAATAGTGTAACGTTAAACCTCGTATAATTCACGGAACGGGGCACTGGTGACCTCTGTACGATTTTTCCAGAACTATTTACAGCGAACGATAGTAAGTGAAATCAAGAGAACGGCGCTTTAGTCATGTCTTTATTAAGGAAACAGGAAATAATGTTTTGATTTGAGCCGTTATAAGTACTTGGTGAATTTTTGATTTAAATACAACCACCACCAATACCAAGTTTTAATACATTTAACGTCAAAGTTGACTGAAGAAGCTGCTGGTTGTCCGATTATAATTTATCTAGCTACCCGCCCCGGCTTCGCACGGTTTTGTTATAAGTATAAACCTTCCTCTTGAATCACTCAATCTATTAAAAAAAACGCATCAAAATCCGTTGCGTAGTTTTAAAGATATAGGCATACAAAGGGATATCGGGATATAATGACATAGGGACAGAGAAAGTGACTTTGTTTTATACTACGTAGTGATGAACGCTAGTCTAAGACACTATGATCGTCAGAGACATAATCAGACAGTTAGACATTATATTTATAACTGATGTCCTGCGACGAATTTTTTTCTATATTTTAAATCTAAGTTGACGAAGAGACGAAGAATTGTTTTATCCTCTAAGCTTGTTTTTAGGTCAGACTTGGTGTCACAAAAGAGACTCTACAAGAGACGTTCAAACTGGAAATCTTCATCAGCGATCTGTCAAAACATGCGAAGGTAAATCAGAAGATCCCGTGTGAGTCGCAATCAATCAACGGCGATGATCCGACGTCACTCGGCTTGATGCGCGCCGTCATCAATCAACCCGAAACTATTACATGACCTATGTTAGCTGGATACGGCTCTGTAAAAAATCCATACCTTACCGACAGCTTTTTTAGTAGAATGTAGAAAATATTAACAAAAACTGGCCAGGTGCGAGTCGAACTTGCGAACGAAGAGCTATGTATCTATAAAAACGGCAAAAAATTCATGTCTGTTGTATAGGAGGCCCCTCAAATATTTAATTATTCTGTTGTGGAGCCCTTCGTGCGCAAGTTAGACTCTACTTACTTACGTGCTTGGCCGGTTTTTAATTATTGTTACCTTGGTACGTATAATATTAAGACGTAATATTTTATAATGATTTAGTTAAGTTCAGTTATTTAATTAATCAGTAGGTTCTCTTTCTTTCACTTCTCAAATAGTTTGTAACCTATAGAAGTTACATAGTTAATAATAGTTAAATGGTTAAAACTGGAAAAATAATATTTGTTAAATATTGATTAGCAGTCTTCGTCTTTTCCTAAGTACCATAGTAAAAATAAATAAATGATAATAACAAATAAACTGGACAACTCACACAGCATAATCTAGTCCCAAGCTGAGCAAAACTTAGTGTTATGGATTAGTGAAATAATTAATACGAAACATTACATACCTACATTCTTTTTTAAATTTTACATAGAAAACACACAATGTATGTCATATTTTGTCATAATCGTTATAAATTACATTCTCTTATTATGTTTTCTGAGCATTTAATTATGCCTCACGCGACCTGCCTAATCTTACTAAATAATCACTTCCAGTTAATTTATATCAACGTCAATTTTAACTTAAAGCATACTAATAGCACTAATACATACCGTAGTTTGATTATTGTAGCATATATCAGTGAATTTATGATCAATATGTGTTGAACGTAAAGTTAATAGTACACATTTAAAAAAAACATCAATCAACAGCGCGGATCACAAGCGCTAATATAGCATACGCGGAATGGAGAACGATGGATTTCTCTATCTCAGATTTATTTTGTACCTTTTTTAACCAACCTAACTAAATAGAAGAGGTTCACAATTCGACTTTTTTTAAAATAGAGAATTTCTTTTCTTCTTATATTCTCATGGGTTTATTTATATAAGGGCTCGGACGAAAAGTGCTCACAATAAAATCATCTCAAATAGGTTGTAATCTCTTTTTCCTAGAAACATGGTGTTCGAAAAAATATTAATTAGCAGTCTATGATTATATTTTTATTTGAAGGACGGTGTTTTTCATTTGTTTATAAATTTGATCATAATCTGACCAGGAGTTTTTGAGTTGTTAGTGGTAGATTTCACACTAATATTATTAATGACAAATTTTGAATGGATAGATAGATATATGTTTTTACCTTTACACGCCAAAACTACTGAACAGATCGGGCTGAAATTTTGAATAGACGTACTTAGTTCTAGTCCTGGAATAAAATATTGCTACTTTCATAAATTTTTACATAAATGAAGCCGCGGGGCGAAGGTAGTCCTTAATAATTGGTATTTTACTGACTAAGATAACATTGATGTTATTCCTAGTTTTGCTTTAAAGGATTTACAGAAGTTTTATTGTTTCTCAAAACACTTCAAATAATGTTATTGTTTTTATCTTTTTACTTTTATTAAATTGAAAAGCGACTAATTCAAAGACTTTCATGTAACCTCGCACAAAAATATAAAATTACCCCATAATGAGGTAATTCGACGGGGAGACAATTTAAACGAATAATCGTTACGAATTAAAGTATTCATTAATTCGTACTAATGAGACGAATTCGTGCTCGTGAAAAGCGTTAAATTAATTAGAACGACCCAATCAGGGGGTCGTAACCAGACCCACTCAGAAACCCATTAGTCGCATCCAGGTTTTTGATTGGACCGGCCTTTGTTAAAGCAAGAACTTGTGTGGTTCAACTTCAACCGCTCGGATCTTATATCCGCCTGGACTAATCATCATCATCAATCTATATTAGTCCACTGCTGGACTAATATTATGAAATAATTATTAATTTATAATGCGTAAGCCCTCGTACTCGGGGACTTTATAAAAAATAAACAAACGAATGGCTCTAGAGTCCATAGACCACGTCTTCGAAATCTTTGCGACTGGCAAAGATTTCGAAGGCGTGGTCACTTGGTTTCGTCGCGCAGTATGTAGCGCATTCCAGACTGAGGAAGGGTCACAAGTTCAAGTCCATCTAAAATTTAAAAAATTTGCAATGTTATTTCTTTTTTATATGTATCAATCTCTAGGTACGTACTAATCATTTTTGATCACATCTGTGGCAGAATTGGCGAAAGTCAGAACTTTCGATTAAAATTTCAACTTTCAAAATTATCTCAGATATACCTAAGGGATTAATTTTTAGGGTAGGTACACAAAACAGTTGACATAAATTTAGGGTACTGCACGACGGGACCGTAGAGTGATGCACTAGTGACCTGGTAATAAAGATTAGATCTGCAGTGTGATTACGCTATTCTCAATGGATCCATGGATGGGAGATCGAGTAGTAAACATTCTGATTCCATAGATGGGACAAATTGAATTACACAATTTTTATGGCTGGATGGTCAATGTGAATGAACATGAATTTAAAAAAGCGGATTTCTACGTTTCGTTATCGTTTTAGCCTATCTTGTCCTGATAACTCCTTCATCAACTGAAATAGTACTGTTTGTATCCTTCCCTTTCAAATGTACACACAATGGGAATTATGTGCTGGCCCATCGTTCTATTTACTGCAAAAAACACTAATTTCGTTCATTCATGGGCTTCAATTTCAGCTGGGACTGGCAATTGTCCTACGATGGATAATTTATTTGCAATTGGATGGATGGGTATCGTGAAGGCCATCAAAAGGGCTTTCATAAGTCAAAAATTGGATGGGAGATTTCACCATAATCACTCTGCTGCTCGTAGTATACTAAATGGCCATGGGCCACAAACGAATTTCCAAAATTCATACGTACTGAAAGTGTGGATTTTGGTTATTCTTTTGTTTAACGTAATTATATGATAAAATAAGTGATGGCGCCACTTTAGCTCCTGTTTGCGCTTCAAAGAATAGAATGCGGTCTAATCACGTGTTTATACAAAACGTAACTAAGTTTCGTCCAGGAACGGCCCTTCGTAATTCCGATGTGCCTAATGAACCCACTGAAGTGCAGAAAACTTCGCAACATAAATTCCGCTTTAAGAAGCCCATCTATACCTTGCTCATTAAACTCGGAAGTTCCAAATGAACAGCATATTTCCTAACTTTTGATTGATGTAAACTTCCAGTTAGCAATGGCTCCGGAAAGGGATCTAAAGGCCTATAACTTTGGAAATTGAACTATAAATTGTGTTTGCGAAGCTGAAGACCCAGTGGAGTGATACTGGTTCGATCTGGTAATAGGATTGCCTATGCCTTTTCTTTGATACTGTTAATTAATAATAGAGCATCTAAAAAAAGTGGGATAACGATCTGCGAAAGTCTGCAGGCGAACGCTGGATGCAGCAAGCTGTATGGCCAGTTGCTGACTAATAGTATTAATAAAGGTTGATGGTGAATCTAAAAATAATGGTAATCTACGAAAATAATAATCAAGATGACTTAGACTGTTTCCCATGAGTTTAAAATAATAATTGTAGGCACGAATAGTTTTACTGAATTTTTGTTGCGTTTTCAAATGAATGAAACGAAAAAAAAAAACATTTTTTGAACCGATTTGTGAAATGCTATCAAAGCATTTAAAGTTAAGGTATACTTTGACACTCTTTTTCTTATTTATACTTTTTACCTGCAAATGATAATATATTATGAAATTCTACGATCTGTTCGCGTGAACGTTTAAGCAAACCAAACAGATTTTGATTCACAGAATTAGTAGACCCGTTCCAAATGTTCCAATTGCTCATATAACTTGAGGAATTGGACCATAAATTGCGTTTGGATCTCTTGACAGAAGTAGATGGCGTAGATTGATATACAACGATATCTACGAAATAACGGCCGACGTTTGAATTTATGGTGGGGATAAATAGATGTTCGGGTATGGAAAATGGGAAAATAATGGGCATGAACCCCGGTCAGAAGTCGTATCAATTTAAACGACTTTTTAAAAGAATTAGGGTCCATGTTCGACTGTATGTATGTTTTTGATGATTTTGATATTTTGAAAATGATATGACGACGCTTTCAAAAATCATCGTGGTATTCAGTTTTTTTTTTCAAGTTTCAGTGAAGTTTTTTTCATGGGATATCTCCATCAAAATCAAATCAATAATAAATAACGCAAAACTAGGCAACTTAGCTCTTACAGTAGAAAATTTGTAAAAGAACTCAAAAATGTATCCATATTCAAAATTGTTTTTATTTTATGGTAGCTTTATCAATATTTTTTGAACTGACAGCAGTTTCGATAGTTTTTCCATTACAGTAATTCTAATAGAGAAGATGTAACAAACGATTTATCAATTAAATTCGATGAGAAAATTGGATTCGATTTTAATTTTAAAATAGGTGCTTCTCTAGTGGTTCTTATGAATTGGATCATGATCTACAAGACTACCTAGTAGTTTTTGGGTTATCGTTAATAATACGTTTTTATTGAGTTAGACAACATTGTAGTTGTTCTTATTGTAGCTTTTATGAATTTGAAGGCTTATAGTCTATTGAAACACACTAAATTGTTTTAAACACAACATGAAACCTTAACAACGAAAATCACAATCAAGGAATATATTCAATTAAAACTACTTAGTCTAAACAATTGAAACAATTGCTGATGGTTGCAATAGCTGTGACGATTACCTTTATATCTACCAATTTGACATTCGAGATATGAAAGTCTCTTCAATCGCAAAAAATAGTAAAATACCAAATGCACAAACGTCATTTTAGCCATGTTGATTGTATGACGCTATTGAGACCTTAGTTTTGAAATTATAGTGGAATTCGGCCCCAGTCTAGATGTAGCTTAACTGATCCATGTCAATACCAGTAGGAAGAATCTATCAGAAGTTGGCTGCATTACCACGCTATATTACAATGCTGGTTTATAAAAAATGTCTAATTAAGGTATAAATAAATGCCACAGCATAAATTGATAGAACCTTACTGACATAATCCCAAGGAGGTAATTTGAACTAACGGTTTCATTACATCGTAACTCGCTTGAATTGATAGTCAGCTCAAGTCGGCAACTTGTCTTTGAACAGTGATCCCTATGGCTCTAACTTTGCTAAGACATGCACCGTTCTACTTGGAAGTACGAATACATGACAATTAATAATTCCCGCTTGAACTAGGGCCGCAGGGTTTACACGTTTTAGACAAATTTTAAAAAGAATAATGCTTTTCTTGCACAATTACTCGATAGATAGGTACTTTCGTGGAAATCACTATAAGAGGTAGGGTATTTATTTCAGCAACAAGCTCTTTAAATTTTCTAACCTTTTTTATCTTCTATCTGTTAATTTCCCATTTTATACTGAAATAGTCCTAATAATTGATTTATATTAAACTAACATCTGCCCGCGTTTTTTGTTTTCAAGGTTATTTATATCCCTTAGCAACTGTGGGAATTTTTATTTATTTAAATAACGTACCTATAATTTATTTAAATAAGAATAGCCTCTTGACGTTTCCATAAAAACAACGCATAGATTATTAAAATGAAAAGTGGCGTATACGTATTATTCCAGGGCTAGAACTACTTTTTTTTTCAAATTTCAGCCCGATCCGTTCAGTAGTTTCGTGAAAGAGAAACAAACAAACTTTAGCATTTATAATATTGGTAAGGACTGTGGTGGAGCGAGCAAGTGAAAATTAAAAACGAGGGTAGACAACCTGTCTTTTAAATTATTCGTAATGCAAGTAAAGAGGGATAATCCTGCGAGTTGTCGGTTTTTACGTCAGAGGACAGTTTAAGCCGTTCTTTTTCCAATGAAGATTTATGGACATCGGAATATTTTTAAAAAGTGTTTGCTTTTGTTGAAAACGTCAAAGAAAAATCAAGTAATATAAAACAATTGATTTAAGTATTTCTTTTATAAAGTTTTTCGTCAATACTATGAAGTGTAGGAAGTATATGTGTTTAATTTTAACTATGCTCATAATCACCAATGACAATTATGAAAGTTATATGTTTATATTTATACTATTCAAAAACGAATCGAAGAATTTCCAATGTTTTAATTCAAAGGCGCGGCTCGAACCTCTTGCTTTAAGCTCTGCCAAGTCAATATTGTAGAAAAAAATTCAAAAGAAACCTTTTGTTATGCCGAATAGTTATATACCTACTATTTGAAAAAATGGGAGCGTACCCTGCCAATAGACTTTCCAATGATGCAACAAGAAGAACCAAATTAGTTCAACCAATATTATTTATCATAATTATTAGTTGATCATATACCGTAACATAATAATTATTTTATCAATTACTAGCGACCTGCCCCGGCTTCGCATGGGTGTATTATACATTATAAACCTTCCTCTTGAATAACTTTATGTATTTAAAAAAACCGCATTTAAATCCGTTGCATACATAGGGACAAACAGACAGCGGGAGGAGACTTTGTTTTCTACTATGTAGTGATTATTTGAATTCTGGCATCAGTTTACTTGAAATATCTTACAAACAAAAGGCAAAATTAAGTGGGATTGATTATATAAATTGGAAATACGGTGCTCAGCACCAATCAAGCTACTGCAGTCAACACTCCTATCCAACCGTCACTCATAATCAAGCAAACGTTTCGCTCGGCAGCTATTCAGGGGAATTATACACGGGGAAAACAGTACCATCATACGTGTACAAATATAGATTGTCCTATGGCAAGTACAGGCAGCTACTGGCTGGCACTTTATAACTTAAGGAGCAAACAGGAACTAAAGTAGCGCCACCACTTATTTTTAATATAATTCTGTTAAAAATTTCCAAAATTCACACGTACAGTTTGTTAAACTTAACATAAGCTTTTTTATGCATCTGTAGCAGTTTCATTTTGTCTCTTTTAAGAAGAGATACGTAAAGTAGGGGCTCCACTTTATGTGCTGTTTGCGTCATAAGAGCTATTTCATCAAACCTTTCAGTGTATAAGAATCCGCTATGTGCCACAACCTGGAGAAATATGCAAGTTTGGCGTACGATACGAGAACGGCAAAAGCGATGACATGAATATTGACTGCCGAGCAATAACTCACTTCATTCTGTCTGAAAAGGCAAATATCTAGTAAATATAATAATATAAAGTTACGAACGACGATAAATAATATTATGAAGATTCAGAAGCAACATAGTACGTGAACGATACAAATACTGCCATTGAAAGGTTAGTAAAGCTTGATGAATGTTCAAACGCTATGCTTGATTAGAAACCTGAAATAGTGACTGCAACCATAAGAATAAGAACAGACTAGAAGGGAAACTTCGCTCCGAACGCGCTCAAGGTCACGATATTAGCCTACGCGATTCTGCACGTTAAACGTGCAGTAGGGCTGTCACAGCCGGCGACGCCGAACGCGGATTTTAATATTTGTGTAGGTTAGGTACCTACCTCTATAATATGACGTCATGGTCAAGTTATTGTGGTGTGATCGGTTGTAACAATAAAAGATAATACATATTATATGATAATACATACCCTATGTAAGTAATGTTTTCTAAATATTATCGTGTTTTACTAGGTTCCTATCTAACTAATTAGGTAGGTACCTAATCAAAGGAACGTGAACATCGTTCGTTGACCTTATCTCACTCGCCTCGCCTCGCGACGGCGGCGCGGCGGCGGCGGGGCGCGGCGGTACAGTGCAGTAGCAACCCTGGCAAAACGCTTGGACGACAGAGGGGCGTAACGAGGTGAAGGGGGAAGTAGGTATATAAATGGCGGCGTTTGGGACTAGATCAAAGAAGAGTCGCTTCTACTCAGTTATTATTTATTCTTATGCTGCAACTTCTAATCACAATCAGGCTTCATCCAGTTATAACCAACTGTCAAGGCAAAGAGATGAAGTGTTATAAAAAATTAAAATAATAATATTATAAATTACTTTTAATATCTAAATCCTAATTTTATTTTTGTGTTTTTTGTATACTTTCACAAAATATAATTAACTATCAGAAATATACACGCTGGGTACATGTCACTTGAAAGTCAATTATAAACTTCCACTTACTTATTAGTTATGGATCAATTGAGCTACCTTTAGCTGTTTGCAACCGTCTGCAGTTAGCTCAATGGTTTCAATTGTAAATACTAGTTGTAATTTTTCTATTCCTTTGCTTGTATTTTTCGTTATTAGTTATGTTACTAATTAGATAAAAGTAACACCACCATCTTTAATAATATAATGAAATCGTTGATTATGGTCTTGTCAAACTTTTTGATATTTATTCTCAGTAGTTAAATTTAATACTAATTTTCATATATAATTAGGTACTTATGTTTTTTTTTATTTAGAATAATAAAATACACAATTTCACAGTAAAATGTTTATTGTCAAATTGTGTAGAATTTCCATCCAAGAAAATAAAAGAAAAATAAGCCTGAAAAGAAAATTTTGTAACAACTATTTTACCCATTTTGACATACAATATTATAACAATACAATAAGTATAATACAAGCGAATACTAGGTATACTATTTTCCTAGGATTATGATATGAATGAACCAACTCAGCTGTGCGATCAGTAAATATGCAGTTAAGTTGATAATTTGGTTAAATATCACCAAAGGCAATTAAATGTCCTACAGCACATTGACACCATTTCCAACTAGGTCAAATCCCATCAAAATTATAACTGTATCATAATAAATATCATTAGTATGAAATTAATAGGGCCAGAATAGTATCCTATTAAATTTTATTAATACGAAACACATAAAACAATATTAAGGGCGTTATTCATTAACCGACACGACTCCACTAAATATCTATTTCGATAATACCGCAGACATCATTTAAGAAATCTGCAGAAATTTGTTCCGTTGGTCTGGGTGTTTTCTATGTATAATAAAAAATATCTATCTATGTAATGTATTTTATTAAGTATATCAGTCATCTAGTACCCATAACACAAGCTCTGCTTATCTTATTTATTTAATTAAGAAGCTTAATAGGAGTACCTACATATCTGCATACCAAAGACAAAACCCAGCAGTTGAATGCTGGTGGAATGGTCGATTGATTTAAAAATTTAGGAGTAAACATGCTGAAGCCACCCAGTTGGTAAACATAATAATATGTAGAAAAGCATAGACGACCGATGTGGCGCGGTGGGCGAAGGTCCGCCTGCGACGCAGGAGGTTGCGGGTTCGATTCCCGCCTCGGAACTAATTTTTGTACGATCTGCAGAAATTTGTTCCGTTGGTCTGGGTGTTTTCTATATATAATAAAAATATCTATCTATGTATGTGTATGTATTGTATTAAGTAACTCAGTCATCTAGTACCCCCATAACACAAGCTCTGCTAAGCTTTGGGCTAGATGATGCTGTGTGAACTGTCCGGAATTATTTATTAATTTATTGTTATTATTAATTTTTTCACGCAATTTCGGGATCCACCGCGGATAAACCCGTAGGCAGAAGCTAGTAGCCATATCTGTGGCCTACTTAGAAAGATTACTGTAAACACGGAACTACACCGCTGACAGAATGCTGTTAGAACTCACAGCTAGTTGGCATGCCTTCATTTCCCTAGACAGTGATAATGGCAGTGCGTGGCCTAAGCAAAATTACTTCGCCTTAAGGGAAGCGCAGACGAGCTACCGATTGAGAGATATTTTGCAAGCGACGGCCAAAATTCTCGTTTTTATACTTACTGATGTAATCTGTTTTGTGTGTGTGAAGAATTTTATGGAATTTTAATTGAATTAGAATTTTATGGAACTATTTCAAATTGGAGAAACAAACCCATTTGAAAATTTCTCTCTTAACATTTTTCGTAATATAATCCGTGTTTATAACCATCAAAACCCAACAGCCCTCCCAACAACGATTTGAACAAGATATCGAACAAAATATTTTTATAAATTTCTCAATATTTTTTTTAAAACTCTGTTAAAGTGTATTGCAGCATTGGCAGAATTATGTCAACCAGATACAAAGCCATTACACCAAGAACTTAAATAGCAGATCCGACTCTTGAATGTCTTCTTATAATAAAATATTTACAGTCAGTAGCACCTGCGTACTTAAGAATCCATCGAACACCGCTCGCAACTTCAATTCGAGGCGCGAGTAAAATCAGCACAAATTTCAATTTCTTGCTGGCTCGGCTTTTGCTATCGCGTTAGCAATAGTAGCCATAAAGACTTGTTTCTTTCAGCTACTTCCATAGTATTTTGTCTAATGGTTTACTGCGTTTGGGGAACGTTGCCGATATTAACACCGTATTTGTGCTGCAAAAGAGGGCTACTCGTGATATTTATAATATGGGTCCCAGAGAATCCCTTTGTGATAAATACAAAGAAATTAACTTATTGATGGTAAGTAGGTATCATGTTAAGATAAAGGTATTTACGAAAACTTGTTGTACACTCGTAAAAATATCAATGGGTTCCCTAAAAATAGCAATAAAATTAATATAAGTAAAAACTACAAATCTGAAGAAACTCACTTTACCCACAAGAGTAAAAATGGTTAAGGTATATTTCAAAGGGCAATGTGCTTCTTCAACAAAACACCTTGAAAGTTGCAAAAATTATCAGTAAATAAATTCAAACAAATTGTCAATACTAGCTTGAGACGAGTTTTTCTCCAACTCAAAAACTAACATCCTTACAAAAAGAAAGGTTGCTGGTTTATGCCAACATAAACATTAAAGCTGGGAGTTGGCCGGAAGAATAAAACAAAACCTTAGTGATGGCCTTTTCATTCAGCAATATTAGGGTGTTTTCAGGAGTGGCCTCTTCGTGACCAAGATTATTTTATTAGAATTAAAAGTGGCCATCCATTTTTGATTTAGTAGGTCTAATGAAGTAGGCAATGAAGGAAATGCCTTCCGGCATGACATCAGATGGTTAGTTTGTAGTGAGTAGAGGACTTAAGAAAAAAATTATAATTCTGGACAATCCACACAGCATTTTCGAGTCCCTAACTAAGCAGAGCTTGTGTTATGGATATTAGATAGTGACTGATATAAGTAGGTACTTCATACTACATAGAAAGACGTAACCTGACCCGACTAGTAACCCAGAACCTGCAAATCGTACAAAAATTGGTTTCAAAAAGAGAATCGAACCCTCGAACTAGCCTCCTTCGTCGCAGGCAGTTATTTATCTTTTTTTAACATTAATTTAAATTTAATTTTGTGCTTGTGTTTTTATTAACAGAAGTAAAAAAATACAATACAGAACAATTACTAACATGTTCAGAAGAGGATGATATAGGCTAAAAGAGTTTATATTTAGACTTACCAGTTAACAGGATAAAATGATATTTTTCCGTTATGTAATTATAAATATTATTTATGTTAAGTTATTAAAAATATATATCTATGTAATGTATCGTACTAAGTATCAGTCATCTAGTACCCATAACACAAGCTCTGATTAGCTTGGGGCTAGATGATGCTGTGTGGACTGTCCGGAATTATTTATTTATTATTTAAATATAGATATTTTTGTAACTAGCTAAGAAACATGTTTTGATCGGAAATGTCTCTTTCTATCTTTTACATTAAAAAAAATCTTTTTAAATCGTTTTACCTTAAAAAGATTGTGAAAGTGAGCACTTAATAAAATAATTATATACTTAAGAAGAATTATGTGAAGTGTCTGAGACTCCTGTAAGACCTGAAGTAAATAAGGAAATGTGAATTTCAATTTGCAAAATAAAAATAGTCATTGCTCCTGAAAGAAAAACAAGAGAAAATATTAAGGAAAGGAAAAGATGAGAGTCCCGAGATTAGACCAAACCATAAAATTTCCCGGCTAAGAATACCGGGAACTAAAAAGTTTGGCGAAGAAATTCAGAGAACGTATAGAAATATATCAGAAATTTCAGTTAAATTGCCCTACGAACAAAAGGTGGGCAGAAGTGAAGACGAAACCGCGAGCCGTAACTACTTCACAACGGCTAAAGTTAAACGGCCGAAGTTGAATGACTTGTAATGGACGCACTTTGCGAATTAAATTTTCACTGCCAAGCAGTTAACAAGAAAAGTTACTCGCACGCTCTCGCGTTTGGATATCACAAATAAGGATTCGCTAAGTATAGGATTTAAAGTTAGTCAAAGTAAAATTTGCTTATTTTGTTGCACATTTCATGAAATTTGGGTGTATTTCTACATAGTAAAAAACAAAGTCGATTTCTCTGTCCCCTATGTCCCTCTGTCTATGTATGCTTAAATCTTTAAAACTACGCAACGGATTTTGATGCGGTTTTTTTTATAGATAGAGTGTTTCAAGAAGAAGGTTTATACGTTTAATAAAACCGTGCGAAGCCGGGGCGGGTCGCTAGTTACACCTATACCAATCACTATCACTCTACTCTATCTAAAATTTCGTTTCTAAATTCTTTGTGTATTTGTAAATATCTAGTCATACCAAAATAGGGACAGAGAGAATTGACTTTGTTCTTACCTTTTTTGTTGACTATTTAGTGATTAGAACAGATAAATATAAATAAAACATAAAAAGGTAGATACAACAAAAATGCCCATCCTATTCAATGACATTGGAAAGCCATTCGCGCTTACCATACGCATTACATATAATTTTAAATTACGAAGACTTTGAAATGGCTTTCAAACGTCAAATATTGGATGGGTGGTTTGTAGCATAACTAATCAACACATATTTAATTGAATATATTAAATTTTTTGATATTTTATTTCATCTATTTAGGTACGACCACCGTGCTCGAACGACATACCATATAACTTACGCATAAAAATACCCCTATTAAATTGCACAGTCAGCTCACAGTAATTAACATTTTCATTTTTTTGGGTAACTAGCGGTAAATTTTATTCAAACTACAACAAACATAAAAAACCACTAAAATTCAACTCTGTGTGATATATAGATCCATTAGCCACAAACTATTGATTTCAAATAAATAAAACCAGCAAATAGAATCAGTAATGCTCAAACTACCAACAAAATGGGAAAGATCTACTTTGCAACATAGGTGTAAGTGGAATACAAATCCCTTTGTTTTGAAACATCCACACAAACACAACAAGTTTATGAGAAAGTTCATAAATAAAATTTAATTTGACTCCATAATTTTGCGCATACGGGTTTATGGTGACTGAAATTTCGCTTTATTTACATAGATTAGAGTTATGACTTTTACGTTTGTTGGAGAACCTACTAATCTTTTCCTATGCCTGTGCCGGAAAAGGGAATATAATTTTTATATCAGTTTAATTATTTAACTTCGTTATAACGAAGTTCCTACAGAATTTCTTACAGAACTTAGTAATAACGAAGTTCTTACAGAACTTAACTTATAATTCGTTAGTATAATTTATTTTATGTTTGGTTTACACACTATCTATCAATACTCATCTTAAATCTATTTTATATCTTTTCTTATTAGTTTATTATTTTGCTGTAAACTCAGATAGGGTTAAGCTCTCCTTTGTCCATGGAAGTAATACTTACTTCTATCTTAAATTCTTATTTTAGTAAATAGTACTGATAAGTAATATAGATATTCAATTGCAATAAATATTAATAAATATCTAACAACAACACACAATCCAGTATTTATATATGATCTTCACGATTTCTTGTCTTGAAGTTTGTATACCTACAATACAAATAACCTTCGTTTTTCGGGGAAATGCACAAAATTCTAGATAATTCTCTATTTGGATAAACGGTAAGTATTTCCGCACAGATGTCGTTGAATCATCAAGTTTTCCTTGGTATAAACAGGCCTATGCATGATCTTCGCAATATATCAGACCAGTAAACGACACCTGTGCCAATAACCAGCATTTCTTTTTTCTCCGACGTCCGGTGAAATATTGACATGGGTATAATCCGGAGACGCCGCGCCGCCTTATTTTGCTCTATAAATTGTGATGAACTGAGAAAAGCTTAGAGCTTAGTGACAATCTCCTTTGATAGGTTTTTCTTCTGTGACTGACTGTATGTACCACAGTCTGAATGACATGTTGGTTGGTTGAATGATGACAGTAGAGGAATTTATACACCCAAGGAAAAAAACAGTGTAGGGAAGAAAAAAATAAATTAAAATCGGAAGAGGGATACAACAAAATAGCTAATGATATACATAAAGGCCAGGTGGGATGACGATCTGCGAAAGATTGCTGGCAGATGCTGGATGCGTCAAGCTGAAGACAAGGCGCTAATGGCGCTTATTAGGGGAGGCCTTTGTCCAGCTGTGGACTAATATAGGCTGATGATGACGATGATACATTACGAATGTCTGGAAAATACACTGAGTTAGTACCGAAAGCAATTTTTTGTTGTTTAATAGTTATGAGTGAAAAGACAAAAAAATTAAAAACGCACAATATCGAAATGTTAAAAAGAATGACCTTTCCCCAACCAACTTCAATTTGTAAAAATACCACGCCATTTCCAATAAGTTCAAACTCAAATTAGAGCTCGCGACAGTCCCGAAATAGATTATCTCTGATTTCAGTGAAGAAATGCATTTTGTAAAAATAAAGACAAGCCCGTTAATTATAAACCAGTGTGCGAGTAAAAAAGATCCAAAGGGGAGCTATATTTATCTCAAAATCTGATGCTAAACGCGTTGAATATTTTTTCTTGACGGTTTCATAGTTAAGATTAAATAGCTAGAATATTTTAGAAAAGGCCATCGATTAAAAATTGCTGTTGATCCTTTTTAGTAAAGGAAAAATATAAGTTTAAAGCGCCTGTTAAATAATACAAGCAAAACAATCCGCATCTGCTTTGCAACGTGCTCGACTGAAAATAATAGTTGGTCGATTCGATCGCCTTTATTTTTCATTATCCTTTTTCAAACTGTATTATACTATTGTATTTTCTGTTAGGTATTTTATTTAACTTACAGCTGGCAATGCAGCCACGCAATGAAGATTAGTTGAGCTGTTTCTAGATTGTTTGCAACAGTCTGCATTTAGCTCAACTGTTTCATTTGTTAATGATAGTTATCATATAGTGTCTACTCTTTAGTAGTAACGTAAAAGTAGTTTTTTTTTCTTGAATTTTATGAATACTTATGTATAGCTTTAATATCCAACAAAAATAACAGTCATATAGATATAATCTAATACCTAATAATAATGATAATGATAGTCTAATAAAAAAATCCCTAAGAGATACAAATAAAAACTTGTAGGTATTTGAAATTGAAACTATGAGCTAACTGCAGACTGTAACTAATTCCATTCCACTTAATAAAACTCAATAAATTCCTTGGACCCATCTTTGACTTGTCCTTTATAGTCCTTTGCTTTGACAAAGTCTTTTTTTCACTTCGTTCATTCCAAACTGAGCCAGCTGTTTATCTTGCCTCCTTGATGGAATGAAAAGAAATAATTAAGAGGGAGCCGAGCCGTGGTAATAAAACACTTCGCGCTGACTGACGCGCCTTGCTACGACACTTGGGCATTTTCAAATTCTTTTTTTCTTTACGAGACTGTCAAATGATTTGAACACCTTGGTGGATTATCACATAGTCGAGTTCCGGTTGAATAAGCTTAATATTCAAACGGAACCTTTTTAATGGAGTACGGGTGATGTTTGAATTTCTTCATTGAGTGTTTTATCAATGAAGGCGCAAACGGGACCTAAAGTAACGCCACCACCTATTTTATCATATAATTCCTGTAGATGACGGCCGCTTTGGTAGAATTTTAAAAAGTGTAGACGATGACCTCATTTGTAAGAAATTTGATTTTTTCTTTTTCATGCTTTTGTCAATTGTTTTTTTTTACTGTCAGAAAATTTATGAAAGTAATGAACGACACGATTTTAGAAAAGCTACGAGTTTTACTTAATTCTTGATGTACAGCTGTAAACAAAGGATTGTTTTCGTATCTCTTCCTATTTTTTTTGTATCCCTTCCTAAAATAGACAATATGAAACACGAAAGCTTGATAGGTTTAACAAACCGTCAGTACGTGTGAATTTAGGAAATTCCTTTGTTTAACATAATTATAGGATAAAATAAGTGGTGGCGCTAGTGTACTGCTGTTTGCATTTAAGTGTGGATTATCCAGCATTTTTTATTTATTTACATAGGTAAGTTAAGAATTTAAAGTACCGTACTCATGTAAACTGGTCATCTAACTATTATAATAACTGCAAAAGTCTGGGTGAATGTTTGTTATAAATAATCTCCGTAACTATTAGGGTTTTTTAAATGAAATTTGGTATGAAAGTAGATAGTTTACGATCTAGAATAACACATAGGATATTAAAATTTTGAATTTTTGATCTCTGAGTTGGTTAAATAGGGTGGTAAAGTTTGCATGGAAAATTATTTTTCCTTGGATTGATTCACTCAAAACTCGATACAGATAAAATACAAAGTAAATAATTCAACATATTTTTTTAATTTTTCGAAACTCTGTGTAATAAACTTTTGAAATTAGACTAATAAATTTCGATGCGGGCGAAGCAAACAACAAAAAACAAACATCCACCCATCCAAACTTTCGCATTTAAAATATGAGTGTGATCTAATATATTTTCATCTAGTACCCATAGCACAAGCTCTGGGGCCAAATTCCACTAATGTCAAAACAAAGGTCTCAATAGTGCCATTCAATCAAGATGATTAAAATGACGTTTGTGTATTTGGTATTCTACATTTTTTTTTCTCTTGAAGAGACTTTCATAATTAGAATGCCAAATTGGTAGTTATAAAGATAATCGTCACAGCTATGAATGAACCTCAAAAACTTTGTGTAAGTAGAATGCCAAAAAGAGTTTAACACTGACATTTTGACACTATTCTATTTAAATGGTGAAACGATTTATTTAGTGGAATCTGGGCCCTGCTTGGCTTGGGTGAGACTAGATGATGCTGAGTGGATTGTCAAGAATTTTTATTTTATTTAATCATCAATAATAATACTTCTTTATCAAGAACTACTTCAGATATCTTCCAAACCTGACTGTTTGCAACAGTCTGGAGTTGGGTCAATTGTTTTAATTGTAAACTGTAGTTTAAATTTGTTTGTATTATTTTATTTTTTGATTGTAATTTTCTGTGTTGATATAATATATCTGTTTTTTTTTCACATTATTGTGTCTATGATTCAGTAAACTCTTACATATCTAACTGAAAACTAACGTGGCATTCGGCCTAGGCAAATGCTACGGCAGCTACATATTGTTGAGGCAGGGACCCTTTCTTAACCTTCATAATGACTTCTACTGTATTTTGTTATTATTTCGTTTGTTTGTCTTCTAATTTATTTTTTACTAGCGACCCGGCCCTGCTTCGTACGGTTTTATTACACGTATAAACTTTCCTCTTGAATCACTCTATCTATTAAAAAAACTGCATCAAAATCAGTTGTGTAGTTTTAAAGATTTAAGCGTTCAAAGGGATATAAGGATATAGGGACATAGAGACAGAGAAAGCGACTTTGTTTTATACTATGTAGTGATTATGCGTAAATTTTTCACTTAGTACCTAGTTTATAAGTTAATTTCAAAGCCTTATATATTGGTGAAAATTAAAAATTATTTCTTTCTTAGATGATACTTTTCTATGTAGTAAAACAGCGCATGAGATAATCGACCTTGCTATTTGTAAACAGACAGAGAAGTAAAGACTGATATCGTTATGTAAACAATGAAACATGGCTCATTTTGTTCTTTCATACAATTCAGATGTTTTTGACGAATACTTTTTATCGTTTTTCGAATCGTTTAATTTGTGGCAGCTAATTTTATTCCAATGTAGAATGTGTAATAATAATTACTGAAAAAAATATTCACAGACGGTTAAAAGAACAGGGAGAATCAAATGTTCTCTCGTGATATAATTTATGGATAACAAATTACAGTGAACCTTATTTCTTATCTATTTATACTTATCACCTAATTAGATATTTTGATTTTTATTTACTTATTGTATAACACTTCTCTTGTCTAAGTGTTTTTATCGTAAGCTTAAAATAATAAAGTTATTGATTTCTGATAAAAAAATTACACGATTTCTGATATTCTTGAACAATTTTTTTTGTTAGCTCAAAAATTGTTCATGTTTACCTTGGAGTAGCCAAGATTTTTCCCATGTTCCTGCTATTTTTACGGAACCGTGGGCAGTTAGCCAACTCAGAGCTCTTATGCAAGATCAAAAAGAATACTACCGATACATACACAAAGTGAAATTATCTAATCATTCAGTTACCAATATATATATATCTACAAATGATCTCATATCTCATTATTAATGCTCATTTGGGGAGGCGTATGTCTAGCTTTGGACTAATATACTTATTTTGATGATGATGATGATGAATGTCATATTATTATGTTAAAAATCAACCTTTTTTCTTGCACTGATGGAAATAAACCACTTTCGTCATAACCAAAAAGTTCTTAATAATGTTACAACCTTTATTAACATGTCATCAAAAATGAAAATCAAGGAATAGAAACATTTTAAAGCAAGTATAAACAATTGAAACAATTGAGCTAACTGCAGACGGTTGTATACAGTCTAGAGATAGCCCAACTGCTCTATGTATAATACCAGTGAGAAGCGTCCCTAAGACACTGGCTGCATTACCACGCTGTATGGCAATGCTGATGCGCTGCGACAGATACTCACCAGCTCTCGGGTCAAGCGTCGAATCGACCAGACGCTCAGATAATTGAAAAAATCGAAGAGCCTCGTACCCCACAAAATACGTTAATAGGTACATAGGTAGAACAAACCTTTTTAAAATACTTATCATTTACTTCAATACTTACATATCAGCACTTTCATTACACATTAAGTCCACTGCTGAATATGCCCCCCCCCCTCCAATAAGGGGGGTTTTCCTTAATCAGCACACATGGTAGGCAGATAGGTTATATCAGTAGAACACTAGGTAATAAACAAGTATTTAGTTATTCCAAATTTCAGCCCAATCCGTTCAGTAGTTTTTGCGTGAAAGTGGAACAAACATCCATATTTTCATACAAACTTTCGCATTTATAGTATTCATCATCATCATCAGCCTATATTAGTCCACTGCTGGACATAGGCCTCCCCTAATGAGCGCCATAGCGCCCTGTCTTCAGCTTGCCGCATCCACAATCTGCCAGCAGTCTTTCGCTGATTCCACCTGGCAGGAGGGCATCCTACACAACGTTTGCCGAGTTGCGGTCTCCACTCACACACACGTTTACACCAGCGGTTGTCGGTTCTTCGCGAGATATGGCCGGCCCACTGCCACTTCAGCTTGCTAATTCGCTATGTATGTGTATAAAATGAGCTATGTCGATCACTTTGGTATTTATAATACATATTAGTATTTATCATAAAGTTGGCAACGTTTACTATTACATAATACTATTACATATTATTTACCGTACCGACTCCTGCGCGTAAACCGAAGGCGCCGGCGTTCGTCGAACTATCACGTGTCCCGTTAGTTTCGGAACGTGACTACGCCCTGTCGCTTGTTTTGTTGTCTATCATGGTCTGTGAGCACATTAATTAGTCGACCTATTTGGCGAAGAGGGCGAAGGTCAACAAGAGGTAGCGGGTTCGGTTATCGCCTTAGGGCAAAATGTTTGTAGGTACTATCTGCAAGTAGGTATTTTTTCTGTCTCTGTGTGAAAAAACTATGTAATGTATTGTATTAAGTATATCAGTCATCTAGTACCTATAACACAAGCTTCGCTTAGCTTGAGACTAGATGAAGATGTGTATTGTCCAGAATTGTTTTTTTACTTATTTGATTTGAATGTAGAGCTCCCTATTTATTATTATTGTAATAAGCCTAAGAGTCCTAATTCAATAAAAACACCTTCTTTTTCTTTTTTTATATCTAGAGCTCCCTGTTTATTATTATTGTAATAAGCCTAAGAGTCCTAATTCAATAAAAACACCTTCCTTTTCTTTTTTTATTTCTAGAGCACCCTATTTATTATTATTGTAATAAGCCTAAGAGTCCTAATTCAATAAAAACACCTTCCTTTTCTTTTTTTATATCCTTAGATATGTTTATAGAGAATAACAATACAAGTTTTTATTAGTTTCTAAACAAATAAATACTAGTAGGTACCTTTATACACTTTAGACAATTGAGAAAACTGCAAGCTATTGCAAACAATCTAAAGGTAGCTCAACTGATCCCTACCAATGCCATTCTGAAGTGTCTCAAGCACGATGGCTGCATTGCTGATGCCAATGCTGATGCGCTGCGCTTGATACTCACCATCTCTCGCGTCACGCGTCGTTTTGACTAGATGCTCTGGTTTTTATTTTAATCCTTAGTAGTTCTGCAACCCACAATCTAGACTTCAAGGATAGCAAATGCCTAGGCTCTGTAGAGACCTTTACATTTGCGCTTTTTGAGAGCAAAATCTGCCACCGCACCATATTAGCCTACATTACTTACTTACTCCTGTGGCTCAGCGACCCAAAGTGGATCTTGGCCTCCGATACAAGACTTCTCCAGGCGTCTCGGTTCTGAGCTGTCTCTCGCCAGCTATAAGCGTCGAGTTCGCGGAGATCGGCTTCCACTACGTCAATCCAGCGATACCTAGGGCGGCCGACTGGTCTACGCCCCGAAGCTTTTCCCGTATACGCCTTCTTGACAGCCCGATCATCTTCCATTCTCTCTACGTGTCCTAGCCAGCGGAGACGAGCGCTCTTAAACTCGCCTATGATGTTAGGTTCGGCATAAAGATCCTCCAGCTCCTACTCCTACTCCTTAGCCTACATTAAATTTATTATTATTTTCAGATTTTACTAAAACTAAAATTACGATTAATTCTTACCTAGCAAAACAAGGACAATAACAAAATAAATTTATAATTGAAGCAATGAATGAATTTTGAATCAGAAGTATTATCTGTTGAAACAGTTGAGAAAACTGCAGACTGTTGCAAACAATCTAGAGGTAGCTCAACTGATCTAAATCAGAAGTTAATTAACAGTCTTTTCTTATTTTTTTCTCTACTACCGGCCCGGCTACTTTTTGTTTCATGTCTATTTTAAACTTTTTTTTTACAAAAGCGAAAAGTTAAAATACCTAGTTAAAAACAAATCAATATCACAATTCGATCAATGACTAATTTAGTTAACGTTGATGGGCGTTAAAAAAAATGCATGTGTTATTTAAATATGTAAGTACTTTAATTTTTAATCGTTACAACTAAAAAATGCAAACGTAAAAATATTCTAACTATCTAATACAACTGTAATCGATATCACAACTGATCAATGATTAATTATTTGTTGCTAATGATAGATTGGTAAAAGTATTATAGGCATTTGTTATTAATTTAAAAACATTTAAATTCAAAAACCTTAAAATTTTATTACAATTTTAAAATATATCAAAGTGCCACTGTTATGCGAGTAAGATCTTTATGAATGTCTATTTTTAGAGCATAGCTTACAAAAGATTTATCACACATCTGGTTTTATATAAAAGCTAAAAAGATTCAATGCTTTGACTACAATTGTTTCCGAACCATATTACAGATATATAATTTTTCTTTCTTTCTTTCAGATATTTGTCCAAATACTTGGAATTATCACAACGATAATATAAAAAACAATATTTACAGATAAGGTCTATACATTGTATACATTTTACACAAAAAAAGCTAGTGGCCCATTAGAACTGTAAATTTGTTTTTGTTAAGGGCATAATTATTTTATCAAAATAATACCTTTTACAATAATATAACCACATGTTGGTGTCTCACATTATCTCAGAGTTTTTCCTATCTTTGTTTTGTAAACAATTTATAAAGTGCTTATCAGTAATTTAAGTACTTCGTACTACTAAGATACATCTTTAATATTTAAAGTTAAAAATAACAAAATAACTACAAATCTAAAGATTAAATAACAAAATATTAAATATGTTTTAACGCGAGAGCCTTTCACCTCCCCATAGCGAGTAGCGAGAGGAGTATCAGTTTTAGGCCCACAGAATCTCCAAATATATATTAAAGTCTAAGCTGTGGTTAGGGCTAAATAAAATTATACTGTTTTACATTTGTGAAATAATTTTATAAGTACTTGAAAACACGAGTAACGTACTAATGAGTTTTAATTATAATAAAACACGGTCGTCAAGTGAAAAAAAATCATATTTCTATAAAAAACTGACTGCATCCATCATTGCCCTTTACTACACATGAAAGATGGTTTATGACCTAATGTAGTATACTTTAGTAGTATACTTTACCCTAGTATACTTTTTAACTTCACGGGAAAATGATTCCTTGGGAATAAAACTTTTTAGACTACTTTTATAAGATTCTTTTACAGGCATGTACGTCATAAAAAGCATTCAGCAGAATTGTAGAACTAGTTAAGTTTTTCGTTGGTCGAAAAACTGCCAACTTTCTCAGAACTGTTGAAGCTTTTTCACCAACTCTTGCCACTCGCTTTCCTTTTATAATTAAAGAGGTTCAACTCCTTGTTCTAGTTATTAAGTACAAGATGCAACTTAAATACATTATCAAACCCATATTTTTCTGAATAAGGCACAATTATCACGAGATAACAAATTCACAAGTCTCTAAACAATTAATAAAAAAATACAACCTCTATTTATAAAAATCTTACAGTTTATAAAATTAAGGGTCTGCTTTGTAGGTAAATCTAATAAATGTTTTTATTTTTTAATTTGTAGTAGGTATATTAAAATTAAAATAATTACGAAGCACGTTATCTATATTATAACGTGCTTTGTAAGTTATATACATATTATTTTTTTATTTTATCACGTGGACATCGATATATTTAGTAATATTTTCACTCACTGCAATTTAAATTAACAAAACACTGACAGCAATTAAAATTACAGTTATCGATGATTTAAACAATACCCCAGAGTTTTTACGCCATGAGCCTTTAGCGTATTCTTGAAGTAAACCACAAGGTATTTCTTTTTTGAATTCTGAGAAAAACTTTGATCTACTTATTTTGCACTGTTTAAGTAACTGGTAATCGACAGGTTTGCCGTAAAACATGGGCTCAGAGGCTCTATAAACTATTGTCCCATCAGGCCGCATGATTTGATGAGGTGGCAATTTTGAGTCAGTTTTCATCAACTGGTATTCATCTTTAACAGACACTAAAGTGCCATTTGGAAGTATCACATTACTATCATTATTAATACCAGAACTACCACCAATAATAGGATTTTTATAGTCATCCATGAAAATAAAATATGTCATGAGTATGCAATCAATTGCCATTTCATCTGTGTTCCCTTTTTTGTATATTGCTTCGAATGTGCAAATTTCATTGGGATTCTGAACGTAATTTTTATGAAATTTGTTCTTAGAGTGGCTGCCAGATAGCAACCCCAAGTTATAAAGAGCTAGTCCTGATAACAGGTTCCCATATTTGTTCTCAGACTTCCAGTAATCATTGACGTATGGTGGAACACTGTGGTGATTGTACACAGGATACTTTTCAACCTTTCCATGAGAGTTTTTGTAGTGGATTGTGTGTGGGGGATTATATACATACGCAGGCCTATATGTATTAATTTTCTGATGTGGCAAATAGCTACTGTGAGATTCGTATGAATGAATATGATGAGCAATAACTGGCTGGTAAATAACATTTGGATTATTAACTGGAGGTCTGTTTGATGGCGGATAATAAACTGGCTTCGGAGTTGTTGGATATGAGCCTGATCCACCACCAGAAAGACCATGAGATGGAGGGTACGAAGTTCCAGGTTTTTGATTTGATCCGCTTATATTTTTTTGAGATATTACATTTTGATTTGTCCAATTACCATATGATGAAGTTGGAGGTATTTTCGATGAAGGATAATACACAGGTTTAGGAGTTGTTGGATAGGAACCTGATCCACCACCAGACAGACCATGGGATGGTGGGTAAAAAGTTCCAGGTTTTTGATTAGATCCGCTCACATTTTTTTGTTGTACTTGATTGGTCCAATTCCCAAATGATGAAGTTGGAGGTCTTTTCGATGAAGGATAATACACAGGTTTAGGAGTTGTTGGATAGGAACCTGATCCACCACCAGACAGACCATGAGATGGTGGGTACAAAGTTCCAGGCTTTTGATTAGATCCACTCACATTTTTTTGTTGTACTTGATTGGTCCAATTCCCAAATGATGACGTTGGAGGTCTTTTCGATGTAGGGTAAAAAACAGGTTTAGGAGTTGTTTGATAGGATCCAGATGGACGAGATCCACCACCAGAGAGACCATACGATGGTGGGTACAAGGTTCCAGGTTTCTGATTCGATGAAGAAGATGATCCTGTAGTATTCCGGCTTCCTCCAGACAGGCCATTCGATGGTGGATAATATGTTAGCCTACCACTATGCGCAGTATCATTTTTTCTTCCATTCCCTGGTAATCCACTCGATGTCGGGTAAGAACGCGATGGTTTAATATTATTTCCGCTGTTCGTGGAAGGATAAGAGTTAGGATATCGGTTTCCACTTCCAGATCCATGAGTCTTATCGTAAGAAGATGTAGGTTTACTCACAGGTTTATTTACTGAGGGATGTGAAATTCCAGAGTTTCCATTCCGGCTTCCCGATATACCTCCCGAAGAAGGATATGAATGTTTATTCGATGAAGAAAACTTGCTGTTACTGCTTGAAGAATGAGAACTTTTATCACGTTTTCCTGACCCAGATAACCCACTGGAGCTCGGGTATCTAGATGATGAGTACGAACGCTTGCTATGCACGTGTCCTAAATGATTTTCGTGGACACTATTATGATGACCATGCAAGTGGCGTACACTAGATTTCGCGTTTACATCACTTATAAGAACAACTGCGGCTATAAATGCCGTAAGTAATAAACATCGTTTAGCGAATCGACGCATGCTCACGCGCGCTGATATCAGCGAACTAAAAAAGTTGCGAATAGTTTCGCTGTCCAAAATAAATAGCAGCCAGTATAGCAGCCGAAACGAGAATACAATTGGTTGAAATATGTGCCTGGCCTTGAGTTCTAGTCTGCATAGCAAGGTTCGGTGACGTCATCCGTCCGTGTGGATTTGTCTTATAGAGCACTATCTTATCGCTTTAATGGCCAACTAAATCAATAAGTTTTAATTAAACTAGAATTTGTGAGGTTGTTATTGCAACGTTCAATTTCGTTTTGCTATCGTTAGTTTCCGAAATGTGAAAGCAGGATTTGTTTATGACGTTCCGATCTATGTGCTGCCTGTCTCTGTCTCTCCGTCCCAAACTCTCTGTATCTTATTCACTCTATCTATCGGGGCTTTGGTTTTTTACCTAACTAAACTTGCTCTACAAACTTTGATGCAAATTAGTGTGTGAAAGATAGAGCACAGAAAAAATACTAATTCAATTTGTTAATGTGGAATGTGTGTTTCCTCTTTTCAAAATAAGTTATTAAAATATAATTATTCACTAAGTTATTTTGATATATGAAGTTTTAAAATCATAAGAAATCAGGAATCAATAACAGAACAAGTCCAATTTTAAACATAGGTAAATAAAATATAATCAAAATAAAACTTTATTATCAACGAAAATTAAAAACAAGGAATAGAAAAATTACAACTAGTAGGTAGTATTGAAACCATTGAGCTAACTACAGACGATTGTAAACAGTCTAAAGGTAGCTCAATTGATCCATGTCAATACCGGTCGGAAGAGTCCTCAAGACACTGGCTGCATTACCACGCTGTATGGCAATGCTGATGCGCTGAGCCAGATATTCACCAGCTCTCGGGTCACGCGTCGCATCGACCAGCCACTCAGATAATTTACTAAAAACCCGGAGAGCCTCGGTACCCCACGGACCTAGGGTATCGACTCCAAGGGGAGCAAATGCTAGGTTATGTCGAGGTATCAAATTAAATAAGATATAATATAGTGTTTATTGCATTTCTCTGTATCAGTTAGGTACTAACTTCACAACTTGTCCACAAGTGGAACAAGCAAAAAGGCTACCGCTAGCGTGTCTATAATATAACTTATGTATTTAATTTTACATGATCTTTTTATTAATTACTAGCTGGTTCCGCGGTTTCACCCGAGTTAATTATATTCGAATATCACAATTTGATCCCCCATTGGAATTTGATGTTTAATCAGGAAAAAGTAACGCTATTTTTGATGTTGTACCAGGAAAAAGGTTAGGCTAATTTTTTCCTGGTAAAACATATAATTTCCAAAAAGTTAAACATACCTATACTTCTCCTGGTAAAACGTCAAATTCCCATGAGAGATCAAATTACAAAATTCGAATCAAACACGTTACTCTCCATCCTTTCTACTATTTTCATGGCAAAAATCAAGTCGATTGCTTACTAAGTTAGGCGTGAAGAAAGGACAAACAAACACACTTAGATCTACAATATTATATTGGATTAGTAAGGATTACTTTTTACATCCTGGCGAAGCCATAACGTTATTGATGTTATCATTTATATTATCCTTATAGGCCATCTAGATAAATTTTTGTTTTAATAAATTAATTAGGTTAGTGCTTACCATAAATCATTTAATAAATAGAGACTGTATGTAAAATTTGCTTCAATTCCAAAAGAGTATTTAAGAGAATCAATAGTGCTGGAACAGTTTCCAGCACTATTGACTCACACATGAATAATATATATGGCGATATGGCGCACCATATCGCCATTTTATTCGCCATATACTATACGCCTGGACGCAGGAGGTAGCGGATTCGATTCCAGCCTTGGGACAACTGTTTGATCGATCTCCAAATGTTTCTTAAAGTTGCTCTGGGTGTTTTCTGTTTAAAATATTAATGAATGTATTAAATATACCAGTCATCTACTAACCCCTTAGTTCTGCTTAGCTTGGACTTGATAATGCTGTGTGGATTGTCCAGCATTATTATTTTTATATTAAAAATAATAAATTCATATTAACGCCAAAATAATTATGACTTGGATAACGAGGTTGTCAGCATGTGGGATGTTGATTCAGCGACCATCGTTCCGATATTCGTTTCGGTTAACGGCATAATAGTGAAAAACCTCGATAAACATCTCAAGAGACTCCCGCTAGGAAGTTGGATGAAGGGCAGATTCTAAAAACGGTTCTCCTGGACTCGGCGCGTATCGTCAGATATTCCTCTGTCTGCAACCCTAGTCACCGACTGCTTGAGCCTAGCTTTGTGGCCGGCTAGGTCAAAACTGATCCACCGTTTTGATATAGGTATTGTTTCTGTTTTATAATGTTTTTGTATTATTTATAGCAAAAAAATATTTTTAACGAGAATGAAATAGATGTGTAAAATTTAATAAAAATAAAATGTTTCACAATTACTTGAAAACTATAAATACAGCTTATTGAAGTACTGTTTTCCAATACTGATGATGATAGTGTAGTTAGAGAATGGTCTATAAATCTTACCCACTTTGTTACTGGGTCAAACAAATGTCAACTTTGTTACTTTACGTGGAAGAAACATTTTCTCGGAAGCTGTAAATCTATTTATTTTGGGAACATTTTCTTTATTCATCAATAGGGATATATTGAGCGGTGCCTTTTATTTTACTACACAGCTGTGATCTCGGTCTCATGAATGCAGAATGTCCGTTTACATTATTGGTAGTGTTACCTTCTGTAGGTTGTCGTAACATCGCCCAAGAGACAAGCCGTTTAGATTTTATAGGATTTTTTTCGATATTTCAGTACCTTTCCTTATTGTATGTTTTCTATGTATGATAAAAAATATCTATCTATGTATGTTCGGTAAGTATATAATGTATTAAATATATTAGTTATCCCATAGCATAAGCTTTGAGTAGCTTACTTTGGGGCTAGATGGTGCTGTGTGGATTGTCGAACATTACTTATTTATTTATTGTAATTTTTATCAACAATGACAATTACAATCAAGGAATAGAAACAAATCAAAAGTAGTTTTTAAATAGTTGAGCTAACTGCAGACGGTTGCAAATCGTCTAGAGGTAGCTCGACTAATCCATATCAATATAACTCGGCAGAGTCCCCAAGACACTGGCTGCATTAAAAAATATTGTAATTAGTTGTTTTGTGTTTTTTAAGAACTATAATCAGACTTCAAATTCTTTTAAGCAAAAACGAGACCATCATCATTCGACATTCATCGAAGTCAATTAAATACGCATTATTAAGGAAAACTCATAACTACTGGTTAGATCTTGAACATATTTATATGAGACTACAGGAGAACCAGCTTTCAAATAAGGGTGGTCTATAACACCTACAATACAATGTCACCGCCATCGATTACACACCTATTTTTAATATTTAAAAAAAAAACATTTAGGTGTCCTTTCTTCCTGGTTCTGGAATAACAAATGTATGGCCACCCTATGTCAGTGGAAAATGTATGTCGAAGGTAGGAACTTAGTACCAGGTTATATTGAACTGACTATACAGCTTGCTATGGAAGGCATTCAGTGTGTACAGGGTGCTCCACAGCATCTACACGTTGTCGTTTACACATCTATTAAGAAAAAGAGTTTTTCGTTGTGTCTTCTGTAATAATACTTGAAAGAGTTTTATTTATATTTTATATGTACATTAGGTACTTGATTTAAAAAAAAATGAGTTCAAATACAAGGAAAAATGAGATTATCGCAATAAAGTCGAAGTCAATAAAATAGGCATAATTAAAAATAACTCATAGACATTGTAGATAGGTCCCACTATTTTTTTTTTATTTCTTATGTGGTTCTTTTCATTTCCAAAAAGGAATCGTCAAAATAGGTTCTCATAGAAATTGTTATGAGGTAAAACAAATTGAAATAAATACCTACAGGGAAATTGAGAACCTTCTTTTTCGGGTGCCTTTTTCATTTCATATCATCATTGACCTACCATTGATTTATGAATGATGACCTACGTGGCACCAGTTTGGTTCAGATTTTTCAATTACCCAGCAACATAAAAATATCAGGTAATTTTTAAGAAAGTTACTATTGGCCAACTTGTACATACATTCGACGAGGGTTCATGAAGCTCCGAAATAGGATATGTACTACATTACCTTTCATCAATACTACTCCATCATATTGCAAATGGAACATCTGATGTTCCAAACTTTAGTTTGGCAAAAGTTGAACAAGCTTTTGCTTGCTTTAGTAGGAAAATAAAGATGAAGACAATTTATATGAAAAGACAGATTTTGTTTTTAGTAGACAAACGAAACCTGTCTTGCAGTGTGACTCGAGCTCCGAGGGTTCTAAAGTTTTGTCAATTTTACAAATACTTTAGGTTCTATTATAGACGTTGCTATTTGACGAATATCTAAAACGGCTGGTACATATATTTCAAATGGCTTGTCTACAAACTTACGGAGATACCAGTAGTGGTAAATTTCAACATTGTTAAAACAATTCAAAAATATTGAAGTTAGATATAATAAACTTTTAGAATTAATACCTTTAGGTCTCTTTTAAACATTTTTATAATTATTTATTGTTTTTTTTTTAATTACAATTAGGCGGCATTAATTTCAAGTTAATACCATCGGTCGGCAGTTGTCGAAATATGCAAGAGATTTTTATAACTTTTAAGAAATCTTTCAGCTAGGCTATTTTTTTAGTAGGCTATATGCCTACTTTTGCAGTAAGTATTAGAAAAAAAATCTAAACACCCAAATTAAACAAAACCCTGGCCCAATGGGGAGATTCTATAGTTGAGTACATCATGTGGACGAACGTAGTTTTCAGTTTATTTAATCTGATAATCAAATCACACAAAGCTATTTGTGGAAAAAAACACAAAGATTAGAACCAAAAATAGCATTTCTAGGATCTGGATTTTAAGGACCCTTAAAGGGCTGATGAAAATTATAAACAAGAGTTTTAAAGCTAACCTCACGAGCCCTAATGTATAATTATTGGTTTTGTGAGTTCTGTAGACCACGATAATTTCTGATTCAAGACCACACGCGAGAAAGAAGCAAGCAAAGAATAACGTCAGCTTTTCGGCTGCTTTCTAGCTGAAAACTTAATATGTATGTTTTCAAAATCATTCATATTACATTCTTCGTAAAATATTTCAAACAAACTTATTACTAGTTCGTATTTTTACAGCGCAAAGGAGCGCACACGTTTCGTTTACTTTCATTTCAAACTGATACATTTGGCAAGGCAATTCTAACTAACTGTGAGTAACTTTTTAGCCTTTTGCAAACTAGCCTTGCCTTTAGGGAAATTAGCTTGGGCTTTCCCCACTGGGGAAATGTCTGGTTGGTAGAGCACAGGTTTCTAGTTTTATTTGAGTGAAGGTGGCATCGGTGAATTCACGTTCAGACAGACTTAAATTTGCATTAATTTTATAGCGATTTTTCCGGAGGTTTTTCAAGAGGGTATTTAGTATTTCTTCAAAGTTTTTTAGTGTTAAAGGATATCAAAGAGCCAAAGATTTCAATAACACCGGAGGCTTAAACTTTACAAAAAGATTTTTAGTGGCATTAAATGAACAGGTGCTAACAATGCCCGAGTCTTTAATGAATTGCTTATTATTTAAATTTTTTATTCATTTATTAAGCATGCAAAAATTATGTAATAAAATAAAGTCTTAGATTCGTCACAATATGCCGAAAACTCTCTCTAGTCATACAATTAACACAAATTTTCCCAGCACGAAACCCATACGATCAAAGAAAGCTAAGAAATCACAAAAGGTGTTTCTAAATAATTTTCTGGCAACGACCTTTAGATGAAAACTCTTTGTTATTCGTAACTTTGTGTTTTCTTCAAAGTTTGAAATGAAAATCGTACATGATTTACGAACTTTATGAGGTGTGCAAAATATTTTTAAGGCTTCGTTGAATTTTATTAAGATTTCATGTAAATAACAGCTGTAAAATAACAATGTAGAGTTGCAACTTATTAGCTTTTTTCTCGAAAGTAGCACGTTTTGAAGCCATAAATGTAGTAAGGTAAGTAAGTAGTCCGAAGCTGAGATCAGAAGCTATATAAAAAGAAAGCGCTTTTTATCGGTAATCTCGGTTTTAAGCAGGTAGGTACCTACTTTGTATAAACAGAAAATTAGTAAGAGTAGTATTTTCTAATGGATGAGAATCATTACTTTGCCGTAACGCAGTTCATAACTAGCAAGGAAAGTAAAGGTTTTTGTCGGCAAAACCACTAAAGGTATCAGATAAATAAGGTAGATTTTTTGTTGACAAAACTTGACCAAATTTAGTATTCAATGGTCAGTATTTCTAAGTATTTGTGTTTACCATTAAGTAACTTCTTAATCAATGTTTGATTTACTAAATATTCTATAAAAGGAAAAATTAATCACTAACTTGAAAACTTACTTGAAAACTATTAGGTACATGCTTACTAAGAGCTTCAGTCAACATGGTGTCTTAGTCTTTGCATAGTATACTGAAAATGCCAAGTCAATTGGTGTAAACAATCCGCAAGCCTACGACAAACATTCCTACTGGTTTAGGTGTAAGGTATAATTAACGAAAATAGGCCTCGGCTTGAGTAAGATTAATTAAACCAATAGAGCATCAATCATTGGTCCACGATCCAGGGCGTAATTCACCAGTTCACTTTGGAGGTTTGTGAGCTCGATATTGTGTACGCACTGGCTGATATACACGCCGCGTTGTTACTGAAGGCTACATTTATATTAATTTCCATGTATTTTTTGTTTTTTTATTTTAGTTATAAATATATACCATACTATACTAGCTATATACTAGCACTGTATACTTCGTGGAAATAAAATAAACTTTTCTTATGTTATCGTAACTTATCTTATCGTGCAGAGCAGAATTCATTGCACGGGAGATCTCCCATATTATGAACCATTCAGATAGATTCACAGTCGTCGATTCCATGCAAGAGATCTTTAACCTTACAGTAGTGAGGTGGCAGTAGGTATGTACGAGTGCAGTAGAAAAAACAAAAATAATTAAAGTTGGTGGAAATCACAAAAGCACCTGAATAAGAATAAACATGATGACCACAACATTTTGACATGAGTTTGACGAAGACCTTAGTAATTATATTGTAAATCGAAACTCAAAGACCCGTAAAAAAATTGGTTGTAGATTAACCAATGTCATAGAATCGTATTAAAGTCGCGTCAGACAAACTCTTCACCATTTTAAATGAATATAAATGCATAGCTATTTGTTTTCGGCACCTACGCCTTAATGATATGAAATTATGTCCTTCCGTATCATTGAATAACACGGGTCAGTTTCACACAGGCGCGAATAATCATTTAACTAGTTGTAATTATTTGAAGGCCACGCTAATTTATGTGAGGAACAAAACTAGATCAGCCTTTGAAACGAGAATTCTCATTATATTACCATTAGGCATCAGATTATCACTATAACATTGTATCCTAGCTTCAACCCGCAGCTTCACACGTGTTTGTCTGGGATAAAAAGTTGATCATATGTTCTTCCAGGATTATAACGAAGCTGAAAGTTTGCATCTTTATAGATGCAAGTTTGCATCCTTGTAGATGCAAAATTGCAGCTCGATCAACGTAAGGACGTAATTTTTTATCAAAGCCTACTAGACGTTTCCAGTGATTGGCGAGTATATACAAAACCTTATTGTTTTATTCCAATACTAGCGACCCGCCCTGGCTTTGCACGGTTTTATTATACGTATAAACCTTCCTCTTGAATCATATTTAAAAAATCGGATCAAATGCCGTTGCGTAGTTTTAAAGATTTAAGCATACAAAGGGGCATAGGGATATAGGGACAGAGAAAGCGACTTTGTTTTATACTACCTCTGTAGTGATTAGTAAAATTTACTGCATCTTTTCTCCTAGCAGTGCGTAATAAGTCAATCAAGGAAGGAATTCGATTTTGTGACCGCTAGCGCGTGGTCCGGAACAAAAGTCCTGTAACATCGGCCTCAGGAATATTAATATTGTTTTGCGCAAGTATTTTACTAGCTTCTGATAAAAAATCAGGTGAATTATTTAGTTAGGTATGTAGTTTGCCATAGTGAAAAATTAATGTGGTCAGAAGTATGCTGAATTTTTTAACAAGCAAACACGAACGATATGTCTAGATTATTTTAACATTATTTTTTTAAATTGTCTTCAAATTGTATTTTTTCCCGTTCTCAAAACTTCAAATTTTTAATTCTGGAACACACGCTATGTCAATTAAAATCTATAATAAAATTCCACAGAATATACAAAACGAACCAAATCTTATAAAATTCAAAAAACTTCTAAAAACATACCTGATTAGAAATAGCTTCAACACGTTACAGGAGTTCTTTGAAATAAAACATACCTAATTAAGTAACTACATATCTTCATAATATTATATTATGTAAAAAAATAATAATATTTGTTAGTATTTTGGCTGCCAAGCAAAATATTGCAGTGCCCTAACAGGGTGCATGCTTGATACCCATATGTTAATTTAAGACCTATAAATGTACTACAGCATGTATCAATAAAGAATCTTGAATCTTGTATTAAATTGTTTTTTTAAGTATCATTTTAAGTACTATATAGTATACCCAAAATGTATAGGAAATTTAAAGAAAACATCGAAGTCATCAATTTCATGCTTTTGAGAATTGTGTGATTTTTTGTTCTGGAACATGGAGACCTCATGGAGACATATTCATCATCATCATCATCATCATCAGCCTATATTAGTCCACTGCTGGACATAGGCCTCCCCTAATGAGCGCCATAGCGCCCTGTCTTCAGCTTGACGCATCCAGCATCTGCCAGCAGTCTTTCGCACATCGTCATCCCACCTAGCCGACATAATAGACCTATAAACTTTTATTTTAATAAATTAGAATATGAAAGTCATTTATTTAATTTCCTCTGGCATATTTAATCAAGTGTCTTTTGAATTATATACCTATTTATCAGTAACGCAACGGACGGGATGGCTCCTATAAAAAAGTGTATTACATGTTTGTATTACCTACGCCTATTAAACAATAATGAATATTGATTACCAATAACCTTGCGATTTTATTAAACAACATTCCAGATCATAAAAAAGGTCTTAGGGACCTATTTAAAATTTCCCGCAACAATATTTAAGAAGGTTTGCTATTATGATTGCTTCAGGCACTGAATGAAGTGAAACAAATGTTGGTGAGGATCCGACATGTTATACAAACAATACCAACTCGATCGCAATCGCGGCAATTACTCTACTACCATGCTCCATCAGGAGTGATTCGAGCCCCACTGCCAGAAGATCTAAATTCCTGTAAATACAAAGCTGATTTGACAGGCTATACTACCTACCTACTATGTAGCTTACTAGAAATCAAGCTATATTTGAAACAAATCAAACAATCAAAATACTTGATTAGTTTCAAGCTGAAGACAGGGTCCTATGGCGCTCATAAGGGGAGGCCTGTGTCCAGCTGTGGACTAGTATAGGCTGATGATGATGATGAATTCTTGCTTCGATTGGTAGAAGTTTGGATTTTTAGTGTACTTACCTACCACGTATCTACCTACCACTAAAGCTACTATTTACTTTACCAAGTTTTTTTTGTGCGATGTGGTTTTCGTATCACTGGCGGCCATTATAGGATAGGATATTGTGATCGCCATAAACCCTATCTCTTTTTATGTATTAGTCTTCATCGATACGTGATTATAATAATAACAAGTAAGTAATTGATTTAAATAATGTCACAACACAGACATAGCATGTTACAGGCGTCAAATTCACGCTAATAGGTTACTGTAATCAAGTGTTCAACTAATAATTTGGAACACTAGCCTCATTTGCGCTTAATCAATTGTTTACATAATTGTTGCGTTTGAAACTGACTGTTGACCGACGAAATTCTACAATATTGATAATTGGAAATGTGATCGATGCAATGTTGTTGTCGCTAATGCTTGTCTAATTAAATATCATTTGTTAACACATAGAAAGTAGCCCTGTACTTTTGTCTGTCTCTTTGATTTATAAACTCAAAAACTACCAAGTTGGTTTTAATATCAACTGGGTGGTCACGAGAAAGGTTCAAGTGCAAAATTTATTAGGGCTTTATGTAAATTTGCTTAAATATGAGTATGATTGTGAAAGATGTCCTTAGACCATTTAAATCAGTTTTAAATAATGCATAGTTTTGACGGCATTCTTCAAGTAAACATGTAGATTTATAAAAAAACAATGTATTTCCTTGTTCAAATACTCATCTTACTGCTCTACCTCTACTATGAGTTCAAAGTCGAGACGGGTTGCTAAACAATATTATAAACATAAAAGATACCTCTAGTTTTTGACGCTGATTAGATTGACTTCTTTATCGTAAAGTCGATTTTCTCATCACTATAATCCAACTCTCATTAAATCCTAAAGTAAATTCCGATGACGTTATAATAATTAACAAAACAGTAGTTGCCTATTGATGTTGATTTTGATACCCTACACCTGGTTTTGTTCCGGCCTACCACCAGAGGACGGCTTAATCGTAGGGTTTCGTCCCAGGCTACCAACCAGGGGACGGCTTGGTGGTAGAATTTCGTCCCGGCCAAACGGTAGGTTTGTTAATAGGGCGAGTCTCGAGTGGAGATCTCAACCCTGCCTTTAAATTACAGCATTTACCCGTTGAAGGTGGGTTTGGTCCGGTCCTTATCTCATTAGAATGTCAGAATAGACGGTCGTCAGAAACGATGAAAGGAAATACAATACAAAAACTCTTTATTGCACACCAAATTATATAAAAACAGGACAGGAAAAAAACAAGTACTTATTAAGTTGTACAATGGGTGGCCTTATCGCTATGAGCTATTTCTTCCAGGCAACCTTTGTAACCGATGATGTCCTTAGAAACTTTAAAAAACGTGCCCGTAAATCAAACAACCGTCCATATCTTAAATCCTACTCATTGTAAACAAAGGTCTCAAAAAGCTTCTCATAGCGATTATTCTAGTAATTTTATGCATACATTAGAGTAACATGGGTCTGGCTAGGCGGGCAGACGTTATTGAAAACTGTCGACGATGACCTTAAGGTCTGATTGTCCCCTTTATTTAAATTTAACGGTGATAATGTACCGAAACTAATTGTGCCTACTGTTCAATTAAGATAGTCTTGGTATTAAGAGAGCTTTAATATATTGACTGCCATGAGACACTCATGCGAAAATTTTAATGACCACATCATACTCAAGTTTTTTTAATAAAAGTGCCCTATTTTGACTATAATGTACTTCAAACTTAACTGTTTTATACCATTCTTGACTATTGAAGGTCACTTTGAAGCTAAAAGAGAAATAGTCTTTTTTTGAGAAATAAATTGATGTCATACCTTTTTCAGGAAAAAATCCGAAAACATGAATGTGTCTGATTATTATCTGAGGGAAACTTGCATGTTATAATTCAACTGTTTATTTCTAACGGGTCCTGAAATACAGATATGTAGTTTTATTTTCACATGTAACCTATTTTTGGACCACTCAGAATGCGAATTTTCAATATTACTTTCTTAGTTCTACACCCCTAGAAGGATTAAACACTCCCAGATTTCAAGTTTCTAGGACCAGCAACTCTTTATATATACCTACCTATTTATTGATGAACAGTTCTTCAAAAACTAGGTCCATAAAACCAATCCACTAATTTTATTCCGATACATACAAAAAGGCCTTTATAAGGAGAGGCTTATAGATATCTAGTATTAGGTTGTTATCAATTATTTATTGAGCTCAAACGTATGTATTTTTTTGTAGAAAATATCTCATACAAATACTTTGAGCTACTAAATCCTATCCTTAACTCCGTGGACCAAAGAACACTTTTCCATTAAGAGCTCAATAATATCAAAGTTTAACAATAAAACTATTTAACACTACGGTTTCCGGTTTAGCTATTAAATACACAGCATCTTACACGTAGTTGGGCAGTTTAACTAACCTTAATTGGGCGGATTATAGCCCTTATAGCTATCAACAAACGGTAAATGCCCAAGTTCTGTGGTTCCCCAATTATACGTTTGACCGATCCTGATTTTGCCCAATATATTCTACGTGCTAGGGTAAAGTAGGGAAAAACGCTGCAGTGGAAATACAACCAGTGTTGCCAGATGGATTTTGAAAAAAACAGTAGAAAGTTCGGTAAAAAATCAGTAGATTGGCATAAAAATCAGTAGGTAGATATTAGTGACTGAAAATTGTAGTATGTATCTTACGTATTGTGTTTCGCGAGAGTATTTTGACTCGCATTTTGGCTAGCGACGTTTTTTTTTTTTTTAGCTGCTATCGTAAAAAGGAAGCTTTTCCTCTTTGCATTTTTGCCGCCAAAAGGTCGCCAAAATGCGAGAGTGGTCTCATCTTATCATATCGTACGTGTTGGCGCCTCCTAAATTACTATATAATCACGACGCTGCGCTATAGGCGCTCGGGAAAATCAGGTAGATTACACGAAATTTTAGAAATAAATCAGTAGATCTTTATTAACAACGAAAATTACAAGCAAAGGAATAGAAAAATTACAACTAGTATTTACAATTGAAACCATTGAGCTAACTGCAGACGGTTGCAAACAGTCTAAAGGTAGCTCAATTGATCCATGTCAATACCAGTCGGAAGCGTCCCCAAGACACTGGCTGCATTACCACGCTGTATGGCAATGCTGATGCGCTGAGCCAGATATTCACCAGCTCTCGGGTCACGCGTCGCATCGACCAGACGCTCAGATAATTTTTTAAAAACCCGGAGAGCCTCGGTACCCCACGGACCTAGGGTCTCGAATCCAAGGGGAGCAAATGCGTAGGTTCTGTCGAGACCTGCATATTTGCGCCTCTTGAGATCCTCGGCCAGATCTGCCGCCGCACCAGCCCTAGTGGATGTCCTTGAAAGATGGGAAGGTGCAAGTGTGTCGACGCATGTAGCGTCCCACACAATGGGCCTCCCCAACTCCCATGGGACTAGTGTCATACCGTCGGGCCTCTTGCCATCGTCACGGAACAGACCATTCGGTTCGAGAGTAGCTGGTACGTTAGCGCTGACAAAGGCCCGCCGGATGATGTCATTAAGGCTGGCATGACGAGATATCCGACCAGCGGCCCTAGTACACGATAATCCGTGATGACCAAGCTGTTCGACTGCAGTACCGCACTGGCATTGATGAGGCGCACAACACCTTGCACCCAACCGAATACATGTTGCGATACGGAAAGTAGCGGGATCCAATAAAGTGCCAATGTTATAAGAAGGAAGTGCTTGCAGCCAATGTCCTGACTCCCATTTAGAAACGGCTAGGAGACGGGCACGATCTGCCGAGCTGGAGCACGTTTGTAACAAACAATTCCGTGTCAACTCACACAAAGGCCCGTCCCATTGCCGTTGGGACGAAAGAGATTTTGGAGGAGCAGCATCGGGGCAAGCACTATGCCAAGCCGTTCTAGCTTCCTCTAAATATGAAATTTTGAAAGAAATTTGTGATCGGACCGAATCAGACGTGTTTAAAATTTTTTCAACTAAAGAACTAGTGCTGTAGACGGAAGATAGGAACGCTGGTAGGGCTACACTGGAAATTTTGCGAATACCTAAGCCTCCCAATTTGACAGGTAGGGAGGCCTGCGACCACGCCTTGTCATCCAAATCAATATTCAAAACCGATGATAAAGTATTCTTTATTATGTTGTCTAAGCTATCCAATAGCTCGCTGTGTTTCCACAGGTGACTACATCTTAAAGAATACGTAAATTTAGGTACAAACAGGCAAAATCGAATAATAGTAAAAGCCATATGGCTGTTAATTTTGAGAAGTCTGTCTGAAGTTTTGTTTAAATTTTGAATTTTCTCATCTACAAATGGCCGAAAAGACTCATCAAGAATTGGTGAACCTAGGAGTCGAAGTGAACATTTATCTATAACTGTAATGTTAGGGGCCAAACTGTTAAATTTTGCAATGATATTGTTTTTGTCTACACAAGAGTCCGAAACAAAAAGCTCGCACTTTGAAAAATTCAATTCCAAACCTATTTGTCGAAATTCATCTGTGATGATTTTTAAATCATTAAAAACGGAGTCCACTTCTCCACCTAAAGTTCCGTCATCCAAATACCAAACATTGAGCTTGGATTGAAGACGTTGAATTATTGGATGAATGGCAAGGCTAAATATGGCCGGACCAAGAGGGTCGCCCTGCTGACAGCCAACGGCAGACGAAATAATGTTATTCCGGTAAATTAATTTTGAGGGTGAACCATAGCACTGCCAGAGAAAAGGGTAAATTTCAGGAATTTTATTTTTAACTAGCTGGTACCCGCGACTTCGTCTGCGCATGATTAGTATTTGGAGTACTCGCGATTTTACTTGCGTAATTCCCTTTCCCGTGGGATTTTCGAGATAAAATAAAGCCTATTTCTTATTCCAGCTTATAATCTATCTCTGTGCCATTTCATCCAGATCCATTCAGCAGTTTTTGCGTGAAAGAGTAACAAACATCCATCCATCTATCCATTCATACTTACAAACTTTCGCGTTTATCAGTTCAATTCAGTTTGTTTCCCCTGGGCTATACGGGTTTTCAAAAATTTGTCACTGCATCTGAACGACGCGTACACACGCGTCGTTCAGATGTTGTGAGAAATTTTTGAAAACCCGTATAGCCCAGGGGAACCAAACTGAATTCCGGGATAAAATGTATCCCATGTCCAATCGTCCCGAGTTCCATTCGAATTCATTCAATTCCGTCGTGATGCGTGGTTAAAGAATTTTTGTTCCACCCTATCTCCCAGGGGAACCTTACTGAATTTCGGGATAAAAAGTATCCCATGTCCTTCCTTGTACTATGAACTCAAATCGTCCTGAGTATCATTCCAATTCATTCAGCAGTTTCGGCGTGATGCACGGTAAAGGAATTTTACTTTCATACCCTCTCCCATGAGAACCTTACTGAATTCCGGGATAAAAAGTATCCTATGTCCTTCCTCGTAGTATGACCTATAATCATGCCGAGTTTCATTTCAATCCATCAAGTAGTTTCGGCGTGATGCGCGTTTACGATACAGACAGACAGACAGACAGACAGACAGACAGACAGACAGACAGACAGACATGAATAAAAAAAATTACAGTTTTGGCTTGAGTATCGATAATAGAGTGCCCTCCAAAAAAAATTTTCAAAATATCTTCAATGTACAGAATTGGACCTGTTACAGTTTTATTATAAGTATAGATTTCGTTTAGCAGGGCGCCCCTATCTACGGAATTGAAGGCATTTTTGACGTCTACCTTCAGAACTACCTCCCCATAATTTTGATCCAAAAATGTACGAAGGGAATGTACTGCGGCCTCACAGCCGCCTCGCGAACCAAAGCCTAGCTGAATTGGTCGGAAATAGTCGCCTAAATAGTCGGCTTTTTTCCGACAGCAGACTTTAGCCGCAAGGCGGCGGTAGGTAGTGCCCACGGCTATGGGTCTTATACCGCCATCCTTCTTTTTGAGTGCACAAAGGTTTGCACCATACAAGAGTTCCGTGATCTCGCTGTTGACTCGGCCTGACAACATCAGGTTGATCAAAGACGTCAAGTCTTCCAGAAGGACTTCACCTGCATGGCCAGACCCACCAGATAGTAGATCTTTTAGATGCTGTGGAGACACAGCATCCAGGCCGCCGGCAGAGCCACTCTGGAAAGAGAAGACGGCTTTGAGCACATCCTGGCTGGTCGTGCCTACAGCGTCATCACTCTCTTGTGGTGGATCGGGGAGTTGGATATCGGGCCCTGCGGGTGGATGCTTACTCTCAAGAGAAATGAGAGTCTCATCATTATTTGGCGCCATCGTGTCATTTGAAAACATTAAACGTGAGGCTCCTTTAATATCACCATCATTGAGTTTACTTTCTACAAGTCTGTAGATAGTAGACTCTGCCAGTGATGTATATGATTTTGAATTTTTGTGTGAGTCCTGATCATCAAAATCAATAGGATGCCCTGCACGTGCAGTAGATCGGTAGACGCCTGAAAAAGCAGGTAGATCTACTGATAAATCGGTAGATCTGGCATCGCTGAATACAACCCATCGTCAAATAAATTACTTAAGTGATAAAAAATCGTATTCAAGTCATCATAATTCAAGATAAAATACTAAAACCTTGCACTATATTGCGCTTCCTCGCCGTAAACATTTTAATTATTGCTAAATTGGAATAATCAAATAAAAGATATAAACCAAAAAAATCTAATATTACAGTATGTGGTCTGTAATGATATTCGCTTCGTCGTATTGTAAAAACAACTGAATCGACTAAAGTAGAATGTTCAAAACCAAATCTAGATGCATAGTGACATTATAGGCGAATGCTCGTCAGTCAGGGATCGCTAATTGTAATGTAGGTAATACTTACTCGCAAATTAATCTTGAAATGTTATATTACAGACGAATATGACGGTGATGGAATCCGGTTAGCTACTCAATTAACCATTATACAAAATCAAATATCGCGAATACTGAATGATTTTCAGAAATTGTTATTTAAGTATGTTATTACGTTCAGTCACGTTTCAAATACTATCTGCGACGATTATCCCTACTTTACCCTATAGTACCAACTTTACCCTATAGTACCAACTTTACCGTTGAAAAAGTTTGTAATTCGCCTTTCCGAAGATTGCCTAATTTGGGAAGTTACTGCGATATTCATAAAGTAGGTAAAAGTATGATTATGAGGCTAAACGCTTTCAATCACTCTAATCTAATCAAAAAGGTAAGCAAACCATTTCTTACACGTTTATGAGAATTCTTTGCTACGAAACATTGTCAATGAATTCTTGTTTAAGTAACAAGGAAGCTACGCCAGATGTATCTAGGCACTCTACAAAATCGTTGCGCTTTTGTGAAGATCTCTCTTGACAACGTACTAATCCAATAAAAAAATATCTAAATAAAAAATGTAAATGATACTTTGTGGATTTACCATCATTACTGATTACTTATCACTACATAGTATACAACAAAGTCGCTTTCTCTGTCCCATGTATGCTTAAATCTTAAAAACTACGCAACGGATTTTGATGGGGTGTTTTTCATAGATAGAGTGATTCAAGAGGAAGGTTTATACGTAAAATAAAACCGTGCAAAGCCGGGTCGGGTCGCTAGTTATTTATAATTATCCTCCTAGGTAAATAAATAATCATAAATAATATAATAATAACGACCAACCGAGGCGTGGTGGGTGAAGGTCTGCCTGCGACGCATGAGATTGCAGGTTCGATTCCTGCCTTTGGAATAATGTTCGTAAGTATGTTTGTATGTTTGTAGTAGTTGTTTTCTATTTCTATCTCATGGAAACTTATTTATGGGACTAAATATTTAATATTCATTCTATTTCTTTTCAAACTTTCAGCCCGATCTACTTAGTGGTTTTTACATGAAAGATAAACAAACATCCATAAAATATATATACATCCATACAAGCTTTCACGTTTATAATATTAGTAAGGAAGGATAAGGTTTTAATCAATTCATAATCTTTCATCGGTCAGTTTCTCAAATCTTAATTTCTAAGAATGTTCCAGAATATTTGTATCGAACTTTGAGATTACATCACTAGTAGGTAATTATGCGTAAAGTTTTATCCCCAAGGAACTCCAGATAGGATATAGGATATCTATTGATGTTGATAATTATCCATCATACTTATCCAGTAGCACTCTCTTGAGTGGGTTCTCAATAAGGAAAGTTTTATTACTTTTGTTCGATTATATCCCGCTCTCTGATTGGCTATGTGATTGTAGGTAGATATTCGATCGCTTAATCGGCTCCGAATTTGAATGTAGAATTCAAATGGAAATGTCTTAGAAGTTTAGTACGCTAGACTTGTTCGAATTTGTGGAAGTTTTGCGTTTCTAGACGTAAGACGATTATGAAATACGAATCCTTATCTTCGTTCCTCGGCTTGAAGAGGCAAGAGACAAATAAATCTGATGATAAAGGATAAAATTTGTTATTAGAGCGTTTACTAACCTTTATTGAAGCCGGTTATATTAAAGTTCTAAACATTTAAACCTACATGTATTCCTTTTTTTTCTTTCATAGACTCAAAAAACAGAGTATTCATATCAATAATAATTTTGGACTCATCGAACTCGCAACCTCCTACACATCGCTTCGCATTCGGACCTTTGCCCTTTGCCAGGCCGCGCCACATCGATCGTCAAAAATATATCTCTAGATTATAGAAACATGAACTATAATATTTATTTTCGGTGTTCTGTGTATTTTTACTTAAAGTAAAATATAAAATATGCATCTATGCAATGTATCGCATTTAGTGCATTAGTTATCTAGTGCTCATACAACAAGCTCATAGTTTGTGGCTAGATGATGCTGTGTGGATTGTATAGCATTATTTATTTGTCCCGAGGCGGGAATCGAATCGTAACTTCCTGCGTCGCAGGCGGACTTTCATCCGCCGCGCCACATCGGTCGTCAAAATAATATAATAATTATATGTATTCTGTTACTGTTTGTTTTATAAAGACCATCATTCATTTTCATTTCATTTCAAGCCATTATTCAGACAAATATTGAAATTTTGTTACTTAAATACATAACGACTATTGTTACGACACCGATAATTCTTCTTATTAGCAAAGGCCACTTCTTGTCTCTTCCACAAGTAGAAGATACCATTGACAGGTCTCAAATAAATGATAAACCTATTTATATTTGTTAGCATACAGTACCTATAGCTTAATTAGATTGAAGGGAAGTGTCTATCCTTACCTTACTGAGCCTCGTCTCGCCTCCATTCCATTATCTTATATTGTAATCCAAAGCTTTCACTTTGGATGCGTAGGTATATCCATCTACTCGGATATTGAATAGCTTCTGAACAATAAAGCCGGTGACAGGGTAATGGCATCCTATGACTTGATACATATAGCTTTTCCGTGCGGTCGTATTGTCATGCTGTTCTATGGCTTCACACTAAAAATGGGAATTTCGGATGGCTGTCATCTTTATTGTTTCCCCGCGCCAAAGCTAATAAATGAATCGGGCTGAAACTTTGCTAAGATGTAGCTATCTAGGTCCAGGATTGACTACTTTATATCCAATATAAAGTTATATAAAATAGGATGGACGTAAATAATTCAGAACGTATTCATGCAACAATAATAAAATCTTTATTATCTTGAAACAACGCGAACGAAGCTGAGGGCTGTAATTAGTTTTCCTCTGTGTGGGAAAATCTCTTTCAATAATCATAACTTCAATGTTATTTTCATGTCATTCATTTACTTTGTGTTCCATTCGAATTTCGAATAGTTTGAATTTGAATTAAATAACAAAGGAGTTTGCGATAGAAATTGAGCGTAGGGGTAACCAAATAGGTTGCAATCTCCTTAGAGGTTGAAACATCCTCAGAACAAAACTTACCTGAGCAGTGCTTCGTTCTACAAATATGTCCAAAGCATCCTCACGTACAAACCGATCGTAAACTTCTAATAAACAGTCCATTGCACGTCCACGGAATATCTGTAAAAGCTTTTCCACTCCACACCATTTTCTACACTTAGTATCTGTCAGGTTAGCTTATGGTACAAGGGGAGAGTACAACCTAAATGAAACCGTGTACTGAGGAGATAACGTGGGTTTTAGATTGGCAATGATGCGCTTGAATGTAACGTGCTAATGAGGTTCTCAGCTTCTCTTAAAAATATAACTCAGTTGGTTTTTCGTCTTAGTTAACTGGATTGTCCGAGTACCTACCTAATGATCTAATTCGTTGTTTTGTGTTCCTTTTTTATTCAAACCTTTTTTTTATTAAAATGAGCTCTCTTCGTGTACTCTTGTAGTGATTAGTAACACAGAATCTACGTACTTTCTATTTTAAGTCTCTTCCCAATAATTGACATTGGATCGGAGCCAATCCAAACGTACTTTGTTATAGGTTTGTAGTTAGATAACCTAGAAATAATGTACGTACTAAATATTATGCAAAAACACCAATGTTTTATTAATTTAATAAATAAAATAAAATAAAAATAAACTAAAAAAGAGAAAAAACCTATTCGCGGTATCATTTCTCTGTCACAAAACTACTATACGAAGAATATCAGTCCCTGAATACATTATGCAAAGTGCGATCCGCTTAAAATGTTATATTTCTTTTAGCTAGAAACTATTCAGTTTAGAAAGCGAAACATCTTGGTTTTCTTTTCAGAAAATTATCCGATGATTGTACCTGGTAGAGTTGGTTATAAAATATTTACTTGGCTGACAATACACCGTTAAAGGCATAATACTTATATTATAAACTCAATTCTTCATTACGCGGGCACTTCTTTATATCTTTATAGAAAAAATAAATAAATACTATATAAATAGGTAGGTACACATCATTATTGCACCAATTTTGATACCTATTGGTACTAGATAAATTAGATATATACATAAAGTCGATATTTTCTATTATAATTATGTAGAAAGTGCCCAACGTAATAACCGAAACTCTGCAGATTGTAGAAACGTTTGTCCCGACGCAAGAATCGAACTTGCAACCTCCTGCTTCGTAGGCGGAGCTTCACCCGCTGCGTCAATGAGGCCAGAGTTTAATAATATAAATTTTTGATACCCTTTTGTTTAACTAAGACCTTACTTAGTTAAACAAACGGGTAGTTAATGTTTTTCTTGAAATCTACTCCTTTTATACTTTAGGATCAAGGCCATAGTTATTACTGCACTTTAATTATTTATTCTAATGTAGATACTTAAAGTCATATCTACCTACTGAATAGCCTACCAATTCCTAATTGCGAATATCTCGATCTAATTAGAAAACATTCCGCTGACAAATTTTACCCAGACTTGTTTTTCTTCGAAGGCAAATAAAAATTTACTCGAGTACAAGAAACTAGACTGTCCCTAAAGGAAACATTCGTTTTCCTTTCTTCGATTCAAAAATCCGGTCCATTTGGCCCCTTTCCATGTCGTTAAGGGTTAAAGATTTATTGTTATAGGATCCATTTGTTTTTATACTATGAATGTAAATCCGAAAAGATAGGGGATAGTAGAGTTCTATTACAGCCTTGATTTGGAAAGCTTGACAGTGTATTTTTTGTGGATTTGGTTGCCTCGGGCGGGGGGCGCCTGAAGTTTTGTACGAACTTCTTATATCTTTAAGCTAAGTTGACCTTGCAATTTTTCTTAGTAATTGTATTATTTTAAAACTTTATTGCATAAGGAGCATATGTCTCTGCTCCCGTTATCTGCAACATTAGCTGACAAAGACTTATTTAATAATTCGAAAAGTCACCCTATTGAATCTCAAAAAAGTATATTGCTGCCACGATTCTGGGCACTCATGCATTCTGATGACGAATTAGATTTTCAGGAAATGTGTTCATGTATGTTCTACACATAGACACGTAGTGAAAAAGTTCTATGTCTATGACATAGAAGACCGATCTAGCGTGGTGGGCGAAGGTCTGCCTGCGACGCAGTTGGTTGAGGGTTCGATTCCCGCCTTGGAACAAAAATTTGTACGGTCTGCAAATAATTGTTCCGGATTTTGGTTAATTTCTATGTATATAAAATATCTATCTATGTGATGTATTGTATTAAGTATATCAGTCTTCTAGTACCCATAGAACCACAAGATCTGCTAGCTTGGGGCTATATGATGCATGAGTGGATTGTCCAGTATTATGTATTTATTGTTTCTTTTATTTATCAGTAGAACTTACTAGATAAAATTAGTAAAAAACCAGATACCTACCTGCTTTATAATTGCTGCTCTCTATAATTGCAGCTCAAAAACCTAGAATTTCAAGTCTCAAGCATTATTTCATTTTTTAATTCATTATAATAAAAACTTTCTACAGATTTATTAAAGGAACAAGCCATTTCTGTTACTAATGACCGCTCGTTACTCACTGACGGTACGATCCAACAAATATAAGGCAATATTTGAGATTATTTATTTCAAAAATATTATAAATACTAAGCTTCACATTTAATGGTATATTTATGGTAAATCACAGATGAAATAGAAGTGCAAATTGATATGCATGAGTGAAGATTAAAAATGCAAGATGGTGGAAATGATGATGAATACAAATTATAATCTTGGAAAGGAAAAACTCAGGTTAGACAGTTTTTATTTATACATAGTTATGTGGGTCTCTTTAATACCTTTTTTTAAAGAAATATCTTGGAAAAACAAAGCTACTTAAAACCAAAAAAGGCTTAGTTCACACAATGTCTTGTACCCTAAGTAATCCAGCTAAAACTTATTTTCTGTGTCTAAATGATTTGCGCTGATATCCATTTTAAAAGTGCAGTACGCGATTTCTTAAAACGACTTTAGCTAGTGCAGAAGTTAAAATGTGAGTTAAATATTTCTTTTAACATTTATAGGTAAGTTTAATAGATGTTGCCATAAATTTAAGTGAAAGATTTATTATTTAAATTTTACTTGCATTATTAGTCTACACAATATCTTATTTATTAGGATACAAACATGTTATTCAGCTCAGTTTAGTCTGGCAATTTCCCATCAATCCAGACATGGATTTCAAAGGGCTCAATTGGAGCCCAATTATAGCTCTAGACTTGCCCAAGGCCATATTTTCGATATTTAAACACATTTCAAGTACGATTATCATCAACAAATTCAAAAAGGCCCTTTGGGGCCTTTTTGAATTTGTTTGAAAGTCAATTTAAACTTTGATGACCAGTTAATAATTCATGATTGTTCTAAAAATAAAATTGTCCCAAAGCCACTGTTACGTTTAACGAACCTCCAAACAAATTGGAAATTAGGTATTTTAAACTCTGGTTTTTTAAGGACATTTAATAACTTATACATCCTTAACAAATTGCAATCGATCAGGATGTCTTAGACACCTTCTTTACATCGTGATCCACATCGTCACTTACCTTCAGGTGAGATTGTAATCAAACGAATGTTGTATGAAATATTGTGCTAATAATTTGTGGTATTTAATTCTAGCTGACTAGCTGACCTGATTGTGCTCTTTAAAGTTAAAAGCCAATAACCATTAACCATACTTACAGTCTGTCATAATTACTTACAGTAAGACATAAATAATTCATAAAAAAACAATTACTTTTAACTTCACCTTGTTTTCTAGCACTGCTTTTTTTTCGCTAATACTCTGCCAGAGTGTCATAAACTTCAAAAACAGACTATTTTGCTTTTACGAAATGAGATCTTAGAACTTTTTATCAAAATGATTTAGCCAAAAACAAAGGACAACACAACATAAAAAGCTATTCCTATCCATAATAAAACTGATTAACAGAATACGCCCCTAAGCTCTTCGGACTAGTCATCACCTCAGATTCAGTCGGTTCTTCTTCTTTACTCCGACTTCTTGTGAACCTCCCTGGTTCTCTAGGCACATACTCGTTGCCATACATTCTAGCAGCCGTCTCCGCACAAGGATATATGGTGGAAAGCGGCTTCATAGCTCTTAGAGTATTTCTAGTCCCATCTGCATCTCTATACAGTATCATATCTGGATGTACAGGATCGTAGAACGTTCCAGAAATGTGGCTCACTTCTACGTCGTTATCCATTTCTGATGCTGCGTCGAAAACGTTGGGTGCTTCGGTTGTGAACATGTCGCCGTTTTTGGCATGCTCCTTCTCTTTGCGAAGGAAATAGCAGCGAATGCTGATGATGAGGAGAATCAAGAGGAGGAGTATGATGATTCCAGCTCCAATATAGAAGAGGATTTGGAAATTGCTACCTGTAAAGATGACATGGTTTTTATAAAACGATTTCAAAGTAAATGAGAATTTCTGGAGTCTTGATGCAAGGAAATCTGAGTTCTAAGACTTTCTCTGTGAAGATTTCTCATAGCTTTTATGGAAATGTATCATAATTATCTTACGCTATCAAGCTCGCTTAGCGGGTGAATAAGTCGTGGTCGATATTCGAATATAGAAGCAGTGGCTATAGAAATACAGCCTACACAATATCGCACGGACGATTTACCATGAAGCCGATTAACTTATGTAAACAATTTCAAAAAGGGTTAGAATAAACAAAATAACGAAGATATAAATCTAGGTAGTGAACGATTCACAGAAGTATGACCGTTGTGGTCTTCATGATAAACTGCTCACACCATAGACAAGTTGCAATGATTTATAACTTTGCAATGTGATAAACAAAAAAAAAATATCGCTGTACTTCTCTGTACGTGCATGAAATGTCTAGAGAAATAAAGATTTTTTTTTCTGGAATTGTATATTACTTTTACTCGATTTCAAAGGGGATTAATTGCTTTTTGTTTTTTGATTTCATGTTTGTGATAAGTAGTTGAAATTGGTTTTGGTTTGAAATATTACAACCACAGAAAAAACCATACAATTTTTCAAGATTTTTGGAAAAGAAGCATTATACAATAACGTTATAGAATACCTAACAGGTTATTGTGATGGGTGGAAGCACCGAGCAGAATGCTCTATGGGTAGGTAGGAGTAAAAAATGATATATATGTATAATTATGTCACTGCGGATGCCTGTCATAAACAAAATCCTAAAACTATTGTGTTTGTGTGAAAAAGCAGATTTTTATTATTAATATTTGTTACTCGAGACCTTGAAACGGAACAGAGGATCTTGTTAATTTTAGCTCAGACTCAAGTTACAGATTGCCACTTGTCTACGATTTGGTATAGGCAGCATAACATTTACTAACCGATAGGCAATCAATATTGTTCAATAGCCCGGATACGCAACAACGATAACGACTATGGAGTGGAGTTACCAACTATTTATGTAACGTACGTGACGTGTTGGTTTTGAACAGATATACATAATTAATAGTAGTTTACGTACATATTGAGAAACATCGCAAATCAGTCATTTACTCCATATTTGGAGCTTCTTTCTTGATATTAAATAAATAATTGTGGACAATTCGTATAGCTCCGTTATGAAGCTGTTTAAATTGTCCTTCATCTAACCCAAAGTAAGCAGAGCTTTTTTTATGTGATGCAGGAGGTTGCGAGTTCCATTCCCTCCTCGGTGTAAATGTTTAATCATAATAATAATAAATATAAATAAATAGTTTCGGACAGTCCACACAGCATCATCTAGCCCCAAGCTAAGCAGAGCTTGTGTTATGGGTACTAGATGACTGATATACTTAATATAATACATTACATAGATAGATATTTTTTATTATACATAGAAAACACCCAGACCAACGGAACAAATTTCTGCAGATCGTACACAAATTTGTTCCGAGGCGGGAATCGAACCCGCAACCTCCTGCGTCGCAGGCGGACCTTCGCCCACCGCGCCACATCGGTCGTCTATAATCAATCATTAATGTCATGTCTTATATGTTTATGAAACCTTATAGATATCCTATAACTATTTAAGTAATATTAGAGTGCATGTCTAATTTATTGCTATTTGTTCCGGGTTTTCTGGATGTTTTCTATATAAAATAAAAATGTTCTATCGATGTAATTTAACTAATGTATTAAGTATATCAGATAGCTAGTCACAAGCTCTGCTTAGCTTAGGGCTAGATGATTATTTGCGACTGATGCAGTATTATTTATTTATCTATTAAATTATTAATCCAGTTCGATCACGTTTCCGTCAGTCAAGAGTGGTTTTGGTGCCGTCAGTAAATTTCTGGACTTGTTAAAGATAAACTAAGGTATAAAAGTTATCTCACTTTTCTCATTCTACTTATTAGTTCTTCATATATCTATAATCTGTAGTATATTGACGGTAACTTACGGTATAATGGTAACTCACTTTTCTCATTATCCTTGCTAGTTCTGTATACATCTATAATCTTAAATATGTTGACAATAACCTACGGTATAATGGTAACTCACTTTTCTCATTCTCTTTGCTATTCTGTATACATCTACACTCTGTTGTAAGGTGACAATAATTTACGGTATAATGGTAACTTACTTTTCTCATTGTCCTTGCTAGTTTTGTATACATCTATACTCTTGGTGGTTGTGACTGCTTCTGTAGGCGACTGCAAAGCTGGGTCAGCCAACGGTGTTATCGGCTCTCTCCATTTCACTGCGCCATCTTTAAAAATTGGTGTTTGTTATAAATTGTAGTAAGTGTAGTTGGAATTATTTATTAATTTATAAAACACGAGCATCTGCTCACGACTTTGCACGCGTTGTTTCTATGAAAACGTTTCAAGGCTATATCTATCCCACGATAAATAGATGATGAAAAGTAAATATCAAGTAAGATTTTTTACGTGAAAAAGTAAAAAAACATCCATACATACAACCGTTGCGTTTATAATATAAGTAGGTAAGTATATAAAATGTGTTACCTCTACATGATTAGTTGTTAGGAAATCCTATAGTTTAGTCTAAAACCTTACTGCTCTTCTATACAAATAGGTTATTCATTCATCAATTTTGTGTTTAAAATTAATGTATGAGTAACCTGTATTTGTGTAATTTATAAAAATCATGCGATCAAATATTTGTTAATTTTGTGCAAAAATATAGATTTAAACGTTCAAATAAATCCGAATGTTTTGGAAGTTACTGTATTCGTTTTCGGGGTAAAATTATAAAATTTGTTAAAATGTTATATAAAATTTTTGCCACGAAACTCGAATTTCGTTAATATTTCAAGCTGAAATTTCAGTAGGTAGTTAGATACAGTATAAAATACCTGATTCCATGTAAGGATTTTCATTGGATTCACCGCTGTTTACTTCATCGTTTTCAGCAACACTCTCGTATCTTTCTGCCAGTACACCTAGAGGAACTAAAAAAATAAATCTTTTAGCACGAGAAATTAACCAGAAGTTTTACTAAAACCTATTTTGGAATAGGAGACATTTCTTTTACCCCGCCCATAAACTGGCACTCGGGCAAATTTCTCCGATTAAACAGGCTGTGAAAAAAAAGGATGTCTCTGTTTGACTGTATGTATATTTTTGTATTTTTTTATTTGGTCGCCATCCTCGAATTGAATGAGAGTGGCACTATTCTACCATGATATGTATAATCCACCCGATAACCTAAATATAATAAAAGTTTTGAAAGGCAGAGTTTCCACTAAAGTGGATTTGAAGTATATCTGTTTAAAAGGTTGATTAAATTTGATCTAATCAAATGGTAAATCTTTTGATCCGTGGAAGGAGTTAAACGAAACGAGTTGAAAGAGTCTTTTGATAGGCTCTCTTTCACAGGTTTAGTTAGCCCTTACATAAAACTGCGCAATCTTCGTATGAGGAGTCGAAATAAAGTTTATTTACTGAAATTATTTTGGAGGTTTTATCTTTTTTTCTTTTGAAGGTACACAGTTTCCGCTCATTGTGAATAAACCTTTACATTTCCTTGATCGTAATAAGATACGTTAACGAGAAAATGAATAGCAAAATCTCTTTCAAAACCGGATTTCCATTTGATGTCGTTTTCTAATGGACTAAAGGTCGCTTCACGGAGACGCTGTATTATAAGAGTTTTGACGAAAATCGTAGTTACAACTTTTAAGATTTTCATAAACATTAATAAACCAACTTTTCTTTATCATTCAAGTCATAAAAGCGTTTGTAAAAAGCGCATAAACTTTGTTATACATTAGCTAGGAGAAACAATGACTCCTATTATTTAATTTTAAAGTTTATAAAGAACGTTTTCCTTCTCTAGAAAGACATACACACAGGGGAGTAAAGCAAAGTCCGCCTTGTTTTAAGACATTTTTAGGCCCTTCTCGTAAAAATAATCAGAAATAAAATTGTCAAGACGAATCTCACGTGTCACTGTCATCTTGTGAAACTAAATCTGACGTAATTACGCTGACATTAATTTTATTTTCAGGACATTGAAGCCCCATTCTTTCAACTAATTTAATTTTGGTATCGCTTCCAAAAATAGATGAAAGGAACGAATATTGGTTTACTTTAGTGTACTATTTTTCTTATTAGTCTATGGGTACATTTTGATAGATAGCATTAAAGGGACCGGAAGCGGGAGCAAGAGCAGTATTCTATATTTATAATAAAATCATTTTCATCCCCTCATCTCGGAAATAGTGTTGTTCCTCTTCGATATCTGAGTGCAAAAGCCGTTTTTATCTGCTAGAGGATAAAGTAAATTTTATTTTGAATATCGTGTGCACTGAGCTTGCGAATTCAAAACATCAATAACCCTAGCAAGCAAGAGCACCTGATGGACAGGTTCCGCCTATCTTGCTCTATATTTTGCTCATCACTCAGGTCCTCAGTGAGATTTGCCTTAGGGATTTGATCTGCTTCACAACCTTTACTGCTGAACCCTTCAAATACACATTAAGAACTCTCTCTAGACCCTTTCCTACTCTAAACACTAAAAAATAATAATTTTAAAGACGTTATATTTTAATACATGGAGATGAGCACGCGTTTTACACAGTTTCCTAAGTTCATCAATCGAATAAATGAGAAACACCATGATATCGGCGTAGTTTAAGTTGTTGACACTAATATCACCAGCATGGCCTATCCTGGTAACTCTCAGCTCCTCGATGAAACCACTCATGTTGATATTAAAAAGTTCCGGAGAAGTTAACCCGCCTTGGAAAACTCCGCATTACAGTTTAAATTTACTGGCTTCTATTCCAGTATCTCAAAAGGTAATTCAATTTTCGGCTGGACTCCTGAGTGAAGTAACTACTTTATATATTTTTTTTTATTTATTTATAATTCACCAGCTTGAAGACCCGAACCTCTGGTCCAGGAAGCAATTTTCGCGGCGAACATAGTTTTAACACAACACTATAATTTGAGGCTGAAAATATTCGCATCAGTTAAGATCAGGACGGAATGAAGCCATACTGTGCGTCATTAATACTTGCTTTATTTAGCAGTAAAGGCTGAAATAGCAGTTCAAACACCTTACCTATAATAATAGTACCAAAGGAAATTGGCCGAACTATTTATAGGCTGCTCTAGGTACAAAGGTTACCTGTTTTATTTTTAACTACTGGGTCATATCAGGTATAAAAGAGAATTTCAGGCATAAGTTGAATAACTCAAACAATTTACAATAAATATAACCTGCATTTAGGATATGTTCTAAGCATAGTTTGTCGTGTCCCGGAAACTCCTCTTACCACAGATTTTGGGACCTCGTCAGGTGTAAATATGAAACTACAGTCTTATAACACATCATCATCTGTAGGTACATAATACTCATTCTCGCTAATAGTTTCTGGCTCTATTTTAAAATAAACAGCAATAAGTCCGCAATTTTATAATATCCTGCAGGTTTTAACCGTCACGAGCTTCCTATTATTTTTCAGTGTAAATTTTCTTAGAAGACTGATTAAGAATTGTGTAAATGAACCTCACGAAGTTGGCCTTTCGACTCTAATTACGTACTAGCTATCACCAGCACTAATCTCTACAAGGCGGGAAATAGCACCTTATTAGTTTGAAACACAGCACGTTTTCAACTGATTCGGTCGAAAAGACTCACGAACATGCGTAGTTTAGGGATGCGAGTTTTTACTATTGTCTTCTTCATTTTGCTACGTCTATGAGTGGCCAAAACATTTATTTTAATGCTTTCTTCATTGTGTTAACTCTACTTCATTTTATTTTGTCAGCTTTCAGACAAGTATTTTACCGGTTTACAAAAATTAACTATGTAACAAAACGTACCCGAAAATTTGATGAAAATAATAATCTTTTTGTGATATTTTCGTACAAATCAATAAAAATTACCAACCAAACCGACCTTACCCGTAAACCACTTGAACAAATCGAATAAAATACGACCTCTTTGAATAAGACTTCTCAAATTAAAGTCAATTTCATGGGGGATATACAGCCTTCTTACCCAATTTCCTTTGATCGAAAATGGATAATATTGTAAAGAGAAATAATAACCATTAAGTACATAAAGCACTGAATTTTGTTCATTTGAAAAGTTCTATTTGATAATAATTAAATGTTGCATGTTGATTATATTATTATACTCCTTATCGATTGCTCCCCTGTTTTTATAGATAAATAGTTATAATTATTATCAAACCTATTTGATAGTCATTAGTCACTCGGCTGACTGTAATAACGCTCCATCACAAATCGTCGTGATTTTCTTCGAGTTAATAATTTGTTTTCATTCTAATTTGTTCTTAGCTATAAATAAATAAAAAACGCCCCTTTCCTGTACTAACTATTCGGTTTCAAATTTGTGATGAATGTGGTGTTATGGAAGACATTCAGCATATCTTAGTGGTATGTGTCCAGCGCGCAACATTCAGATCCCCTAACTTCAATAAAAACGATGGATATAGGGAATTGAAATAGCTTGTTTGCAAATCCTATTTTGTAGATTTCATGTTTAGATTAAGTTATTAGAGTTAGTCAATGAGTTTGATGTATATGCCTCTGTTTTGTATTTTCATTTTTGTGTGTAATTTATGAGTGATATTATCGCTAAGTTATGATATCGCAATACTTGCTCTTGGTTGCCACCAAACTCTTTTCGTAGCTCTTCCTTTAATACACAAAATAAAACTATTAAAAATACATCAAAAACATCACATGATATGTCTAGCAAACTCGAACTATGATTTTATGATAATTTCGTTGTATAACGTAACTAATAATATCATAAAATAGTGGTATCGTAGAGGGTACCTCTTGTTTCCGCCTTAAAATCAAGTATCTTAGAAATAAAGTGTATCCTAGAAACTTACCACATGCAAAAACCACCTTCATATATGGTTTGGAATGAGGCTGGCAGGTCTGTGAGCTATCGAATGTCCTTCTGTTGGTCATGAATTGACAAGTCCGCTTGCCATGGCAGATCCTCATCACTTTGTCTGTAGCGTACGAAGCAGAGCATGCTGTTAAAAAAAACAATAACGTTTTAAATTTTTATGGAGTATAATAAACACACTATGTTGCATTTAAAAGAGCTGTATTAAAATTACTGCAGGACACAGCATAAAGCGTAAAGTGTCGTAACAATGTTTCTATTTAGGTAAATATTTAAAACATCTTTCCATATTTCATATTGTTCATATTGTTCATATTGAGTTCATCAGTCATCTAGATAGAACACAAGCTCTGCTTAGCTTGAGTCGGACCTCATCACCTCCCTAACACAGTCCACCATGACAGACTGCTGCTCTGCTGCTACCATGCATTGCTCGAGCAGCCGTTCATCAGGACCCCCCCATAACCACGACCACTCTGCCAAGAGTGCACGACTAAGAAGAAGAAGATTTGAGTATTAATATGACATACCAATCCGGTAGAGTCTGTACTCTACCGTACAAACTCTACCGTGATTCTTAGCTATTCTCTTAGGAGAATGTCTCCCAATGTCTTACCTACCCTGTGGTTAGCCACAGGGTAGGTAAGACATTGGGAGATGCTGGTAAACCACAGCAGAATATTTTTTTCCGTGACACGTGGTTTGACTGTTTTTGTCACGGGAGATAAAGTACTTTGTCACTCACCCAGGAGGAGTTATTTGCATAGGGCCTAGGAAAGGGCATCAACTATTTATCTCCAGTGCTTAGTGTCCAGGCCTTATCTCGCTATCCTAGGTATTTGGTAAAAACCATGATCAAGTAAGTCCATATAGTGTTGTTTTGTTTCTAATATTTTTTTTATTTCGTCGGATTAACAACGGTAAGGTAGCGAAAAGTGGATCCGCATAATGTATTAATAACTTTTAATCTTTCATCTAGCAAAGAGGTTCAATGAATAAAATATTATTTTATGATGTATTTCCAGTTCCTTGGATACCTTTGGGCCGATACACCAATCGCCTAATTTCCCTAAAGCGTCGATTACTAGGGTAGGGTGCACTCGCAATTTCGCCTTTATTACTTTGTAAAGAGAAAAGAAATCGCCTTGTAAAATTCGCTGTGAAAATTAAGCTATTACTTAGTGAATCATTTTCATCTTAAAGCTTATCGGGCTCGTAGGGAACATCAAATTAATTAATAAAGATATGAAAATGAAAATAATATAATTTTGAGTTGGTTTCGAAATATTTTTATGGAACACGGTTTTTCCATTTTCAAATGAGACGTTAAAATCGAGACTAAAGAATCATGGATGATTATCGCAGATTAATTACCAAATTGGTAATAAAAAGTTTTGATAAATGAGACTATTTTCCTATCATTTTTCAACCGCTGCATAACAATAAAAGGCCGTTTTCGAAACAGTTGCATGTAGGTATCACTACATAGTATAAAACAAAGTCGCTTTTTCTGTCCCTATGTCTTTATGTCCCTTTGAACGCTTAAATCTTTAAAACTACGCAACGGATTTTGATGCGGTTTTTTTTAATAGACTGAGTGATTCAAGAGAAAGGTTTATAGGTATAATAAAGCCGTGCGAAGCCGGGGTGGGTCGCTAGTATTTTATAAAATACACAAATAAAACACTCGATACCTTCGCCAACTGTTGTCCGATTTAAATAATGTTTTTGCATACGTATAAAAAGGCCTCAAAGTAATGCCATAACAAATTTACTCGGGGGATTATTTATCACGTAAAACTTAAAAAAGCAGTAAAAAATTTCAGAATTTTGAAATCGGTTTTTATTTGTTGGAAAAATTGTTAACTTTATAAAAATTGAAAATTTTATAAAGAAATGACGTTTCCGCCATCAAAAGCACAATCACAAAATGGTCCCGCAAACTTCATAACCCAAATATCTCCGAAATCCAGAGCGGAGTCAAGTGACAGATGCAGGATTATTCCGAAAAAGATGTCTACACAATTCCTATTTCATTTGCCAGCCACGTCACAATACACTGTGCTGCGTTTACACAGGGGAGTAGTGTTCGGTAAACAAGAATAGAGGTGACATGGTTAGCAAGCAGATACGACTGGTAAGCAAATAGAGATGTTAATAGCAGAGCGAATAGATTCGGATGTTACGTTGATATATGTTTGGAAAAACATTGATTTTGATGGTCTTTCAACAATATTCATAATACAGCAATATAGATTATTTTATGACAAAAAGCTCACCTGTGTTCGACCCGATTGAAAAATGTTTTTTTTACATTTTTGTTAAAGTGGCCTAAGAAGACTCTTCATACGCCATGATTCCTGTGACATGAAGAAAATTCCCCTCACTATATTTTTTTCTTCCTGCGGCTTGACGAGCGTTTATGTAAATCTAGACCGATATCATTGTCACAGCACGTTGTGCTGCATTTATGAGTGGGAATTAGGTTGGTATGCAGTGATAAGTAAATCAAGCTTTTATTTGTCTCTCGCAATAGGTGCATAGGTATATTTGTAAAAAGAACCCTAATGCATGTAATTTAAGAACATGAATAGGTGGTAGGTATAATCGTTAATACTATATCTGAATAGATTTCGTTGATATTAAAAAATGCGTTTTGACGGTTCAGTGTAGTGACTTAAGCATTTCAATTTAGACTTTCATTTCATTGTTTTCACTGCGAGATGGTGCAATCTACAATGGCACGTGCCTGCTTTACCTGATCTCTTAATATACCTAAACATTAGTGATAAAAACTAAACTGTCACGGTCGAGATGGTCACTCAGTTACAATCGATGTTTTTCAGGTTCTTACTTAAACATACATTATAGTTTAGTCAACGCCCTCATTATTCAGGCATTCCGAGCGCGGACAAGTAATACTGCAAATACTTATCCGGTTTTTGAAATTAATGATGAAGCCAACTGTCCAGGCAATAATATAGTATAAACAATACCAATACCTCTATAAACAACTAGCATAATAATCCAATACCTATCTAACTAGGGACATTCCAGTTACAGATCCAGTCACTAGCACGTGTAAACGCGCAAACTATACAACAGTGACACACTACGTTCCGTACGCGTTATTAGCGTGACGGCGTTACATTTTTTAGTCGGGCTTATTGCATTCCGACTGCGGACAACTTAATGCCGGCTTTGGTGAAAATGGAGCACGACGTGATGTTTATTTTGTTCCATTTTCTGTGTATATTGTTTGACTTTTTGAACAGTTCAAATAAGTAATTTTTCAAGACATTCAGAATTTTTATTCGCAACATAGTTTTTTATGGTTATTATCTATTAACATGGAAGTCTTTCCGAAATAATGGTTTATAATTTGCGGTAAACTAGTGTTCAGATTCTTGAAAAATGAAGATAAAAATAAAAACCGAAATAAACTTGTATCTCCCACAATGCTTAATGATCTGCCTGATAAGATAGTATTTGTTATTAAAGATAGCTCCATGGAATTGCATGAAAACGGAGGAAGGTACCACGGAGACGCCGGAATTGTATTTTTAAATAAGCTGTTTGAAATTTTGTGGAACCTTGCTCATTTGTTCGCGTCGACTCAACAACCTTTCAAAACAAATAAAAAATGTAAAAATAAGTAATAAATATGTAAGAAATAACAATGCTCAAATGTTTTAATTAGATTCTTTTGCCTCAAATTATTCCGTATAAAAGTCTGCTCATCATCTCAGCTGAACAATACCCACGGGTGGACATAGGAAAATGTGTAATAATACTTATGCTGGACAATTCACACAGCATCGCCTAGCCAAAAGCTAGGCAAGGTTGTTTTACATGTATTAGATGACTGATACAATACATAACATAGATAGATATTTAACAGAGCACCTTTTTTGTAACTTTAACTTATGTCATTACAATAAAACATAAAATATGTTTTAATATTATCCAGCGATATTTATTTACCTGAACCTATTTACTAATTAACAACCAAGCATTAATCAAGTAACACTTTAGGAGCTTATGTAACACACACAAGGCTTATGTTAAGCTACCATAACTATTTTCGGCTAAGACACCGCGGAAGAAATTACCTTGTAATGTAAGCCGAATTAAAATTAATTGAGTAGAATTAATTAATTATTTGCTCCCCTTGGATTCGAGACCCTAGGTCCGTGGGGTACCGAGGCTCTCCGGGTTTTTAAAAAATTATCTGAGCGTCTGGTCGATACGACGCGTGACCCGAGAGCTGGTGAATATCTGGCTCAGCGCATCAGCATTGCCATACAGCGTGGTAATGCAGCCAGTGTCTTGGGGACGCTTCCGACTGGTATTGACATGGATCAATTGAGCTACCTTTAGACTGTTTGCAACCGTCTGCAGTTAGCTCAATGGTTTCAATTGTAAATACTAGTTGTAATTTTTCTATTCCTTTGCTTGTAATTTTCGTTGTTAATAAAGTTATCCCTAATTGAGTAGATAGGCCAAGAAATAACCTAAGATGGAAACTAAACTTTGTTGTGTACCCCATAAAGCCGTCCTTCACTCTGAATATTCACCTATATTGTTACAATAAAAGTTTTACAGCTCACAAGTAAAAATATATAAATAAATATTCAACGTGTATAAAAGAACCTCAGTTCAAAGTGGGTATTACAGTACAATACTGACAGACTGAATTCTAACGGCCTTACTGACTGGCATTCACCTGTTATATAACAATCCAACAAGACTCAATTTAAAGCATATGGCCGCAGTCGCATGAGTCGTATTAACAACGTTAGACATAACAGTCAGACTGCTGAGCGTAGCAAATCATATCAAGGGTCTTGATACGATTTGCTATATACAAAATGTATATATTGTACAGGTTGCACACGGTAAGGGACACACACACATACAATCCCACTGCCGCACAGCTAATAAACATATTAAGTGCCGCTGTAAGACTTACTTTCATCAGGCACTCCTTGTGGTTGCGGACAGCTATTGTCAGTATCATGAACTGTTCTTCCGTACTTGACTTCGTAGATTACAATCCTGGAGTTAGGATTGCAGCTGATCTTCATTTCCTGGCCGTCGCAGCTCTTCAGGCTACGGAATTCATCTGTAAAGAAGGAGGCTTTAGAATCTATTCAAAATTCAAATTTCTTAAGGCTACAGGACTCTCGGACACCTGAAGAAATTCAAATTACACCTCTTCTAATCATACAAAAGTTCTAGAATATACTAGAATTGCCTGTCGCCGGTCGTGTCATAAAAGTCGACTAAGGAAACCAACCGAGGAAGGGTAATTTCCGTTTACTAATTCTCAAACAAATAAGGTATCGGAGTATTTACAAAAAATATATTAATTTAATAAAAATCGACAAAATAAAATGTGATGAAGAGGTATTGTATGAAGCCTACTGCGCTGGAATAACCTGACCTTAAGGAACGATGTGTGGTGATGAGGATTTTGAATTTCTTAATTATGATAGATGCCTTTCTACAATAAGAATAAGATCTATGTTTGGGGTCACACCCACACCCCTTCCCTGAATCGGTTGTTTTTCAAACACAATAGACCGGAAGCCCCTACAGAATAACGGCAGGTCTCCCATTAGTAACTCGACACCGATCGGTGAAAGCCATCAATTAGTAAGTGCTGTTTTGTGCTAATGACCGGTAAACGGGGCAAAAAACCGACGCCATGTTTTGGGATGGGTTATTCGTCATTTGACTCTATGATTATGATATTATAAAGGCATGTAATTCGAATTTTAAATTGGAAATTTATTGGCTTGCGAAGCAATCGGCATCACATAGGTTCTTCCTATCTAAAAAGTATTTAACCTTTTTGTGAGTCCACGTCTACAAGGAGGATTTATGAAATGGGAGTGGAAGGCCAAATCCGCAACTATGACATTTAAAGAAAATTTTACTTTGGTACTAGATGATATACAATGATACTGATATACTTAATACAATAAATTACATAGATAGATATTTTTACTATACATAGAAAAAATCCAGAAACCTGGAACAAATATTTTTAGATCGTACATTTGTCCCGAGGTTGGAATCGAAACCGCAGCCTCCTGAGTCGCACATATGTTGGTATATGCATACATAGTCGCCATGCCACATCGGTCGTCGTAACTCAAGCATGAATGAGAATGAGCAAGCTTTCATGTAGGTACCTACTGGATGAGTTACACCTACAACCAAGCACATAAGGAAAACTGCTGATTAACTATTTGCGCTTTGAAACCACTCTAATAAGGTTTAATATAGTATTTTACATTTCAGTCAAAAACTCGTCAAAAGTTTGGCTTCCGATGGCACTGAAACCCTATTAGTTGGCAGAGATCTAACTATAAATTGGATGAGTTAGGTGACAACTAATACTATAAATGCAAAAGTTTGAATAGATGTTTGGACACATTTGTTACTCGCAACGCAAAACTACAGAACGGGTCGTGCTGAAATAACACATAAACCAGCTGGAATAAGGCTGTTTTTAACCACATAAATAAATTTATATGGGTTAGAAATTGCTCATTAAGATGCCATTATAATTTATATGGGTTAGAAATGATGCCATTATAAAAAACACGGACAAAGCTTTTCTAGTCTAGAATAACACATATTAGGCTACTTTTGATCTCATAAATAAGATCCCATGGGATAGATAGATAGCCTAGCGTGCGAAGCCGCGGGTCGACGCTGGTTGTTAAATAAAGTTTATTTTTTAAAACGAAACATGTCTTAGAATTTTTTTTTTCTTACCTAATCTTTTTTTTCACTTTATGCCAAAACTATACACATTTTAGCAAAAAAAACATGAAAGGTGATTTAAAACTTCCTGTAGCACAAAATGCTGACGTGCAGTTTGCAGTTAAAACTGACAACCCTACTAACTTTTACAATAAATTAGTCGGACATGCCCTAATATTGTTACACGGTATTGCGACCATCACGCTCGTTTTAGCGTACACTTACGAGCAACTCTGTTTGTTCGTTTCTACTTATAACGTTATTGGAAAATAGTTTTTATCTGTTGTTGCTGATTTTTTGCATATAGATAACAGGATAGTTAGAAGAAAGACTAGAGATAGAGATGAAAGAACAATAAGCTAATTTTTATGACATCAGTATACTAAAATCCCGGTTGAAAACTTAATAAAGAAAACAGTGACTCCTTGAGACGGTTTGAAGCTTTAATTCGGATCGTGTCTTATAGCAATCTGGCTTCATATTTAAAGTATAATTTGGATTGAATCCAAGCTAATATACTTACCATTGAAGCTCTGGCTAGGAGCTTATTACGTGACGTCACGGATCCTCGGAAGTCTACGTTTACAGCCGATTACCGCACCTCACAGTCGACCGCTCCTGCATATCCTAGCCGCACCCCGGGCGGCGACCCCAGGAATTTATTAACGAGACATAAATCACTTCAAAATACTCCATAACATGGTAAAAACCTCCGCGTCACGCGATAGAAGAATCTGTTGCGACCTCTTTTGTTTTGAATGAAATTACTTGGTGATTTTGATTGTGGTTTCAAATTTGGAACTACTCTACATTATACACTGGAGGAGGTTTATTTCATTAAAAAATAAATTTGACGTTCGTTTTTTTGGGTATATTACCACCTCATTTGTTTCGCCTACTCGTTTTAAAAATAGAACGTGATGTCAACTTTTTTAATAAAACGCGGCATTCCCTTCGGGAATTCGGTGAACCTTTTTATTTGAGAGCTTCAACGCTCTTTAGAAATATGGAATTTTTCAAATGGAATTTTCTCGAGTTGGTTGCACATTTGGTTGGTTTTTGTCGAAGAAAAGGTGAGGAGAGGATCTACTGAGTATTTACTATGACTTTTAGAAGCCTCTATGAAAAAACGAAATGTGGAAGCTCAATTTGACACTTTATGAAAACTATGTTTACGTAACGTAGGTAGATAGGTATAGTTTAAGAAAAGTCAATTTAAGCTAAATATCAGATAATTTAGAGATCACGAATTTTATGGATTTTGAATAGACAAGACACGCCTTAAACGAGAAATTTTATTTAAATAAATACTCAATCTTGACTTAATGGTATCTACGTTCAATCATTTTGCTATCTATAATTTAAGATTCAGTCAGCATTTCGCAGAATTAAGTATTGAAAATGTAAATAAATTTTTAAACATTAAATGTTAACATTTTTATTCGATTTTATAGCAATTTTGCACAACTTTAAATAAACATTCATCACTATCAGAATTCATGAGCAGTTAGAATAAACAATTTTATATTAACTGCCATTTACAGTCTGTGAAATCTCTGAAATATTTAAATGGCTTAGTTAAACAAAGCGAGGGGACAGTATCTTTGCAGTAATGGTGGCAACTAAGCTTGCCACTGTAGAATATTGTACCGTTATTCAATTTAATGTTTGGATGGCAATTTAATGTTTAACTTTAAAGGGTTACGGTTGGGTTTCCTGTAAATTCATTTATCAATCTTTGGCAAAATGTTTTACTGGTTGTAAAATTATATACAAAGGTTTAATTGTGATTTTATATTGGGAAATAACATGTTCAATATCACTGTCTTATTAGTCGCTTTAATTTAAACATTACCCAAGAGATTTTCCAATTTACAAAAATTAGATAAAAGTAAAATACTGAAATTTACACAATCAATATATGAATATTTTATATTCTTTTATGAGTGCCTAGTATGAGAGTATTAGTTTTGTTTTGTGCTTTTAAGTAGTTTTTTATCTAGAAACATTATGAATAAACTCTTTTCAATATAATCTGCTATTAAATGATATTTCTTTTTTCAAAACATAATATCATCGATGAGTAACCCGATGAGACTTGTAAGTAAATAACCTCAAAAAATCACTCCGTCCAACATTTACTTACGAACAAAATTTTACTCAGGTCATTTTCGAACCACAAAGTCGTCATTCGAAATACCGTAGTTTCTTAAAGCATCCCTATGCTAATGGTCTCAAAGTTCAATATTTTCAAGTCGCGAATTACCTCTTTGCTCAAAGCACTCTGCATTCCCAAGAGTGGTCCCATTAGAGTACCCTGGTTCGGTACCTCAGACATGTTTTAGAGTTAAACATAAAACATGCTTACGCTGGCGACATTTATACCTTCTGGAACTTTCTAAGCCACACAGGTTAGTAAAGGTGTTTTACGCTGACCTCTGTATTTTAAAAACTGTTTTTGAGTTTTCACTTATCACAACAAAGTTACGTTGGCATGTGAAGTCTATAAGGCGTTTTCTTACTAAAATATTATAAATCGAACTAAACTAGAACTAGACCGGAACAAAGGCTTTCGTGTTGTGTTTGAGCCCTTTTGATTAAAATTATGTCAAATTTAATAGATTTAAATACTAGCAGTATCCCGCGAGTTCATTTTCATAGAATATATGTTTAGCTCGTAAATTAATGTAAATACACTTTCAAGAATTACAGATTGATACTAGTTTTGCTGATATTGACGATCAACTTGTAACGGTAGCTGAGACAAATAATTCATGATAGATGATATAGGTACATAATTTTTGCTTCACATACAACCCTTTTTTGGACTCTCTTTTAGAATTCTTTCTTAGTACACTCCTACGGAGTTATAACAAACACTCCTAATTTCAAGTCTCTAAGAACATCGGTATTGATTGTGCCCATAGTCTGTCAGTCAGTCAGTACTTACTCCCTTACAATACCTCTAATAAATCGATAAACTATGTTATAGCACGCGTTGTATAATTATTCTTCCATGGAAGATCCCTGCCGTCTTTTGAGTTATAGCTTTTTTCTTCGTATAACTATGTATTTAAAAAGATTTATTACAGAACCCTCGACAGTAGGTTCAACCAACTTGCACCTAGCTCATGCAATTTCATTTCAAGCAACCATAAGTTTCAATTCTTTATTTGAATAGCATTAAACACTTACCTCCTCCAACTTTATTGGAATTCGAGAAAGTGCCACGTTTAAAAAGTCAGAAATGTGCATTCGAACTTCTGCAGATTTTAAATCGTTTTCCGTCGTCGTCGGTTAGAACGAACAACCCTTCCAATTTATTTAAAGGAAGACACTGTCCATCAGTTCAAAGTCTTTTTAGTATAATTTAGGAGTTTATGGAAACATTATCAATCAATTATGTGCAATGGATGATCTGTACCGTTGCCAAGTTTATTATACATATTTAAGGCGAGAAAACTATACATTGTACAAGGTTGCCTGGAAGAAATTACTTTCAGCAATAAGCCCACCAGTTTTACTGTTGTATTAATTGTTTTAATTTTAAAAATATACAAAAATGTGTTCATTCATTCGTTCATTGTGAGCTAATATTAGGTTTTTTGTTAGAGTACGTTAGACATCAAACTTTTTTCGAAAATAAAAATAATAATAATTTATGTTGATATTATATTTCGATTACTTTAATTTGTATTATTTTTTCAGAAAATTTAAAAATAGTTTGAAATAGGTTGAAACTAAGTGCGTTAGCGGGGAAACGAATTGCTCAACAATACTAAAACAATCCTTTGGCTTTGTCTTCGGTAGAAAAGCAAACGGAAACTATGCAAAACCACAAACTCCCAAAGTATTCAAACACTTACAGGGTCGACACTTGTACTGCACTTGGACGAACTTTCTAGAAGTCGGGCAGGGGTCGCCGAGGCCAGGGCTAGTGCTAAAGGTGCAGCTAAACTTCTTTTGGCACACTTCCACCACTCTTTGTAGGAGATTGTACTGAAACAATATTATAGTACATTAGGTACTTTAACCTTGGCAATGCTGGCCAATTCAGATGTGTGTTTGACTAATACTTATTTTCGGCGCTCATTGTTTTGTTTGTAATCAAAATGCATGTACAATAAAATTGGCGTCGCAAATTAGTACCCTTCCTATTAACTTTATTAATAAACTTACTAAAGTCTACCTATAAGATCTATAGTAAAAGACATCAGGTGAAGTGCGGTTGCCTATATTAGAGGCTTTTCAGTCTAGTTTAGGTAATTGAAGCTAGCACATAATTGTTAAAAGATAATTTTCACAAGTCTGTTTAAACGCTCTCGCTTCTGCCCTTGCCTTATGTATCAGTGATATGTAACTGTTCGAGTAAGTAAGCAATTACCTATTCGAAGCTCAAGTTATACTTGTAAGACACTTCCTTCATGAACAAAATTATACTTCAGTATCACTACATAGTATAAATCAAAGAGGAAGGTTTATACGTATAATTAAACCGTGCGAAGCCGGGGTTAGTCGCTAGTAAATTATAAATTCGAAAATTTGGATGGATGTTTATTACCTCTTCATGCCAAAACGACTGACGGATCGGACCAAAATTTAGTTTTTTTAGTTAATTTAATTTTTTTTCTTTTCATCAGTTTTCACGGGAATGAACCCGCGCGCAAATAGTAGTAAATGTATAATGACCAACAACAGCATTGTCAAACTCAACTGATCCTGAACAAAAGTGAGTCGGTCGCTTTTGATCAGGACCAGTTGAGAGTTTTTCATGCCTCAGGTAGGTATGAAGAACATTGTCTAAATTACTACATACATCTACTAGCGACCGGTCCCGACTTCGCAACGGGTGTATTATTATACAATAAACCTTTATCATGAATCAATCTATAAAAAAAACCGCTTCAGGATTCGTTGCGTAGTTTTAAAGATCTAAGCATACATCGGGACAGACAGACAGACAGCGGGAAGCGATGTTGTTTTATACTATAATATAGTGATGATGATCACGCTTGACATCTATATCTTTCAAGCAGCATCTCGTTATAGTACTTAAATAGAACAAGATCCCGATTTGAGTTGATCGCATCTCACTTTGAAGGAGCTAAATTAAGTCGATTTCAAGTTGAAATCTTAGTTAGATCAAAGGTAAAGTAAACCAATTTGAAGCAGATCTACGTCAAAATGTTGGAGTGGAATCCAAGCGCTATTTAAAGTAGACATAGCAAGTAGAACCATCTTGTTCACTACTTCAAGCGATCACTGTGGCCATTGAATAGATACAGAAGTTGCATTTCGAGAAAACATTTATTTAAAAAGATACTCTTGCTGCGCCGCATTAAAGTACCTATAAGTCAGCGTGTAAAAGAACTTAGCGCGATATTCACGCACGATTTATCTTGCTTAATATAATTATCGAAAACTCTATGTCGATTATAAAATTAAACAATGTTTAAAATATTTTAACCAAATACCTTATCTCTTAGTAATTACGCAATACATAGAAAACAATAAAGAAACACACTCACTATATTTATAGACAATTTATGATAAAAACAAAAAATATTTAAAAATGCTGCTCTTATCAGAGAGCAATTGAGAGATAAATTATAATACAAGATCGCCACTATGAATCCACTGGTCCAGTGCTGCCTAAAATTTGTTTAATCTTGAGTTATCTGTTGTTGTTGTGTTCTGTGTGATTTACTCTTCCCATTTTAGTCTCAGTTTAGTATAAGTTTAGTCTAAGTATACTGTGTATTGTGTAATTCTGTAAACAAATAAAAATATATTCTATTCTATTCTGTTCTGTACTGTTCCGTTCTGTTCCGCTCTGTTCCGTTCTGTTCCGTTCTGTTCCGTTCTGTTCTGTTCCGTTCTGTTCCGTTCTGTTCCGTTCTGTTCCGATCTGTTCCGTTCTGTTCCGTTCTGTTCCGTTCTGTTCCGTTCTGTTCCGTTCTGTTCCGTTCTATTCCGTTCTATTCCATTCTATTCCATTCTATTCTATTCTATTCTATTCCGGGTTTGGGTGTATAAAAGCCCCAAAAGCAATTCCAATTTTTACGCGTGCTGTAAAAATTTGATTTTCATTGTAGTGTTCGGGCCCTAATATTTCTTCGGGGAGTACTTATAGACTTAAATCTTGACCTCTCCCAGGATATATTGTTCTGCCGTTCAACTGGATTATGAGAGAAGGGAGAACGGAAGTGTGTCTGTATATCCTACGTACATGGCTAGTGTCTATGGATACTGGCCAAATTTTCATTTATTCACTTGAACGTCCAGTGCTCTTAGCGGAGCGAGCGACTTACGTCCCAGCCGCCGCTCCGCGAGCGTGGCGCGCGATCTTCCCGATAAAACGATTTATCACATAAAAAGTACTAAATCGATTTCAAATCCGAAAATGACTTTGTGTACGTTATGCAGCAAATAAATAACAAAATCGGATCAACATCGGGCATGGTTCAAAACTGACCTGCATTCTATTAGGCAGCTTGCACATCTGATCAGCGGCGGTGGCACAAGCATGGTCCTTGGTCGGCTCGCCTCCATACTGAGCCACTAGGATACTGATGCTGGTACTGGTTGGACACGACAAAGAGACCACTTCGTCGTCGCACACTGCCCGGATCACTGGCTTCAGCGTTTCTAGTAGGAGAGCTGTAACAAAACATGTAGTTTTCATCGAGAAATAAACAGTTGAATGCTGATTTACCAGAAATCAACGAGCAGAGTGACCTAAACAAATGAAAGTTATTATTTATTTAAAACAAACGATCCGCCCCGGCTTCGCACGTTTTTATTATAAGTATATAAACCTTCTTCTTGAATCACTTAATCTAAAAACCGTATCAAAATCCGTTGCCTAGTTTTAAAGATTTAAGCATTAAAAGGGACATAAGGACATAGGGACAGAAAAAGCGACTTTGTTTTGTACTCGTACTATGTAGTGATAACCAATGGCCATATTTATTATCCTTCAATTCGAATCCTGTGGCTCCTTCGGCGCAGTTGCGTCGAACAAATTATCAAACCAGCAGTAAACTCTCGCCAAGACGTCTCGTGACGACTTGGGCGTTCGCTTAAAGACAGGGACCTCATGAAGACTCTCGTTGTTCGCAATGATTCCCATTGAATCGAATCAAAATGCCTGACAACTAGAGCATACAACCCCGAGGCCAGACGAGGGTTGCATGTATCGGCCTCAAGGTGTATTCGTGAGTTTGACAGCTGCCATTACAATAGTTATTGATGTTGATGAACTTGACAGAAACAACTGTGGAAATAACAAAGGAAGCTACGGTCTATTGGTCAGTTAATGCTATATACATATAACATGAAGTTCATTTTCCTAGCGTTAGGCACGTAAAATACCCTACTTCTAAACATGTTAGTTTTACATTAAAAGGTTTCTAATTGTTAAATCTGATAGTCCAAACTTATCTCATTTTCTATGAACCCACAGTCGATTATGCTATAGTCATAAGGATAAACCTAACTATCCCTATGCAATAAAATCATAAAAACACTTCCATCTTCATTCGTAACGAGATAACATCATCTAATACAGATAAAACAAGACAAAAGACCGACGGGCCGTCACTCCCGATACAAATGACGCCATCAGGGAAATCGTGTGAAACAATAGCTGGACAGATAATGCGTGTAAAATGTGTTTGCTGTACCCGGGAGATATAGGAGTTGGGTTTTTAGGATGATACGATATCTAGGCTATACTATATCGCTCGGTCCGATAGTAAAATATATTTGAAAATCCATACGCCGTAATTTAGACCAAACTAAGCAGAGCTTGTTAGACTTGTGCAGTGTTTCAAAATAAAAATGTCACACAAATGACGTAATAGGAAAGGTTAACAAAAAAAAAAAATTTTTTTGCGAAATTAATTTACGGGAATTACGGGACATCATAAAAGTTATTAACCATTGTCGGTTAACTTAACTCAAGCAAGATATTTTTTTTTAATTATCATTTTGCTTCGCACGCGTTGTTTCTAAGAAAACGTTTCAAGGCTATTTTTATCCCGTGCGAACTTATTTATGAAAATAAAAGTGGCCTTTGTTATTTCAGAACTAGAACTACGTCTACTCTAAATTTTAAACCGATCCATTCTGTAGTTTTTGCGTGAAAAAGTATCAAACATCCGTACCAACTTTCGCGTTTATAATATTGGTAAGGATTACTTGGTATAAAATCGTATCGGTTATTGTAAAGATACCCTCGGGGGAGCGATTGTGCGTGCGACGAAGCGACAATACAAAAATACAAACAGAAAATAGAACGTATTAAGTATGTCAGTCTATTTTAAAAATAAGTATTTTCTCATTGCCGGCGTAGCATCTAGGTCCCTACCTTAGTTGATGTACTCATAAATAGGTACACTTATTATAAATCATTGAGTCCATAATAGAGACCACAGACTTTAAAGTCGATCAATAACAACTAACTGTGACCTCAAGTTTAATTTAAATCAGGGTTCTGAAAAGAAAAACTATGGTTAGCTGTAAGAAAACTCTTTTAGTGTCAATCTCGCCTTTGGACATCATCATCATCAACAACCTATATATTATATTATTATATTCTAAGCGATAAGGCCGCCCTTATTTTTCTGGTGTACAACAAAGCATTTTTGTATTGTATTGTATTATTAATCCACTGCTGGACATAGGCCTTTGTACATGTCCTTTATATGGTTAAGTATTGTGTATTTTTTTGTGTACATTAAAGATTTTATGATTATGAAAAACAGTTTTGCTAGAACTCTCAAACAAAAGTTTTACTCCGAATTATAAAAATCCCGTTAGGACGAACTGCTAACAGATCCTAAATTTACAACGTTGAAAGTAGGTCTAGCAGGATATAATAGAAGACCTCGTCGGTAATCCATCTTTGTGGGCCCACGGAGAATTTATTGACATCGCACGCCTCCATAATTTACTTCAAGAATTTTCGTGTGATATTTTCCTTTGTATATTGCAAGGTTTTGTCTACATAAAGGTTTTTATGATAAAGTTGTTTCAAAAGAAAATACCCCAAAGGAGGAATATGTAATAGGCCCCCTGTTAAAAACGTCCCTTATAAAAATAAAAACTAAATATCCGGGCATCACTGATCAAATTTCTGGTGAACGTAATTTTTGCAGGAGCAAGAAATCGTTTTCAAGACATAAGACTTTACTTCACCATAATATTTAAGAAAAAATCAACAACATTAGAAATAACTAAACATTTCAAAAAATTTTTGGTATTCACATATTTATACTATAAAAGATAACGTAATATATAAAAAACACAAAAAAAATGCATACATAACCATTAAAAGACTACATACAACATAGGTCCAGCCACACTCAACATAAACAATTTATTCGCGAAATCCAAAAATTAAACGGTATTGTTTTTTATTGATTTCAAATAATGATAATTAAATACCTCTTAGTTTATGTTGGTTTTGAGATGTGTGTGATTTTAATAGTCGGCAATCAATAATCAACAGTCTATCAGTCAGATTTTACCGTAAACAGGTATATGATGAAATACATCTATCTTTTTTTTTATTCTCACCAATAGCAAAAAATAAACATACGTATCCAAGGTAAGTTAATTAAAAGCTTTTGAAAGTAAAAGTCTTACCCAAAGCGTATCTCAGGATAAATTAAAAAGTTGTTGATGAGTAAAACATAATCTAAATAATTTATAAGGGTAAAGTGATGGTCCATGTTTTTAAATCTCTTTTTCCACGCGTCTCGAATAATCTCTTGTTATGGAAACCACCTGCCCTTTAAATTTAGTTGGACACGCGGGAAAGTTGTTGTAAGAAGTTGTTTATGTCCAATATCCAAATAATATTATACTTACCACTATATAGCATTTTTTATGGGGGTGGTAATTTGGCATTGGTTGTGTTTTAAAAACTATGAACAGACTTGAAACTCATTAGATCATAAATGAGAACATCATCAATGTAATTAAAGCCAATAAAATACGCATTATAAAGAATAATTAATTTATTTGAGACCCCTTGAGAATCACCGATTTCTACTTATAAAAAGTTCTAACAAAAGTCTAATAACAATACGGTCGTATTTAAAAACACTTCCGTTTTTCAGACTTCAAAGTAGGAGAAGGTTACCAATACGACTTTATTTCATTAGTCATCATAACTTTATCAAGGTGAACCGATTTTGATGATTCTTTTTTTTAACTTGAAAGCTCGTGCTTTTTGTCTGGGCCTATAAAATTTTGACAAATATCTGACCAGTACTTTTTGAGTTATCTGTGACAATACGTGAAACTCGGTTGAAATAAATTTAAATTGATGTCACAATTTCCAAACATGTTGAGGTACACCTAGATATAAAAGTTACTTTAATAAAGTAACTTTTAAACGAATGTTTTTTTATGTTTTCTGAACTATAATATAGTTCAAAAAATATAAAAAAAAACATTAGGTAACAGTATAATATCGACGATGAAGTATCAATATCTCCTATCTCAAAATCAGCAACTTTACAGGAAGCGAAAAAAACATAATAATTTTTATTTTGTTTACAATTTTCAGATTTTTTTAATGCAAAAAGAAGCTTATTTTGGAGGCAATTATATAACTATTAGTGAATTATGCGTTGGATATCTATTTCAGAAGATAATCAGACATAGGAGGTATTGATTCTATTTAGGATGAATTAATGATTTTGATAGGAGGAATTACAAGAGTTTTTTTTTATAAAAAAAGTAGTTTCATTTCAAAATAACAAGTTAATCATCTTTTAGTTATTATAATCATTTACACAGCGACTCATAAACAGCAAACATACAAAATATTTGCCTTGGTAGGCAGGTGTCAATAGTAAAGTAATAAAAAAGTCACATGATAAAACTATCAAAAATAAGAAATTAACAACTGGCGGTACCGCCTTCCTAAAAAAATTTAACATATTCACATGAAAAATAAATACTTTTCAAGTTAACAACAATAGATAAACTATACCAAAAACAAAGTAATATCTGCTCGAAAAGACAAGCATAATAATATAAATATTTTGACGCTTTCCCATAAAACTACTTCTTGTAAATATGGCAAAGTGTCGTAAAAGTGGTGGCAGTTTCTTGGCAGAACAGTTTTTAGCTATTGTAGATAGTTACATTTTGTGTCTTTGATCAGGAGAGGACTAGCATTAAGCTGCGAATAACCTACTTGTCTAAATGGTCTGGGTCTTTGTGGAAGCTCCATCCAATCGTCATCAAAGTTTAACTTGACCAATAATGTTAAATCTGGATTGTACTAAATTGCTCTTATGTCGACCACTTGAGGATCACCTGCTTTACGTCCTGGACGAATGCTTTGCAGGAATAATCTACCACTCCTCAGATGCTCTGTGACCTTCCGTCATTTCGAATTTCCGCGTATACTTGTTTATTTGATCACGAGCATTAATAATACCTACTAATAATAGTGAAAAAGTGCTTTATTTTTCTAGATTATTCCTGGATATCACTGTACCTAAATGGTAAATACTATGGAACTAGTGTACTAAAATATGAAATTAGTATGTTTTCAAACAGAAAATACAATGATTAGATAGGTTTGAATTAGATAGGAGATATTGCTTTTGATTAAAATTTATTTAGTGGGAAGTGAGATAGAAGTTTTTAGTGCTCGCTAATAGATAAGTAATTCTGTTCATTTTTAACTAAAATGCCGCGTCCGGGAAGCTCGAGATGGAAAAAAATTGTAAATGGTGTGCGCGGGGCCAACCCCCTCCCTGATATCTAGTACAAAAAATCGAACAGGTCCGCACGCGCCTCTAGGAGATAGGAGGTATTCACAGCATAAGTCACGCATTATGAGATAGGAGGTATTTCTTCCATACAGTTAGTAGGTATTTCCAGCATGATTTGAAACTAACGGAGTTAGTATTATTTTCATTTGATCCGTATTTACGTTGTTTTTAAGTCGAAATTCGTGTGCTTTTATCAGGAGATAGAGAATGAAAAAATGCATCGATTGGTGAAATAAAAAAAAAATCGAAAAAATTGAGATAGGAGATATTGATACTTCATCGTCGATATTGTATATTTCAGAAAACTTAAATTTCTAACAGTGTTTTTTTGCTGCTGGCAGATGCTGGATGCGGCAAGCTGAAGACAGGTCGCTATGGCGCTCATTAGGAGAGGCTTATGTCCAGCAGTGGACTAGTGTAGCCTGATGATCATCATTATTATTATTATTATTATTAGTTCAATTAATGCCGAACACAACGACGGATTTCTTTAAGCATTTTACCCAATAAGATTTTTAAGCCAATCTAGGTTTGTAGCAAAGACCAAAAATATCTGCGGTTGAAAACACAACCGTTAGACGAGACTCAGTCGTATATTATACAAGAATACAAGGCCAAAAAACTTGTTATTTATTGTAATTTTAAGAGAATACCTATTTATTGCTATCACAAATATTTTGCTTAGCAAATAAAGTGTATTGAGGGTAACTAAGTTAAATATAGTGCCCTAGAATATTCACTCAAGCATTCTAGGTTGATTCTAGGTCAAAATAATCAGTGTTTTGCGTCAGTCAGCCTATCCATGTGTAAACATGGGAATAAAAATAGATGTGTAAACATGGGAATAAAAAAAACATCTAAGATTAACATCAAGTTAAATCGTTTTCTTGAAATTTCTTACTTTTTTGGCAGAAAGGAAAGTTTATAATTAAGTTTTTGACTTAGTTGAATGTCTCTTCACGAACTTTGATACATTTTGAACCCTGAATATGTTATTGAGTCTTAGCAAAATAGTTCGCAAGGAATTATTTAAATGCGTAAATAGTATAAGTAGTTTGTATTAAAAATGCGATTGCAAAAGTCCTGTAAATGCAACACGACTTACTATAGCCTCAAAGTATTTTGAAAGTACCTACTTTCCATTTCCGTTACAAAGTGGGCTTATGCAAATAATTCCCTGCCTGACATTTGATTGACTTTTTTCGCGAAATCAAAATTTAATATCTGTACAAAAAAATTATATAAGTATAAGATACATTTAATGACCCTTTTAATATCAGTTACCACTAGCGACCTAGTGGTAACCCATAAAACAAGCTCTACTTAGTATCTAAGTGATGCTGGGTGAATTCTCCAGCAATATAATTTATTAAGTATTTAATTATTCACATAACAGTTCATTCACAAAAGTGTTTAATTTTACGTATTATTTACTTAGACGTATTTTAATAAGTCATCAATCATTGACGTTTCGTCCCAACTAAAAATTCATAGACAAGTAAGTTTTCAAGAAAAAAACAAAATCTCGGTCCAAAATGATTCCCACAGATGAAAAGAATGTGTAGAAATAATCATGTCGGTTACTATTACTGAAAAGATTGTGTTGAAATAAATTGAGTAGCTACCGATGCCCTCCCAAAACTGTAATCAAAGCTGAATTTACTTGTATTGGGTCAAATGGGCGATATATTGGATCAAAGGAAAGCAGGAGAAATCTACTGGGCAGTTACCTACACTGTGTAGGAATTTTCCTCTATAAATATTTTTGTTTACCATTTTTTATTATGGTCAAAGCAAAATAGACTGCTGAAAACGGTTTTATAATTATACTAACTGGTAGAGATCGCTCTTGTGTAATTTGTTTTGTATAATACTTTTAAGTGTGCAATGGTAGTCTGAGTGTACAATTAAGAATTTTCTATCTATCTAACATTATAAACGCGAAAGTTTGTAAGTATAGATGGACGGATGGATGAAATGAAATTGAAAATTATTTTTTTCTCAATATCCACAAAAACTTTAACTAAACTAAACATTAAGGATTAAAACTACCTTAAAAAATAATAAAACAAAAGAAAATTAACAAACTTGTTTGATCTTTGTGGCAGAGAACTGGCCCATAGCTCAGCTTAAATACTAGAGCATGTTGCCATGCTGTAACGCTGGTATTCTGCTAAGGGCTGCATTTAGGTCACGGACACCTTGACACTACAAAATAAAACTATAACGAAATATATACTAAAATAAACTAGACTAAACACATACCATTATTAAAAAACTATTTAAAAATTAAATGAAAAATAAGTACGTGCATTATACCACCAATCTAGTTTAGAGTTGTCACACACCATGGATGTTTGTTACTCTTTCACGCAAAAAGTTCAGAACGGATTTGGATGAAATTTGGCACAGAGATAGAGTATAGTGTGAAATAACACATAGGCTATATTTTCCAGAATTCCCGCGGCAACGGAAATTACTGCGGGTGAAACCGCGAGGCGTTGCTAGTTATTAATAATGGTAGTAAAACGTACATATGTGTGTAGTCAAATATGGTAGTATGCTTAAGCATAGTACAAACGGAGTAAAATACAAAGACAAAACATTAAAACAGAATACGGTTTAATCCGTCAATGTATACTGCATATATTCAACATACAATACAACCCTTGAACGCCTTTATTGCGTTAACACCTTGAGTGCCTACGACACATTAACTACGTCTGCGTCTGGCGGAACAAAGCCTTTATTTTTTAATAAAACCTTTTCGAGTTCACCACATCCACATGTCTAGGGGTCTTCATAAAGTGCTTGCAATGGGACGAACTTACAATGATCAAAATTAATAAACTGGGGAATTTATCAGGAAATAGACTAGTGGCGAATTAACACATACTTTTTTGTGACAAATTTATTTAGTGGCAAAATATACAACAATCATACCTCGTATGTTTTAGAATGTAGTAAGATTTACAGCAAGGGACGTTACAGCCAGCGCAGATATTATTAGGCTGTAAATCTGCCTCGTAGCACATTCTCGTACTTAGATAAGGCTGTGGGTTCGAGTCCCGTTGGAATAAAAAATAAAACCAACCAAGTGGGAGTCTATTTATTTGTCTATTTGTTTGTGTTTATTTGGAGTTAATTTATCAGTATCAAAATTTATATAAAAAAATCATGTATTTTGCATGGTTTCTGTCGCTACCCTTTATTTTTTTTATAAATGTTGTTATAGAAAACAACCGAAATATAATCATCTGTGAAAATTTCAACTGTCTAACTATTAAGGTTCATGATGCCTTTGGCTAAGAAATAATAATAATAATAATTCCGGACAGTCCACACAGCATCACCTAGCCCCGAGCTAAGCAGAGCTTGTGTTATGGGTACTAGATGACTGATATACTTAATACAATATATTACATAGATAGATATTTCGCCAAGCAAGAAACACATTCCATGTCTGTTTTAGTATCTTCCTGTTAAGTTTGCATAATTGACTTTCTCTCACTTTTTAATAATTATTTTTCAATGCACGTTCAGGAAAATTACCCTCTCTCATAAATAATCTCTTGAAAAATCTGTTGTTTATTTTTTTAGGGTACAAGCAATATTTTCCTTGAGACGGACAAGTTTATTTTCAAAACAGGATAACATTTCTTCGTTTAGATAATAAAGAAAATTCAGAACCAAGACTTAATAAAAACACAAATTCTGTAAGTAAACAAATAAACATATTTATTGGGCAAACTGAATGTGAATTGTCCAGTAACAATGTATCTACTGTTTGAAGAAAAAAACATTTGTATGTTTGTTCAAATGTGGAATAATCAATCGTTTCCAAACCAGGAAAAACACTATTTACTGAATTCTGTGAACGTGCAATTTTAATTTATCTTTTATTTTCTATCCAATTTTAATTCCAAACTAAAATTTCTATTCAGTCTACGAGTAGCTAATAGAACCATTTTGGTAGTAAGAAAACGCTTCTCCATAAAGAAATGAATTTACTGGCAAAAAACAATGATCCTTCTAATATTATACTTATTTTTAACCATTGATATCCCACGACTGGGCAAAGGTTCCCCTTTTCTCCCTTTTCTTCTTCCACTCTTCGCGATCTAACGCAACAGGCCACGATGGAAGAAGTGCTTCGAGCTCATCATGCCATCTCATTCTGGGCATTCCACGTCGTCTTTTAGCATTGGTTCCACTCCGTGGTGGTCTTTGCCCACAAGTCGCTGGACACGCGGCAGATACCTATGTCCAGTCCAGTTCCACTTCAGGCTTTCTGACCTACGTCAACGATGCGTGTTTTGGAGCGTGGTATCTTGTTCCGTAGGTACAGTGTCTGACAGTGTAACTCCGTTGAAACATAAATATAATATAAAAAAAAGAACTACATGAAGAGTAGCTAAATCAAAAATATTGTTTGAGAACAGAACATTGGTTGATGGTACAATTGAGTGTAAAACTTTAAAAACTGTAGCGAAGTCAGCACCCCCCTTCGTTAATATTTATTCTAACTAATATTCAAAATGCGACAATCGTTCTTTACTTACATAATTTTCAAAATGCTTGTAATTAATCATTAACATTTGATAGGTAGGTATGTATTTCCGATAAACGATGCCGTGTTTTTGTATTTTCCATACTCAAAAAGCTGATTAACCATTCATATTTTCAAACGTTTTGTCGGAAAAAAATAAAAGCGTCAAGCTTTGCATTACGCAAAGGCTTTGTTCACTTTCGTATGAATTCTAAGTATTTTATTTCGATTTCAATCCTCAAAACCGAACAAAGTATTATATCAAAGCTTTGTTAAATATTGTATTTCTTTGTAGAAGGATCAAATAAATATTGTGGCATAAAGAACACGAGATTGGTAAGGATTTTTGGATACGAGACTTTCTCAAAAATGGAGACAGGGAGAGAGATAGTGAGAGAGAGAGGGTGGAGAACCTGATAAATTTAAACTATAAACTTGACCGTTTCTTCGCTAGTATAGATTTCGCAGATAGATAATATTCCAGGAATTGACAAAGGCTTTCTAATCCTGGAATCGCACGGGGAGAAGCCATCCTTCATTATATCCTAAGAATCTTCAACTCAAAAGAATTACTCTGAGCAAACCAGTAGAGAAGTTGAGATTACCAGCAGCGTCGAAACTATTTTCCACATCAACATTCACTGAGTCTCCCAGGAACTTGCAGTTTTGTTTAAATTCAGTATCGGGGCGTAATCTAAACTTAATAAGACAAACTTTGATAGCTGGCAATCAGTGTTGTTCAAAGAAGCCCATTTGCCTACAATTTTATTGTACCTACCTACAACTCGAAGTTCAATCAGGAAATTCAACATAAGCGGCTTTGATATTTTAATACCTACATTAATACAACATTTTGCCCGAGGCTTTGTGCCAGGATTAGCTTGTCTTACTATTAATATAAATTTGAAAGTTGGGCTTGACTGTATTCAGTTTATTACTTCATGATATAACTACTAAACGACTAGGGCTGAAATTTTATATAAAGAGCATGGAATAACACGTTAGCTATTTTTCTTCAACAAATTAGTTTCATAAGGGATGTAAATGACTTTAATTAAACTGTCAATTATTGTCAATTTTTTAACCTGTAAACAACACGTTTGAAGCGCGGGCTAAGTAGGTACATAAAAATAAGTGACTAATTTGTGGAGACAATACAGCGAGTTTTCTTAATTGATTTACATTTAATTTTACTATTCAAGTTGAGTGCCAGTATATTGCAATTTTTTTTTTCTTTTTACTTTGACAGAAAATCGAAGTATGCTTTTGCAATGACAACTTCGAGAACTACTTCTAACCTACCAGGATCCAAAGGATATCTCACGAAGATTGCAAGATTTTCCTATTTATTGGAACTGGATCCAAAAGACTGCTACGAGCGGGGCTGGTTTTATGCGGATAAAACATTGAATCGGTGTTTTTGATCAACAAAATTGGGTAAAAAGATTCGAGGCCATTATTTCTAATCGAAAAATATGGTACTAACTAAGTAAACTTGTCTTGAAATGCATGATTGTTTTTTATTTCATAAATATATTTAACTTATTTAAATGTGATTTGAAGATAAGCTGGAAGACATGTGAGTCATACGCCATAAAAATACACAACGTTTACCTTCCTTTGCCAACAAGATGAAAGAAAAATATGTCACAATTTCAGCATAAATCTACATACCATTTTGCTTCAAGTAGGTAAGCCCATTTACTTACCAAAGACTGAGTGACACCGCATCAAAAAAATTGAAACCCGTTTACGTACCCGAAGCATTACTTGGATCCATGCTTTTAACGAAATTGCAAAGATTTCGTACCGTTTGAAGAGGGACGTCAAGAAATGGAGGCTTCTAATAAATTTCGTTTATTTTAATGCTAATGGATAGAGCCTTGCTTCCTAAGATTACCATAAATGAACTTTACGCTGGTTTAGATCTGGATTAGATCAGTCAAGCGTTCTTGCGATGCTAATTAGTTATAGTCAACGAAATAATTGTTCATCTCTTTATATGTAAATTACATGGGAAAAGCTACTGACTCCTGAAATACAGTTTACCATGAGTTTTTGCGTGCTATACTCACTAGCGACTGTAGTTAAAAATGTATGAAAACTTGAACAGCGCCTCGTGCGGATAGTTGGGTACTAAAAATGCGCGTAAAAAAGCTATCTGCGTGTTTACGTAACTACTATAAAGTCAGGCGATTGTAATGTTAAAACTCATGGTAGAGGTACAGTTTGGGATTACTGCATGTTAAATTGTGTCAAATAAATGATTAAAATTTTGATTTGATCTCGATATTTGTAGATTGGTATTTTGATTCTCTTTCAGTCAGGTGGGTGGTACAAGCCACGGCTTAACCTAGCTAGGTTGCCATAACTTATGGCCAGCTGGCCATAACTTCTTTATCAGCTTGGTTGTACTACTACAAATGAAGTCTACTAAGTGATAGAACGGTTATTTTAAAGATATAGATGGAGAAATCGAAGACAACTTAAAGACTTCAAAATCGGAAAATATTTTGACTTTGGTGACTATAGAAAATACAAAGCTACAACTTGCAGCTGCCTTTACAGTTTTAATACAATTTAAATATGCTCTTTATGTCTACTCCATGCTGAAAGCATTCAGTTATAAATATTGATTAGGTTACTTCCTTTTAGTCCTAGAATCTTACTATCTTACTAGAAATTGGAAAGTCTGTGTGAATGTTTGTTATAAGTAATCTTTATAACTACTTATGTTATTTAAATGAAATTTGGTATGTAGATATTTTAGGACCTAGAATAGGATAGGCTAGATATAGGCTATTAAAAATTGGATTTCATTGTAACCTCTGAGGGGGTTAAATAGGGTGGTAAAGTATGTATGGAAAATAATTTTTCCTTGGTTCAATTCACTCAGAACAAGGTATAAAAAAACTATGGAGTGAATAATTAAACATGTATTTTTATATTTACATAATAGTAAAGGGCGTGTTCAATAAATTTGGGGGTGTGCAATAAATTTCTGAAATTAAAAAAAAAAACTGGTTCGCGGGCGAAGCCGCGGGGCGCATCTAGTCGTAAATAAATGCTTCTTATCGGTTTTTGTTCTTGTTACTGGGGAGAGGCAGTAAAAAGTTAATTAATGTGCATTTTAAACCGATTTCAAAAATAAGATCTTTCAATGTTTGACTGAATTTTTTGGTATGTAACGGATTTCTGCTTCAATTATGGAACTATTTTGATGATTTTTTCGGTCAAAAGTAGAAAATGAACCCGTTTTAAAATTAACCACCTGAAAAAAAATATCACATAATATATTTTCATTCAGCTTATAATTTCGTAAACAGCAATTGTTCAGTTTCCCCGCTAGCGCTCGCATACCATTTATAACTCCTAGTTTGTGAGGGGTTTGTTCCAATCCTTGATCTTCTAATTGTAAGGCTGGAAAGGCATGCAAGTTTTGCCAGGGGCATTAAGAAGTACAGTATTTAAGGCGGCCCAAAAATAATCATCCTTTTGGAAGACGCTATAACTTTTGCAAATGGTGGCAAATGTCAATTCTGTTTGACATTTGTGAAAAAAGAGATGCAAATTGAATGCACCATAAACGTTAATAAATCAGTGGAAAAGCTGTTAATTAATTATCATGAGCGATAATATCGGCCAAAAATTTGCCATAAATGTAAGGCTAGAAAAAAGTATGTCACATCTTTAATGCTTACCCTAAATAAGTGGTCATACCTAAACGTTAATTAATGAATCCACATAAAGGTCGCGATCCACGCCCTCGTGTCGTATATTAATTAAAAACGTGACAACGGAGAATTTAGCCCTTTTATGCCGTGAGTTTGCAGGCAACAATAGAGGTTGTATGAAGGATTTAAATGTAAGATACCTAATAATGTGTGAAGGTGGACGATATCCCTTTTGCTTGAGTTATTGCCAATAAAGCAAAGTTTATTATTTCCCCTGTCCATAATAAGATACAGTTGTATTGTTTAGCATAGTGAGTGGTAATAATATTATAGAATAATAAATATGTTACTTACATGATATGGACCTATTTAGTTATATATATTTAGTTATGCTAGTTTAATATTCTAGTGTTGTTTAAAATTCAATTTCATGAAAATGTATTGAATTTCATTGAACTGGTATTAAAATGAATCAGTATTTATCAACCTCTAATTTTTTTGCAAAATCAGCGTTCAACTCATTCGTTTCAATAATAGGTAACTACTAGTTATTTGTTTGTGTGTTTCAATTCCTCAATTGTAATTTACGTGGTGAATAAAAATTAAATGCATATTGAAAAAAAAACAACACATTTTATTCATTAATTTTTTCTAATTGCATCATTGAAATAATTAATAACTCTAACTTAAATTAACCTATAAATTACTCCCAAGTCGAAAATAATAAAAATTCCCGTGGCGTAAGCCAAAGCAATATCTGACTTCAAGTTATGACTGCTGTAAAAATACATATAGTTGGTGCATTTACTTTACGGCGCCGAAATACTGCATACTGCAGCATTTAATAGAGAATAAAACGTAATCCGAAAGTTTTTAGATAGATTTGAGTTGAACCATATTTTCCGAATCATGGCAGAGGTCACGATAAACCTAGTATGTACCTAGATATTTTTAATCGTCGTAAACGTCCTTAGAAAATCAAATATTGCTTTCAAGATTTTTGTAGTCATAAATAATCACCTATATACCTAACTAACGGACGTTCCACACATCATCATCAAGCCCCAAGCTAAGCACAGCTTGTGTTATTTTATTTAATGAAAATACTCAGTTATTATTTATAAATATTTTCTCATTTAACATGCATCAATAAATAATAGAAATCTGCTTGATAAAAGCTGCCGTTCTTTGAAGCATTAAGAACTCTGCTTTATTTCTTTAAGCTTTTATATTTATTTATTTTTTTATATTTATTTATAATGAATATTTTCACGAATAATAAATAAATGGGAACGCTTTCGGCTCGTTTTCATAATAATTATGGATCAGTTGAGCTACCTGTTGATTGTTTGCAAAACTTTGCAGTTAGCTCAATTATTTCAATTGTATATACTAGTTTTAGTGTTTTTCTATTATTTTATTTTCATATTTCTAGTGTAAATTGATTTTATCTCGGCTTAAAGTTTTCAGAGTGAGATTCAAGTCTGACGCATTCCAAGGTATGAAATATTGGCGGTCCTCCGACTCAAACATAGTTAACTCGTTCACTTTTTTTTTTTCATTATTTTATTTTAAATTTATTTATAGCAATCATTTTGAATGTTTTAGTACCTAGGCAGAGTGACACAACAATACCCAAGCAGGGCGTGGCAATAATGTACCTACTTACTAAAAGTGAAAATGGATCCGTATTCTCGAAAGTTCTTTGGGCTTAGATATTATATTCTCCTTCTTACAGAAAAACATATAAATTTGGTCCTAAACAAAATCGATGAGCGGGCTAATTCTGCAGTCGTATCTTATACTATAGGTATTGTAAAATTCATAAAAAAATCGTGATATCCCTTTAAATTTGAAAAGAGAACTGGAAGGTGAAGTTCTTCTTCTTTTTCTATTTTGAAATTTTGAGTAAAATTTGGTAATACAAATGCTCAGGCGCATTTTCAAATCTTATTCTGAATAGAATGTAAGCGCTACATTATTGAAAACTTTAAACATTTAGTTAATAAGTACTTTTGTTCCTTGCTTTTTATTTCTAAAAACTTGCATCACAACAACCAACCCTGATGCCCCAAAGACCTACTAAATCTGCAAAGCACTTCATCTCTTGATTTTTTAATCAAAAACTTTTTGCGTGAACCGCCTTTCACCCAATCAGGCGTCAAATATTGGGTAACCTCATTCGATTTGTCTCTCCAGTGTACTTACGCATCTAAGCGTTTAGTCTCGTGGTTTGACCTAGTTGGTAGACCGATAGCCTATTTCTTAGGGTGAAGGCTACACCAATTATTGTGGTGATGCCCGTCTCTGTTCACATGACCACGAATCAACATGTTGGCTTTTATCTTAATCTTATCTACTTAGAATGAGTATTTTGCAAGGGCGCTTTGCAAAAGCATGCATGAAATGTAGATATTCAATAAAATTCTTTTTCTTTTTTGAAATTAGCAAACATCTTTTTTTTAATATAAAAACTAAATGAAAGTAATCAAAAATATATAAATAAATTTCCATTAAATGAAATTATGTCAGGATTTCCAATTTTATGAGATTTAATTAATCAAACTTACATTATTCCCCTTATTTGACTGTAAGTCACGTGATCACGCGCAGTTCTTGAATCAAAATAAGTACCTACATTTTACTATTTTAACATTTTATGGCTATAAGTGGGTATCTACGAACCTAGTCTTTGTTGGATGAACACCCTTGACCATTTATAGACTCTTTGTTACCAGTGAGTGAGTGTTCTTCTTGAGGATGAGTGCGGTTCTAGAAGCGCGGGGATTCTTCCAATATAAACAAAGTTTGTAGTCAACCCGCTAACTTTGACATAATACAACATAAAAAACTAGTCAATATTTCGCGATTTTTATATTTATATATATATTATATAAGATAAACACATGGTAGGTTATGTGTTTTTATTTCCCCTGAATTTCCTAGGTATGCGATAAATACACTATAAATAGTCATTATTCATAAATACATGTTTCTTTTTAGCAAGTGGCTTCCAACTTGTGAAATCCTGGCTATAAGCAGGCTCTTAGAATTTGTGCTTTCCTCAGAAATGGCCTTAAAATGGCACAAATTTCACCTCTTTTTAGGTTGCTTAAGATAACCGTTACCATAATGAGGTCATTAAGAGGGTCGGTGCCTATTATTAAATTAAATATCAATGTCTCAATTAGGTATTAAGAAGGCTTACTGTACTCCCAAGCTATTACGACTGTTGAATTAATCGGAAGGGCTTATGTTTGTCGATTTAAGTTTGTCGAAGGCATTACTTAAAAATTAAAGGAGATATTTGAAGGCATTAGTCCTAACCTACGCATTTAGAGCTATGCTCGGAGTCTCTCTGAAGGATAGAATTCGTAACGAATACATCCGACAGAGAACCAAAGTTATCGACATAGCTCAAAGAATTAGCAAGCTGAAGTGGCAATGGGCCGGCCATATCTCGCGAAGAACCGACAACCGTTGGGGTAAACGTGTTCTTGAGTGGAGACCGCGACTCGGTAAACGTAGCGTAGGACGCCCTCCGGCCAGGTGGGATGACGATCTGCGAAAGACTGCTGGCAGATGCTGGATGCGTCAAGCTGAAGACAGGGCGCTATGGCGCTCATTGTGGGAGGCCTATGTCCAGCTGTGGACTAATATAGGTTGATGATGATGATGATGATGACGCATTTTCTGTTCGTCTGTGGTAATCTGTATTAATCGTAAACCTCTTTTCTTAACTATACTTACGGGTTAGATAGAGATCGAAAGGATTAAATTCAATCTAATAATATTGAGGGGGCTTTTTTATTTTCACAGAATGTTTGACTTTAGTGGCCATTGTCACGATAAATGATAAAATAAAAACCATGTCTGTACGACCTGCAGATATTTGTTGGGTGTTCTGGTTCTATGTGTACTAAAAATATCTATCTAATAGAATATAATAGAGTAGAAAACATTATTATATGTATGTATACCTACCCGCATAATTATTTTTATCATAAACACGAAATTATTTGCTTTGAAAATAATTTCGTGAGATGTTCAGGGCAAATTCGTCGTTCGTGAGACACTAGGAATAGTCATACGTGATATATTAGGACTAGACGCGTATCATGGAAGACATACGGAATAACTCAATAAAAGCGCTTTGCTAAATTGGCGCTAGAATTTAACCCACTAGGTTAACTAAGGAACTTTAAATACTTAACGAAACATGCTATTGCATATTCATTTCATCAGATGGTTATTTGGCAAAGAGAAACAAACAAGGTGCAACGAAGCAAAGCCAGTAGAGAGCCGAGCAGGTCCTAAAGGTTTACGTCTACTAAACTGATTTAGACGTTTGCCCCGCGGGATTCCAGGGGCAAGTGTGTCGCCGGTCAAACTGTCGTGCCACACAGGTTGAGGGTTTTTGAGAGCTTATTATATAATCTTCTAGGATTGAGGCGTTTGAAATGTGGTGCCAGAGGAGCATGGAAGGGATCAGCTGGACAGAGAAGGTTACAAATATGTTTTATATCATAACTTTTTTCTGCGTTAACCGATTTTAATGATTTTTTATTATCTCAAAGCTGGTGTTATTCCTGTAGTCTCATATATTGTTACCAATTTGACATTCTTATTTATGGAAGTAGATATCTTCAAGCGCAAAAAATAGTATAATACCAAATGCTGAAACGTCATTTTAGCCATCTTGATAGGATGACGTTATTGACACCTTTGTTTTGAAATGAGTGAAATTTGGTTTAGTAAATAAATTAGTTTAAAATTTTCCGACTCAATTACACTCTGTCAGATTTATTGTTTAAGATAGTTAATTAAGTAATTAGATAAAAAATTGCGTAACGATAACGAATCGTCAACCAGCATTTCCCCGCGTTAGCTTTCGACTAACTATAGAGTAATCCATCAATGACGTCGTTGCTCGCATACCTTAATCAAGGAGTTGAGAACCTCCCCCGGGATAAACGAAGTCCCAGGCTTTCGCTAGCTTAATTAAAACCTGTAGTAGCGTCTTTCTTAGATATCTGTCGATTGGTTGCTTTTGGCTGCCCGAGGTTAGTGAAGAGTTAGTATGATCACTAGGATTTCAGAAATCCATCGCCTAAGCCTGAGTTTCAGAAGTGACAGGGCGTAGAACTGAAGTGTCACGCTCGCGTTGGTTACGCTGAATTGGGTATACTCTTTTCTTGTCGGCGATTACAGTTTTGTCTCGAGTTCAGCAAAAAATCCTCTTTTTTACCAACTAAAAAGGAGTATGTATTTGTTCGGCTGCATGCATGTTTTTACTGTTATTTTGTCTTGTCGATTACTTCATCAGTTGTGGACCGTATTTTATGTTAGTTTTCTTATCTAATCCCCAGGCAGGCTCATAAAAATATTTCTCAGACATTAATTCCACAAAATTTAAAAGATTAGTGTAAGGAATTACAAGTAAATAGAGGTATAGTGGGTTTATAGAATTTTAAAAGAATCAACTTGAATAATCTTATATTTATTGAAAAACCAGTATAATATATATTTGTCGCAGATCGCTGCATCTATAGGCCTCAATTCTATTTCATTCTAGAGAGCCTTCGTTGTGATACCATGAATTTCATAGTCAAGAGTAATGATAACTTCTTGATTATGTATTCAGTCTCTTATTTGCTCTCTAAGCGGCCAGGCCATAGAACATGTGATTCAAGGACAACAGACTGTTGATGGACAAATGTCATAAAAGAAAATTAATTACTTTGGTTGCAATATGACAGCGAACATAGCTTGGATTTTAAAAACTATTATTCTGAGTTGAATCCAGTTTTATGGAGATGACTATGAAGATGATCCTGCTTTTCCCTCTATTTGCGACATATATAAATCTATTTATTTATTTAATATTTATTCTAACATCTATGAACTATGAGTACTCTATAAGTACTCCTTCAACCAACCATCTAGTTGATATCAATTACCACCACATGAGTTCCTTCCTTTGTGGAAATTATATGTAAGAGGCGAGAGGGAATGAAACCAAACACTGCTCCATTTCGGTGCAATTAGAAAAAATGCACGCGCGCAAACTAAGTTTTTATAAATTGTGTGCGGTCATATTTTTTTATTTCCAAGCACTCTCGAAAAGCCACTCAAAAGTTGCAACCCAGACACAAGTTGTAAAGAAAAAAAATGCTATTTAAAATAAACTCTTGGTGAAACTATAAACAGAACTTTGATATATTTCCATTAAAATGTATTTGTCATCAACCTCCCTCCATTTCCATCATAGAAGAAAACTTTAATTGAGTTGGAAACTGGAATTCAATTCTAGTTAATGGAGGCGCGCGTTATGCAAGAACTTCGCAGCTTCTATTGAGCCAAAGATCTAAGATTAGAGAATGCAATAGTGCACTGCCTTATAGCTATATCCAAGCGGTTAAAGTTTATTTTGCAAGAGATGCACGAGTTAGATACAATCAGGATAGTACTTAGATTGTACGTGTTTTTAGAAGAGGTTAATTAAAATTTGGTAGTAATAGCAACGTTTCATGGTTTTAAAGCCTTTTACTAAATTCCTTGAGCCTTCCGTGAAAAGGTAACAGACAGTAGGTAATACTTTCGAATGCTTGCTAATATTACAAACACGAAAGTTTATATAGATGTATGTATGCATGTATGTTTGCTCCCCTTTCATGCAAAAACAACTGAAATTTTAAGACTTAGTTTTTTCCCTGGAATAACACATAGGTCACTATTTATCCCATAAATCAGTTCCCATGGGACAAAAATAGCCTTGAGATGTTTCCATAGAATCACCAAGTGCGAAACTGATGGCAGATACTAGTCTAATATATAACTGAGCAAGTATGGATATATTTATCAGCACGAATGTTGTTCCTTAACAGACTTCCACGATACTAAATCCAACCTTAATCCAATATTCATAAAGACCTCTTCACCAAGCGTTTGAAAGTTAATGGATAAGGTGCACAATAGCAGAAGCAATTCAATCTAGCTTACACTAGTCACTATCTTTAGGTAACTAGGGGATTTGTGGGGGTGAAATTTACCGACGCGTTTAAATTATCTGCTGAGTTAAATTACTTAATATTTATATAATATATTATTAAATATATAATATATTATATAAATATAATAATTAAATTTGGAAAATTTGTTAGGAGAAACATTAAATTTAGGTAAGAACATAAAGGGATTTTTATGGAAACTAGATGGGAACTGGATGTCTGAAAAAACTCAACCTAAGCCTTAGAATCGTAGGAAGCCACTCTACAAGCTTCAAAGCTTCGTAGCACCTCGTAGAGTTTCGAAGCTAAGTAGCTCTCCGCAGAGCTCCGTATCTTCGTAGCCTTCCGTAGAGCGTAGTAGCTACTTACGTAGCTCACTGTACTTTGTTACTCCATAGCAGTTCGTAGATTTTCGCAGCTATGTAGTACTCCGCAGAACTTTGTAGCTTCAAGCACTACGATGCTTTACATCGTAGTGACAAAATGTATATAGAGTGTCTCGTGACAAATGTTTGTACGAACTGTAGATATTCGTTCAGGGCGTTGTTTTATTTATAATAGGATAAAAAAACTAACTTCGTAAATAATGTATGTACACCATTATCTATCTTGTGCCAACTAAAACTGCGTACACTGCGAAGAAAATCCTACAGTCTTTAGCAGCTGCAAGAGTACTAAGTCTTGCAAATTATGGAAGCCAAATCTTCAAGGCTACATAAAGAGGCGATCACAGCTTAGTGACCTATCATGGCTGCAATGAAAAGACCGCCACCTTGAGCAAATAAAACAAATGACTAATGCTATTATACGCTTAGCTCGGAGCTAGATGATACTGCGTGGATTGTATAACATTATAATTTTATTATTTCAAATTTGAAGAAATGAAATACAAAACTGTGAGCATATTGCACACTCTAGACAGTTTTCATTGCTTAACAGCATTGGCGAACCTTACCCGACTATCAACTAAGCTTTGTAACAATTCGTAGAGTTTCGTATCGCTCCGTAGAGCTTCGTAGCAGCATCAGCTGACGTAGCAAATGCATTGTGCTATTCGTTGTGACAACCCAATGGATCCGGCGAGATGCGAGACTAACTCTCTAAATAGCTACGATACAAAGGTAAAAGTTTTCTTAAGAACAGCTTTGAGATAGACTGTTTATTTAGTTGTGTTTGTAAAAAGGTATAGTTACTCTATAAAAGTCACAGTAGTAGAGGTTAACTACATGATCAAACAAATAAATTAGAAATAGATTAAAACATATTACATAGATAATAGTATATGGTTTTTTATCAGCATTACACACAAACAGCACAAGAAAAGTATCAAAAGTACTGTTCTTTTTATACTTTTCCTGTGTTATTTAACGTAATGTAACAGTATTTTATATAAATAGTAACATTATTCTACCAGCAAAACTTTTTAAATCACACACTTTTTATTTCACAATGAATAGTAGAAACACACATTAATTTATTAAACAATTAAAGAACCAACCTGTTTTATGTTAAAAAATCTCGCAAGGTGCAACCTTTTGCTTCTTCCGCAGTTGTAAGTCTGCCACCGGGTGATATAAAGGAACATAAACGGTTTAACTGAAGAGTAAGTAGTTTTACTTACGTTAGTGCTAGTGAAGTTGAAATACGGAAATAAATTGGACTGAATTCAAGTTAAATAGAGCTTCACAAACAGGTATTATATTTCTTGCAATGGTGAGAGAATAATTAAAAAATATATAAATAGGATAAAATTGCTAAGCCGTAGTTATTTTTTTAAGCATACTTGTATACCTATTTTATACCTAGTAGATACTTACTTAAACAACTCAAAATATTAAAAAAAATACTATTTGTACACGGTATAGTTAAATACAAAGATTAAAAACCTCTTAATAAATTTATGGAAGTAAGTAAGAAAAAGTTTACTGGTAAGATTTACCACAATAATTTCAAATGCATGCATATTTTTCCTAGAACACAACACTGATAAAACAAAAGAGATCAGTAAAAAGAATACAAACTACTTAGTAAAATTAAACAAAGCGCAATACAAACTTTCTAGTAATTTTGTGCAAAATAATTTTCCAATTCACGCATGCTTTCTCTCCAATTCAAAACTGATAAAATAAAACAACTCAGAACTTTACACCAAAATTAAATTAAAGATGTCAAAACAAAAACGGGAATCCACTTACTAATAACCAAGAGATATCCAATGTTGTCAACAAGTTACTAAGTTAAAACCATTAGTAGAATCCCATGTTATTATGTACTAAATAATAAATCTACGAACCTAAATTATCAGAGTTTGTACAGGAAGGGCCCACCAGCAGGAAGCCGACGAGGAAAGTAAATTTACACATATTCGCGCCAACATTTAAATATAGAATTAAATTTGAACCATCGTACTTTCCGAATACTTCACAATTAAAAATATATCCAAACGCGTTCCACGCGCCGCCGGAAGCTCGCGGTTTAAAAAGTCAATTTTGAATTTATGGAACGGCCGGCGTCCCGCCGATTCAACCAAAGGAGACGCTAATAAAAAGTTTGTATGTAAACAAAAGCACGTGACGTTGACGTATCACGTGGTGCCGTCAAGCCGTGTCCACGATTTACAGGCGTGTAGCCACAGTGAGTACGGTCGTGCTACTGGCGAAGTAAACGATACAAACTCGCGACTGTTGGTCACGGCACACGGCCATCTATTTCGCGTGACGTTCAAACGAGTAACCCTTCTTTCCCTGGAGAGATATTAGGGTGCCTACCCGGGTATAATTAAAAAACGCCTATCGATTTCACCCTAATAGAGTTTGTAAAGTTTCCTGAAAGTGTCCGTAGTTGGTTAGCTCTTTAAGTTGGCTCTCTGCGTCGTAAAACGTTACCAATATCTAACAAATATTAATAGCCGTAGGGTCTATGGACAATGGCACATAAAACAAACAAACCTAGCACTTCTCCACCGATGATGGCTCTTACACCCGTCCCCTAATGGCGCATAAATACCCCATTAATTTTTCTCAGCATTTCTCACTGCAATCCCAAAGGTACATTTAATTTAGTATAAACAATTGCAAATTTGTACCTATTTGTCCCAAAAAAAGACAAAGACCAAAATGTTAAAAGACTCACTCGCAAACGCATCAGGTTTTTGATGAAAGCCAAATACGCTTAGGGTGGAATATTCGGTTTGGGAGATGACTTTGTTTCTATTTTCAAGGTACAATAATATTTATCTCCCTTGTTACTCTAGCGACGCGGATTACACGAACCTCTCAGGTGGGTAAAGGAAGCTTGAAGGCTGATTTACGTTTTTGCACTTTGATGTGCAGCTTAATTTCACAAAGACTTCAGAAAAGGAACTTTTATCAAAAAGGTTACGGAGAACAACCTTATTCTTTGTGGTCGATAACTTCTTAAGAACTTTAGATTCCCGTTTTCTATTAAACATACATACCTTATACTTTGATATATAACATACGTACATTTTAAAACGTTGACAACAAATAGGTTTAATAGTAGCAAATGTTGTTAATTTAAAATGTATTTAAAAAAAATTAAAACACTTGCCAAAAGTACTCACTGTAACTTTACGTCAAAATTTAGATTTATTAATTAGCTTTAATACTTCTAAGGAACTTGACAATTTCCGTGTCAAGTTTAACAACCATTAATTTTTAGGACTCGCAGGTTTTTGCTGTTAATTAATGGATTAATGTAAGAGGAAAAACACTTCTAGTGGAAGAATATTTTTTTCTGACAGCCAGAGAGACATACACATAATAAAATTATGATAACTGAACTTTTCTCGATGTTATTAAATATTTAAATAGTTACTGTGAGTAAGCACTACTAAAATACAGAAACAAAAATTGTTTCTAGCAAAATCATAAGAAATGCATCAAAAAGCAATTTAAATACCAACCGTCAACAGAATTCTTCCATTTGCTTTAGAAATCCACTTTCGAAAGTTGTAATTAACTCAGACTAATCCAAATGGACATTTTAATTAGTGTACACAGTATTTCAATTTCCTCGTTGAGAGCTTATTTCTAGCTTTTATAAGTAACTACCACATGTTCGTTATTTGAATCTATTCAGGATAAATCTTTTGAACTAAAATTATATCAAAAGAAAATTAACCAATAAGTGACGAAAAAGGTATAAGTTAGATTCTCACGTGATGCTGTATGGATAATTTTCAAGCATTTTTCTCCTTGTGTATAGTTTAAACACCCACTGACCTTCCCGAAAATCGATGTTATGGAAACCGTCCCGCGTATTTAGGAGAAGCATATTTTTTTGTCATATGATATATGTATCTGATGTAGTAGAGTATCATGTGATATTCTCTATATTGGTAGAGATTTAGTTTTCGTATCGTGTTGTACTAAGCTATTGTGTGTGTTGTTTTAGTGGCGTTATTTGATAGCGCTCGAGGATTTCTTATGTGGCGGGTTGATATACGTACAGTTCCAGGAAAATTTGTTCCAGGTAGGTTCCCGGTATCCAATTCTGAAGGAAAATAAATTATATTGATTTAATATTGACAACCGATGTGGCGCCGCGGGTGAAGTTCCGTCGGCGACGCAGGAGGTTGTGGGTTCGATTAACGCCTTGATGCAAATGTTTGTACGATCGGCAAATGAACCCCGATAGAGAAGATAATATCAAAATAATATAATATATTTCGTTGTACTATCTTGTAATTATCTAGTACATAAAACACATGCTTAGCTCCTGTAAATCGTCGAGATTATTTATTTAGTTGACACTAGTTGCACCGGGGGTTTTGCCCGCATGGAAATGAGTTTGTCAAATTTCAGAAATTTATTGCACGCCTCCTAGGAGTAGTTTCGTAAAAATAAAAAATACATGTTTAATTATTTACTTTGTTGTTTTTTTATACCAAGTTTTGAGAAAATTTAGCGATGGAAAAATAATTTTCAAAATTTACCACCCTATTTAACCCCTTCAGAGGTTAAAATTTCAAAATTTAGGCCTATCCTATTTTAGGCCCTAAACTATCTTCGTACCAAATTTGATCTAAATAACTTAAATAGTTACGGAGACTACCTATCTATTACAAACATGCACACAGACTTTCCCATTTATTTTCATACTAGCGATCCGACCCGGCTTCGCACGGTTTTATTATACGTATAAACCTGCCTTTTGAATCACTCTATCTATTAAAAAAACCGCATCAAAATCCGTTGCGTAGTTTTAAAGATTTAAGCATTCAAAGGGACATAGGGATATAGGGACAGAAAAAGCGACTTTGTTTTATACTATGTAGTGAAGTAAGATAAGATAAGATAGTAAGAAGTAAGATATATAAGATAAGATAGTAAGATTAGATGAAAACACGTTTACAAGTTTCGAAAAGTGTCAAAGTTCAAACTTAAAAAAAAAACAATAATAATTGTAGAAATATTGTATTTAAACAAAATTATACGCACTATATTAACATAAGTACATATTATAATAAATACCTTACGTTTATTTGAAACAAAGGAAAAGCAACCTAAAATTGTTCATTAAATTGTCACTGATTGTAATTTGTGTAACTGAATCTACTCGTAATTGGGAAAGCCCGTTTGATTGACTTTTGTGTGGTAAACAAAAAGCTCGCTAATTAATTGACCTCAAAGAAACCTTTCAGCGAAAAAATCTTGCAAAATAAAGATTTTTTCTGAATAGTTTTTTTGCACGTTACTGGAATTTTATCGTGTATTTATAAATTATACCACCGTAAGGCCATAAACGGCATCTGTTCGTATATATACTTGCTACTCAGGTCATCATTCTTACCCAGAGTAATAAAAAAATTATTACTTTTACCAATGTTTTGTTTACTTTTATCAAACAAAATGAGATCATAATTTTGAAGGAACCCCCAAAACGCCCCAAAATCATACAATAACTAAAAATAAAATAAATACTGCTCATAAGTTCCTCAACGTATGCCCAAAACAAAAACACTACACAAAGAACGAAAATATTTCAAGTCTCCACGAGTTTCAGACAGACGAAGAGCTAAAAAGAAACAAACTAGTTCCATTTGTACAGCCATATTTCAGTATTATCACATTACAGTGGCAGTGTAGTGAGAAAACAACATAGAACTGTGGTTTGGCTGACGACTGTGACAGATAAAACGGGGTAAATAGAAACTTAAGAGTGAAAAGAAATGAATTAAATATTGGTTCAAAACATCCCTTTGCAGAGGTCAGATCCGCTGACACAGGAGAACAGACACGGCCTAAGGATTCTTCCAATTCTACCATCCAGGTGAAGTCTTGTTCCACCATTTCGTCCATTTCTATTCACCCTGGTGTCTCTGTTCATATCGTTTTACTACATGTTTATTTAGTACTAGCGACCCGCCCCGGCTTCGCACGTTTTCATTATACGCATAAACCTTCCTCTTGAATCTTCTATCTATTTAAAAAAACCGCTTCAAAATCCGTAGCGTAGTTTTAAAGATTTAAGCATTCAAAGGGACAAAAGGATATAGGGACATAAAAAGTGACTTTGTTTTATACTATGTAGTGATTATCATCATCAGCTGTATTTACAAACTGCTGGAGAAATTATTACGACAAGACGACCTTTGTGGCGTAGAGGTGGGAATCGTTCAAATATTTGTCCCGAGGGCGGAATAGACTCGATTGTTGTCTTAATTTAATGTATAAAATGCCCAAGCTAGTAGTTGCTATGCAATTCATACTAACAGTACGAATAACCTAACAGTATACCTAGTGAATTGTCAAGTACCATTGATTTAATTTTATATTAAAAACCTATCACAAACCTAATAAGGTTTTATGCTATATACTGGATAGTATTTTTTTGTTTCACACACAACTAACAGCATTCCTGATAAAAACACACGCAAATAATCTAGATATACTATGGTAGTAGGTATATGTAATATAACCTTCAAACGTATTGCACCTATTTTTGCACTATGGGAAAGTAAACGTGTCTGCAAATTAGGGTGGTCCAACTTCTTCTCTCTATTTGCGCTACAAAGAATCATTTACGAGATTCATTTGTAACTTTGCCACATTGCTGTAGAAAGAAAACACCATGGATCTGACGGACGCCTCGGAGTGACAAAGTAGACGATACGATCTCCATTCAATAAAACTTACTTTACTTGCGTTTGTGGAAGAAAGTTAGGGTTGTCGATTTCGAATTTTTTTTTGTGCTAGTTTTTTTGATTAAAATTTCCGCTTTAAATTTGATAGAAGTATCCTAGTAAATCTTCCTTGGTTATTTAAATACATTTTTATTAAAACTACGTTTAAATGGTCTAGAGACTTTTCCAAATTCACTAAAATTATTGAAAATCATAAAATGTACGAGAGCACTGTATAAAGTAGGACAGATCTCTTGAGATTTGATAGTTCCTACCCGCAGGTTTATTCGTGCAAACAAACTCACTTCCGAGTTAACATTAATATGGACGAGCTCATTCATATCTTATGATATTTCCAGATATTTTTGATCGGTTTATCTATTTGAGTCAAATTTCAAACCATGAAATCCACCACCCAGTAGAAACCTTAACTAGATATATTTTGTGTGTTTACGCTCACAGATTAATTTAATATAATAATTTATAATATATTATATAATATTGTTAAACGATTGATGAACGATGATTAAATAGTATCAATTATTTGCACTGGTTTGCAAAACAAAGTATCACACTGTGTAAAAATACTAATTTATAATATTGTTTTCGGATCGTATGACTTGTAGATACTTAAATCTTTAAATAGTTCCTTCTTTCAAACTCGCCTGAGAATAACCTCGAAACTTCCTCCAAAATATACTTGAATTCGGTAATTTTCTCACCTCACAATTATTACCTACTTTACGAACTTTTTCCATTATTATTTAATTTAGCACTTTTGTTTGTTTTGCCAAATCTACATTAAACATGTCCACCTATAAAAGGGATGAATCATGTTTTATTTCTGATTTTTCATATTTTTTTTAACTTTTTTCTTCACTATTTAATTTAGCCATTTTCCCTTTGTTTGTTTTGCCAACTATACATTAAACGTCCACCTATGAAAAAGGATCTCACATGTTTTTAGTTTTACGTTTTATTTACATTAATGGTGGTTTATTATTATAAATAAATATTTACGGAGTCAATGTTGTTTTTTCAATTTTGACCTAAAAAGTTGTTCAGTTTAAGTTTTTTATAGGTCGTTTGCCTATGTGTATGTGTATATGATGTAGAGTTGGCAAAATTTTGAAAATAATCCGGGCAACCCTAAAATCAGGAGAAATATCGCTCGGAATCGCATGCGAAAGCAGTGGGGGTCAGCCCGTTACTCTCTAGTTGGTGAATCTCTAGAATGGGTTTTACCAGCGTTATGCTAAATTCTATTTGTTTCGATATGTACAATCTAAATAACTTTAGTCTAAAATGACTTTAAGACTTAGGTTTTAGAGTTTAATGTTGCAGCCGCGGCGTAAGAATCGTCTCAAGAGAAGAGAGTCCCCTCACTCAACTCGAGAATTGAGTAAGGGGACTCTCTCTTAGAGTTGACTAAGTGTAGCGATCAGCCGAAGGTACGGCGAATAAAGTTCAGCAGCTGACTTTTCAGTCGTAATATTCCGTATGACAAACCAACCTCCCAAAACGCGGTGTTTTGTTCAGCGCGCTACGCGATGTTGCGTAAAAAGCATAAGAAGAGAAATGTATATTAGTCAGAGATTACAATATTTTCGCTATTAAGCTCTTTATCGTCTGAAAGGGTAAAAGCCAGGTGAGCGCTAATACGCCTACGACACGTGGGAGATAGAGAAACGGCTCTTGTTTGGGGTGGCTTCAACCAACTGGATGAGTTCTGTAGATGATCATTTGAAATGAATCATGTTCAGTTTTTTATGCAGCGTGGTAATGCAGTGAGTATCTTGGGGACGCTTCCGATTGGTATTGACATGGACCAATTGAGCTACCTTTAGACTGCTTGCAACCGTCTGCAGTAAGCTCAATGATTTCAATTGTATATCCCAGTTTAAAAAAAATATCCTTTGATTGTAATGATGTTTGTGTAAATAAAGATTAGTTTTATCCACCTGTTGTGTTTGTTTTTTAAGACGTGAGAAGACCCAATGTTTTCAAATGACTTCAAAAAAGGAAGAGATTTTTGAAATGTTTGTGTTTTTTCATAAGTGTAACACGCCTTTTTTTCAGATGAATCGATTTGCGTCGTTCTTTTTACAAAAAGTCTGGTGTTGCTCGTGTAGTCATATTAATTTGATCCAGGCCTGATCAGTAGTTTTTGAGATATCGTTAATAATGAGTGAAATAATGGTTTAAAAATAATTTTATGTTTTTACAAAAAACATAAAATTATTTTTATTTAAAATGTTTCAGAAATACCTATGTCGAAACTATTTTAAAAAAAATGCTTTTGAAACTTCCATTCTGTTAAAAACCCTATTGTTTTGAGCGAATAGATTTTTGATTGAAAAATTCCTCGGATCAGAAGCGAGCTTAGCATTTTATTTTGAAAGTTTACATAAATTTACCGCATTTTTGTTTTAGTTTGTTTGAGCTTAAGGGCGGACTGGATTTTGATAAAGTTATTGAATCGGAATTTTATAGGAAACATGAGTTTGACTAAATGTTCTACAATATACTTACAATATCATTTTCAGAATAAAAAAGCTGTAATTCAATTTAGGATTCCGCTTAAAATATCATGGTTCTTTTTAATTTCCGTCGATTGAACGTGTGGTTCCGGATATTGAGCGTCAGTACTCGTATTTAAATTACAATAAATCGATTGGTGATAACCGTATCAAAACAAAGGTTTTTTTATAAGAAAACCAATCAGCCATAGATAAAATAATTATATTTTATTATCGAAGCCAAGAAAGGTAGTTTTTTGTAAAATAAACCAAAATGTTATTATTGATGTTTAGTTTTAATGCCATTTTTAAACTTCTCATCAAAATGACACCAATAGTGAAAAATTACAATATACTAAAATGTATTCAGATAGTAGGAAAGTCGTTAAAAGTATCTCCTTACTGCGGCAGTCAAAAAACACGCGTTCTCAAAAGGCGTCCTCGTATTGACCTGTAAAATTGAATTTCAACTTTGGATAAGCATCGAAGGGTGGGTCATCTATCAGTCTAAACTTACCCCCAAGTGTATCAGCGATGAAACTTACCCTATTGCCGCATTTACACATTTATACGGGACTGGTTTAGCTCGTGGTGGAGTAAGGGACATACTCAGTACATACATAGTAGACTATATAATAGAATAGGTAGGCATATAATACAACATATTTATTTAAAAACTAGGCATGTGGCTGTGGTTGTCCTTACGTCATAAAATGTAATAAATCGAAATCGTATTTCTAAAATGTAAAGGTTCTCAATGCGACTGCTTTTTTTGTAAAATTTCATGTTTTTTATGAAAATACTAATTTCATTTGCCTCTCACGTAGTCCCATTATAAATTTGATCGAGATCTCGGTAATTCTCGAATCGGTAGTTTTTGAGTTGTCCATTTCCTTTTTTTCTTGGCTTTGACTACATTGATGATGTTCTAATTTTTGCATAAAAGAATTTGAATTCAGTAAATACATTTTCTGCCAAATTATTATCTTGATAGGTAGGCTCTCGCGCAAGCACTATTAAGTAAGGTCACGGTAGTGCGCCCAGATTCGGTGTAAATGCGTCAGTCGCATGTCTATAAAAACTCATAAGTAATGGGGGAACTAATGCCATGTTAAATTATATTAAATAATGGATTTTTGTGCCGCGAGGCGTTGGCTCGCGTGTGTTCGTAATGTACCCACTGGTCAGAATTTACTTAGCATTCTTTTGACTTTATGAATTAGTGTTTACAGTGGGGTGGGTCGGGTCAAGTGTATAAAAATCTTCGATAAAATTATTTACTCTTTTGTCATTGATCATTTTTTTTATCTTTGTACGTCAACTAATAATATATAACAATAAAGCTACTTTTAAACACTAATTATATACCATTACTATTGTTATACGAGTAATTAAATTTATTTATTTGGTCTACCAGTGAGTGAACTCTTACAAATAATAAAATATTCACACTCAATAAAAATAGCTGATTGCACAGCCAGTTATAGGTGGACATTGCATGCTAAATAGTAAGATATCAGAAGTAAAACCTATTATAAATACATATACTATTAAAAAGACAAAATATTAGTACCTAGGAAATATTCGGATGCTTAAATCATACCTTTACATATCTACAAATAAATAAACCACAAATGTATTTTCACTGCGATTGAGATTTCAGGAAGGTCTCCCATTTAACTTGAGCTGCACGTTCTTAATATTAGTTCAGCATTCAGATTCCACTCGCAAAATCACTATTTCTCCTAGAAATGTAAGATAAGCAGATATCTTCACTGCTGCATTGAATGCACGGTGCGAAAAGTGCATTTTCATTCGATGTCAGGTATTTTTCAGGGATTTAACACTAATATTATAAAAGCGAAACGAAAAGTGGTTAAAATTATGATATGCAGATTTTTGGTTCATCATAATCTAAGGCAATGAATAAATTGCATAAGAATAAAGTTGATCCCTTTTAAATTCTCGGAGTGCGTCTTAAGCATTTCTCGTAGAACTGCTAGCTCTGGTCGAGACGGCCACAATCCTATCAGTATGTCCGGTGTCCTTTGAATGTTGAACGGGTTCTAGCGAAAGAAATCTAGAACCAAATGATCTATCTGTAGTAGTTTTATTTTGTCTATTTAGGAAGAGATACAAAAAGAGTTCGGAGGCCACCACGTCGGGTATGACGACAATATTTAGATATTTCAGGGAGTTCGTCGCATTAGCCAAATAAGGTTGAAAATGGCGCGATGCGTTTGATTTTAGTTGAATCTCTTGCTCGGAAATATGACAATTATTTTGCAGTTTAAATTTAATTTACAAAGAAATACGCCAGTTTTTTTTTTAAAAGTCTTTTTTCTATACATTTGACTATACACTGAATATTTTTTGGGCTTGTAATATCGATACCTCTGGGCTCACTTGGCGTAAAGGACAAAAGGCGACTTTACAGGATACGCAAAAAACAAAAACAAAAAGTTTATTTCGACTGTAGTTTTTTTGTTTTTGATGCTATTTGGACGAAACCTAGGAAGAAAGTACTTAGAATTTCTGGTACTTTCTAAGCCTGTGTTGATAAACTATCCTAGTGTTATATTTACTGAAATAAAATTCCTATACTACCATAAAATTACAAAGAAATGACCTATACGCCCCAAAAACTAAACAGTGTATGCAAGCACCTTAAGGCGTAAAGCTACTTTTGATGTTCAAAATTGTACAAATCAAAGTTGTAATTGACAAATTTAAAAATTTTGAGGTCGTAAAGGATTAACTAGTAGGCTAATAAATTAATAAATGATGTAATTTTTGTATGTATTGTGTTTATATGGTTGCTCTTTTCTTTTAAGTTTAATGAAAGAATATTTCTCTATAAATAAAACATAGATTAAATCAAATAAAAATAGTTAATTACAATTTCTAAGGTTTGCACAAAATGTGTAGCATTCGCTACGCAAGGTGGTAGTTCCAGTACTCCACCCACACATCTCGTCACCAGGGCAGAGTGTAAACCTGATGAAACTTTAGGAAAAAATAGGTAAATAAACGCGATAAATATCCTTGAATGTGTATTTTAAACAATTACTTTTACTTATTTATCATAAACATAACAGAACATAATCTTTATTGTTTACTAAGCTTGGGTCCAGTTTGCTCAGAACCGTTTTACAGCTGGGGAAAAAACATGTACCTAGATAGTTATTTAACTTTGCACTTTAGTTACCTAATTTACTTAATTCAAAACACACAAAAAAAAACCTTTATCACTTATTTACTTTAATTCAAGGCATTGGCATTCAACGTCTACCTGTTTTTGGAGTCACGTTGCGATCAGGATAGAATTGCAAAGATGCAGGCGAATTTGTGGTGTAAATCAAAGTATTTTTTTTCGAAACAAGTACATAGGTTATAATAACTATTGGAATTCGATGATGCCCGGAGTAGTTTTTAGTAAAACTGCGTTCGCAAATGCTGGTTATGTAATCACATCGTTTGCCCACATGATTAGGGCGGAATACGCTGGTAGCAGACCGAATGGACATTAATAAGTGACGGTATAGGAGTTGGCAATGCCTTCTAGTTAAGAAAATTCATAATTAATACATCTACCCCGGTTAATTTTGAACTTTACCAAATTTACCGGGGTAGATCTGTGGTGAGAAATTTCGAACTCTTAAGCTGTACTAGTGGTGAATTTTCATGATTAGAAGGAATTTTCAAAGAAACTATACTAGGTTTATTGCTGGATTTAGTAAGGTCGTAAAGAACAATTGATTTTTAAAATTTAAAATAGCAAGGTCGTAAAGGACAAATCAATTTCTTTATTTCATTTTGCAAGGTTGTATAGGACAATTGACAAATGTTTTGTCATTTACACCCTATTTTTTCCAAAAAATAGTGATTACGCGATAAAAATCCTGGGTCGTAAAGGCGTTTTTTTTGCGAATTTGAGGAAACTAAATATACAGTTCGATAGAGAATTAAAAACTGAGTAAAACTGCATTATTAACTCAATTTCGACCAAATGTCCTTTACGCCAAGTGAGCCCAGAGGTATCGATATGTCGCAGTACGGCTAACGGTGCGACGAAAAATTATACTTTTACGGAGCTTATGATATGATATGTACAACAAACATAACGTTTGATTTTTGAAAATTCCTTTGTTTAACGTAATTATTTGAGGTGTACCTCCTATTTGCGCCTTAAAAAGAGGTTTGCTTTTTTCGAGTACTAGATGACTGTATATACCTACTTAATACATTATACTACATAGGGATGTATGTAGATATATAACACATACGTACCAAGGAACTGTAAATATCGTCCCTATTTTAATGAATTTTGTCATCATTTTCCCGGTTAATTTATGTTTACGACGCAAGCGTGTGTCATGAATACCGAGCAGGGGTATTAGGCGGACGAAATATACCGATACCGAAATCCTAAATAAACACATCGAACGCCCAGTTAACTTATAGGCCCGTATTGATTGCAGCATAGGTACGGTAAGGTAACGTTAACAGTATGCTTAGGTTGACAGATATAAATTTGTGAACGACACGGATACTGCAAAACACGAGATATTATAATTTTACGATGTGTTTAAATTGCAGTTATATTTTGTACTATTCGTACCCATGACTACGAATAAACTTTAGTTATTTGGCAAAAAAATACAAAATATCTTAATACAGCCATTTACCATAAGAGACACACACTCTAAATTTAATGTAGCTGAAATCATTCAGTAAGGATTTTCGTGAACTTTACACACTCAACTTTTTGATTTAAAGTGACCCATTTTGACCTCAAATTGCTAATAATGGTTAAAACTTAAAATGTACTCTATGAAAACTGACTAAAACTTAATATATCCGTTAATTTTTGGGAAACAAATTGATTCATGAAAATTTTAGAAAACGTTCAAGCTTTTTTTTAACGTTAACCAGCATGTTAAATTTTGACTACTCCTAAGAAGTAGTACCTAGTACTAGGGTACTACTAGAGATCCATTATTGTTCCTCATTTAACACCTCTTTTACACCACTTAGGATGTGAATTTTCAAAATTCCTTACTAGTAGGTACATCCCTACTCCCTAAAAGAAATAAACACTCCAAATTACAAGTCTCTTAGACCAGCGCGGTTTAGACTGTGCATGATCGTGGCCAATCGTGGCATTATCTGTCAGTCAGTTGCTTTATTCATAACTAGCGACCCGCCCCAGCTTCGTAGGGGTGTATTATACGTATAAACATTCGTCTTGAATCTCTCTATCTACCGCTTCCGACTGGTACTGACATGGATCAATTGAGCTACCTTTAGACTGTTTGCAACCGTATGCAGTTAGCTCAATAGTTTCAATTATAAATATTAGTATAATATTTAATTTTTTTCTATTCCTTGATTGTAATTTTCGTTATTAATAAAGTATATCTCTATCTACTATGTAGTGATATACAGTGATAGTGATGAATGAAGGAATGGATACTTAAATATAAGTAATTACCTACCTAAAAGTGGCGATTCTGTATTCATTAAGAGACAATCAACTGTGAAGGAATTATTGATGGAAATTACAATGGCACGTCATTTCAATTTCCATCATTCTATTGCTTCTCAAAAAAAAAAATTGAATAAGCCAAATTAATATCAACCATTTAAACCGTTATCCCGGGAGATTTTTCGTAAAAACTTGGAAACCTATCAATGTATTTCGTATAGCCCGTGTGGATTCGACCTAATCTTGAATGTGGATTGACAATCCGTTCGTTAATTCAACAGAATCCGTTCTTTTTGTACGGGTAATTGATATCCGGCGATCGGAATTAGAATCTATTATTCAGCTGATTATCAAATCAATCGACACCACAACGCACCGGCAGCGGTTTAAGTTAAACTGTAATAATTTCAACATTACTGAATAGCGATAATAGCCCATTGGGCAATAAACTTCTAAACAATAAACAACCAGTAATTGTTGATTTCTGTATATCAGGATATTATTTAACGTTAAATAACTCCATGCAAAATTTGAAACTGATCTACAATGCAAATTTTGCTCAAAATTATACAAAAATACAATGATTTCAATTTGTTTGGAAAACAGAAAAGTAAAACATATTTATTACTCTAGATTTTTTATAGGAATTTTAATTATAGTAAATGAAATTGTTTATTACTGCTTTGTACAAAACACGGATAGAGTTACTTTCGCATTTATAATTAACTAGCAACCCGCCCCGGCTTCGCACGGTTTTATTAAACGTAATGGTAAAAAAAACCGCGTCAAAATCCGTTACGTAGTTTTACAGACTTAAGCATACATAGGGACAGAGAAAGCGACTTTGTTTTATACTATGTAATGAAGAAGAGATTATGATGCTTTCGTATGATGAACCAAATAAACAGTTTTCCTTTACAATAAAACACAATAAAATCAGATAGTTTATACGTACTAGACTACATACTTAAGTTTATTCTACTAAATAAAACACTGGTAATCAGTGGGTGCTAAGCAGCTTATCAGTGAGCTGGTAAATATAATTCTTATCTTTCTTAGCGCTCTAACACAACTAGGAGACAAAATAATAAATTCTTGCAACTAAAGATCTAGATAGACCTACCTACCTACCTACCTTAGGTCTCCCTAAAATGTTTTTGTGTATAAAATGTATATGCTCTGTAAAAATGTGATCAGTTTATTCTAGGCTAGGTCCAAGTGACTATACTCAGATTTATTTACGCCTCCAAAAGCCTTTACGATTTATTATTTCCGTAGATAACTTATAAAATTCACAGTTGATCTAACCCCATCAGGAGTTTCCCTAAAATTACCTGACGACGCAAGACGCTGAGGAAAAAGCCCATGTTTTTTTCCGCTTTTACATCGATCATGGACCAAGGCATACAAGACAAATGATCTGTGAATTTTTCAGGGTAACTTTGCTATTTCTTTCCCCTTTCTATTTGCAGGAAGACAGGGAATGGTTTAAGGAAAGCCAGCTTCTGGCAGTGGCTTTACGCGTGTTTTTTCTTTCAAGATCAAAGCCAATTTATTATTTCCTATCAAAAAATAGTGCAAGTCATTGTAAAGAAAAAAAAAGATTATTTATTAAATAATTAACTTATCCACATCCCTGTGTATATTTTATTTTATAATTAGAATTACTATGGTCAGTAAGTAAACTTACTAGTACCATTTTTTCATGTAAAAAAAAAATTATGTCAGGAGGAGCAATCGAAACTAGTTTACTACAAGAACTTTCCTATAATTTATTATTCCAGCATCATCATACTGTAAGAGCAATGCAAGTGCTTTTTAAATTAAAGCTAAACCCAAAAGCAGTTTCCTCTACTCGTCTTCCCCATTCCTAAGCCACATCCCTGTCTTCCGCAATGCTATGTTAATGATGAATAATTCTGTTTTTATTGTATCTTCCGTATAAATCCCTCATTCGGCTGCTAGGTTGCCGTCGCTAGTGATATTTCGTATGTACGGCCCGGAATCATGAGTTTGCGACTTACTATTTCTGCCGCTCGTCGCCAAGAATTCTAAAGGTTTCGGCTGTTTTCGTGGCACACGAGAATCTATGGCATTCCAGTGACCAAGGAGATCTCAAAAACTACTGATCATATCTGAATTAATCAGGAAATCAGTTAATCAATATCTTTATTTCTTTAGGCTTATACAAAATAAGCACTTAGACAAGTCAAATTTAATACTATAGGAACATAATTAACTTACTAATATAAGAAATAAAGTGATAATTTATTTTCACTTCGCTTCAATCTTTTGTCCACTAGTGGAAGAAGCAAAATTGAAACCACTAGCATGTGTATAACTTATGTGTCTTATACATGTTTGCCTTATAAATAATTACATACTATTGTCGGTATGGAACTGAGCGACATCTGTATCATATAATTATTTGTATTAAAGCAGCTCTTAAATAAAAAAAATCATTAAATTGGCTATGGCTCTAAAAAATTATAAAAACTTATAAATACTTTCGAATTGAGAGCCTTTTCGTTATTTGAAGTAGGTTGAAAATTAGTTGTCTTTGAATACCATGGACCACGGCCAATAGAACGTTGAAACAAAAACTTGACAAACGTAAAATAAGTTAACAGCTATCAAAAAATACATTTAATTTTCCGTGGTAGAATAAAAAAACTGCACTGCACTTTAGCATTGCTTATTAAAAATGACTAAAATGACTATGCATCATTTTTCAAGGCTAATTCATTTGAAAACGCCTTGTTTTCCTATCTTTGTGCCATGCCAAGTGACCATAACTACATTTACTTCGCTACGAATATTATTGAAGGAAGTTAATCTTATTATTTACTGTTTCTGCGATGCGACGTTATTAGATATTCCTTGAAATACTGTCATTGTGGTATTCTCATACAAATATCAAATCCAGAAATGTTACTGTGATGGTGATATATTTATCAGCACTTACATACAGTAGGTAACATCGGTAGGTATATACAGGCTCTGCCAGAATAGGATGGAATCTTGTTGGGAAAAAATGTATATCGTTCACAAAGAAAAACAAAGTAACGGTAGCAAATAAGTTCTATATAACAATAGGTACCTATAGAAAATGTAGGTATCAAAAACGTATTTCTTCAGGCGTAAAAATTGAAAACCTTCTTCAAATATCTGAAACATTCAGAAACTATTAGTGCTTAACTATACTGTTTAGTTTCATGGGATAGCTAATGACACTACTAGCAGCGCTTCACCCGCGTAAATCCCGTTCCCGTGGGAAATCCGGGATAATATATAGCCTATATTATTCCAGACTATAATCTATCTCTGTGCCAAATTTCATCCATACCCGTTCAGTAGTTTTTGTGTGAAAGTGTAACTAACATCCATCCATACTTACAAACTTTCGCGTTTATAATATTAGTAGGATCGGGATCATTTTCAATAAAGAAGCAAAATAACCATCTTCATTGTACAATAATTGGCGAAGAAATCTTCTAAGTAACACAAGTAAAACAATGAGAACGGCCTCTTATTTTTTGACAGTTGAAAAGGACTTATCCCATTTGGCACATAATATGAATCCGATTGCTGAAGGAATGTAAAAGCATTCGGCTAATTAGGTCTTATTATCAGTGATTCGTTTCACTCAACGGTGTCTACAAACCTAAAAATAACTCATTTATGTGACCCTTAACCCTTTGAGACCTTTTGGTACATTCATTTTCGGAGAAGCCACCCTTTTCATAACACTTATTTATAAACCTCTGAGACAAAATTCAGATCAAAGTTGTAGATTTCTTCATAAATATGCATATGGTAAACACATCTAGGGAGAGATTTTGTCCATTTTTCCCTGGACTGTATAACTTAACCCTTTTCCATCTCGTTGAATACGTGATTAGCATGTAAATAGAGCTTATCCCACCTCTGACCCTACCTGAGTGATCGAAAGTAGCTGCGCACCTTTTTTACCAAAACTCCCTTGACACGATGCCAAGAGAAACAAAAATTTTGTAAATGGTTAGATAACTTGGTAATTTATAATTTTATAAAACTTTTTCTTGTCGTGATAATGATAACTTAAGACTGTCTGTATGTTTCGTCGAAGATAAAAAAATACCAATGATTTTATTTCTCAATTTACTAGATGGAAAATGTTATTAACTGGTGTCTGTTTTAAGTTACTAAGCTGACACTAACGTTCTACTTCTGTAACCAAGTTGAACTTTGGCAGAATGTTCACAAATGAACCACAAACCTATTACTTTACGAAAATGTCACATAAGTTGCTTCACGAATTCTGCTAACCGCAATAGGTATCGCACCTCAGCATTGCATAAGTAAATCTTAATTACGTAGTTCCCGCCAATGTGTTAATGTAGGTCTGTGGAACAAAGATTTATGTCTTGAAAGGACTCAGTAGGTAATTGTTTAGAATCACGGTGCGTAGGTATTTATTATGCATGCGTTGTGGTGGTACTTTTGAACATTTTATTTCACCGGCTTGCTAGTAAAAGCTAAAAGGAAATACAAGTGGTGGTAATGTTTATTTCCTTTTTGAGAATTTGTGGTGCCATGAATGTGTACTTACTCTGCTCAGATATAAATTGTGCATTCGATTCTCGCAACACGACAATAGCTATGCTTCCATTTTCAACTGATTACAACTTCGTAGTACCTACTAAAAATTTATGAACGTAGTAGATATTATTATATTCTTGAGTAGGTAGGTCTTTTACATGGCATACACGTCGACCAAATAAGATGATACCTAAATGAATTATCTAAAAATTAAACAAACTTATTATTATATTCTAAGTTCTAGAAATTTTAAGGCATGTTTCTAGGGATGCTCAGTCATATAATAATATGCTTGAGTGACGTTTATACCATAGAAAAGCATTACTCAAGCTTACATCGATGACAGAGCAATCTTTCATAATACGCGGGCCTCAATAGTTTACTCGAGTATTGCCCGCACGGTCTAATGTATGGAATTGGTTAATCAATAAGAGAATTTAGAGTCGTTCGACCAATCCCATGTTCTATCTAAAACCAAAACACATCATCACATCAAGATCAAAAAAGACAACCCGCATTTAAAACCGCTTTTTAATACCGTAAAGTAGTTTGCAAGCGATTTATAGACGGAATTCCGCAGGTCCAGCGAATTAACCCTGATTACCAGCAGCGCACAAGAGTCTTTTAAGCCATAAGCCTTTTGATCAGACCTCGGTTTAACAAGCTTTCTGATCAAAGAGAATGGGACAATTATGGTCCTTGGAGGAGAATTATCTGATGGCTACTAATGAAATTGGTTTTGTGGGGTTAATATTTTGAAGATAATTGTTCTATTCGGTTTAAGGAGTTTTCCTTGTTTTTAGATTTGTTTTTGTATTATGAAAACTCATTTTATAATGGAAGTCAAGAGTACTACGGATTTCCGAGTCATAAAATGAAGTAGGTAAGAAATATATTAATTTCATAGAATTTACTAGCAAGCGCCCCGTGGGTTCACCCGCGTGAAAATGTATCGAAAGAAAGTATACTCATATTGGCCTGGAACTATGTCTAGACAAAATTTCTGTCCGATCCGTTCAGTAATTTTTGGCAAGCTTTAGAATTTATACCTAATATTAAATTTGATCGATTTATTTTGGTGTGAAAAGGCCGATTCCCACATTTCAGTAAAAATTGACGATCCGTCAACGATCAGTCTCTATTCTGTACCGAATTCAAGATTCACTGATTCTGAACAGTAACTTTACTGATATGTGTCAATAAGTCATAAAGGTACTTTATATGGAGACCAAAACACATGAGTCCATTGAGTACCAAAAAAAGTCTTGAAAATATATATTGCCAAGACTGAGAGAGAAGAAGAGTCGGCAAAACATTAAGAAGATTATTAATAATAGCGTTTATTATTTAAATACTAAATAATCTCAAAAGAGAAAAGAAAAATAATAAGATATAAGATAAAAGAAGTTTGAAAGTAGCGATAGAGTGGAAGGTTGTGACGAAAAGAGAGAGATTTTAAAGTCAATGGATATAAGAGAAAAGGAAGACCAAAAAATAGATGGATTTACTGTGTGAAAGAGAATATTGTTGAGAAAGATTTGAAGACGGAGATGATTGATAAGTGATAACAGAGGAGAATGGAAGAAACAATAAATGTTGTGACGAGCCCACTTAGCGAATGATAAGTCTGGAAGAAGAAGAGACAAAAGAAAAGCCAATTGTGAACAAAATCATTTTCAGATAACACATAAATGACACTACTACGTCCTTCCGTTCCAATGAGTTCACATATTTCAAACTTGTACCAAATTATTATCATCACTACATAGTATAAAACAAAGCCGCTTTCTCTGTCCCTATGTATGCTTAGATAAATCTTTAAAACTACACAACGGATTTTGATTAGTTTTTTTTAATAGGTAGGGTAATTGAAGAGGAAGTTTTATACGTATTATAAGTGTGCGAAGCCGGGACGGGTCGCCAGTTGAGTACAATTCGATAAAATTAAATCCTATTCAAATATAAATTACCCTAACGTGTTCCATGCCGACAACTTGAACGAGTAATCAATGAAGCCACACCCTATTAATAGTGCGTTAGGGTTCATTATAGGGATGGCGCAATAACCTTTTATGGAGGTCGAAATTGAAATTTGAAAGTCCAATAACACCTTTGTGAGTTTATATCATTTTGGAGGGAATAGTGGGATAAGCTAAAATAACAAGGCTTCGTTTTTAATCAGAACTAGCTCTGCTAGAATTAGTTTACCAAAATGAGTAATTTCCAACCATCATCATCAATAATACCTGTTAGTCTACTGCTGGACATAGGCCTTACCTATCTTCAGCTTACCGCATCAAAATTCTGCTTGCAGTTATTCGCAGATCGTCATCCCACCTAGCCTGAGGGCGTCCTAAACCAAATTTACGAATCACGGTCTCCACTCAAGAACACGTTTATCCCAACAGTTGCCGGTTCTTTGCGAGATATGGCCGGTACATTTCCACTCCAGCTTGCTAGTTCTTTGAGCTATGTCGATAACTTTTGTTCTCTGTCTGATGTATTCGATACGAACCCTATCTATGAGAGAAACCCCTCACATTGCTCTTTCCATAGCTCGCTAAGCGACTTTGAACTGGTGGACCAGCCCTACAACGTCGTTTTCGAACCTTAATAACTGTGAAAATTTGACTTTCAGCCTATAGCGGTCATAAGAGGCCATATTACCACACAAGGGCCATGTTTGCGGTCGGTCATGCCACGTCAGACACTTGCTACGTTTGTTCAGGACTAGTTTCTGACTCGGTGTATTGTGTGACAAACATCGTGGACCATAAAATTAGCTATAGTGTTGCAGCGTGAGACAAAATTAGGTAGGTAAGCGACCGATGTGACGCGGTGGACGAAGGTTCGCCTGCGACGCAGGAGGATGCGGGTTCGATTCCCGCCTCGGAACAAATTTGTGTACGATCTGCAGAAATTTGTTCCGTTGGTCTGGATGTTTTCTATATAATAAAAAATATCTATGTATAAAATGTATTTAAATTTATCAGTTATCTAGTACCCATAACACAAGCGTTGAGTAGCTTACTTTGGGGCTAAATGGTAGGTACTGTGTGGGTGGATTTTCCAGCATTATTTATTTGTTCTTTATTTAATTAATGACACGTACATGAGCTTATGATTAATAAAATAATTATCATAAGCTTAAATTTACCAAAGCTGTTTTCGACATAACCCATAATTATATAGTGTTAGCAAGCTGAAATGGCAGTGCGTACGCTAAATTTCACGAAGAACCGGCAACTGCTGGGGTCTAAATATCAATTAATTTACCATTTCTAGGATTAAAAATAAGTAAAACTAATAAAGATACACTGCTTTTTTAAGGTTTTTGAAAAAATAATTTTCTTTTTGTTCAAACGTGTTCTTGAGTGCGGAGATCGCGACAAGCAAACTGAAGTTAGTGTCCTATGGCGCTCATTAGTAGCAGCCTATTTCCAGTGTCTTGGGTTTTGCGATTTTGCGGGTTGTGGTGGGCTTCGTGGCTTTCGCACGAAATCTCAAGACGCAGCTTCAAATATTTCGTCTTGTATTACGCTTTTTCTTGTGATATTGTACGTACATGTTATCCTTTTTTTAACAAATTATTTTCCACGCGAGGAAAGCCGCGGAGCGCATCTATTTTATTATAAAACCAAAACAAATAAACAAACGAACAAACAAACTTTAATTGATAAAAAGTAGGAAATAAATAATTTTTTCAATGTGAAAATCTTAGGTGAAAATACTCATCAATTGCTTATTGTGATCATCATCATCGTTTTTTTCTTTATTGTTACTTATCTAAGTGATTTAAGTACCTATTTCACTGAAAATAATCACAAAATGGGCTTTTTAATTTAAACGCTTTTTAAAAAGCTCAATAATAACTTTTAAATTTATTGAGGTTATAATCACCTCAATAAATTTAAAAGTTATCTATGATATAAACAGACAATCACCAACAAAACTGAATATCTTACTAGATTTCAAAATAGTTTACATGCAAATTCACAACAACAATAGGCAATAGAAGCGTATAATAGGTCTGTTGAAGGTCTTCCAAGCCCTTTATTCAAAGTTCCAATAGGTCCACTAAAGCTTTGTGGTCGACGGTGAACCTAACATGCCTTGCCTTGGGCTGTTTACAAGCATTACGTACCTACTATATCGTCGGCTTATTGCCACAAGTCATTAGTCGCAAGAAGTCACTAACTGCGTTAAATACACCAATGGGTTCGTCTCTATGAGCTCTACATTTTGGTAAAACTCACTAATTTGTAGCTTTTCAAACTTAGAAGTTATGGCTTGGTAATAAAGTCGATAACTTCATTTTTGGTACATCTGGTTTCATGAAATTCATTAACTTACGTTAATAGATTTTAACTAAAGAAAATAAACTAATTTGACATTTTTACTATCACACATAACTCATTTATGTGACTTATCAACATTTTAACAATGCCTTTACGTTCACAAACGTTTGAATAGGTTTCGGTAAAATTCATTAAACGGTTTGAAATGACTTTTATCAAAACGAGTAACGTCTACACTGAGTTTTTTTAATTTTTTATAGAATTCACTATTTACACTTAATTACTGTATTAGAAACATAATTAGTGGTAAAAAAAACTATTCGCAGTAAATGACTTCAGCTTTAAAAAAACTTGCAATGGTTGAATTTGTCCTGATTTCAATTACTTTGATAAAAATTACATATCTCTTTATATTTGAGTTTATACTATTTTGATAACTGTCGTAATTTTGAAGATAAAGGCTCTTAAAATTAAAAAAAAAATTTAACTGCTTTTACCAAACTTTTGGTTTTGTCGGTTAAATTTCTTGCAGTAAGCCGACGATATACGGATGATTACGCAATTGATCAATGTTAGATTCATTGTTAGAAGACCCAATACAATTAGAGATGAGGTTCATACTTCATTCACAAAAAAATCTTGTTCTTGAGTGGAGACCGCAACTCGGCAAACGTAGTGTAGGACGCCCTCCGGCCAGGTGGGATGACGATCTGCGAAAGCTGGCACATGCTGGATGAGTCTTTTTCACAAGTCTTAAAAGTAGACACGCTAAACGTAGTTTTAAAATTTCGTAGCACTGCTTCGAGGATTCTATAAGATCTCTCTTTTAAGAGCAACTTAAGTAACCTATTTCAGCTAAAGCTAGTTTATCTTTCTTGTAGAGCGAAAGTAGTGTCTACCTTTACAGCCCTAAAATGCGAGACCAACCCCAAAGTACAATATTACTGGGAATTTAGGGTCAACCGCGCACCGGGGAGGCTCTCTGGATTTATGTTCAATATATTCGCTTTTCTCGTTAATATCGTGGGTTTTAAAATAAATCCTATGTTTATATTTAGATTTGTTTGTTGGAAAATGATAACAAAATAAATATTTTTCTTTTTTGGATAAAACTGTTTTCTGATATCTAACCTAACAAAAGTGTTGCCGTTTATCAGATTCTTATTCTTAACAAGCTACGTCTCACGGCTTCACTAGCGTGAAAAGTGATGAAAAGTATCTATGATTTTTTTCAGGCCTGGAACTACGTCTATCCAAATTTTCAGCTCAATCCGTTTAGTACTTTTGGTATAAAGAAGATGAAGGTTACAAACATCCATCTATCCATCGAAACTTTCGCTTTTATAATATTACCAGCGCCCCGCCCCGGCTTCGCACGGTTTTATTATACGTAGGTATAAACCTTCCTCTTGAATCACTCTATCTATTAAAAAAACCGCATCAAAATCCGTTGCGTAGTTTTAAAGATTTAAGCTTTCAAAGGGACATAATGACATAGGGACAGAGAAAGCGACTTTATTTTATACTATGTAGTGACTAACGACTCGCCCGGCTTCGCACGAGTGTATTATACAAACCTTCTTTTGAATCACTCTATCTAAAAAAGCTCATCAAAATCCGTTAAGTATTTTAAAAAATCTAAGCATACATAGGTACACACTTGCTGTACAGACAGACAGACAGAGGGAAGCGACTTTTGTTTTATACTGTGTAGTTAAGTCTTACTACTACTGTACTTCTATACGCGCACTGACACGCGCACTTTTAGTCTCCGTGTTTTTATTTGCGTTTACCGGTAATAATGGCCGAATTTAACCTGGAAAGTGCTTTTGACGATCTATCGAAGCTAGTAGCTTCGTTGGTGGCAAAAATTACTGACCAATCCGCTACGATTGAGGCTCAATCGCAGAAATTGGAAGATCAAGAACTCGCGATCAATAACTTTTCTGTCATTATTACCAAACAGAAGAGGGTATTGGAGCTGTTAGTCGCCAAAGTTGAAGAACGGAGCGAGACGAGGGAGCGAGACATGCCTACGGTGTCATCACCGAGCGCGAGTGAGACGGCTGCCGCCGCTGCTAACTTGGAGCGAACGTTCTTATCGCAAAACGTAACGGTGCGTCCACACAGGGCCCCCAAGAAAGCAAAGCGGGTGACCGTTGAAGACTTTACCCAAAATGCAACGTGCATTGACGACTTGAGGGTAAACAAGGACACGTCTATCCAGGAACACGCGGCAAATGCGCCCTCAGGAAAATGGACTCTTGTCACCTACCAGAACAAAGGGAAAAATACTCAACTCAGTTCTATTCAGAAAGGAGGGAACACTCAGATCTCTTCTCTTAAAGCAGTGGAGAACAAGAAATTCCTGCATGTCTGGTCACTCCATCCCGACACTACTGAAGAGGCCATTACTGAGCACGTAACTAAACAGTGTGGTTCTGCGGATGTTAAGATCCAGAAGATTGTCCCTAAAACTAAGAGAGATTATTCATCTTTTATGATTGGTGTACCGGAGTCGAATTTCGATAAAATCAATAATATTGAATGTTGGCCAGTGAATACGAAATTTAATGATTGGGTGTGGTTTCGAGGCCCCAAAACCACGAAAAGTATCGGAAAAGTCTGATAATCAATCACTTCTGGTTTTTTATCAAAATGCTCGGGAACTCAGGACAAAAACAACAACTTTCTATAACAACTTGCTGACCACCACATATGATTTAATTGCAATAACGGAATCGGGTCTAAATACATCAATCCATGACGGAGAACTAATACCATGTGATTTCAAGATACTTCGATGTGATCGAGCGGATGGCCGTAAGCAGGGAGGCGTGTTTTTAGTATCTTCCTCGCGTTACGAACTCAAGCCCATTCCTATCGCTAATGTGGACGCGGCTTTATTTGAGTTAGTTTGCGCGACGGTTCACCGTAAAAATACTTTTTTGTTTATGTGCTGTGTAGTTTACATTCCACCAAATAGTAATGTTAACGAATATATGCATTTATTTAATATTTTAGAAACAGAGTGTATTAAGTTCGAAAATGTGTTAGTGTTGGGTGATTTTAATATGCCTTCGACGACCGTAGAGGTACAAAGTTATATGGAATATGTGAACGCTTTCTGTGGATTTCGGCAGGTAAACAACTTGCTTAATAGTAATTCTCGCACGCTAGACTTAGTTTTATCTTCATTCCCAGCGAGTGACTTGAAGGTACATTTGTCTGACGATCCCTTGGTACCTATCGACCCTCAGCACCCGCCGCTCGTCTGTGTGACGACGGTCACACGTCGAGGAGGCTACGTATCACCATCAGTATGGATAGTTCTGGAAATCATCTCAGTTGGAATTTTTCTAAATGTAACTTCCCTTTGTTATACTATAAGTTTGAATTCATTGATTGGAATCAGTTATATAGAATCGAAGATTCTGAGGCAGCGCTGGCATACTTCTATGATATTATAAACGAAGCCATTGCCGAGTGCACTCCTACAAAATATACAAAAGTTTCGCGTAAATCACGTTATAATTACCCAGTTTGGTATACGGCTGATTTAATAAACGAGATTCAGCGTAAATGGCGTTACCATAAGATATATAAAGTTTCGGGTTTACATAGTGATTATAAAATATATAGTAAAAGTAGATCATTAGTTAAAATTAAATTATCGGAAACTTTTGATACCTACCAAAAGCGGCTACAAATTAATTTTAAAAATGACCCTAAGTCGTTTTGGAGCTTTATTAGGCAGAAACAGTCTAGACGTAACAAAACACGTATCACTAAAGATGGGCAGGAGTTAAGTGATGAAGAGTGCGCTGAATGTTTTGCCTCATACTTTCACTCCGTGTACAGCCCGGTTCGGCCTAACCTGGACCCGAGGGAGGCGGAGCGCACCGCGCCCGCGCGGGCGGACTCCGCACGGGTGCACGTCGCCCAGCTCAGTGCCCGTGACGTGCGCACTGCGCTTCGTGCACTGAAACCAAAGCACTCTCTAGGTCCTGATAACATACCTCCTTATGTCATTAAAGACTGTCGCATGGTTTTTGAAAAACCATTGTTACATATATTCAACTTGTGTTTAGGTGAATGCCATTATCCAGACCGTTGGAAAACGACGCGTGTCATTCCTGTCCCTAAAGCAGGAGGTGGGTCCGATGTAAGCAAGTACCGTCCGATCGCCGTGCTGTCGGCGTTTGCCAAGGTATTTGAATCTATCCTGCATAAGTGTATTTATTCACAAGTGAGCGCGCGCCTGAGCGACGCTCAGCACGGCTTCCGGCCGGCGCGCAGCACGGCCAGCAACCTGCTGTCGTTCGTGTCGCACCTCGCGCCGGCCGTGGACGCGGGCGGCCAGGTGGACTGCGCATACTTCGACTTCCAGAAAGCCTTTGACGCTGTGGATAATGATGTCCTACTTTCCAAGTTTTCTGCCATAGGATTCACGCCGCACCTACTCAAATTTTTTGCTAGCTACCTTGGCGAACGCCGGCAGTATGTGGAGTACGGGGGGTATCAATCGGCACCTTATTACACTTTTTCAGGCGTGAGTCAGGGCAGCAATCTTGGTCCTCTGGAATTTGTTATAATGATAAATGATCTCCCGGAGGTAATTCAGGATGCAGGTTGCTTGCTGTTTGCGGACGACCTGAAAGTGTTTTTAACGGTAGCGGACACTTCTGATTGTGAGCGGCTCCAGGGCGACGTAGATAGGGTGGTCGAATGGAGCAGATCCAATAAGTTACTGTTTAATGTAGCTAAGTGTTCCGTGATGAGCTACACTCGCGGACGCGCGCCGCTGCAGTACCAATACGAGGTGGAGGGGGCACGTATGCTGAGAACCTCGCATGTTCGAGACCTGGGTCTCGAGATGGTGCCTGACTTGAGGTTCCGCCGCCACATTGTAAATGTGTGCGCCAAATCGTTTAGAAACCTAGGATTTATTCTTAGGCAAACTGTAGATTTTAAGAACGTCAATGTAATAAAAATATTATATAACGCCCTGGTACGGAGTCACCTAGAAACAAATGCTATCATTTGGAATCCCCACGATGCTAAGTACAAGCTAATGATAGACAAAATACAAAATAAATTTGCACGCTTTGTTTATCTAAAAGAGTATGGTGTTTATCCGTACTACCCATTGATGTACCCGAGTCTGTTTGTACTAGGGATGGTAGGGTACTGCAGGCTGTCGGTACGGAGAGACGTGGCGCTGGTCAAGTTCATGGTGCGCGTGCTGCGCGGGGAGCTGCACCAGCCGGCGGTGCTGGCGGCGCTGCGGCTGCGCGCGCCCAACGACTACTTGGGCGCGCGCCGCCGCCCCGCCATGCTGGAGGTGCCCAGCTGTAGGACCAACCTACTTAAGTTTGCCCCCATGTCACTCGCTATCTATCTACTCAATATCCTGTCCAGTAATAGCGTGGATATATTTCACCAAAACCTGCCGAAAGTCATGGAATTGGCACAGCTAGTAATAGAAAACAAAATATGTATTTTAGATTAGTTTATTTATGTATTGAAATTTGTAATTTGAAACTGTATTTAATAGCTTACATAAAAATATTCTTTATTGTATACTGTAGTTTAGCATCGCTTTAGGGTTAAAAAAAGAAACCTGTAATGATGTTATGATTAATGAATAAATAAATAAATAAATAAATAAATAAGTGTCATTAATAAAGTGCCAGACAAATCCAAAATCTGTGTTCAGCACTTTTAATTAAGTTCTAAGTTTAGTTTGTAAAAAACTAACAAATGGAGTGACCATTTTTGGTTTCCATCAGCATTCGCCGCGTACCCCAAAGTGCAGTTGATTTAGTTTAGACCAAGCTCAGACATGTAGTTTGCCTATAAATCTAGTCCTTGAAATGTGAAGCTACAAAGACCTAAGCTGTTAGCCCATACATTTCCGCTGAACTCCTCTGCTTGCAAACTAAGATTAACATCCAGCTTGTGGTACCATTATGCAGGAAACGTGCGTTTCTAATACTTCTAGTACAGTCAATGACAAAAACTGATGCCCATGATTAACCTTTTAAAATCGTTGTATGTCTTTATCACCACACGTATTGACGATCGATGTGGTGTGCAAAGGTCCGCCTGCGACGCAGGTTGCGGTTTCGATTCCCGTCTTGGAACAAATGTTTGTAAGATCTGCACATATTCGTTCCTTGGTTTTGGGTGTTTTGTATGTATAATATAAATATAATATATCTTGGTTGGTATAATGTATAACAGTCATCAACCTACATACCTCTATATACTTACTACTTTAGTATCGTCCATGACAAATTCGAGTGCAAATTTTCAGCACTGTTTGAGAAAGCCCGTTTAGAAATTTTTGACTTTTCGTGGAATTAATTTAATATATCTAAAATTTCAGCTGATTCTTGGGAGAATTCAGTCTAATTTTTGGGAGAATTATGTTATTTCCATTATTCTATTTTATGTCATACATATTTTAATTATTCTGAATACCTACACATTTATTAAATTGAGAGATTTAGTTAACTTTTGCATTTGAAGCTACCGCATTTTCTACGAAACTTTATTACAAAGAAGCCCCTGTTCGTTTTATCGGGTAAAAGCTGAACTCACTTGATTCTAGGAACGAGTGTTTGTTTATTGCTAACATTAATTACATTTAGCTTTTACCGATGCAAATTCCAACCATAACAGGGCCCCAATTCCACTAAATAAATCGCTTCACCATTCATATAGTAGCATGTCAAACTGACAGTGTTAAACTCTTTTTGGTATTTTACTAGCACAAACTTTTTGAGGGTCTTTCATAGCTGTGACGATTACGTTTATAACTACCATTCTAATTACGAAAGTATCTTTAAGCGCAAAAAATAGTAGAATACCAAATGCACAAACGTCATTTTAGCCATCTTGATAGTATGGCGCTATTGAGACCTTTGTTTTGAAATAAGTGGAATTCGGCCCCTGATCTTAGTTTCAAATTCTTGGGAACTAAATTAATCATGGTTAGATATCCGAATGCTACAAGAATTTGTATCTAAAGAACTTCTGTCTGTTAATATTACCAGCTTTAATTCTGAGAATCTAAAGATTCTCTGAAGCTAAAACACTCAACAGAAACTGAGCAATCGCTAATACAGCCGAAATTCCAATGAACTTCCACGCAACTTTAGCAAGAATTTCCGTGAAAATTTTCCCTAAACCATCACCGCAAATTGAATCCAATGGTCAATGAAGGGAGAAACAACTTCGACAACGCAATTTGCCCTGAATTTAATAAGAAGATTAATGTGAAGGTAGAAAGTCACGCGGGCTAGGAATTTTAAATTTTGTTTTTGTTACAAGACCAATTTACGTCCTGTTTCATTACCATCATGGGGCTCTACATCTAATAAGGATGTTTAAATAGTGTTCGTTCGACGGCATGCCACTTACATTGCTGACTTGTGATCGTCGCCTTAGCCACGCTTTTTTGAAAAAAGAATTAATAAAAGAATAATGAATGAATTAATATGAATAGTGAATGAATTTATACGAATTACATATGAATGAATAATGGTTATATGAAACGCAAAAGTTTAACATACGCTGTTAAAAATATTGCCAACAGATGCAGATCATGTATCTAAAAGCCTAACAGGTAATATTTCTATACTTTGGCCAAAAATTGGTAGTAAAAGGTTTTATTCGTGGCCTAGAACTACGTTTATTCAAAATTTCAGCCCAATCCGTTCTGTAGTTTTGACGTAAAGACGTAACAAACATCCATCCATCCAAGCTTTCCCATTTTTAAAAAGTGCGATAATCCACACATTATAATCTAACCAAAGCAAGCATTATATTGTGAATACACGTTAACTTCAAATAATATGCTTTTACATTTTTATATTATTTATTATTCAATGAAATCACTCAGACCGTAGATATTGTATCAGAAGAATATATGTATGTGCAAACAAATGACGCGCGACAGTAATCGAACTCCAACCACATGGGGCCAAATTCCATTAATGTCAAAACAAAGGTCTTAATAGTGCCATTCAATCAAGACGATTAAAATGACGTTTGTGCATTTGGTATTATACTATTTTTCGCGTTTGAAGAGACTTTCATAATTATAATGTCAAAATGGTAGTCATAAACGTAATCGTCACAGCTATGAATGAATCTCTAAAAGTTTGTGCTAGTGGAATACCAAAAAGAGTTTATCACTGACATTTTGACACAATACTATTTAAATGGTGAAACGATTTATTTAGTGAATTTGAGCCATCTTTAGGGGGCGCTCCATTAATTATGTGAGGTGTTCAAGGGAGGAGGCGGTCAAAAATCTTTTCAAATCTCACTTGGGAGACTAACCACCACTCCCCGTCTGATTTCTACTAGGAAAAAAATGACGTGATATTTGCTAAAACCCCCCCTGGGTCTTAGCAAATATCACGTCATTTTTTTCCTAGTAGAAATCAGACGGGGAGTGGTGGTTAAAAAATCGTAAAAAATGCCTCACGTGATCATGGATGCCCTCTTAACCGCTGCGCTAATATGGTCGTCTCGTCACATATACCTACAAATATGGTGTAATTAATGAATTAACTGATTAATCTGCTGCTTAATCACAAGAGCAACGCAAGCACTCTAATCAGTTGATTGATAGCCTTGCTCTTATGGTGTGACATCCTATCCGAAGTATAAAGGAATTGTTATAATTTCCACACACAATTGTAGGAAGACAACTCTGTAAATACTTCCCTTAGAAGATTTAGACGACCGATGTGACGCGGCGGTCGAAGGTCCGCCTGCGATGCAGGAGGTTGCGGGTTCCATTCCTGCCTTGGCACAAGTATTTGTACTCCTACGACTCGTTATCCTCCTTCGAATAGTAATACTATAAATAATGTCTATATTTATAATATTACTATTTGTGCAGCGAAATAAATGTCCACGGCTGCGCCCGCGTGCATTTTGTTTCTCTGACGCGCCCCAATTGCTCAGGACGAAGGAGACAAACTGAAAAAACATTTAAGCATTACTCGTTTTTGCCGTTGTGAGATGTTTGGGTGAAGATAACCCAAAAGTAACTAAACAATTGAAGTGAAATACCGACCTTCTTTTGAGGTTCATTTTCGGAAGATGTAGAAACATCAAATCTCACGAACTTTATACCTTCTTTAAATTATTTGTACAAATTATATTAGCGTTAGCGTACAGTTCTACTAAGTGTTCATTTACTCGAAATTTGCCTGAGCGTTGTTTACTCGAAGCAACGCGTAAGCGTTACCTAATTCTGGTACCCGAGTGCCTATCTAGGGCAGCGCATCAGCATTGTCATACAGACTTGAGACAAAGCATCCAGGCTTCTTAGAAACGCTTCCAACTAGTTTAATACGGATTAGTTGAGCTAGGTACCTATTAACTGTTGGCTCGTAACAGTCTGCAGTTAGATTTATTCAATCGTATACATCTACTAAAACTAGGATTTAAGACACCGTATACTTACTTACCCAAAAAATATATGTTATCTTTCATTCATTAAATATCCATCTTTCTTATTGGTGTCTTTTCTGTTTTTGTAAATTACTCCAAATAGATTTAATGACATTTTGTAAAATTGTAATTGAATAAGTTATTTAACTTGATTAAGTGCCCATGGTATTAATAAATAAGACAAGTTAAATTGAATTGACGATATTTTGTGCGTAAACGTTTACGCTACTATGTTTACGCACTAAAACAACCTATCTTCGCGCAGTTTAGACTGGAGGCACTCTACCAAAGTACGTGCGGACTTACACAGCCAAGACAAACATGCAGCTCAAGGTGTGTCAGGATGTAGGGAAGGAGCTAAACTGATACTTATTATCTTGAATGTTCCGACGGTTCTGACTTTATTGATAGCAAACATTTCTTAGCGCTTGTTTCGTAAGTCTTGGCAAATCTTATAAATATTTATTTCAAAAAAACAGTGCATGGAAATAAAGTCATTAAATTCCAAGTTATGTTTTTTCTATTGGCATATTTTTGAAGCAATGCTGCTTTACAATAATGACGTGCTAGACCTTATTTTGGACGCGCGGCCATAGCGCGGCGGCGGCGGCGGCATCCACTCACTATGAAGACAAGCTAAGTTTAGAAGCCGTGCTTATAGTACACAAGTGGCCGGGGAGTCTGGCGCAGGAATAATTGCTTGTCGGAGGGCTCTCGACGTGATTATAATAATACAAAAAAATATTTAGCACAAGTAAACTAAAATCAAAATTCAATGATCAGTTACTGGTAGGATTTCTCAAAATAAATGTAAATCTTATGAATACACCCAGATTATAAAATTTAAGGTAACATAAAGTACTTATTCCAAATTCACAATGAATTTACGAATTCATCGTATTCTCGTCACTATATCGGTAATAAAATGACACTCCCTCCTAGACTATCCAGGTCTAGTCCAGGCTAGTAGACTATACCCGTAAAAGGTGTGTTTTGTAAAGCCATTAGGTGATTGTCTGCAGCTATGCTACCCATTTTATAAATTACCTGCAGAGTACAGGAATAAATGGGTTCATGGGTTCAAAGCGACGGAAGCATGCTAAAAGTAAATAAACTCACTTGCATAAGCAATCTTTCAGTTGTAAGAAGTAAATAAGCCGTGTTTTATTTATTTTGACGTAGGTACCCTATGTCAACGATGAAAAATAACGACTGAACAAGCCAGACTAGCGTATCTTTCAACCGCATTTAAAAAAGTAGGGAGTTCTAATTCTACCGTGGGTATATTTTAGATCTTTTACGTAATTTTTTTCTGGGCAGACCAAATTTTATAATCAAGTTCTAGGAAAAAGATAGGCAGTTTTTTTATATACGTAGGTACGTCAACAGATGAAAACAAACGACCGAAAGGTCCAAACGAGCGTATTTTTCAAACGAATTAAAAAAATTATGTTTTCATTTCTTCTTTTTTTTTTTTTTTTTTGTTGCGATTTTTTGATACTTTTTTCTATGAGGACTGAATTTGATATTAGATTAGATTAGATGGATAGGCCGTGTTTTTTTTACTCTGACATAGGTACCTGTGTCAATGGATGAAAACAAACGATAAGGCCAAACGAGCATAACCTTAAACCGGATTTCAAAAAAGAGGAGGATCTCAATTCTACAGTATTTTTAGATCACAACTATGAAATTCTAGTAACACGCGGTGTCCTCTGGTTGACCACGCAGTGTGTACTGATTGACGACGCGAGTTCTACTGGGTGACAATGCGGCGTCCACCCGTGGACTACCTGTCGACAACGCGGTAACGCCGAGCGACGAGGCGATGCTCTTCGGATGCCGGGTAATTAGCCGTGACTATAAGCCTGATTGATTAATTACTTTTGAAAAAAATATTTCCATAATGATTGCTATTTATTTAAAAATAGAAGCAGTGACTTATGCTATTTTTTGCAAATGTTTTTCTTTAAACAAACAAAAATATAAACATTTTGTGTATGTTACTCAGCCGACAGTACCTGTACTGTAGGATGTGTTAATAAGTATGCACCTTAGCAGTATTTTGTTTAAAACTTATAAAGTTTTGGTGAAAACTGCCATCACCAGCTTATTCTCATCAACAACTCAATTAAAACTGTACCTACTAAAGTAGGTGCTTACCGCCGCATTTCACGAACTAGGGTATAAAATTCGCAACATTAAGGGTACCCGCAAATCTGAGGATGATTAGTGGCAACCACAATCGCAGCCACAATTCCTATTTCGATTAAGTGTATAAATTTATTTGAAAATGAGTTTAAACACTTTGACTTTAGGTTCTACTTCAGAGATTCAGTAAAGTATGACACTGTATATGTATATTAGGATTATCCTTCTCCTTACTTAATAAGTCTAATATTTATAAATGAAAAAAAGTTTGTATGGATGTTAGGTCTTCTTTCACTCAAAAACTTCAGAACGGATTGGGCTGAATTTTGGAATTGACGTATGGAATAACTGGAATAACACATAAGCTACTTTTCATCCCATAAATCAGTTCCCATAAGATAGAAATAGCCTTGAAACGTTTCTTTAGAAAAAACACTTGCGAAGCCGTGGGCAGATGCTAGACATTAATAAGTGTGTGTGTGTGTGTGTGTGTGTGTGTGAGTAGTCAGGTTAGCCTAAATGTTGCACACTGGAAAAAATATTAAACAACTATTAAAGCAAAATATGGCTTTTAAGCTAGTTTGGTACATTTAATTTTTTATTGTTTCGAAATTAAGAAACTTTGAATAAGTTAATCAGGCTGCGGTTTAGTGGGGGCGTACACTTGCCATTGTTACCATTATTGTATTGGTAATACAACATACCTTCACAAGTAAAATTGTGGCTGCCACAAGCTACAATAATGGTAAAAATGGCAAGTGTGCGCCCTCACTAAACCGCAGCCTGAGGGACATGACTAATTATTCGCACACCACTCTCTCGGTGAGGCATGAAAACTTTTTTATGCATACGATGATAATGAAAACTGAGTAATTACCATAGTACGTAATATTCTGGCAGCTGAATCTATATTCTTTTTAAGGTTATTTTTAACTGGCATGTCATAATCGTAGAGACTATTATTCGATATGTTTATTTTTTCTTCTACTTACAACACAAATTGTACATGGTGTATTTTCACATGGTATATACCTACGTCAGTTTTTTAAAATAAGTACGCATTTTATTTTGATCGCTGTATTCTATACGTGAAGCAAATTATTATATTCAAGTCGAGGAAAATGCACAGATTTTCATTTTCTTATCTTTTCTAAAATTAAGGTTAATTGTTTTCTATTGGTTTGACATAAATAACTGATATTATAAACTGGAGAAGTCACTGGCTCCTGAAATACAGTTTTTAACTAGTTCAGGACTTTATGGACTCATTACTGTCTGTAAAACTATTATTATGTCAATAAAAACCATTTTTTACTCTACTTTTTTAAAATTTCATCGAATGTTTCATAAAATGTTCGCTAGTTTTCGTTGGAATAGTTTTTTTTGTAGCCATATTCCAAAGAAACCTATTAATGTCAAAGCTTTGCTTGTAGGTGCCCATAAAGGCAAGTTCATTCCCAAACTATCGTCATAGATGGAGCTGGTGAACCTACCTAATTAAATTGCTCGCAGACACTAGTTTCCATTTCTAGCGTCAAAGCACTTTGCATACCTACTTCTATTTATTAGACGAGTTGTGGTCTGCAGTTTACAAGTTAGCACCATATCGCTTACTAATTGAAAACCTTATTCAATTTCTCGTCTGTTAAACGCTCATTTGAAAATCAAAGATATTAAAGCGCATCGACATTGCCTTTTCATAAAAAACATGGTAATGCAGAAAGCGTTTTGAGGACTTTTACGACTTGTTTTGATATGGATCGGTTTAGCTACATCTAAACCATTTTCAATCTGTAGTTAGCTCAACTCTTTCAATTTTAAATTATTTACTGAAATCAATCTCTTTAGAATCAAAAGAGGAGGTAAAATAACTGGGAACAGTAGTCAAATATTGACAGCTCATTCCACGTCACATCCTTTGTGAGCTTTGTGGCACAAAAATGTGGACGACATTTGAAAGCGAAGGCGGTAGTAAGTTATTAGATTTCAAGGAGTCTCAGAGACGTCGAGTCTGAATGTCGAGTGTCTACCAGACTACTTCACTGCGCCAAGCTTTATTCACTTAGCTCGTCAGCACTGCTGATATTACCTTTCTGTCAGGAAATTTATTATATATTCAGGAACAACTATTAGATAAATAAAGGAATAAAAATATGGATAAGCTTTTCAAATAATAGCAAAATTGGCTTATTATTATAATAAGCCAATATTTGTGTACAAGCTTAGCCCTTAACTAATAATATTCGGATAATTTTTGTATCCAGAATTATCCTTTTTTTTATTTATAACTATTTCGCTTTTTCTACTTTTCGTCCTCTGAAAAATAAAACAAGGGTGAAACTGGAAACTGTGTCTAAGGTTTGCTGTATAATGGTCGATTTTTATTTCTGTCAAAAAGTTTTCACCCAAAAATTCTCAAACAAAACTCATAAAAATCTCAACCTCTCAAACTCATAAATAATATGAAAACTACGAATATCAGGAACATACATGAGGTGTTCAGGGTGGGAGAGGCATTAAAATTTTTATGACGTCCATGTTTGGTACACCCTATATAGGTGATAGATTTCTCTGAAGGATAGGATTCGTAATGAATACATCCGACAGAGAACCAAAGTTATCGACATAGCTCAAAGAATTAGCAAGCTGAAGTGGCAGTGGGCCGGCCATATCTCGCGAAGAACCGACAACCGTTGGGGTAAACGCAGTGTAGGACGCCCTCCGGCCATGTGGGATGATGATCTGCGAATGACTGCTGGCAGATGCTGGATGCGTCAAGCTGAAGACAGGGCGCTATAGCGTTCATTAGGGCAGGCCTATGTCCAGCTGTGGACTAATATGGGCTGATGATGCTGATGATGATGATGATATAGATGGGCGTACTTATCCCTATATAAGTGGGCGTATTTAACATAATAGGAGTTATTATTTTTCAGAAACTCTGCGTAACATACTGTTCTTATCAGTAGGTACAGTCAGTAACGAAACTCTACCAACAGTTTTTCAAAGCTTTATTCCGAATCGAATGCGAAACTTACAGCGGGTCATAACTAGAATAAGGATGTTAGCATAGGTATCGCTTAAAAAACCGGCCAAGTGTGAGTCGGCCTCGCGCACGACGGTTTCCGTACCTTGAAAATCATGTCTGTTGTATGGGAGCCGCTTCAAAATCATTTTATTCTGTTTTTTAGTATTTCTTGTTTAAGAGGCAACAAAAATACAATAATATATCTGATGCTCTGATGTTTTATTATATTCCATAAATTAAGCTATTGTTGGTACAATAAAGTTATTATCTATCTATATCTATGAAATTTTCAACTGTCTAACTATGACAGTCATGATATACTGCTTGGTGACAGACGGACGGACACCGGAGTCTTAGTAATTAGGTCCCGTTTTAAGTTCTGGGTACGGAACCCTAAAAAGCCTATTAGTTTAATATTTTTTGGGTCTAAATAACATAATAAGATGTTAAGCAAGATTCGTTGTTACCAGTACCAATTTCCAAAATAACAATGTTGTTTGAAATAATAAAAGAACATTGTAACACGCCGCCATTATGCTCGTTGAAACATATTGTTTCATGTTTTGGAAGTTGGTGCGAGTAACGAAAACATCGGAGCGTATTGTTTTTGCCTACGCGCGCAGAAAAATGTCCTCATACGTGAGGGCGTCGTCAACGCACATACAACGGGCATACCACCTTATGGAGTCTATTGTAGATAAAAAATAAAAAGTATGATTCATAATTAAATAGTTATAATCCGAAACTTCATGGGCCTGGTAAACACCGAACCAATTTCTAATGGTTATAAGAATAATGGAAATAAATGGCATACATATGTATGCCATTTATATATTATTACTAACTGACCCGACAGAACGAAGTTGCCTTTGGTGGCCACCAAACTCTGTTTTCGTAGCTCTTCCCAAAATAGACAAAATGAAACTACTACAGATGCATTAAAAAAAGCTTATGTACGTGTGAAATTTGGAAATTGCTTTGTTTAACGGAAATTTTATTCTGTACAGAATATTGTCAAACCGTCAATATCAGCTCCGTTCCACCGCTCCGTTTCTGATTCAATTTACCTATAGGTATAAGTAAATATCACGTGATATCAAATAGTATAGATATAAACCAAAGCTGCCAACCCGAACTCAACTCCTGATCTGTTGTCTAGTGAGTCATCGGCACAAAGGCTACGTAAATCAGCCTCGACAGGCGCTTGTTTGGAATAGGCTCCCGATTTGTCACAGCAAATTATACAAACGCCTTGCCGTGTTGAAAAGGGTGCCTTTCGGCTCGTTCCCAACACGACCCGGATAAAAAAAACAGTTTTCTAACTAGAGGGCCTTTGTGACTCCTGCTTTGAAACACGATAGAAGTAATCGTATTGTGGTAACAACAGGCACTTTTATGAGCTCTAACTAACAGTGTTTTGGTTTAAAACCTAAACTATAGGAAAGAAAATACATTCCAACTCCTTTTAGCGAGTGTTTTTACATAATATTTATTTTCCAACATCTAATATTTCCTGAAATCTGACTGCATAAAATCAGGTTGTGTTAGGAGCACACTACTTTTTTCCCGGCGTAAAATAATTTAGCTGGTAGGCGACGGCAATAATAATAAAATTGACTTTATTACTGACTTCGTCAATGCCTGTTGATGTTTTATTTATATGCTCCCTTTTACGCTGCTCTGCAAATGTAATGTATATCCAACTGCTCCATGTCGTCCTTGTGTTTTTTCTATCCATCATGTTTTTTTGCAAGTCAGAGTTTCTAACAATGATGATAAAGGTAGGTAGATAATCTTAACGCAGGGAAATAAAGTTCTTATTTTCAGGGGGTTAAGGTAACTTTATAGAGGTTCAAATTATTGCAGGGTTTCGTACGCAGCGAACTGGGTAGCGTTTTTTTGAGAATTACCTTAGATTTGAGATATATATTCACTTACAGAGAAACTGCAACTAAAGTAATGAAAGCAGGCCTTTCAGCTTTCTAAATATTGAAAACTAGAGTTTTGCAATGGTATATAAATGATTTTAGACTTCTATCGTTACATCCAAGTTCTTCATATTTTTCTAACAAATACCATAAGTGGATAGAGCATCGCAAAAGAATCAGCAACGGAATCAAAAAAGCGCTGCAGCTATCCTCTAAAGTGCAGCTTATTTTAATATTAAAATAATGTTTGTTTTTAGTTACGTCTGACCCAGCTACATAGCCAGACGGGTATGTGGAGATGGATGCTTACCCAGCGCCTGGGTTAGATGTAATAATCTGAATGAAGAAATATTAACATTGCACATAAAGTGCAGTCAACCGTAGCTCCTGTAATAAATTTTACGATTTAAATATACATACTTGCTGCGGCCTATAATGCTGAGATTGAGACCTTATTGACACTCTATCTAATGTTTAATGTATTTCAATGTATTGTTTTATTATTATGGGTCACATAAATGTATTTTCTTTATTTCGTACAAAGCGGACACTCTATCGGGATGAAAATATCCGAAAGTTTGGATAAATGTTAATAGATGTATATTTGTGTTATCTTCGCACTAGAACTATACTGATTAGAACGAGCTGAAACATTGTTTATATCTAGGTCAAGAGTATCCTCTATGGGTTTACAGAAAATTTTTTATGTTCTGGTGCTATCTAATGAATTAATGATATTTTATTGAACCATCAAAACATAGTGAACCAACAAGAACTGCAAATCAATAAAATATAGTCGTAATTCTTCACGCCAAAACTACTGAATGGACCGGGTTGAAATTTGCATATACTTGTAGTTCTTGACCCGGAATAACATTTATGCTACTTTTGATGTCGCAAAAGCGCGTGTGTAGGCGTGGGCAAACGCTAGTTACAAATAACCAGGGATTCCAGAAATTGCATTAGAGATAATTTTATGTAGGAACGCTAGAAAAGTCCCTTGTGGGATTATTAATACGTTCATATTCCGATCCACCTTGTACCTACCTCATGACCTAGTTATTGGAAAAGTTGTGGACGTGTGATAAAACGGTCAAGAGTGAGCTAACTTGCTTATGGGTTCCGTACCAATGACGACGTAGGCGTATAATATAATGTAGTTCGTGCTTCCTTAGATATTGTTTTTATGTGATTTTTTTTAGTAAACGCATAACCCAAGGGCTGGTGAGTATCTGGCGCAGCGCATCAGCATTGCCATACAGCGTGGGAATGCCGCCAGCCAGTGTCTTGGTGACGTTTCCGACTTGTATTGACATGGATCAGTTGAGCTACTTCTTGACTGTTTGCAAACGTCTGCAGTTAGATCAATTGTTTCAATTGAATACACTAGTTTTAATTTTTGGAATTTTCTTAATAAATAAAAAGTATACCTATTTAATTGAAAATTGAGATTGGTCGAACAGTACAAGAGCCTTTTTACGTTTTCAATTCCGATAAGATCAACAGTGATAACAGGATAATTTTATAGCTGAAATGGAAGGAATTGAAGTAGCAGATTACTAAAAAAATTGGAGTAAAGTCAAATTCCTCGAAGATTAAAAACTTTGATATTGATATATAGATCTTAACATTTTTCTATTACCCAAACCTTGCTCTCTTTGCGTAAGAGCGTTTCGGGTGTTATCTATGTCACTGTTACAAAAAAATATAACTACCTGTACCTACTTAATGTATTATTTATAAGTACCTTATTCAGGTTATTTTGTTGCGGAACCCTAAAAATGGTTGTGGTAAATACAGGAGGCGATTTGTCTCCGTCGCATCTCGACAAGTTTTTGCCATGGCTTAGGAGTTAGCGTCAGATTATGATGGTCCGTGTTTACGAAGGGATAAGGGCGTATTGGGTTCTGTGACGAAGACTTTGATCTAATACCTTACATCGATGACTCGTTGTTCTTTGTTCTACTTTAAATGGCGATTGTGTGTTTGAATTAATAATGAATAAAGCTGGACAATCCACACAGCATCATCTAGCCCTAAGCTAAGTAGTGTATAGAATTGTTATTTAATATTATAATTTACTTCATAAAGCACATTAAAAGACAGGAAAATATTAAGAAAGCTCGAATTCAAAACTATGTGTTATGGATGTTTTACCGAGAGGTTTAATGTATCCTAGAGAACAAAGAAATAACAACTGTATTAGATATTCATTTTGTAAACCACAACAAAAAGATGTTATAAGTATAAATCACAGTGAGATAAATTTGTATGTGCCGTGTATGCATAATAGGAACCATCTGGTTAAATGCATTGTATTTGAAACCAGGTTTAGTTGCAGTTGTTCAAGCTTTATGAAAATGGCCACCCCAGGGTGGAGAAATTGTTTTCAAAATTGTATGCTCAGTAGCGTCAGAGTTTGTTAAATAACCTACCTATATTTTGTGTCATCGAATTATATAATTTTGTGAAACAGTCATGACGTTAGAACTTTTTTCTAGGTAACATAATTCAAAATAGTTTTATACTTATTTCCTAATCACTTTGTCACTGCTAAAGATGTCGGTAGGTCTGTCTTGACCCTACATTTGGCGGACTTTTTTAACCAATAGATAATATATATTATGATTATTTATTATACATATTATGTAACATAGAGATACGGCAATGAAGTTCTTGTTACGCAGATCCACCACAAGTAATGTTTAAAATATCTCTGAAACGGAAGGAAAATAATTATAAAAGTTTTCAGAATAATAAAATCAGATAGATCGCTTGCATATCGAATATGAAATTAATGGATTCTAGAGTTGTTTTATTGACTTAATATAAATTCAATATTTTCCTTATTAACTTTTTCGCTTATTCCAATAATCCTTGCAATAATCCCTCATACGCAGGGGTTTTCTCTATTTATTTTTCTGATAGTCATTAAGCTACTATAATTTTACGGTTTAAAAAATTTCTTTACTTAAATATAATGTAGTTCTTCTTGTCTAATCTTCTCAATCGGCATTATGGTATTTACGAAATTAAATAAGTAGGTATAATCATATTTTAGCAAAACTTTGAATAATACTGGATGGTTTATTAAATAATTTTATAGATTTAAAAACAGTTTGTGTTAATGAGCTACTTGTGTTAGCTAAGCTAGCTGCTCTCATTGCATCGCAATTCCCGACGATGCACGATGCCTTCTTTTTTTTAGACGTCACTTCGCGTTTGGTGCTTACCTAGATAGAGGTACACTCCGATTTACTGACTTGCGTAGGTAACGTCGTTCATGATCATCACTACATAGTATAAAACAAAGTCGCTTTCTCTGTCCCTATATCCCTATGTCCCTTTGAATGCTCAAATCTTTAAAACTACGCAACGGATTTTGATGCGGTTTTTTAATAGATAGAGTGATTCAAGAGGAAGGTTTATACGTAAAATAAAACCGTGCGAAGCCGGGGCGGGTCGCTAGTCATACTATATTAGTCCATTCTTGGTCATAGGCCTCCCGTAATGAGCGCCGTAGCGCCAGCGCCCCTGTCTTCAGTTTGCCGCATCCAGCATCTGCCTGCAGTATTTCATAGATCGTCATTCCACCTGGCCGGAGGGCGTCCTACACAACGTTTGCACGCTTCAGGTAAACGTATTCTTCAGTGGAGACCGCGACTCGGTTGTAGGTTTTACGAGAGATATGGCGGGCCCACAGCCAGTTCAGCTTGCTAATTCTTTGAACTTATGTCTATAACTTTGGTTCTTCTATGGATGTATTCATTACGAATTCTATCATTCATGGAAACTCCAAGGATAGCTCTTTCCAAAGCTCAATGAGCAATTTTGAACTGGTGAACCAGCCCTACCGTGAGTGTCCACTACGTCGAGTCTTGTCGTCATCCATACCGCAACGTTTGAACGAAAGTTTTCAATCAGTGTGTCCTACACAAAGTGAAAAAATTCTATGTCTATGGTCCTACTAATGACCTATGGAGCTGAGTGGTGGTCAATCACGTCATACGTTGCTATAAATAATTGTCAGAAGAAGAAAACTCGCGCAAGTTTATATTGGAAAAATCCTACCTTCGTTCAGCAGATTTCTAATAAATCAAGTTGGACTGTCTCCAACGTACGAAATCTGGTTTATCTTGAAAACAAATGTGTATTTTCAATTTATTCCACCGTACGGTGCTATTTTTCAGGATATTCATATCATTATTTGCAGAGGTAAGTGAGATATGAAATATGGCGGTAAACGTCGGTCGGGAGGTATTTAAACAGAGCTTAATATTATTTTGTCGGGTGGATTTTAGTAAAAGCGTTTTTAATTCAAAAAGGGTAGTTGAATTATTAAACTTAACAATCATCACTACATAGTATAAAACAAAGTCGCTTACTCTGTCCCTATGTCCTTAAGTCCCTATATCCCTTTGTCCCTTTGAATGCTTAAATCTTTAATAATACGCAACGGATTTTGATGCGGTTTTTTTATTATATAGAGTGATTCAAGAGGAAGGTTTATACGTATAATAAAACCATGCGAAGCCGGGGCGGATCGCTAGTTTTAAAATAAGCACGAAACTTCGCCTTCCTCCCTTTATTTTACTCTAGGTTGGCACTTGTTTTTTTCGCTACAAACTTTAGCGATAGATTTTTCTTCCACTCCTTTAAAACTGGAGCCGTCTTTGCATTCACACTTTTTTCACACATGTCATCGATCAATAACAAAATTAAACATTTTTCTTTTTTGTTTTTTTTACTTGATTTTAATAGTGTTAATATTTTCCCTACGTCTAATATACGTTATTATAATAATAAAGTCAACACCAACTTTTGAGACACATTGACTCCCTAATAGTCTGAGATATTACACGGTATGTTTTAGAATACCCTGATTGAAAGGTCCTACACAACAGTTACAACGTACTGCCTAAACCGCAAGTCCTGAAGACATGACATTTGGAGTGTTTATTCCTTTTAGAGTGTAGGGGTGTGCTACGAAAGGAATTTTAGAAGTTCGCATCCTAAGGGGTCTAAAAAGGTTAAATGTGAAACGAAAGTGCTCTGTATTTAAGGAACAAGTGGTGTTAGTTGCAGACGACGGTCAAAATAGTATGCAGTTTCCACTTATAAAATAAACATGTCATACACATTATGATACATTATATTTCAGAGTTTTCTGAAAATTTCCCACGTTGCCAAATTGTTTCCCAAAAACAATATTTTTTTGCATTTACGCCAAATTTAAATTGCGCTTAAATTAACAGTTTTCAAAAGTAGGAGTCAATTTTATAATTGTTATTAGGAAGTAAAGGTCAAAATGAGGTACTTATATGCCAAAACTTAAGTATGGTGTCGTTGTAGAGATTATTAAAAGCCTGACTGAATGATCTCAGCGCCTTTAAATTTGGAGGGAGTATTCCTCTTAGGGTGAAAGAAAGGGGTTATATTATGAAAAAAAAACATTTCTTTGCATAAATTCACGGTAAAAAAATATTGTTATCGGACAAAGTCGCAGAGTACTGCTAGTATAAAATGCAATAGGGAAACAAACACAAACGGTAATACTTATTTAAATCAATTTTCTTATTGCTCAAAGATTAACAAACCTATCAGAGAAGAAGCAAAGTTGCTTCGCTAGCAATTTTCAAACAGCTCTCATAAATTCGGTCGAAGGAAGCTACTTGGTCGAGTTATGATATAACTTAGCCCGAGTTATGTTGTTTTAAACCACATTCATAGAATAGCAAACTAATTTCGTTGAAGCTACAACTATTATGTTGCTTTATTCTTCAGTGAGGCTATTTCATTTCATACGATAATGGTTATATTTGTACGATCAGAAATTTTTATTTCCGGATCATCTGATAGTGAAGAAAGATTATTATTATGAGTTCTATGTAGTAGCTAAAGTTAAGAATAATAAGAGTATTAAGAATTCTACTAAGTAGAAGGAAGTCGGAAGGAAAAGAAAGAAAATATTGGTAGAAAATGAATAAACTGATCTATCTGTTACCATAACACAAGCTCTGCCAAGCTTGAGACTGGATGATGCTGTTTGGATTTTCAACTATTATTTTTTATTTTAGTAATTTTAAATACATCCTTAATCACTTAATAGTATAAAACAAAGACGCTTTCTCTGTCCCATGCTTAAATCTTTAAAACTACGCAACGGATTTTGATGCGGTTTTTTTAATAGATAGAGTGTTCAAGAGGAAGGATATATGTATAATACAACCGTGCGAAGCCGGGGCGGGTCGCTAGTAATATTATAAACGTGAAAGTTTGTATAGATGTTTGGATGTTTGTTCACTTTCACGCTCAAACTACTGAACGGTTCGAGCTAAAATTTTAAATGGACCTAGTTCTAGCCCTGGAATAACACATTGAATACTTTTCATCCCATAAATCAGTTACCATGGGAAAGCCGCGGGCAGATGTTAGTTTTTAAAATAGTCAGTAGCTAGTCTTGAAGCCGTTTGAAGTAATAGGTAATAACCGTGACTCGCACTTACCCGAGTGTAGAGGTAATCAAGCGAGCCTAGAATCCTTTGCCGACGCTTCTGCAATTACTGTAGTAGCTAACTGCCAATGCAATCTATTGGCAGGTTGGAATCCAACGAAATTTCATTTAACACCCGCTTGTGTGCCAATTTCAGCTGGGATGTGTAGGTACAGTCATCATCAAAATACTTTGAGTCCAGAGATATTTGTAATGCAAACTTATAATTTATTAATAATTGCAGGACATTCCACACAGCATCATCTAGCTTGTGTTATATACTATAATAGTCTATACATCTATACGAACTTTCACGTCTAAAATATTAATAAGGATAAGGATGATAATAATATACCTAACATAGGAATTAAAGATTATGTAGGCCTATATGTTGTAAATACCTATGTACATTTTATAATGGAACATCAAAATTTGATATTAAACCATCTGTAAAATTTTCGGCTAGGCAAGTTTAAGTTAGAACAGGAAAAAAGGTATTTGTAATTTCCTTGCACCATCGCTCTTCCAGCCGCGATGAAATAGGCCAAGTTCCAATAAGGTGCGTTGATATATCGCCGGACCCATCTCATAGGCGAAGTTTCTCAATAAAACTTGACTTTCCAACTGTGCAGTATTATAGCTTAGTCTGGCCAGTTACTTCATACTTTAGAAAACGATCGCTTTATAACTTTTAAAACTGTCATGGTTTCTAATACTTAAGTCATGTAACATGGGATATTTACCAACTTTTAAACCGTTCAAAACTATCATATTTAGCAATAGAGTCATTTAAAAAGGAATATTTACCATGATTTGATTTGTTTTGAGTTTTTCGATACTTCGGCACCATTTGAAGCGCAATGATCATGAAAGAACTGAGGTCTTGCGAGTGAGATTTTATTGGCAGATGTATCGATCTGTTTTGTAAATATCCTTGTATGCTAGCGTTCGATGATGAAACTTGTAGTAATGCTAACGTTCGCAGCAAAAGATCTAAAATAAATAAATAATTCCGGACAGTCCACACAGCATCATCTAGCCCCAAGCTAAGCAGTGCTTATTAAGGTAGATCGGATATTTTTATCAATAAAAACTCACTCGAAGTTCCTTCAGTTATTTCATGTTCGTTCATGGCGCATGAAATTGTGCCGTAATATAAAATACAAAACAAATAAAATCTTGGTAAATATCCAAAATATTATATCCATAAATGATTTTATTGCTAATAACTATGATAGTTTTGAAAGGTTTAAATGGTTTACCATACAAGACACTGAATAAATTGATCTGTTTATTTATCTGAAATCTGCTGTTGAGCTAACTACACTCGCACCATGTATGATTTCTGACCCGTTATGTACTGTGCAAACACACTAGCTACTCCGAGTACTAGTCACTCCGAGTAAGGACTTCCACACAAAACTGCGATGCGATGTGATGCAATGTCACAGGAACTTGAGATGCGAATTTCTGCAATGCGATTTTATGCGGCAAACCGTTTGGTAGGGTAACCATACCTTCAAATTTTGGACGTGTTTTTAGGAAGCGTAAGATGGATCGCAAAAAGATTATTGCACTGCTGTTATTGTTAAATAGAGGTAGATATTAAAGGAAAAGAAGATTCTGGGTTCATCCATGTATTACAATTATGAACTCTGATAGGAACAATTTTACTTGAAAGTACTATGGGTTGAGAACTTTGGTTGAGAACTGAAGAAGATATTTTTTTTTACAACACAAAGAAGGCGTCTCAGGCGTCGCGCGTTAAAGTTATCTCAGAGCGGACTAAAAGGGGAGTCACCAAGTATGACGTAATATGACAGGAATGCGCGATGTAAATGAGATCGGACGTTATCGTGCGAATTCGCAGGTATTTGCGATGCGATGCGAGTTCGCAGTTTTGTGTGGGAGCCCTAAAGTGATCGTTTTATTCTTCTGTAATATGCTGTTGAGCCAGCTTCCCTCTCTGCCTGTAACATTGCTGACAGGCTTCCTGTAAACTGGTAATGAAACTCGCAACTTTCCCGAAGTAATTCGTTTATTCATATTCCTGGACTTTCTGTTCCGTTGCGTGAAAAATTGGGGTAAAATCGCTTGTTCTTTTTAAACTTCTCTAATTTTTATTGTTTTGGGCGTTTTCCGCGTTTTAAATCTTGTGAAAGGGACTTTTCCTCCTTATAGGTACCTACTTACGTACTTAGGGAAAACGATTTTACAAATTTAACATTTGTTATTTTTGTACCTGGATAAGTGCTGAAAGATTTCAATCTTCTTTTTTAAATACCTAGGTCTGATTGTAGTACTGTTTTTGGAAATTATTTGCGTGTCTCATTACCTGTATTGTACTTGAACCATAAAATTTTCTTCAAATACAATTCGTGTCTCTTTACAACTTTTCCATGCACTGATTGATACAGGTTATTGTGATCATTCATGTAAGGAATAACAAAATCCTCTCCAACTCGAAATTTGGTACAATGTTGTTGACCGGTAAATCTATGTAGATGTTCAATAATTCTGAAATGTAGGAAGATAAATTTAATTTAAGTAAATTTTTGTAAGGAGTAATTTATGTTTATCCATAATTTAATTTAACTAAAGTCACCATGTTGATATCTTTCTACATTGAGTCTAACTCATCAATAAAATCATCAACACACAAATTGACCGGTAAATCTAGATGTTCAATAATTCTGTAATGTTAGATAAATTTTATTTAAAAACTAATATTTGCAGATCATAAAAAAAATTGTCATAGGCAGGATAGATCCTGCAACCTCGCGCCACATCGGTCATCGGTCATAGTACGTATTAGTAGTGAATAATTTACTTAAATTATTAGAAGCATTTGCAAACCACTGACTATTTAGCTGAACGTCAATCGGAAGTTATGTGGAACCACCATTATTCGCTGTGGTAGAGGGTACAGGTTAGCGAAGAAATAAACAGCTGGTTTATCCTAGTATCTCAAAGACAGTATCGGGATTTTATTACTTTTCAAGGGACCTTATCGGTGTCATCTCAAATGTTACAAAAACTATACTAAATACATTGGACATCACTTAACATTCTGCGGTCACTTTTGTATCAACCGACTTTTTATACCTACCAGTATTTTTTTTGTTCAGTATTTTTATTGTAATTACTTTCGTTTCATGCCATTGAAATCCTCTATAAACTCTATAAACCGCTAATAACAGTGAAGCAAAATAGAAGTGTGTTTTTGGAATTATATTTTACTAGAATCTGCACGCGGCTTCGCATCCTTTATTTCTATGGCAACGTCTCAGGGCTTTCTATCTCATGTGTACTGATTTCTGGAATGAAAAATAGCCTATGTTTTATTCCAGGGCTAGAACGACGTCTATTCCGCTTGACCCGTTCAGTAGTTTTTGATAGATAGATAGATTAAACGTTTATTTGTTTCCACAGACAAACGCATATACAATTTACGTAGACATACAATTAAAAAAAGTACACTACATTAAGTTAATCGAATAATATTTTTATTTTTACTAATCGATTTAGAGTGAGAAAGGAATAAACCTAAGGATATATTTTCACTCACCGGCGCTATTAATTGTATCGACAGATTTATTTACTAGACTAGCCTATATTATAAAGCTCATTTCTGAGCTGGATATGCTCCATCCCTAAAACTGTATCAGCTAACATCTTTTTGCTGTGACATATCTGTACAGATATAAATTAATTAAACTGATCATGTTGGCAGAATTTCATTACATGAACCATGCAGTGGTGTGTAGTATTAAACTGTGGCGGGGTTTTCAGCGTCGGTGATAAGTTTGTGGTTTCATTATTGGGGATATGGATTGGGCTAGTATTCTAAAGTCCATATTGTAATTTGGGAAGATGATGAAGATATGAAGTCAATCTTGCCTAAGCTTAGCTTGATGAAGGAAACATTTCGGGAAGCGTGACTTGATATCTTTCATATCGGTGTCATAGATTTGACATTTATAAATAACTAGTGACCCGCCCGGCTTCGCATGGTTTTATTATACGTATAAACCTTCCTCGTGAATGACTCTATCTATTATTAAACCGCATCAAAAACCGTTGCATAGTTTTAAAGATTTAAGCGTTCAAAGGGATATAGGGAAATAGGGACATACTAGAAAGCGACTTCGTTTTATACTATGTAGTGATTAGTGTTTGATAATCCACACAGCATAATCTAGCCTCACAGCTAAGCAGAAATTGTGTTATGGGTACTAGATAACTGATAGATATTTTTTAGTATAGAAAAGCCTTGAACCCCGGACCAAATCTTTGCAGTTTGTACATACTTTTGTGCCTGGGCGGGAATCGAACCCACGAGCAAATTTTTGTCTCCAGATCAATTTCGACAACAGATATAATAATAATGTAATTGCATCGTTTAAAAACAGGATGTACTTAGAATTAGGAATTAGAAATCTAGAATTCTATTTTTTTTTTTAGCCCGGGTTATTTTTTTACTTAATTTAATATTATTGATAGAGAAAAGCAAATGGATTGGCGGCCTTATCGATTAAATCGATTTCAACAGTCCATCCAGATTACATACCATACACTTAGTCCCATCAAAGTTAACATTAATTTAGTTACCATTTCAGCCAAGATTTTACACATTGTTTAAGTGCTTGTACAATTTTACAACACTGTAAAATTATAGGCTCCATAAACGTAAGCAGACGGAGGCTGGATGAATATTTAAACTGTTTAGGGCTGCGGGCTTATCGATGGAGCTACCGTACATTTAAAGATTTAGCACACAGTAGCTCACCAGTCACTTCATTTTTGTTATTTTTGTGTTTCTTCTTCTTGATTATTGTATGTGTTATTTATCAGTACTTAATATGTAAAAGGGCCAAATAAATGTATTTTCTTTCTTTCTTTAAAGTACAGTTTATTTATAGAAACATATGACATGCATGATGATTGATGACCTAAGACAAACCTTAGACATTCTATATATCAAGATAGAGGTAACTTCATTTACAACGAAAATAACAATCAAGGAATAGAAACAAATGAAAACCAGTAAAAGTACAATTGTAAATGTATCAAACGGTTTCAAAAAGTCTGCTTAAATCTTTAAAACTACGCAACGGATTTTGATGCAGTTTTTTTTAATTGATAGAGTTATTCAAAGGGAATGTTTATACGTATACTAAAAACATGCGAAGCCGGGCGGGTCGCTAGTCTGTAATAAAACTGTGTGTGAATTAATGTGATGTAGTTTTCCGGCCAATCAACAACCTATCGCTTCAAGATAAGAGTGAATTTAAATATAAATAAATCTGGATAATTCACACAGCATCATCTAGCCCAAGCTATGCAGAGCTTGTGTTATGGGTAAGATAGATTACCGATATACTTAAAACAATACATTAGAATACATAAATATTTGAGAAAGCCGGAAAAAAAATTTAGATCGTACAAGCATTTTTCCAATGCGGGAATGGAACCCGTAACCTCCTATTGCAGGCGGACCTTCGACGCGCCACATCGGTCGTCACATATTAGATATGTGTCTTCTACATCTCCATGATACATCGTTAAACACATACAATTATCTTCAATAATTTACATCATATGAGATTGTGCTCATATCACTACATAGTATAAAACAAAGTCGCTTTCTCTGTCCCTATGTCAAATCTTTAAAACCACGCAACGGATTTTGATGCGGTTTTTTTAATAGATAGAGTAATTCAAGAGGAAGGTTAAACGTATAATAAAAACGTGCGATGCCGGAGCGGGTCGCTAGTAAAAGATATTTTAAACACAAGTGTTTATTGTTACAAATATTGAAGATACTTACGAGAATTCTGAGGTGCTGCACTAGTGCATAAATTAATGTCATTTCTTCACTTTCTCACCTGCCAGGTCGAATCATTTGCATATCATTACCTTTCAGAAATGGCTTCGAATCTGGTTTTATTATTTATCGAAGGTTTCCTTTTGAAAGCTCTTAAATAATAAACGAAGGGATGAAGTGAAATTAATATTTTATGATTTATTTACAGACTCGCAAATGCATCTAGCCGGAAAATAAGATTTGTCTACCATCTTCCGTCGAAATATTTTCAGTGTTTAAAACATAAAGTATTGAACTAGATCAATTTTCTTTGCGCTCGTCCCATTTCATGGAAAAATGAGACCGAGTTACCTTTTAGTTTACCTTTTCGCTCGAAATCAATCTTGCTGAGGTTTCATGACCAACTGGTTTTCAGAATTTCAATTTAAAGCGAAGACTTCCATTTTCAGTACAGTAGTAGGAAACTGCTACTAAAATTTTTGCTATCTCAGCGTTACTAAGTGGAGCATATTCTTGCAAAAACTTGTAAAGTATTCAGAGACGCTGACAAATTACACCATGTTTTACAGACACGCCTTGAGATTTATTACTTAACCCACATAGAGACGCCATAAATCCTGAGGTCCTGTTCGATGCAGGAAAAATGGTCGCTTTTGCTGTAAACTCACATATGCTTTGTTGTAACTTTGTTGTCTTTGATATATTATACATGTCAATAAATAAGTTATGCTGATCAAATCACACAGTGTCATCAAGCCCCAAGCTAAGCAGAGCTTGTGTAAGTTAGTATGGGTAAGTTAGATGACTGATATACGTCATACAATTCATGATACCGATAGCGATAGATATTTTTTATTACACTTACATAGAAAACACACATGTATTCCAAGGCGGGAAACAAACCCGCAACCTCCAGCGACGCAGGCGGACCTTGCCCCACCGCGCCATATCGGCCGTCATCAATCAATAATAATAGATACTGACACTTCGTCCAAAGCTTCTAAATATAAGTACCGAACTCGAGTATGTTTTGGAGGAATGCTCGAAGCATTCTCAGAAGAGTTTGAATCGGTTAATTGAACAATTGTCTTATGAAATGGGTGTTAGTCTCACTACCCCCCGGCGTCGATTCGAGGGCTGACGACCCCTAGGTCCTTGGGTTCTTGTGAACTGTGTCTTTGTATTTATTGTATCCTGCATTGTACCTTGGTAAGCATCAGTTATCGCACACGTAACACAAGCTATGCTTAACTTCGAGATAGGGCAAGCTGACGCTGTCTGAATTGTTCACCATTATTTATTTACTATCACCATCTAGCCCCAAAGTGTAACAACAACGTAACCAGGTGGACCATAGCTTCTTACCCATCTTTTTCACCATCGTATTCAGTCAACCAAAAGCTTCTAAAAGCAGTATATCCTAAGCAACCTCCATAAAGTTTAAAGCATCAATACACTCATGTCCCCTACGGCATCGTAAATAAGGGTCAGAATAGAAAAACAAATGCCGCCATCATCCGTCAAGCGTGTTTCCACACTTAGCTCCTAAACCCTTTACGCCTCTATTTAACCTCCTTTATGCCCCAGAAAAATATCCCTCAAAAAGGCCTTTCGACACCGGATGTGCTTGAATAATTTATTAAGAAAAATGCTTTAAGGCTTAAGTTACACGAAGTGTGGACAGCCCTAAAAGGTTTGTAAGTTTTATGACTGATTTGATATTTGGTTTTTACAAAGTTTTGCTTTTGCGTTACTTCATGATACGTGCGAATAAGGTCCTTTATCGGTTTAAAGATTACCGATTTATTTTTAAAGGAACACAAATAGTTCAGTGTGATGAGATATTTATGTTTATTTCTTCATTTAAGTCTAGTGCTAGTCCTATTGCTACGCTGGCTTGAACGAGGAATTATACTGAGATACAACTTAAAATTATAAAGTTAGACTAAAGAATTTACCTTACAAAACATAGACACATAAGAAATTAAGATAGGCATAAAATAAAAATAAGTGTGGTTTAAGGATATGTATATGTGGTAATGGGGTAAAACAACATCAACATTTCATCTCTCGTCAGCCGCTCAGTTTGAATACGATTTGAGTGGAATAGCATGAGAGATCCCATTCATTATGTACGTAGCATACCTATGGTTTAATTTCCAAAGCGATGAAGTGGAAAATGAGAAAAGAAATTGTAGCCTTATCACAATTGGACATAGGGACAGAGAAAGCGACTTCACTACATAGTATAAAACAAAGTCGCGTTCTCTGTCCCTATATCCCTATGTATGCTTAAATCTTTAAAACTACGCAACGGATTTTGATGCGGTTTTTTTTATAGACAGAATGATTCAAGAGGAAGGTTGATAGGTACACGGAAAAAACGTAACGGTTACAATTAAATAACTTATTGCTATTTACAACAAAGTCGCCGGGCTCGGAGGGAGCCTGCAAAGTTCATTGCTAATGCTACACAAGCCATCTTTGCTAATATAAATTGGTAAAATTAATCCAAAAAGATGGTTAAAATTTAATAACTTCGGCTGGGTAGCTTCCAACCTTTAAAATTGTCAATTTTAACAAATCAACTTTGTAAACGCAGCTATTGAACGTTGTATGTTTAACAAAGACTTTTTCAGTCTAGTTAGGCTACAGGTATACTTAGCAAAGTTACTCGGTGGTTATTAACCGTGTTCGTGGGTTAGCTACAACCAATCTACATTTTAACTTCTAGTCCATTTAAATTAGTACATTTAGCAATGTTCTTTGTTGTACCTAAACGGGTTTAATGGGTTATCTTTAACCAAGTTGCATTTTTACTTCTAGCCCACTTGAATTGGTATATATTTAGCAGTGTTATTAGTTGTTCCGTAGCGGGTTTATTGGGTTAATACTGCTAAATACTTATGTGCAGGTACCTTCTATTTCCAATTGACCACAATACAAGCTACAGATTTGAAGTTCGAACTTGCGTTGTACTAAAAGCAGCTTTCAGTAGATACAACACAAGTTCAAACTTACAATATCTGTAGCTTATTAATATCGCTGTCACTAGGAAAAAGTAGGTACCTGTAAATAAGTATTTAGCAGTATTAACCCAGTAACCCGCTTTGGAACTACTAATAACATTGCTAAATATACCAATTCAAGTAAGCTAGAAGTAAAAGTGACACATCATTCTGAAGCTCTACCTAACTAGAAACATTAAGATCACTATTAAAAAAAGACCATGTTTTATTTGTACATGTTTATAATCCAACGTTTACAGAATATTTCATATTGTATAAAATAATAACGTTTTATCAGCATTTAAACGCTCTTCAACCAAACAACTACATATTTAATAATAACTTTCGTCATAATCTATTGTCTTCAAAAATTTCCAGAAAAACATAATCACTTCACTTTAAACACCAACACATAAATACACTGGCCTGCAACGCTACCATAGCCAGGAATAGCGAGCGAGGCGGTCGGAAGCTGGGGGCCTTTTTTGGCTTTACTGGTCATTGGGCATAGCCCATAATCCCCACGCTGCTGGGCATGCGAGTTGGGGATCGCTGTTTGGTGGTGGGTTTGTATTGCAAAGTCGCTGCTGCATTCCTCCGCACATGAAGAGTTAGGGTAGTGTAATTCTAAGCCGGCACCACACGGTTCCAACAAATATCCAGAAAAACATAATGGATCACTATTAAACACATAAAAACACTGGTATGCAAAACTAAGTAGGTATCTACGACACTTTTCAAATTTAATTTGTGGTTCAGATGCATGAAAATTTAGTTAATTAATCTCCACTACACCAAAACTCTCACACATTGTTTATTTTCGCACCTTCCGCACCCAAGAACGTGTCGAAAAGAAATGGCCGAAGTCCTTGTATTCAGTTTAAATCACGGAGTTTAAATAATGTACATGACAACACGTTACCTTTTTCTTGATTATTCTGAATATGTTAGTTGATTGCTATATTAATTGCTAATTTACTTGATTATTTGAAACCCGCAGAATCGGTTGTGTCTAAAATTAGATAAGTCGTCTCGTCAGTTAATAAATTGTAAACTTATCTATTTTCAAACAAAAAGAGAATGGGTTACTTTTACTGAGGAACTCACTTGAAATTAACCAAGTACTCAGTTAGTACAACCTAGACTAAACAGCAAAACTCGCTTGTTTACTATTAACCGTGCTTGAATGTATGTTTTAAATAAGTCGTATTTATAAGTAGCCGAAAAAAAATTAACCAAGCCAAAATGGTACTTTGTTAGTGCTCCGTTTTTTCCGTGTACCTATAATAAAACCGTGCGAAGCCGGGGCGGGCCGCTAGTTGTTTCATACTATGTAGTGATGATTTAGAATAGACCTGGAATAACAAATAGGCTCTTTTCATCCCATAATCAGTTCTATTCGATAGAAATAGCCTAAAGACATTTCCGTATAAACAAAGCGTGTAAAGTCGCGGGCAGATGATAGTAATAAATAATAATCAAAACAGAAACATCCAAACAGCTTTTAGAAAGTTGCCTAGTGTAATCAACGCCTAATGCAGGGTTTTACTACACAATAGAATTAATATGAAACTTTTTGATGGTTTAATTCTTTCAAGTATACTACCGGTTGTTACTTCGTAGTTACTACTTAAAGTTTATCTCTTATTAGTTATGAAACATACTAAGTTAGCTCCCAGTTTCGTTCGCAAGTTAGGGAAACACAACTAAATGGTAACAATTGTTGCCTAACAATATTACCTGCTTCAGGCATATGTTCTGCATAACTAAATGAAGTGAATGTGTGATATGGATCAGTTGAGTTACCTCTAGCTAGACTGTTCGCAACAGTCTGCAGTTAGTGATTTTTTATCGATTTTCAATACTACTCATACTTAGTTTCCTATTTTCTGATTTAAATTTTATTTTTCAATAAAATACTATAAAGGATTGCCATCGCTATTCAGCGAGGTAATGCTGCAAGCATTATGGGCACCTTTGCGCCGGGAACGGTCAGGGGAGGGTTATTTACTGACTAAATATACATTGTAATGTTTATTGTATAATGAATAAATGAATTTAAATAATAAAATACTAAAGTAAGATTATGTTTTATTAGACATAGAAAACACCCAGAATACCCAGATAAAAATATCTACAGATCGTAAAAATATTTCTCCCAAGGGTGGAATCGGAAAATAATGAAATCCTATTAAAAATACATAAACATTTGTAGATTGTACAAACTTTTGTCCCAAGGGGAGAATCGGAAAATAAAATACATTGTGAGGAAACTCGAACAGAAATTAATAACTCCCAAGCTTTCCCAAAGACGGACTCTAAGCCGTACCTACATGTACCCTTCTTATTGGGATTTCCCCTCAGAGGCTTAGCCCTCTCCGCTTAGCTCTCACCCACTTTCTTTGACGGATGCACTCACTAGCTGTTCCATATTTCAAATAGAAAACGGAAATAGAATATATTCTTTTTTAAAAATATTAGTTAAGCTAGGTTTTTTGGGTTCCGTACGCAAAGGTTAAAACGGGAACCTATTAACTGTCCATCTGTCACCAGGCTAGGCATCTCATAAACCGAGATAGACCGTTAAAATTTATACAGATGATGTATTTCTGATGCCGCTAATATCTCTTCTTTATTGCAAATAGAAAACGGACTTAGATGTTCTTATTTCAAAATATGATAAAGCAATTTTTTTTCCGAGATAATTAGATAGTTGGAATAGATGATCATCATACAGATGATCTATTTCTTTTACCGCTATAACAACAACAAATATAAATTATATTTTATTAACAACGAAAATTACAATCAAGGAATAGAAAAAATACAACTAGTATATACAATTGAAACCATTGAGCTAACAGCAGACGGTTGCAAGCAGTCTAAGGTTAGCTCAATTGATCCATGTCAATACCAGTCGGAAGCGTTCCCAAGACACTCGCTGCATTACCACGCTGTATGGCAATGCTGATGCGCTGAGCCACTCACCAGCTCTCGGGTCACGCGTCGCATCGACCAGATGCTCAGGTAGTTTTTTAAAATCACTACATAGTATAAAACAAAGCCGATTTCTCTGTCCCTATGTCTCTGTGTCCCTTTGTATGCTTAAATCTTTAAAACTACGCAACGGATTTTGATGCGGTTTTTTTTAATAGATAGAGTGATCCAAGAGGAAGGCTTATACGTATAAAAAAACCGTGCGAAGCCGGGGCGGGTAGCTAGTAGGTATAAAATAAATATAACTGACTCAACTATGGTAAAAATTTAATCCCATATTTTTTTAGAAAATGGTACGGAACACTACGTACGCGAGTCCGACTCGCACATAGCCGGTTTTTTACTTAGTATCAAATGGTACATGTTACCTCTTAAACAAAAATTTAAAAAATTACGTGTATATATTTTATTGTACCTACATACTACCTACAACCACTTAGTATGTTACTTAACTAGATTCCTTTCACAGTGAAAGATTTGAGTAAAACCACTCAAATAAAATCTCAAAAAACAACTACCAAACCCTATATTTCAACCTAATACCTCTCCCGAGACAGAAAGTATCAAAACTCGTTTCACTCCAGTTCCTCCAACACAATGGCGAAGGACAATGAATCCAGCAGTGGTAATGTTTTAAAAATTTAACACTAATTTTGTGGGAACAAAAACCAACTCAAAGGGAGTGAATCTGGCGACGCGCTACCAGAGAGCTGGAAACTCCTAACTAGACGTGAATTAATAACAAGATCGTATGCAGGAATAAATTACAAATTAGGAAGGAACTTTGTTGATGGTAAAACTTATTACCTGACTGTAGCAAAGCCGAAAGAAGGGATTTCGTTTGTAGAAATAAATATTATACATATTTTTTTGAACATGTTCTATTCTAAGTTTATTTAATGGTGTTTTTTATTATTATTATTTTCATTATTTAAATACTAGTACAGTGTGATCATAATATAGACCCATAACATTTAAGACGACAAGTTGCAACTATGTATTTGTACAATAGGATAGGATTTCGCGCTCATAGAAGCGGTATAGTAGAACATAACTTTTTTTAAAGACGCAGGCACAATGTTTTTTAATAGGAATAACGAAATCAAATCGAAACATAAGTCATTTAGGTACACCATAGACTAAATAAAGAGAAAATAACTTTTTTTGTCATTAAATTTTGTCACCACGGGGATCCCGTATGATACTGAATTTTGATAAACAAACCTGTTAGGTTCGCTTCAGTTCAAAAGGGATTTTAAAATAAAGTTTATAAACGTGGTTAAAGGTAAATTAAGTGAAAAAATGTTCATAATTTAAGAACAAAGTCCGTCTTTCTGTCTGGTAAAAAATTGAGTTAACTTTTATTACAGTTAGAGCGATGTGGTCGTTGAGCGAAAAAGTGCCTGTGATAATAACTTATAATACGTTATGAAATTTTAAGAAAGTCACGTCTATACGCAATGGCTTACTCTACGGCTAATCTTAATAATGAGATAAGAGTTTAATGAACTGCTATCTGAATTGACCCCGACACGAATTTCGCCGGGTGCTGCATAACTTTGGACCGTTAAATAACTTATCGGAGTAGATTGGGAGATCTGCCTGTTCAGGAATTTGCCTGCCTGCCCTGCCTGTATCGTGATTGGGATTGGGCAAAATCCAATCGCGCTTTACTGGGTCAATAGACCTAGTACACTTATTTTGGCAATCGACTTCAAAAAAGAACGCTCGCAATTCGAGTGGATTTTTTTGGAAATCAGAAATCAGTAACTTTATATCTTTAGGCTTACAAAATAAGCAGCACTTAGACAAGTCAAATATTTAACTATGAATAATTAATATATTAATGATATTAATAATAAGAAATAAGGGGTTTCTTGATTTTCCCTTTCCTGAAATTTTGTCTATGTCTCAAAAAAACTATAATAGAACCTGTATTTTTTTTATATTAAAGTTAAACCTATTTGGATATTTTTTATGACTAAAGATCTTATTTGAAAAAATAGGTATGTAGCGGAAGGTAGTCATGCTAGAATCTTTCGTATTTAGATAGTTTATGTTCTAGAATAACACATTGTCTTATTTAACTTTGCTAAATTAACCTCTGAGGTATTTAAATAGGGTTGTAAAATGTATAAGTAAATTAATTATTCCTTTCGTTTCGATTCACTCAAAACTAGGTACGTGGTAAGTTGTCACTTATTTATTAATTTTACAAAACTACCCCTAGGGGGTATGCAATCTACTGCTACGGTACATCTCTATTGTTCTCCAAATTCCACGCGGGCGGAGCCGCAGGGCGCCTCTAGTCCATATTAAAACGCATTTGCTCCACCACCGTAGCAAGTTAAGCAGAATTGAAAAAAATAAACCTTATTTACATTTCGTTCATGAAATAATAAAAAGTTAAATACAAACCCATATCAATATTTAATATATAATAAGCGGCTTACTCGGAAATGGTTATCATGAAAATTAATTTTAATATATAATGAGACGATTGCCATTAAAATTGAAGCAGCAATTTACCTGCACATCTCATTAATTCAAACACCATTATTATTAAAGGGCACAAACTTCGATCAGGAATTCGCCCGTCCGATTAGGCCCCACCATATATAGGTATTTAGGTATATTATGTATAACGATGGGACATATATATTTATAATGGGCACCCTGAAACCTGTTTCAAAAAACCGTGGGTCGGCGGGCGAAGGTTCGCCTGCGCCATAGGAGATTCAAGTTCGATTCCCGCCTTGGGACAAATTTTTGTACGATTTGAAAATATTTGTTCCGGGGTTCCGGGTGGTTTCCCGCGAGCACTCGCGCTATGAGCATTTTGCTCACAGTAAATTTAAAACACGCGCCATTTTGTCAAAATTATTCGTACGTACATCGTTGCTTCGGTAGCTGAGTTTTGTTCCGTCCCCCAACCCTGTATGCAGTTCACTTTGCGCCAGTGTGCACCAGTCACTTGGACGAGGTGGTTTGTTGCGCCGTGTACCATCTGGCGGCGTTTTGCTCATCGCGCGGGTATCAACGTAAGTACTTTTTTTTACTCATGATTTAATATTTTTTCATGTTAGCGACAGTTTTACTGCTACTTTTATGTAATATTATGATTTTACATTACTGAAATAGTAATCTGTTATGTATTTCTAGATGGATCGTGATCGAAGGGACGAACATGTTTTGGCATGGTTGATGGAGGAAGATTTAGAAGAAATTGAGGACCCGTCTTTTAGAGCCGATGATATTGAAAGCGATCGAGACAGTGAACACAGCCATCATTCCACTAACACCGAACAATCGTCATAGGAAGTAGAAGGTGAGGTTTCTTCAACTTCACTGGGCAATCAGCTGTGTTACGTAGGCAAAGATGGGTGTCCAAAATTGAACTATTATCTACTTGATGTTGTAGATCGACTAAAAGAAGAGTATTCTGTGGCAAGAGTGGCATGTAGATGGCCGCTGAGATTATTTTTCACGATCCTAAACATAGCCATAATCAACAGTCAAATCATTTACAAAGAAAATACTGGTATAATCATCACGTGCAAAGACTACTTGAAACAACTAGCTCTTCAACTAACACAGCCACATATCCAAAGGAGAAGCACCTTCAAAAATATTTCATATCCTCTTCAGCAAGTGATGAAACGTTTTGTACCAGAATCTGAGTTACCAGAAGAAGAAAAACCAAGTGGTATCTGCGCGGTTTGCCCAAGACGCAAAAATCGCAAGACCAAAAAGAGCTGCATTTACTGACAAAAAAATTTATGTACCGAGCATAGTCGTACACTATGTGATATGTGTAAAGCTCGCGTATATGACGAAGATTAGTTATTCATACTTAGTTTAAAAGGTTTTCTTGAAAAGTTTTTTTTTTTTCCTTTTTTCCCTAAGACTGCCTTACAAGACTGGCAAATTAGTTCCTATGATTGTTCATTAAAATAAAAAAGATTAATATTGTTAACTTTTTTAATATATATTTTGTAGAATAAATAATGTGTATTTTAGTTAAAAAAATATTTTTTCATTCATATTTTTTGGTAAAACTTGCATTTATTGACATTCATAAACGTGAGCAAAATGCTCTACACGCGAGTGCTGATGTAATTTCTTGAGGCGCGAGTACTGGCGGGTTAAATATATATCTGTATAATGTATTTTATTATGTAGGTGCCCATATAATTGTAAAAAATCTTTTTTCGATTTTTGCAAAGATGTAGTAAGTATTTCTAATAAGTCTTATAAAATCTTATTTCATATTTTTAAAAATACTTAAGTAAATAAATTCATTTCTTTATATTTTATCACACTTAAAAATTATTTCGAGTGTTTTAAATGTAATCGTGTTCTTGAGTGGAGACCGCTTCTCGGCAAACGTATTGCAGGAACTCCGGCCACGTTAGATGATCTGCGAAAGACTGCTGGCAGATGCTGGATGCGGCAAGCTGAAAACAGGGCTCTATGGTGCTAGTTAGGGGAGGACTATGTCCAGCAGTGGACTATTGTAGGTGGCAAACTGGTACCTACTGGTATTGTGATGAACAAGGTAAAAATAAAAGAAATCTCCCAAATGTCAAAATTAAATGAAATCGAACTCAAACAAGTCCAACTGTTAATTTGTCGTCCAGTTTCAGCCATATCCGTATTCTTTTGACTTTTTGTGTAAAACAACATGTGTCAGACATTCCTACCTGGGGTGTGATTCACTATGACCATTCAAGCGTGTTACACACTTAAGACAAGTACAGTCCGACCAGAAAGAGTAGAAAATAAATGAGGGCGCCACTAATTATTACATGTTTTGAATGGTATCACCGCATACTACGGCAGAACGTATTGATACTTGATATTGTCAATAATGAGAATTTATGTATTATTTTGGGTTTATAGTCTTGTGTCATAAACAAAAACATTTTATAAGAGCACTGATGTCCAAACTAGTCCTATGACACTACCTACCTAGAAAGAAAGCAACAATATTTTATATACTCAGGGGAAAAATAACAGTAAAAGACAATTTTGTCGAATAATAAATAATAATATACTAAATCATACATCAATCTAGTGATTCAAAGTCCAGATATTCAAAACCAGACATAGATTCTTCATCAGAATCTTGGAGTAGAACACAATTAGAAGTCCCTGATATATCATCATTTTCATCTTCGCTCTCCGATTCCTCGCTTGAGCGTTTGCTTTCAGATTTTCCTGTAACAAAACAAAAGTATCAAAATTATGTGATTGCACTACAAAATACTATTCAATGAGAGAACGATAAACAATGATTAATTATTATGAATTACATGGATTTTGGATGGATTTACAAGATTATTTTAGTAAATTATAACAGTTTACTTCCAGTGCTATTCTTTTTAACCAGCTACTTACCGGTCAAATCTGCTGTTCGTTTAAAAACGTCTTCTAAATCAGTCAGCAGCTTCCTGGCTTGATACTCGGTCAAACATCTTTTAAACACTTTGTAAATAATGTCACGAGCCCCACTGCGTATAGTTTTATTCATTTTACTAATATTTTGCGATTAATTGCTTTCATGGAAGTAACAACTAACAGAACAAACAACTCGACCGAAAATGACATTGTTTGCAGTGTTGCCGCTAACGGAAAATTATTCTGGTTAGTCCAACAAATAAAACCAGCTATATCTCAAAAATTTTTTTTGCATCTGTTTTTTAAATTTTGTATAAATAGGTACATAGTCTTTTGCTATGAAAATAAATCTACATACATAAATACCTACCTATTATATTTTTATGTTTTATGATTGGTTATCATTTTATCATTCGTTGAAAATTGTACATTATTATCTCAACAAAACGTTTTAAATGCTTCAATTTTGTAACTAAAAGTTTAATTTTTAAATTTATCTAAGTAAACGTATCTTAGCTAAATCGTGCATATAATTTTGCAAAGAAAAGCTAAGTCAGGCGACAAATTCACTATGGCGGCCACACTGGCCTTTCATAAAGAGTTGCCAGGGTACACTAAATTTTAGTTCCTCGATAATTAATTTCTACTATTTCTGGTCGGACTGTACCTCTACCATGAGTTTTGACATTATAATCGCCTGACTTTACTATAGTAGTATATTAGATAGAGTCCGTTTGATGAAAAAAGTCCCACGGCAACTGGTGGAACTAAATGTGACAGATTGCCATATGCTTGCTGGCTTCATTCGGTCGCACTACTACAGCGCCGCGTCTAGGGGACTTCTTTCGTGAAAATCACTCTTAAGCTTTTTACGCGCATTTTTAGTACCCAACTATCCTCAAGAGGCGCTGTTCAAGTTTTCATACATTTTTTAACTACAGTCGCTAGCGAGTATAGTAAGCAAAAACTCGTGATAGACGCAAAGATAGAGACGTGGAATCGGATGTCGTGACGTGACACGGTCGGGACAAGGAATCTCCTACGTCATAGTAAATCACGCCACTGTTTCTAGACGCACAAATACAATAAATCGCTCTCAAATAAGTACAGAATACCTATTATCCAATATCTTAACCGTGATTGCCACCGTCCGTTTCGGCCGAATGCTCCATTCCTCCCACTAATTATTACTAGCTGAGAGGCGCCGGCAAATGGCTGTAATAAGATCTTTTGTAATCTCATTTATTAATTTTCGTCTCTCATTATTCTCGCTCCCTTTACAGCGTCTGTAAAACCTAAACAAGATGGCCGCGCCCGAGCGGACGTAATTATATTTTAGTAGGAGTTTTGTTAAATCAAAATTAAGATATTTTAAACAGGGTTTGTGTTTGGTTTATTTTGGGGAATCAAGCATTCATTCAGGGCGGAACATGTAATGCTAGATCTTAGATTCAGGGCAATAGCTCCTACTCTGGTAGTACTGTAAGTAATAAACTCCGGATTGATGGCCCATATAGGATTTGTGCCCCAAAAAATGTTATTTCCATAAACCAAAATTTAGTGTAGACTAGGCATAAAAAATAAACATAGATAGATAGATAGATAGAAAATACTTTATTGCACACTTAAATAGAAAATAACAATATACAATAAAACTACTTATATATACTAAGTGACAATTGGCGGTCTTATCGCTGAAAAGCGATCTCTACCAGACAACCTTGGATGGATAGAATCATTGGATAGTATAAGGGGATCAAACATAATTATGAACGAACAATTTGCATATTATATATTCCAGGTCTAGAACTATGAATATTCAAAATTTCAGGGCCATCCGTTCAGTGTTTTTTGCGTAAAAGACGAACAAATATCCAAACAAACTTGCGCATTTTAATATGATTAAGGATCATGTTTTATTTCCATTCTCGGAAGTGGGGTTATTATGCAGTAGACATGTAGTACAGGTATTAATCTACTAAAATCACCACTGAGGACTATCCGGACTTTACTACCTACCCAACAAATTAAAAGCCAAATCAAAAGGCCAGGAGGAAAGCGATATGAGAGGTTTACATTCAATGTTCCTTTGGCTTTGATTGACCGTGATGAAGCCATTGCATAGCTACTATTTGACTATTTGAAAACCAAATGGGTGTACTACCTATCTAAGGTATTTTCTTTTACATTTATAAAATGATACGAACGAATAAAATGCAGAACTCATAGTACCTACCTGACCAAACATTAGTATACAGTTTTACCCGCGTAATTCCCCTTCCCGTGTGAATTCCGACATAAAATATAGCCTGTTTTATTCCAGACTATAATCTAACTCTGCTAATTTCATCCAGATCCGTTCAGTAGTTTTTGCGTGAAAGAGTAACAAACATCCATCCATCTATCCATCAATATAGGTACACAAACTTTCGGGTTTATAATATTAGTACGATGATATCTCTATGTATATATGATAATTTTTAAAATGTAGAAAGATATTTCGTAGTCGTTAGTAAAATGCTGCACGGCACGTATACTGCAATTCAGCTAAAATAATATTAGCACTACTATTATGCAAATATGCTTTCACATCGCGCTTTCTAGGAAAGTGCTTTTTGTACATTTATTCAAGAAAAGTACGCGACAATAACGAAGTTTGGCCTGTGGAAGGTAACTGATATTTTATTTAAAAAGCTGAGTAAATCTATACATAAAGTCGTTTTTGAGTCTGTCTGTTTATGAAGGAATTATGGTTTTGTGTAAGTAAATCAAGAGACTGGATGGCGCGCCATCCAGTCTCTTGATTTACTTACACAAACCACACGGTCCTACGCCATGGCGTTGGACCGTGTGGAGTGGTACAAAAGTTTGGAGGCATAATATAACCAGCAGTGGGTGAAGTCGGGCTGCGGATGATGATGATGATGTAAGTATAGGTCATGATATTAACACTGATTGACGAAAATGTTGTTTAAAACACGAGCTATAATAGACTGCGCAGCATATGAGAAAAACTGTTTTTGGCTTCGTAGGATCAGCAGAGCTCTATAATATCTCTAATATTATAGAGCTCTGCTGATCCTACGAAGCCGGGACGGGTTGCTAGTTCATAATAAAACAGTTGACTGGATTATACACAGTTTTCTTATTTAAAAATGTGATCCATTGCATTTGTTACCGGAGGAGGTAAAAGACTAGCCCTTGAAACTCGCCGAGACCTTCTTATAAAGTAGTCGTAGCTATTTAATGGGATGTAGATAACAAACACTGAACAAATGATTGTAGACCTAGGTTCCTTATTGTTTTTTGTTGATAATTGTTTATTAGGTTTGTTAGTTTTAAGTTGTATTATGCACTATTACGTGCATAACTTTAAAAACAGCAAAATACTTTATAAATTGATGGACAGTTACCAAAAGATTGATTATTCAAAGTGCTTTGTTTCTTTTAGAACTGATACAACTCTTGGACACGTCAAAGACACGAAATACGAATTTTAAAAGTTAAATATCAGTAGATATTACTACTACTACTACTACGAACTTGGGTCATCTGCATAACGACAGCGGCTCAAACCCAATTGTTTGGATTAATCGGTCGTCTACATATAGGTAGGTGTAGACTGTAGAGCATGAAACTAAAAAACTGACTTCACGCGGAAAAAGTCGCTGACAATAGCTTAAATCACTTAAAAATACAGCTCAGACACCAGAAGTCGCATGCAAAGGTTGCATCCATTCAACGATTTTTGACATTCCCTTGACCGTGTTCCAGCTTCCGTTAGTTTTTCATTCTGACCAGTATAATGAAAAGCAATGAAAAACTAACGGAAAATTAAATAATCCGAGTTAATTCGGTTCAGAACCCTAAACTCTACGCAATCACGCGCTAATACGCTGCAATCTTCACGGAATCCAACAGAACATTTGCAATTCAGCAATCATGCAACTTGAAATTTCAATCGGAATGTAAAGTGTGAGGCTGTAAAGGTGGGTGCATAAGCTCTGGTGAGTTAACGAGGGCCCATCTGCATATCGACTACGACTCAAACCCAATTGGCGATCGGTCGTCGAAACGCTGTGTGCACTGCCCATTAGATTACTTTCAAACGTGCTGCTAGACACGATACAGACATGACGAGCTGCAGTCTGGCTTTAAACACAAAATATGTATGCAGAAGTGAAGGTGTATATATCTTAAATACATAATTTACAAAATGGTTTCTTCCTAAAAAAGACAAAGTTAGTAAGTACACTCGTCAGCACACAAAAATCAAGGACTACAGCCATAGTCCTAGATTTTTTTCACTACGTACATCCTAAGCCTATGACTATAGGAGACAAATAGCAGAGCACAGCACGTCAAACAACTGTCACACATGTTTGTCAATCTATGATCAAAGCTTATATACGTTCGATACATTACATTTCTAAATTCAAACTGAAATATAGCGATATTTTTTGAAACGGAACGCTTTTGTGGCTTCGATTCTTGATCGAATGAAAATTCCAGTACAAAAATACTATTCAAACGGAAGTTCAATTTCTGGGAATGGAACGTCGCATAACAGGAATGGTCAACTGCAGAGTGAGTGAAATAACCTTATCAATGAAGACTTGGAATAACCGTTGGCGAGACTTGTTCAATTTATCTACGAGATGTAGAGTATACAGAACAAAATGAAGGCAATATGAAAGTGGAGAAGAGCAGATGAGTTAAAGATACGGTTAGATTATCCATCAAACCTTTGACTAAAAACTTCTTCAACGGCGCGACTCACTTCGCGGCGGGCTACGGTACGCAGAAGGTTGTGGTTGCGATCCCGCCTCGGGACAAATGTGCGTATGATCTACAAATATTTGTTTCGGGGTTCTGAGTGTTTTCTATATAATTATTTATACTTAATTAAAAACTCTACCTATGTGAGTAGGTATTGAATTAAGTATATCAGTAATAGTACCCATTTCACAAGCTTGCTTAGCTAGGAGCTAGACTATGTTGTGAGGATTGTCCAGCATTATTTTTCTTTCGGTTAGTAATCACCAAAAACAATGAATTGACTTTGTAATGCCAAAACAATGTTTGAACAAACTCAAAAGAGGGTGCTTTTAATTTGAAACTACATAGGTTTGAAATTATAAGGCATAGACTGCAAGACTGACATGACGTACTCCCTCAACATGACATACTTCCGCGAAAAATCCCGCCATCAATTGCATTCTAAGTATAGAATTACAATAGCCTATTTAGGCTTTTTAGGATTCCGTACCCAAAAGGTAAGACGGGACCCTATTACTAAGACTCCACTGTCCGTCCATAGTCCGTCTATCACCAGATTGTATCTCATGAACCGTGATAGTTAGCCAGTTAAAACTTTCAGCGATGTCTGATTTCTTTTGTACCTTTTATAACTAACTAGCGACCCGCCCCGGATTCGCACGGTTTTATTATACGTGTAAACCTTTCTCTTGATCACTCTATCTATTAGAAAAAACCGTATCAAAATCCGTTGCGTAGTTTTAAAGATTTAAGCAGTCAAAGGGACATAGGGAAATAGGGACAGAAAAAGCGACTTTGTTTTATATTATCTAGTGACTAGTGATACCAAAAACAAGCTAAAAAACATTACCTACGACAGCAATCAATCCTGAATCAGTGGTTCATTGAAAGTTCCAAACTGTAAGGACCAGAAACACTTTCAAGTGGTAATAAACTGTCTATAGGTAGGCCTAAAGTGTTTCGTTTTCAGGAGAAACCTTTTAGTCCTTTGTTTCTCATGTAATGTAGGTTTTCATTATATTTAATTCGAGGCGTAACTCGTACCAACTCGTACCATTGTTTCTAGACATTTAAATTAAATACGAAAGAGCTTTCAATAGACGCATTCCTGAAACAGATTTTAACTAATAATCTGGTATCTAAACTTGAATTTGTATCACATAATTACTGTTTATTTGGAAACAAAATTACAATCTTGATTGATAAAGGAATAGAAACAAATTAAAACTAGTATTTACAGTTGAAATAATTGAGTTAACTACAGACGGTAAGAAACAGTCTAGAGGTAGCTCAACTGATAAGGGAACGTACATAGTACGTGACCCGTTTAGAGGGGTGTTCAAAATACCACGCTTGGTCACAAGGGCGGCCTCGTCTAAGACAGAGGTTGTCAACCTTTTTAGACGGAATAGCCAAAAGTTACAATTTTGAAATTTGTAATTTTTAAGTAGTACAAATTAGGTAGTCTCATCATAAATATAATACATTTTTAATGTGACTACCTCATTTGTGCACACACATATATGTGTTTACGGGACTAACTCTTCACGCAAGCTTAACCTTTAACATAACAACATAACCTTTTTCCCAAAACTTGCTATTCAATTTTATTACTACATCAAAGCACGGCAACACAATAGGCCTACTAACTATAAAACATGATTAGATCCGTAAAGGATTTTTTTTTGTTCGATAATCTTTATAGCCCAAATCGTGTCTCAAAATATTTACCGTCCGGATTACCTGTTCGTGGAAAGTCTGTAAACAGTTTTATTGGTTCTCGGGTCATAATTCCCTGGTCCCTTGGGCCGGGTTGGTTGATTTGCGAGGCCCTTCTCAAGGACCTCATTATTCTGACAGCTTCAAATCATCTCTTGTAAGATGAAGTTACAAATTAGATAATAGACGAACGCAGTGGCATAGCGAGCGAAGTCTACCTGGCACGGTAGCGGCTTCGATTCTCGCCTTGAGACATTTATTTGTATGAATCCGTACTAATATTATAAACCAAATTTTGTATTATTGGATATTTGGTACTCTTTCACGCGTCTACAGAAAGGATCGGGCTGTAGTTTTAATAGGCGTTCGTTATTTTAAATTAAAAAAAAAAAAATTGCCGCAAAAACAAAAAGCTGAACCAAAACATAAGGGTAGATATATCGATTTAGATCTAGGCTAATTACAATAAATGATTTACTATTGAAACTAAAAAGAAAGACATTCAGTAAAATAACAAACCGATTGAACGATTCAAACATTTACTTACTGATTTTTAAAAGTAAGGTTCGTGAAATGTGTCTCGACGAATAGGAACAAAATACCTGGTTTATTTATTTCGTAACGGGACGACTAGAATACAATAAATTCCAAGTCAGTCTCCATGACTGAGCGCAATTTAAATAACTTATTGCATTGAGAACAGAAGTTCAGACCTAAAAACAGTGTCTTCGGTTCAGTGGGAGATTAAACATTCCAAGCTTGCACTAGTCTAGTTCTTGTGCTGTCTTTACACCGGCAAGTTCTTGTAGATCGATGCTAATTTAAACTTTCGTGGTGTAAACAGAGCTCTCAGTCTATTTGATTGTATTTAAAAATTCAGAACTTACTATTCCCCTTTGTGTCGAGTTTCTAGTTCCGGGGGATACGGAGGTTCTATGCGTTTTCAAAACTTTATCAAAGTGGTAAAAGTGATGCTCGACTCAATATAAAGCTTAGAAAGCATATAAAGCGGGATGCAGCAAGCGTCTTGGGCCATTGATTGGGTTCTTTATTCAAACTTTGTAGTTTAGAATTGTTTGTATGAGTCTGTCAGTTAAGTTAACTAGGTATTTCAATTTTAAAAACTACTTACTTGTAATTTGTATGTCTAAGTTGTAATTTATGTTTTAAACAAACTCATTTTTATAAATCAATTATTTTTTCACATAATATGCAATTGAATAATGGTTAATTAGAATCGTAATACATAAAGTAGACTCCTTCTCAATAGGTTTATTCGGATAGTGTATTATAAGTAGATTAGAGTGTGTAAGATTTTTTTATTTAGGTTCCTTAAGGGCTCAAACACAAAACTGCGAGCTCGCATCGCATCGCAAATATCTGCGAGCTCGCACAATAACGTCCGATCTCATTTGCATCGCGCTTTCCTGTCATATTACGTCATACTTGGTGACCCCCCTTTTAGTCCGCTCTGAGACAACTTTAGCGAAAGATGCGCGGCGCCTGAGCCGCCTTCTTTGTGTTGTAAAAAAAATACTGCTTCAGTTCTCAACTCATAGTAATTTCGAGTAAAATAGTTCCCTTCAGAGTTCATAATCGTATTAAATGGATGAATCCAGAATCTTCTTTTTCTTTTATATCTATTTAACAATAACAGCAGTGCCGATTTATGGAATTTTTGGACCGATTTATGCAAAAATGATCCAACCCACAACCTAGTCAATTTCGAGTTTTTTTAACCTATGTAATCAGTATAAGGTATATTTTAACATATCAAAGACTCACACCTCTATGTTCACAAATGTGGAAAATCCATATGATCCAACCCACAACTGTCATGTCGAAGACCATTTTTGTATAAGTGTTTCATGCCACTTGAATCATTTTTGTGTTGCTTTGGTTACCCTAACATATAACCGTTCTATTTTGCTACAATGATTCAAACTATAATATTAAGCTGGTCCATCAGTTCAAAGAGCTCAGAAAGCTATAGAAAGAGCTATGCTCGGAGTTTCTCTGAAGGATAGGATTCGTAAAGAATACATCCGAAAGAGAACCAAAGTTATCGACATAGCTCAAATAATTAGCAAGCTGAAGTGGTGGCAGTGGGCCGGCTATATCTCGCGAAGAACCGACAACCGTTGGGGTAAACGTGTTCATGAGTGGAGACCGAGACTTGGCAAACGTAGTATAGGACGCCCTCCGGCCAGGTGGGATGACGATCTGCGAAAGACTGCTGGCAGATACTGGATGCGTCAAGCTGAAGACAGGGAGCTATGGCGCTCATTAAGGGAGGCCTATGTCCAGCAGTGGACTAATATAGGTTGATTATGATGATGATGATATAAAACAAGTTAAGCTTTGACAAGTTAATATTTGAAATTGCTATTCCATCTAAGTACGTAAACGAAATAAACCATAAAGTTCAAAACACACAGAAGCCGGAGGCGTGGCGGAGGCGAAGGCGTGCCGGTTTTTCCTATGGCACCGCGTTCGCCACGGCCTGCGGTGTGTGTGTAGGCTTTCATAGGATTCCATAGAATACAACTCGCGCGCCTTCGCCTCCGCCACGTTTCCGGCTTCTGTGTGTTTCGTACTTCAACGAAAAATAAATAAATAAAATAAAATAAGTACAGGGCCAGCAGATCTAATATTAGATACCAGATGATTGCATTGATTAATTTAAGAAACCGAAGGGAAGCTGCAATAATAGACGATGTAGATGGTTTATGTGATGAACCTTATTCTGATTTGGACGAGGAGTAGGGCCAATTATGTTTGTTTTGTCTTTTAAAACACAAAAATGATTACTTATTTTTATCACACTGAATTGATTGATGATGATTGATGATTGTGATTGATTTTTGCATTTTAATTTTTGCACCGAGTAGCTCTTTCCATACAAAATTAATTTTGTAATAATGATCCAGGCGCAAGTTTTCCCAATTATCTACTAAACTATTACAATTTATTCTTTATATTATATATAGCAAAAAAGTTGAGTTTACATAGCATTAAATTAAATTAAAATAACAACATTTTGTATTACAAAGCTAGAGAAATACCGCCACAAACTTAAATTTTGATTATCTCGAAATGAGGTTTGTGTGGGTTGGATCATTTTTGCTTAAATCGGTTCAATAATCTTTTTGGGATCCATCTATCCATTGGGATCCACATCCAGGGATTACGCTTCCTAAAAACACGTCCAATACGGCTGACTAAACTTGAAGGTATGGTTACCCTACAAAACGGTTCGCCGCACAAATTCGCATCGCAGAAATTCGCAAATCAAGTTCGTGTGACATCGCATCACATCGCATCGCATCACATCGCATCGCATCGCATCGCATCGCACCAAATCGCAGTTTTGTGTGGGAGCCCTAAGTCACTTCGACATAGGTGCTTCGCATATGACACAAAAAGCTTAGACAAACGACAGTGTTATCGTTGACGCAAAGAATAAGCAAACTAAACTGTCAGTGGGTCGGCCATACCTAACGTGAAACTACAACCGCCCGCTGGTAAAGTTATTTTTGAGTTTAGTTTAGACCATAACTTAATGTCTGTCGCCTTCCGGTAGGTTGACGACCTGTGACCGACTGCTGGTTTCTTTAGAAGAGACCTAAGGCCAGCAGTAGTGGAGTTAGGCTTATCAGAGATCGGATTATCGGATGCATATTTCCCTTAACTTAATTATTGAATAACTAATTATTAAAGCGGATACAAAAGTATCCACTTAAAGTATGCATGACAGCAGTCGGTCATAGAGACTCAAGAGCGGTTTGGTAAGCTGTAAATAATTATATACGTTTAAAAATACTTGTTTTTGAATTTTTGCCAAAATTTAGCCTTGTTGATTGTTTATCACGATTCCTTGATTCCTGTGGTTACTTTGCCTTAAAAAGGTTGATGTAATAAATGCTCACTTTATTTCCTAGTTTAACTTAAGCAATAAAATTTTTATTTTGAAATGTCCAAGACTCCTGCAAGGTCTAAAGGTAATAAAGCACTTTGAATTTGAACGCGCTGACTTTGTTTACATAATACAAAAGAACAGACAACAAAACGCCCTAAATACAATAGGAATACAAACATTACTTCAAGTTGACTAACAGCAATTTTCATAGCTAAAGAAAGGCAATCACTCATCGCGCTATGTCACCATTTGTCTAGGCCACTCTGATGTAGAGATAAGCAACCTCCCAGTTGACCGGGTTGCCTTTGTCAGAAGTTCCCGTATCACTTGTCATGTTGCCATGTGACCGAACACTGAGTTCACATTCAGCCAAGTTACCTTCAAACTTCCTCCTGTTTGAAAGGTAAACAGCGTTTGGAGTCGAGAGGGAGAACTTTGACATCCGCAGTAGTTCACGTTTAAACGTTAGCTTCAAAATACATTCAAATTAACAGATAAATAATAGCTCTGGTGTCAGATTTTTCCTTAGATGGGCTTGATGAATACCTTAATTTGTATTTATATATATTAATTCCATTTCAAAAAACATTTAGTGCCCAGGCTTACATAAATGACAAGTTATTTTAGAAAAGAAGTAAAATGTCAAATTACAAATAATACAAGCTACATATTAAAATAAAATAACAAAACATAGAGAATCAGTCAACATAAAAATGGATGTAATTTTTACTGGCTTAACGCTTAGTTGAAGTAAAGCCAAAAGTACTGCAGGCAGATGCTGGATGCAGTCAGCTAAATACAGGGCGCTATATCGCCCTTTTGGGGAAGCCTTTATGCAGCAGTCGTGAACTTTGATGATGATGATAAAATAACTATAGTATTAACGAAAGGACGGTCAAAAGCGTCGATTTATGGCGAACAAGCAGCATTAAAGTAGAAACAAAACGAATAATTATATTCGACATGAAAAATTCTACTCTACCATGGCTGCCAATATTTATCATAGCTTTCCTTATCAGTGTAGTCAACACCTCTACCAAGTACAAAATATAAGGGATATAATTTAGACAACTGACTATTTCAAAAACGGCTTATTTATGACTATTCTAAATAATTACGCGTTGTAGACTCCCATTGAAACTATAGACAATGAAAATATCACTCCCAAGAAAAGATATAAATATTCAATTTAACGTAAATTCTAGCTGCAAAACACTTCCTGGATTCTTCCAATTGTTTTCTAATTTAATTAGGGACAGGAACAAAGACAAACAGAGATGAAAATTATAGAACTGACACTCGAGAAAAATTAAAACACCGAGACATTCTGAATTCACTTAATTCATTTACCAACAAATGACAGTAATCGAATTGCTACACACACAATAGCAGATTTTCAAGCGTCACGACTGTAAAACCTGGTGATCCTCACAGTCACTTTAAGGTAATAGTTTAATGTGGTTTTTGTTTTACCTTTTTTTAAAACATTTTTCTCCTTATGACATTTGAATATTTTGTCTCATTATTTTCCAACCACTACCCCGTAGTATTGCTACGCCGTAATCAGCTACGACGTAGCAGATAAGCTACGACGTAGCAACGGAGATCTTGCCAAGTTTGGCGACTTTCAGTTCTATAAAAAATGCAAGTTAGTATTCTGCAAGAGCCAAGTTCTAAAGAAACATTTCACTTGCAAACGACGTTCATTCCATTTGTATCGTTGGCTATCAAATTAACCGTGAGACGCGATTGAGATTTTATTCGTTTTGGAGTTTCTTTTCAAAAATTTAAATTGTTCCTTTTATTTTCTCTAGCTTTGGTCTATTAGTGAAAAGATTGTGCAATAAAATGTCCTGAACACACGGTTTGACTCCGTTGAGAGCGTCCACCGCTGCCAAACTTCGACAGAAGGGTCATCATCATTGAAACGGCTTAACTCTAATCATTTTTTTGCTTGCTATGTATCTATACTAATCCTTTTCCCGGCTAAATGACTTATCTTTATAAAATTTGCCAGGTTCAAAACTAGTATAGGGATGTTCAGCAGTAGACTAATATAGGATGATGAAAACTTGTAACAATTGAACTATTTGCAGACAATCTACTAAAAACCCAAACTCAAAAACCTTAAAGGATTCTTCTAGAAATTAAAGAGATTGCTTTGATTAACGTTTTACTTCAATCTTTTTTAAGGTAAAGTAATGAAGCAAACATGAAATTTTTACCTTTTCAGTTTTCAAGTCTCAAGGTAATCTAGAATGGGTGTTTTATCAGTCGAAAGCGTCCAAGACTCCTAGCATGAATTATTGTATATTAGTATTTCTTTAGGAACAATTCCAAAATAGAAATATACCTAGAAATGCAAAATGGTGAACCGTTGTCTTTTCGAACCAATATTTTAAATTATTCATTGCTCTAAATTATTCCGAGGAATCGGTGCTCGATTAAAATTTCAATAGAAAACCAATGTTAGTATAGTAGTAGTTAGTATAAAAGCAATTAGTGTGTTTAGCTAAGACTATTTTGGGTGTAATTTCAAGGATAGGATAGCGAGTGGAATTGTATCTCTGTAATATTTCAAAGTTTCGTTAAATTTGCTACCTCTTTTCCCCGAAACCTCCCTCGAATCACATTTTGCTGTGTTCAACAAATTTAGGATGGGCATAATACACGGAAATCCTATTTGCACGTTTTAAAACTAAAAATTATAAGTAGTATTTACTCTTACTTACATTTAAATATTACGGTTTTCGCATATACGTGAAATCTATAGAGAAACATTCAGAATCAGATTTCGGAACAGACATTCAGGGTTCATGAATAAAAAAGAGGACCATCTGTATAAAGACATCAAAGAACATCTTTTTCATAAATGGCATCTTTAACCTCTCAATTAAATGATCTAACAGCTTGATTAAAAAATTAAGTTGAAATTATTATTTTTATTAAAAATATTGCGAAAAAAACTGAAAACTAATTTATGTCATTTTCTAAAATCTAAGCCGTCACTAGAAGGTAGAATGCCTACAATGCTGTAGGTATAACTACGATGAATAGCAATGCTAATCTGTTGACCGAAATATAAGCCAGCATTTCAATCTCTTGTGGACTTTATGATATTTGATAAGACCTTTATAAAATGAAAGTGCCTAATTTTCCAACAAATATATCTTTTACCCAGTTTAAGTAGAATAAACCCTAGTCTAGTTATATATTTTACTCGGTGACTCGGCTCAAGCTCATTGGATTAGAATTCACTAACTCCCCTTATAATTAGTCCCTTTAAGATATTAATTATTAAAGACTGCGGAGACTGCGGAGTTACGAAAGATCTAAATTATCGTCGTTGAAATATATTTTGGTAGAATTTCGCCCGTCTCGAAAATTAACCGAAATTGTTGAATTTGGGTCAAAATGTGTCAAAATTCAACAACCTTCGGAAGGTAAAACCATATATATAATAGAAGTCTCACCTAAACTTTGGATAAGAAATTGGACGGAATAAAATCCTACTCAATATTATAAACGCGAAAGTTTGTAGGGATGGATGGATGGTCGGATGGATCGATGGATGCAAAAACTACAGAAAGGATATGGATGAAATTAGGTACAGAGATATATTATATTCTGTACTAACACATAGGCTATATTTTATCCCGGAATTCCCACGGGAACGGAATTACGCCGGTGAAACCGCGAGGCGCTGCTAGTAAAATTATATATAAGCCTTCATACATTAATGAATTTGTTATGACGTCGGTACCTTCGAACCTACACAGTTCGTGTTGTAAAAACATTTCTTCAGGAAGAGTGTGTTGTTTCAGTTTCACCGTGGTCCAACGACGCTAGCGCCCTGCGTAGTTGATCACTCCCAAACACATTTATTCATTTATTTATTTATTTATTTATTTATTTATTTATTTATTTATTTATTTATTTATTTATTTATTTATTTATTTATTTATTTATTTATTTATTTATTTATTTATTTATTTATTTATTTATTTGTTTATTTATTTATTTATTCACACTTGACAACCATAGAACATTCCAAAGCGTCAAACAATATTCTATAACTTATCTAAAATAGTTAACAAGGTAAGTACTTAAGATTATAAAATATTATTGCCTAAATTATCTATAACATAAAACAGTAGAATAAGAATTAAAATTAAAATTACATGTCACAATCAAAAAAAATAAAGTTAATTTGATAGTCAAATAGTAAAGTAAGAATTAATTAGATAAATGTCACAGTAGAAAAAGGTAATTAGATAGGTACCTAGTCAATATAGTATAATAAAATTAAGGACAAAATGTACAGTTAATGAATAAGAGCATTTAATGTCTCAATTTACATGTAAACTGCAGAAATCTGAGAGGTCCGTTTGTACAATGGACCCTTCGGTTTACAATATGACTGTCCAACCGGATCCGTTATGCAGCTAATAACCTACATCTAGTCCCAAGCTCTGCTTAGTTTGGGACTAGATGATGATAGTGCAGCATTATTTATTTATGAAAAATCTAAGAGAGTGGCTCACTGAATTGGTTCTTTATGAATTAAAATATTTTTTTAATTTATGTATTCAACAAAATCCACAACCCTTAATAACTAAAATCAACAAACTTATTCAATAAATATAAGAACAAAAAGAATTTACTTTTTTTAACTAAAATCTCAACACCATCACCAAACTGAGATCCCCTACCCGCATGCCCAGCGTGGGGATTATGGGCATTACCCCCTTAAAAAAATATGTCATCTGAGTGCGGTTAAAGAAAAAAAGGGTTCGTAGTTTAACCCTTGTAATAAGGTTAATAAATAACTACGCCAAAAGTGAATTGTTTGAGAGAATTCATGGCAACCTCAAATAAGAATTTCAACAAGCGAGAATGGTTGGCGTACGGCTGGCGTCTCGATTTAATTTCCTGCCGTCATTCTGACGAAAGCGCGTGTGGGAAACTAAATTAAAGGTTACAGAATACCCCAGACGTTAATGAGTGGGTGAATACTAACTATATTTATTTACCTACTAATTTTACTCAGTACAATTGAGTTAAAATAAGTTTGTTGTCACTCGTATTACCTGTTAATGTTAAACTATCAAATTTCTCTATTATAGACTAGATCTTTTTGTAAGTTTGATTCCTTGCTCTTACTAATTGTAAGATAAATCTTAAAGGGATCCTAGCTTGGTTCGGCTTTAAGGTACCTAAGTACTAGTTTCAAGTTTTTATTGCGTATCTATCGTTAATGCTAGACCAATATAAAACGCATGTTAAATAACCTTTATGTTAAATTAATCTTGATTACATCGGCTAGCTGTTCTTTTATTCAAATCGTAGCTAAAAATACTAATTCAAAAATTGTATAATTTTGTGGAACCGGTTTATGTTAGGTACATTATTTAGCCTACAAAGCCAGCGCCGTGTGATTCTATGAAATTTCTATTTCAACATTTTGACTGAAACTGATATGCAAGTTACTAATCAGTGTTACCCAATATCACAGTGTTTCCTTGTTTCGCACAAATGTTTGTTTAACCCATACAATAGTGTCAAGAGCCGTAATATGTATCCTAAATCAACAGTAACTATAGTGACGAGGCCGGGACGTGTCAACCTTATTTTATTTCCCAAAGATTATATTATAGTAACTAGATGTAACATTATAAAAACGAACATTTGACACTGTTTTGACTTCTTGCTCTTTGGGAGTATGCCATATGAAAAAAAAAGATAGATATAATTTTTCAGTTCAGTTTCAGTTACATTCAAATACGTATGTGGTCAATCTGATTCTTGTCTGACATTCTACTGAAATGTGAGAATAGTGATGTGAAATTCTGTACTTATCGATTAAATTATGATTTCAGTAAGCAGGTTTGTTGTAACCGCTGCATTGTATGTTGATCATGACGACCGATGTAGCGCGGTGGGCAAAGGTGCGCCTGCAACGCAGGAGGTTACGGGTTCGGGAATCAAACCCCTCAGAACAAATTTGTGAACGATCTGCAGATATACCTATGTTCCGTTGGTCTGGGTATAAATGTACTATAAAAAATGTATATCTATGCATGATAATGTATTTAATAAATCAGTTATCTAGTACCCATACCACGAGCTTTGAGTAGCTTACTTTGGGGCTAGATGGTGCTTTGTGGATTGTCCAGCATTATTATATATTATTATAAAAGAGTATAATAAATTCAGTTATGTTTAAAATCCGCAAGCTGTAATTTTACTTGAAAAGATATACCAATATTCATTAATCACCTATATTTTTTTGGTGTTTGTGGGGTTTTATATTAAGTTTGGAGTATGTGAGTCAATAATGATTAAATCAATCAGCTGGTAATGATTGAAACTACAACCCCCTCAAGGATCTAGATCGACTTAACCGGTACCTGACCCTGTAGGTATATAAATAAAGACCTACTAAAGTTATTTTGTTAAAACTTACATAAACTTGATAAATCTTCTTGATAATAATTATGTTTTTATTTAAAATGGGGTTAAGCGGTGATGGTTGTTTGCCGTCGTTATTTAGGATATGAGCAGTGAGAAAACTTAGGTAGGTACTTAGTTACATTAACATAAACGAAATTATTTTTAAAGTATTTTCACGTCGTATACTACTATACTTAACTGAAATATTTTGTGCTTAGATACCACTTGGATGCTATCATTTAACCTTTATTTTCAAAGTTTTTTTGTAAGTCCTTTGATATCCAATTCTGTGGCACGAAACATGGAAATGTAAAAAAACACCAACGAGAATTCTATGATGGCTCCCAGACATGTCTTCTCAAGTTTTGTTTCCATTTTTCTTTTGTTATTGGATTTTTTGTATATCTAGAAGTGAAAGATAAGAATAAGTTGTGAACTTCTAGCTACATTGCAATCTTTAGTCTCCTAGATCTTACTAGCGACACCATAATCAGTTTTGATTTCTAACTCCAACTTAGTCGGTCCATGTAGGTACCGTAGCACTATCTCGGTAGGTAGGTATAATTCTCAAACTACGACAATTTACTTTTGAATCATCATTTTGTCAACCAGTATTAGACATTCATCGACAATAAATTATCGACAACTACCAGTACTTCACTAGGTGGCATCAAAATGGTACATCAGATGTCAGTTTTTCGTATTGTACTTTAATATTAGTGAATTATAGAATTATACTGCTAATGAGCTGTAAATAACGTAGTAAAACAGTTATTATATTCTACGTCCAAAAAACTATTCAACATATTGCAAAGAAAATACATGTAATATCCGCGAAATATCCGCGTCTATCACGATTATAGACTTACCGATGAAAAGATATCTTGCGTTTATCTTCACATAAAGATCCCAAACGGCTTTTACAACCCACAGCTACACAAGTCATTATATACTAAGTTCTCGATTAAATATTATATATAAAACACAAAATTACAAATAAAACATAAACACAAATTTTCATTTTCTCAATCTGACATTCACGTGTCTCCGTACGGTATCTAACAAAACCAAAACAATATCAAATCGGCTACATCGCCTTATAGGATGACAGTGACCATATGCTCCGTCTACCTTACGGAACGTAAGGTACCTACTTGGTCTTAGTTATTTCCATAATATGGAAGACTATGACATGACATCTTGGTGGTTAACAGATTTTTAGTAAGATTTTAATTTTTTAGGAAATAAATGAAGATTATTAATGAAGTAAATAATTATGGACAATTCACACAGTATCTATCCCAAGCTAAGCAGAGCTTTTGTTATAGCTACTGGATAACTAATATACATACTTATTATATATACTACGTTGATATTGTTTTATTTTAGAAAACACCCAGAAACCCTCAATATATATCTGCAGTTAAACAAAAATCTGGTGATATAAAACCTTACCTAATCTGACGTTTTATAAGCATTACTGTTTGTATTCTCCAGTTTCTGTCTATTCGGTATAAAAAAGTGTTTTCTATGTATCTAATTCCTCTATCTTTCTATTGTTCATTAAAGCCTTTTATTATGTTAACCCACGTCTGGAACTGTAACTTAGCAAAATTACAACCCGATTCGTACATTTATTTCATCTTGAATTGGTACTAAACAACCAAAAATGTGAACATCCAAACTTACGTTTAATAATTTTAATATGATATGAATTACACCTCTTTGCCCTGATTACTAAAAAAAGGTTTGGCAAGGAGGTTAGGGTTGTATGTATATTCGCCTTGATATACTAAAAGTTCCGTTTTTAAAATATTTTGTTCGACTTATCCTCCCGACTGTACATTATTCATTACACTTGAAAGGATGTCCGTGCCCGAACAATGACATGTAGATTACAAGCAGGGATAAGAATACTTGAGGTCTCCCATGATTTGAACGCACCCAATCTTCTTACAATCACGACGGTACAGGGAGCTTTATGATCAGAATGGAAAGGCAAAATAAACAATGCTGGACAATCCACACAGTATCATCGAGAGCTAAGCAGTTTCTGTTAATTCCTTATATTATTCGCGTGATATTATAGTAACATAATACTGTAAATCTAATTTTGTTATATTTAACACTTATCTAATTGTACGTATAATATTATAAACTACTATATTATTACGGCTTTGCACGCTATGTTTCTATAAAAACGTTTCAAGGGAATTTCTATCCCATGGAATGTGATTTATGAAATGGCAAGTAGACTATGTATTAAACCAGGGCTAGAACTACGTCCATTCAAAATTTCAGCCCGATTTGTTCAGTAGTTTTTGCTTGAAAGAGAATCAAATATCCATGTAAACTTACGCGTTTATAATATAAGTAACTAGCTACCCGCACCGGCTTTGCACGGTTTTATTAAACGTATAAACCATCCTCAAAAAACCGCATCAAAATCCGTTGCGTAGTTTTAAAGATTTAAGCATACAAAGGGACATAGGCATATAGGGACAGAGAAAGCAACTTTGTTTTATACTACCGACTTGTAGTGATAGTAATAATATGCAAAAATTTCGTTGGATGATGTTTGTTACTTCCCCCAGCATTTATTATTTTATGTTTGATAATAACCGTAAGCCCCACAATCCTACATACGTACTTACTTACCCTTTCGTCGTCGGTCCATCAGTTGGAGTGCGTTCGAGGGCGCTCCGTCTGTTTGGACAAGCGAGGGCACTCATGCGTCAACATCGATCTACTCGATATCCAGCCTACGCTGCATTTACGTTTTATTTGCTTTGGATTGTTTATCTCTAGCATTTTTAAGAAACTATGTAATATTAACCCTTTACTAGTTACCCGAGGTCATTCTGACAACTATGATGTTATTTTTGAGAATAAAACAAGCGAGGGCACTGATGCGTCAAGATCGATCTACTCGATATACAGCCTACGCTGCATTTACGTTTTATTTGCTTTGGATTGTTTATCTCTAACATTTTAAAGAAACTTTGTAATGTATTAACCCTTTACTACTTACCCGAGGTCATTCTGACACCTATGATGTTATTTTTGAGAATAAAATAAGCGAGGGCACTGATGCGTCAACATCGCTCTACTCGATATCCAGCCTACGCTGCATTTACGCAGCATTTACGTTTATTTGCTTTGATTTGTTTATTTCTAGCATTTTAAAGATGTTGTGTAATTTATGAACCCTTAATTACTACTACTATTACGTTTCTCAGACACCTATGATGTTAATTTTGACTATAAGACAAGCTATATCCAGCCTACGCTGCATTTACGTTTTATTTGCTTGATTGTTTATCTCCAGCATTTGAAAGAAAACATATAATGTATTAACCCTTTACTACTTACCCTAGGTCTCTCAGCCACCTATGATTTTATTTTTATAAATAAAACTAGCGAGGGCACTCATGCGTCAAAATCGCTCTACTCGATATCGACTATTTATTAGTAGTAAACGAGTTATAATTGTTTTCTTTCCCTTGATTGCAATTTTCTTTGTTAATAAAGAATGATTACACCCTGTAAAGTATAGTTAGTTAAACATCCTTTTACTATAACATTTTTTTAAAAGCCCTAAGTGATTGGCTAGCGCTCGGCTAGACAGGGTTAACGCTAAAAAATTCTGTTCATAATCACTAACTAGGTGGATAGGGAGCGCTGCTGTTAACCAGAAAATGCCACGGACCTAAAACCATTGGACAAACCTTCTTATACCAATCTTTATTTTATTTTTCGTTTATTAAGGCACAAACAGTTACTTAGGCTATTAATACACAGTTTTTAAGCTATGTATATTGAACTAGCAGCGCCTCGCGGTTTCATCCGCGGTAATTCCCGTTCCAGTGGGAATTCTGGGATAAAATGTGCGCATATGTTATTCCAGACTATAATCTCCATCCATTCATCCATCCAAACATACTTACATACTTTCACATTTATAATATTATTCAATGAATACACCAATCAAGATGCCGCTTGTTATTATAAAATAAATTCAAGAGTTATAGAAATATAATCAATTAGAAAAAAATAAGTATAATTAAAAGATATAAATATTTAAGTGTACAAAATCAAAATAAGAGAGAAGCTTGTTTCTTAAAATTATTCTAAGAGAGAAAAAGAATATTTCTTTGCTTTTTTGTAGCTGACATCAGACGACCGATGTGGCGAGGCGGGCGCAGTCCGCCTGCAACGCAGGAGGTTGCGTTTTCGATTTCCGTCTCGTCCGGGAGAAATGTTTTTAGGATCTGCAAATATTTTTATCAGGGTTCTGGGCATTTTCTATGTATGGTTAAATATAATAATATATAAATAGAATATAATAATACTAGCAACCCGCCCCGGCTTCGCACGGTTTTATTATACGTATAAACCTTGAATCACTCTATCTATTAAAAAAACCGCAACAAAATCCGTTGCGTAGTTTTAAAGATTTAAGGTGATATAAAATTCAACACTGATCGTCACTCAGCCCACCATGACGTACCAACCTAAATATTCTTTTTAAAATGTAGAAAGCAAAGTTTAAATGTTGTATATTGTCCAGCAATATTATTATAAAACTGAATGTTTACTCCAGCAGTTGATACCTTCACTATCTTTCATACGAAGCGTAAAATTTACGGGCTAGTTTGACGTTCACTCCGCCTCATAGTAAAATATTAAAGTCGCTTGAGTGATTTTGCGACATAGTGATGTTGGCTCATAAACTCACTCAACTTTCGGCCTAAATTGGTATTAGATATCATAGTAGCTACATGTAGGTGGTTAAATAGGTACCTAACTATCCAAGGACAGTAATCCGTCTAAAGCCTTCAATGTCGATCGATTTTATGATAATAAAAATGTTTAATAATTTACCAGAAGACTTAAGGTATTTACAGAATTATTTATTTAATTTATAAATTTATTATTTAAAAAACATCAACGTCAGCTTTTAAAAAATGGCTTCTAATCCTAAGTAAGTGCTATTATTCAATTCATCAATATTTTATTACAATAATTTTCATTAAAATAATAATTATAAATTTTAACACTTCCAAACCATAAATTAAAATAATTACTAAACAATTAAAGATCAACATAAAATTTGCATGCCTAGTATAAGGCACAGATTTTACAATACTAACGTAGATAAGGTAACTACATATATTTTAATTTTAAGACCAGATTGTAACATGGGTTCTTGCAAATAAACTTATTTCATTTAATTTCAATGTTAAGCTTCTGCGGGCGACTGAAGCGTGTACTTCTTGGACACTCACAGTGTTCAGCAAAGAGAAACAATATGAAAATGAGGCCTTGGGCTATTATGAACTCTTAATTCTTGGCAATAAACGCCGTAAACTAAACTGCCTAGAACTTGGATGGTTAATCAAAACGTCGTATTAGGTCCCCAGGACACCGCTTAAAATTTGCTGATTTAAATTTTATTTCCGATTTAAATCTAATTTCCGATTTAAATCTACAGGTATAATCTCGAAAAGGTAAATAACGGGATCGTTATTATAGCAATTTCAAAACCATCATAATTTCCATGGAATTGTTTATATTTTTGTATAGTTTTGCATCGTAGATATTATTTCGTGGAACTAACTCCGAATAGCAAAAGGATAGGAATAACATTTATTTATTTAACATTGAATTCGCATGCGACCCCATCTTTTACCATCTTTCTATTTTTATATCTGTTAGAAAAATATTCAGCTTTATCTGGAAAAAAAGTGGATTGAAAATATTCTGATATTTATTTAACCTATGTTACCCCAGGGTACCCACCGTACGTTAAATACATATCATTATGTTGGTACCTACATTACATTTCCATTAGTTCTACTTTTATTGTATTTTTTCTTTTTGAAAGGATTTGATTATTACTAAAAAAGTACTGGTCATATCTTTATCAAATGATTCTTGTTTTTATTTGAGAACAGCTAGTAGGTACTAAGTCGATTTATAGTTTTATAAAAGACGCCAAATTATGTACACTTTATTCCTTGAATGTATTTTTACGGGTTAAATTTTAAGCTCTAATGGTTATCCTAGTTCATTACATTATAAATACGGGGATGTAAAATTTCAGCCCAATCCGACCCAATGTTCAGTCGTTTTGATATGAGGAGGTACAAATAAAAATAATACAAATGATATAAATGTGATTTCAGGAAATTACCCTGAGTGACCTGTACCCTGGCTAACGTACTAAAATTACATAAACCTTAAACCAAAAGGTTTGTTATTCCTCTTTTGTTGCTACCAGCCCAAACGTAGACTCAGCAGAACTTACTTAGCAGCAGAAAAATCAGATATCCATATTATACCGCAGGGTTGACTTGACAGGCTGCTCCACCCTACGAGTCAAGGCGACGACAATGCGACGATTCTGCCAGCCTCAGCCTCTGCCTACAAACACCAAGAAACAACCAAATAAAACAAGATAAGGTTTACTATAAAAGAAACAAAGAAGGTGGCCGTTAATCAAAAGGTCAAACGTAGTAATCCCATACCTACACGGAAACAAGACAAGGGAAGTCCGGCCAATCACCGGGGCTTTATTAAACCCAGAGACAAATCACTTGGCTTGGCCTACAGCCTACAAGCACAGATGGATCAGTAGTTATTCCAGTTTCACACAGAGCCTAGTTTAGCCATTTATCACTGAATTAAAAAACGGTAGAGCTCGTATAGGTTTTTTGTAAACCTGTGTTAGGTACGTGATTTTACAGTTTCATTTGACCCTGTTTTGGGTTTTTAATCTTGAAACAGTTTTATTCCTGCAATAACTTAATGACTATTTCCTTTGAAATAACGTCGTAAATAATCAGGTATTTGAAGTATTTCATAATTTATATTGACATCAAATCTTCTATTAAGACCAAAACGTGAAGGTATTTCTAAGTTTGTTCCACAATATTCCACATACATTTGATAAGGATCTGACGGTGAAGAAAGTCATTGTATTGTAGCAAATTGTATATCAAAATCAACGGCTGATCTTACCCATTACCTAGTTAGTTGGATAGGCGTTAGAGTGAAACAGGCTACGGTCTAGCCAGCCTACCGCGTTTCCAAGAATTAATTCACCGTAATTAGTCCATGTGCCCCGGGCAGTCGCCTAATTGCTTTTCAAAATTTGACAAATCTGAGGATAGGGTCTTGTCGACACTTAGATATCCAATGTCAAATCTGTCTCCATAACTCAGTTAGCATATAGTCTTAGGAATTTCCATTTTAGCAAAAATAAAATGTGTTAACCAGTCAATGAAAAATATTCCCTAAATAGGTAACCACGTATAGGTCAGTCTTTCATAGAAGATTCAGGCAACATAGGGTTGCCATACATCTGGAATTTTCCAGACATGTCCGGTAAAATGGGTCTTTGTCGGGAATGCGGGGGGATTTTTTTTAATAAATGAGTTTATTTCAAATGAAATATTGTTATAAGTATGTGGATTATCCAGGATTATTTATTTGTTATTATAATAAAGTTATTAATCAGCATTAATGCTAAACAATATTTCAAAGAGTATTAGTTTCCAGAGAGAGTAATTTATGAGCATTATACAGAGTAAAAGCATATCAGAGGAAATTAATTACTTCTGATGAACATGATACCCAAGCGCATGTTCTTTATCATTTATTTGGGTATCCTGATGTCGGAAACTTCTAGGGAAGCAGACTTCAAGCCAAAGAATGACTATGCACTGTAGGTACCACCGTCTCGCGATTTTAGTTCTAAATTTACTAGAGACTACTATTTACCTACGGAGACCAACAGTGAGTATTCGGAAAAACCTGTATAATGCCGATTTTCCTTGTTAATAAATGCTACTTTGTGTATATATATTTGAAAGCTCAATTTCGTTAGATCATTTATTGTTCATCTGGCTTTCATTTCAAGCTATAATTTTTCACGACAATCGACGGCCAAGAATTTCGAATAACACTATTTCAGCCGAAGAAACGCTAAAAATTCGGGCTCTCGGAAATTTTACCGACATTCCCTGAAGATCACTCGCAATTACGAGCTTATCTTCTATGCGAATTTTCTGAGCGACTTTAAATAGCTATCATTTTCCCTCGAGACTTCGGCACCGCGGAATGTTAGGCCTAATCCCCACAATGGCAGTCTTATAAAAGCCATTAGTGTTATTGGTGTTTGCACTTTTGTTATTCTGACATCCCATTAGATAGGTCAGGCGACGATTTGCGGAATGTTCCAGGGCAATTGTTTGAGATAAAAAAGCAGTATCGTTAGTCGTTAGAAGGCAGTTTGACCTTAGCATATAATTTTGAAAATAAAGCTCTGGAATCTTTTAAGAACGTATTTGTAAACAGTATCTTTTCATGCTGCAATGTTGTATAACTGCCTAACTATTTTGTCTAACTATTACAACATTTATAAATAATCCTTACATTGTGACACAGGTATTTGGTGCCCGATGAACAGGTATGTATAATGTACTCTGTGTATGTATATTTGTTCGAGTCATATTTCCTTTATTTATCAAGACATGAAAAACAAAACTTCGCGACTCGAAACTCAAACTTACCCCAGAAAGGACGTGTCCAAAACGTCTGCAACTTACCTCAGAAAGGATAATAATAAAATATAATAACTCTTTATTGCACTCCAATGAAGTTATAAACACGGGACAGGAAAAAATAAGGATGTGTCCAAAAACGTCTCAACTTACCTTCTAAAGGATACTTACTACACAATATATAATAACTCTTTATTGCACACCAAGGACAATATACACACAGGACAGGAAAAATAAGGATGTGTCCAAAACGTTTCAACTTGTATATGGAAAGGATGTCTCCAACTCAGAGTGAACCCAATGTGAAAGTCCATTCATCTTCTTTCACCGACGCCGTGAGGCGTCGCTGTGTGCTAAAGTTACATTATAATAACTCCCGTGTTTTAGAAAAATGGCTTTTCCGTTGCGTTTTCCAATATTTTCGATGTAGACCATCATTCGTAGAAATAGAGGCCATTTTTGATTCTGATTTTTTTAACAAGATGAGAAAGGACCTAAAGATTTTTCAGACGAATTAATGACCTGGGCTCTTGTTGTCTATATAAATTACACTAGTAGGTAGTGACCTGATAATTAACAAACGGAATTGGAATTGCGGGTACCTAAATCTATTTTTACAACCGCGGCAAAAACCTAGACTTGTATGGGAAAGCGTGGAAAGTATTTTTAAAAACAATTAAAATATTTAAATTGAATTTGAATTTAATATTTCAATGTTAATACAATGGTGACTTAATTACGACTGGGGTCTCGAGTCTAGAGTTCTAGCATCACAGGACGTTGATAAGAATACCCAGACGCTAGCTCAGCGAAATCTATCGTGAGAACATTGCGTAGGAGTATGTTATCAAACAAGCGATATGTGATCTTATGGGACGCTGAATACGGACCCTGATGCCATAACTCCTCCCTCCTGTAGTTCGAGATTATCCTGAGGATTATCTCGAATTTTCCCCGTTTTACAAAATAATTGCTTAACTCTATGCTTAAATGCTAACAATACGAGACAAAAAGTTAATATGAAGCAGAACGCTAAGTTTCCTACACTAACACCTTTATAATCTAGAGCACTATGATTAATTTCACTATCACTATAAATTTCACTTCCACTTTTCTGCAATAAGTAATTCAAGAACTGAATGTCGGCAAGATCGATCCCGTTAAGGTTGACGGGTTTCCTCTGAATATCCGATGAACTGGACAATATTCTAGGTAAGTTGATAACGGGAATCTTTGTAAAGATGATTTCTTTTCCATGAGTTAGATGTCTTTTGAGATTCAAGTTCTTTATCTTAACTTGACAATCATCGTCTAATGTTATAAGATACGTTCCACAGATGTTTTCCTGCGTTATCTCGTTCTCGCAGTACTTGGTAAGTGACGTATCAGTTTTGGTGTAAATTATCCATCGATTAGGTTGTATGAGAAAAACCTTGATTTCATTGATTTTTACAGGAACCGGATGACATGTAGAGATGTTGGTAGAGAATGTCATGAGCTCTGTAACACATTCGTCTTCAGCCAGTGGCGGGTCATCGCTCTCAAAGCACAGGAAACGAGCTTCGTCGATTTCTCGGCATGACTGGGAGAGCGGCTTAGCTTTCAACCCTTTCATAAGGATGTAAGGATATTTAGGTAGGATAAGGACTGTCTGATGGGTTACTTTATCGTCAACGGGCAAAGGAGTTAATTTAAAATAGTTAAATGTTTCATTTCGTATCAAAGGAATTTGCATAATTAACTTTATCTGATTTTGTTTTATATACGCTTTTATCTCTATACACTGTTCTATTTTTACAATATTTTCCTGATTTACAGGATACACCAACTTATCAGTTTTTTCTATTTCTTTTAACAATACTATTAATTCATTAGTGTCTATAATAGATGGATGTAATATTTTATTTCTAGCAAAAGTAATAGCAGTTTCAATCTCATTCAATCGCATGTAGAGGGTTTGAAAGTTATGTAAAAACACATTGTAAATGTGTATAATTTTGTTACCAGCTTGGGCTAGTTTTGAATTGTTTAACCCACGAATAAGATCTTGGATGCTATCTTCAATTTGAATGAAATTGATTTTGGTAGAGTTTGCTATTTTGGTAAATTTACCCATCATTTCGGCGACAATTGTCATTTTCTTATCAACCGCATCTTGCTTGGATTTTACTTCACGAATTAACCTTTCATACAACACAGCGTCGTCATTATCCAGATTACCTGTAATCGTCTTGATAAAAGTACCAAGAGGATTTATGAGACCGCGCTTAGATCTTACCGATGGAATCAATTGCTCGTACTTTTCTATAGTTATATTCATGTTAAAATCAGTTTCTAATTCAACTTCGGTAAAATCATAGTCAAAGGCTTTGGTATCGAAACAGCTTTGAACATGTATCTTTAGCTTTACGTAACTATCAATGTTTAATTCTAATTGCTCATGAATATGTTTTAAATCTAAGATTTTTATAACAATCCATGTATCATGGCTAACAACTGCTTGACCTTCCTTTACAGGTAACAGCCCCGGGTTCTTGTCAATCAGCTGCAGATGAAGGGCCTGGCTGCGGATCACTAGGACCACCAGAAGGACCAACCTGCGGAGGACGTTTTATGTCTTTAATGGGAACTTTAGTATTCCGATTATGAGTTGTTACCGGTACTATATTTCGTTGAATGGCTCCGATGACCTGAGCTTTCTGATAGCGAGGTTTATCTTTACTACGCCTAGTATTTACTCCTTTGATAAAAACCGTATCACCTACATCTATGTCAAAATTCTTTTCTCCACCACGTTTCTCTATTGCAGCTATCTTTTTGTCAGTAATTTTATCCGTTAGATATTCATATAAAAACTTTGTTCGTTTAGCGTGTTCTCTAACCAATTGTTGCGTAAACTGTTTATTAAAATCCACATAGAATGCGCTGTTAGTTTCAGTGTGACCAAAAACTACTTCAAACGGTGTAAGACCGGTGGTAGAGTGAATAGAGTGGTTATACGACATTATAGCATATGCCATAATAGATGCTGCGTCAGTGATCTTTTGTTCGTACTTTGCTATACGGTAAATCTCTATAAGGGTTGAATGGAATCTCTCAACTATCCCCATAGAATTAGGATTATGAGGAGTGCCTATGTGTAGGTTTATCTTATAAAATGACATCATTTCTTTCATGAGTGTATTATTAAACTCGGTTCCAGGATCCGAGCTTATTCTGCTAGGTGTTCCGTATAGAGAGAAGTATTTGATAAGTGCTCTTATTGCTTCAGGGGTAGATTTAGTACTGATTTCAAATGCTTGACCAAGTTTGCTGAAGGCATCTACTATGGTCAGGTAATGTTTTCCTTCAATTGAAAATGTGTCGATAAACAATTCCTGAAAGGGTTTTACCTGAGTCTGTGAAAGTTGTAATTCAGGTTTTAAAGGCTTTCGATCGTATTTCATTTTTTTACAAAGTTCGCATGCATTGATGATACTGGCTACCGTCTGGTCCATGTTATTCCAGTAAAAGGTACGTCTAAGATGTACTAACGTCTCTTTTATGCCCCTATGACTATTTTTACCCTCGTGATACTTGAGTACAATATTTCGCTGTTCTTCTTCGCTATTGACATACACTACTCTCTTAGTACACTCATAAAATTTAACTGTGCCTTTTTGAAAGAGCAATAAGGTGACTTCTGAAAACTGTTTGCGGTGTAATGCGTCTTCAAAATAAAAGAAATATTTTATTTTAGGTCGAATATAGCCTTTCAGAAATCTTTTAATCAATTCCGGGTTATTTGTTGGTAAGTGAACTTCCAACACCTTTTGTTTTGGCCTAGATATGTCTTTAACCGACAACTCATTTCTATTCCAGGTATAAACCAGAATCTGGTTAGGTTTTGCGTCGATAGCCTCTTGTAGGATAAGAATACCATCTGTATCTAAGTCACGCGCTGAATGTATCGTGCCTATGCTTTCCGCACGACCTTCAGAGGCAGTGGTAGTACTACTACCCAAGGATGGAATTGAATAAGGAGACCGCCTTCCGCCATTTTTGCTTTTATCTGATCCAGACGATATTGTTATTGGGGATGGTGTTCTTTGTCGAGGGGTAGAGGCTCGAAAATTGTCCCTTTGATCTTTACCTAACCGAGCTATTTCTTCAGTCAAATCAATTATGTGACGTTGGAGCTTTTGTTCCTTGCTGTCAACATTCACCTTCATCGAAACGTCATCATTTTCTCCAAGCACGTTAAGCCTAATTCGAGATAAAGCATCTGCATTTAAATTTAGTCGGCCTTCTTTGTGTTGAATATCGTAATCAAATTCCGATAATCTTAATTTCCATCTTGTTAATTTACTATTAGGTTCTTTCAGAGATTTAAGCCAGGTTAGGGGTCTATGGTCAGTGTAAATCATGAATTTTCGCCCATATAAATAGGGACGAAAGTGTTTGACAGCCCATACTATTGCCAGAAGTTCTTTTTCAATGGTACTGTATCTCGTCTCGGCGTCATTCAAAGTTCTACTCGCGTAAGCTATTGGTTGATCATTTCCTTTAGGTCCTTGTGACAGGACAGCTCCTACTGCAAAGTTGGATGCATCCGTCGTAAGGACGAATGACTTAGAAAAGTCGGGAAATTGTAAGAGCGGCGCGTTTGTTAAAAGCTCTTTACACTTTTCAAATGCGTCGATATATTCCCTTTTTGTGCAATCAATTTTATTCCTTTTTTTTAAACAAGATGTAAGTGGCTGCGTCAGTTTTGCGAAATCTTTTATGAATTTACGATAGTATCCTACTAAACCGAGAAAACTTTTAATTTCAGTTGCTGTTTTTGGTAAGGGAAATTTCATGACAGCTTTGATTTTGTCGTCATTAGGTAAAAGGCCGTCTTTGGTGATAGTATGGCCTAAATAAAGGACCTCCTTTCTAAGGAATTCACATTTATCTAGGGTCACTTTTAAATTCGTTTCCCTGAGTCGTTCGAATATTTTTCGAAGCTTGTCTACATGTTCTTGCAGGCTAGATGAATATACTATGATATCATCAAGATAAACTAAGCAGTGGATACCTTGAAGACCTCGCAATATATTATCCATAGCACGTTGAAACGTCGCTGGAGCTGTTTTTAATCCAAACGGTAGCCTTTTGAATTCATAGTGCCCCGTTTGAGTTGAAAAAGCTGTCTTTGATCTATCCGCTTCATTCACTTCTATTTGATGATACCCACTAGCAAGGTCTAAGGTGCTAAAATATTGGGCTTTACCTATCTTGTCTAGAAGATCAGTGATGTTTGGTAGCGGATACTTATCATCGACGGTGATTTCATTGAGACGTCGATAATCGATCACCATTCTATATTTCCTTTCCCCAGATGCATCTATTTTTTTTGGAACCAGGTGAACTGGGGCACTCCATGGCGAATGTGAATCTACAATTACGTTATCTGTCAATAGTTTTTCTACCTGTTTATGAATTTCCTGATTAAGCATAGGTGGGTGTCGATATGGGCGAATATAAATTGGGTCTTCGTTTGTTGTCCTGATATTATGTTTTACTTGGTTTGTGAAGGACAAAGGTATTTTGTCGCTATAAAATATGTCCCGGTACTCATTGCACAATTTATAAATGCATTCGCGTTCTTCCTTGTTCATGTGATCTAATCTTAACTTTCCTAAGTTTTCTTTCAAAATATCATCTATCATGCATTCATCTTTCGTAAAATTTATCTCGCACTCCTGGTTTTCGAATACCGTAACTTGGAAGGGTTCTTTGAAACGAAGTTTGTAGGTATTATCTGTTACATTCTGAACTACTGTTTCAGCAAAATAGTTTTCACACCTAACTAAAGCGCTAGGCATACGAATGCCTTCCTTAAGCTGAATAAAATCCATGATAGCATCTCCGGTTTTCAGGTTTGTGGGAATTTTAACCCTAGTCTCAGTTCGTGGCGGTATATCAATTTCATAAGGTGGGTTATAGACGATTGTAATAGCCGCATTGTGCGTAACTAACATTTGATTACACATATCGATATTAGCTCCTAACTTTTTCAGGAGGTCAGACCCTATCAAGCCGTCATATCGTCCGTCAACATCATAAACGTAAAATTTATGAGGAAGCGTGCTCCTAAAGGTCTTTAACAGTGGTATGTATATGATCTCATTATGCATGCTTTGAGCATGAGTACTTACCACTGTGAACGGTTCGTAGTATCTGAAGTCGTTGAAAAACTCATAAGCTTTGGCAGGGCTTATAAAAGACCTACTACTTCCTGTATCAATTAAAAACTTCGCACCTATTTCCGGAATGTCAATATGTGGTAGTTTTAATATACTGTGACAGTAGTTAAGGTTTATCAGCTCTCCGTATCCTTCGAGGCAGTTTCCTGAAAATTTTCAGGTTTCTGTGTGTCTAAGTCGATGTTGTCCATTTCCGGATTCAAGGATTTATTTCCTTCGAGGTCAATGTAATTGCAATCACCTACCGGATACTCTACATAACCATACATGTCATTCATACTCATATCACAACCATAGTCACTATCAATTCCATTGCCGTCCATAAAATACAGATCGTTGGCAATCATGTTTTGTCTAATTGGAGCTGTGCGCATCGATACATCTGTATCTTGAAGCCTAGGGGCTTGAACCTGTTGTTGGGGTGCACTAAATTTGTTTTGGTTTTGTGGAGGTATCCCGAATCTATAAGCACCATATTGGAACGGTGCTCGTTGCGGTACAGCCTGAAAGCCTGAGCTGAAATTACGTTGCGGTAAGTTCTGAGGTATCCCGAAACGAAAGCCTTGAGGAGGAGGTGCAAATCGCATTTGTGGAACAAAGTTTGGTCTGACTACACCTTGATTTTGTGGAACGCCGAATCTAAAGTTGTTTTGAGGAATTCCAAATCTGAAATTATTTTGTGGAATGCCAAATTTAAAACCTTGGCCTTGAACTGCTGGAGTTGGTAAGGATTTTGGTGCGATTTGTGAATTTTGTGTGCTCGGTAACTGTGTCGTTGATTGTTTTAGTAATTTAGTTTTAGCATCGTACTGAAATTTGAAGTTCACTTCTTCCGTTACAATGCTCAAAGCATTTTCCAAGGTAGAGCAACCTTTTAACCTCACAATACGAATCATGTCTTCCGGTAAGTTGAACAAGAACGTGTTAAGCGCTATATTGTTATACACAATCATTTTCGCAGCTTTGATTCCTTCATCGATAAGTCTATTCACTTTCGCAAACAACGAACTACGCACATTCTGAATTCTATGACAAAACTGTATGTATGTTTCCCCTTGCTTGATTTTTAACTGTTCGAGTTCGATAGCTATGCACTCTTCCGATCGAGGATCACCGAAATGTTGCGTAAGTAGCTCTTTTAGTACATCATATGACCTGATATTTGGATGGTCGCTTAGTAGAGTCGCAGCTCTACCAGTAAGTCTACTCGATACGGCATGAAACAAGTACAAATCTTGTTCTAAGTTTCCTTCAATAGAGGCGCCGCTAACCACATAATCACATTTTGAAAGGAAAAGATTTAAATGATTTTCCTCTCCGTCGTATCTAGGAATAAGCGACAAAGTGTCTTTTGGTATTGCCTTGACAGTCGACATTTTGCTTATACTAATTTACCTTATTATATAATATGTTATGTAACCTACTTATCAGTTTTGATTTACTTAATTTTATTTTCAAATCAAATTAACAAATAAATTTATTATCTAACAATATACTGATTCACCAATTTTAGTGCAAATCAATAAGCCGATTATGGGGCTAATAAATAAAGTACTTAAAACTACACAAATTAATCGCGAGAATGACGGAATGCCGATGTTTAGTGCAAACAAAATCAGATAAACGCAATTAATAAGCCCGACGATTTGAGTTCGGGGAAAAGGTGGAAAAGACACAGGAATATAACACAGGAAGTGAAAAGGTTTACTCACAAGCTGCTCGATCCCATGTCCTCCAGGAGCCGAATCAGGGTCACAGTCACACGCGATCACCGGGAGTCAAATTTATTTGGTTCTTGGTTTCCACGTCCGCGTAAAGACGGTTTCGGAATTTCGCGTTTTCGCTAGACCAATTTTAGGGTTTTCACGATAGCGGATTCACGGAAAATGCGTGGAAAATCCATTAGGCTGCGCCAGACTTGTATGGGAAAGCGTGGAAAGTATTTTTAAAAACAATTAAAATATTTAAATTGAATTTGAATTTAATATTTCAATGTTAATACAATGGTGACTTAATTACGACTGGGGTCTCGAGTCTAGAGTTCTAGCATCACAGGACGTTGATAAGAATACCCAGACGCTAGCTCAGCGAAATCTATCGTGAGAACATTGCGTAGGAGTATGTTATCAAACAAGCGATATGTGATCTTATGGGACGCTGAATACGGACCCTGATGCCATAACTACCTCGTCAATATTTAAATTCTCATTAGCCACCCTAAGCCCTAAGCTAACAAGATAAAAGTTGATCAAATATTCCCGGTATTCTTAAATCCTAACACATATAAGTACATACATATTCATGCATACGATTATTTTGGTAAGTAAAGTGTTTTTTTTTGACTTTGTTATGTGACTTATTTCATTACCAATATACCTACCTTCATCAACACATTGTAAACACACTTGTATATACACTTTGTAAAAGAGTTACCTACTACTGACTCACATAAAGACAAATCACAGCGTAAATCGCTGATCTTAGAAACTTTAAATTTGGAGTGTTTATTCCTTTTAAGGTAGGGATGTCCTAAGCAAAGCATTATTAAAATTCACCACGTTGGGGGCTTGAATATGAAAAAATGGTCTGTATTTTAGGAAGTTTTAGTTGTTGAACGTCAAATTTTAAATGTGTACGAAAAAAAAAACCCCAGCTTCTTCTGAAATTTTCCTGAAAAAAGGCACGGCACTAATTGATTAATCTTTTTTTCAAAATTTTGATTATAAATAGGATTCATTTTGAAAAAGTTTCGAATCTATATATTATTATGTGAAACTCTCAAACTAGGCTCTGCCCGCGGCTTTGCATTCACCCAGTATCAACCGATAAATCATAGTCATTTAAAAATGAACATTGACGGTGGTGTTCTTCAAAAGATAAATCGAACGATTAGCGGCGTCAGTTTTTTGAGTTCATCTAAAAATGTTTGACAATGTCGTGCAAAAATGTAAAAAAAATTGTTTCCGATTATATTTTAGATAGCTTTAGTATGCCGTTATTAGTGAAAAAAAAACACCCAACTAGATGTTAGCTAAAATGACTCCGTGCTGGAAAAATGTTTCTATTTGCTCCCAACTTGTAAAAGATTTATTCTGTTGATTTCGGAATCCTTTTTATAAGTATTATTCATTTTAAAAGGTCTGGGTAAAGCACGGTGCTAAAAGCACCAGGTAGCAGAGGTATTGAACCTTGCCATTTTTCTTTCAAAAACACTCCTTAGATACACACGAATTTGCAAGCAGTAGGTACTAAATCAGTGACCTAACTGTTAACTAGAATGGAAACGTGAAAGGTAGATTGAGTTTGAAACTAGGTGGTAATGAGTTCGGACTTATAATCACATCCTTAGTGTTGCAGCTGTTGAACGTCGGAACTGGGGTCCGATTCTGATTACTAATTGCTTTATTATGAAACCAGAAATCAATAAAGTACCAAAATAGAAACGTAAAGTAACAGTAAAAGTACCATAAAAAACAAGTATTTAATTAGTAATAAGTAAGTTTAAGTAGTAATTGAAACAGAGTTGAGTTAAGCTAACTGCAGATAGTTGCAAACAGTCTAGAGGTTGCTCAACTGATCTATATGAATACCAGTCGAAAGTGTCCCCAAGACACTGGCTGCAATACCACGCTGTATGGTAATGCCGATGCGCTGCGCCAGATACTCACCAGCTAGAGAGTCACGCGTAGCAGCGATTCGAAGATATCTTTACATATATAATATATTTTATTACACTTAAATAATATTCATAATAATATGACGACCGATGTGGCGCGGTGGGCGAAGGTCCGCCTGCGACGCAGGAGGTTGCGGGTTCGATTCCCGCCTCGGAACAAATTTGTGCACGATCTGCAGAAATTTGTTTCGTTGGTCTGGGTGTTTAATATGTATAATAAAAAAATATCTATCTATGTAGTATATTGTATTAAGTATAACAGTCATCTAGTACCCATAACACAAGCTCTGCTTAGCTTGGGGCTAGATGATGCTGTGTGGACTGTCCGGAATTATTTATTTATTTATTTATTTATTCAGAACCAAAACGTCATTCCGACGATACCATTATCATAGTAAAGCGATAACTATAGCAAAATAGGGCCCCAGAACTCTCAAATGTTTGAACTCTTGCTGTACTAACTTAACTTCTCTAGAAGTTCCGAACTTCAGTCTATAAAACCCAAGTTACTTTTTCAAGTGCAAAGTGGAACCATGTAATTGAATTTCAGTTTACTTAAGTAAGTCGACTGCAGTGGTAAGTTGTCACAATAAAGAGAGCTGATTGGTAGATGGAACGAGGTCTTAAAGTACACTTTCTGTACTGAGGGAAGATCGTGGGTTCAAATTCCCGTAGTAAATTTTTGGGATCTTATACCTACCCAAAATCTTATTATAATTTTTAAATTAGTTTTTACTTGTTTTAGCGCCTCAACGGGGTTCATGTTTAGCCTATACATTTATTTATCTAAGACCTATTGTAATAACATGAAAAAACTGAATAAATGATTAAAATATTATCCACCCTGGCGTGGTGGGCGTAGTAGGTCTCTTGTGACGCGGGAGGTTGCGGATTCGGTTCCCGCCTTGGGATAAATGTTTGTACCACTTGTAAATAATTGTTCCGGGGTTCTGGGTGTTTTTTTATTTCATATAAACGGGTGGGTAGTCGCGGAAAAAGCTAGTACTAACTACTATTTATCTTAGATAAACTGCTGTACCTTGTGGTAGGTAGTAATATAGTCTACTCAGCTAAATTTCTTCAGTCTAAAAATGCGACCTTGCTATTTATCTCCTAGAATTTTCTCTAAAGCTAAATTTTCCATTACCATAAACAGAAATCTAAACCAGTTTCGAAGTAGTTTAAACCGGTTTTTCAATTTATTTGTAGATTTTTGCGTTTTCCGCTGGAATTTCTGACCGAAGAAGTTGGAAAAGAATTAGAGATACTCAATAAGGGATTAATTTTTGAGTTAAGGAAGCTATATTTTGTGAGTTTAACGCTTTATGAAATCCAAGAATCGTCTTTTAAATTTTTAAATCGTAATGAGTACTTTCGTCCATTATATCTACTTTTACTTTGACATTGGCCAAAGATTGCGAAAAAGGTGCTGAACTATTTAAAATCAGTTAAATAATAAGTCATTCAGTTTGAGGGCAGGGGAAATGATTATACCAAGTTTCTTTTGTTTTTATCGATTATTGCATTTTACCTTTATTTTTTACTTATAATGTTCCTTAAGCTGTGTAACTACAATGTGTTATATTTCAGATTGATAGTTTTTGTAGTTTTACAATATTATGAGCGTCTAAATTAATTTATCGCCTAGAATGTGAATTAAAAATCGTCTTTTTAATAAACTATTATAATATATCGTCTGTATAAAAATACTTTAACTAAATACGAATACTAATACAAATACAACTTAATACTTTATTTTTAAATGGAGGAGATGGAAAATATAGTAAATGCAATAATTTCCGCGGGTAAGCGCAGTAATACGTCTAACAGGAGGTTGACTTAATTTAAACTGCCGGGTCTTAGCAAACACCAATCCACGCCGATTCGGAAACATAGAGCTGTAAATCTTAGAACTCCCACAACGTAGAGAAATAGAATATTTCCGGCTTAGGATTACATGATTTGTTTATTGAACAGAGGAGGAGACTGTTTCTGTTTCTAACTACTGTTTTCTCTGTCAACGAAGAAATGTTTTTATCTACACCATGACATATTTCTTAAATGATATTATTACTTTCAATCATTTTTTTTAATTGGTTTTTATTCGAGACTGGTATCCACAGACTTAATGCACAATCCTCACACTTAACATAACACAACAAAATCATTCACACACCTTATGCCAGACCGAATTATTATATATTTATATTTTTAGTTATTTTTGTATTATGTAGGGGAAAGGCGTACAAAATGACATAGGTGGACAAAACGACATAGTGGTCTTTTCTCCGAAACTAAAGACTATTTAGTTCCCGTATCGACACACAGATGCCGCCTAGTAACAGGCAGTAACCTGTCGCAACGCTAGTCACGCCTGCTCGGCCGTTTGACGCGGACGGCAGTTTGCCAATTTTAATCCACCACGAGTTTTGTTCCGAAGGATTTTGAATCGCGGTAAAAGTAAGTTTTTTTTTACTTTTATTTGTCTTTGGTGGTGTTTGTTTGTTGTCATTGAACTAAAAAAGCTTGGTGATATGTTGAAAGCGCATAAAAATAAATGCGTTATTTGTTTTTCTTACTGAGATTATCAATTTTGAAAGTGTACATAATGACATACCCCTTGTGAGGGTAAAATGGCATACTATGTCGTTTGACCCACCTAGTTTTTTTCTTTCAGATCATAATTTAAAACACATTATCATATGTAAGATCATGCCTCGAAATTATGCAAGAATGCAGACCGACAGGGTTGGGATAAAACCTCCATGGAAAAGGCTATTGGAGCTGTGAGTAAAAATGAAATGTGTTAGCTGATGGCTTGGTGTGGTGTCCCACAAACAACACTAAGAAGATAAGTATTAGGCGAGAATAGAAGCTAAGCCCCAACAACAAAAGGATATGGGAAGATACAAAAGTATCTTCACTTGTGAAATGGAACAAGTGTTGGTTAAATGAATAAAGCTTTTGGAAACCAGACTGTTCGGTTTCACTCGCAAGGAAGTTCTGGAATTAGCCCCCATCAGTTTGCAGACGTACTTAAAAGAAATTCCTCACAATTTCAACCGACAGACAAAAAGGGCAGCGAAGAAGATTTCTCGTCCATTCAAACTAACACTGTGGCCGACGATGCCGATGATTGCCGTTGCATCTATTGCAATGGTCTCCAGGTCTAAGCCAAGGGAACTTTGATTAAAGTGCATGAGCTGCAAGAAATGGGCTCATGCATCATGTACAAACGTTCCAAAGAAGACGAAGTCTTTCTTTTGCGAAATAAAAATATTTTACATAGAGGAAAACTTGATTTTTTGGTATACCATTTTGTCCGCATGATGTATGTCATTTTACCCGCACAGGGTGGACAAAACGGATTTTGTCAATCTTTTTTTAAATGTTCTTTAACTTTTTTGTTTTAGTATTGAGTTGATTAATCTCTTTAATTTCGATAAAGTACTGAACCAAGGTTTAAAACAGGTGATTATAATGTTAAAAATAATTAATAAAACACGATTTATGACTGATTTAGCAGAGGGTATGTCATTTTGTACGCCTCTCCCCTACATGCATATCAGTAAGCTATCTTGATTTTTCTATATTCTAGTGCACAGAATGGAACTGAACAGAATGGAACCCGTAATACAAAATAGGTACCAGTATCTCAAAATGCTGTAATATTTGTTGCATACCTCCCAACTAGCACGTTGGCGTTAAAATAAACTGTATATTATACTTATATCGGTTCCAATCGAGTATCTTAGTGTTAAAAATACCTGTAACAATGGAGTTAGAGCATGCTCTAACTCACATATAACCACGAAAGAGGCCCACGATTTTGCAGGTAAAGGTGTTATAAAGCCTGTAGAGCAGTGGTATAAGGGTGTTAAGTACCTGCACAAGAGTGTTTAATCATTCTCAGCTAATACCTTAACCGGTATAAGTGTCTTGTAGATGAGTTGGTTAACACTATAGGTTATAGAAATACTTCAGTTAAGAATGTAATATCTCTTAACATCTTACAAGACCTATTAAAAAGAGTTGTCTGACACTTAACTACGTAGAAGTTATCTATAATAATCTCAAGCGTATAAGGTATTTTGTATCCAACGACGGAAAGTCTATGAACTTTGTTACTTAATAAAATAATGTGACTATCAGTGAATGGCGTGAAAGAATTGTCAGAGGAGAATATACAAATACTAAAGAGTTAAAATTTTCATTGTGAAGTGAAAATAATCTGCCGTGGTGATTTTACTGTAAATGTATACCATGTTTTCCATCTCAATTTTAACGCGCCCTGTATTTAATAAAGATTTTAAATAAAACTTATGAAGAATAATAAAGAAATTTCAAATTTTCATTCTTTTATTTTTTTCCTTATTAGCCAGTAGCATGTTAAGTTAAGTAGTTTCAGTAGAATGACAGAAGTTACATAAATAATGAAGTATTTTGTTGTCAAATATTGAACAACCTATATAATATACTATATATAGGTTAATTGACCAAAACAATGGCGAACTATTAATTATTAAAGCTTTATGTCTTATTTGAGTGTTTTATTACGCATTTCGAGATACAACATCTTTAGTCAAGAATGTTGTCAGTCTTTAGTACTCTTTACAGTGTATTAATAGTCTTAAGTAACTACAATTACTATAGCCAAGACAATACTACCGGCTAAGCATAAAATGAACTGCATAAATGAGTTGCTGAGAACTTTTAATTTTATACTCTTGACAAACTCTGTTTTAAAAGTAATGCCTGCACCTTATAATCAATATAACACCAAAATACTTATAAGGCACTTTACGGAAAAAACTAAACAACAATAAGTGTTAACGAGAGTCAGCAAGCACCGTTGTATAGATTTGGGTGTTACAAAAAGGTTAAACCTATAACATCTTAAGTATACTTGTGGCAGTTAGCACTATTGTAACTCTAAAAGTTGTTTAACGTCGTTCAGTATAATACTACTAACACTTTTCGAGCCCAATTTATATTTTAACTACCTTATATAGTTTATAGTTACAACTGAGATCATTATTACTCCGTTAAACAGCTAAAAGTAATAATAATACCTGTAACTGACACCAAAATGTTAGATGGGCTACATACACAATATGTAGGTATGCAAGTGAGCAACTAAGCTTCTATTGTGAGAGGAAAGAAAATATATTTGAATTTAAATCTTCTGATACAAGTCTACGTGTACTGTGTACACATTCTTTAATGGACTGGAGCTTCTGTATTTTCGCCTTATTTGTAAAGAAACCATGCTTGAAATACCAATATGGTGTTATGTTAATATCACAGTTGATACCAATAATATTTTCTCATTGTATATCACTAGTATATGCCCGCGGTTTTGCACGCATTGTTTCTATGGCAATATTTTAAGTCTAGAGGTATTTCTATCCCATGGCAACTGATTTCTATTTACCTGGCTAAACCCATTTCTATCCTTCTATAGTCCAGTGTACTTATTCGCCGAAAGCCATGAAGACTTCATCTCGACTTATTTCCGTAGCATTCGTCTGGAATAAATAAACAAGCAAGCAGTACAGCTGATTTTCCTTATTGCCATTCCGATACTAATCAATAGGTCTTGATTAAATTCTGTGACGAAACTGCCGGAATGTTTGTGTTTACTTAACTCTATATTTTTCTTGGCGGGACAATTTTTTTTACTTACACTGAACATTTCGACATCTTGGCGCCGTTAAAAGACACTTCTATACCTATATTCTGACCATAAACAGATTTTTTTCACTATAATTGGACGACTGATGTGGCACGGTGGGCGAAGGTCCGCTTGAGACGCAGGAGGATGCTGGTTCGATTCCCGCCTTGTGATGGGAGTATGTATTTTTGTACAATCTGAAGATATTTGTTCCGTGGTTCTGAGTAATTTCTATGTTTCTATAATAAAAAATATATATCTATGAAAAGTATTATTTTAAGTAGGTACTAGCTTCAACCGCGTGAAAATAAATAGGAAAAGTAACAATATGATGTGTTCAGTAGTTTTAGCGATTAGTGCTAGATGTGTGTGGATTGTCCAGCATTATTAATTTATTCTATCATTTGTTTTTAATTAAGTTGGCTTATGGGGTCTACGCATCGAAATCAGCGACACAACATTTAAGTGAATAAATATCGTAAGCTGCAGACGGTGATTTGTCTACTCGTCTGCGGTGACTTAGGTGTTTAGACAACATTAAATTACAACAACGGTGTCCATTTTGAAAAGACTAGACCCAAAACTTTTAACAAAAAACCGGCCAAGCGAGTAGAGTAGCGCACGCAAGGTTGCGTTATCTATAAAAACGGAATAAAAATAATCAAATATTCAATAAAAATGTCTGTTGTATTCATATATTTAAAAAGTATTAATAATTTTATATTTTTTTACCGTTTTTAAGTAAGTATTTTTTGTTAAAGCGGCAACAGAAATACATAATCTGTTGAAAGTTTTACTGTCAAACTTTCACGATTCATGAGATAAAGCCTGGAGACAGACAGACAGATAGCGGAATCATAGCAATGGGTCCCGTTTTGCCCTTTGGAAACATAACTCTTAAATCAGACTAAGATCACCAAGGACTCAGCAATGACTTTTTACCTGACCTGACTGACCTGAATTTTCTGAAGGGTAAAATTACCGCGGATCGATTGATTCTCTCATCGTATTCCTACGAAAATGAAAGTACTTTTATCCCCTAACCAAGTGAAATCCCCCTGGGCTTTCATTTGTTCTGTCAATTGGTAATTGAAAGCCAGACAGTCTCCTGTGGAAGGAGTTATTCACGTGACTAGCTAACTAGATTGACAGGGTAAAAGCCAGTAAAAGCACGACCGATGTGGCGCGGCGGGCGAAGGTCCACCTGCGATGCAGGAGGTTTCTGGTTCGATTCCCTCCTTGTGACAGATGCTTGTACGATCTGTTATTATTTGGTAAGAGGTTTTGGGTGTTCTCTATTTATAAATATTTATTTTGTATATTTGTCTAATATTGTTATCTTGTCAATTTGAAAATCAAGTTTAAATTTCAAATATTTTACGACAAAGTGACCAGATTTACCTCTATTCTACCCAGGGTATTCTCAATTTCCGGTAGTTTTTTTCTAATATACTAGTATCTGTCCGCGTCTTTTCATTCTATTGAAAAATTTCAAGGCTATTTCTTTCCCATGGAACTGATTCATGGGATGCAAAATGTTTTTCCATAACTACGTCTATTCAAAATTTCAGACCGAACCGATCAGTATTTTTTTCGTGATAGAGTAACAGACATCCACACACAAACTTATGCGTGTATAATATTAATATGGATGTAAATAAATGGAAATTATATTCAGATACTCAAAAAACTTGGCACTGACCATAGACCTAGAATCCTTTCACTACGTTTAAAAGACCTACAAAGCGTGAGAGCGAAAGATAAACTTATGGTACTTACTAAACTTAGTACTTTTTACTTCCATGGAAAATCTAGTTTCAGATATGACATATGAAAATCTTAAGCTATATATATATATATATAAGCTATAAGCTTATAGGCTTAAGATGTACTACGATAGTACATCCATTATGTACTATGATAGTACTTCCATTATTCTTAGGATTTACTATGATAGTACATCCTAGAATACATCCTAAGCTTATGGCACCGTCCACACATCCATGTCAATATCATATCACAAGAAGGCCCCCTAGCCTTCCTCTTCAACTCAAATAAAAGTCAGAAAGTTGTGTTGAAAGTTGAGTCGCATAAAGTCATAATAAATTACCTGTGCGCAATGATCGAGAGCAAATAAAAATGAAAAGCTTTTACATAATTTACTTGGCAAATACAAGCGGCTTCGATTGTACACTTCAAAGGTGGGCTTCATATGATTTTCCCTGTGTCGTCGAATACATTTGCCGGGTCGAGGTAAGTGAACTCAAGGGAATTTGCATTTAGACACATTCTAGATAAAATAGAGTTTGCTTTGACTCGGGCATATCTATTTTAATATTTTCTCAGAATGTTGTTCAAGTAAACAAGCTTCGCAATCAGTGGACTGCGTATCTTTAATATTATAATATACTAGCGACCCGCCCGGCTTCGCACGGTTTTATTATACGTATAAACCTTCCTCTTGAATCATCAAAATCCGTTGCGTAGTTTTAAAGATTTAAGCGTAACACACATAATGACATAGGGACAGAGAAAGCGACTTTATTTTATACTATGCAGTGACTTGTCTTTGCCCTCGGGTTAGCACGCGTTGTTTCTAGAGAAAAATCATGTTATTTCTACCCCTTGGGAACGAATATTTGGGATAAATAAAAAGTAGACTGTTTAATTCCAGGGCTAGAACTACGTCGAGTCAAATTTCCACCCGATCCGTTTAGTAGTTTTGGGGTGAAGGGTAACAAACATCCATCCATCCAAACTTTCGTATTAAAAATAGTATATTTTTGCGTCTAGAAAACCGACTAAAGAGTAACACGTCGTGGAACGATTTCCTGTGTCCACAAGGAAGCTGTAAGAGAAGGTATATAATATTGACTCGCTTGACTCATATTGTACTTCTACAGATTTACTCCACGGTTGGACCATTTGCATAATTTAGCCCAGTCTGGTAATCCTATTGCAAAGTTATTTGTATTACCGTCCATCTACGTCAAAGTATCGCCTTATCTCTAAGTTCCACATCATAAACCGTCCAGATTTATTGACGAAATTTTAAATATCATCAAAAAGTTTTGTAGTAAACCGCTTGGGAGGTGCGATAAGAATTTAAAGTCGTTTTTGAATAAAAGATATGATTTGTTCGCCTGCTATTCCTCTTTCCTAGAACTGATACTTGGAACTTAGGATTTATTGTTTGAACTCTTGAAGTAGAAATGTATTTGTTTGTGTGGGATTAGATTTATGATTGAAAGGGTTATTCGCAGTTTTTACATATCTGTGATCGTTACTCCAAGATCGCCTGTAATGGATCGCTTATAAATAGCGATAAGGCCGTCCATTATACCAAGATCATATATGCAGTATTATAATGTATTACCTACTAGATGCGCCTCACGGTATCACCCGATTTATTCCCGTTCCCGCGGTAATTTCTGGATAATATGTAACCTATGTGCTATTCCAGACTACTATCTATCTTTGTGCCAAATTTCAGCCAGATTCGTTCAGTAGTTTTTGCGTAGCAGCGCCTCACGGTTTCACCTGCGTTGTTCCCGTTCCCGTGGGAATTCGGGGATAAAATATAGTCTGTGTTATTCCAGACTATAATCTACCTCTGTGCCAAATTTCATCAAGATCTGTGCAGTAGTTTTTCCGTGAAGGAGTAACAAACATCCACACTTACAAACTTTCGCGTTTATAATATTAGTAGGATTTAAAATTAAACCCCCAAAACTTTGTTGGTTTGTAAGTAAACCCAACAAATCTTTGGGGGCATTCATGCATTCATCAAGTTATTCCCAATCAATAAACTTGGATTTGGTAAATTGATGACATAAATAGGTACAAATTCAATTCGTCGTCGTTTATACCTGTCAGCAGAAACATCCCTGGAATTCCAATATTGTAATTCTGTGCATGAGTGGAAATCCGTAATCAAATTATGAGAGAAATCCATTAGTGACTATAAAGCTTACAACCATTATATACATGCACGTTGCAACCATTAGTATGGCATATATGCAATGCTATGTAGGTATTCAACATATTAATAACCAAGCAGGTGTTTATTAGTTTGGTTTTGGACTGGATTTTTGTTAATTATAAAGAGAAGAAAGAAAAATATTTTTTAGACAATACGACACACACAAAAAAAAATATAACCAAGCTACTTTGCAATAAAACATGATAAACTACACAGGCAAACATACTACTTAAGTACCTACGGGAAACATAGTAAACAAAAACACACAGGTAAACAGTAGGTAGGTACTAAGCAGTTCTTCCGTGAGCGAGTAGAAAGATATGCGTGTGGACGTACGTCTAACAGGTCTTGGCTCAGTTTGATGCTCTAACACAAATGGGAGACCTATTGTGAAAGAGCGCTGGTTTTCAGCCAAGACCAGTAGAGTAAGTAACTCACGCCCGAGCTCAGATAGAGTGCAGTCAAAAAGTGGAAATATTTTTATAAGCAATAACTAGTAACTTATACATAAATACTACACAATTTGAACTTCTGCTTCACTAAACAGTATGAATGACACACCAGAAAGATAAATAATCATCAATAAAATTTACACAGCTCCATCAGACCCAAAACAGCAGAGCTTCTGTAGTTAGTTATTCGAGGTAAAGTGAAAATTTTAATACAAATACATCACTTCATGTACGTAAACGCGACATGCCTTCAATCAAAAAAAGGCACGTTCCAATTTGCCTCGACGTTACATCATCCGAAACTTATTTCTGAGAAGCTATATTCTGTAAAAGCGTGGCTTGAACATCGTCTTCATAACCTCAAGTAACCGTGGCATTTGGTATCCATTCACATACCAGCAACTGACATAGTTCTAATATTATAAACCTACCGTCCAGCCTTCGAGCACGCGCCGCACCGCTGTGTAAACCACAGACTATCTATAAATATTTGCTATATACTGCAAACAGTCAGTCTGTACGTAAATATTAACTTGATTTACAATATATTTTCAGGAGAATTAATGTAAAAGGCAAGTACACGTTGCAATAATGTAAGTATTAATTATAGTTCGTAATATATGAAATTGAAATAAATATCGGATAATATGAAATTGGCGTTTTGTCGTACTGGCCACTTTGATCAAATTACTCCTCTTTGGTAAGGAGTTCCATATTCAAATTTATACAGCTATACTCATGCATTCGTGTTTCAAAAAACAATGTAATTAATTAGTTCTTTCCCCACTTGTATGTATTTTTATTTGTATTTACAAATTGGAAAACTTGAAATATTTCATGAATTGAATGAAGCAAATCGACAAACGCGAGTCTACTGCTCCGTTACCTTACTTAACCGGTACATTAATGAAATAATTTTACATCGAATAATAACTATGATAAAAAGGATCATGTACGATAATCGGAAGCGCTCATCGTAATGACCGAACCCTGGCAAACTAGCCAAGTCATGCCCCAAGCAAAAATTTACTCAAAAAACCTACTGTCTTTTTTGTATGGCGCCTGTTTACATAAATTGTGTAAAGCTCATACCATACCTCCATCAGATGCTTCGTTTCTTCCATCGAATTATATCTACTCTATAGCGAGTCTACGCATCGTGGCATTCCTACAGTCCTAGATAGGCCACGAGCTGTAGGAAACCTACGAGCTGTACCAAGCCTACGAGATGTAGACAGCCTACGAACTGTAGCAAGTAAGCGCTGTAGCAAACCTACGAGCTGTAGCAAGCCTACGAGCTGTAGCAAGCCTACGAGATGTAGACAGCCTACGAACTGTAGCAAGTAAGCGCTGTAGCAAACCTACGAGCTGTAGCAAGCCTACAAGCTGTAGCAAGCCTACAAGATGTAGCAAGCCTACGAGCTGCAGCAAGTGAGCGCTGTAGCAAACCTACGAGCTGTAGCAAGCCTACGAGCTGTAGCAAGCCTACGAGCTGTAGTAAGCCTACGAGCTGTAGCAAGCCTACGAGCTGTAGCAAGCCTACGAGCTGTAGCAAGCCTACGAGATGTAGACAGCCTACGAACTGTAGCAAGTAAGCGCTATAGCAAATCTACGAGCTGTAGACAGCCTACGAACTGTAGCAAGTAAGCGCTGTAGCAAACCTACGAGCTGTAGCAAGCCTACGAGCTGTAGCAAGCCTACGAGATGTAGACAGCCTACGAACTGTAGCAAGTAAGCGCTGTAGCAAATCTACGAGCTGTAGACAGCCTACGAGATGTAGACAGCCTACGAGCTGCAGCAAGCCTACGAGCTGCAGCAAACCAACGAGCTCTACCAAGCCTACGAACTATAGCAAACCTACAAGCTAATATACCTACGCACAGTAGCAAACAATGCGAATAGCGATTTATAATGTCATTAGAGGAAAAAGTGCACTAATTCCACCATCTTCTCCCTCATTCGTACCAATTCTTATCTCGGTAAATCAACACAATATTGCTATTGTTCAAATAAACAAAGTAGATAGACATTCCACGCACATTTTCATACATACTCACGGTCAGGGAAACATAAAAAGTGTGATGTATCATCTAATTTCCTTACCAGCTGCGACGTTCAGCTTATGTAGGAAATTATCAGAGACAATATTTCCCTTCCATATTAATACCCTCAAATCCAATTATCCTTAGCCGATATACGGACTCTGAACGGGACTGTTTACCCTCCTAGGGATAACTACTGATCACTGGAATTCAAACCTTATCTGACCGAACATCGGACTGTATTATAGTAATTATGTACATAATATATTTAAAACAGGAAACAGAACTCTAGCTTAGTCAGATATTTCATAGGACCAACAATATATTACACTATGTAAAACAACATGTCAACCTGAATTAGGATTTTAAAAACTTTAACCATAATAAGCATATATTATATACTAGCGACCCGCCCCGGCTTCGCGCGGTTTTATTATACGTATAAACCTTTCTCTTGAATCACTCTATCCATTTAAAAAAAACTGCATCAAAATCCGTTGCGTAATTTTAAAGATTTCTGCATTCAAAGGGACATAGGGATATAGGGACAGAAAAAGCGACTTTGTTTTATAAACATGTAAACCTGACTTAGGATTTAAAAAAAACAAGCATCTATGATATAAGCAAATATTTGTACCGGGTTTCTGGGTGTTTCTATGTATAATAAAAATACCTATCTACCTCTATAAGTATTGTATATCAGTCAACACATAACACAAGATCAACTTAGCTTGAGGTTACATAATGCTATGTGGATTGTCCAGTATTATTTATTTTATCTAGCTAGCTTACTTAGCTTCATTTTACAAGTATTAAAAAGAAATTATATTAAAATAAAAAGACATTTTCTACCAAACACCAAAACATAATTCATCTAATACAGATCCGTTCTGATTTTTATCTTACGTTTTCCGGCTTAAGCCTTTGAAATCCCTATCCAGCGCCCTTACCTCAGTCGATTGGGGTGGCAGATTTGATAAAACAAACAAGTACCCTAGTCAATCTTTATAATTTTGCAGAACTCTTTGATGTCTGAAACTAGGAGGAACAGAATATTAAGCTTTATTTTGCCAAATTGTCGGAATGATTTTTGCTATGAAAGATCAATGCCAATGCGAAATTCAGCTAAAAAGTGCCTACCTATCATATGTAGGCACATTTTAGCCGAATTTCGATAGATTTCTATGGAATGTTTACCTATCATAAAGATCCTATGACGTTCCTCAGGATATTTTTTTTAAACTAGATTTATTGCAGGGGTATTTAAATTCATTGGAGAAGCCTTCGGATTCGATATTGGAATCTTTTGACGATGAAAACTATGGTAAACAAGCGGATTTGAAAACTTTTGCCTTTTGACTTTGGATCCTGAGTTCCTTAGTTTGCTAAGACCAAGTAGGTACCTTACGTTCCGTAAGGTAGACGGAGCATAAGGTCACTGTCATCCTATAAGGCGATGTAGCCGATTTGATATTGTTTTGGTTTTGTTTGATACCGTACGGTGACAAGTGGATGTCAGATTGAGAAAATGAAAATTTGTGCTTTATGTTTTATTTGTAATTTTGTGTTTTATATATAATATTTAATCGAGAACTTAGTATATAATGACTTGTGTAGCTGTGGGTTGTAAAAGCCGTTTGGGATCTTTATGTGAAGATAAACGCAAGATATCTTTTCATCGGTAAGTCTATAATCGTGATAGACGCGGATATTACGCGGATATTACATGTATTTTCTTTGCAATATGTTGAATAGTTTTTTGTACATAGAATATAATAACTGTTTTACTACGTTATTTACAACTCATTAGCAGTATAATTCTATAATTCACTAATATTAAAGTACAATACGAAAAACTGACATCTGATGTACCATTTTGATGCCACCTAGTGAAGTACTGGTAGTTGTCGATAATTTATTGTCGATGAATGTCTAATACTGGTTGACAAAATGATGATTCAAAAGTAAATTGTCGTAGTTTGAGAATTATACCTACCTACCGAGATAGTGCTACGGTACCTACATGGACCGACTAAGTTGGAGTTAGAAATCAAAACTTGATTATGGTGTCGCTAGTAAGATCTAGGAGACTAAAGATTGCAATGTAGCTAGAAGTTCACAACTTATTCTTATCTTTCACTTCTAGATATACAAAATATCCAATAACAAAAGAAAAATGGAAACAAAACTTGAGAAGACATGTCTGGGAGCCATCATAGAATTCTCGTTGGTGTTTTTTACATTTCCATGTTTCGTGCCACAGAATTGGATATCAAAGGACTTACAAAAAAACTTTGAAAATAAAGGTTAAATGATAGCATCCAAGTGGTATCTAAGCACAAAATATTTCAGTTAAGTATAGTAGTATACGACGTGAAAATACTTTAAAAATAATTTCGTTTATGTTAATGTAACTAAGTACCTACCTAAGTTTTCTCACTGCTCATATCCTAAATAACGACGGCAAACAACCATCACCGCTTAACCCCATTTTAAATAAAAACATAATTATTATCAAGAAGATTTATCAAGTTTATGTAAGTTTTAACAAAATAACCTTAGTAGGTCTTTATTTATATACCTACAGGGTCAGGTACCGGTTAAGTCGATCTAGATCCTTGAGGGGGTTGTAGTTTCAATCATTACCAGCTGATTGACTCTCATACTCCAAACTTAATATAAAACCCCACAAACACCAAAAAAATATAGGTGATTAATGAATATTGGTATATCTTTTCAAGTAAAATTACAGCTTGCGGATTTTAAACATAACTGAATTTATTATACTCTTTTATAATAATATATAACAATGCTGGACAATCCACAAAGCACCATCTAGCCCCAAAGTAAGCTACTCAAAGCTCGTGGTATGGGTACTAGATAACTGATTTATTAAATACATTATTATGCATAGATATACATTTTTTAGTACATTTATACCCAGACCAACGGAACATAGGTATATCTGCAGATCGTTCACAAATTTGTTCTGAGGGGTTCGATTCCCGAACCCGTAACCTCCTGCGTTGCAGGCGCACCTTTGCCCACCGCGCTACATCGGTCGTCATGATCAACATACAATGCAGCGGTTACAACAAACCTGCTTACTGAAATCATAATTTAATCGATAAGTACAGAATTTCACATCACTATTCTCACATTTCAGTAGAATGTCAGACAAGAATCCGATTGACCACATACGTATTTGAATGTAACTGAAACTGAACTGAAAAATTATATCTATCTTTTTTTTTCATATGGCATACTCCCAAAGAGCAAGAAGTCAAAACAGTGTCCAATGTTCGTTTTTATAATGTTACATCTAGTTACTATAATATAATCTTTGTTAGTTTGGAAATCAAAATAGCGTTCTAAAAATCTGACGGAAATGTAATTTGACGTTTGCCATTTGAATTTGGATCCTCAGTTCGTTAGTTTTGCATGCGTCTCTTTCGATGTAAAGTTGCGGCTCTCCAGTTCAATACGCAGAACTAATGTTATTTTGTTATCAAAACCATTAAAAATAGTGTAATCGGTGGGAAAATACCATGTAAGGCAGAGCGGTAAATTACCTCATTTCAAAAATCGGAAGCAATTTCGCGATGAAATATATGCAACTATTGACACAAATTAAATCAACACAGATATAAATGAGATCACTATCGTACCAGTTGGGATTAGTGCATAATATGTCCAGCAGTTGAGTAATATAGGCTGATGATGATAATGATGAAACATAATATATGGGTGGATCTTTAAAACTGGGAAATTTTGTAACATTGGGCTCTTCGGTCTCTAAAGGTTGCCGACCTCTGGTCTAGTCCATCTTGCAAAAAGCCTTCTAAACCTCGTAAACTGACCAGACAATACAAATACACTTTATCCCCTACTAAATTAGAGCTATAATCCAAAACAACAAGAACATAGGGCCAGTAGGGCTCTATAGAGCCTTAGGGAGAAATGTCTCGACCCTCTCGTAACTTAAATTTAAAATATCCTACCTTCCTGCTTGAAGATAAAGTACCCAGCCTTCAGCTATGAAAATGTACCAGTTTCAGGAATATTCATATATCAACAGAAGAAATTAGCTTTTAGGGCATCCTTAATGCAATAAGTCTAGAAGTCTTTACCTATGTACCTTATTATTTATTCAGTAAAATTACAACTAGTATTTACAATTGAAACCATTGAGCTAACTGCAGACGGTTGCAAACAGTCTAAAGGTAGCTCAATTATTCAGTTATTATTATTTGTTATTCTGCATATGGCTGTGCACATGATTTTCCAGGACAAAAATAGCCTACCTATATACATCTACCACTGATGACCAGTAAAGGATATGTTAATATTGTTAGCTTTATTCATACTGAATGTTATACAGCAAACAGTTTTGTGTTTTCTGTGTTTTGATTTCATTTCATTTGTTTGTTCTAGTCTTGACTTGTTTTACTGTGAAATTTTATATTCCTTTGGATCATTATTGTAGTCTTAAATAAAGGTTGAACCAGACAATTTTCTGTTACATCGAAGGACTTAATATTCAGACATCTCAAGCAATCATAAAATATCGTCTTTGACACAATACTTGAATATCTTTGTCCTTCCTCAACAAACCAAGTAATGTCATATCTACAAAAGTTCTTACATTTCTATTTGCTGAGCAAACTCTGACATAAGTACTTAGTAAGAGACGTAAGACTTCGTAAGTACCTACTATTCTTTTGCTCTCCTTACCCAATAAATAGGTTCATCTCTATTCAATTCAACTTGGCGCAAGGTCAAGAATAGAGTAGAATTGACACAGTAGGTGAACCTTAAGCATTGATTATGACTCAAATCAAGTTAACATCGTCTGTTAACTCAAATGTCAATTTGAGTTAAAAGACGACGTAAAGATTCAAAAATTTCAAAAATTCATGTTAAATTCATATAAATTATTGAACTTCAAACGTTAATCTTCATAATATAACTTTGAATACAATCTCTTTTCAATAAAGAAAGAAGAAAATAACAATCAAGAAAAAGTTACAATTTAAAACTAGTAGGTATTTACAATTGGATTACTGGTAATGCTAGATCTTAGCTGTAACCGGTTGCAAAAAGTCTAAGAAGGAGCATACTATCCTTTTTAGGTAGATAAACATTTAGTAGGCAAAGTTTGACACCAACAGTCACATTAAATAAAAGTACAATTAAAATTTCATGTGCTTGCCACTAAAATAAATACACAAACAAACATAATGAGATATCCTAGTCATATTAATATGTATACATAGTTATTACGATGTTTTCTGTTTGTTTGTTTTATACTTCTTGCTACTACTCTGATACTGAACAAAACAAAAAAAAAATCAATCTTTATCTTCGGTGTGACCTTGCCCTTATTCGCACATAAGAAGTAATTTGCTTCCAGCATCTAGTTACTTTCCTTATGAAAATAAAGGAGCTCTCTTTGTTTGTTTCCGGACAATCCGGCCGTTTTCTAGAGTGGTTTCATATTTTCTTAGTAAACACGATTACAGCTTATTAATATAAGTGCTTAAACTTAGATTTAAAATTCTTGAAATGCATCACAACACAATCAAACAGAGTGCTTTTGTTGCAGAAGCGTGCAATCAGGTTTATTTCGCAAATTGATGGATTGTATTCATGTAGGGAAGTAGAAATAGAAACAATGACATCTGGCGAATTTATTTATTAATCAATTCGCCACTAATTCTACAATAATAATTGGACGGAAAAAAAATTCAAATCAAATTTTTAAATCTTGGTACGCTCGAAAGAGTGTAGGTACCTATATTGTGTAGACCGAAAACTATTTTTAAGCCTCATTTAACAATAGGTAAATAAATATGATGCTGGACAATACAAATCATTGTCAAGCCCCAAACTAAGTAGAGCTTGAAATAGATATTCAATTTACTTGTTGTTACTGGGTTGCTTACACTTAGAAATATTAAATTAATGGCGTATAATGTATTATTTGGCGCACTGAGCAGTCTGCAGTTTTGATATAACCTATCTCCAAAGACACATTACATTCCAACCTAAGCTAAAATTTGTAGTGCAATGACATACCATAATCCGTTCTAGAAATGCAATAGCAGATTATCAGATTAAGTCGCTGCAATTGCAATAGATATCTGGTTATCTGGTCTGAAATGGCGGGACACCTGTGCCTGCTTAGATAATTTAGGATAATTTTGCATGTGAATATACTTCGGAGTCGTAGTTTGAAGATTTAGCATAAGTACGATATTTTTCTATTGCTTTGCCCCTTAGGTGTTTCCGTTTTACCCGGGGGATCGAAAAACGGATAATGGGCACTTTTATGTGATCTTAAAAAATATTAAGTACCTACCTACTTCGTTGTTTCAGTTTATTTTCCTAAATTATGTACAAATTAATAATAAAAACTGTTCTTGATAGTAAATTAATGTGTTTTTTTTACTTTCCATTAACATATTCCTCTTGCCCGGGCTTTCCCGCATATCATAATAAAAATGATCTAGATTGTGTAGTCTCCGCATATTAATAGCAAAAATGATCTAGATTGTTTAAACGTCTCCTTGAACTACTAATGAAGCAACAACTTCAGAAACTAATCTTTACACTGTAAAATACGCCTGTTATTGGTCGCTATATTCCTACGATTAAATAATATCCCAAACAAAAGCTGGTCACACAATTTTGAGTTTACCTTTGACAAAAATAAGTCATAAGTTAACATTATCAACCACACAATCGCGGCAACCCACAAAAAGTTAAGTTTTTTAAACTAGTCATCATTTATTCGACTTAAAGCTGATTCTCACACACTTGCTAGATTAGACAATAAGTTACTACACAAATATTCGTAGATTCGTAGACAATTTCTAAGGTAGGGATCCTTATTACTCTGTATAGTTTTTTAATTCATCAATTGTTTTTGCTTTACATTTTACATTTAATACCTACTCTGTAAGTCTGTATTCATGAGTTTCTACCTATAATGGGTCAAAATAAAATCTTCACAGGAGTAGACTTGTAACTCGTCTATAAAGAATCAGATTTCGTCTTTTCTGTCTATAACCGTCAGCTTTGATTCCTATCCATCGGCCTGTTTCCCTTATTGTTCAGAGCTGGTTGAAACTTTTCACCATCTTCCTCATAAATGTTTCCTTGCAGCTCAATCTGAATCTGCCTCAAACTTTTGCATTTAGTTTCTGGCACGACGATCAAAGAAAATATAGCTCCGATGAAAGATGAAATTGCATAAATCCAGAAAACAATGCTTAGCCCGCCTAAATTCTTCAATTGCTGGTAGCTTTTTACAGATAAAAAGTTCATCAAACCACCAAAGATATACACCGATGTTGTGGCAACTGATTTTATGTTTATAGGAAAGAGCTCTGAAGGCATTGCGTAGGCTACTGACTCGAAGCCTAGATTTGCTATAACAATGGCTAGGATTATACCCACGAAGGGTACAAATCCGTAGGTTTTCGCGATCTCCTGGGTATTCATGAAGAAGTATAATCCGACTATGGCAAACATAACACTGACCCCGAAGAAGGAGTAGATCAGCAGTGGACGTCGGCCAACTTTGTCCACCAACAGGGATGACATCACACCTGGAAGGATAAACTCCTTTATGACCAACTTAAAACCAAATACTATTTTTAACTGATTTCGTTTTTGACTTTAATGATCTTCGTTAATAAAGTACTTAATACATACACAAGTACCAGAAATATATTTTAAATGAGATTATGTGATGTAGTAGAATATTTGCTGTAAAAAAAACTCTTCGGGTTAAGCTCGCCTTTGTACATGTCCTATAATTTATGTATACATTTTTTTGTGTACTATAAAGATTTTATGATTATGAATTATGGAACTATGGGTACCTACTCTGGGTTTTCAATCCTATAATTACAGCGTCTACCTAGTAGCATGATATTGGATAGGTTATCTCAAGTCTTACCAACAGCAAATCTAACAACGCCGAAGATAATCAGAGTCGACGACAACTTCACGTCGAACTTGCTCTCTTGTATAATCACGCCGAGATATTGCTGAATGGCGTGCAACCCAGACATCGACTGCGTCAACTTTATAGCTGAAATAGTGCATAATAATCAATTACCACAGATTACCACGTAAATATCGGGTATATCATGTTTTTTACAGAAACTGAAAAACCTTAAAATCCCTGAAAATTTACTGTTTTGTCTAATAGGTCTCTAGAAGTTTTCGTTCGAAAATTAATCTAACTATACCTATTCGGTTTGATAGCTTTTATGATAAAAACCAGAAAAACAAAATAGAATAAAAATTGGCAGAGATATCTAATGATAGATACTTGCTAATAGAAAAAAACAAGAATCCGACTACTGATTTTTTATAGTCGATTGGAAATCGTACCGTATGTTACGAAATAACAAATTTCAGCAAAAGCGTCATCTCTCCAAAGTTTTATTATGGCCGGTTCATGTAGTGTGCTTAACACTACATGAACCGGCCATAATTCATGAACCACAAAACCACTCTTCGTCTCTTAACCTCTCATGAACTATACATAATGCTCTTTATCTGCGCACAGAGGGCGCTGGTTGATGCGATTTATTTTCATGAGATTCATGACCAGTTTTACTGAAGAAATATTATTATAAACCTACCCATCCTACATTATGGAACATGAGCTAAAATACCCTTAGCTATTTATGTATACGGTAACAAATTATAAGATTGGTAAGCTGTGATGGGGCACATTGCGTAGGTGGTAGGCTAGTTGTCTGTTGGAATTCGCTCAGCGTGCAATAAAATATTTTGTATTCCACCTTTGTATTGTTTTAAATTTTGTTTACCTTTATAATATTGTGGTCCCTAAGTTATTTAACTAGGTATGCAATGTTCTGTTACTTTGAAAAGGTACCTTTACGATAACTTACCAGCTATAATAATTAAAGCTTTTCTGTACTGTTTGCCTGTAAAAAAATCCTTAGCCGTGCCAGATCGTGACATTTCTTTCATCACGTCAGATCTCATCTGTGATAGTCTTTCATCTAACTGGAAAATACAATCAAAAATATTTTGAAGAATCCGGTAGGTACACAATATTTACCTAATATCCAACTAAAAATATAGCCAGAAAGTTAAAAATAAATAGCTGTGCCGATTTTCAGACAGTTCCTATTGTGGAGGCACAAAGGTGGCATCATAACATGAAGTGTTAAGATTAATTAATTATAGAAAGAGACAATACCTAAATACCATAAATTAACCATAAATTTATACCATAAATTAACCATAAATTTATACCATAAATTAGTATCATAATAATAAGACAGGAAACACGAGAGAAAAGAGAAACATGAAAATTAAGCTACAACAAACACGAAGAACAGAATTCGGTCGGTATGGGTGTAGTTTGTATTGAGATAAACATTATTAGTATTAAATAGCATTTGCCCGCGGGTTCGCACGTTTTGTTTCTATGAAGTCTCAAGGCTATATCTATATCATAGATATGTCATGGGATTGATTTATGAGATGAAAAGTAGCCAATGTATTATTCCAGGGCTAGAAATACATCTATTCTAAATTTCAGCCTAATCCGTGTTCTAATTTTTACTTGAAAGAGGAACAAACATCCATCCATACAAACTTTCTCGTTTATTATATTAGAAAGGATTTGACTGATAGTATACATATCATTCATACATAATTATACATAGTATACATATTTCAAATAGCACAGACTACTTTGATCGTGCAAAAAAATATAGTAGAGCTGCGATTAGACGGAAGTAATTAATAAAAATCGTAACGCTATATCCCCATATTGTTCTAATACGCTGAAATCAGTTCCAATATTAATTGACAAAAAAAACAACTTGCCTTCTCATCCTTAAAATTGGTTAGCATAGCTAATGTCTTCTTTGCAGCATCAACTCTCCCCTCTTTCAGTAGGAAATAAGGCGTCTCGGGTATAAACCAACAAGCGGAAAAGTAGACGATTGGTAGTGTGGACATAGCGTAGTTTATGGTCTGGTATTCCACAAATGGTCCGATAGCCAATATCAGTAGGGAGCCGAAGCTAAACATGAAGCGATTGCTCAGAATCAGCCTCCCTCTTATGTCCTTGTCTGATATTTCCGCTAAATATATTGTTGAGACCTGGAAAAAGCCATTAGAAAAACTACCTATTTACCAAATAATTTAAAACTTCGATAGTTTTTAAATTTTTGGTAAATAGTTTAAAAAATTCGGACAGTGTTAAAATATTTGGAAAAATGGTTTTAAAACTCGGATAGTGTTAAAATATTTGGTAAAATGATATAAAAATATTTGGTAAAATGGTAACAGTATACCAGTAAATGGTCAGAAAATATCAACACCTACCTAACAACTCAACCAACTTACAATCACATATTTAAAACAAAACACCTCCTTTGACCCGTTTTTCGGGATAAATAACCAATGTCTTTCCTAGGTATATATATATAGGTATAAATCGAGCAATCTATTGATCGTTTTATGTCCTTTAACGTTACAAGAATAATTTTCACAAATAAAATATGATGGATGACTTACAGAACTTATCATTCCCGCGGTAGCTCCATATAAAAATCTTCCAGCACAGATTGCCCAAACTTCCCAAGCTATTATTTTGAATGCCTAAAATAAACATTTGGTAAAAATATCATTTAATACTTGCTTGAATAGATAGAAATTATGTTTCAGTGTCTACTATTTGACTTTGATGTATTGTTGGTCTTTACCTAAGTATCCAGAATCAGCCTAAAAATTTAAAGTAAGTGCCTGAAAAGTAGCTAAAAATGCTGAAACTGAGAGACTCAGGCAGCGGTTCCTTCTAGTTAAGACACTTTACTCTCTTTAGCTCAATGTGGCAATTGATCCCAACCTCATATCTAATTTACATTGCTAATTATTCTCGAAGCCTCGAAGCTTTCTTTTGTTCTATACTCGCTCCATGTGTTCGTTATATCGATCGTATTTGGTAGAGTCAAACAAATCCATCTCAGTCAATACCTATTTAGAATATTATTAAAATATATTATATCAGTAAATTTTCAGCCTCCAAACAAGAACTACTTATAGGTATCTAGCAAAACTACCGTCTATTTTGAGTTCAATTCGTTTGAATTCAAGGCCTAAATAACGGCTTGTTTGAACAGCCGTTATTCATGTACTTATTTGGTGTGTTGTCAAGCAAAAAAAAACTTTTAAATAAAGTGATAAAGCGGGTTGTCGGATTTTTCTAGTTTATAATTATTATTTTAAGAAAAGTTACTCGCCAGTCCAACTCCTAGTGGTATAACACTGTTCAAGAGATTCGCGCGTCGCCCATACCTGTCCGCGGTGAAGCGAGACACCAGGCTCCCAGTCATGAACCCTAGAGAAGAGATCGCTACCATCCACGAAAGCTCTTTCTGTGGAACAGTATCATGCTGTTAAAATTCCCCTTTAACTTCAACTGAATAGAGACTACAGGGTGAATAGAAATGGAGGAAATACTAGAGCAAGACGTAACCTGGCTGGTGCAGTGGACATCACGGACTAAGCATACTGCTTAGTCCGTGACTGTTCACCTACTGTCTGTGGATCTGACCTCTGCAAAAGGATGTTTTGCTCCAGTATTTCCTTCATTTCTTTTCACCCTGATTCTATATCTTGACCCCGTTTTATTGGATACAATGAATATACTAAATTTATTTATTTTAGGGAAACTAACAGCTAGGTAACTATAATTACAAAAATGGTAAACTAAAAACCAAAGAAGAAACTAGTACTGCTAGATAAAGTTTAATTTTATCGTCTAGAATTGGGAAAAGGATAAAAGTATTGAAATTATCATAAACAATGAAATTATCCTAACTTTAATTCCTAACATTATTAATCAAAAGCATTGAATGCTTTTGCTTTTTTTAGTATTATTGTGCATGCGCCATGATTGCTATATACATACCTACGTCTTATAAAGGGAAGCAGGGGTAAACCCGCTCACCCCAATTGCTGGAAATATACGATGCAGTTAAACATAGCTTGCTAGCATAGGGCCCAGCTAGTCATGTAGAATTAGTATGAATGCTAGCAGCACGACATAGGTACCTACATACTATAAATATACTACGTGATCGTGGCAAATACAATGTATTAGTTATGATGACAATGCCTACAAATCATGGTAAATATCTTGTCATAGTTGGTAATGTGGTAATGTAAATTTATAATAATAATAATGTATGTTTAGGTACCTCTGTCAAGTGGAAGCCGGTCTCATTGTTGTGAAATTTCGGAATAATCGGCGTCGTCCAGGAGAATGTAACGCCATTGCTTATTGCAGTGGTGGAGACTGCGATGTACAAAAAATGGTAAATATAGAACAGTGTAAGTCTTAGTCGGTAAGTTTCAAGAATAAGTTTTTGTGGTGGGCAAATAAAAATGTTTTATTCCTTTCTTTTCTTTCTTTCATCAGGCTTCCTATTCTACACGCCAGCTCAATTGGTCCTGTGCAAGACTCTTCAGTCCAGTCCAGTCCAGTCTTCGGGCCCTGAAGATTTCGTCCAACCATCTAATGGTCTACTTGGAGCATCAACATCGGGGACGTTACGCCCCTACCTGCCTCTCTTTACTATAATCTTACTTCTTACTATTATAATAAATGGGAAAGTCTATGTGAATGCTTGTTATAAGTAATCTCCGTAATTACTTAAGTTATTTTAATGAAATTTGGTACATAGATAGTTTGGGGCCTAGAATAAGACAAAGGCTAATATAATTATAAAAAATTAACCACTGAGGGGTTAAATAGGGTGTTAAAGTTTGTATGGAAAATTATTTTTCCTTGGTTCGAAAACTCGTTATAAATAAGGTATGAAATAAATAATTAAACACGTGTTGTTTATTTTAACAAAATAACCCCCAGGGGTTGTGTAATAAATTTCTGAAATTTGTTTGAAAAAAAAAACTCTGGTTCTCGGGCGAAGCCGCGGGGCGCATCTAATTGTTATATAATGTAGTAAACTTAAATGTAGTATACATTCATACATAGTATACTATACATCCCATATGTGTTATTCTAGGTGCTTAACTATCTACATACCTACTAAGTTTCATTTAAATAACTTAACCGATTCAATGCGGCGGTCTCTGGGACAAACTTTTGCGCCTGGCGGCGAACAAATATTTCGTGGCTCCACTGAGGCGCCTTACGCCAGGGACTTTGATGGCACCACTAAGGTGCCCTCCGCGATGAATTGTAACTTGTCGCTTTTTTCCGGTTTAAACGTACTGTAAGTTTAGTCGCAACTTGAACCCTAACGTAAACGGTTAAACTTTTCGATTAATCTATATAAAAGAGACTATCTACGTGTATTGTAGAGTTACACTCTTAAGGCAGTCCGGGTAAATCTGATATTTTTGGCTATGGTTATGATTTTTTAAGATGGTAAGTAGGTACTTATAACACAGATTTGGACAAACTACTACTATTTTATATTTTCAAAATGGCATTATATTTTTTTATTGAAAAGGTTTACAACCCCTGAAGTGTGCGAAATCACGAGATATCTTGAAACTGACACTCGAGGAAGGATCTGTGTGACAAATAAAGTCACTTTTCTTCGCAGAAAACCTTTGCTAAACGTCAAATTAACCGGGTTTTATGGGTTCAAAGTTTGGCACCTTTGGTGCTACCCGCCATACACAAAAGATATCCATGGCACCACTGTGGTGCCATCCACACGAAATCGGTTAAGTAGCTTCTTCGATAATGTATATCAAACATTCACATAGACTTTCACAGTTATTATAACAGTAAGATGTTTTTCAAAATTCAAAGCGCGTGACATGCCGCATGCCGCCGCCGCCGCCGCGCCCACGACGCCGACGATGTGTAATTTGTTTAGACTGCCCCTTACGGCCGCGTTCCTCCTTGTAGACATTCTCGAGCGATAGATAGCTTATGTTCCGATAGATCCCATCGTAGTAACTCAAATTACTACTCAACCACAATTTGGTTTCTCGGAATTTAAATTTAATGGTTTCCGAAATGGTTAAGATACGGTACCAATGGCTTTCTGCTGTGTGGATAGTGCAGAATCATTTTTTGGATAAAGATTCCAGATATTTTATGGTGGGATATGCTGTCTAAAATTCTTAAATTAATTTTATGCACCTACTATTAAGTTCCCACGCTCTTAGGCTGTAGATAGTAAACACAGTGCCACCACAGTTTATGTCACATGACTAGCGAAAATCTAGACAACTCCAAATTTCCATAGCTGTTTTTATATTTATTTCCATTTTAACTATTTTATGTGCCTTTACATACTTACCTTATAGTTAAAAACGTAAAATTTATACATAAAATAGCCTATATCAGTCCACTGCTGGATATAGGCCTCCCCTGAGCCAAAACGCCTTGTCTTCAGTCATTGCCGCATCCAGCATCTGCCAGCAGTCTTTCGCAGATAGTCGTCCGACCTGGCTGGAGGGCGTCCTACACTACGTTTGCCGAGACGCGGTCTCCACTCAAGAACACGTTTACCCAACAACGGTTGTTGCGAGGTTTGGTCGCCACTTCAACTTTCTAATTCTTTGAACCACATATGTTGATAACTTTGGTTCTCTGCTTTATTTATTATTATTATTATATTAATAAAAACGTACATACCTGCAGATGTTATCAAATACTGCAATCTTCTATTACCGCGCTCCATATCACAAATCAATTTAGTCCAAAAAATCAATACTAATTAATTTTTACACATGAAATACAAAATTTGACCTAAAATTTTCCAGTCGCGGACACACGTTAATACCTAAGTTTAGAGGTATTATCTTGTAGACATTTTATCAACCGATGAAGATTATTACTTTTCATGATTAAGGTCAGTAATTGGGGTAAGTGCGGCTATGGGGTAAGTGCGGCAAGCATCATTATTCATGAAATAAGCAATTTTATTGCTAAAACCGCCATCTAGCCATGACAAGATACACAAAATTAGTTCCCAGAAAAAAAATTGGGAGCGCCACTTTAAGGAAATAGGAGTTATCGCCATTTTTATTTCTCACTCGGATTTTAATACACATCGTAGTTGATACGTGTGCGTTGCTGTGCTACAAAAACAAGGTTTTTGCTTACATTCGATAATCTGTAATACGTTAGTGTTTTCTTTAGATCCTAAGCTTCGTATTTATGTAGTTATTCTATTTGTATCTATGCGCAATAAGCTTTAATCCCAGTTCAAAAATTTCACTTCAAGTTGCACTATTTGGGAAAGTGGGGCTACCATGCTTGGGGAAAGTGCGGCACTATGCCGCACTTACCCCAAGTCAGCGGTTTTTAACCTTATGTTTTGGGAGTAAATGTATTGGTCTTTATTTTAAAAATTTGGTCAGCCGGAGAAATCGTTAGATAGACTGAATGTCGTTATAATAATATGCAAAATTAAGTTTTAAAACCGCCTTAATATTTCGAAATTATGAAAGGCTGAATCTAGAATATTAGGCGAGATTTATTTTGAAACATTTATTTTCTATGGCAACTTAATAGATTAAGTTTTTTAAAATAATAATACATATAGTCACTAAATCAGTTTAGGAACTTATGAGAGACTGAATGTTATTAGCTTATATTTCTAAGAAAACAACGAATGCTAAAATAAGGCATAATTTTCTTTTAAATACCTATTTAAAAAAATATGAAACTTAATTTATAAAATTTTTAGTTTTTATTAAGTTTATTTTGATACTGTCTCTTCTACTTGTTTCTTAATTTTTGTGAATTATTTGATTATAGTAATCTCAATAAGTTAAATTAATAAAAAATTATAACTCAAACTCTTTTTTCATTTAAAAAGCTTTTTCAATACATAAAAAGGAACATAAAAAAATAGACGGATTTTTTTAAGTGTACGTAAACATCATCATTATGATCATTGTTGTAAAAAAACATAGTACATACATCCCATTACCTTTATCTTCCTTCTTGGGTATAAATGTTTAGCACCACTGGATAGCTTGTTCCTTAGGAATTATACCGCACTTCCCCCATTTCACAATTTTCAAATTTTTTTCGGTGAACCTTTTTTCTAGGATCCAAGAGTCGAATAGAGACTTTTATTTGATCGTTCCTCTTTCTGATATTCACGTTGAAATTAAAAAAAAGAGTTATTTACTGGCATTTGTTGACCCCTGCCGCACTTACCCATTTCGTTGGGAAAGTACGGCTATGGACATGCTGTTAAAAATCCAATGAAATACATAGAAAACTACTTCAGAACTCTAAAATTGCAGGTTCCATTTGGAGATAATTCATCAGGGAACGTGGTAATGAAATAAATTATTTAAAAATGTTCACAGTATAAACACAATTCGAGTGCAAAGTGAACTTAAAATAAAATAAGCCGCACTTTCCCCAACTGACCTTATAAGAAATTAATAGGGACAGGTCTTTTCACACGAAGAACACTTTTAAACAGTCGTCTTATTACTTCTACAATTTAAGAAAGTAAAAAAGAAATATGACGCGTCTGTACTGTGGTCTAAACAATTCATTGTGTAGGTACATAGGCCTGTGTTAGCCAGTTCACACACTGCCAAGGATGGTTTAGCTGTTTTATGTTTACAAAAAGCACGCACACAAGCATGCTTCAATAAGCATGACATTGAACCTCAGCATTCATATTTATACGCTACGCATGAAAGAGTTATCAGACTGAAACACAGTCTAACACATATCTAGGAAATGGAAATCATAAAATGGGTCAACTGTATTTATGTGTTCAATCAATAGATAAGGTGCTCAACTATGTATCTATTGGAGCAAGATTTCGTAATATTTCTATAAACGTAAAATGGATTAAAGTATTCATTAATAAAGAAAATTACAAAAGATGAATTAAAATCAACAAATTTAAACTACTTAGTTGTTAAAATTGAAAATTGAAACAATTGAGTTGAGCTAAATGCAGACTGTTACAACACTCTATCTAGAGGTAGTTAGATCAACTAAGCTAATATTAATACCAGACGTAAGCATCTCCAATACTCTGGCTGCATTGTCATACTGTATGGCAATTAAAGTCTCCACACACTGAAGCCGTGGCGGAGCGGAAGCGAAGGCGTGCGAGTTGTATTCTATTGAAAAACCCGAAGAGCCTCTGTACACCACGGACCGAGGATCTTGACTCCAAGAGAAACAAGTGCGTAGGCTCTGTCGAGACACCCAAGGTTCCGTCTTCTAAATACCAAACATTGAGCTTGGATTGAATGATTGGATGGATGGCAAGGCTAAATATGGCAGTACCAAGAGGATCGCCCTGCTGACAACCAACATCAGACGAAATAATACCTACTGTTCAAGTAAATTAGATTTGAAGGTGAACCATAACACTGCCAGAGAAAAGAATATCTGGTAGTTAAATGTCTTAATTTCTTTTAGCGAGGCGCCCTAATACCCCGGCGCCAATTTCTACAAAATTGAAGGAAGTTTCGATCTTCAGAATTACCTCCCCATAATTTGGTCCAAAATTTACGAAGAGAATGATTCTAACAGTGGTTGATGCTTTGTTAACATAATCTTTCTTCACGGGTAGTCTCTGTAAAGGAAAGGAAGATATATACTACGAGTAGTTGTCTGTAGATTAAAAAAGGAGCTAAAGCATTGTAGTTACTCACTCAGAACTTATCAAAAAGATGGCAGAATAGTCGTATAATCGTAATTTTGTACCGAAACATCTACTGCTTTATGCTTATGCAACACTAGCTGGTGCCCGCGACTTCGTCTGCGCATGATTAGTATTTCGAGTACTCGCTATTTTACTTGCGTAATTCCTTTCTCGTGGGATTTTCGGGATAAAATAAAGCCTATGTGTTATTCCAGCTTATAATCTATCTCTGTGCCAAATTTCATCCAGATCCGTTCAGCAGTTTTTGCGTGAAAGAGTAACAAACGTCCATCCATCTATCAATCTATCCATCCATCTATCCATTCATCCTTACAAACTTACGCGTTTATCAGTTCAATTCAGTTTGGTTCCCCTGGGCTATACGGGTTTTCAAAATTTCTCACAGCATTTGAACGACGCGCGCGCGTCGAACCAAACTGAATTCCGGGATAAAATGTATCCCATGTCCAATCGTCCCGAGTTCCATTCGAATTCATACACTTCCCTCGTGATGCGTGGTTAAAGAATTTTTCTTTCACCCTCTCTCCCAGGGGAACCTTACCGAATTCCGGGATAAAATGTATCCCATGTCCAATCGTCCCGAGTTCCATTCGAATTCATTCACTTCCTCGTGATGCGTGGTTAAAGAATTTTTCTTTCACCCTCTCTCCCAGGGGAACCTTACCGAATTCCGGGATAAAATGTATCCCATGTCCAATCGTCCCGAGTTCCATTCGAATTCATTCACTTCCTCGTGATGCGTGGTTAAAGAATTTTTCTTTCACCCTCTCTCCCAGGGGAACCTTACCGAATTCCGGGATAAAAAGTATCCCATGTCCTTCCTTGTAGTATGAACTCAAATCGTCCCAAGTTTCATTTCAAGTCATTCAGCAGTTTCGGCGTGATGCGCGGTAAAGGATTTTTACTTTCATACCCTCTCCCATGGGAACCTTACTGAATTCCGGGATAAAAAGTATCCTATGTCCTTCCTCGTAGTATGACCTATAATCATGCCGAGTTTCATTTAAATCCATCAAGTAGTTTCGGCGTGATGCGCGTTTACGATACAGACAGACAGACAGACAGACAGACAGACAGACATGAATGAAAAAAATTACAGTTTTGGCTTGAGTATCGATATTAGAGTGCCCTCCAAAAAAAATTTTCAAAATATCTTCAATGTACAGATTTGGACCTGTTACAGTTTTATTATAAGTATAGATAATACCTATCTATCTATACTTATAATAAAACTGTAACAGGCATGATTATAGGTCATACTACGAGGAAGGACATAGGATACTTTTTATCCCGGAATTCAGTAAGGTTCTCATGGGAGAGGGTATGAAAGTAAAAATCCTTTACCGCGCATCACGCCGAAACTACTTGATGGATTGAAATGAAACTCGGCATGATTATAGGTCATACTACGAGGAAGGACATAGGATACTTTTTATCCCGGAATTCAGTAAGGTTCTCATGGGAGAGGGTATGAAAGTAAAAATCCTTTACCGCGCATCACGCTCAAACTGCTGAATGAGTTGGAATGAAACTCGCGACGATTTGAGTTCATAGTACAAGGAAGGACATGGGATACTTTTTATCCCGGAATTCGGTAAGGTTCCCCTGGGAGAGAGGGTGAAAGAAAAATTCTTTAACCACGCATCACGACGGAATTGAATGAATTCGAATGGAACTCGGGACGATTGGACATGAGATATATTTTATCCCGGAATTCATAGCCCAGGGGAACCAAACTGAATTGAATTGATAAACGCGAAAGTTTGTAAGTATGAGTGGATAGATTGATAGATGGATGGATGTTTGTTACTCTTTCACAACAAAACAAAAAAGGCTTATTTTTTTATATATTTTATATATGAATAATGAAGGTGAGAAGAGCTTTGGAATATTCAAATCTTTGTTTCAAAACTGCTGAACGGATCTGGATGAAATTTGGCACAGAGATAGATTATAAGCTGGAATAACACATAGGCTTTATTTTATCCCGAAAATCCCACGAGAAAGGGAATTACGCAAGTAAAATAGCGAGTACTCGAAATACTAATCATGCGCAGACGAAGTCGCGGGCACCAGCTAGTATAATAATAATAATAAAAGATGTTTATTTACAGAAAGGTTTACAATATTCGTACTAGTCTAATCTTCTATCTATTACTTATAATAAAACTGTAACAGGTCCAATTCTGTACATTGAAGATATTTTGAATTTTTTTTTGGAGGGCACGATTATCGATACTCAAGTCAAAACTGTATTTTTTTTCATTCATGTCTATCTGTCTGTCTGTCTGTCTGTATCGTAAACGCGCATCACGCCGAAACTACTTGATGGATTTAAATGAAACTCGGCATGATTATAGGTCATACTACGAGGAAGGACATAGGATACTTTTTATCCCGGAATTCAGTAAAGTTCTCATGGGAGAGGGTATGAAAGTAAAATTCCTTTACCGCGCTACACGCCGAAACTGCTGAATGAGAAAAAAATAATTTTAAACCCGTATAGCCCAGGGGAACCAAACTGAATTGAACTGATAAACGCGAAAGTTTGTAAGTATGAATGGATAGATGGATGGATAGATTGATAGATGGATGGATTTTTGTTACTCTTTCACGCAAAAACTGCTAAACGGATCTGGATGAAATTTGGCACAGAGATAGATTATAAGCTGGAATAACACATAGGCTTATTTTATCCCGAAAATCCCACAGGAAAGGGAATTACGCAAGTAAAATCGCGAGTACTCGAAATACTAATCATGCGCAGACGAAGTCGCGGGCACCAGCTAGTTATTAATAGTAGTACATATTTTAACTGTTCGCTATCTAGCACAAACATGCTTAATATAAACCAAAAAGGTCAAAGAAAATGACTCCTTGCTCTAACTAAGTTAAAATAACTTGTATTAAGACACGAGGGTTCTTCCCTCCTGCTACAAATAAGCTCAACCAGCACCCAGTGCGACTATGATTTTATTCTCATAGAGATAAAAGTAAGGAAACCGTGTATCTAAATAATTTATATAATACGACTAAATAGAAGGAACTTAAAATTACTAAGAAATACATTAAACATCGCATAAAAAAAATAAAAGGGAAAAAAATCTGAAAACACATCTACACCATATTATGCAGCCCAAAACTAACATTGTACTTCCAACAAGTGCTCTACCTGTGCGTATTCAAGGTCTTGCAAGTACTGTGTGACGAGAAGTTTACAGTCGAGGCTCGATTTTTGTTGTCATTAGTTTTATTTAGTTTATTAAAGATGTAAGGCCCTAAGAAATGTGCGTGGCGTTGTGCAAACGATGTTTTGCATGATTTAGAACGGAACACTTTTTTACGGCGTTTATGGGAAACGTTAAATTAAGGTGAAATACCTATAAGTTGTTTATACCTATTATATCTACAGTATTTTAAATATCTCTTATGATATTTTTTCCTGACTCTCCTGATCCATATCCTGTTTCATCTCACAGTAGGTTTTTATATAAATTATATTGTTTCCCAATTTTATTACCTACTAGCTGGTACCCGCGACTTCGTCTGCGCATGATTAGTATTTCGAGTCCTCGCGATTTTACTTGCGTAATTCCCTTTTCCGTGGGATTTTCGGGATAAAATAAAGCCTATGTGTTATTCCAGCTTATAATCTATCTCTGTGCCAAATTACATCCAGATCCGTTAAGCAGTTTTTGCGTGAAAGAGTAACAAACATCCATCCATCTATCAATCTATCCATCCATCTATCCATTCATACTTACAAACTGTCGTGTTTATCAGTTCAATTCAGTTCGGTTCCCCTGGGCTATACGGGTTTTCAAAAATTTCTCACAGCATCTGAACGACGCGTGTGTACGCGTCGTTGAGATACTGTGAGAAATTTATTTTATCGTATAGCCCAGGGGAACCAAACTGAATTCCGGGATAAAATGTATCCCATGTCCAATCGTCCCGAGTTCCATTCGAATTCATTCACTTCCGTCGTGATGCGTGGTCAAAGAATTCTTCTTTCACCCTCTCTCCCAGGGGAACCTTACCGAATTCCGGGATAAAAAGTATCCCATGTCCTTTCTTGTAGTATGAACTCAAATCGTCCCGAGTTTCATTCCAACTCATTCAGCAGTTTCGGCGTGCTGCGCGGTAAAGGAATTTTACTTTCATACCCTCTCCCATGAGAACCTTACTGAATTCCGGGATAAAAAGTATCCTATGTCCTTCCTCGTAGTATGACCTATAATTATGCCGAGTTTCATTTCAATCCATCAAGTAGTTTCGGCGTGATGCGCGTTTACGATACAGACAGACAGACAGACAGACAGACAGACAGACAGACAGACAGACAGACATGAATGAAAAAAATTACAGTTTTGGCTTGAGTATCGATAATAGAGTGCCCTCCAAAAAAAATTTTCAAAATATCTTCAATGTACAGAATTGGACCTGTTACAGTTTTATTATAAGTATAGATAGTAAAAAAATTGGACTTGAAAATGGAAAATAATATAAAGATATTCTTTAGGTACAGTTCACGTTGCACTAACCTCAGCCCCCGAGATGTACCTAAAGGACCCATATACCAATAAGAAATTAACTTTTACGGCATCCTTAATGCAATAAGTCAATTCAATTAATAAAGTACACAGGCTTTACCTGTGTACTTTATTAATTATTCAGTTATTATTATTTGTTATTCTGCATATGGCTGTGCACCTGATTTACCAGGACAAAAATAGCCTACCTATATACATCTACCACAGATGACCAGTAAAGGATATGTTAATAATGATAGCTTTATTCATACTGAATGTTATACAGCAAACAGTTTTGTATTTTCTGTGTTTTGATTTCATTTCATTTGTTTGTTCTAGACTTATAATTTTACTATTCATTCTAATTGTTGGATACACAAACAAACATAATAAGATATAGTCTATTAATATGTATACTTAGTTATTAAGATGTTTTACGTTTGTTTTCTTATACTTCTTGCTACTACTTGATACTTAATAAAACAAAAAAATATTCTATTCTAAGGTGTGACCTTGCCCTTATTCGCACATAAGAAGCAATTTGCTTCCAGCATCTATAACCCTATTCATCCTGCTTGTAGAATTTTGGTAAATAAACAAAAATCAGCTGTTTTTAGGGTTATCACCAAAAAATGATGCAGACCTTGCAGAATTCATATGATTTCAGCCATAAATTCTATTACATTTGTGATTTTTTTAATCTTTACATCAAATTCTATTCAACATATAGTTATTTCAATTTACATTTCGGCATCATGAGGTCAATAATGGAAGATTATAATCGACAGATATTTTTGTCTTTGTAACACTACCAACCCTAACAAATCTCTGTTCTGACATCCCGTGTTGCAAACATTTTGGTTACTTTTCATAATGATTTTCTTAGAAATATCTAATTTGATAACACGTGCAACATGGCAAAAATGCATAAGCCATGTTAATAGCAAGAAATGAAAATTAGAGAACTAGTTGGTATACAGATAGGTAATGTGAATGATAAATATATCATTGGATATTTGTAGAAACATCAACACATCACAGATAATTGGTTTCCGACCTGTCTACATTAATACTTTCTACGAAAAATTTCCCAGAAAAGAATAGAGAACAGAGAGATGAATCTACAGATTGATTTTATGTTTTCAAAATTGATTCAAAAATGATTACTTACCTACTATTCTCTATATATATCTAAAGTTAATGAATGAATTAAGTATACAAAATAAATATTTCCTTGATTTTTTATCTTATCCTATTTAGTCTTCCTTTAGCTTCTGTTAAAGGTATTCTATAAGTAAAGTTTATTGAATATTACAATAATCACACTGACTCAAAATTATTCTAATTTTTAGTATTTTATATTGCGTGTGTAAGGATAGGTAAATGAGGAAAAATTAGCTGTTTTCTGCATATTTGTGTTAATAATATTCAATTAGAACCTAAATTATGTACCCTAAACAAGCAAAAGAAGCTGCAGGTATGATATGAACTAACCTAAATATTAAAAATATTATTTACCCCTTCATCAGCTGATTGAATTGTCACTGCCTTTGTTAGTAAACATTTTACAAGCTGGATGGCTAGAATATAGTTACTTTCCTTATGAAAATAAAGGAGCTCTCTTTGTTTGTTTCCGGACAATCCGGCCGTTTTCTGGAGTGGTTTCATATTTTCTTAGCAAACACGATTACAGCTTATTAATGTAAGTGTTAAACTTAGATTTAAAATTCTTGAAATGCCTCAAAACAACACAATCAGACAGAGTGCTTTTGTTGCAGAAGCGTGCAATCAGGTTTATTTCGCAAATTGATGGATTGTATTCATGTAGGGAAGTAGAAATAGAAACAATGACATCTGGCGAATTTATTTATTAATCAATTCGCCACTAATTCTACAATAATAATTGGACGGAAAAAAAATTCAAATCAAATTTTTAAATCTTGGTACGCTCGAAAGAGTGTAGGTATATTGTGTAGACCGAAAACTATTTTTAAGACCTCATGTAACAATAGGATGTAAATATGTGATAAATATGATGTTGGACAATACACATCATTATCAAGCCCAAAACCAAGCAGAGCTTGAAATAGATATTCAATTTACTTGCTGTTCCTGGGTGATGTTTTCTTCATTGTTGTTTACAATTAGAAAATTTGAGATTAAGGGCGTATAAAATAAATAGGTAGGTACTTATTTGGCGCACTGGGCAGTCTGCAGTTTTGATATACCAACTCCAAAGACACATTACATTCCAACCTAAGCTAAAATTTGGAGTACAATGAAATACCAATCCGTTCTCGAAATGCAATAACAGATTATCAGACAATTGCAATAGATATCTGGTTATCTGGTCTGGAATGGCCGGACACCTGTGCTTAGATAATCTAGGATAATTTTGCATATGAATATACTTCCGAGTCGTAGTTTAAAGATTTAGCAAAAGTACGGCATTTTTCTATTGCTTTGCCCTTTAGGTGTTTCCGTTTTACCCCGGGGATCGAGCAACGGTTAATGGGCACTTTTTTGTGATCTAAAAAATTATTAAGTACCTACCTACTTAATTGTTTAAGTTTATTTTCCTAATATGATTTTCCAAAGTACAACTTAATACTTAATGAAAACTGTTGTTGATTGCAAATGAATGTGTTTTTTTGATTTTCCCTTAACATATTCGTCTTGCCCGGGCTTCCCCGCATATCATAGCAAAAATGATCATTTTACAACACAGTAAAATACACCTGTTATTGGTTACTATAGGTACCATACTTACTCTGAAATGAAATCATAAACAAAATTCATTACTCTGTATTGTTTTTTAATTCATCAATTGTTTTTGCTTTACATTTTACATTTAATATCTACCTACTCTGTAAGTCTGTATTCATGAGTTTCTACCTATAGTGGGTCAAAATAAAATCTTCACAATAGTAGTTTTGTTACTCGTTCTAGCTATAATGATTAAATCGTTAAATCAGATTTCGTCTTTTCTGTCTTTAACCGTCAGCTTAGATTCCTCTCCATGAGCCTGTTTCCCATTATTGTTCAGAGCTGGTTGTAACTTTTCACCATCTTCCTCATAAATATTTCCTTGCAGCTCAATCTGAATCTGCCTCAAACTCTTACACTTAGTTTCTGGCACGACAATCAAAGAAAATATAGCTCCGATGAAAGATGAAATTGCATAAATCCAGAAAACAGTGCTTAGCCCGCCTAAATTCTTCAATTGCTGGTAGCTTTTTACCGATAAAAAGTTCATCAAACCACCGAAGATATACACCGATGTTGTAGCAACTGATTTTATGTTTATAGGAAAGAGCTCTGAAGGCATTGCGTAGGCTACTGACTCGAAGCCTAGAATGGCTATAACAATGGCTAGGATTAAATAATCAAATAATCAAATAATCAATATCTTTATTTCTTTAGGCTTACAAAATAAGCACTTAGACAAGTCAAATTTAATTCGCCTCAATTTTTTGTCCACTAGTGGAAGAGGCGAAATAGAAACCACTAGCATGTGTAAAACTTATGTGTCTAATACATGTTTGCCTTATAAATAATTACATACTATTGTCGATGTGGAACTGAGCGACATCTGGCCAAGCACTAACGTCATTGATGTAATCATTTATGGAGTAATATGCCTTCTTGATAAGATTTAGTTTTATGTACTGTTTAAATCTACGAATAGAAAGTTCAGTTGCTTCAGATGGAAGCTTATTATAGAAGCGCACACAATTACCCATAAATGATTTCCCCAGTTTTCGTAATCTAAATGAAGGAATGTGTAATTTGTTCTTGTTTCGTGTATTTCTATTGTGAACATCACAATTTTTCAAAAAGTTACTCTTGTTTTTGTGTGTATACATTAAATTTTCATAAATATATTGCGAAATTACAGTTAAAATATTTATTTCTTTAAATAATTCCCTCAATGAGTCACGTGGCTTTAATTTATAAATTGCACGCACCGCCCTTTTTTGAAGAACAAAGATAGTCTGAATATCAGCTGCCTGTCCCCAAAGCAAAATACCATAGGACATAATACTATGGAAGTAACTATAATAAACTAACCTAGCTGTGTCCTGATCAGTGAGATGTCTAATTGTTCTCACTGCATAGGCTGCTGAACTAAGCCTACCCGCGAGAGCATCAATTTGCGGTTGCCATTGAAGAGTTGAATCAATATGCAACCCCAAAAATACAGTAGAGTCTACGAAGTGAACAATCTCATTATTTAACATGATTTGAGTTGGGAGTTCTCTAACATTTGGTAACATGAATTTTATACATTTTGTTTTTTTAGCATTAAGTAAGAGGTTATTGGCGGTAAACCAATTTAGTATCTTTGACAGCGAATTATTTACATCGTCAAAATTATGTTTATTTCTGTCAACTTTAAAAATTAGTGAAGTATCATCAGCAAATAAAACTATATCACAAAGGTCTTTTGCTAAAAAGGGGAGATCATTTACATATACTAAAAATAAAAAGGGACCTAATATAGATCCTTGGGGGACGCCTATTTCAATTTTTGAGCCCGTAGATCTTTCTTTACCAACGTCTACTTTTTGAACTCTATCAGATAAATATGATTGCATAAGATCCAGTGCCTTGTTGTTTATTCCATAGTGTTTCAGTTTCTCAATTAATGTACTATGATCTACACAGTCAAAAGCCTTAGAAAGGTCACAGAATACACCAATAGCGTTTTTGGCTTTATCCCAGGCCTCCAATATATGCCTTAATAGAACTGTACCAGCATCCGTTGTCGATCTACCCTTGGAGAAGCCAAATTGGTTTTCATGAAATAACCTATTAAGGTTGAAGTGAGAAGTTAACTGGGTGAGAATAATTTTTTCAAAAACTTTACTCATTGCAGGAAGTATTGAAATCGGTCTGTAATTGGCCGGATCAGTGTGGCTACCAGATTTATAAAGAGGAACTAACTTACTATATTTCATGAGATCAGGAAAAACTCCTGCGTCGATACAACTATTGAAAATATAGGCCAAACAAGGAGCCATTTCCTTAACAATTGAACTTAATACTTTTGTTGATATACCCCAGAGATCCTCAGTATTTTTAATGTTAATGGACTTAAAGATTTTCACTACATAATCAGCATTTACATAACTAAAGATAAAACTCTCATTACATCTAGCAACTGAAGATTCTAAAAATTTAACAGCCATTGATGCTGAGGAGTTTAGAGACTGGGTAACAACTTTAGGAATAGCAGAAAAGAATGCATCAAAAGCATTGGCAATATCTTTTTCATGTATTATACCCACGAAGGGTACAAATCCGTAGGTTTTCACGATCTCCTGGGTATTCATGAAGAAGTATAATCCGACTATGGCAAACATAACACTGACCCCGAAGAAGGAGTAGATCAGCAGTGGACGTCGGCCAACTTTGTCCACCAACAGGGATGACATCACACCTGGAAGGAGAAACTCCTTTATGACCAACTTTAGACTGAAGATTCATGAGCACTATTTCAAAAGTATTTAGAATAAGTAATCATCACTAAGATTAAAAAGTAAATATGCATGGAACACAAGAAAATAGAAACAGCTATTCAAAGCAACATCATTGCCATACAGAGGGGCAATGCAGCCAGCAGCTTGAGATGTTTCCGACTGGCATTGATATGGATTTGGTGAGCTATATCTAGTATTTTTGCAACAGTCTACACTTAGGTCAATTGTTTGAATTGCAAATACTATTTTTAATTGATTTCTTCTTTGACTCTAACGTTCTTTGTTAATTACATACACACATATCTACCAGAAATATATTTTAAATGAGATAAGGTGATGTAGTAGAAGGTTTGCTGTAAGAAAACTCTGTCAGGGTTAAGTGTGTGTAAATTTTTTTTGTGTACTATAAAGATTTTCTGATTATGAAGTATGGAACTATGGGTACCTACTCTGGGTTTTCAATCCTATAATTATAGCGTCTACCTAGTAGCATGATATAGGATAGGTTATCTCAAGTCTTACCAACAGCAAATCTAACAACGCCGAAGGTAATCAGAATCGACGACAACTTCAAGTCGAACTTGCTCTCTTGTATAATCACGCCGAGATATTGCTGAATGGCGTGCATCCCAGACATTAGCTGCGTCAATTTTATACCTGAAAAAAGTGCATAAATATCAATTACCTACCACATATAACAGGTACTTATGTAAATGTTGGGTACTTATATCATGTTTTTTTACGGAAACTGAAATAGTTTAAAATCCCCGAATTATATTACCTACACTGTTGTGTTGTGTCTAATAATATTTATGATAAAAACCAAAGAAGTACCTAATCAAAATCGGATAAAAATTGGCGGAGATTTCGAATAAAAGAAAATAAACCTTCCTAAAAATAGCAAAAGCAAGCATATTATAATCGTATTAGGACCTACTGCTTTTTTGTTCTCGATTGGAAAGTACCATCATCACTACATAGTATAAAACAAAGTCGCTTTCTCTGTCCTTATGTCCCTATGTCCCTTTGTATTCTTAAATCTATAAAAATACGCAACGGATTTTGATGCAGTTTTTATAATAGAGTGATTCAAGAGGAAGGTTTATACGTATAATAAAGCCGTGCAAAGCCGGGGTGGGTCGCTAGTAATTTATAAACTAACAAAATTCAGCAAAAGCGTCATCTATTCAAAGTTAAGCACACTATCTAAACCGGCCATAATTCATTAACCACTTTTCGTCTCTTAACCTCTCATGAACTATACTTATGGCTCTTTATCTGCGCACAGAGGGCGCTGGTTGATGCGATTTATGTTCATCAGATTCATGACCAGTTTTACTGAAGAAATATTATTATAAACCTACCCATCCTACATTATGGAACATGAGCTAAAAATTTAAGAGTAATTAATACCCTTAGCTATTTATGTATACGGTAACAAATTATAAAATTGGGAAGCTGTGATGCTACATTGCAAGTACCTAGGTAGGCTAGTTGTCTCGTGGAATTCGCTAAACGATAAGACTGCCATTTGTCGCTTGGTTTATTAGTTGTTTTTTTGTTAGATGTTTTCTTATTATTTAAGCGTGCAATAAAATAATTGTATTCCACCATTGTATTGTTTTAAATTTTGTTTACCTTAATTATATTGTGGTCCCTAAGTTATAAAACTAGGTATGCAATGTTCTGTTACGTTTAAAAGGTACCTTTACGATAACTTACCAGCTATAATAATTAAAGCTTTTCTGTACTGTTTGCCTGTAAAAAAATCCTTAGCCGTGCCAGATCGTGACATTTCTTTCATCACGTCAGATCTCATCTGTGATAATCTTTCATCTAACTGGAAAATAAAATCAAAAATATCTTGAAAAATCCGGCACACAATATTTACCTAATATCCCACGAAAATTATAGCCAGAAAGTTTAAAATAAGTAGCTGAGCCAATTTTCAGACAGGTCCTATTGTGGAGGCACAAAGGTGGCATCATAACATAAAGTATTTAATTAATTATATTAAGTACTAGCGACCCGCCCGGCTTCGCACGGTTGTATTATACGTATAAACCTTCCTCTTGAATCACTCTATCTATTAAAAAAAACACATTAAAATCCGTTGCGTAGTTTTAAAGATTTAAGCATTCAAAGGGACATAAGGATATAGAGACAGAAAAAGCGACTTTGTGTTATATGCTATGTAGTGATTAGTATTCGTATTAAGTTTTAGTATTAATTAAATATAGAAAGAGACAATACCTAAGTACCATAAATTAACCAAAAATTTATACCATAAATTAGTATCATAAATTACAAATAAGACAGGAAACACGAGAGAAAAGAGAAACATGAAAATTAAGCTACAACAAATACGAAGAACAGAATTCAGTCGGCATGGGTGTAGTTTGTATTGAGATAAACATTATTAGTATTAAATAGCATTTGCCCGCGGGTTCGCACGTTTTGTTTCTATGAAGTCTCAAGGTTATATCTATATCATAGCTATGTCATGGGATTGATTTATGAGATGAAAAGTAGCCAATGTATTACTTATTCCAGGGCTAGAAATACATCTATTCAAAATTTCAGCCTGATCCGTGTTCTAGTTTTTACGTGAAAGAGGAACAAACATATCCATACAAACTTTCTCGTTTCCTATAGGTATTAGAAAAGATTTGACTGATAGTATTCATAATTATCATTTGTTTGCTTCTTATCTTATCGAAACGCTGGATTGAAACCACTGTTGGCCCAAGGCCTTTTTCTGTATTTGAAATAGCACACACTACTTTTGATCGTGCAAAAATCGTAGTAGAGCCGCGATTAGACGGAAGTTATTAATAAAAAACTTTTATGCCATATTCCCATATTGTTCTAATACGCTGAAATCAGTTCCAATATTAATTGTCAATAAGAACAACTTGCCTTTTCATCCTTAAAATTGGTTAGCATAGCTAATGTCTTCTTTGCAGCATCAACTCTCCCCTCTTTCAGTAGGAAATAAGGCGTCTCGGGTATGAACCAACAAGCGGAAAAATAGACGATTGGTAGTGTCGACATAGCGTAGTTTATGGTCTGGTATTCCACAAATGGTCCGATAGCCAATATCAGTAGGCAGCCGAAGCTAAACATGAAGCGATTGCTCAAAATCAGCCTCCCTCTTATGTCCTTATCTGATATTTCCGCTAAATATATTGTTGAGACCTGAAAAAGCCATTACCCAAGCCATTTTACCATATTATAAAATTCGGATAGTTTTTACATTTTTGGAAAATTGGTTTAAAAAAATCGGATAGAAAAAAAAATATTGGGCAATGGTTTTAAAACTCGGATAGTGTTAAAATATTGGGTAAAATGGTTTTAAAATATTTTGTAAAATGATAACAGTACGTGCCAATAGGTTAGAAAATATCAATACCTACACTACCTAACTTTCAATGACGTAATTAAAACAAAACTTGTTCCCGCCTTTGGGCCGTTTTTCGGGTTATAGCAATCTATCGCTTTGTGCGTCCTTTATCTTTACAAGAATAATTTTCACGTACAAAATGTGATGGATAACTTACAGAACTTATCATTCCCGCGGCGGCTCCATATAAAAATCTTCCAGCACAGATTGTCCAAACTTCCCAAGCCATTATTTTGAATGCCTAAAATAAACATATAGTAAAAATATAATTTATTAATATAATTTTAAAATTAAGCTTGAATAGATATAAATTATGTTTCAGTGTCTACTATTTCACTTTTATGTCACGTTGGTCTTTGCCTAAGAAAAGGATCCAGAATCAGCCTAAAAATTTAAAGTGTCTGAAAAGTAGCTAAAAAAGGCAGCTGTTCCTTCTATTTAAGACACTTTACTCTCTTAAGCTCAATGTGGCAATTGATCCTAACCTCATATCTAATTTTACATTGCTAATTATTCTCGAAGCCTCGAATCTTTCTTTTGCTCTATACTCGCTCCATGTGTTCGTTATATCGATCGTATTTGGTAGAGTCAAACAAATCCATCTCCGTCAGTACCTATTTAGAATATTATTAAAATATATTATATCAGTAAATTTTCAGCTTCCAAACAAGAACTATAGGTATCTAGCAAAACTACTGTCTCTTTCGAGTTCAATTCGGTTGAATTCAAATGCCTAAATAACGGCTTGTTTGAATAGCCGTTATTCATGTACTTATTTGGTGTAAGTTGTCAAGCAAAAAAAAAAAGTGGTGGAAACAGTAGAACGCTGCTTATAAAATAAAGTAAAAAAGGGGGTTGTCGCGTTTTTCTAGATTATAATTTTAAGAAAAGTTACTCGCCAGTCCAACTCCTAGTGGAATAACACTGTTCAAGAGATTCGCGCGTCGCCCATACCTGTCCGCGGTGAAGCGAGACACCAGGCTCCCAGTCATGAACCCTAGAGAAGATATCGCAACCATCCACGACAGCTCTTTCTGTGGAACAGTATGATACAGTTAAAATTCGCCTTTAACTTCAACTGAATAGAGACTACAGGGTGAATAGAAATGGAGGAAATACTGGAGCAAGACATTACCTGGCTGGTAGCAATGGAAGTATCGGTAGTTGTGTCGGTAGTCCGTGACTATTCACCTCCTAGTATGTCAGTGGATCTGACCTCTGCAAAAGGATGTTTTACTCCAGTATTTCGTCCATTTCTTTTCACCCTGATTCTCTATCTTGAACCCATTTTATTGTATATAATGAATAAACTAAAGAAGAAACTAGTGTTGTTGCTGCTAGATAAAATTTAATTTTATCATCTAGAATTGGAAAAAGGATAAAAGTATTGAAATTATCATAATAGAGACCTCATTATTCAAAAATATTATTGTGCATGCACCATGGTTGCGATATGACTACGTCGTATAAAGGGAAGCAGGGGTGAACCCGCTCAACCCAATTGCTGGAAATATACGATGCAGTTAAACATAGCTTGTTAGCATAGAGTCCAGCTAGTCAGCTAAGTCATGTAGAATTAGTAGGTATGCTAGCAGCACGACATAGGTACCTACATACTATAAACATACCTACTACGTGATCGTGGCAAATACAATGAAACAGTTAAGTGTGTAACAGTGACAACGCCTACAAATCATGGTAAATATCTGGTTTAGTTGGTAATGTAAATGTATAATAGTAATGTATATAAACGTATCTTTAGGTACCTCTGTCAAGTGGAAGCCGGTCTCATTGTTGTGAAATTTCGGAATAATCGGCGTCGTCCAGGAGAATGTAACGCCATTGCTTATTGCAGTGGTAGAGACTGTGATATACAAAAAATTTAAAATATAGAACAGTGTAAGTCTTAGTCGGTAAGTTGTTAGAAGTACGTTTTTGTTGTGGGCAAATAAAAATGTTTTCTTTCTTTCTTTTCTTTCTTTCATCAGGCATCCTATTCTACACGCCAGCTCAATTGGTCCTGTGCAAGACTCTACCAGTCTTCGGGCCCTGAAGATTTCGTCCAACCATCTAATGGTCTACCTGGATCATCATCATCGGGGACGTTTCGCCCCTACCTGGCTTTCTCTTTACCCGCCTTAGTCCATCCATAAATTTGCAAAAAAAATATTGAAGTTATTGAACAACTCCTAGAGGTTATTTTGTAAAAATAGAAAAATACGTGTCTAATTTTGCACTTCATAATTTACATTATACCAAGTTTTGAGTGAATCTAACCAAGTTTTTTTTTAAATGTTTAAAAAAAACATTCCATACAAAGTTTACCACCCTATTTAACCACATCAGAGGCTAATTTTTCAAAATTTTACTATCCTATGTGTTGTTCTAGGCGCTAATCTATTTAGATACCTACCAAATTTCAGGTAGATAACTTAAAGTTTTTAAAACTTACGCGATCAAAACACAATAATTATATTTATGTATCTACGGGTATTTATCGCGTTTATTTACCTATTTATTCCCGATGTTTCGACAGGTTTACAAACTGCCGTGGTCACGAGATGATAATTAAATAACTTAAGTATTTACGGAGATTACCTATAACAAACATACACACAGACTTTCACAGTTATTGTAACAGTAAGATGGTTTTCAAAATTCAAAGCGCGTGACATGCCGCCGCCGCGCCGACGACGGCGACGATGTGTAATTTGTTTAGACTGCCCCTTACGGCAGCTATGTGAACCTGGCAACCAACTTTAAGATATTCATGTTTTTTTGATCCTATTCGATTGTACCGGGTGTGTACCCGATTGTACCGACAAAATTTTCGTTTGTACCCTAAGGGGAAAAAAGTTATGGGGAGGGGGAGGTTTTTCAACTGTCGCTTTTGACCTACGTAGGTAAAACGGTTGATTGGACTTCAAAGTTGAATATTTCGTGAAACTTAGGCAATACCATCGATAGACCTTGAAATCGCAAAAATATTTAAGGTTAAATAATATAATTTTAGGTAGAAACAAACAAAACACATGAACGTAAACATTAAATTATGTTGATAACATACCATATTTTGTAAATCGATAAAGTTTGTTCAACAAATCATAAGCCAGGTTCTAGATAGGCATGTTTTTAGATAGATCTTGAATGGCGTAACATAAATCTTGCTTAACTGGAACGAAACAAACGGGTACAAACGATAAACTTTGACTTAAAGTATCAATTTTTTTCTAAAAAACCCATTCTAGGAAAAATCATCAACTTTATTCAACTAATCATGATCAAGGTTCTAGATATGCACGTTTTTATATAGACCTTGAATGACTTAACATAAATCAAGCTCAATTGGAGCGATACAAACGGTCACAAACGAAAACTTTGACTTAAAGTATCAAAATTTTTCAACAAAACCCATTCTAGGAAAAATCATCAACTTTGTTCAACAAATCATAATCTAGGTTCTAGATATGCATGTTTTTAGATAGACCTTGAATGATTTAACATGAATTAAGCTCAATTGGAGCGGTACAAACGGGTACAAACGAAAAATTTGGCTTACAAAATCAAAATTTTATCAAAAAAATCCATTCTTGGAAAATCGATCAAGTTTATCCAACAAATCGTAGGCTAGGTTCTAGACATGTATGTTTTTAGATAGACCTTGACTGAACTAACATGAATCTAGCTCAATTGGAGCGGTACAAACGAAAACTTTTACTTAAAGTATCAAAATTTTTTAACAAAACCCAATCTAGGAAAATTCATCAACTTTGTTCAACAAATCATAATCTAGGTTCTAGATATGCATGTTTTAAGATAGACCTTGAATGACTTAACATGAATCTAGCTCAATTGGAGCGGTACAAACGGGTACAAACGAAAACTTTGGCTTACAAAATCAAAATTTTATCAAAAAAAACCATTCTAGGAAAATCGATCAAGTTTATCCAACAAATCGTAGGCTAGGTTCTAGATATGCATGTATTTAGATAGATCTTGAATGAACTAACATGAATCTAGCTCAATTGGAGTGGTACAAACGGGTACAAACGAAAACTTTTACTTAAAGTATCAAAATTTTTCAACAAAACCCATTCTAGGAAAAATCATCGACTTTGTTCAACAAATCATAATCTAGGTTCTAGATATGCATGTTTTTAGATAGACCTTGAATGATTTAACATGAATTAAGCTCAATTGGAGCGGTACAAACGGGTGCCAACGAAAAATTTGGCTTACAAAATCAAAATTTTATCAATAAAATCCATTCTAGGAAAATCGATCAAGTTTATCCAACAAATCGTAGGCTAGGTTCTAGATATGCATGTTTTTAGATAGATCTTGAATGAACTAACATGAGTCTAGCTCAATTGGAGCGGTACAAACGGGTACAAACGAAAACTTTGGCTTACAAAATCAAAATTTTATCAAAAAAATCCATTCTAGGAAAATCGATCAAGTTTATCCAACAAATCGTAGGCTAGGTTCTAGATTTGCATGTTTTTATATAGATCTTGAATGAACTAACATGAATCTAGCTCAATCGGAGCGGTACAAACGGGTACAAACGAAAACTTTTACTTAAAGTATCAAAATTTTTTCACAAAACCCAATCTAGGAAAATCAATCAAGTTTATCCAACAAATCGTAGGCTACGTTCTAGATATGCATGTATTTAGATAGATCTTGAATGAACTAACATGAATCTAGCTCAATTGGAGCGGTACAAACGGGTACAAACGAAAACTTTTACTTAAAGTATCAAAATTTTTCAACAAAACCCATTCTAGGAAAAATCATCAACTTTGTTCAACAAATCATAATCTAGGTTCTAGATATGCATGTTTTTAGATAGACCTTGAATGATTTAACATGAATTAAGCTCAATTGGAGCGGTACAAACGGGTGCAAACGAAAAATTTGGCTTACAAAATCAAAATTTTATCAATAAAATCCATTCTAGGAAAATCGATCAAGTTTATCCAACAAATCGTAGGCTAGGTTCTAGATATGCATGTTTTTAGATAGATCTTGAATGAACTAACATGAATCTAGCTCAATTGGAGCGGTACAAACGGGTACAAACGAAAACTTTGGCTTACAAAATCAAAATTTTATCAAAAAAATCCATTCTAGGAAAATCGATCAAGTTTATCCAACAAATCGTAGGCTAGGTTCTAGATTTGCATGTTTTTATATAGATCTTGAATGAACTAACATGAATCTAGCTCAATCAGAGCGGTACAAACGGGTACAAACGAAAACTTTTACTTAAAGTATCAAAATTTTTCAACAAAACCCATTCTAGGAAAAATCATCAACTTTGTTCAACAAATCATAATCTAGGTTCTAGATATGCATGTTTTTAGATAGACCTTGAATAATTTAACATGAATTAAGCTCACTTGGAGCGGTACAAACGGGTACAAACGAAAAATTTGGCTTACAAAATCAAAATTTTATCAAAAAAATCCATTCTAGGAAAATCGATCAAGTTTATCCAACAAATTGTAGGCTAGGTTCTAGATTTGCATGTTTTTAGATAGATCTTGAATGAACTAACATGAATCTAGCTCAATCGGAGCGGTACAAACGGGTACAAACGAAAACTTTTACTTAAAGTATCAAAATTTATCAACAAAACCCATTCTAGGAAAAATCATCAACTTTGTTCAACAAATCATAATCTAGGTTCTAGATATGCATGTTTTTAGATAGACCTTGAATGACTTAACATGAATCAAGCTCAATTGGAGCGGTACAAACGGGTACAAACGAAAACTTTGGCGGTCAAAATCAAAATTTTATCAAAAAAATCCATTCTAGGAAATTCGATCAAGTTTATCCAACAAATCGTAGGCTAGGTTCTAGACATGTATGTTTTTAGATAGACCTTGACTGAACGAACATGAATCTAGCTCAATTGGAGCGGTACAAACGGGTACAAACGAAAACTTTTACTTAAAGTATCAAAAATTTTTAACAAAACCCAATCTAGGAAAATTCATCAACTTTGTTCAACAAATCATAATCTAGGTTCTAGATATGCATGTTTTAAGATAGACCTTGAATGACATAACATGAATCTAGCTCAATTAGAGCGGCACAAACGGGTACAAACGAAAACTTATACTTAAAGTATCAAATTTTTTCATCAAAACCCATTCTAGGAAAAAATCATCAACTTTGTTCAACAAATCATAATCTAGGTTCTAGATATGCATGTTTTAAGATAGACCTTGAATGACTTAACATGAATCTAGCTCAATTGGAGCGGTACAAACGGGTACAAACGAAAACTTTTACTTAAAGTATCAAAATTTTTTCACAAAACCCAATCTAGGAAAATTCATCAACTTTGTTCAACAAATCATAATCTAGGTTCTAGATATGCATGTTTTAAGATAGACCTTGAATGACTTAACATGAATCTAGCTCAATTGGAGAGGTACAAACGGGTACAAACGAAAACTTTGGCTTCCAAAATCAAAATTTTTCAAAAAAATCCATTCTAGGAAAATCGATCAAGTTTATCCAACAAATCGTAGGCTAGGTTCTAGATATGCATGTTTTTAGATAGATCTTGAATGAACTAACTTGAATCTAGCTCAATTGGAGCGGTACAAACGGGTACAAACGAAAACTTTGACTTAAAGTATCAAAATTTTTCAACAAAACCCATTCTAGGAAAAATCATCAACTTTGTTCAAAAAATCATAATCTATGTTCTAGATCTGCATGTTTTAAGATAGACCTTGAATGATTTAACATGAATTAAGCTCAATTGGAGCGGTACAAACGGGTACAAACGAAAAATTTGGCTTACAAAATCAAAATTTTATCAAAAAAATCCATTCTTGGAAAATCGATCAAGTTTATCCAACAAATCGTAGGCTAGGTTCTAGACATGTATGTTTTTAGATAGACCTTGACTGAACTAACATGAATCTAGCTCAATTGGAGCGGTACAAACGGGTACAAACGAAAACTTTTACTTAAAGTATCAAATTTTTTTAACAAAACCCAATCTAGGAAAATTCATCAACTTTGTTCAACAAATCATAATCTAGGTTCTAGATATGCATGTTTTAAGATAGACCTTGAATGACATAACATGAATCTAGCTCAATTAGAGCGGTACAAACGGGTACAAACGAAAACTTATACTTAAAGTATCAAATTTTTTCATCATAACCAATTCTAGGAAAAAATCATCAACTTTGTTCAACAAATCATAATCTAGGTTCTAGATATGCATGTTTTAAGATAGACCTTGAATGATTTAACATGAATCTAGCTCAATTGGAGCGGTACAAACGGGTACAAACGAAAACTTTTACTTAAAGTATCAAAATTTTTTCACAAAACCCAATCTAGGAAAATTCATCAACTTTGTTCAACAAATCATCATCTAGGTTCTAGATATGCATGTTTTAAGATAGACCTTGAATGATTTAACATGAATTAAGCTCAATTGGAGCGATACAAACGGGTACAAACGAAAACTTTGGCTTACAAAATCAAAATTTTATCGAAAAAATCCATTCTAGGAAAATCGATCAAATTTATCCAACAAATCGTAGGCTAGGTTCTAGACATGTATGTTTTTAGATAGACCTTGACTGAACGAACATGAATCTAGCTAAATTGGAGCGGTACAAACGGGTACAAACGAAAACTTTTACTTAAAATATCAAAATTTATCAACAAAACCCATTCTAGGAAAAATCATCAACTTTGTTCAACAAATCATAATCTAGGTTCTAGATATGCATGTTTTTAGATAGACCTTGAATGAACTAACATGAATTAAGCTCAATTGGAGCGGTACAAACGGGTACAAACGAAAACTTTGGCTTACAAAATCAAAATTTTATCAAAAAAATCCATTCTAGGAAAATCGATCAAGTTTATCCAACAAATCGTAGGCTAGGTTCTAGACATGTATGTTTTTAGATAGACCTTGACTGAACGAACATGAATCTAGCTCAATTGGAGCGGTACAAACGGGTACAAACGAAAACTTTTACTTAAAGTATCAAAAATTTTTAACAAAACCCAATCTAGGAAAATTCATCAACTTTGTTCAACAAATCATAATCTAGGTTCTAGATATGCATGTTTTAAGATAGACCTTGAATGACATAACATGAATCTAGCTCAATTAGAGCGGCACAAACGGGTACAAACGAAAACTTATACTTAAAGTATCAAATTTTTTCATCATAACCAATTCTAGGAAAAAATCATCAACTTTGTTCAACAAATCATAATCTAGGTTCTAGATATGCATGTTTTAAGATAGACCTTGAATGACTTAACATGAATCTAGCTCAATTGGAGCGGTACAAACGGGTACAAACGAAAACTTTTACTTAAAGTATCAAAATTTTTTCACAAAACCCAATCTAGGAAAATTCATCAACTTTGTTCA